>OX451736.1:378340489-379640489 GCA_948472305.1 Vicia faba
TCCAAATTAATACTTTATTGGCACATTGTAATCCTTGTGGGAAAAATATACACATTGCAAAAGGATTGAGGTCATAAAGCCCCCTGAGTATGATGCCCCATTAATTTGAACTTGATTACTTGAAGCTGAAGTTTGCACCATGATTATATTTTTCAAATCACCTAAACTCCAATTATAATCCAAATTAAGGTTCATTTTTGTGCCTAAACATGTTTATAAACCTTCCAAAAGGTGTTTAGTGTCCAAAATTCAAAAGAGGGGTGAGCTTTGACAACTTTGCAAGTCGCACTTTTTCTATGATTAGGGTGTGCACGAATTCCCTCCAAATTGCATCATCCACCCTTCCTCAACATTGCTTTCACTTCTTCTATAAATAGGGACATCATTCCCTTCATTTCTCAAGCTTTTGATAGCCATTTAAACCTTGTTCAAATCCCATTCGAACTCTGAATTTGTAAGTTTCATTTTCAATCCACGTCCTTTTATAAGCCATAATTCTCATGTATCAAACTTCCTTGAACTTCAGTGAAGCTAACAAGATCAAAAGCAAGTCAAATCGTGCATCATAGTGAGCTTGATAAGTCAGTTTTTAGAAGCTCTTGAGCATACTTTGTTTAGGTAGTTAGAGGCTTCAAATCTCTCAACTCAAATTATTGTGATGATCCTTGATATTCATTGATGCTTACTACATTATTAATTTTCATCGTTTGAGCCATTTGCGATGTCTATTTTTGAATTTTGTTTTTGAAACTCTTTCTAATTTTTCACAATTAGAGTAAGCCACAAGTAGAATAAGCTTTTCGTGAGGACATGGTTAAGATCGTCTCATTGAGATGCTCCTTATGATACCAGTCTCATGAGCAAGGGTTTCCTATTTTTGAAATGTGAATTTATCCTAAGATTTATGGATTTTCAGATGGCTGGAAGTTGAATATGATCGCGTGGATCATCTCAACCAATGAGAGCTTTCCAATTGAAATAATTTGATTGTCTTGACTTCCCATGCTTCTATGCGTGTTATTTGACTCAGGATTAGAATAGATCCTTAGTTCTAAGCCTTTGATATGGTCATGTCAATTAATGAGGTTTCATCCAGGGCGCGTGTTTTTCTAATTTTCTTTTTATTTTCTCTTTTTTAGTTTTAAAGTGTTTTATTTTTAAAAATTCATATCTCTTTTATTTTTTATCTAAAAATCATGAAAAATTACAAAAAAATATTTCGAATCATTTCTGATTTATGTCATTTATCTTTTTACTCTTTACTTTATATCATTTTCTCTTTTCTCACTTGATCATTTTATATTTATGTCATTTTCTATTTGCCCACTTGAGCATTTTATCTTTATGTCATTCTTCTCATGCTCACTTGAGCTTTCTTTTTCTTTTAAAGACATTAATAATCAATTTGAACATTAAAAGACTTAAGGCTCTCTTTGAACTATGGTTACTATCCCCTTTCATATTGGAGTATTTGGACTTTTGATACTTTAGGATAGGACCATGAGACTTTGAGACCTTTGGACCTTAAGATCTTGTTGTTATTTTATCGGTGTATTAGGAACTTTTCTGTGTGTAGGTGTTACTTTAAGATTTCATCTAATGTAAGAATAATTCATTTGAGACATCAAGTTCGTCTAATATATGTTGTTGTACCCCAAAATTTTCCCTCTCACTTATCAAAAAATTTCTCACAAGATCTCTTTGACTCAAGACTGCATTAGGGTTTGACCAGCTCAAGACACCTCCTCATGCACTGATGATCAAAATTAGGGTTTGAGTTTTCACAAGGATTTTTGGACTATCAATGCTTCATATGACTTTCAAGGATCATTATGGACCCCTAAGATTACTCATGTCAAGTTTCAAGTCTTGAATCACACTTTTGATTAGTCAATTGAACAGTTGACCTAAAAATCAGTTGTATTGGGGAAAAAGTCAACCATGGCCAATTTACAGTCAAACTTCATAATTTTTGATCCAATCAACATCTTAGACTCATATGTATCATTTGGTCAAGTTTGGACCACAATTCCTCAAGAAATTTGATCAAATCATCAAAAGGGCAAAATGGTCAAAATTAGGGTTTTGACTGAGAAAGGGAAATTTCTGATTTTTGGCCTAACAAATGATCAATTGGTTTGAAGCATGATTTCAAGAGTTCAATTGCATCATTTTGACCTAATAGCATGATTCAAAACACTACAAGTCCATTGGATTGACAAATGAATTTTTCAGTCAACTGATCAAAAGTCAATTGTATACTGAAAAGTCAAACTTTGACTTTTTGGTCAAAATCAAATGCCAAAGATCATAATTCATCAAATCATGTCAAAACATGAAACTTGTTCACCATGAAATCAAGAATTCAAGATTTTAGTGTGAAAAGTTGAAATTTCTTAACTTAGAAATTTTTCTAAGTACAGAAAATTTCTTATTTTTTCACAACTTTGAGCCAAATTTTCACCATGATGCAAGATGATTCAAAGGAAACTTCCAACATGAAAGTTGTATATCTCCATGAAATATACAACTTTTATTCACACAATTTATCCTAAAAATGCTTGGATCTCAAGATATAATTTTGTGAATACAAGCTAATGAACTAAAAATAACTTAGTGAAATTTTGCCCTAGTTAGGCAGATTTTTGACCTAACTTCATGGCAATTTTTCACATGGTTCCAAGAGGAATTTTTAAAATAAATTCAAATATGAGTTGTAGAGCACATTGCAAGCTTTCCAAAATGTCCAAGAACTCCTTGATATCATTCTTGAGTAAGGATAATCGAAGAGATGAAGTTGGTGATTTGTCACTTGGATTTCAAGCCATTTTGTGCAGAACATTGGATCCAATCCTCAAGCATGTTGTACAAATCCCACTTTGCAGGCTTATAACTTGATTTTCACTCTATAATTTAATGTTTTCACAGTTGTTGGAAGCTTTAATCTAAGCATTCAATGCATTGTACAAACTTAATTCCATTTTTGGGAGAAAGGCAACATTGCCATTTTAGAAAAGCAAGCTTTTGCAAAGTCAGCTTGCATTGAGCCTTGCATTGGTTCTTTCGGCACAAACACACTCCACATAATCAGATAAAGTTTGTTTAAAGGTCTCATCCCCCCTACAAGCTTGGTACTACACCTTGAAACCATGCTTGCTAGCCTTGCTTCAAAAACAAGTAACCAAGAAAAACATGTGAGTTCTTGAAATCTGAGTTGTTACAAGACTTAAGACCTTTTGCTTATAAGTAGAAACACTATTTGCAAGTTGAGACACGAAGGCTAAGACTCCAAAACACTCCCAAACACTTTGCAACTCAGAATCTGCCATAACTTGACAGTTTTAAACCTCACATAGCCATCTCCAAATCCACTCGTGCGTATTAAGTTTTAACTACCCAAACACTTAATATACATCATATCAAAGTGATCCAGGCCCTTGTTCCCTTACTGTAACTCCTCCATCACCATCCACCATTTTCAAATATCAAGATTCCAGGTTGAATTGAGAAGAGAGATTCAGGGACTTTCAAGATAAAGTAAGGGTTAGAATACACTCAGGGAGGTCCAAGCAAGCTAAACAGATCCTCAGGCCTTCTCAAAACTTGCTCAAACTCCATTCACGATTCCAGCTGCAAGAGGTAAAAACTCAAACTTCTATCTCTTCATACAAGCATCATTTGATCCTGATTTGTGAAAACAAGATGTAGATATCCTTGCTCTAAAGATAACCATGTTCATAGTTTTCATTTATATTAACTGTGTATAGAGGATTTTGGATTTGAAATTTCTGTAAAAATTAGGTTTTAAATTAGGGTGTTGTACCCCGAAATTTGCCCTCCCTTTTCATCAACATTTTCTCATCACAAGACTCTTGGAGCTCAAGATCAAGTTAGGGTTTGCTCTGCTCAAGACCCCTCCTTGCTCTGTTGACCCAAATTAGGGTTTGAGTTTGCACAGGGATGTTTTGACCTAAAATGCCCAAAGTGACTTTCATGCTTCATGTTGGATTCACAAGTTTATCCATACCAAGTTTCAAGCCTTGATTTCAATCTTTGCCCAGTCAATTGGACAGTTGACCTAGAAATCAACTGTATTGGGGAAAAGTCAATTGTGGCCAATTGACAGTTAAACCTCATGATTTTTGACCCACATCAACATTATGAACCCATTTGGTCAAGTTTGGATCACAATTCCACAAGAAATTTGATCAGATCACCAAAAGGGCAAAATGGTCATTTTTAGGGTTTTGACTGCACAAAGGCAATTTTTGACTGTTTGACCCAAACAATGGCAAACCAAGCTCATATATGGACTCAAGGACTCAATGGCATTGTCTTGACCCATTCAACAAGTTCAAAAGATCTCAAGTGCATAGGATTGACAGATGAATTTTTCAGTCAACTGATCAAAAATTGACTGTACATTGAAAAGTCAAACTTTGACTTTTTGGTCAAAATCAAGTGCCAAGATTCATTTTTCATCAAGACATGTCAAATTATGAAACTTGTTCATCAAGAAACCCAAAATTACAAATTAGGGTTTAAAATGAAAAAATTTCATAACTTAGAATTTTTCTAAGTTATGAAATTTCTTTATTTTTTCCTAACTTTGTCCCATTATTTTCACCAAGATGCAAATGGATTCAAACAAAACTTGAAACATGAAAGTTGTAGTCCATTTCAAAATCTACAACTTTTATTCACAAAGTTTTCTCAAAGGAAGTTTGTATCTCAAGTTATGATTTTTGGAACAAGGGTGCAAAACATTTTTAACTTAGAGAAATTTTGCCCTATTCTAGGCAGGATTTTTGTCCAACTTCTTGGCCATTTTTCACATGGTTATACTTGGAGTTTCAATTTGAATTACAGAGATGGATTGTATTACAAATTCCAAGCTTTCCAAATTGTCCAAGAACTCATCAAACACCCTTGTGGTTAGAGAGAATCGAATTTGCAAAGTTGGCCAAAACTCACTTTTGTTCATGGCCAAAGCTTGCTCATGGCAACTTGCATTTTCAAATCAGCTTGTACAATGCTAGCTTGCAGGCCTCAAAACCAGTTTTACACACCTTAATTAAATGCCTAACCATTGAGCTAATGCATTATTTCATCCATTTGGGCATTACACATAGAATTAATCCTTATTTGGAAAAAGCTAATTTGTCATTTTGATAAAGTATCACTTTATGTCAAATTCCAAAATCCTTGAGGTACAGGCTATATCTTTGAGGCAAAGTTGTGTAGACAAATCCCACTGATCAAGAGAAAATGCTGTAGCATGCTTGAGAGGCCTGGACAGGTCTATAACACTTACACACTTTCCTTGCTTCACATAGAAGAAACTTTGCAAAACTCAAGCCATCTTTCATTCCTGTAAACACCAGCAAAAACAAACTTTGTACACATCTTCCACACATCAAAACTGACCTAAGGCACGACCCTTCCATCCCTCATACCTCCTCATACACTAAATCACAGTTTTGCTCAAAAACAGGGTACCTGCTGCAGATTGAAGTCCACAGCTTAATCCACTCGTGCACTTTGGCTAAAAACCTTTCAAACACGTTCCATATCATCCACTGAAACTATCCCAAGCCTTGAACTCAAGTTTTAACACCCCTAACCACGTTTTCCATTTTTACTTTCAAGCTTTGCAGGTGGACTTCCATAGCACGATACAGTTGGTTTCAAAGCAAGCTAGGCATTTGGGAAGCATCCTTGGACTTCAGGCAAGCTCAACCAAAGCTCAAACTCCATTGAAGGTTGCTACATTGCTCTGTTCAAGTCAAGCTGAAACAGGTAAAACCATGGACTTCTATCTCTCAATCTAGGAAGAGTTAAGCTTAGGTTTGTGAATGAAACATGCTCTACTCATAGCCCTGAAGCCATACATATGATTACTTTTCATTTATATTAAGCATGCTGTGAGAATTTTAACCATGAACATTGAAGAAAAACTTGGTCAGAAATTGGGGGTGAAGAAATTCTCCCTGGTTTCTTAGAGTTAGATTTAATGCTTTATATGGTTGAAATCGTGGCTTCAAGCTCTACAAGTTTCATGTTGTAAGATTTGTCAAAGGATCAAAGAATCAGGAGATGGCAGTTGTACAAGGAAGCGCGCGTGTTTTTTGAAACAGAAGCTGGAGGTTGAAGAAGGTTGGCTTGGGCTGGGCCTGAGTCTGCCTTGCTGTTCACACCCCTTTTTTCCATTTGCACCGCCCTGGCCCATTATGTGAAATATTTGTTATTTTTGCATTTTTCTTTTTGATTCTGACTTAATATTTTTATTCAAACATAAAAAAATCCTAAAAATATTTTTCCACACATTTTTGCATTTATTTGGCATTTATTTGTTTTATTTAACATATATATGTAAATAATATAAAACCTTTTTATTTAAAACCCTAAAAAATAATACAAAAATATTTATTTTTCAGTTATTATTTTTTATTTACATTTTGAAAACATTTTCTAAAATACACATTTTTTGTAAATAATTAATATTTTATTTTTGTACATATTTAGCATATTAAATATATAATATATACTTATACATATTTTATTAAATATTTAGGGTAAAAATACAAAAATAATACCTTTTATTTTTTTATATTTGACACTAAAAATATTTTTTTCCACAATATACTTCTTTTTTATTATTTTTGTATAAATTAATATATATTGTACATAATTAATAAATAAATACTATTGACTTAAAAAAAATTAGGGTTTTGCCCTAAACCATGAAAATAATCAAAAAATGACTTTTTCTTATTTTGTTTATACTTTAAACATGAAAACCTTTTTACATACATAACAAAAATCATTTTTGTGCATAATACATTCTTATTTATTTATTGTATTCACTTAAATATTGTACAATTAAATATTTGTATATTCGATATGGTTGTAATAATTTAGATTTTATTTCCTTGTCAAATATCCCCAAATTCAAACTTGTACCCCCATCCCCATAATCATTGTTGTAATAGCTTAGCATTTAAATTTCCGCATTTAAAAGCTTTCAATTATGCCATGTTTAGACTTAGGGTTTGTATGCAAAAATCAATTAACAAGTAGCTTGACCTAATTCAAGATAAACATGCATGAAAAACAAACACAATGCACACTTGCACCCCTAGGGTTACTCCACTTGTTGCCTTCAAAAATGGGCCATGGTTGCATGTTAAGTGTCTTTGGCAAAAAAAAACAAATCAAATGATCATAGTCCCTCGATGACGCTATCAAGTTGCCTAAAATGACCAAGTCCCTTGAGAAAATTGCCAAAGATACTTGGCACTATTGCCTCTATGGTCTAAACGATGACCCGCGCTCGTCCTGTTAACATCCTAACACAAGGTTGTTCACCAAATACAATGGTGAAACAACACTGTTAAAAGGGTTAAAACATGAGAAAGATCTTTGAGAAATTTAGGGTAGATAGCTCTTGGTTACTTGACCAAACTTGCAAAACAATCCTTGCCATTTTCAAAACACACATCACAACACAACTTCAAAACAAACTTTCAAAAACATTGAAACATATTTTCAAAAAGACAAACACCCTTGTAAAACATTCAAACAAGAATTGTTACAATGGTTGCCTAGACAAGGCATCTTTTTCAAAACATTTTCAAAAACCACGCACACAAAGCACCATTTCAAACAATTGAAAATGCAAGGCAAGTGATCTAAGCAAGTAACTAAGAGCCCATGGATAACCATGGATAGAAAGGGTGCTAATACCTTCAGTTTCTATAATATACTCCCCGAACCCAAGAAAACATCTCAAAGGTTTTTCATGTGCTTTTTAACCTTTCCTTAGGATAAAATAAAAAGTCGGTGGCGACTCTTTCGCAACCGAAACATTTGCGAAAACAAACGCAAAACCTCAAGTCAGTTCTCCCACCGTATCACAGAACTGGCGACTCTGCTGGGGAATTAGATTCTAAAAGTGGAGTAACCTTAGGGCCTAGATCACCCTTTTGCATGACTAATTGTTTGCTTTGATTGCTTTACATTTTGGTTCTCTTGTTTGGGCTTGAAATCCTACACCCGGATTTGGGGAAACATTTATAGATAGAAATACATTGTGGAAACTGTGCGGGGTATACCGACACGGTTGAAGCAATAGCTATATTAGTGCGACATATTTGTGAGTACCGGTAACCCTTGAGTTCAATCAAGGAGAGTACGGGGCCGCCGAGTGATGTCACTAAGCACTAATGACCTAGAACCTTACTTGACCATCTTGGCCTTTTATTAGGGGTAGTGAGATGACCGGCTTTGGTGCAGTCCGAATTTGGTAGATACTCGATACTACACTCATTGAGGGTTGTTTTCTTGGAATATTTTGGTCGCTAGTTAAGTGGCTAAACCAAAACAATGAACACGGAAAACAATCCAATGATATTGAGCTCCTTAGAACCCGGTTACTATTTATAGGACCGGTTTTTAAGCCAACTACACTCAAGAGGGTACTTACCTATGAAACCCCATGCAAGCCTGAAACTAGGGTTTTGTGTGACTTGCTTGTACATGTGTTTGTGCATACATCATGAACATCATAAAGCATCATATGCATCCACTAACCATTTAAAGGGTTTGGATCTTCATCTTTGTTCTTGTTTTGTAGGTCACGGAAATTCTTCGCAAGAAAACTATCCAAGTCAACCTTGTGAGAATCCCTCCTCAACTCAAGGAGCTTACATCCAGAATTCCAGAAAGCTCTCTCTTCAGTGAAAGACATGGTAGACTTCTCAACCTAGTCAACACCAGCATTGAAGAAGACATGGTGAAAGTGTTGTTCCAATTCTTTGACCCCCTTCACCACTGTTTCACATTCCCCGACTACCAATTGGTGCCTACTTTGGAGGAACTTTCTCAACTCCTGAGAATTCCTATTCTTAATCAACTACCCTACAACGGTACGGAAAAAGAACCAAAACCTGAAGATGTTGCTCAAGCACTACACTTGCAACCATCTGACATCAAGGGGCATTGGGAAACCAGAAGTGGTGTCAAAGGCTTCTTGGAAAAATTCTTGTTTGAGAAGGCACAAGAGTGTTAGAATACTTTGGATCTACAAGCCTTTGAAGAGATTGTGGCACTCCTCATTTATGGGTTAGTCTTGTTCCCAAATCCTGACCAACTTATAGATGTGAATGCTGTCAAGATTTTCATGTCCCGGAATCCCATACCTACATTGCTTGGGGACATCCTCCACTCATTTTACACACGAACAATGAGGAAGAGAGGTGTTCTCATGTGCTGTACTCCTCTCTTTGCAAGGTGGTTTATTTCTCACCTTCCACAATCTGTTTTGAAGAATGAACAAGGTTCAAGGTGGTCACAACGATTGATGACCCTCACACATTCTAATGTACATTGGTGTTCTCGGTCCAGAGAAAATGTCATCATCATCGATCGCTATGGTGAGTTCCCTAATGTTCCATTACTTGGCATTAGGGGGGGCATTACCTACAACCCTTGTCTAGCTTTAAGACAATTTGGATATGCTCGGAGGGATGGCCCTCATGACATGCTGATTCCTGACCTAGTTTTTGACTTCGACAATGATGCGCAAGGACTTCGCCAAAGATTCATCAGAGCTTGGAGGATGCCTATCAAGGTAGATAGTAAGACACTGGGGCACAAGAACTCCATCCCTCTTGAGCCTTACCTCAAGTGGGTACGAACCCGAGCCTAGAGTCTTATGATTCCTTACCCTCATATTATCCCTTTGATTAAAGATCCTGTTAAGGAAGGAGAGGTTCCATACACCATCCTACATCCTGACATGCCAACATCATGGGAGGAGATGCAGAAGAGTTGGATCCAACTCAAGGAAGAAAGGGATACTTTTGAAGCCAACTTCTACGCCAGTGAGAAGGAGGTTTTGGAGCTTACCCGCCGACTTCACGAGGAGGAGACACTTAACACTTACATCGCACCAAAGAGGATGCACAACGTCTTTTTACCTTAAGAAGTTTTTGTAATATTTGGCCCATGGGGCATTTATGTACTGACAAAATTTCTTCTTATTAATATGACGTGCGTTCTTTTGTTTGCAACAATTTTGAATTTCTAAATCCTTGAATGCATTACATGAATAAACATATCATTCATCATATGCATAAACAGGTCTTCACACCAGGTTTCCTTATCTTTCTGCTGTTTATTTCAGTAAGATGGATATCGAGCAGACGGTCAAAGATCTGCAGGCACAAAACTCGCAGTTTCAACAGCTCCTTATGACCTTGGCAAAGGGTCAAGAGGATCTTAAAGCACTGTTAGGGAATAAAGAGCAAGAAAAAGGAAAAAAAGAAAAAGAAAAGAGTTGGGGTAGCTACACTGGGAAGAAGATTTGAGAATGAAGCTAGGGGAATTCTTGAATTCCCCTCCATATCTGATGAGGGGACCGGTAAGGGAAAAGGGGCTGCATTACCTTCTGAATCTGAGGCTGAACAGGAAGAGGTTGAGGAAGATGAAGACTATTCAGAGCAGCAATACCCGCCAGCGGACGATAAATACAAAAACCTGGAGGATAGACTGGAAGCTATGGAGCTGCAAAGGGTTCCCGGGTTAGATTTTGAAGAGTTGGGATTGATTGCTGGGATTGTGATCCCTCCAAAGTTTAAGGTGCCAACTTTCGCAAAATACGACGGTCTGTCTTGCCCGAAGATGCACCTAAGGTCGTATGTCAGAAAAATTCAACCTCATTCATCCGATAGAAATCTTTGGGTACACTTCTTCCAGGATAGCCTGTCTGGTACACAGCTAGATTGGTTTTACCAGCTTGAAAGGTCAGAAGTGCACAGTTGGGAGGATTTGGCAGCTGCCTTTTATCGCCAGTATCAATATAACGCTGACTTGGCGCCGACCCGTACTCAGTTACAAAGTATGGGGATGGCCTCAAATGAGGGATTCAAAGAATACGCCCAGAAATGGCGCGACTTGGCCGGAAGAGTGCAGCCACCTCTTTCAGATAGGGAACTAGTTGATATGTTTTTGGGGACCCTATCTGGCCCTTTCTTCAACCATTTGATCGGGAGCTCTTCTGCAGGGTTTACTGAATTGATTCTGACTGGCGAAAGGGTGGAAGCTGGTATTAAGAGTGGGAAGATTCAAAGGGATGCCTCTGCCTCCACAACTGTTAAGAAACCATTCCCGGCCAAGAAGGAAGCAGATGTTGTGTACTCTCAGAAAGGATTGGAAAGAACTGAGCGTCGGCCGACTGTAGGGGTCGTGATGATCCAAAATTCGTCAAATGATCAGCCTCGTAACAATCAGTCCAGACCTAAACAACAATGGGGAGAACGGCCACAACGACAGTTCACCCGCATCAACATGACGCCCGCACAGGTTCTTCCCCATTTGTTGAAGCTGAATCTCACCAATATCAAAGAGGCGCCGAAAAATGTGAATACAACCTCTCCATCTTACAATCCGAATGCTAAATATGCCTATCATTCTGACAGCGTCGGGCATAACACCAACGATTGTTGGGCGTTAAAGAATAAAATTCAAGACTTAATAGATGCTAAAGAGGTTGAGTTCGACGCCCCTGAGAAGCCAAATGTAATCTCTGCTCCAATGCCAAAGCATGGTCGCAATGTCCATGTTGTTGAAGAAGATCTGTTTGTTTCTACTGTTGATGATCTGATAACTCCACTACTGACAATCAAGTTGAATCTGTTGAAGGCTGGGATTTTCCCAGGTTGTAAAGAAGATTGTTACCTTTGTTCCTCCCTACCGATCGACTGTCCATTGCTGAAGATAGGCATCCAACGCCTAATGGACAACCAACAAATTCTTTTCGAAAAGACTCCTGTTACTCCAACTCCTACCAATGAAGTTTCAATAATAACCATTTCCGACAATCTTTCCAAGGTCCCCAAAAGGCCTGATAAGATTACATTCGCTCCGAAGACTGTACCGTTGAAGATAACCATGCATGGGCCCGTCCCATACAAATCTGACAAATCAATACCGTGGAATTATGGTGGAGAAATTTACTACCACAGTGTTAAGCAAATTGAGATAACTGAAGAGAGCTCTGATGAAGAAACTGCCGACATTGGAAACATTGCCGGTACGAGCAAAATTACTCGAAGTGGAAGAATTTTCTCTCCAGAGATTGCCCCTCCAAAGGCAATCTTTGGACCCTCAGCTGTTCCCAAGGTTACCCATGCACCGGTAAAACTATCTGCAAAAACTCCAATGATTCAAGAAGTTGTTACTCATGTGGTTGTCCCTCCTGCTGCTGCTGATAAAGGGAAAGGGATCCAAGAAGATCTCGTCAGGACGAGGGCTCAGCCATTGGTCATCCCCGAAACCTCTAAAAAAGAAATGGAGGAGATTCTGAAAATAATCAAGAAGAGTGATTATGATGTGGTGGAGCAACTGGGGCAAACCCCCTCGAAGATCTCCATGTTAGCTTTGCTGCTTTGTTCGGAGGCTCATGCCAAAGCCTTGATAAGGTTTTTAAAGACAACCCATGTGCCCCAAGAAACCTCAGCCGATCAATTCCAGGATTGTGTAGCCAGCCTTACCGCCGACAACAGCGTGGGTTTCTCTGATGCTGACCTGACTCCGAAGGGAAGAAAGCATAATGACGCACTGCATGTGTCAGTTGAATGCCGAGGAACCACTCTCGCCCATGTCTTGGTCGATACTGGTTCTTCTCTAAATGTGCTGCCTAAGAAGGCTCTAGACCGGTTGGATTGTGAAGGCTTGGAGCTGAAACCAAGCAATATCATTGTCAGGGCCTTTGACGGGTCTAAAAGGATGGTGCATGGGGAGGTCAACATTCCCATCAAGGTAGGCACTGAGGTGTTCCACTCCATATTCTATGTAATGGACATCTGCCTATCCTACTCTTGCTTGCTAGGAAGGTCGTGGATTCATAATGTTGGGGCAGTCACTTCTTCTCTACATCAGATGCTGAAATACCCTGTTAAGGGAAAAATCATAACTGTACACGGTGAGGAGAAGTACATGATCAGTCATCTGAACTCCTTTCGGTATGTGGAGGTGGATGGCAAATTCATTGAAACACCCTTTCAACACTTTGAGGAAGTTTCCCCCGAAGTGGCAGTAGCAAAGGCAGTAGCTGAGGTACCCAAGCAGGTGGCCAGGATGGCATCTCTGAAAGACGCAAAGGCTGCAATTAAGGAGGGGAAGAGCTCAACATGGGGACAGTTTCCTGACTTTCCTCACAAGACAGACAAGTTTGGGTTAGGGTTCACCGTTGCGGGGCAAAAGGCTATGCGTCGCTCCAAAATTGAAAAGACACCCATCAAGATTTCTCCTCATGGAATCAATGCTTTAGAAGACGAAGACGAAAAGGCCAACTTTGAAGATTGGATCTTCCCAACCATTGAAGGGGGACTGCACAACTGGGAGGCGAAAGACTTCGTTCCCATTACTTTTATCAATCAGTAATTTATCTTTCGAACATTTCCTGTTGGTCTGTAATAATTACTAAAACAATCTGCACACTATTTTTCACCTCATGCCTTGCCCGGGGCATGTAGGTCCATTTGTAAGGGTTTTGATTCTCTTCATAATCATATGCCATGTTTAATGAATCATTGAACGTTTTTCACTTATAAACTGCTGTGTTCATTTTCTTTCCTTTTGCATTTTTTTTGTTTAAGGATGGCTATCCCTTACACACACCCACACTCACAAATGCAGGTACCCATCCACTCCGGATTCCATGGGTGACTATTCTGTTGTATCCTTCAATAACTCTGAAGATTTGTTCAATCAGGCTGAGTACGAAGATGACGAAGATTGTGAAGTACCGGGAGAGCTAGCCAGACTTCTACAACAAGAAGAGAGGGCCATCTTGCCTCATGAAGAGTTGTTGGAAATTGTAAACTTAGGAACAGAGGAAGACAGGAAAGAAGTACAAGTGGGTGCCAATCTGGAACCAAGTGTCAAGGAGCGCTTAATACAGCTGTTGAATGAGTACGTTGAAATCTTCGCCTGGTCTTATGAAGACATGCCAAGGTTAGACACAGACATCGTGGTTCATCGTCTCCCTACAAGAGAAGATTGTCCATCGATCAAGCAAAAAGTCCGATGAATGAGGCCCGACATGTCTGAGAAGATTAAAGCTGAAGTAATGAAGCAATTCAACGCTGGTTTTCTGGCTGTTACATCCTATCCACAATGGGTTGCTAACATCGTGCCAGTACCTAAAAAAGACGGCAAGGTCAGAATGTGTGTGGACTATCGGGATTTGAACAGGGCTAGCCCTAAAGATGATTTTCCGCTACCACATATCGACATTTTGATTGACAACACAGCTCAGCATAAGGTTTTTTCCTTCATGGACAGATTCTTGGGCTACAACCAGATTAAAATGGCCCCCGAGGACATGGAGAAAACAACCTTTGTTACACAATGGGGTACCTTCTGCTACAAGGTGATGCCGTTCGGACTGAAGAACGCAGGGGCAACTTATCAATGCGCCATGGTAGCTTTGTTTCATGATATGATACATCATGAGATTGAAGTTTACGTAGACGACATGATAGCTCGATCACAAACAGAGGAGGAACACCTTGAACATTTGCAAAAGCTGTTTGCCAGGTTGAAGGAATACAAACTCAGGCTGAATCCAAGTAAGTGCACTTTTGGAGTTAGGTCTGGTAAACTTCTGGGATTTATTGTCAGCAATAAAGGCATTGAGGTCGATCCAGCAAAAGTGAAAGCTATACAAGAAATGCCTGCCCCCCGTACTGAAAAGGAGGTTAGACGGTTCTTGGGACGCTTGAACTATATTTCCAGATTCATCTCTCATCTGACGTCTACCTGTGAGCCAATTTTCAAACTATTAAAGAAAGATCAGGTAGTCGAATGGAACGATGATTGTCAAACTGCTTTTGATAAAATCAAGGAGTATTTGCTAGAACCTCCTATTCTGATGCCACCCGTCGAAGGAAGGCCGCTGATCATGTATCTGACTGTTTTGGACAACTCAATGGGGTGTGTACTGGGCTAGCATGACGAGTCTGGTCGAAAAGAGCATGCCATTTATTACCTTAGCAAAAAGTTTACCGACTGTGACACTCGCTACTCACTGCTCAAGAAAACTTGTTGCGCTTTGGTATGGGCTGCTCGCCGACTAAGGCAGTATATGTTGACTCATACCACTTTGCTGATTTCCAAGATGGATCTGATTAAGTACATCTTCGAGAAGCCTGCTTTATCTGGAAGAATCGCCAGATGGCAGATGATCCTGACTGAGTATGACATCCAGTATACCACCCAAAAAGCTATAAAAGGGAGTGTACTAGCTGACCATCTAGCTCATCAAGCTATCGAAGATTATCAATCCATGAGATTCGACTTCCTGGACGAGGAAATCATGACTTTGAACGACATCGAAGGTAACGGACCGTATGACGGACCTGAAAATGGATCTCGATGGATCCTGTACTTTGATGGTGCTTCAAATGCACTTGGAAAAGGTATCGGTGCGGTACTCATTTCCCCAGAAGGTTGTCATACACCTTTCACGTCCCGACTTTGTTTCAGCTGTACCAACAACATGGCCGAATATGAAGCTTGCATTTTTGGTCTCAAGGCTGCTATAGACCTGGGGATCAAATCTTTGATCGTATTTGGGGACTCGGCTTTGGTTATCATTCAAATCAAAGGAGATTGGGGCACCAAACATCCTAATCTTATCCCATACAAAGAACATGTCCTAACATCGTTGCCTCGTTTCGAGCAGATCACCTTCGAGCATTTCCCGTGAGAAGAGAATCAGCTAGCAGATGCTCTGGCTACAATGTCTTCCATGTTTAAACTCAACTGGGATAACGAGGCTCCCCAAATCACCATCGAGCGAATGGATGAACCTGTGCATTGTCATGAGATTAATACCGAAGAAGTGGTGGAACAACCCTGGTTTCACGAAATCAAAAGGTATCTCCAGACTAGAGAGTATCCTGAAGGAGCTTCCGTAAATGACAAGAAGTTCTTAAGGAGATTTGCGGCCAAATTCTTTCTAAGAAATGGCATCCTTTATAAACGCAGCCATGATTGTGTTTTACTCCGATGTGTAGACAAAGCTGAAGCAGAGTTAATCATGACTAAGGTACACAGTGGCACATTTGACACCCACCTGAGCGGACATATGATGGCTAAGAAGATTCTAAGGGCAGGCTATTACTGGTCTACCATGGAAGTTGATTGCCATCAACATTCCCGTACTTGTCACAAATGTCAAGTCTACGTCGACAAGATTCATATTCCTCCTGTTCCTCTCAACGTTCTGACAGCTCCTTGGCCATTCGCAATGTGGGGCATTGACATGATTGGAGAGATCAAGCCCACGACATCCAATGGACATCACTTCATCCTGGTCGCCATTGACTATTTTACCAAGTGGGTTGAAGAAGCTTCCTTTGCCTCTGTTACCAAGAATGTGGTCGCTCGCTTCATCAAGCAGAATCTCATATGCCAGTATGGTGTCCCCGACAGGATCATCACAGACAAAGGTACAAATCCGAACAATACTATGATCACCGCTCTATGCGAACAGTTCAAGATTTATCATTACAATTCATCTCCCTATCGGCCGAAGATGAACGGTGTTGTTGAAGCTGCGAACAAAAACATCAAGAAGATCATTCAGAAAATGACAGTTACCTACAAGGACTAGCATGAGATGTTACTGTTTGCTCTGCATGGATACCGTACCACGGCACGTACTTCAACAGGGGCAACCCCATTTTCTTTGGTATATGGCATGGAAGCTGTCCTACCCATGGAAGTTCAGATTCCTTCTTTAAGGATTATGAAGGACGCTGGTTTGAGTGAAGACGATTGGATTCAGACCCGGCTTGATCAACTTAATTTGATCGACGAGAAGTGACTTACTGTTGTTTGTCATGGTCAGACGTATCAAAAACGGATGATCAAGGCTTTCAACAAGAAAGTCAGACGTCAGGTATATCAAGTCGGAGATCTTGTAATCAAGCGGATCATCTTGCCACAGAGTGATCCCAGAGGCAAGTGGACTCCTACTTACGAAGGACCATTTGTGATCAAAAACATCTTTTCTGGTGGGGCGATGATCTTGACCACCATGGACGGCGACGATTTGCCACACCCTGCGAACGCACACATAGTCAAAAGATACTACGCATAAAACAACCCGACAAGTTGCAAACTCGAAAGGGCGACTTGGGCAAGAATGGGCATCCCGGTGAACCGAAAACCCGAAAGAGCGGTTCAGGCAAAAATTAGGGATAAAACAAAAAAAAACCTGTACACCCGGCAAGTTTAAAACCCGAAAGGGCGACTTGGGCAAAAAAGGGTTTCCCGGTGGATTGAAAACCCGAAAGGGAAATCCAGGCAAAAGTTAGGGAATTAAAGCATATGACTATGTCTCGTCGGATCACTTTAAAGAACAATCTCTTTATCAACAAGCTCCGAGTTTCTGATCAATCCAATCATCGGTGGACGAAGCAGTGAATGGACAAGATATTCAGAGTTGTGAAGGCTATAACAGAATGGAATCCCATGGAATTGTTACACATAGCCATCTTTCTTTTGTATAAAATCTTCGATTTTTACGACAACATCCTCTTACTAGGATGCCTGTCTCCTTTGTACAAAGATACTCATAAAAAGTTAATACAAATACTTTTCCAAATACAGAAATTTGCTTTGTCTTCTTTTTCTCTTTTGCACTTATGTTTTATTTAAGAAACGTCCAATGTTTTGTTAAAATAGGCATATGCATTTGAACATAATCATTTTCTTACAAATCAAGAAAGATGATTGCTGATAGGTTGAAGGTACAGATAGATATCTTGATGCCCTTTCAGAAGGAATCCCCGGCGAAATTAAACCCCAAATTCCTCAACAAGGTTAAAATCCAAAACTTAATTCCCCAAACAGAGTTAAACTTCAGGATCCTGAGCAGAACAAAAGCTTTCTCAAAGCTGATTTCCCCAGCCAGAGAGCCTTCCAGAATCTAATTCCCCTCAGAGTTAAGTTTCAAGATTCCCAGTGGAACCAAAACTGTTAATCCCCAGCGGAGCTAAAACTTCCAACTATCAATCCCCAGCGGAAGCAGATTAGTGAACATTCTCCCCACAGAGATACTTCCCATCAGATTGAAGATTCTCATTCTCACTCCTCCAGCATGAGTCTCCCAGGTTCTGAACTCCCCAGTAGAGATCATCAGAATTCTCATCCCCTATAAGTCACCAAGGATTTTCAATCCCCAACAGTGGTCCTAAGATCCCTCAACCACTGAAGATCTTGTTCCCCAAGCAGTCAGCAGTCAACAAGGATGTCTCAGCTTCAGCAATCAAAGATTCCTGCAATCCCCTGCAGTAGTCAAGGATTCACTTTCCCCGGCAACAGTCAAGATTCTATTATCTCCGGCTATCCAAGATTCATCCATCCTCAGCAAGACAGCTACTCAGCTTACATGCGCATTCATCACATTCATATATCACAAACATTGATATAACATATATTGCATCATACATTTCATGCAATATAACTTTGTGTTTCAGCTAATATTTTACCCTTTTCAGGATAAGATTAATAAACTCCAATTTCTGAAAATAGTTTACGGATTCTCCAAACACGGATGTTAATCTATCGCTTGTTCAGACTCAATTTTTGAAAACAGTTTACGGACGCTTCCCAACATGGATGCTGATCTATTTCTTATTCAACTCCAAGACCTCTGAAAACAGTTTACGGATTCTCCAAACACGGATGTTAATCTATCGCTTGTTTAGATTCAACTTTTGAAAACAGTTTACGGATGCTTCCCAACATGGATGTTGATCTATTGCTTATTCAACTTCAAGACTTCTGAAAACAGTTTACGGATTCTCCAAACATGGATGTTAATCTATCGCTTGTTCAGATTAAACTTTTGAAAACAGTTTACGGATGCTTCCCAACATGGATGCTGATCTATTGCTTATTCAACTTCAAGACTTCTGAAAACAGTTTACGGATTCTCCAAACACGGATGTTAATCTATCGCTTGTTCAGATTCAACTTTTGAAAACAGTTTACGGATGCTTCCCAACATGGATGCTGATCTATTGCTTATTCAACTCCAAGACCTCTGAAAACAGTTTACGGATTCTCCAAACACGGATGTTAATCTATCGCTTGTTCAAACTCAACTTTTGAAAATAGTTTACGGACGCTTCCCAACATGGATGCTGATCTATTGCTTATTCAATTCCAAGACTTCTGAAAACAGTTCACGGGTTCTCCAGATACGGATGTTAACCTATCACTTGTTCAGATTCAAGGCTTCTGAAAACAGTTTACGGATTCTCCAAACACGGATGTTAATCTATCGCTTGTTCAGATTCAACTTCTGAAAACAGTTACAGATTCTCCAAACACGGATGTCAATCTATTGCTTATTCATACCCCTAGCTCAGAGATGTTCCAAAACATGGACACCTTTCTGATACTCATTTCTTTCACCAACAATATAACAGTTCAACATGCATTCCAGATGGCATCTTTAAGCCCATCTCCTGACAAGATTCTGTCACATCTCTAGATGGCATCTTTAAGCCCATCTCCAAATGGCATCTTTAAGCCCATTCCCGCATTCATGTCGTGACGAGTGCAAATTTATGGGCACTCTAGTGTCCAATCTCCTTTTACCTTCGAGACGCGAAAGGCAAACTTGCCAATCTAACTCTTCAGGTTCAAGAAGATTGAACAAGGGCAACTGTTGTACCCCAAAATTTGCCCTTCCTTTTCATCAACATTTTCTCATCACAAGACTCTTGGAGCTCAAGATCAAGTTAGGGTTTGCTCTGCTCAAGACCCCTCCTTGCTCTGTTGACCCAAATTAGGGTTTGAGTTTGCACAGGGATGTTTTGACCTAAAATTCCAAAAGTGACTTTCATGCTTCATGTTGGACTCACAAGTTTATCCATACCAAGTTTCAAGCCTTGATTCCAATCTTTGCCCAGTCAATTGGACAGTTGACCTAGAAATCAACTGTATTGGGGAAAAAGTCAACTGTGGCCAATTGACAGTCAAACCTCATGATTTTTGTCCCACATCAACATTATGAACCCATTTGGTCAAGTTTGGATCATAATTCCACAAGAAATTTGATCAGATCACCAAAAGTGCAAAATGGTCATTTTTAGGGTTTTGACTGCACAAAGGCAATTTTTGACTGTTTGACCTAACCAATGGCAAACCAAGCTCATATATGGACTCAAGGACTCAATGGCATTGTCTTGACCCATTCAACAAGTTCAAAAGATCTCAAGTGCATAGGATTGACAGATGAATTTTTCAGTCAACTGATCAAAAATTGACTGTACACTGAAAAGTCAAACTTTGACTTTTTGGTCAAAATCAAGTGCCAAGATTCATTTTTCATCAAGACATGTCAAATTATGAAACTTGTTCATCAAGAAACCCAAAATTACAAATTAGGGTTTAAAATGAAAAAATTTCATAACTTAGAATTTTTCTAAGTTATGAAATTTCTTTATTTTTTCCTAACTTTGTCCCATTTTTTCACCAAGATGCAAATGGATTCAAACAAAACTTGAAACATGAAAGTTGTAGTCCGTCGCAAAATCTACAACTTTGATTCACAAAGTTTTCTCAAAGGAAGCTTATATCTCAAGTTATGATTTTTGGAACAAGGGTGCAAAATATTTTTAACTTAGAGAAATTTTGCCCTATTCTAGGCAGGATTTTTGTCCAAATTCTTGGCCATTTTTCACATGGTTCTACTTGGAGTTTCAATTTTCATTACAAAGATGGATTGTATTACACATTACAAGCTTTCCAAATTGTCCAAGAACTCATCTAACACCCTTGTGGTTAGAGAGAATCGAATTTGCAAAGTTGGCTAAAACTCACTTTTGTTCATGGCCAAAGCTTGCTCATGGCAACTTGCATTTTCAAATCAGCTTGTACAATGCTAGCTTGCAGGCCTCAAAACCAGTTTTACACACCTTAATTAAATGCCTAACCATTGAGCTAATGCATTATTTCATCCATTTGGGCATTACACATAGCATTAATCCTTATTTGGAAAAAGCTAATTTGCCATTTTGATAAAGTATCACTTTATGTCAAATTCCAAAATCCTTGAGGTACAGGCCATATCTTTGAGGCAAAGTTGTGTAGACAAATCCCACTGATCAAGAGAAAATGCTGCAGCATGCTTGAGAGGCTTAGACGGGTCTATAACACTTACACACTTTCCTTGCTTCACATAGAAGAAACTTTGCAAAACTCAAGCCATCTTTCATTCCTGTAAACACCATCAAAAACAAACTTTGTACACATCTTCCACACATCAAAATTGACCTAAGGCACGACCCTTCCATCCCTCATACCTCCTCATACACTAAATCACAGTTTTGCTGCAAAACAGGGTACCTGCTGCAGATTGAAGTCCACAGCTCAATCCACTCGTGCACTTTGGCTAAAAACCTTTCAAACACATTCCATATCATCCACTGAAACTATCCCAAGCCTTGAACTCAAGCTGTAACACCCCTAACCACGTTTGCCATTTTTACTTTCAAGCTTTGCAGGTGGACTTCCATAGCACGATACAGTTAGTTTTAAAGCAAGCTAGGCATTTGGGAAGCATCCTTGGACTTCAGGCAAGCTCAACCAAAGCTCAAACTCCATTGAAGGTTGCTACATTGCTCTGTTCAAGTCAAGCTGAAACAGGTAAAACCATGGACTTCTATCTCTCAATCTAGGAAGAGTTAAGCTTAGGTTTGTGAATGAAACATGCTCTACTCATAGCCCTGAAGCCATACATATGATTACTTTTCATTTATATTAAGCATGTTGTGAGAATTTTAACCATGAACATTGAAGAAAAACTTGGTCAGAAATTGGGGGTGAAGAAATTCTCCCTGGTTTCTTAGAGTTAGATTTAATGCTTTATATGGTTGAAATCGTGGCTTCAAGCTCTACAAGTTTCATGTTGTAAGATTTGTCAAAGGATCAAAGAATCAGGAGATGGCAGTTGTACAAGGAAGCGCGCGTGTTTTTTGAAACAGAAGCTGGAGGTTGAAGAAGGTTGGCTTGGGCTGGGCCTGAGTCTGCCTTGCTGTTCACACCCCTTTTTTCCATTTGCACCCCCCTGGCCCATTATGTGAAATATTTGTTATTTTTGCATTTTTCTTTTTGATTCTGACTTAATATTTTTATTCAAACATAAAAAAATCCTAAAAATATTTTTCCACACATTTTTGCATTTATTTGGCATTTATTTGTTTTATTTAACATATATATGTAAATAATATAAAACCTTTTTATTTAAAACCCTAAAAAATAATACAAAAATATTTATTTTTCAGTTATTATTTTTTATTTACATTTTGAAAACATTTTCTAAAATACACATTTTTTGTAAATAATTTATATTTTATTTTTGTACATATTTAGCATATTAAATATATAATATATACTTATACATATTTTATTAAATATTTAGGGTAAAAATACAAAAATAATACCTTTTATTTTTTTATATTTGACACTAAAAATATTTTTTTCCACAATATACTTCTTTTTTATTATTTTTGTATAAATTAATATATATTGTACATAATTAATAAATAAATACTATTGACTTAAAAAAAATTAGGGTTTTGCCCTAAGCCATGAAAATAATCAAAAAATGACTTTTTCTTATTTTGTTTATACTTCAAACATGAAAACCTTTTTACATACATAACAAAAATCATTTTTGTGCATAATACATTCTTATTTATTTATTGTATTCACTTAAATATTGTACAATTAAATATTTGTATATTCGATATGGTTGTAATAATTTAGATTTTATTTCCTTGTCAAATATCCCCAAATTCAAACTTGTACCCCCATCCCCATAATCATTGTTGTAATAGCTTAGCATTTAAATTTTCGCATTTAAAAGCTTTCAATTATTCCATGTTTAGACTTAGGGTTTGTATGCAAAAATCAATTAACAAGTAGCTTGACCTAATTCAAGATAAACATGCATGAAAAACAAACACAATTCACACTTGCACCCCTAAGGTTACTCCACTTGTTGCCTTCAAAAATGGGCCATGGTTGCATGTTAAGTGTCTTTGGCAAAACAAAAACAAATCAAATGATCATAGTCCCTCGATGACGCTATCAAGTTGCCTAAAATGATCAAGTCCCTTGAGAAAATTGCCAAAGATACTTGGCACTATTGCCTCTATGGTCTAAACGATGACCCGCGTCCGTCCCGTTAACATCCTAACACAAGGTTGTTCACCAAATACAATGGTGAAACAACACTGTTAAAAGGGTTAAAACATGAGAAAGATCTTTGAGAAATTTAGGGTAGATAGCTCTTGGTTACTTGACCAAACTTGCAAAACAATCCTTGTCATTTTCAAAACACACATCACAACACAACTTCAAAACAAACTTTCAAAAACATTGAAACATATTTTCAAAAAGACAAACACCCTTGTAAAACATTCAAACAAGAATTGTTACAATGGTTGCCTAGACAAGGCATCTTTTTCAAAACATTTTCAAAAACCACACACACAAAGCATCATTTCAAACAATTGAAAATGCAAGGCAAGTGATCTAAGCAAGTAACTAAGAGCCTGTGGATAACCATGGATAGAAAGGGTGTTAATACCTTGCCTTTCTATAATCTACTCCCCAAACCCAAGAAAACATCTCAAAGGTTTTTCCTGTGCTTTTTAACCTTTCCTTAGGATAAAATAAAAAGTCGATGGCGACTCTTGCTCAACCGAAACATTTGCAAAAACAAACGCAAAACCTCAAGTCAGTTCTCCCACCGTATCACATAGGGCCAGTAAAATTAGATTTTATCTTTGCCTTTTAGTTTACATAAGTTATGTGTTTGAACTCATGGGAAGAAACACCACAATTTTCATGTTTGAACTTTCCATTTTTATGGAGAAATGAGGAAGATACAGGTGGTCCGGCCATGGCTCAAGGTTGAAGATGAAGTTGCCTTCAGGAAGAAGTTTCTAATATATTTGTGGTTTTGTTTATATAAACGGATGTACAGTCACCCCAGTGGTAAGGCAGCATGCGTAATTGCTAGAGGTCACGGGTTCGAGCCCCAACGCGCTGCCTTTTGCATTTTTCAAACTTTTTTCCATTTTTTTGGTCTCTTGCAGCGCTGGGCCTCTACTTCATGGGCCTGTGGTTTTTTTGCTAACATCATGCACCCTGCTTACTTGTGACACCCCTGGCCCATTATCAATTTATTTATTTATTTTGTTCTCATTTTATTTTCTTAAATATATTTTTCTTAATATTAAAATCATAAAAAATATAAAAATGATAGATTCATATTTTGGCTTATTTTATTCTATTTTTCTCACAAAAAATATTTTTATTTAGTTATATATTATCTATTTTTATTAAAAAACCTTGTAAATTAAATTAGAAATAGGTTAATATTTATTTTTTCTTCATACCAATTAAATATATTATTTTAATATAAAAAAGACCAAAAATATCTCATAATGCCATATGTTATTTTCAAGACAAAAAAATACAAAAATACTTTTTTCTTAAAAAAACTTATTTTCTTTTAATCAAATAGAATTAGGATTTTATTCAAAAAAATATTTTCTTAATTATTTTCTTTTCTTAATTGATTTAAGTTGATTTAATTTTTATTTATTTATTTTTCTCTAATTAGGTTTAGGTCAAAACTTTTACACATAAAAAACCAAACAAACATCTTCTTTGCATACACATATTCTTACATATTTAATTCATCTTGTATATTTCAATTCTTGTATAAATTCAATTTGGTCGTAATAGATTAATTAGGTTTATATTATTGCAATCCCCATTCATAAATTGTATACCCCCCCTCCCACAAGTATTGTAATAGCGTAGTAACTTTAAATTTCGCAATTTATCGCTTTTATATAACATGCTAGTAATTAGGGATTTGTATGGGAAGATAAAAAATCAATCAAATAGAAAACCCTAATTCAAGACAAAATCAAGCATGAAAATGACAAACTTGCACACAAGCACCCCTAGGGTTACTCCACTTGGTTGCCTTATACAAAATGGTCATATTACGCATGTAAGGTATCTTAGCAAAAACAAACAAATACAAGATCATAGTCCCTCGATGACGCTATTCTAAGTTGCCTTACAAATGATCTTAGTCCCTCAAAAAGAATACTAAGATACCTTGCAACATTGCTAATCATGGCTATACGATGACCCACGCCTGTCCCGCTTACATCCAAAGATAGGGTTGCTTACCAAATCAATGGTAAGACAACAATGTCAAAGGAAAAGAAAATGAACAAGAAATACATTTGAGTAGGTAGATTGCTCCCAATTACTTGCTCCATTTCAAAACAAACATCCTTTCTATTTTCAAAACAATCACATACACTTTCAAACATCTTACAAAACTTGAAAACATTTTCAAAATATCAACATCTTTGTATACATTCTTACGAACAAGAATCATTACAAAGATTTCCTAAACAAATGCCTCTTTACAAAATACTTTCAAAAACCACACAAAGCACAATTTCAAACAAAAGCAAGTGATCTAGCAAGTAACTAAGAGCCCATGGAAAACCATGGATAAAAAGGGTGCTAATACCTTCCCTTTTTATAATCTACCCCTCAAACTCAAGAAACAATCTCAAAGGTCTTTCCTGTGCTTTTTCACCTTTCCTTTTGGATAAAAGAAAAGTCAATGGCGACTCTTGCTAACCGCAACATTGGCGATAAAACACAAAACCCTCAAGTCAGTTCTCCCACCGCATCACAAAACTGGCGACTCTGTTGGGGATAATTCTAAACGTGGGGTTACCTTAGGGATAGATCACATTTATTTTCTTACACTATTTGACTTGTATGCTTTACATTATGGTTCTTTGTTTGGGTTTGAATCCTCTACCTGGATTTGGGATACATTATAGGTAAGTAGCAATACATTGTGGAAACTGTGTGGGGTATACAAACATGGTCTAAGCAATAGTTACGTTAGTGCGACATATTTGTGGGTATCGGTAGCCTTTGAGTTAATCAAAGAGAATACGGGGCCGCTGAGTGATGTCATGAAGCACTAATGAACTTTTAGAACCTTTACTTGACTAACTTGGCCTTTAGGATGTAGTGAGATGACCGGCTTTGGTGCAGTCCGAAGTTGGTAGATACTCGATACTACACTCATCGAGGTTTGGTTTATTGGGATATTTTTGTCGCCATTAAAGAGGCTTGAGCTGAAACAATTACGAAGGAAACAACCCAGTGATATTGAGCTCCTCAAAACCCAATTACTATTACTAGGACAGGTTTGAGCCAACTAACCTTCAAGAGGGTACTCACCTATAAAACCCCGTGCAAGTCTAAACCTAAGGACTTGTTTGCTTTGTTTATATATGCATACTTGTACATAACATCATGAACATCATGAACATTATATGCATCCACAAACCATTTCAAGGATTTTGGGATTCATCTTTGTTCTTGTTTTGTAGGATATGGATTCACTTCACAGGAAAACTATTCAAGTCAACCTTGTGAGAGTCCCTCCATAACTTAAGGAGCTAGTTTCAAGGATTCCTGAAAACTCTCCATTCACCAAGAGACATGGTCGCCTACTCAACTTGGTCACCTCCAACACAGATGAGGACATGATGAAGGTGCTGTTTCAGTTCTTTGATCCTTTACACCATTGCTTCACATTTCCCGACTATCAACTTGTGCCTACTTTGGAACAGTTCTCCCAACTCTTGAGGATTCCCATTCTCAATCAACTACCTTTCAATGGTACGGAAAGAGATCCAAATCCAGAAGAGATTTCTCAAGCTCTACACTTGCACTCATCTGATGTCACAACTCATTGGGAAACAAGGAGTGGTGTCAAGGGTTTCCTAGCAAAGTTCTTGTTTGAGAAAGCCCAAAGTTGTTGGAATTATTTGGACTTGCAAGCCTTTGAGGAAATTGTGGATCTCCTCATCTATGGGATGGTCTTGTTTCCAAATCCTGACCAACTCATAGATATCAACACCGTCAAAATCTTCATATCCCGCAACCTGGTGCCTACATTGCTAGGGGATATCCTACACTATTTTCACACTCGCACAACGAGGAAAAGAGGTGTTCTTATGTGTTGCACTCCTATATTGGAAAGATGGTTTATTTCTCATCTTCCCTAGTCTGTATTAAAGAATGAGCAAGGTTCAAGGTGGTCGCAAAGGTTGATGACGCTCAAACACTCAGACATTCATTGGTGCTCCCGATCCAAAGAGAATGTCACCATTATCGACTGTTGTGGAGAGTTTCCTAATGTCCCTTTACTTGGCATTAGGGGAGGAATCACCTACAACCCTTGCTTAGCCTTAAGACAGTTTGGTTACGTCCGAAGGGATGGCCCGCACGAAATTCTTACTCAAGGTTTGGTATTTGACTACGACAACGACGATCAAGGTCTTCATCAGAGATTTATCTGAGCTTGGAGGATGTTAAACAAGGTGGATAGCAAGACTTTTGGGCATAAGAATTTCATCCCTCTTGAGCCTTACCTCAAATGGGTACGAACTCGTGCTCAGAGTCTTATGATGCCTTACCCTTCCATTTTCCCGGTAATCATTGAGCCTGTCATGGAGGGAGATGTTCCATACACTATCCTACATCCTGGCATGCCCACATCTCTTGAAGACCTAAAAAGCGATTGGATACAACTAAAGGGAGAGTGAGATACGTTCGAAGCCCAATTCTGCACAAGTGAGAAGAAGGTTTTGGAGCTTACTAGGCTACTTCATGAGGAGCATACTCTGAATGCCTACATTGCACCAAAGAGGATGCGCACTACTTTTCTATCTTAGAGTTTTATATTGTTTTGCCCTAGGGGCATTGATGTACTCAAACTTTATCTTATTAATATAACGTGTGTTTCCTTTTTGTCTAAAACAAATTTGAATCTTTGAAATCCTTGAAAACATTGCATATGCATATAACATTCAGCATAACATAAAAAGGTTTTTGCAACAAGTCTCCTCATCTCTCTTCTGTTTATTTCAGTAAGATGGATCTTGAGCAAACAGTGAAGGATCTTCAAGCTCAGAATACACAGTTTCAACAGTTACTCATGACCTTAGCCAAGGGACAAGAAGAATTGAAGACTTTGTTGGCTGAATAGAGGAAAAAGAAAACAAAGAAGGTAACTGGAGTCTTAAACATGGGAAGAAGATTTCATGGGAAGACAAGAAGGACTTTGGACTTTGCAACAACATCCGGTGAAAGAGACAACCAAGATGGTAAAGGCAAGGAAACATTTGTCCCGTTAGAATCAGAGGAGGAAGAGGAAGAAGAGGACTACTCTGAGGAACAATACCCTCCAGCTGATGACAAGTATAAACATCTCGAAGAGCGTTTGAGCGCAATGGAAATCCAAAAGGTGTATGGCTTGGACTTTGAGGAATTGGGTTTGGTGTCGGGGATTGTGATTCCTCCGAAATTCAAAGCACCTGTATTCGTTAAATATGACGGAGTTTCATGCCCTAAAATGCATCTCCGGTCATATGTAAGGAAAATCCAACCCCATACCGCTGATAAAGACTTATGGGTGCACTTCTTCCAAGACGGCCTATCTGGAACTCAACTTGATTGGTTTTACCAACTAGAAAGAGCCAACGTTCATAATTGGGAAGATCTTGTTGCAGCTTTCTACAAACAATATCAGTACAATGCTGATCTGGAGCCTACCCGTACTCAACTCTAGAGTATGGCCATGGTGTCCAATGAAGGTTTCAAGGACTATGCACAAAAATGGAGAGATTTGGATGGAAGAGTTCAACCCCCTATGTCTGAGAGAGAATTGGTAGACATGTTCTTAGGCACCTTATCGGGTCCCTTCTTCAATCATTTAATCGGAAGTTCATCTGCAGGTTTCACTGAACTAATATTGACCAGAGAGAGGATAGAAGCCGGTATAAAGAATGGAAAGATTCAGAAAGACACATCTTTTTCTACAGCTGTAAGGAAGACCTTTATCAGAAAGAAAGAGGTGCCTGTCGTATACCCACAGAGAAACCAAGATAGGGCCGAACGCCGACCAATGGTGGGAGTTGTTATGATCCCAAAGCCTGCGTCTAATCAACAAAGAAATAATCAACCAAGGATGGAAAGGCCAGTCAGGCAGTTCACCATAATCAACATGACTTCGTCTCAAGCATTACCACATCTACTAAGATCCAACTTGGCAACCTTGAAAGAAGATCTGAAAAACCCCAATACAACATCTCCTCATTATATTCCCAATGCCCGTTGCGCATATCACTCTGAAAGTCTTGTTCACGATACTAACAACTATAGGGCTCTAAAGAACAAAATACAAGACCTCATTGAAGCCAAAGAAATTGAGTTTGATGCGCCTGAAAAGCCAAATGTCATTTCTTCCCCTATGCCTAGACATGGCCACAATACCAATGTTGTTGAAGAAGATTTGTTTGTTACTTCAATTGATGAACTCATGACTCCACTTCTGACTGTTAAAATGAATTTGTTGAATGTCGGTGTGTTCCCGGGCTGTGGTGAAGTTTTCCATCTCTGTTTGTCCTCCCCAATCGACTATCCTTTGTTGAAAATAGGCGTTCAGTGCCTAATAGATAACAATGAAATTTTATTCGAAAAGACTTTTGTTCCACCTGTTCCTTTTAAAGATGTTTCTATCATTACCATTTCCGCCAATTCTTCCAGGATCTCCACCAAAAGACCCGTTAGAATTACATCAGTTCCAAAATCATCTCCTTTAATAATCATAATGCCTGGACCAGTCCCATATACATCAAACAAAACCATACCATGGAATTATGGAGGGGATGTCTATTACCATGGTATCAAGCAGGACTGGCCAGCCGCCGAAGATTCAAGCTCCGAGAAAGTTAACTCTGACATCAGTAACATTGCAGGAACTAGCAAAATTACCCGAAGTGGTAGGATCTTTTCTCCAGAAATTGCTCCCCCAAAAGCAGTTTATGGACCCGTAATCATCCTTATGGTTGCTCCAAAGGTTACTCCCACACCCATAATCATCTTTGTAAATGCTCCAGTTGACAAAGCCGTTACAACCCCTGTAATCATTCCTACTAACACTCATGCTGACGAGTTAACCGAGACTCGAGGAAAAGTTGTTCTGATTGAGTCTGTCCGGATGAAGACTCAGTCATTGACCATCCCTGAGACCTCCAAGAAGGAAATGGAGGAGATCTTAAATATTATAAAGAGAGGCGACTACGATGTAGTTGAACAACTGGGGAAAACTCCCTCTAAGATCTCCATGCTAGAATTACTACCATGTTCCGAGGCACATGCAAAGGCCTTGGTAAAGTTCTTAAAAACTTCCCATGTACCTCAAGAGACCTCTACCGATCAGTTTCAAGACTGCGTGGCCAGCCTAACTGCAGACAATGGTTTAGGTTTTTCTGATGCTGATCTGGCGCCGAGGGAAAGAAAGCATAATGAGGCATTGCATGTCGTAGTGGAATGTAGGGGTACAACTCGGGCACATGTTTTGGTGGACACTGGCTCATCTCTGAATGTATTACCCAAAAAATCTCTTGATAGACTTGACTGTGAGGGGTTGTCTTTAAAGCCAAGCAACATAGTGGTAAGGGCTTTCGACGGCTCGAAGAGGATGGTGCATGGGGAGGTAGACATTCCCATAAAGGTTGGAACCCAAACTTTCAATTCAACTTTTTATGTGATGGACATCCGCCCTTCATACTCCTACCTGCTAGGCCGACCATGGATCCATAATGTTGGCGCTGTTACTTCTATGTTGCACCAAATGTTGAAGTATCAAGTTCAAGGGAATATTATCATCGTTCATGGAGAAGAGGAATACATGATCAGCCATCTCAATTCCTTCAGATATATGGAATTAGACGGTGAATTCATTGAAACTCCATTTCAACACTTTGAAGAAGTCCCTCAAGACGTGGCAGTGACCAAAGTTGTTCCCAAGATTACAAGGCCTCCACTCTGAATGTCGTCACTGAAGGATGCCAAAGCAGTGGTGGAAGAAGGAGGATGCACTATCTGGGGACAACTCCCAGATATCCCATATAAGTCTGACAAGTTTGGCCTAGGTTTCACTTCAAGTGCTCAAAAGGCTGTACGTCGTGCCCGTGCTGGAAGGCCACCCTTGAAAATCAGCAACCGTGAAGTCAACGCAGTAGAAGATGGTGAAGATAGTTGCAACCTGAAGGATTGGATCTTCCCAACTGTCAACAGAGGGCTCAGCAATTGGAAGGCTAGAGACTTCGTCCCGATCACTTTTATCCCTCAGTAATTTGTCTTTACATTTTGTTGGATCTGTAATATTCAAAACAATTCGCACTCTTAAAACCCTGTGTCTTACCCGAGGCACAATGGTTCATTTGTAAGGGTTATTATCTCATTTTTCATATGACATCAATGAATCATGGACGTTTTCGCATACAAACTTTTGTGCTCATTGTTTTTCTTTTACATTTTATTTTCTTTCAAAGATAGTTATACCCTTACACACACCCACACACACAATGCAGGTATACATCCATTCGGGATACCATGGGTAACGATACTGCTATGGTCTTTCATGACTCTGAGAATCTAATCTACCAAGCCGAAGACGAAGGTGAGTAAGATTGTGAAGTAACAGGGGAACTCGCCAGACTATTACAACAAAAAGAGAGAACCATTCAGCCTTACGAGGAACCCGTGGATACGATCAACCTAGGTACCGAAGAAGATAAAAAAGAGGTAAAGGTGGGTGCCAATCTGGAATCCAGTATCAAGAAGCGTCTGATTCATTTTTTACATGATTATGTCGAAGTATTTGTCTGGTCGTATGAAGACATGCCAGGACTTAATGAAGATATTATGGTACATCGTCTGCCTACACGAGAGGATTGTCTCCCAGTAAAGTAAAAGGTTCGTCGCATGAGGCCGGACATGTTAGAAAAGATTAAAGTAGAGGTCATGAAGCAATTCAATGCTGGATTATTAGATGTCACCTCTTACCCCCAATGGGTTGCCAATGTTGTTCTCGTGCCGAAAAAAGACGGTAAGGTGCAAATGTGTGTGGACTACCGATATTTGAATAAGGCAAGCCCTAAGGATGATTTTCCACTCCCCCACATTGATATCCTAGTTGACAATATGGAACAACACAAAGTTTTTTCCTTCATGGACGGATTCTCAGGTTACAACCAAATCAAAATGGCGCCTGAGGACATGGAGAAAACAACATTTGTCACGTGGTGGGGCACATTCTGCTACAAGGTGATGCCATTTGGTTTAAAGAATGTTGGGGCAACGTATCAACATGCCATGGTATCTTTATTTCATGACATGATACATCACGAAATAGATCTACGTAGACGATATGATAGCCAGATCGCAAACAGAAGAAGAGCATCTTGATCACTTACAAAGGCTGTTTGAGAGACTGAAGAAGTACAAGCTGAGGTTGAATCCAAACAAATGCATATTTGGAGTACGGTCTGGTAAACTCTTAGGCTTTATCGTCAGCAACAAAGGTGTTGAAGTAGATACCGCCAAAGTTAAAGCAATACAAGAGATACCTGCTCCTCGCACTGAAAAGGAAGTCAGAGGATTCTTGGGACGTTTGAACTATATTGCCAGATTCATTTATCACCTAATAGCTACTTGTTAGCCAATCTTCAAACTATTGAAGAAATATCAAGTAGTCAAATGGAATGATGAACGCCAAGTTGCTTTTGATAAAATCAAGGAATACTTACAAGAGCCTCCTATGTTGATGCCACCAATCGAGGGAAGACCATTGATCATGTATCTGACTGTTTTAGAAAACTCAATGGGGTGTGTATTGGGACAACATGACGAGTCTGGCCGAAAATAGAACGCTATTTACAACCTGAGCAAAAGGTTTATCGACTGTGAAACAAGATATTCACTGCTCGAGAAAACTTGTTGCACTCTTGCATGGGCTGCTCGCCGGCTAAGACAGTATATGCTGACTCATACTACCTTGTTGATATCTAAAATGGACCTGATAAAATATATCTTCGAGAAGCCTGCTCTTTCTGGGAGAATAGCGAGATGGCAGATGATCCTGACAGAATATGACATACAGTATACTACCTATAAAGCAATAAAGGGCAGTGTATTAGCCGATCACCTTGCTCACCAAGCTGTAGAAGACTACCAATCCATGAAATTCGAATTTCCGAATGAAGACATCATGACATTAGAAAACTGTGAAGAATTTAGGCCATATGGCGGACCTAAACAAAGATCCTGATGGACCCTGTTCTTTGATGGAGCATCCAATGCATTGGGCAATGGTATTGGTTCTGTACTCATATCTCCGGAAGGATGTCATACTCCCTTTACTGCCAGACTTTGCTTCAATTAAACAAACAACATGGAGGAATACGAAGCGTGCATCTTCAGTCTCAAAGCTGCCATAGACTTGGGGATCAAATCCTTGGATGTATTCGAAGACTTAGCTTTGGTCATCATCCAAATCAAAGGGGAATGGGACACCAAACACCCAAACCTTATCCCTTACAAAGAACATGTTTTGACATTACTACCACATTTTGAGAAGATTACCTTCTAGCATTTCCCGCGAGAAGAAAATCAGCTAGCAGACGCTCTAGCCACAATGTCATCTATGTTTAAACTTAATTGGGATGACGAAGCTCCCCAGATCACCATTGAACGAATGGAGAAACCAGCGCACTATCACGAGATTAATACTGAAGAAGTAGTGAACCAGCCTTGGTTTCACGAAGTCAAGGGTTATCTCGAGACCCAAGAATACCCAGAAGGAGCTTCAATCAATGATAGGAAGTTCTTAAGGAGATTCTCTGCTAAGTTCTTCTTTAGTAACGGCATCCTATATAAACGCAATCATGATTCTGTGTTAATTCCGTGTGTAGACAAGGTTGAAGCTGAAAGGATCATGGCTGAATTGCATGAAGGCACCTTTGGCACCCACTCCAGTGGGCATACGATGGCAAAGAAAATCCTACGGGCAGGCTATTACTGGTCTACCATGGAAGCAGATTGCTATCAACACTCTCGAACCTGCCATAAGTGTCAGATTTATGCCGACAAGGTGCACGTACCTCCGGTTCCTCTGAATGTCTTGACAGCTCGTTGGACCTTTGCTATATGGGGAATTTATATGATTGGGGAAATCAAGCCAACAGCCTCCAATGGACACCGCTTCATCTTAGCGGCCGTTGACTATTTTACAAAGTGGGTAGAGGCAGCTTCTTTCGCTTTCATCACCAAGAATTTTATCGCTCGGTTCATCAAGCAGAATCTCAGTTGTCGGTACGGTATACCGGAGAGGATCATTACTGACAATGGTACAAATATCAACAACACTATGATCACCACATTGTGCGAGCAATTCAAGATTCAACATCACAATTCTTCTCCTTATCTGCTAAAGATGAATGGTGTTGTAGAAGCTAAAAATATAAACATTAAAAAGATCATACAAATAATGATAGTCACGTATAAATACTGGCATGAGATGCTACCATTCGCTCTCCACGAGTATCGAACCACGGCTCGCACATCAACTGGGGTAACACCCTATTCCTTGGTATACGGCATGGAAGCCGTCTTGCCTATTGAGGTTCAGATCCCCTCTCTGAGGATTATAAAAGATGCAAGATTGAATGAAGACGACTGGATCCAGACTAAACTTGATCAACTGAACTTGATTGATGAGAAGAGACTTACTGCTGTTTTCCGTGGTCAAATGTATCAAAAATGGATGATCAAGGCTTTCAACAAAAAAGTCAGACGCCAAGTGTATCAAGTTGGAGATCTGGTGATCAAATGCATCATACTGCCACAAGGTGATCCTAGGGGCAAGTGGACTCCTACCTATGAAGGACCATTTGTAATCAAAAACATTATCTCTAGTGGGGCAATGATCTTGACCACCATTGATGGTGACAACCTGCCGCATCTTGCAAACGCCGACATAATCAAAAGATATTATGCATAAGAGACCCGCTAGGTTGACATACCTAGAAAAAACAAGGGCATCCGGGCGAACCAAAAAGGTTCGGGCAAAAATTAGGGATAAAATAAAAAAAAAACAAAAATCTGTACACCCGGCAAGTTGAAAACCCGAAAGGGCGACTTGGGCAAAAAAGGGTTTCCCGGTGGACTGAAAACCTGAAAGGGTGGTCCAGGCAAAAGTTAGGGAATTAAGGCGTACGACTATGTCCCGTTAGATCACTTTATGGACAAACTTTGGCTTCCACTGACAAACTCAGAGGTTCTGATCAATTCAATCATCTTCGGGCGAGTCAACAAATAGACAATATGCTCAGAGATACAAAGGCTATAGTAGAATGGAAACCCCATGGGATTATTACACATAGCTATCTTTTCTTTGTATCAAAATTTTCATTTTTTATGACAGCATTCTCTTACCAGAATGTTTGTCTCCTTGTACAAAAATACTTACTCAAAGTCAATACAAAGATATCCTTTTGAAAGTGCAAAAATTATTTGTCTTTTATTTAAGCTTGTGTTTTGTTTACAAAAACGTCCAATGATTCATTGTTGAACATATGCATTTGAACATAATTACTGTTACAAATAAACAAAATGAAAATAGGCAATTACTGATAGGTTGAAAGGATAGGAAAATATCTCTAGAATATTCCATAAGTAATCCCCTACAGTACGTCATTTAAATCCCCAGCGGAACAAAGCTTCAAATTGTTGATCCCCAGTAGAAGTCGTCAAATTTCTCAGGATTCCCCAATAGGATTTTACAAGAAGTACATGGCATTGCCCTTACAACAGAGTTTATTTCTCTCATCAGAAATTCACCAATACTTCAACTTCAAGACGTGAAGACTTACATATCCTCAACAGCAGTCAGGGATTTATTTTCCCCAATCTAACAGCAGTGCGGAAAATTAGCTCACATACGCATACATTGCATCCATATATCATAAACATTGATGACACGAATGCATTATACTATGCATTTCATACAACATAAACATATTGTTTTAAGCTAACATTTTACCCTTTTCAGGATAAGGTTAACAGCTACCATTAACAAAATTCCAAAATCTTTTGATACAGTTCAGATACGCTCCAGACACGGATGCCATTCTAATACTCATTCAACTTCCAAATACAGTACAGATACGCTCCAGACACGGATGCCATTCTAACACTCATTCAACTCTCAGATACAGTACAGATACGCTCCAGACACGGATGCCATTCTGATACTCATTCAGATTCAACTTTTAGATACAGTAGAGATATGCTTCAGACACAGATGCCATTCTGAACTCATTCAGATTTCAACTTTTGATACAGTTCAGATACGCTTCAGACACGGATGCCATTCTGATACTCATTCAGATTCAATTTTCAGATACAGTATAGATACGCTCCAGGCACGGATGCCATTTCGATACTCATTCAGATTTCAACTTTTGATACAGTTCAAATACGCTCCAGACACGGATGCCATTCTGATACTCATTCAGATTAAATTTTCAGATACGGTATAGATACGCTCCAAACACGGATGTTATTCTGATACTCATTAGGACTCAACTTTCAGATATAGTTCAGATATGCTCCAGACATGGATGTCATTCTGATACTCATTTATATTCAACTTTCATATACAATATAGATACACTCCAGACACAGACGCCATTCTGATACTCATTCTTCCAGCTTACAAATTACAATTCAACAATCACTTCTGGATGGCATCTTTAAGCCCATCTCACACAGCTTTCTATCACCTATCCAAATGGCATCTTTAAGCCTATTCCTTCTATCATCACATCATCGAGTGCAAATTTCTGGGCACTCTAGTGTCCAATCATCTTCCACCTTCGAGTCACGAATGGCAAAACCCGACAATCTAACTCTTCAGGTTTAAGAAGATTGAACAGGGGCAGTTGTTGTACCCCAAAATTTTCCCTCTCACTTATCAAGAATTTTCTCACAAGATCTCTTTGACTCAAGATTGCATTAGAGTTTGACCAGCTCAAGACACCTCCTCATGCACTAATGATTAAAATTACGGTTTGAGTTTGCACAAGGACTTTTGGACTATAAATTCTTAATATGACTTTCAAGGATCATTATAGACCCCTAATATTACTCATGTCAAGTTTCAAGTCTTGAATCACACTTTTGATCAGTCAATTGAATAGTTGACTTAAAAATCAACTGTATTGGGGAAAAAGTCAACCATGGCCAATTTACAGTCAAACTTCATAATTTTTTATCCACATAAACATATTAGACTCATATGTATCATTTGATCAAGTTTGGACCATAATTCCTCAAGAAATTTGATCAAATCATCAAAAGGGCAAAATGGTCAAAATTAGGGTTTTGACTGAGAAAGGGCAATTTCTGATTTTTGGCCTAACAAATGATCAATTGGTTTGAATCATGATTTCAAGAGTTAAATTGCATCATTTTTAACTAATAACATGATTCAAAACACTACAAGTCCATTGGATTGACAGATGAATTTTTTAGTCAACTGATCAAAAGTCAATTGTATACTGAAAAGTCGAACTTTGACTTTTTGGTCAAAATCAAATGCCAAAGATCATAATTCATCAAAACATGTCAACACATGAAACTTGTTCACCATTAAATCAAGAATTCAAGATTTTAGTGTGAAAAGTTGAAATTTCTTAACTTAGAAATTTTTCTAAGTATAGAAAATTTCTTATTTTTTCACAACTTTGAGCCAAATTTTCACCATGATGCAAGATGATTCAAAGGAAACTTCCAACATAAAAGTTGTAGATCTTCATGAAATCTACAACTTTGATTCACACAATTTCTCCTAAAAATGTGTGGATCTCAAGATATAATTTTGTGAATACAAGCTCATGAACTAAAAATAACTTAGTGAAATTTTGCCCTAGTTAGGCAGATTTTTGACCTAACTTCATGGCAATTTTTCACATGGTTCGAAGAGTAATTTTCAAAATCAATTCAAATATGAGTTATAGATCACATTGCAAGATTTCCAAAATTCCCAAGAACTCCTTGAGATCATTCTTGAGTAAGGAGAATCGAAGAGATGAAGTTGGTGATTTGTCACTTGGATTTCAAGCCATTTTATGAAGAACATTGGATCCAATCCTCAAGCATGTTTGTGATATGGTGGGAGAACTGACTTGAGGTTTTGCGTTTGTGTTCGCACTTGTGCGGTTTAGCAAGAGTCGCCACCGACTTTTTATTTTATCCAAAGGAAAGGTCAAAAAGCACAGAAAAGACCTTTGAGATGTTTTCTTGGGTTCGGGGGGTAGATTATGAAAGGGAAGGTGCTAGCACCCTTTTCATCCATGGTTTTCCATGGGCTCTTAGTTACTTGTTTAGATCACTTGCTTTTCATTTTCAATTGTTTGAAATGGTGCTTTGTGTGTGGTTTGGAAAATGTTTTGAAAAGAGGCCTTGTCTAGGCAACCTTTGTAACAATTCTTGTTTGAATGTTTTACAAAGGTGTTTGTCTTTTGAAAAGATGTTTCAATGTTTGAAAGTTTGTTTTTGGGAAATGTCTTGAAATTGTGTGATTTGAAAATAGCAAGGATTTTTGCAAATTTGATCAAGTAACTAGGAATTGTCTACCCTACTCAAAGATCTTTCCTACACATTTTTAATCCTATGACATTGTTGTTTTACCATTGTATTTGGTAAATAACCTTGTGTTTGGATGTTAAACGGGACAGGCGCGGGTCATAGTATATAATCATTGAAAGCAACATGTGAGACGCTCTAGCAATTTTGTAAGGAACGTGATCGTTTTATCGAAGGCAACATCGAGGGTCATCGAGGGACTACGATCTTTGTTTATCGAAGGGTCGTTTGCTAGAGTGTCTCATATTCAAGGGAAATGATTGTATTTCCAATGCAACAAGCGAGGTTACCCTAGAGGTGCGCGTGTGAGAAGTGTATTGATTTCAAGTTATTTATTCTTGGATTAGGTCATCTAGCGATTGATTTTTGAATCTTGCCATACACGCCTAATTACTACGCGGTATATTGAAAGCAATAAATTGCGGGAATTAAAAGTCTAAGCTATTACAAAAGTATCCGGGAATGGGGGTACAATTATTACAAATGGGGATGAATCTCATAAGAATAGCAAAGTCCAAATATTACAACCAAATCGAATTGTCGCGATTCAATACAAAGCTATGACAAAATAAGATCAACAAAGCATGAGATGTATGTATTTACTTGGAAAGGAATAAATAAAAATCTATTCTAAAAAAGAATAAAAAAATTATATTATTATTATTCTTCTATGTATTTTATTAATTTTAAAAGGAAAAGAAAAAAAAAATTAATTAAACAAAATCTTTATTATTCTTTTTGTATTTTTTTTAATAATGAGCTATCTTTAAAGAAAAAAAAACTAAATTAAAATTAATGTTTTTTAGTGTTTTTATTAAGTGTAAAAATAAGTTAGTAAAAGTTATAACAAGAAAAATGTGAAAATTTATTCTTAAGACTAAAAGAAATATGCAAAAGTATTATTTGTGATTTTTAAATACAAAATAAAATAAAAAAACAATTTAAAGGGGAAGAAAATGGGCCTAAGGGTTATGGGGGATAAGGCCCAAGGGAAAGTTAAAATTGATGCTGAAAAAACACAAGGCAGAGGGGAGGGGTGAGCTAGCAATGCATATGGGCTTGTGGTTGTGGACCAGATAGGCCCAATTCCATAAGTTTGCAACATTTGATTAGGGTTAGGAAAATCAGGATTTTTTGCGCGCTCCTCAAAGCGGCGCCGTTTGTCTCTCTCGTTCCTCTCACATTTATTTCTCACTCACTCATCTTCCTCACTCAATTGCTCCTCTCTGATCTTCCCTTCCCAAATCTCACCACCGGAGTACCCCTTGCTCTCTTCCTAACCATGCTCAAACGATTCTTTCATAAAAAGGTGATGTTCTGTTGGTTTTGAATGTTGAACGATTTCTGTTTTCTTTTGTTAATCTTATTCATATCTTTTTATTGATCAATTTCATTGTCTCACGAGATGTAGGAAAGGGTTTGAAGAGAAACGTACCTTGGGAGCTTTTCTGGAAAATGGAGAGGAAAGAGATTTAAGCTGGGTGTTCCTTGGCGGCCGGAAGCGGGAAAGGGAGAAATGATGATGGTGAGGCGCGAGCTTCCGATAACTTCTTTTCTTTTCTTAAACCTTGAATGATGATGATACTTCACTTATGACTTTGTTTGGCTAATGATTGATAATGATGATGATTATCCTGAGACTTTGTTTTGTTATGTGTATTGCTGAAGGTTATTGATTGATGATGATTTCTGAAACTTTGTTTTGGTGTTTGAAAATGGTTAATGATGATTTCTGTAACTTTTGTTTTGGTGTTTGAAAAAGGCTATGCAGAGTTTTGGTTGTTTTTGACAGTTTACAAGTTTTGATACTTGGGAATACTGTTATTGGTTTGGTGGGGGACTTTTGGTACGATTTTGTATGTTTTTTGTTGGTGTTTGATGGAAGATGCAGGCTTTGTTGTTGTTGCAGTTTGGTTGATGTTACAGTTGTGGGTAGGCTTGTTTGAAATGAGTTCAAGTTTTTTGGTTTTGAACCATGTTTTGATAGTTTGAATCTTTTGGAGTTTGATTTTGTAAGTTTTGTTTGAAATTGGTTTAACAAGTTTGGGTTACTTGAAGCTGGTTTAACAGTGAGTTACAGATTTTGCTGTTCTGCAGTTGGAATGTGCAGTTTTTTGGAAGTTTTTGATTTGTTGGGAAGGTTGGGAGTTTTTTGTATTGTTACAGTTTGTTAGGCTTTCGTGAATGTTTGAACTGAGTTCTGTAGTTTGGTTCTGAGTATTGAGTTTGAACTATTAACAAGTTTTGTGATTTGTTGTTTGAAACTGTTACACAGGGGATCTTAATGACATGTTGATTTGATGGTGTATGGGAATGGGTTTAAAGATACCATTCAAAGGTGATTGTTGACGGAAAGTTTGAACTGGATCTATGACAACAAAACCCGGAAGTGAATCAGAATAAACCATTGAGAGATTTATCTTGAAACAGAAAAATATGGAAGTGAATCAGAGTAAACCGTTGAGAGATTTATCTGAAACAGCAAAATCTGGAAGTGAATCAGAGTAAACCGTTGAGAGATTTATCTGAAACAGCAAAGTCTGGAATATCTTCAACTGGAATAAGAATCAGGGAGATCTTAGTGTCGATCTGACTGAGCCAGAGAAGGTCTTGAATTACTTTGACTGGATAAGAATTGGAAAAATCTTTGAATCGATTTAACTGAGCCAGATAAAAGTCTTAGAATGTCTTCGACAGATGCCGGGCAACATAAATCCTGGACTGCTATTGAAGGGGAAAGTTAAATGAACTACTATTTGGTCATGGTCTAGGCTTCATAGCTTTGAATTTTGTGAGAATTTGATTGCATCTTTCCTGACAAGTAAAGGTTAGTTGCATGACATATATCAAACAAAGATGTTCTCAAAATAAATGAGATTGCGTTGTATGATGTCCTGATGTACGAATGTGTAATGTTTTCAAGACGACCTCTTGCTAGGGAAAATAAATCCAGAACTGGTGATGGAGAAAAGAGTTGAATTCTTCGTTTCCAATGGTGAAAAATCTGGCAACTTCAAAGGGAAAATTCTCAAGAATTCTTGAGGTCGACTTAGTTGGGAAGAGGTTTATCAAAGATCGAAACTCTGGCTGGGAGCCATCTTATGAGAAAGATTTTGGAAGGATTTGTCACTGCCCCAAGTAGCGAGTTCTTACAGCTTTGCCAGGAAATGTTCGACTGTATGTAACCCTTTGTTGGGATTGACGTTCAATGCCCCAAGTGACGGGGACAGAGACTTGCCCCTGGTTACTCTGCACTTGGAGAGATTTCTTGAAATCTTGACTGGACTGCTCCAGATTTATTGGACAATGCCATGTCATGTACCCTGTGTGGATAGGAGATTTTTGCAACGGAAGTGTCATCCCACTTGAAGTGATTCCGTTCACTGAGAGAGCTTTCGTTCATCGGATGTTCACTGCGTGAATTTCTTTGTTGTCAAACAAATAGCCATATGCAAACAATGATATTCAAATAATGCAAAGTTTATGCTTGTCTTGAAATTTTGAAAAATGCATTTTTTAGCAGAAAACTTTTATAAGAAAAATTCAACTCAAGATTTAGAGCAAAGCCTTACAGGAGTCAGGATACCTTTTGTAACAATATGCTTTCGAACTAACCCATGCTTCAATTAGGACTTTTGAAGGGTTATAATGTGGCTTGGTTCACGGTTTTAAGAAACAAAGGATAAAGGCTCAAAGTATATTTGTACCCACCCGCTCTTCGTGATGTTCTTCAGTCCTAAACTCAGTTAATTGTGCATTTGAAACTCCAAATGAGTTTGAAATGACGTTTTGGTGATGGTTCACACAAGTTGAATTTGTTGGAAGGCAGTCATTTTTGCAACATTTTTCATGTTGTTGAGGATTTGTAGTGACCTCATTCTCCTTTTTTTATATTTGTTATCCCTAATTTTTTCCTGACTGTTCCTGTTTTGGAGATTACAGTCAGCGGGATGCCCCAGTTTTTTCTTTAAGTCTTCTTGGTAGGTTTCGACTCAGTGGGCTTTTCTCTTGAGAGCTAATGACTGCATATGTGATAGGGAACCATCACTGTCTTTTGATTCCAAAGGAATGTTTTTGATGTCATTCATTGTATTACAAGACGAGAGTTTGCGGCTAAACACACATTTTGAATTAACTGAGAGACTACCCTACCCCAGGTTTGATTAAAGGTTTCAATTTGTGTTAAAACGGAAAACTTCTACTTCTTTGGCTCGAAGGGGTTGACTAGGGATTATCCTCCTTATAACTCCAGTGTTTAGGATTTGAAAGAAACGCCTATACATCGTCAGCAAGGTCTGCCCAAAAGCATATTGTATGAGATTATGACATTGTTTTCGTCATCCTCCCTCTAAAGGTGTGTAACTTTTAGCAAGAGTTAAATGTCATAAAGAAAGTAGAAAGCATAGTTTAAGTATAGTGAAAACGAATGGATGAATTCAAAACAAACATATGCAATGCATTAATAAACAAAGTTTGACATTAATAGATAATTGTTTGAATAACGAAAGAAATTACAACTTGAAAATTCAAATGAAACAAAAGCCTCTTAGTTCGAACTTGTCATTTCAGGTGGAGAACCCTCAGCGGAAGATTTTCATCTGGCCATCTTGTGTGAACTCCAACGTTGTTTCTTTAATCAGATCTTGGATTTTGTTTCTCAATGCCCAACAGCTATCGGTGTCATGTCCAGGACTATTGGAATGATACGCACATCTTGCATTTGGATCGTACCCTGGAGAGGCTGTGTTGGGACGCCGAGGGGGGTCCCTTAATACAATCAGCTTGACTTCTAACAAGTGTTACAGCACTTGGGAGAATGGCATGTTAATCTCAATGAAGTGTTTTTCAGATGCATTTTGCTTACGCCAATTACCCTGTTGATGTTGGTGAGGTTGTTGTTGGGCTTGTGACCCTGAAGCAAACTGAGGAGGCTTTCCCTCGACTTCTTGTCTCAAAGGAGGCTGAATGATGACTTGATCTTCAACCTTAGTAGTTTTCCCAAATTGGTTATGTTCACTTAGATGAAGCTTGTTGATGAGGACCTTTAGTTCCTCTTGTCCTTGAGCTAGGTTTTGAATAAGAGCCATCTGGCCCACCAGTTGTCCCATCATTTGGATTTTCATTGTTGCCATCTCAATTTGTAGCCCTTCCAACTGATCATTCCTGATGCCCCCTGGATTCCCTAGGACCATGCCCCTTGTGAGGAGAACTTTCACTTCTTCCTGCCCCTTGGACAGGTTCAAGAACATCTCTTGAAGTTGAGCGTTTTGAGCTTGGATATCTTTGATAGTCCTCTCTAGAGCCATCTCTACTGAAATAAACAGTAGGAAGGTAAGGAGACCTGAAAGGGGGAAACCTGTCATGATACGATGCATGATATGAGGATGTATGTTTTCAAGGATCTCGCGAGGTAAACACGAGAAAATGTTAGAAATTGAACATCCTTGATTGGAGAACTTTGTATCGGTGGATGTCTTTCCACGAGAATCAAGCTCACCATGTCAAGTGGGTCATAGCCCATGACTAAAGTTGTTATACTTGATCTTTGACGGTGTTTATTTATAGGAAAATGAAACCTCTTGCCCTTTGGTAGACGTCTGGTTCAATGTGACACTGTATCAAAGACCCTCGAGATCCTTGAAATGGTTATTGAAAGTGTTATGGTATGATGTTATGATGTTATGTACAGATATGCGAGGTAAGCAAGTTTATATACAAACAGTCATATTCACACAAAGCAGACAAGTCCTTAAGTTTAGGCTTGCATGGAGTTTGTAGGTAAGTACCCTCTTGAAGTTTAGTTGGCTCAACCTGTCCTAGAAATAGCAACCGGGTTCTAAGGAGCTCAATATCACTGGATGGTTTCCTTGTTCATCGTTTCAATTTAGCCTCTTACAGGCGACCGAAATATTCCAAGGAAACAACCCTCAATGAGTGTAGTATCGAGTATCTACCAACTTCGGACTGCACCAAAGCCGGTCATTTCACTACATTCTAAAGGCCAAGTTGGTCAAGTAAGGTTCTAAAGTCAGTTGATGCTTCACGACACTACGCGGCGGCTCCATACTCTCCTTGATTCAACTCAAGGGTTATCGGTACCAACCAAAGTTCCACATCAACGTAACTACTGCTTTAACCATGTCGGTATACCCCGCACAGTTCCCTCGCAGTTTATTGCTACTTACCCAAAAGGTGTCCCCAAATCCGGGTGTAGGATTTAAAACAAACCCAAACAAGGAACCAAAAATGTAAAGCATACAAATCAAGCAAGATAAGCATGTAAAGGTGATCTAAAACCCTAAGGTAACCCCACTTTTATTTACCAATCCCCAGCAGAGTCGCCAGTTCTGTGATACGGTGGGAGAACTGACTTGAGGTTTTGCGTTTGTGTTCGCACTTGTGCGGTTTAGCAAGAGTCGCCACTGACTTTTTATTTTATCCAAAGGAAAGGTCAAAAAGCACAGGAAAGACCTTTGAGATGTTTTCTTGGGTTCGGGGGGTAGATTATGAAAAGGGAAGGTGCTATCACCCTTTTCATCCATGGTTTTCCATGGGCTCTTAGTTACTTGTTTAGATAACTTGTTTTTGCTTTTCAATTGTTTGAAATGGTGCTTTGTGTGTGGCTTTGAAAATGTTTTGAAAAGAGGCCTTGTCTAGGCAACCTTTGTAACAATTATTGTTTGAATATTTTACAAAGGTGTTTGTCTTTTGAAAAGATGTTTCAATTTTTGAAAGTTTGTTTTTGGGAAATGTCTTGAAATTGTGTGATTTGAAAATAGCAAGGATGTTTGCAAATTTGATCAAGTAACTAGGAATTGTCTACCCTACTCAAAGATCTTTCCTACACATTTTTAATCCTTTGACATTGTTGTTTTACCATTGTATTTGGTAAACAACCTTGTGTTTGGATGTTAAACGGGACAGGCGCGGGTCATCGTATACAATCATTGAAAGCAACCTGTGAGACGCTCTAGCAATTTTGTAAGGGACGGGATTGTTTTATCAAAGGCAACATCAAGGGTCATCGAGGGACTACGATCTTTATTTATCGAAGGGTCGTTTGCTAGAGTGTCTCATATTCGAGGGACATGATTGTATTTCTGAGGCAACAAGCGAGGTTACCCTAGAGGTGTGCGTGTGAGAAGTGTATTGATTTCAAGATATTTATTCTTGGATTAGGTCATCTAGCGATTGATTTTTGAATCCTACCATACACGCCTAATTACTACACAGTATATTGAAAGCAATAAATTGCGGGAATTAAAAGTCTAAGCTATTACAAAAGTATCCGAGAATGGGGGTACAATTATTACAAATGGGGATGAATCTCATAAGAATAGTAAAGTCCAAATATTACAACCAAATCGAATTATCGCGATTCAATACAAAGCTATGACAAAATAAAATCAACAAAGCATGAGATGTATGTATTTACTTGGAAAGGAATAAATAAAAATCTATTCTAAAAAAGAAAAAAATTATATTATTATTATTATTCTATGTATTTTATTAATTTTAAAAGGAAAAAAAAATTAATTAAACAAAATCTTTATTATTCTTTTTGTATTTTTTTTAATAATGAGCTATCTTTAAAGAAAAAAAACTAAATTAAAATTAATGTTTTTTAGTGTTTTTATTAAGTGTAAAAATAAGTTAGTAAAAGTTATAACAAGAAAAATGTGAAAATTGATTCTTAAGACTAAATGAAATATGCAAAAGTATTATTTGTGATTTTCAAAACAAAATATAATAAAAAACAATTTAAAGGGGAAGAAAATGGGCCTAAGGGTTATGGGGGATAAGGCCCAAGGGAAAGTTAAAATTGATGCTGAAAAAACACAAGGCAAGGGGGAGGGGGTGAGCTAGCAATGCATATGGGCTTGTGGTTGTGGACCGGATAGGCCCAATTCCATAAGTTTGCAACATTTGATTAGGGTTTGGAAAATCAGGGTTTGTTGCGCGCTCCTCACAGCGGAGCCGTTTGTCTCTCTCGTTTCTCTCACATCTCTTTCTCACTCACTCATCTTCCTCACTCAATCGCTCCTCGCTGATCTTCCCTTCCCAAATCTCACCACTGGAGTACCCCTTGCTCTCTTCCTAACCATGCTCAAACGATTCTTTCATAAAAAGGTGATGTTCTGTTGGTTTTGAATGTTGAACGATTTCTGTTTTCTTTTGTTAATCTTGTTCATATCTTTTATTGATCAATTTCATTGTCTCACGAGATGTAGGAAAGGGTTTGAAAAGAAACGTACCTTGGGAGATTTTCTGGAAAATGGAGAGGAAAGAGATTTGAGCTGGGTGTTCCTTGGCGGCCGGAAGCGGGAAGGGGAGAAATGATGATGGTGAGGCACGAGCTTCCAGTAACTTCTTTTCTTTTCTTAAACCTTGAATGATGATGATACTTCACTTTTGACTTTGTTTGGCTAATGATTGATAATGATGATGATTATCCTGACTGTTTTTGGAATGTTGGTTTGTGTTTTGTGTTTGTTTTTGCAAAATGTCGCGGTAAGCAAGATTCGCCACCGACTTTTATTTTATCCAACAAGGAAAGGAAAAAAGCACAGAAAAATTCCTTTTTCGAGATATTTCTCGGGTTCGGGGGGTAGATTATAGAAAGGGGAGGTGTTAGCGCCCTTTCTATCCGTGGTTATCCACGGGCTCTTAGGTACTTGCTCATCATTTTCAAAATGTTTTCTTTGTGCTTGTGGGTTTTGAAAAGTTTTTGTTTTAACTTCGATTTAACTCTTGCTTCTATCCTCAAGAGGGTAATGAAGTGTTTTGAAAACTTTGTTTGAAAAAGAGTGTAGGTGTGAAAATTTTGTTTTGTTTTGAAAGAGAAAGTATCTAAGAGCTATCTACCTACTCGAAAAAGGAATCGTTATATGCTAATTTCCTTTAGACAATGCTATCCCACTATTGATGAGTAAGTAGCACCATCGTTTGAGTTTGAGGGTCAATTCGAATAAGGGACAGACAGTCACTAAAGCAATGTTAGGACGCCTTAGCGGTAACCCTAATGTCTTATATCATTTGTTTGAGGCAACAATATCCGAGGCAACCATTTCGAAGCGACTATGATCTTTTAGACAAGATGACGACCTCTAAAACGACCTATACTCAATGACCGTATACGAAGGCAACCAAGTGGAGTGTACCCTAAGAGTGCGCATGTGCGAGTGTGTCATTTTCAGTTATTTTTATCTTTGCACATGTTAAAGATGATCTAATTTGATTTTAAGATTAACATTCAATCTTGTCATGCAAACCCTATTATCAAACATCTAGCAGTTATAATTTGCGGAAATAAGATGCGGAATTTAAATTACAAGGCGTCGGGTATTTACATCGCCAAAGACAAACCCTTTGAAAAATAAAGTAAAGCGATAAAAATAATTAAATGTCCTATTTAACTATTACAATCCGGAAGGAGATACATTATTATGATAAAAATAAATAAAGCGCGCGGGAAATGGAATCGAGTGTGAAATTTAGGGTTTTAACCCTTTTGAAAGAAAATGTTTTTTGGTTTTTATTTAAGAAAAAAAAAGAAATTAAGTCCTAAATTAATTACTAAATTAATTATAAAATAAATTAATTAATGAAAAAAAAATTATGACATATTTTTGGGTTTTTGTTATTTTAAGAAAGAAAATAAAATTAATTAAATTAATAGTTAAAACCTAATTAAATCTAATCAATTTAAATTATTTACAAAAATAAGTTATAGTTTTCTAGAATTAAAACCTAAATTAATTAGTTAATAATTATTAATAAAAATTAAATTCTGGATTAAAAAATATTATTTTGTGATTTTTATTAAAAAAATAGAATTTTGTCATTGGTTAAAAAAAATTAATTAAATGAAATAAGACAATTAAATTAAATAAACCAAAACAAATAAAAGAGAGAGGAGTTGGGCCTGTTTTAAGGGTGTGAATAGCAAGTCTGAAGGCCCAATAATGCTGGCTCGTTTGACTTTCTCTAATCCAATATGCATGTATTACCCTGGCCTATTGTGGACTTTCAACGTGGACCACCAGATCTGGCTCCTTGGCCATCTGGCGCTTGGATCATGAGGGAGCATGGTATATTCCCAGCCTGAGCATGCATTGAATCACCTGAAAAACATGAAGAAAATACAAAGTGTTGGAGGCAGGGATCAAACCCCTGATCTCCAACCTTGGAACGCCTTAAGACCTTGAGTGGCTACCACTGCATCACATTGTTTTGTTTGTTATAATAATAATAACTCAATATAATATATAGAAACAATTCCAATGCCAGACAAAATAAAATAAAAAAGCGTGATATTTGAATGGTCCAATAGAGGGATGCCACGCATCATCCCTAACCTCTCGTCTGTGGCTAAAATGTCAAACACCTATACCAACGGACAGAAGTCCGTAGCTACAGGCATGTCCATCTCAAAGATCCTGTACAACCCATAAAAATGAATTTCAAGGGCATGGTCGTGTTCGTCTCACCCTCCCGGTCACAACCATGTCCATTATGTGAACCAATTGCACCTGAAACAAAAATGCCCAAAAACGCTGACCAAACCCTAACAATGGTGGTTTTCTATTCAGGCCAGATAAATGCAATTGAATGATACCAAACGCTTGCAAATGGTTTGTAGATTCAAAATATGCTATTAGTTCATGAAAAAGATGCCTAATTTCAGAGTTACGAAATCAAGAACAGGAGCAGTTTGCGTGGGAGTTACAATGCGTTTGGAGGCCTGAGGGTGTGTGGTTTTGATCGAGTTAGCTTGTGTGAATGGCCAGGAATCGATTGGAACAAGTCTCGACCTCTGAAAATGCCTCTAACCTGGATTTCGACCTCAAGCTTTTTTGTGATTTTTCTCACTTTTGTTCTGCCTCTACCAATGCTTGTCAACCCCTATTTCGTGTGCTTTTGCTTCCTTATGTAATGTGTACTGCATTAGGGTAAGAAACTTGGTCCAAATCTCTCCATATTAATGCACATGAATTTGATTTGATCTCCATTTAAAACCTTCCAAATTTGATTTGATTTGGATCTTTTTGTGCATACAAGCCTTGATTCGAATTTGATTGTGATGCTAGCTGTAAACAAAGCCTAAAACAACCAAAAAAATCATGAGTTATCAATGCCTTGGATTTTATATGATTTTATTTGATTTAAAATGAATAAATTCAAATAAAAATCAAATTAAATAATAAAAATGAGATATAGGCACATGGATGAAGCTAGGGCACGTGGGAAATAATTCAAACTTAAATCAAGTGAAAAAGAATGGGCCCATTTGGCAAAATTTGAAGTTTTGGGGATAGTTGACTTTTGGCAATTTTGCAAAAAAGTCCAACTTCAACAATGCATATCTTCTTCAATTTTGAACTTTTGGAAGTTTTCTTGGACTTTTTAGAAATCTTGAGATGTCCTATAACCAACCCTTTTGGTCTCATTTCATTTTGATATTCCATGCTCAAGTTATAAGCTTTGGAAAAAAAAGGTGTTTTTGTTGACTTTTCAAAATGACCTATAATGTCCAAATTCATAACTTCTTGTGAGTGCATTTTTTGGACTTGGGGTATGAAGATGGATTGTAGTAAATTGCATCATCTTCAAAATTTGGTTTGGATGGGTCATTTCTCATAAATTATGAGAAAGTTATGCTTGGTCAAAGTTGAGTTGACTTTTCCTACAAAACCCTAACTTAGCAACTTTTGAATCTTAATGAATTTTGAGCAATCCTTAATGAATCATGATCAACCCTTGATAAAATGATGAAATATCCTTCAAAATGAGAATGTTGACAAAAAATCTTGAGGTTTGACTGTTTGTAGGTCACAGTTGACTTTTGCCCTAGCACAGTCGATTTTTGGACCTTTGAACAATTTGACTGAGCAAACTTCCTCTGCAAGACTTGAAACTTAACATGGATGATATTGATAACATATTAGGACATTAGGGATAACTTGAGGTCTTTTGGATTCAAGGATCTTGATGCAATACAAAACCCTAATTTGGGGTAGACTGCCTTAGGAGATAGCTTGTCTGACCCATCCTTAAGTAACCTTGAGTAACTTGGAGATTTTTCTTGCAATGTCTTGAGAAGTATGGGAGGGAAAATTTTGGGGTACAACAGCTGCCCCTGTTCAATCTTCTTAAACCTGAGGATGTAGATTGGCTTTCATGCCTTTCGTGATCCGAGGGTGAAATATGATTGAACACTAGAGTGCCCAGAAATTTGCACTCACATGAAGTGGTATCGGCCTTGTGATGTAGGGAATGGGCTTACAGATGCCATTTGGAGGAGTGTCGATTGCATAAGAGATTTCTTAGCGAGAGCTTGTATACCTGTTGTTGTGGAAGATTCCGCTGGGGAAGTCTGATCTTTGTTGAGATTTAGGAACTTGCATGTACTTCAACTGAGAGAACATCTCTGATGAGTTTTAAGAACTTGTCCGTAATTCAATGGAGGAACTTCGTCGAGATTTAGGACCTTGTCTGTAATTCAACTGAGGATAATTCGGTTGAGATTTAAGAACTGGTCAGTAGTTCGACTTTAGGGGGAAACATCTTCATCAAGACTTAAGAACTTGCCCGTAATTCAATTGAGAAAACTCTGTTGAGATTTAGGAACTCATCTGTAATTCGACAGAGGAACTTGTCGAGATTTAGGACCTTATCTGTAATTCGATGGAGGAACTTGTCGAGATTTAGAACCTTATCTGTAATTCAACTGAGGATAATTCGGTTGAGATTTAAGAACTGGTCAGTAGTTCGACTGAGGGAAACATCTTCATCGAGATTTAAGAACTTGTCTGTAATTCAACTGAGGAAACTCTGCTGAGATTTAGGAACTTGTCTGTAATTCGATGGAGGAACTTGTCGAGATTTAGAACCTTATCTGTAATTCAACTGAGGATAATTCGGTTGAGATTTAAGAACTGGTCAGTAGTTCGACTGAGGGAAACATCTTCATCGAGATTTAAGAACTTGTTCGTAATTCAACTGAGGAAACTCTGCTGAGATTTAGGAACTCGTCTGTAATTCGACGGAGGAACTTGTCGAGATTTAGAACCTTATCTGTAAATCAACTGAGGATAATTCGGTTGAGATTTAAGAACTGGTCAGTAGTTCGACAGAGGGAAACATCTTCATCGAGATTTAAGAACTTGTTCGTAATTCAACTGAGGAAACTCTACTGAGATTTAGGAACTTGTCTGTAATTCGACGGAGGAACTTGTCGAGATTTAGGACCCTGTCTGTAATTCAACTGAGAAAAACACTGTTGAGATTTAAGAACTTGTAAGTAATTCAACTTGGGGAAACATCTTCATCGATATTTAAGAACTCACCCGTAATTCAACTGAGAAAACCCTGCTGAGATTTAGGAACTGTCTGTAATTCGACGGAGGAACTTGTCGAGATTTAGGACCCTGTCTGTAATTCAACTGAGAAAAACTCTGTTGAGATTTAAGAACTTGTCAGTAATTCGACTTAGGGAAACATCTTCATCGAGATTTAAGAACTCGCCCGTAATTCAACTGAGAAAACCCTGCTGAGATTTAGGAACTGTCTGTAATTCGACGGAGGAACTTTGTCGAGATTTAGAACCTTATCTGTAATTCAACTGAGGATAATTTTGTTGAGATTTAAGAACTGGTTAGTAGTTCGACTGAGGGAAACATATTCATCGAGATTTAAGAACTTGTTCGTAATTCAACTGAGGAAACTCTGCTGAGATTTAGGAACTCGTCTGTAATTCGACGGAGGAACTTGTCGAGATTTAGAACCTTATCTGTAATTCAACTGAGGATAATTCAGTTGAGATTTAAGAACTGGTCAGTAGTTCAACAGAGGGAAACATCTTCATCGAGATTTAAGAACTTGTTCGTAATTCAACTGAGGAAACTCTGCTGAGATTTAGGAACTTGTCTGTAATTCGACGGAGGAACTTGTCGAGATTTAGGACCCTGTCTGTAATTCAACTGAGAAAAACTTTGTTGAGATTTAAGAACTTGTCGGTAATTCGACTTGGGGAAACATCTTCATCGAGATTTAAGAACTCGCCCGTAATTCAACTGAGAAAACCCTGCTGAGATTTAGGAACTGTCTGTAATTCGACGGAGGAACTTTGTCGAGATTTAGAACCTTATCTGTAATTCAACTGAGGATAATTCTGTTGAGATTTAAGAACCGATCAGTAATTCGACTTGGTAAAAGCTTCATAGATTTTGATTTTATATGAGAATTTAATCGCATCCCTCCTGAAAGGCAAAGGTTAGTTGCATGTAATGCATGATATGTATCAGGCAATGATGTTCTCAAAATAAATGAGATTGTGTTATATGATGCGTATATGCATGTATCATGATGTATGGCAATGTAATGTTTTTAGCTGGGGAAAAATAAATCCCGGATAGCTGCTGGAGAAAAGAGTTTAATTCTTCGTTTCCGCTGGAGATAGCGAATGAAGATATTTGTGAGAATAAACTTGCAGGAGAGGATAACTCCGTTGGGGGATAAACTGATGAGGAGATTACTATGTGGTAAGAGATGCTCTGTAGAGGATTCCACCGATAAATTCCGCTGGGGATGAATTGTCGTTGCTGGTGATACTGAATCCTGTTGGGGATTGACTTCTTGTTTGTGAAAGGCATGAACTCCGCTGGGGATGATCTTCAGTTGCGACTTCACTAGGGATACCCTTTTAGACTCTAATGGGGATAATCCTTTGAGCTCTGATGGGGACGATCTTCCAAAGTCTACTAGGGATGATTCTCTAAACTCCACTGGGGAAGCTTTTTCAGACTGCGCTGGGAAAAATTTCAAACTCCACTGGGGATATTTTGTATTCTGCCGAGGAATATTCTTATACTCCGCTGGGGAATAATAAGACCTTTCAGTGCTGATGGTAAATAAAACTCTGCTTGGGGAGAATATTACCGATTCATTCACAGTGGCAAGTCTCAGCTAAGGAGAGTTAACATTACTGTCCTTTCCTTACACTACGGGGAGTGAAAGTATCTTAGTCATATTCTTCAGTTGAATCTACCTTGTACCTGGTGGACAGAGCAACTGTACAGTTTGGACAATTCTCATTGCCCCTGTTTCTGATATTACCAGTAATTGTCTTTTGTTCCGCATGTAAATATTCATGAGCAGCAATTAATGTCAAATGCATATATCAAATATGAACATTATGCGTTTTTGTACAAGAGGCTGACGTTCTAGTAAGAGAACGCCGCCGAATAATAGAATTTACACAATTTGTGAAAAACAAAGAAAAACAACTATGTGAACAATCCCACTGGGTTCCAACTATGCTATTGCCTTTATGTCCTCGAGCATCTCATCACTTGCTATTTGGTTGAAGGTAGATCAGATTGATTAGTGTCGTCCGAGCATGATAGTCGATATCGAAGTCTGGTTGCAAGGTGATCCAATGAGACATAGTGTTACGCTTTGATCCCTAATTTTTGCCTGGACCTCCCTTTCGGGTTTTCAGTCCACTGGGATATCCTTTTTTACCCAAGCCACCTTTTCAGGTTTTCGACTTGTTGGGTGTACAGATTTTTTCATTTTTATCCCTTATTTTTGCCTGAACCCTTTTGCTTCGTCGGGAAGCCCTTATTTTTTCCTAGGTCAGTCAACCTAGCGGGTCTTTGGTTATGCGTAGTATCTTTTCACTATGTCTACATTGACGGGGTGAGGAAGGTCGTCACCATCCATGGTGGTTAGAATCATGGCTCCTCCTGAGAAAATGTTCTTAACCATAAATGGCCCTTCGTAAGTAGGGGTCCATTTGCCCCTGGGATCACCTTGTGGCAGTATGATGCGCTTGATAACCAGCTCCCCAACTTGATACTCTTGTCGTCTAACTTTCTTGTTAAATGCCTTGATCATCCTCTTTTGATACGTTTGACCATGACAAATAGCAGTAAGTCTTTTCTCGTCAATTAAGTTCAGCTGATCAAGTCGGGTCTGAATCCAGTCATCTTCGCTCAAACCTGCATCCTTCATAATCCGAAGAGAGGGTATCTGAACTTCAATGGGCAAGACGGCCTTCATGACATAAACCAAGGAATATGGTGTTTCCCCTGTTGACGTCCGCGCTGAAGTACGGTACCCATGAAGAGCAAATGGTAACATCTCGTGCCAGTCTTTGTATGTCACCGTCATCTTCTGCACAATCTTCTTGATATTTTTATTAGCCACTTCTACAGCCCCCTTCATCTTCGGCCAGTAAGGAGAAGAGTTGTGATGTTGTATCTTGAACTGTTTGCAGAGCTCGGTGATCATCTTATTGTTGAGATTGGTACCATTGTCCATAATGATCCTCTCTGGTACACCATATCGATAGATCAAATTATGCCGAATGAACTGTGCCACGACGTTCTTGGTTACAGTAGCAAAGGAATCCGCTTCAACCCACTTCGTAAAGTAATCAATAGCTACCAGGATGAAACGATGCTCGTTGGATGTCGTAGGTCTTATCTCACCAATCATATCGATGCCCCACATTGCAAAAGGCCAAGGAGCTGTCAAGATGTTCAGAGGTACTGGAGGTATATGCACCTTATCAGCATAGACTTGGCACTTGTGACAAGTTTGAGAATGCTGATAACAGTCGGCTTCCATGGTGGACCAAAAATATCCTGCTCGAAGGATTTTCTTTGCCATGGTGTGTCCACTGGAATGAGTTCCGAAAGTACCTTCATGTAACTCTACCATGATCCTTTCTTCCTTGTTCTTATCCATGCATCGCAGTAAGGTTGAATCATGGTTACTCTTGTAAAGAATGGAATTGCTGATGAAGAACTTCGCTGCGAACCTTCTCAGAAACTTCTTATCATTAACAGATGCACCCTCGGGGTATTCCTGAGCTTCAAGATACCTCTTCAACTCATGAAACCAGGGTTTATCCGTTGCCTCTTCAGTCTCAATATCACAGCAATGTGCAGGTTCGTCCAACCTTTCAATGGTAATCCGGGGAGCTTCGTTGTCCCAATTGACTTTGAACATAGAAGACATCGTAGCCAGCACGTCCGCCAACTGATTCTCTTCTCTAGGGAAGTGTTCAAAGGTTATCTCCTCGAAGTGGGGAAGCAACGTCAACACTTAATCCTTGTAAGGAATAAGATTAGGGTGTTTCGTATCCCACTCTCCTTTGATCTGACTTATCACGAGAGTAGAATCTCTGAACACACTCAAGAACTTAATCATTAGGTCAATTGTTGCTCGAAGACCCATGATGCACGCTTCATACTCTGTCATGTTGTTGGTGCAGTTGAAACATAGTCGGGCGGTGAACGGAGTATGAAAGCCTTTAGGAGATATGATCACGACGCCAATGCCATTACCCAAAGCGTTTGAAGCTCCATCAAAGTACATAGACCATTGGGATCCTTCCTCAGCTCCTTCATCCGGTCCAGGTTCTTCACAGTCAGTCACTATCATGATATTTTCATCCAGAAATTCAAAGTTCATAGACTGGTAATCGTGCACTGCCTGATGTGCCAAATGATCCGCCAGCACACTTCCCTTGATTGCCTTTTGGGTCGTGTACTGGATGTCATACTCATTCAAGATCATTTGCCATCTTGCTATTCTTCCGGACAAGGCAGGCTTCACGAAGATATACTTGATTGGATCCATCTTTGACATCAATAAAGTAGTGTGAGTCAGCATATACTATCTCAGCCGGCGAGCAGCCCATGCCAAAGCGCAGCAAGTTTTCTCGAGCAACGAGTATCGTGTCTCGCAGTCGGTAAACTTTTTGCTAAGGTAATAAATAGCATGCTCTTTTCGGTCAGACTCGTCATGCTGACCCAGCACACACCCCATTGAGTTGTCGAGTACTGTCAAGTATAAGATCAAAGGTCTCCCTTCAACTGGAGGCATCAGAATAGGTGGCTCTTAGAGATATTCTTTGATCCTTTCGAAAGCGGCCTGACATTCATCGTTCCATCTTACCACTTGATCTTTCTTCAGTAGCTTGAAGATTGTCTCACAAGTAGCAGTCAGGTGTGAGATGAATCGGGAAATGTAGTTCAAACGTCCCAGAAAGCCTCTGACTTATTTTTCTATTCTGGGAGCTGGCATTTCCTGTATAGCCTTCACCTTTGCAGGATCCACTTGAATACCTTTATCGCTTACGATGAAACCCAGCAGCTTACCAGATCTTACCCTGAAGGTGCACTTGTTCGGGTTTAACCTTAACTTGTACAACCTCAACCTGTCAAATAACTTCTGAAGGTGGTCAAGGTGCTCTTCTTCAGTCTGGGATCTCGCAATCATGTCGTCAACGTATACCTCAATCTCATGATGGATCATGTCATGGAACAAGGCGACCATGGCGCGCTGCTACGTTGCCCCAGCATTCTTCAATCCGAAGGGCATGACTTTGTAGCAAAAGGTACCCTATTGAGTAACAAAGGTTGTCTTCTCCATATCTTCGGGAGCCATTTTAATCTGATTGTAACCAGAGAAACCATCCATAAAAGGAGAAGACCTTATGTTGTGCGGTGTTATCAACTAGAACGTCGATATGAGGTAGAGGGAAGTCATCCTTAGGGCTTGCCCTGTTCAGATCCCTATAGTCGACACACATTCGAACCTTACCATCCTTCTTTGGCACAGGAACCACGTTGGGCACCCACTGAGGGTAAGAAGTAACTGCTAGAAAACCGGCGTCAAACTGTTTCATAACTTCAGCCTTGATTTTCTCAGACATCTCCGGGCGCATTCGGCGGACTTTCTGTTTTACTGGAGGACAGTCTTCCTTGGTAGGAAAACGGTGAACCACAATATCGGTATCCAACCCAGGAATATCTTTATAAGACCAGGCGAAGATCTCAACATAGTCCTGCAGCATCTGAATCAACCGTTGTTTAACACTAGCTTCCAGATTTGCACCGATCTTGACCTCTCTCTTGTCTACCTCTGTACCCAGATTTACCGTTTCCACTGACTCTTCATGCGGCTATATGGCCCTCTCTTCCTGAAGTAACAGTCTAGCAAGTTCACCAGGCACTTCGCAATCATCTTCACCTTCGTCTTCGGCTAAGTTGATCGGACTTTCCAAGTCATAACCGACAGTAGCAGAGTCGTTATCAGTGGGATCCATAGTGGATGTAGACCTGTATATGTGAGTGTGTGTAAAATAGTTGTTTTGCAATATGTAATAAAAGAAAAACAAGGAGCGCAAAATTTGAAATGCAAGAAACGTCCAATGCTTTTATTAATGATATATGAAAATGACACACATAAAGCCCTCACAAATAAAGTCACGGTGCCCCGGGTAAGACACCGGGCCATAAAGTTTAAAACATTGTCTGTTACAAACACAAAACAAAAGTCTCATTACTGGGTAACAAAAGAAATTGGGATGAAGTCCTTTGTTGTCCAGCTGCTCAGTCCACCATCAGTAGTAGGATAGATCCAATTGTCGAACTCAGATTCTTCAACATCGTCTTCAATGGCATTTACTCCTGCATTGCTGATAAACAGGGGAGGTCTTCCGATCCGTCCACTCCGAATAGCCCTCTGAGCTTCTGCAGTGAAACCCAAACCAAAATTGTTAGTTTTATGTGCAAAATCAGGGAGTTGGCCTCAATTTGCACACCCACCTTTCTCAACAATAGCCTGGGCATCCTTGAAGGAATCCATCTTCATTGGAGGATCTTCAACAACAGTTTCAGTTGATTCCAGCGTCTGGGGAACTTCTTCAAAATGTTGAAACGGGGTTTCAATGAACTCTCCATCCATCTCTACATATCGGAAAGAGTTGAGGTAGCTCCCCATGTACTCCTCCTCCCATCGTATCGTAACAATTTTCCCCTTCACTGGGTATTTCAGCATCTGGTGGAGCGTAGAAGTGACTGCCCCAGCTTTGTGGATCCACGGGCGACCCAGCAAACAAGAATAAGATGGATGAATGTCCATCACATAAAAAGTAGACGCGAAAATCTGAGAACCAACCTTAACTAGAATATCCACTTCTCCATGTACCATTCTCTTAGATCCATCAAAGGCCCTAACAATAATGTTACTTGGCTTCAACTCTAAACCTTCACAGTCTAATCGGTCTAGAGCTTTCTTAGGCAAAACATTCAACGAAGACCCCGTATCCACCAATACATGAGCTAGAGTAGTTCCCCTGCATTCAAAGGAGACATGCAGGGCATCATTGTGATTCCTCCCCTTAGCAGGCAAGTATGCGTTGGAGAAACCCAACCCATTATCCGCTGTCAGACTAGCCACACAATCTTTAAACTGATCAGCTTACGTCTCCTGCGGCACGTGCGCAGTTTTCAGGAAGGTAATCAGAGCCTTGGCATGGGCTTCTGAGCATAGCAACAGAGACAACATTGATATTTTGGACGGGGTTTGCGCCAGCTGTTCGACTACATTGTAGTCACTCTTTTTGATGATCTTAAAAATTTCTTCCATCTCTTGTCTAGAGGCTTCAACAGTAATCCTCTTCGGTGCCTCCGTCCAGGCAGGCTCATCAGTGGTCACTTTGCCCCGAGTATCAGATGACTTGGCAACAGGGGTAAGAATGGGAACTTGAACAGGGATAGTATTAGGTGCACTAGCAGGCGTAATGACAGCAGGTGTTTGAACAACTGGCGGGGAGATCTCAGGGGAGAAAAGTCTTCCGCTGCGGGTGACTTTACTAGATCCAACGATATTGCTGATGTCAGTATCAGCTTCTTCATCACTCAAGTCTTGCTCAACTCCGTGATAATACACGTCAGCCCCGTAATGCCATGGGACAGCTTTATCTAACGTATAGGGGATAGGCCTAGGAACAGTGATGATCAAGGGCGCGATTCTCGGAACAGATGTAATTCTAACAGGCTTTCTCGAGGGAGCCTTGGAAGAATTATCGAAAATGGTGATTATAGCAACTTCTTCAGTAGGAACCAAAGGAACAAAAGTCTTATCAAATAGAATTTCTTTATTATCCATCAGGCGTTGGACACCTGACTTCAAAAGATGGCAACCGGTAGGTAGGACAGAACACATACAGCAACCTTCGTCACAACCCGAAAATAAACCGGCTAGCAAAAGCTTCTTCTTTACAGTCATCAATGGAGTAACAATGTCTTTCACAGAAACCACAAACGAGTCTTCATCTACAACATTCACCTCATGCTTGGGCATCGGAGCAGTCACAACATTAAGCCTTTTTGGCGCTTCGAAGTCAATCTCTTTAGCATCAATCAAGTCTTGTACTTTTTTCTTTAAAACCCAACAATCATTTGTATCATGTCTCGGGCTATCAGAATGAAAAGCACAGCAGGCGTTCGGATTGTACATTGGTGATGTTGTATTAGGGTTCTTCGGGGCCTCCTTCGGAATCACCAAGTTAGTCTTTAATAACTGCGGCAGAATTTGGGATAAAGTCATATTGAGCTGAGTGAATTATCTTCGCGGCCTCTCGGCCCTTGGCTGATTGTTGTGTTGTGCGGCAATAGTTGGTCTTGAAATAACAACCGCATTAATAGCTTGGCGGTGTTCAGGTCTATTATGGCTCTTTGAACTATAAATAGCACTGGACTCCTTCTTAAAAGGCTTCTTCTCAGTACTGGACGAAGCGCCCTTCTGTATCTTACCACTCTTGATACCAGCTTCAACCCTTTCCCCGGTCATAATCAGCTCAGTAAACCCGGACGATGAACTTCCAATCAGATGGTTGAAATACGGACCAGACAAGGTCCCCAAAAACATATCTACTAATTCCCTGTCAACCAGTGGGGGTTGTACTCTTCCAGCAAGGTCCCTCCATTTCTAAGCGTAGTCTTTGAAACCTTCGCCCGCACCCATAGACATACCCTGGAGTTGGGTACACGTGGGAGCGAGGTCGGCATTGTATTGGTACTGCTTGTAGAAAGCAGCAGCCAAATCTTCCTGTTGTACCCCGAAATTTGCCCTCCCATATTCTTCAAGAAATTGCCAAGTCATGCTTCAAAATCTCCCCAAGGGTTGCACAGTTCAAGGGCCTCATAAACAGTCAAAATTAGGGTTTTGGTTCTGATCAGGAAAATGAAGTTTCCAAGGGTCCAATCAAGTCCCACATGCCTATAAATATGGTCAAGCATCCTCATATCAAGTTTCAAGACTTTCAGCACAAAATTGCACAGTCAAAAACCCTAATTGCACTACAGTCAACTGTAGGGGCAAAATGGTCATTTGACAGTCAAAAGTTCAAATTTTTGGTCAACATCTCATTTTGAAGCCACAAACATCATTTTATCAATGCTTGATCATGATTCTCAAAGCTTGTCTCAAAAATCATCAAGATGCAAAAGTTTCCATATTTGGACAGTTGAAAAAGTCAACTGTAAATGGACCAGGGCATAACTTTCACATGGATTATCAGAAAAATTCCATCCAAAGCTCATTTTGAAGAGAAAGACATTTCCTACAACCCATCTTCATACTTCAAGTCCAAGAAATGCTCTCACAAAAAGTTATCAATTTCAACATTATAGGTCATTTTCAAAAGTCAACAAAAAGGGACTTTAAGTCAAAGGCCATAACTTGATATTGGTAAATCAAAATGACATGGGACCAAAGGCATTGGTTATAGGACTCAAAGACCTTTCCAAAATGTCCAAGAACATGAGCAAAGCTTAAAAATTGAGCAAGTTATGCCTTGTGGAAGTTGGGAAATTGTTGGATATTTTGAAAAGTCAACATTGATTCAAATGACCTAAAATTGCTAATGGGCCTCTTTTTCTTCCACAATTCATTATCCAAGGCATGTGCACGACCATTTGGCCCAAAGGGAAGTTTTTATCATTTTTTATTTATTTATTTGGATTTTTATTATTAATAATTCATTTAAATTAATTAAAATACAGGAAAAATACTAAACCTAGGTTTTTCAATCTTTTTGTGCATATAATATCTCCAAGATTTTGTGCAAGTCAGATTAGGAAAGAATTGAAGATAATTGGTCATGATTTGGACTAAGTTTGCATGAAAAGATTAGAAAATATTTTGCCTTGAAAACCAAATATTATTCAATCAATGCAAAGGTTTTTTGGATCAAATTTTAACCCTAATTGATTCCATACATAAGCTTGATCAAGACCTAATGCCTGAAAACCTAGAAGCTGCGCAAAACAACCAAGAAAAAAACTTGAATTTTCTCAAAAAAAGTCAAACACTGAAAACTGTTTCCAGGGCGATTCAAGCTGAGATAATCATCTCATCACCTTCCTGAGACCTTAAGCAACGTATTTGAATAGGTTTCCACGTCTCTAACGCCTTGAATCATTGTACAGAAGTCAAACTTTTTCACTTTTTTCTCATAATCGTGTTTTACAATTTAGGCATATTCATTGCATTTTATTTGTGGATTTGTGCTAATTAAACCTTTCTGAAGCTAACCAAATAGTTTAATTGTGTTTTTGTGCATTATTGGAGATTTCACCATTGTTGGACATTAGGGTTTTCCAAGCTGTGAATTGGGGGTTTTCATTTAAGGAACAATTAGCACATGGGACCTAGACCATCCAACTCAGCACGCTTGGACGAAGAGAATGAGACCCTCGCGCCTAATTTATGAGGCCCCAGGGGCTAATCGCTATTTTTCAATAGGGTGTCTATGGGGACGTTTAAAAAACCGTTGCTGATTGTGTTTTGTTTCAGGAAAAAAAATAAAGCCATGAAGAAGAAGACTCGGTGGAAAGCTATTAATGGTTGATTCAAATTTCGCGCGAAAAGCGCCCCACTAACGTTTGCTTATTTTATATTGTTTGTTAGTTATCATATGTACAAAACGCGCTAGATGGCTCAGTGGCAAGCAATTGTGTTGATGACCTTCAGGACCTGGGTTCGATCCCAGGTCCCCACCCCCCTTTCATATTATTTTTTCTTTAATATTTGTGTGCAGTTTCAACCTTAAGGAGCACCGTACGTCCACAAAATCTAGCCATCCACTTGGCCAATGGAGACGATCAGAAGGCCACGATCTGAGGAACATGGTAAACTGCAGTCAAAGGTGCCACATGCTAGTATCAGAGTCAACGAGGCCTAAGGCTTATTGGGCTTAAATTGCTAACCATTCACCTCCTACTGGGGACAGAACCCCCCATGGTTTGAATTTTCTTTCTTTTTCTTATCTTTTTATTTCAATTATTGTCTTTATTTTAATTAATTCTTTTAATTTAATTATTTTCACAATAATATAAAAAACACAAAAAATCAGAAAAGACTAAAATTAAATACCTTTATTTAATTAGTATTTTTTGTAAATAAAATTCGTAATGAACTTAGTTTTCTTCTAATTTAGGTTTAAATCTTAACATTTTCTTAAATATTTTAAAATTGGTAGAATTAGTTTTAATTAATTTTTATCCTTTTTTCTTTTCCTTTTCACTAATAATTAACTATTTATTTTTATGAATTAAATCGCATCAATTAATTAGGGTTAATTTTAGGTTAAACTTTAATATGTTTTCATAATAAAATAAAAAAATTGTAGAATTAGGTTTAATTGCATTAAATTCTCCTAAATACCAAAAAAAACAAAAAAACAATTTCTTTTCATTTTAATTTCGTTAATTTAATAATCGTTTAATTTAATTTAATTAAAAAGGGTCCAACGCCCTCGTTTCTAATTTTTATTCAATTCGCATATTTATTTCTTTTTCCTTTAATTATTTATGTATCTCTCCCAAAGCCATGTAACATTTATCTTTCGCACTTTATTTTATTTCTTTATTTACTTTCCGTCAAATCGGGTCCTAGATTTTAATTTTGGCGATGTGGACCCGCGCCTTTGTAATAGTTTAGAACTTTCAATTTCTCGCAATTTTTAACTATTAATAATGACATGCAAGAATGAATGATAAAATAAAAACAAACGCATAGATCACTTTGACAAAAGACAAAAATAAATGAAAACGACACACAAATCACACACCACCCCTAGGGTACGCCTCACTGTTGCCTTGCCTCGAAAGGTGATCGTCGAGTAGAGGATGTCTTAGTAAGTCCTCATGATCCGGGAACCTGGCATGAGGGTAGCTTCTAAGGTGTCTTCCCATTGCTCTGGTGATCACCATGTCCCGAACCTCGAATTGACCCGAACACCTCCAACGGTGGTGCTACCTACCTCTCAATGGTGGGATGGCACTACCTTAAGGACATTTACACAGACGAATTCCTTAGGGTAGGTAGACGACTCTAGATACTTGCTCTAATTTCAAAACAAATCAAAAATACTTTTCACACCAACACCTTTTCAAAAAGCTTTCGAAAGCAATTTTTCAAACACTCTTAAGGACTAATACAAGAGTCGAACTGGAATTTTCAAAGAAACTTTTTAAAAACCCACAGTTGAAAAGCAAACAAACCATTTTTGAAAACACAAATGAGCAAGTATCTAAGAGCCCATGGATAACCATGGATAGAAAGGGTGCTAACACCTTCCCTTTCTATAATCTACCTCCTGAACCGAGAGCAATCTCTATAAGGAATTTTTATGTGCTTTTGTCCTTTCCATTTGGAGAAAATAAAATACGGTGGCGACTCTTGCTTCCGCGACATTTCGCGAACCAGCGTTAAACAGTCAGTTCCAGATCCACCGATCACAGAACTGGCGACTCTGCTGGGGACTTAACTTAAAGTGAGGTGTACCTTAGGGTTAGTTCATAATTGTGTTTTCAATTGCTTTCCTTGTTTGCTTTAAATTGTGGGACTGTCTTGGGAGTTATATAGATCCTAACCCGGATCTGGGGATACCTTCTTAGAAAGTAGCAACAAGGTTGTGAGGGAACTGTGCGGGGTATACCGACATGGTTGAAACAGTCTGCTACGTTGATGTGGCACTTTGGTGTGTACCGGTAACCCTTGAGTTCAGTAAAGGAGAGTACGGGGCCTCCGCGTGGTGTCGTGAAGCATCAACAGACCTTAGGAACCTTAATTGAACTATCTTGGCCTCTTTAGGGTAGTGAGATAACTGACTTTGGTGCAGTCCGAGGTTGGTTGATACTCGATACTACACTCAATTGAGGGTTGCTTTCCTGGAATATTTCGGTAGCCAGTTCAGTGGCTAAATCGAAACGATGAACAATGAAAGCAATCCCGTGATATTGGGAACCTTAGAACCCGTTTACTTCTAATAGGACAGGTTGAACCCACCAACTTCAAGAGGGTAATACCCAGACCCCATGCTGGCCTTAAACCCTAAGGGCTTGTCTTGTGTGCCTTGTGTGCCTTACATGTTTGTCTTTGTAAATATTTGTGGTGTGTTTAATCATAGCATCATGACATCATCCAGCATCATATGCATTGACTAACCATTTCAGGGGTTCGAATTTTCATCTTTGTTCTTGTTTTGTAGGACATGGAAACTGTTCGTAGAAAGACAATTCAAATCAGTCTTGTAAGGATCCCTCCTCAGCTTAAGGAACTTATATCCAGGATTCCCGAGAGCTCTTCATTCAGTGAGAGACATGGAAGACTCATCAGCTTGGTCAATACCAACATTGAGGAAGATATGATAAAGGTCCTGTTCCAATTCTTTGACCCTCTGCATCACTGTTTCACCTTCTTGGATTATCAGTTGGTACCTACATTGGAGGAGTTCTCCCAGCTCCTGAAGATCCCTATCCTTGATCAACTACCCTACAACGGTACAGAAAAGGAACCTAAGCTTGAAGAGATTGCTAAAGCCTTGCACCTACAGTCATCTGACCTCAAGGGACATTGGGAAGTTAGAAGTGGTATCAAAGGGTTCTTAGCCAGGTTTCTGTTTGAAAAGGCCCATGAATGTTGGAACTCCCTTGATTTGCAAGCTTTTGAAGAAGTGGTGGCCCTCCTTGTCTATGGTTTGGTGTTGTTCCCTAACCCAAATCAGCTTATTGATATCAGTGTTGTCCAGATCTTCATGTCCAGGAATCCTATACCTACGTTACTGGGGGACATCCTTCACTCATGTTACACTCGAACCATGAGAAAAAGAGGTGTCCTTATGTGTTGCACTCCTCTCCTGGGAAGGTGGTTTATTTCGCACCTTCCACAATCAGTTTTGAAGAACGAGCGGGGTTTGAGATGGTCACAACGGTTGATGACTCTTACACATGCAGATATACATTGGTGCCCTCGGTCCAGAGAAGATGTCACTATCATTGATCGTTGCGGGGAGTACCCTAATGTTCCTTTACTTGGAATCAGAGGAGGTATTACTTACAACCCATGCCTGGCTTGGAGACAGTTTGGTTATGCTCGGAGGGATGGTCCTCATGACATGTTAATTCCTGATATAGTTTTTGACTTCGACAATGATACTCAAGGACTTCGCCAGAGATTTATCAGAGCCTGGAGGATGCCAAGTAGGATAGACAGTAAGACACTGGGGCACAGGAACTCCATCCCGTTGGAACCTTATCTCAAATGGGTACGCGCCCGCTCCCAGAAGTTAGTGATGCCTTATCCTCATATGCTCCCAGTAATCAAAGAACCAGTCTTGGAAGGGGAAGTGTCCTACACCATTCAGCACCCTGATATGCCCACGTCCTGGGAAGAGATGCAGAAGAGCTGGATCCAGCTTAAGGAAGAAAGGAATTCTCTTGAGACCAGTCTACATGCTAGTGAAAAGAAGGTCTTGGAGCTCACCCGCCTGTTGCATGAAGAGAGGAATCTCAACACTTACATAGCTCCAAAGAGGATGCGTAGTATATTTTGGGATTGATTTGCTTTTGTATTATTTTTCCCATGAGGCTTTGATGTACTGAACAATTATTTCCTTAATGATAACGTGTGTTCCTTTTTGTCTACAACAAATTTGAACTTCCGAACCCTTGAATGCATTGCATAAACACATATCATTCATCATGTGCATAGCAGGTTTTCCTCTTTTCAGGTTGCTTACAGTTCTTCGCTGTTTATTTCAGCATCATGAATCCTGACTCGTCATCAACTGAGATGTCCATCAAGGCTCTTCAGGCGCAGAATGCGCAATTTCAGGAACTAATCATGGGTTTGGCTCAGGGCCAAGAAGAGCTGAAGGCTCTGCTCCTGAAGAAGGAGAAGAAGAAGAAGAGAAGAACTGTTCTGTTCAGCTCGGGCCGAAGGTTTGGCAATACTCTGCAGAATGAAGAGGCTGGTTCTTCTATTGGCAAGAGTAATCCTCAAGCAGAAAAAGGTCCTAGTCCGGTAGTCTCCGACAACGAGACTGATTTTGATGAAGAGCAATATCCTCCTGCAGAAGACAGGTATAAGCAGTTGGAAGACAGGTTGAATGCTATGGAGATCCAACAGGTACCTGGGCTGGACTTTGGAGATCTGGGTTTGTCTACTGGTGTGATCATTCCTCGTAAATTCAAAGCACCCTCTTTCACTAAGTACGACGGGGCGTCTTATCCCAAGCTACATCTCAGGTCCTATGTTCGAAAGATTCAACCGTACTCAGCGGATAAGAATTTGTGGATCCACTTCTTCCAGGAGAGTCTTTCAGGTACTCATCTCGAATGGTTCTATCAGCTGGATGGGACCAAGGTTCGTAACTGGGAGGAGTTGGCTACTGCTTTCTATAAGCAGTATCAATATAATGCCGACCTTGCCCCTACGCGTACCCAACTCCAGGGTATGTCGTTAGGTTCAAGTGAAGGTTTTAAAGAGTACGCTCAGAAGTGGAGGGATCTGGCTGGCAGAGTGCAGCCTCCGTTGACTGATCGGGAGTTGGTAGACATGTTCTTGGGGACCCTATCTGGGCCGTTCTTCAACCATCTTATTGGGAATTCTTCTGCTGGATTCACTGATCTTATTCTGACTAGAGAGAGAATTGAGGTTGGGTTGAAGTCTGGAAAGATTCTGAAGGGTGCATCATCTAGTTCAGAGAAGAAACCCTTCAAGAAGGAGGCTAGTGATGTATATGGTCCCAGGAGACAGGAAAAATCTGAGCGCCGCCAATCTATCAGTGCGGTAATGATTGCCAAGCCTGCTGCCGCTCCTCGGCCAACCAATCCTCAAAGGGCTGAAAGACCCCGGAGAGAGTTTAGCCGTTTGAGCATGACCCTGTCCCAAATCTTGCGGCAGTTACTATCCACCAATCTAGTGACTGTTAGAGAGGCTCCGAAGTTTGCAAATACTACATCTCCTAAGTACAACCCAAATGCTCGTTGTGCTTACCATTCTGATAGCCCGGGGCATTCCACTGATGACTGTTAGGCATTAAGGAGCAAGCTGCAGGACCTTATTGACGCCAAGGAGGTATAGTTTGAGGCATCTGAGAAGCCTAATGTAGTGACAGCTCCCCTGCCTGCTCATGAAGTGAATGCTATTGGGGACGAAGACGAAGTGGATGAAGCTGAGTTTGATAGCTGGATCTACCCGGCAACCGACAGTGGACCTAACAATTGGAGTGCAAAGAACAATCTGCCTGTTTCTCTTGTTACTAAGTAATGAATTCCTATGTTTTTGGTATCTGTAATAAACAATAAATTGAACTCTATGGCCCGGTGTCTTACCCGAGGCACCGTGGTTTCATTTGTGAGGGCATATAAATTGTCATTTCATATATCATAAATGAAAATCTTGGATGTTTTCTCGCATTTCAAATCTTATGCTCCTTTTCTGTCTTTCCTTCCTTTACATATTTTTCAAAACAGCTGTATTTACACACACTCACTCATACAGGTTCCAATCCACTCTGGATCTCACTGATAACGACTTTACTACTGCCAGTTATGACTTCGAAAATCCGATCAACTTAGCCGAAGACGAAGGTGAAGATGATTGCGAAGTGCCTGGCGAGCTTGCAAGACTGTTACTTCAGGAAGAGAGGGCAATTCAACCCCACGAAGAGCCAGTGGAAACAATAAACCTGGGTACTGAGGCAGACAGGAAAGAGGTAAAGATTGGTGCCAACCTAGAGCTCAGCGTGAAGCAACGGTTGACTAAGATGCTACATGATTATGTGGAGATATTTGCCTGGTCCTACGAAGACATGCCCGGGTTGGATACCGATATTGTGGTCCATCACTTGCCAACTAAGGAAGACTGCCCTCCAGTTAAGCAAAAAGTCCACCGTATGCGTCCAGAGATGTCTGAGAAGATTAAAGCCGAGGTCATGAAACAGTTTGATGCTGGGTTCCTTGCAGTGACTTCGTACCCTCAGTGGGTTGCTAATGTGGTGTCGGTGCCAAAGAAATACGGTAAGGTCAGAATGTGCGTCGATTATAGGGATCTGAACAGGGCCAGCCCCAAAGATGACTTCCCCCTACCTCACATTGATGTCCTTGTTGACAATACATCTCAGCATAAGGTGTTCTCTTTCATGGACGGCTTTTCAGGCTATAATCAGATCAAGATGGCACCTGAGGACATGGAAAAGACTACATTTGTTACTCAGTGGGGCACCTTCTGTTACAAGGTCATGCCTTTTGGACTAAAGAACGCTGGGGCAACCTACCAACGTGCCATGGTTGCTTTATTTCATGATATGATCCATCATGAGATAGTGTATGTTGACGACATGATCGCAAGGTCCCAGACTGAGGAAGAGCACCTAGATCATCTGCAGAAATTGTTTGACCGGTTGAAACTGTACAAGCTGAGGTTGAACCCGAACAAGTGCACCTTCGGGGTAAGATCTGGGAAGTTGCTAGGCTTCGTTGTAAGTGACAGGGGCATTCAAGTGGACCCTGCTAAGGTTAAAGCTATTCAAGAGATGCCAGTTCCTAAGACAGAGAAGGAAGTCAGAGGCTTTTTAGGACGCCTGAATTACATTGCTCGCTTCATCTCGCATCTAACTGCTACCTGTGAGCCAATCTTCAAGTTGCTGAAGAAAGATCAGGTAGTACGTTGGAATGATGAATGTCAGGCTGCTTTTGACAGAATTAAGGAGTATCTCCAAGAACCACTTATCCTTATGCCACCGGTTGAAGGGAGACCTCTGATACTATACCTAACAGTACTTGACAACTCAATGGGGTGTGTGCTGGGGCAGCATGACGAGTCTGGCCGAAAAGAGCATGCCATCTATTACCTTAGCAAAAATTTTACCGACTGTGAGACCCGATACTCACTGCTTGAGAAAACTTGCTGCGCTTTGGTATGGGCTGCTCGCCGGCTGAGACAGTATATGCTGACTCACACTACCTTGTTGATCTCAAAGATGGATCCTATAAAGTACATATTCGAAAAGCCTGCTTTGTCTGGAAGAATAGCAAGATGGGAAATGATCTTGACAGAATACGACATTCAGTACACGACCCAGAAAGCTATCAAGGGAAGTGTATTGGCAGACCACTTGGCACATCAGGCCGTAGATGACTACCAGTCCATGAACTTTGAATTTCCTGACGAAAGCATCATGATAGTAACTGATTGTGAAGTACCTGGACCGGATGAAGGACCTGAGGAAGGATCCCGATGGTCTATGCACTTTGACGGAGCCTCCAACGCTTTGGGAAACGGAATCGGCGCCATAATAATATCACCGCAAGGCACTCATACTCCACTCACTGCCCGACTATGTTTCAACTGCACCAATAACATGGCGGAGTATGAGGCATGCATCATGGGCCTTCAAGCCGCGATCGACTTAAGGATCAAGTTTCTGAGTGTCTTCGGAGATTCCGCTCTCGTGATCAATCAGATCAAAGGAGAGTGGGATACGAAACATCCGAATCTTATTCCTTACAGAGAATGTGTGTTGACCTTGATCCCCCACTTTACGAAGATAACCTTTGAACACTTTCCAAGAGAAGAGAATCAGTTGGCGGACGCGTTAGCTACAATGTCTTCTATGTTCAAGGTCAAATGGGATAATGAGGCTCCCCGGATCATCATCTGGAAACTGGACGAACCGGCATACTGTTGTGATCTCGAGACTGAATTGGTAACTGAGAAACCTTGGTACCATGAAGTGAGGAGATATCTGGAAACTCAGGAATACCCTGAAGGTGCATCTGTCAACGATAAAAAGTTCCTGAGAAGGTTCGCAGCAAAGTTCTTCCTTAGCAACGGCATCTTGTACAAGCGAAACCATGATTCAACCCTACTGCGTTGTGTGGATAAGACTGAAGCAGAAAGGATCATGGAAGAGCTACATGAAGGGACCTTTGGTACACATTCCAGTGGACATACAATGGCAAAGAAGATCCTTCGGGCAGGGTATTACTGGTCCACAATGGAAGCTGACTGCTACCGACATTCCAGGACATGCCATAAGTGCCAGATTTATGCAGACAAGGTGCATGTTCCTCCAGTCCCTCTGAATGTTCTGACTGCGCCTTGGCCGTTTCCAATGTGGGGCATAGACATGATCGGTGAGATTAAACCTACGGCATCTAATGGGCATCGCTTCATCCTAGTGGCGATTGATTATTTTACAAAGTGGGTTGAAGCAGCTTCCTACGCTACAGTAACCAAGACTGTTGTGGCACGGTTCATTCGGCATAATCTGATCTGTCGATACGGCGTCCCAGAAAGAATTATTACGGATAACGGTACCAATCTGAATAATAAGATGATCACTAAGCTCTGCAAGCAGTTCAAAATACAGCACCACAATTCTTCTCCTTATAGGCCGAAGATGAATGGGGCTGTAGAAGCAGCAAATAAAAATATCAAGAAAATCGTGCAGAAGATGACAGTGACTTATAAAGATTGGCACGAGATGTTACCGTTCGCTCTACATGGGTACCGTACCTCAGCTAGGACGTCAACCGGGGCAACCCCTTTCTCTTTGGTTTATGGTATGGAGGCAGTCTTACCGATCGAAGTGCAAATACCCTCTCTCCGGATAATGAAGGATGCAGATCTGAATGAAGATGATTGGATCCAGACACGACTTGATCAGTTAAACCTTATTGATGAAAAGAGACTTGCTGCTATCTGCCATGGTCAGACGTACCAGAAACGGATGATCAGGGCATTTAACAAAAAGGTCAGACCACAGGAATATCAAGTTGGGGATCTGGTAATCAAGCGAATCATCCTTCCTCAGAGTGATCCAAGGGGCAAATGGACCCCTACGTACGAAGGGCCATTTGTGGTTAAGCATGTGTTCTCAGGAGGAGCCATGATTCTAACCACCATGGATGGTGACGACCTTCCTCACCCCGCCAATGCAGACATAGTAAAAAGATACTACGCATAAAAAAGACCCGCTAGGCTGACATGCCTAGGAAAAAGTTAGGGCTTCCCGGCGAACCAAAAGGGTTCAGGCAAAATGAAGGGATGAAATGAAAAAATCTGTACACCCGGCAAGTTGAAAACCTGAAAAGGCGGCTTGGGCAAAAATGGGTATCCCGGTGGACTGAAAACCCGAAAGGGCGGTCCAGGCAAAAGTTAGGGATAAAGCGTAATACTATGTCTCATTGGATCACTTTGCATCCAGAATCCGGTATCTACATCAAGTTCAGACAGCATCGATCAGTCAGCTTCATCTTCAACCAAGGTCATCAAGTGATGAGACGCTCGGAGATATAACGGCAATAGCAGAGTTGAAACCCAGTGGGATCATTCATTTCACACAGCTGTTTTATTTTCTCTTGTACAAAATTTGTATAAACTCTTTTGTTCGGCGGTGTTCTCTTACTAGGACGTCAGCATCTTGTACACAAAACGCCTATTTACAGGCCATTCAAAAATCAATACAAATACACTTTTCAGTTAAAATTGCCAATTTGTTTTTCTTTTTCTGTTTTGTTTTGCGAAGAACGTCCAAGGTTCAATTTGTGATATATGCATTGACAATAATTTTGCTAATTCATGAATATTTGCATACGAAACAAAGGGTCAATTACAGGTAACATTAGAAACAGGGGCAATAAAGAGTTGTCTAAGCAATCTAATTATTCTATCCTCCAAGGTACCAAGGTAGGTTCGGCTAAAGAACATAACCAGGCATCTTAATTCCCCAGAGAGTGAGCCAGCAAGCAATACACTCTCTCCGAGCTATACTATCAAACTTAAGGAAGTTGAGTATCCTCCAGCATATCTCAACATTCCCCAGCAGCATATATTCTTAACAAGCCTCCCCGGCAATCTTGGTCTAAAGATTGTTCCCCGGCGGTATATCAAATATTCAAAGGAGTCATTTCCCCGATGCAGTTCAAACTTCCCCAAGAGAGTCCAATCCAGTTCCCCATGAAAGTTGGAATCCATCCCCCCAAGCAGTAAGCTTATCCCCAGTAGATTCTGGAAGCTTATCCTCGCAGAGCACGAACGCGTCGCCCGGCTTTATTCAAAGAGTTATTTCCTTACCAGGATATAACTGGGTTATCCTCAGCCAAAAGCCACGAAAAGAGCGTCCTCGATGAAGTCTTCTTACCCCAGCGAAGTCTATCAACACTTCCAACACAACAATGGTATTCCCAGCAAGTTATTATCAACAACTCAACAAAGTACCTCTCTCCCCACAGAGTATTGTTTCTCAGCAAGATCACTAGAGTACTTTCCTCCCCGCAGAGTTATTCCATTCGCCAAAGTTTATTCCCCAACGGAGTCATCTTCTCCTACCGGTATTCTTGCAATTATCATCCCCAGCGGAAGCAAAATCTATTCTCCAACATCAGCCCAGGAGTGACTTCCCGGCACCCGTCAAGGATTTACTTTCCTAGACACATACATTCCTAAACATCACATACATCATTATAGCATGCATATACGCATCATATCTTACAAATCTCATTTATGTTGAGAACATCATTGCTTGATCCATATCATGCGTTGCATATGACTGACCTTTACCTTTCAGGAAAGGATCCAGTTAAATTTTCAACTATATTCCAAGACCTAGACCGGTTCAGTTAAGTCGACTCCAAAGATTTCTCTGTTTCTTATCCAGTCAAAGGCCTTCTCTGGTTCAGTCAGATCGACTCCAAAGATCTCCCTGTTTCTTACCCAGTTGAAAACATTCAAGACCTGGACCGGTTCAGTTAAGTCGACTCCAAAGGTTTCTCTGTTTCTTATCCAGTCCAAGGCCTTCTCTAGTCCAGCTAAATCGACCCCAAACAGATTTATTGATGAAGACTCAGTAGAAGTTATCCAGGTTTTCTCAATGATTGCTATTGAGATTGTAATCGCCTATGGTTCTCTCACCAATGCTGCAGAGATGATAATTCCATCCCAGGTTTTCTCAATGATGGCTATTGAGATTGTAATCGCCTATGGTTCTCTCCCCAATACTGCGGAGATAATAATTCCATCCCAGGTTTTCTCAATGATTGCTATTGAGTTGTAATCGCCTATGGTTCTCTCCCCGATACTGCGGAGATGATAATTCCATCCAAGGTTTTCTCAATGATTGCTATTGAGTTGTAATCGCCTATGGTTCTCTCCCCGATACTGCGGAGATGATAATTCCATCCAAGGTTTTCTCAATGATTGCTATTGAGTTGTAATCACCTATGGTTCTCTCCCCGATACTGCGGAGATGATAATTCCATCCAAGGTTTTCTCAATGTTTGCTATTGAGATTGTAATCGCCTATGGTTCTCTCCCCAATGCTGCGGAGATGATAATTCCATCCCAGGTTTTCTCAATGATGGCTATTGAGTTGTAATCGCCTATGGTTCTCTCCCCGATACTGCAGAGATGATAATTCCATCCAAGGTTTTCTCAATGATTGCTATTGAGTTGTAATCGCCTATGGTTCTCTCCCCGATACTGCGGAGATGATAATTCCATCCAAGGTTTTCTCAATGATTGCTATTGAGTTGTAATCGCCTATGGTTCTCTCCCCGATACTGCGGAGATGATAATTCCATCCCAGGTTTTTCTCAATGATTGCTATTGCGTTGTAATCACCTATGGTTCTCTCCCCGATACTGCGGAGATGATAATTCCCACCAAGATTTTCTCAACAATTGCTGTTGAGGTTAAAGTCACCCAAGGTTCTCTCACCGTTCCTGTTGAGGTAGTAACCATCCCTGGTTCATTCATCACCATTTGAAGCTCCAGATCCAGCTCCTGTAACCAGGCAGGACATATCTACACAAAGCATCTGAAGACCAGCTCCTGCAACATGTCAGGTACTCATTTTTCTTTTGCAGGTACGCAAGTTCTCGCTAAGGAATCTCTTATGCGATTGACATCCAGATGGCATCTATAAGCCCATCCACCTTCCATTATCTCTTAGCATGGCATCTATAAGCCCATCATCCTATCCATCAATCTCCAAATGGCATATATAAGCCCATTCCGCCATCACACTGCTACTATGTGAGCGCAAATTTCTGGGCACTCTAGTGTTCAATCATCTTCCACCTTCGGATTACGAAAGGCACGTCAGCCAATCTGCATCCTCAGGTCTAAGAAGATTGAACAGGGGCAACTGTTGTACCCCGAAATTTGCCCTCCCATATTCTTCAAGAAATTGCCAAGTCATGCTTCAAAATCTCCCCAAGGGTTGCACAGTTCAAGGGCCTCCTAAACAGTCAAAATTAGGGTTTTGGTTCTGATCAGGAAAATGAAGTTTCCAAGGGTCCAATAAAGTCCCACATGCCTATAAATATGGTCAAGCATCCTCATATCAAGTTTCAAGACTTTCAGCACAAAATTGCACAGTCAAAAACCCTAATTGCACTACAGTCAACTGTAGGGGCAAAATGGTCATTTGACAGTCAAAAGTTCAAATTTTTGGTCAACATCTCATTTTGAAGCCACAAACATCATTTGATCAATGCTTGATCATGATTCTCAAAGCTTGGCTCAAAAATCATCAAGATGCAAAAGTTTCCATATTTGGACAGTTGAAAAAGTCAACTGTAAATGGACCAGGGCATAACTTTCACATGGATTATCAGAAAAATTCCATCCAAAGCTCATTTTGAAGAGAAAGACATTTCCTACAACCCATCTTCATACTTCAAGTCCAAGAAATGCTCTCACAAAAAGTTATCAATTTCAACATTATAGGTCATTTTCAAAAGTCAACAAAAAGGGACTTTAAGTCAAAGGCCATAACTTGAGATTGGTAAATCAAAATGACATGGGACCAAAGGCATTGGTTAGAGGACTCAAAGACCTTTCCAAAATGTCCAAGAACATGAGCAAAGCTTAAAAATTGAGCAAGTTATGCCTTGTGGAAGTTGGGAAATTGTTGGATATTTTGAAAAGTCAACATTGATTCAAATGACCTAAAATTGCTAATGGGCCTCTTTTTCTTCCACAATTCATTATCCAAGGCATGTGCACGACCATTTGGCCCAAAGGGAAGTTTTTATCATTTTTATTTATTTATTTGGATTTTTATTATTAATAATTCATTTAAATTAATTAAAATACAGGAAAAATACTAAACCTAGGTTTTTCAATCTTTTTGTGCATATAATATCTCCAAGATTTTGTGCAAGTCAGATTAGGAAAGAATTGAAGATAATTGGTCATGATTTGGACTAAGTTTGCATGAAAAGATTAGAAAATATTTTGCCTTGAAAACCAAATATTATTCAATCAATGCAAAGGTTTTTTGGATCAAATTTTAACCCTAATTGATTCCATACATAAGCTTGATCAAGACCTAATGCCTGAAAACCTAGAAGCTGCGCAAAACAACCAAGAAAAAAACTTGAATTTTCTCAAAAAAAGTCAAACACTGAAAACTGTTTCCAGGGCGATTCAAGCTGAGATAATCATCTCATCACCTTCCTGAGACCTTAAGCAACGTATTTGAATAGGTTTCCACGTCTCTAACGCCTTGAATCATTGTACAGAAGTCAAACTTTTTCACTTTTTTCTCATAATCGTGTTTTACAATTTAGGCATATTCATTGCATTGTATTTGTGGATTTGTGCTAATTAAACCTTTCTGAAGCTAACCAAATAGTTTAATTGTGTTTTTGTGCATTATTGGAGATTTCACCATTGTTGGACATTAGGGTTTTCCAAGCTGTGAATTGGGGGTTTTCATTTAAGGAACAATTAGCACATGGGACCTAGACCATCCAACTCAGCACGCTTGGACGAAGAGAATGAGACCCTCGCGCCTAATTTATGAGGCCCCAGGGGCTAATCGCTATTTTTCAATAGGGTGTCTATGGGGACGTTTAAAAAACCGTTGCTGATTGTGTTTTGTTTCAGTGGCAAGCAATTGTGTTGATGACCTTCAGGACCTGGGTTCGATCCCAGGTCCCCACCCCCCTTTCATATTATTTTTTCTTTAATATTTGTGTGCAGTTTCAACCTTAAGGAGCACCGTACGTCCACAAAATCTAGCCATCCACTTGGCCAATGGAGACGATCAGAAGGCCACGATCTGAGGAACATGGTAAACTGCAGTCAAAGGTGCCACATGCTAGTGTCAGAGTCAACGAGGCCTAAGGCTTATTGGGCTTAAATTGCTAACCATTCACCTCCTACTGGGGACAGAACCCCCCATGGTTTAAATTTTCTTTCTTTTTCTTATCTTTTTATTTCAATTATTGTCTTTATTTTAATTAATTCTTTTAATTTAATTATTTTCACAATAATATAAAAAACACAAAAAATCAGAAAAGACTAAAATTAAATACCTTTATTTAATTAGTATTTTTTGTAAATAAAATTCGTAATTAACTTAGTTTTCTTCTAATTTAGGTTTAAATCTTAACATTTTCTTAAATATTTTAAAATTGGTAGAATTAGTTTTAATTAATTTTTATCCTTTTTTCTTTTCCTTTTCACTAATAATTAACTATTTATTTTTATGAATTAAATCGCATCAATTAATTAGGGTTAATTTTAGGTTAAACTTTAATATGTTTTCATAATAAAATAAAAAAATTGTAGAATTAGGTTTAATTGCATTAAATTCTCCTAAATACCAAAAAAAAACCAAAAAAACAATTTCTTTTCATTTTAATTTCGTTAATTTAATAATCGTTTAATTTAATTTAATTAAAAAGGGTCCAACGCCCTCGTTTCTAATTTTTATTTAATTCGCATATTTGTTTCTTTTTCCTTTAATTATTTATGTATCTCTCCCAAAGCCATGTAACATTTATCTTTCGCACTTTATTTTATTTCTTTATTTACTTTCCGTCAAATCGGGTCCTAGATTTTAATTTTGGCGATGTGGACCCGCGCCTTTGTAATAGTTTAGAACTTTCCATTTCTCGCAATTTTTAACTATTAATAATGACATGCAAGAATGAATGATAAAATAAAAACAAACGCATAGATCACTTTGACAAAAGACAAAAATAAATGAAAACGACACACAAATCACACACCACCCCTAGGGTACGCCTCACTGTTGCCTTGCCTCGAAAGGTGATCGTCGAGTAGAGGATGTCTTAGTAAGTCCTCATGATCCGGGAACCTGGCATGAGGGTAGCTTCTAAGGTGTCTTCCCATTGCTCTGGTGATCACCATGTCCCGAACCTCGAATTGACCCGAACACCTCCAACGGTGGTGCTACCTACCTCTCAATGGTGGGATGGCACTACCTTAAGGACATTTACACAGACGAATTCCTTAGGGTAGGTAGACGACTCTAGATACTTGCTCTAATTTCAAAACAAATCAAAAATACTTTTCACACCAACACCTTTTCAAAAAGCTTTCGAAAGCAATTTTTCAAACACTCTTGAGGACTGATACAAGAGTCGAACTGGAATTTTCAAAGAAACTTTTTAAAAACCCACAGTTGAAAAGCAAACAAACCATTTTTGAAAACACAAATGAGCAAGTATCTAAGAGCCCATGGATAACCATGGATAGAAAGGGTGCTAACACCTTCCCTTTCTATAATCTACCTCCCGAACCGAGAGCAATCTCTATAAGGAATTTTTCTGTGCTTTTGTCCTTTCCATTTGGAGAAAATAAAAGACGGTGGAGACTCTTGCTTCCGCGACATTTCGCGAACCAGCGTTAAACAGTCAGTTCCAGATCCACCGATCACACTTCCCAATTACGGATACTAGCTCCTTCCAGTTGGTAAAACCATTCCAGTTGAGTCCCTGAAAGACTGTCTTGAAAGAAGTGGATCCAGAGGTTCTTGTCAGCGGTGTATGGCTTAATCTTTCTAACATACGAACGGAGGTGCAGCTTTGGACAAGAAACCCCGTCGTATTTAGCAAAGGCTGGTGCTTTAAACTTGTGGGGAATCACCACCCCAGATGACAAACCTAAATCACCAAAGTCCAACCCAGGGACCTTCTAAATCTCCATCGCACTTAACTGGTCTTCAAGTTGTTTATATCTATCCTCAGCAGGAGGATACTGGTCCTCATCAAAGTCAGTCTCATGGTCAGATACCACAGGGCTAGGAACCCTCCTTTCTTCTTGGTTTTCTCCCCCTCCAGATGAGTGGGATAGATTGACTTCATCTCGCAGCTTGTTCCCAAACCTGTGACCCATGTTCAGGAGGACTGTCTTCTTCTTCTTCTTCTTCTTATCCTTCAAGATAAGGGTCTTTAGATCTTGCTGACCCTTAGCCAAATTCATGAACATTTCCTGGAACTGGGTGTTCTAAGCTTGCAGGTCCTTGATAGCTTGATTAGTTGACGTTTCAGCAGACATGATGTGCTGAAATAAACAGCGAAGAAGATGAGAAAACCTGTAAGGGTGCCTGTTATGAGGTGCATGGGATGAAATACGTATGATATGATTTCAAAGACGTCGAGAAATTCAAATTCGTAAACCAAAATGAAACACACTTTTATTAGATAAACTTGAAACAATGTCTTATAAATGCCTTTAAGGCGTTACAAGAAAGAAATACTGAAAAATAAATCAAAGCTAGAAGTAATCAAAATACATCATCGCTCCCATGGTCGTTTGCCTTTGGTGCTGACATAGTCATTGAGGATCTGCTTATTCTCCAATTGCCTTGTCAACTTCAGGATCTTCCGCTCTTGTTCGTGATACTTTTCTCTGTAAGTATCCTACTCTTCTCTTAGTTGCATCCAAGACCTTTTTAATACCCCAATGTCAGTAGGCATGTACGGGTGGAGGATGGTAGGTGGAACTCCTTCTTCATCAGCAACCTCAACAATCACAGGCAAGACAGCTTCGTACGACATTCCCAGCTTTTGAGCACGTATACAAACCCAACGGAGATATGGTTCCATTGGAAGAGAAGTCTTCACACCTAACTCGTACGGATCAGACCTGTGCACCCTATCCCAGGCTCGTATGAATCTGCAGCGATGCTCATCACTATCCCCTTGAAAGTCAAAGACAATGCTTGGCATCAGCAGCTCATGAGGTCCTTCCCTCCTATCTCGCCCAAATTGACGTAAGGCCAAACACAAATTATAGGTGATCCCTCCATTGATTCCTAGCAGTGGAACATTGGGGTATTCCCCACAGCGATCAATAATAATTATGCCTCCCATGCCCTTGATAGTCCAAATGATGTCATTATGAGAGAGAGACATAATCCTGTAGGCCCAACCCATGCCTTCCTTGTTCTTCAAAACTGATTTGGGGAGGTGATAAATAAACCACCTCGCCAGCAATGGTGCACAACACATAAGGGTTCCCCGTTTCCGAGCAGTACGGGCATAAAGAGAGTGCAAATGTCACCCAAGAGAGTGGGTACCGGATTACGAGAAATGAAGATCTTCACCGCATTCACGTCAACAAAGGAATATGAGTTAGGAAACAACACCAAACCATATATGAGAAGAGCCAGAATGTCTTCAAATGCCTGAAAGTCTAGACTGTCCCAGAACTGATTAGCCCGATCAACCAAGAATTTAGCCAAGAAGCCTTTTGTCCCACTTCTAGTCTCCCAGTTTGACATTACCTCAGCCTTTGTCAGATGGAGGATTGAAGCAATCTCTTCTGGTCTAAGGACTTTCTCCCAACCTGTGAACGGAGTCTGCTCCAGAATAGAGATACCAAGTAGATCAGAGAACTCTTCCAAGGTAGGGACCAACTGGTAGTCCGGAAAAGTAAAGCAGTGGTACAGTAGATCAAAGAACTGGACTAAGACACTCATCATTTTTTCATCCATCTTGGAGGTGACCAAACCAAGGAGGTGCCCATGTCTTCTGATAAAGGGGGTAGTATCTGAAACCTTTGCAAATAATTCCTTAAGCTGAGTGGGAATCTGTTGATCCGAATAGTGTTTCTATGCATGGGTGCCATGACCTACAAAACAGAACAAAGATGAATCCCCTCTGTCTTTGAAATGGGTTAGTCCAATGCAAGATGCATGTAATGTCATGATGCATGATGTCATGATAGAAAACACACCACAAGTATCCACAAATAGCAAACATGGTAAGGGCACACAAGTCACACAGATAGCCCTTAGATTTCAGGCTGGCAAGGAGTCTAGGTACTACCCTCTTTCAGTTCATTTGGTTCAAACCTGTCCTAGAAATAGTAACCGGGTTCTAGAGGATCTCAATATCACTGACCACCCTCAATCGGTCATAATTCCAGTTTAGCAACCTTTTCTTGTAATCGGAATCATCGCGAGAGTTTGGTCTCAATGAGTGTAGCATAGTGCTACTGTTCTATGGCCAAGTTGGTCAATTATAGGTGCTAAGGTCAGTTGGTGCTTAATGACCCCTTAGAAGACCCATATTCTCCTCGTTGTGCCACAAGGGATATAGGTACAAATTAAAGTGTCACACCAACATAGCTACTGCTTCAACCATATCGGTCTACGTCGTACAGTTCCCTCATAGTTTATTGCTACTTACCTAAAGGGTATCCCCCAGATCTGGGTTAGGATTTATAGTAACTCTGATTCAACCCACAAAGATAAAGCATACAAATCAAGCAATTGAAAACATTATGATGAACTATTCCTAAGATACACCCCACTTATAAATATCCCCAGCAGAGTCGCCAGTTCTGTGATACGGTGGGAAGAACTGACTATTTTTGGAATGTTGGTTTGCGTTTTGCGTTTGTTTTTGCAAAATGTCGCGGTAAGCAAGAGTCACCACTGACTTTTATTTTATCCAACAAGGAAAGGAAAAAAGCACAGAAAAATTCCTTTTTCGAGATATTTCTCGGGTTCGGGGGGTAGATTATAGAAAGGGGAGGTTTTAGCACCCTTTCTATCTGTGGTTATCCACGGGCTCTTAGGTACTTGCTCATAATTTTCAAAATGTTTTCTTTGTGCTTGTGGGTTTTGAAAAGTTTTTGTTTTAACTTCGATTTAACTCTTGCTTCTGTCCTCAAGAGGGTAATGAAGTGTTTTGAAAACTTTGTTTGAAAAGGAGTGTAGGTGTGAAAATGTTGCTTTGTTTTGAAAGAGCAAGTATCTAAGAGCTATCTACCTACTCGAAAAAGGAATTGTTCTATGCTAATTTCCTTTAGACAATGCTATCCCACTATTGGTGAGTAAGTAGCACCATCGTTGGAGTTTGAGGGTTAATTCGTATAAGGGACAGACAATCACTAAAGCAATGTTAGGACGCCTTAGCGGTAACCCTAATGTCTTAGATCATTTGTTTGAGGCAACAATATCCGAGGCAACCGTTTCGAGGCGACTATGATATTTTAGACAAGAGGACGACCTCTAAAACGACCTATACTCAATGACCGTATACGAAGGCAACCAAGTGGAGTGTACCCTAAGAGTGCGCATGTGCGAGTGTGTCATTTTCAGTTATTTCTATCTTTACACATGTTAAAGGTGATCTAATTTGATTTTAAGATTAACATTCAGTCTTGTCATGCAAACCCTATTATCAAACATCTAACAGTTATAATTTGCGGAAATAAGATGCAGAATTTTAATTACAAGGCGTCGGGTATTTACGTCGCCAAAGACAAACCCTTTGAAAAATAAAGTAAAGCGATAAAAATAATTAAATATCCTATTTAACTATTACAATCCGGAAGCAGATACATTATTATGATAAAAATAAATAAAGCGCGCGGGAAATGGAATCGAGTGTGAAATTTAGGGTTTTGACCCTTTTGAAAGAAAATGTTTTTTGGTTTTTATTTAAGAAAAAAAAGAAATTAAGTCCTAAATTAATTACTAAATAAATTATTTAAAAAATTAATTAATGAAAAAAAAAATTATGACATATTTTTGGGTTTTTGTTATTTTAAGAAAGAAAATAAAATTAATTAAATTAGTAGTTAAAACCTAATTAAATCTAATCAATTTAAATTATTTACAAAAATAAGTTAGAATTTTCTAGAATTAAAACCTAAATTAATTAGTTAGTAATTATTAATAAAAATAAAATTATGGATTAAAAAATATTATTTTGTGATTTTTATTTAAAAAATAGAATTTTGTCATTGGTTAAAAAAATTAATTAAATGAAATAAGACAATTAAATTAAATAAACCAAAACAAATAAAAGAGAGAGGAGTTGGGCCTGTTTTGAGCGTGTGAATACCAAGTTTGAAGGCCCAATAATGCTGGCTCATTTGACTTTCTCTAATCCAATATGCATGCATTGCCCTGGCCTATGGTGGACTTTCAACGTGGACCACCAGATCTGGCTCCTTGGCCATCTGGCGCTTGGATCATGAGGGAGCATGGTATATTCCCAGCCTGAGCATGCATTGAATCACCTGAAAAACATGAAGAAAATACAAAGTGCTGGAGGCAGGGATCGAACCCCTGACCTCCAGCCTTGGAACGCCTTAAGACCTTGAGTGGCTACCACTGCATCACATTGTTTTGTTTGTTATAATAATAATAACTCAATATAATATATAGAAACAATTCCAATGCCAGACAAAATAAAAAAATGTGTGTGATATTTGAATGGTCCAATAGAGGGATGCCACGCATCATCCCTAACCTCTCGCCCGTGGCTAAAATGTCAAACACCTATACCAACGGACAGAAGTCCGTAGCTACAGGCATGTCCATCTCCAAGATCTTGTACAGGCCATAAAAATGAGTTTCAAGGGCATGGTCGTGTTCGTCTCACCCTCTCGGTCACAACCATGTCTATTATGTGAACCAATTGCACCTGAAACAAAAATGCCCAAAAACACAGACCAAACCCTAACAATGGTGGTTTTCTATTCAGGCCAGATAAATGCAATTGAATGATACTAAACGCTTGCAAATGGTTTGTAGATTCAAAATATGTTATTAGTTCATGAAAAAGATGCCTAATTTCAGAGTTACGAAATCAAGAACAGAAGCAGTTTGCGTGGGACTTACAGTGCGTTTGGAGGCCTAAGGGTGTGTGGTTTTGATCGAGTTAGCTTGTGTGAATGGCCAGGAATCGATTGGAACAAGTTTCGACCTGTGAAAACGCCTCTAACCTGGATTTTGACCTCAAGCTTTTTTGTGATTTTTCTCACTTTTGTTCTACCTCTACCAATGCTTGCAAACCCCTATTTCGTGTGCTTTTGCTTCCTTATGTAATGTGTACTGCATTAGGGTAAGAAATTTGGTCCAAATCTCTCCATATCAATGCACATGAATTTGATTTGATCTCCATTTAAAACCTTCCAAATTTGATTTGGATCTTTTTGTGCATACAAGCCTTGATTCAAATTTGATTGTGATGCTAGCTATAAACAAAGCCTAAAACAACCAAAAAATCATGAGTTATCAATGCCTTGGATTTTATATGATTTTATTTGATTTAAAATGAATAAATTCAAATAAAAATCAAATTAAATAATAAAAATGAGATATAGGCACATGGCTGAAGCTAGGGTACGTGGGAAATAATGCAAACTTAAATCAAGTGAAAAATAATGGGCCCATTTGGACAAATTTTAAGTTTTGGGGATAGTTGACTTTTGGCAATTTTGCAAAAAAGTCCAACTTCAACAATGCATATCTTCTTCAATTTTGAACTTTTAGAAGTTTTCTTGGACTTTTTAGAAAGCTTGAGATGCCCTCTAACCAACCCTTTTGGTCTCATTTCATTTTGATATTCCATGCTCAAGTTATGAGCTTTGGAAAAAAAAGGTGTTTTTGTTGACTTTTCAAAATGACCTATAATGTCCAAATTCATAACTTCCTATGAGTGCCTTTTTTGGACTTGGGGTATGAATATGGATTGTAGTAAATTGCATCCTATTCAAAATGAGCTTTGTATGGGTCATTTCTCATAAAGTATGAGAGAGTTATGCTTGGTCAAAGTTGAGTTGACTTTTCCTACAAAACCCTAATTTAGCAACTTTTGAATCTTGATGAATTTTGAGCAATCCTTGATGAATCATGATAAACCCTTGATCAAATGATCAAATATCCTTCAAAATGAGAATGTTGACAAAAAATCTTGAGGTTTGATTGTTTGTAGGTCAGTTGATTTTTGCCCTAGCACAGTCGATTTTTGGACCTTTGAACAATTTGACTGAGCAAACTTCCTCTGCAAGACTTGAAACTTGACATGGATGATCTTGAGAACATATTAGGACATTAGGGATCACTTGAGGTAATTTGTATTCAAGGATCTTGATGCAACACAAAACCTAATTTGGGGTAGACTGCCTTAGGAGATAGCTTGTCTGACCCATCCTTAAGTAACCTTGAGTATCTTGGAGATTTTTCTTGCAATGTCTTGAGAAGTATGGGAGGGAAAATTTTGGGGTAAAACACTGAGACTTTGTTTTTTTGTTGGTATTGCTGAAGGTTATTGATTGATGATGATTTCTGAAACTTTGTTTTGGTGTTTGAAAATGGTTAATGATGATTTCTGAAACTTTTGTTTTGGTGTTTGAAAATGGCTATGCAGAGTTTTGGTTGTTTTTGACAGTTTACAAGTTTTGATACTTGGGAATATTGTTATTGGTTTGGTGGGGGACTTTTGGTATGATTTTGTATGTTTTTTGTTGGTGTTTGATGGAAGATGCAGGCTTTGTTGTTGTTGCAGTTTGGTTGTTGTTACAGTTGTGGGTAGGCTTGTTTGAAATGAGTTCAAGTTTTTTGGTTTTGAACCATGTTTTGATAGTTTGAATCTTTTGCAATTTGATTATGTAAGTTTTGTTTGAAACTGGTTTAACAAGTTTGGGTTACTTGAAGCTGGTTTAACAGTGAGTTGCAGGTTTTACTGTTCTGCAGTTGGAATGTGCAGTTTTTTGGAAGTTTTTGATTTGTTGGGCATGTTGGGAGTTATTTTGTATTGTTACAGTTTGTTAGGCTTTTTTGAATGTTTGAACTGAGTTCTGTAGTTTGGTTCTGAGTACTGAGTTTGAACTATTAATAGGTTTTGTGATTTGTTGTTTGAAACTGTTACACAGGTTTGGGATTTGTTGTTTGAAACTGTTACACAGGTTTGGGATTTGTTGTTTGAAACTGTTATACAGGTTTGGAGATTGGTGGTTTATTTGACAGTTTTGTTAGGCTTGAACTGTTGAAGGTTTTTGGAGATTGTTGTGAATATTTTGCAGCTTTGACAAAATTTTCTCCTCTTTCTTCTTACCGTTTTTCTTGGTCTTATCCTAGTTGCTTTTTGTTTTGCAACTTGTGACAGTTTGATGGTATGATGGCCAATCTGTACCTTTCCCATAATTTAGGTGATATCTCTCCTCTCTCTCCTCTCTCAATGATAAAAGCAACTATTCTTTTTCTCTGCTTTTTTCTGAAAAGTTTGCCCCAATTCTTGGAAAATGATGATAGGCTTTTGCAACAAGCTTTGCTTATGATTTGGTTTACCATACTGCATTCTTTAATTTCCTGTTGTTTGTACTTGCCCTGTTGTATTGTACTTGTCCTAGATGTTGCTGCATTGTTTAGTTTGCATCCAGTTTGGCCTTGTCACATTTAGTTTGGCCTTGTTTGCATTTGAACAAATTTGCTTTGCTTGCAATGCTTATGTAGACAACTTGCTCTGCATTCTATAATTGGACAGCTTGCATTTTTATTTTTCTCTTTGTGAACCAAGAAGAGCAATCTTCTTGTGATTTGCGAAGAGAAAAATAAAAATGTGATGAAAATAGCCCTCTGATTCCAAACGGCAAACTTTAATGATGAAAATTTTCTTTCTTTTTTGTTTTGAAAATTCTTGTTAATGCTCAATCAACTGTGCTAATCTTTTTTTCTTTTTTGTCTTTCTTTCATGTGAGCGCAAATTGGATGATGACAAAGCAGAGGAAGCAGGAGACTTTGTGGCGAGCATGGGAGCAATGGAAGCTTAGGATTAGATTTTTCTTTGTAACTTAAAGATAAATATTTAAACAAATGTACCAATTTACTTTTCAAATACAATAAGTTGCACAACTTAAAGCATTTAAATAATAAACTGTATAGTAACATTTTTTGAAATAAATGAAAAAGTCTTTATGAGATAATCTGATATCCATTAAAATCTTCTACTGTCAATAACTTGCAATTTTCTTTTCGCATCTTCACTAATTCTTTAAGATTCCTGATTAAAATAATTGAAACTGTATTCCAATAATTTCAACCAAGATAACTTTAATTCCAATGATCATGCAATCTCGTCACTGCATTCCAAATAAACACGCATTGTGTATTCCATAAATGAATGTTCATTCCATAAACCAGCAAACGTCTCATTCCATTAACAAGCAAATGTCTTAACAGACGCACATTATCTGGTTAACCTGGATCAGACAAAACCTGAATGTTCCAAATGACAGTCTCAGCTCCCATTTCTTGTCCCAGATAAACAGGCCTTGAGAACAACCAGTAACCTTTCAGTAAACTTGAAAAAGCGTGAAAACATGTGACAGTTAATTGAATTTCTGAGAATTCAGTTTCTTCTGAGAAATGCGAGAAAAACCCTAATTCCTGATTTATTGCCATAGGAGAAAATCTGTCTGATTGATTCCTGAGCCAATCTTGAGTATCTAGAAAACCCTAGGATTGTGATTTCTTGTGAAAAATGGGAGGGCAAATTTTGGGGTACAACAATGTTGTACAAATCCCACTTTGCAGGCTTATAACTTTATTTTCACTCCATAATTTAATGTTTTCACAGCTGTTGGAAGCTTTAATCCAAGCATCCAATGCATTGTACAAACTTAATTCCATTTTTGGGAGAAAGGCAACATTGCCATTTTAGAAAAGCAAGCTTTTGCAAAGTCAGCTTGCATTGAGCCTTGCATTGGTTCTTTCTACACAAACACGCTCCACACAATCAGAGCAAGTGTGTTTAAAGGTATCAGGCCCCCTACAAGCTTGGTACTACACCTTGAAACCATGCTTGCTAGCCTTTCTTCAAAAATAAGTAACCAAGCAAAACATGTGAGTTCTTGAAATCTGAGTTGTTACAAGACTTAAGACCTTTTGCTTATAAGTAGAAACACTATTTGAAAGTTGATACACGAAGGCTAAGACTCCAAAACACTCCCAAACACTTTGCAACTCAGAATCTGCCATAACTTGATAGTTTTGAACCTCACATAGCCATCTCCAAATCCACTCGTGCGTATTAAGTTTTAGCCACCCAAACACTTAATATACATCATATCAAAGTGATCCAGGCCCTTATTCCCTTACTGTAACTCCTCCATCACCATCCACCATTTTCAAATATCAAGCTTGCAGGTTGACTTGAGTAGAGAGATTCAGGGACTTTCAAGACAAAGTAAGGATTGGAATACACTCAGGGAGGTCCAGGCAAGCTAAACAGATCCTCAGGCCTTCTCAAAACTTGCTCAAACTCCATTCACGATTCCAGCTGTAAGAGGTAAAAACTCAAACTTCTATCTCTTCATGCAAGCATCATTTGATCCTAATTTGTGAAAACAAGATGTAGATATCCTTGCTCTAAAGCTAACCATGTTCATAGTTTCCATTTATATTAACTGTGTATAGAGAATTTTGGATTTGAAATTTCTGTAAAAATTAGGTTTCAAATTAGGGCCAGTAAAATTAGATTTTATCTTTGACTTTTAGTTTACATAAGTTATGTGTTTGAACTCGTGGGAAGAAACACCATAATTTTCATGTTTGAACTTTCCATTTTTATGGAGAAATGAGGAAGATACAGGTGGTCCAGCCATGGCTCAAGGTTGAAGATGAAGTTTCCTTCAGGAAGCAGTTTCTAATATATATTTGTGGTTTTGTTTATATAAACAGATGTACAGCCACCCCAGTGGTAAGGCAGCACGCGTAATTGCTAGAGGTCACGAGTTCGAGCCTCAACGCGCTGCCTTTTGTATTTTCTCACTTTTTTCCATTTTTTGGGTCTCTTGCAGCGCTGGGCCTCTACTTCATGGGCCTATGGTTTTTTTGCTAACATCATGCACCCTGCTTACTTGTGACACCCCTGGCCCATTATCATTTTATTTAATTTATTTTATTCTCATTTTATTTTCTTAAATATATTTTTCTTAATATTAAAAATCATAAAAAAAATATAAAAATGATAGATTTATATTTTGGCTTATTTTACTCTATTTTTCTCACAAAAAATATTTTTATTTAGTTATATATCATCTATTTTTATTAAATAACCTTGTAGATTAAATTAGAACTAGGTTAATATTTATTTTTTCTTCATACCCATTAAATAAATTATTTTAATATAAAAAAGACCAAAAATATCTCACAATGCCATATGTTATTTTCAAGACAAAAAAAATACAAAAATACTTTTTTCTTTAAAAAATTTATTTTCTTTTAATCAAATAGAATTAAGGTTTTATTCAAAAAAATATTTTCTTAATTATTTTCTTTTCTTAATTGATTTAAGTTAATTTAATTTTGATTTATTTATTTTTCTCTAATTAGGTTTAGGTCAAAACTTTTTCACATAAAAAACCAAACAAACATCTTCTTTGCATACACATATTCTTGCATATTTAATTCATCTTGTATATTTCAATTCTTGTATAAATTCAATTTGGTTGTAATAGATTAATTAGGTTTATATTATTGCAATCCCCATACATAAATTGTATACCCCCTCCCACAAGTGTTAGCGTAGTAACTTTAAATTTCGCAATTTATCGCTTTTATATAACATGCTAGTAATTAGGGTTTTGTATGGGAAGATAAAAAATCAATCAAATAGAAAACCCTAATTCAAGACAAAATCAAGCATGAAAATGACACACTTGCACACAAGCACCCCTAGGGTTACTCCACTTGGTTTCCTTATACAAAATGGTCATATTACGTATGTAAGGTATCTTAGCAAAAACAAACGAGTACAAGATCATAGTCCCTCGATGACGCTATTCTAAGTTGCCTTACAAATGATCTTAGTCCCTCAAAAAGAATGCTAAGATACCTTGTAACATTGCTAATCATGGCTATACGATGACCCACGCCTGTCCCGTTTACATCCAAAGATAGGGTTGCTTACCAAATCAATGGTAAGACAACAATGTCAAAGGAAAAGAAAATGAACAAGAAAGACATTTGAGTAGGTAGATTGCTCCCAATTACTTGCTCCATTTCAAAACAAACATCCTTGCTATTTTCAAAATAATCACATACACTTTCAAAAATCTTACAAAACTTGAAAACATTTTCAAAAGATCAACATCTTTGTATACATTCTTACGAACAAGAATCATTACAAAGATTGACTAAACAAAGGCCTCTTTACAAAATTCTTTCAAAAACCACACAAAGCACAATTTCAAACAAAATCAAGTGATATAGCAAGTAACTAAGAGCCCATGGAAAACCATGGATAAAAAGGGTGCTAATACCTTCCCTTTTTATGATCTACCCCCCGAACTCAAGAAACAATCTCAAAGGTCTTTCATGTGCTTTTTCACCTTTCCTTTTGGATAAAAGAAAATTTGATGGCGACTCTTGCTAACCGCAACATTTGCGATAAAACGCAAAACCCTCAAGTCAGTTCTCCCACCGAATCACACATGCCAAGTCATTTGTACCTTTTTGAGTTCATCTGATACAAGCTTTGCATATGAGGCATTATTATTCATCTGATGCTTATTACTTCTCTGTGTGGATTTAGTCCAAAGGAATGGGATGTATTGTTTGACTTGTGTCAAGATGATTTCTCTTGTTGGTTAGACCTTTCCTACCTTAGCTTTTACTTTATGCTTTAGTATAGTCCCTTCATCTCTTGCCCATCTTATTTAATTTACAAATTTTCTCTCACTTTTTCAAAACCTTCTTGTTTTTAAAACTTAAACCACTTTCAATAAAAACCTTGACTTTACCAAGTACATTTTCAAAACCTTTTCTTAATAAAATATTAATTCATTTAATCCAAGTTAAAAATATTTTCTTCAAATACTAAAAAACACAAAAACTCACTCAAACGTTTTTTCCTTAGTGCATTTTGTTTAAAACTTTTCTTAAAAGATTAGATGTGAGTCATCTCTATGATTGAGATATAATTTTTCCATGTACATAACCTTGATTAATATGATGCTGAATCTTTTCCACCTGAAAGAGATAGCGGCATACTTGTTGATGTTTATCCAAGTTGGAGCCCTTCTTTTATTTGTGATTCAAAGGTCCATTAGTTTCATGCTTATGGATATTTGGTTGAGTATTCTCCCTAAGATGACAAAATGTCTCTTCTCTTAAAATCAACCAACAAACAATTTTGTTCTTTTTTAGAAGAACTGCGTAGTTCTCATTTCATCATTGCATATTGGTGATACATAGGCACATGGCTCATTGAAGTCTTGCCGGATCAAAATTGTAAAAACCATTTCTCTTCTCATCTCCACAAACTTTTTGAAAACAACCTTTTTTTAGCCAAATACACGGATTTTCAAAGAGGTTCCTGCAAAGTAACGTAAATGTTTAGGGTATTAACACCTTCCCTTTCCATAATCAACCCTCGTACCTAGATCTTTGTTTTTATTAGTTTTTGTTTTAAAAATTTCTTTGGATTTTATTCTCTCTTTTCCCATTCCATTGGAAACAATTAAGTATGGTGGCGACTTTCACTTTGTGAGTTAAGTTAATCAATAGCTTAATATCAACTTTTCACTGCTACACCAAGCACAAGAGATTTTTAAAGACAAATGTGTTGATACCACATATGCTTAGCACGCAAAATTCGTTGTTTGAGAGGAGAAAATGTATATAAGAATCCTTGAAGGTGAGAGTTCAAGATTTAGAAGGAGTCTACAGAAAACGATCATCATTGTCATACTTATGGATATGAACCTTGCACAACAAGTTATTCAAATTAGAGAAATCTTGATTCATATAAGGAGAGATACACCCATTTTTTTCAAGAATGAAATGCTTAACATTGGCTTCCAGGCTAATATGAGGATCAATTTGGAGAATTTCCACCAGAGGTTCATTAAGCCAATAGTAAGTCTAGAAATTAATTTTGTCATCATTACCAATTTGTCATTGAGAATTATCCTGAATAATATGTAAATGAGATTTAATAGAAGATAGAATTGAGGAGTAAAAGTGATGATTAATATGACCATTTTCTCTTTTGGTACGAGCTCTCAGCATAATATCCTAATGTTGATCAAAAGTGAGCTAGTTTCAAGTCAAACGAAGGATGGAAACTTTGTTGATATTTTTAATGGATCTTAGACCTATCCCTCCGACATCTCTATGTTTACCAAATTTATGCCAAGTTAGAGTAATCAATTTTCTCTTCTCAATATCTCCTAACCAGATAAAATTTCTCATCCATTTTTCTACATCAGATAATAAATTCATAGGCCATTGACTATTGTAAAAACTATACAACAATATGTTATAAATATTACTTTTAACAAGCTACACGCTACCTTCCATGGAAATTAAAGAAGTCTTCTAAGAGAGAGTTACACTTGAGCCTATCTGCAATTCCTTAAAGATGAGAGATTTTAGGCTTGCCTCTGAAAATATGAATGCCCGAATACATGAAGGGTGGATGACCAAAGATAAAACCAAGAAGATTATCAATAATATTATGTCTTTTCTTGACATGCTACCAAAATAAATAGTGGATTTGGCAGGATTAATGATTTGGCTAGAGGCTAAACCATATCTATCAAAAATATCCTTGAGGTTTTTAACATTGGACAAAGTACTTTTGCAAAGTATCACCAGGTCATTTGCATACATTACAAAACAAGGAACTAACATATTTCTAGCACCGCTTAAAAAACATATTTCTAGCACCCTTTATTTGGGATAACTTACCCATATTAATCAAATGAGTGGTGCATCTAATATGAGATTCCTAAGATATACTAAACAACAAAGGTGGGAGGGTCTCCCTACCTCACACCTCTTTGACACAAAGAAATCACCATCCTTACCATTAGCATATATAGATAACTTAGTTGAGTGCGAAATAGTCTAAATTCATTTACAAAATTGAGAATGAAAACCAAAACCTTTAAGCAACTCTATCAAGAAAAGACGAATCAAATGTGACTAAAGAAAGATTCAATTTATAATTTCTAAAACGATAAATATTTTGATAGAATTTATTTCCTCACCTAGTATACCTTTTCTAGACCTCTAGAGAAAAACCTAAAATACCCCCAGAATTCAGAAGTACATATCCGAACGAACCACCAACGTAATTTATTAAATTTAATTTGGATGTGCATATTTGAAGTCATCTGTTAGACAAATTCGGATATGCATATCCAAATTTATCTCTGGGCAGAACAACATAACTCGTGACATTCATTCAACATAATTCAAAAAAGTTACATAAATAGTTATGCAGAAAATTAAAGATACATATTATTATAAACGGGAAGTTGAGGACGTCACAACATCTTGATGACATCTTCTGTCGATCTTTGAAGCTTCACATCCATCTCAATCGGACTCTTAGAAGAGTATTGTTGAAAGGTACCCCACATAACCTCTAAATCATTGTCGTTCTTGAGCTCAAACGGGGTGAACTTTATGTTTTCTTCAGTGTCAATTGAAGTTGAATGATACTCAAGCTTGACCACCTTTCAATTCTCTTGATATTGTAAGAGAGAATGTAGTATGGTAATGAGCTCGGAAAACAGTGTGTCCTGCGAGAACCTGAATTGAAGTAGTGATTGCGCACCACTGAAGTAGCCAAAAGCAAGGTGTGGATATGTTTGTGTCATTTCTGATTGTGGTATGTGAATGGTAAAGAAATGGTATGGAAGACCCAATTTTGTAGCCTTTTTAGAGTAACATGGACCAAAAAAATCTTATCAGGACATAATTTGGATAAGCAAATCCGAATTAACCTTTTTTAAATCAAAATTAGGTGTCTTTGGAAATTCACATCCGAAAACACCGTGTTTTTAAATATAAATAAGAGGTGGATTCAGATGTTCATATCTGAATTATGCCTTGTGTTGTTTTTCTTCTTCTTCAGTTTAAGGTCATTTCAGAAGTGCACTTCCGAATTATGCAGAACCAGAACTCAAAATCAATATTTGTACCAAAGTGACATGTAAAAATAAACAATTGTAAAACAAAATATTGATAATATGTTATATATGTATTGAAACGTATAGATTTTACAATGTGTACGATAATACATTCAAAAAATGGTTCGATTATATTCTAAAATACATTGAACGGATTGTCACCGCTTAAATCTAAAGAAGGTTCTTTCTTCGACTTCTCCCTATTTGATTCTCTCTCAAGCTCCATCAAATTGGTGAACTCTACCATCCTATCCAAAAACTCATTCTGCCAAGTTTCTGCGTCTTTTTCATGATGTGTCGTCCATTCTACGGATGTAGCCGGTAAAGGGAAATCCGATTTCAAATAAACCTAAACAAAATAGCGTGATCTAAGGTACCCAATATACATGATGTGGTCGGATGGATATTTAGCGGGGGATTCCTAAGAGGAAAAAATATCTCTGAAAACCCATACCCCATCAAGTCGATACACACCCTCTCGTATGCACTTGCTATAAGATGACCCATTTCAGGGAAGCTCATCCACTTAGAAACTGGTGCGCAAATGGTAACACTTGGAGCAAGAGCATGATAAAATTTATTAAATTTTTTCATAGTCACATATAGGCGAGTGTAGAGTTCTCTATGCACCATCAATTCTGAAATAAGTATTTGGCGCACAATAGTGTAATTTTCTTCTCCGTCACCAAGTAACCCGGACACGACATGATAACCACAATTACCATCACTCCCCACATCCACGATTAGTTCAATGTGTTTGTGCATAAAAAATGATATCTCATCAATGTAGATAATAGGAGGCGGTTTTGGTTGTTTTATAATAGGCGGTGTACGAGGTGGTTTGGAAATGCGAGCTCCTTTGTTAAAACTAGTTTTGGATTTTGGGGTTGGAGAATCCGAGAATATTGAATCAACAACTTCATGATAAGAAGAAGTTTTCTTTGTTGAACCGTCACCTTGAGAACTTTTCGCTTTTTTAGGTGCACCTTTTGTTTTTACCGGTTGCGAAGGGGGTTTCAAATCGGTTGTTTCCAAAAAGGAGGCTTTTCTCAATTGTTCTTTAATGTGAAACTTCGTAGCATCATCCGCTTTAGAAAATCTATCTGTTATTATTTATAACTCGGTTGTGATGGTTATGTTGGATTTACCTTCCTTTGTCGGCTCGTAGTCATCAAATCAAAGTTTTTTCCAATGAGTGCAAACCTCATCCATACGCATGGAAAATTGAGTTTTTTTTTAGAAATAACACAAGCACATGGAAGCCCGTAATTCGTCCTTATTATACATCCACATTTCAAACTACCCGGCCTCATCGTTTCTGCTTGTTTCACTTCATAAAAAATGAAATTCAATCTCGCCCAGGATATATTGTGAACCAACTGTGAATAGAGAGTGTTGTCTTTGAATTGATGTTCTAATACAGTTTTTCTCCTACCAAATGTTGTTTTAATTTCATTATGTTGGTTTTGGAGCATTTAGTCCACCGTGTCCCATTCTCTACAAAGGTCTCTCTTACTATCACCCAACCACCTCTTTAACGCTGCATGTGCAGATTTCACTCTATTAGTTATTGTGTTCCCCAAATGTCTAACACGGTCCGTCCAAGAACATACAAATTTCTCTTTCACTTGATCAAGGATAGTAGACCCGACGTATTTCAAGAAATTGGGATATTCCTCACACAAGTTCTTGAAGTGAACCACATTCTCAGTATATAACTCTTCTGTAGAAAAGTTAAGAATATCAGTCCATGCACCCATTATCTTCTCAACAACAACACTGAATTTGACCATGTTTCCATCTTCACCCTTTTTTCTTTGGTGCCAAATGCGGGTTTGAGTCTTGCTCTCACTTTTTTTATATGATACCGACAAAGTATTGCGATTGACAAAGGAAACACAGTGCCAACCGCATTCATAAGGGCGTTATCTCGGTCAGTAACAATGACATTAGGCATATTTTGTGGATCCTTCAACAAAGTCTCGCATATACCAAACGCCCAAGTGATGTTGTCTTCTTTCTCACATTCCAAAAAAACAAATCCAACCGAATATGTCTTGTCCATAGAGGTGACACTGATAATTTCTAGAAGTGGAAGCCTATACTTGTTGGTCTTGTACGTCGAATCAATCATAAGGACGGTTGGAAATGTATTAAACAGATTGATATTATCTGGACGAGTCCAAAAAATGTCACGAATACTAACTCTGTCCTCACAAACTCTGTACCTCGAAACGTAATGGTTATCGTCCAAATATTTCAATAAATGTTGCATTTCAGACCTCAGACCTCTTTATGTAATTCGTAGTTTATAACGGTGATTGTAAACTGACTTGATATTTGAAACACATTCCGATTTATTCTGTTTCAAACCGACAAGTATGTTTTTAGCGCAACTTTGATCAACGACAATCCATAAATAAATTCCTTCTCTATCATCTTAAATCGACATACAATTGGATGCTCGTGTAGCTTGGTGTCCAATGCATGATTATGTATACCAGACATGGCATTATACCTCTATAAACCATCCACTCTATAATAACCATGCAATTTAAACAGACACTCATATTTCCTCGATCTTGTGTCATCATGTTTTAGCTTCCAAATTTTTAGAACATATTTCCTACTTCTCTCGCATGTCATCATAACAAAAGGTTGCCTTTCACTAGTTTCATTGTCGGACCTTTCAATCGCAATGCCAAACCTAAGTTTGCTAGCTTCCATTCGAACCCATTAAAGTATATGTTGACGGGATGTGAAACTTTTATCATTTTGAAATTGTTGTCCATAATTTATTACAACATCAATCGTTTTATCAACGTCCTTCACCGCAATCGACTTGTCATCTTCATTGACCTTGTCCTGAACCTTTACGATAGCTTTGACAATATTATCGGAGTACACCATACCTAACATGTTAAAAATAGCATTAACATGTTAAAAAAATATGAATTCTGTTAAAACAGAATTATGGTTTTATAACAGACATTGTTTCGGATATGCACATCCTAGTTATTGTAGGTTGAATTTGAAAGTGCATATCCAAAGTGGCGTTGTTTTCTTCTTCCACATATCAGCTTCAATGCAGAAAATGTATAATGAAATAATGAAAGTTTACCTCAAATTGCAGCTTTCTATGCTCTCTTTGATATAGTCAAACATTTGAAACTTGATTTGGAGACGAAAAATCTATTGAAAATGATTGAAGGTTTATGAGGGTTTTGGTTATGGAAGAATAGAAAAGGAATGGAATAGTTGGAATAGGTGACCATGCATCATTCTAATATTTTAAGGGTGGTTTCAGAAATACACTTCCGAACCTACCTATCAGTATGTTTCGGATGTGCATATCCGAAACAAAACAACCTAAGGATTTCAAATTAAACGTTTTAGTATTAAAACGTGAAAATATAATATCTTCGAAAATACACATCCGAAACATACTGATAGGTGATTTCGAAAGTGTATCTCCAAATAATATTTTTGAATTTTCAATGATAAAAATCACCACTACTAAATGAAGAAAGAAAATCTCTTTTTTAATGATTAATAAAACTATTTATAATTCCAGTTGAGTCTAATCTTATCGTACAAATTCGATTTGTGTACGATGATTACTTCTATTTATAAATACATATTTAATTTATATATGGAAGAACCTTAACACACTCTTTTATACTTAAAACAAAATCTAAAACATAAAAATAAATGTTAAGTGAGGTAATAGCAAAAACATAATAGTAAATATTCTAACAATCTTAAACCAGATTTTAATATCAATTAAAAACCAAATTTTTGTTTATCATAGTGTGATGCTCAAACCACTAGTGTGTTTTATTCTTGTGAATTAATTTTTTCCAACGGATACAATATCTTTCTCTATTCTCTTTGACTAACCAAACAAACAAAACGCAAGCGCGTGCGCCACATAACAACAAGAAAACAGCAGGGTTTCCAAAACCAACAAAGAAAAGCCTATGTCACCGACCGTAACAAGTGGGGAATGCCTTGTTGAAAAGAGACAAAAAACTGACGTGTAATAAATCTGTGTGCAAAATGTATGATTAAGGATAAGGATAAGAATGATGGTATGCTATCTAAATCATGACTCATCACTATAAACACGTTAGGGTCTTCGCCCATAGACTCGGTGAATGTGAAGCTGAAAACGGTGTGAATCCAAAAACCGCGTTCTCTGTACTTGGCCTCTACTGTCACACGCATGTCACGTGCGTCTATTTGAATACAACTTTTCTGTCCTTTTCGTTACTACTTGTACTAGTCTATTCTCACATTCTTTATGATTTAGTTCACTTTTTATGTAATTTTCGTACAAAAGTTATCCTTAGTTGCCATTACAATTTTTTTCTTATGAACATTTTACAATCATATATTCCAAGTTAGCTGGAATGAGCCAAATCAAAATTTAGTTCATGAAGTAAATATGTTAAATATGAATAAAAATATTAACTTCTTTAATAAATTCAGTTGAATTTAAATTAGATATAATTCGACTCATTAGATTTATTATTTTTATATGAAAATGTATTTGAATTATAAAATTAAAATATAATTTTAAAATTATATATTAATTTTTCTTTCTTATTAGTAAATAATTTTGTGAAAAATATAATTTAATTTAAATTTTTCTTTTAATTTAATGATTGTTATTCATTTTCACATTCTCATATAACTTATTCATTCTCAATATATATATATATATATATATATATATATATATATATATATATATATATATATATATATATATATATATATATATATATATATATATATATATTTACTCCTTTTACTATGACTAAAATTATGTATATTAATTTTGTAGAATCTAAAATGTGATATTTCTTATAGGAATTAAAAGTCAAATTTAATTTTAATATTTATTTTGATGTATATTTTTAAAAACCATTAATTTAAAATATCAAATATATATAAAAAAATAGATTTAATTTTTTAATAAATTTGTAAAGCAAATAAGTTGAATTTAATTAGATGAATCTAACAAATTAAATCGAACTATTAGTGAACTTAAAATGAATCAAATTTAAATTTAAAAAAAAAATTATATCAAACTCAAATCGAGAAATCGAGTTTTGATCTCTTATCGAATCAAACTAACTTGAAATGAATTTAACTCAACTAGACTCATTTTCAAATCCATTATAAAAATATTTATAATAAAAAATAAAAATTATATTATAATGTGATTTGGTTAAATATATATAAATAATTAGTTTGCATACTTGAGTAGTAATGCGTCAAAGTAACGTGAAATATTGAGTAATATTTTTTTTTATTTTGTTTGACAAAATAAAAATAATACAAAGCTTTCTTTTTACTCATTACAAGTCAATCGTTAAATTTATAATTCTGTAAAGAGTTAAGTCTATTTAAAGTTAGATTTTTTTATTTTTTATTTTTTTTAACTTTTTTTTTGTTAAAGAATCGTATATTTAAAGTTAGAATTTTAGTTTTCAGTTCTTCTTATTAAAATTATCATAAAAACTGTCGTTAATTTATTTGTTTAATAATAAATTATTATTATAGATCGTTACTAATTTAGTCTTTAAATTATAAAAATCATTATTAAATTACAGAAAAAACTTAAAGTTAAAATTCATAACTTTAATAAAACGATTCATTAACGAAATCTTCTAAAAAAACCAAAAGGGACCTAATTCTCTTTAAACATATTTAATCATTTTCTAAATAAGAATTCATTTTGAGAAATAACATTTTATACTATAAACTAATTAATATAAGTGGTTAATGCACACATGGGATGAATGTTGTAAATTTCCAAATTTGATTTCTAATAATTTTTTTACATGGATTTTTTATTTTATTTGTAAGATTAATAACATTATTTTTATTTTATTTTAGAATGAGAATTTGAAGTTTTTTTTGTTATGAAATCTTGAATCAGTTGTACTGATCTTCGATATAGTGGTGCATGATGGATCTACAAGATTAACACTCTAATGTTCAAGTTAGTTTAAGATTCAAGATGATTGTAGTGAAAAATGCAAATCAAAAAGTGTACCTTGCATTTCGTGTGACTTGACTTTATACATTGGGTCATGTGGAGTGAATTAAATCCAAGTGGATCTTAGTTATTTGAGTCTTTGGCCGACCTGGAACAGTTGCCCCTAAGGCTTGTCGGGAATTTAGGGAGTTGGGGAAGCCTTTAGCGGTCGAGGCCAGAAATAACCCGCTTGCATGATCTTCATGGCTAGTGTCGTAACCCTAAGATGTTGCCTGACTATCCCTTTGTGCATCTCTAGAAGGGTGTAATCGGCTTCTTCCTTCCCTAAGCATTTCAGTAGGGGTGTAGATAGGCCTCTCTTGTACAAAGTTGCTTGCCCTTTTCATTATCAAGGCCGCTTCAGACGGATCTAATGGGAAGCTTCCTAACTCAATATATTATTGAATCGGGGTCATCCAAAAAGGTGAGGTGTTATTATCTATGGTTACCACTATCTTCCCTAGAGACTCAGTGCTTGGTACTTTCTTGGTTTCTTGAACGAAATAATGATTAATCCCTATGCTTCTTGTGTTGGCCAATCAGGATAACTCGTCGATGCAAGTATTTTCATCTCGTGGAACATGGGCCAATTTTGAATTCCATGAATCTCGATAGTTCTTTAGTAGCTAGTTTGAGATATTGTTGCAATAACATGTTTTTATCCCGAGTCTCCCCTCTTATTTGAAAGAAGCCCAATTGGGACTTTGTTTGCAACTTAATATATTCAACCTTCATATCCTCAGCTAGAGTGATCCATGTGATTACTGCCTTGTACTTAGTTTGGTTGTTGGTGGTTGAGAACTCGAACCTCTGAGAAATTTCTACCACCAACCCATAATTTTTTTCTAGAATTACATATGTGTCGCTTCCTCGACTGTTGGACGACCCATCTGTGAATACCACCCAAGTGTGATCTGGCTCCAGAGGCACTGGGTCATTTTGGCAAGAAGTCAACAAATAATCTTGCTTTCAACACTTTCCTTTCCTTGAAGGATGCTTCAAACTCAAACAATTCAAATGGCCCATTTTGTTAAATGCCAAACAAGATATGTCCGATAAAGCATATGCTTCAGGGGTAAATCCTTTTGTACTACTATGAGTTATGCAAGGAAGTACCTTATGAGCTTACGTGATGTTGTCACTAATGTCAAGGGTGCTTTCTCGATCTTTTGGTATTGTGTCTCTTCCTCTGCGAGGGCCTTTGATACAAATACATCGAACTCTGGTTGAAGTCCGACTCTCTAATTAAGATGACACTCATGACTACCATAATTAGAGACATGTATAATATTTCCTAGGAAGTGGCCTAGTGAGTACTGAGGTGTATTCAAGGTTCTCTTCAGAGATTTAAACACACATTCACAGTTAACCATCCACTCAAAGTCGACCATTTTTCTCAATAATATGTAGGAATGTAAATCATATTAGGCAGAATTTGCAATGAAATTGTTTAAGGTGGTTAACATACCATCCAATTCATGGACCTCCTTTTTTGATGTCGCTGAATTCATTCAGATCACCACTTCACACTTGTTGTGGTTCGCTCATTCCATGCACATACACACCACTATTAGTCATGCATTTGTTGAAGCCCAATTGTACTATAAATCCATCTATTCTCTTGTTCAAGGCTCTAGGTGCCAATTCCAAGTTATAAAGTGCCTTATGTAGTCTATACATAATGTGTCCTTGTCTTTGATATTAATCCTAATAGTTGAGTGACATAACCCAATTTCTCAATTATACAATTTGAAAATGATGACTTGACATCTAGGTGTAACATGAACCGTTCCATTGCATTTGTTATGGCTATCACAAGCCTAACTATCTCAGTTCTGGCTACAAGGGAATAAACCTCTTAATAGTTTATACCGTGTCTGTATAGAAAACCACTAACAAGTAACAAGAATTTGTGTTTTGCAATTAATCCATCTAGATTTTGTTTCAACTTGAACACCCACTTTAATTCAATAGCCTTCTTCTTAGACGTATGTTCTATTAGGTCCCATATATCATTCCTTTCAATTGTAGCTAGATCTTATTTCATAGCCTTTTCCTATGCCTTGCTCATTAAGGTTTCATGATGATTAATGGGCTCAACAATTGTCACCTTATTATCATTGTTCATTTCATATTATTGCAGCCTTACATAAATATTCCTTGTTCTTAGAGGTCTCTCATTTACCTCAATATTTTTCTTCCACGTATTCTCCAGATGATTCATCATTGTTATTAAGTAATGAAATCACATGAGATTTGCTTGAACTACTCCCTGATTGTGAATTCCATAAGCTCCCCTTATCTATCACTACATCTCAACTTATAAACATTTTTTGAGTGACTGGATCATACATTTTATAGGCACTAGTTACATGATAACCAACTAAAACCATTTGTGTGTTTTTAACATCCAACGTTCTTTTCTTGGAAGTAGGCACGTGTTTGTGACATAGTGTTTCAAATAATCTGAAATGATGCACACTAGAATTTTCTCCATCATGTACTTGGTTGAAGTTTGATCCCCCCTTCTTGAAGGATTTAGGTTTACCATCAAGCTTAGTATTCTAGGAGCCTGAACTTGTATACTTCTAGAATTTATATTTAGTCTTCTTGCCTTTGTTCCTCTCAAAAACTCCATTCTTATTGAAGGTTTGAGCTTACAAATCTTGAGCTGACTCTTGTGTTGAATAAGCAACTCCAAACAAGGGGGAGGTGATTTTGTGATATTCGAATTTTAGAAACTTTTTAGAAAATAGATTGATTTTAAGTTGGTTGATTTTAAGAAGAGGATATAAATAAAGATTAAGCTGCGAAATAAATAAAAGATAGAAAAACAAAGAGAAAGAGTTAGAGAGATCAAATCAGAGATTATCATGGTTCGGCCTTAAACAACGCGGCCTACTCCAGTCTCCAATAGTTTCCTCTTAAGATTTCCACTATCAACAACTTGGATTTTTTTACGTGTGTAGCTTGATATTATTTTGGTTCAACTTTACACTAAGCTTTTTATAGGTTTATATTTCAACCTTCAAGTTTATTACAAAATCACAAGAGAACAAAGCTTTTGAGTAAACAAATTCAGCACAACAACAGAACAACATAACTCTCATATGAAGTTTTTTACTCTTTTAGCACTAAGACAATTTGTAATGAATAAAATATATAAAATATGGAGAATGAATGAGATATGAGATTAAACTTTAGAAAACTTTATTCTTTATAAGTGAGTGTGATACGGTGGCAGAACCGACTGTTAATACTGGTTTGCATTTTTTGTTCGCAAATGTCGCGGTAAGCAAGAGTCGCCATCGACTTTTATTTCATCCAACAAAGGAAAAGGAAAAAGAACAGAAAAAACCTTTTTCGAGATGTTTCTGAGTACGGGGGTAGATTATAGAAAGTGAAGGTGTTAGCACCCTTTCTATCCATGGTTTTCCATGGGCTCTTAGGTACTTGCTCATTTTTTGAAATTGCTTTCGTGTGTTTATGTTTTGAAAAGTTTTGTTTTACTTCGTGTTAACCCTTGTTTTTGTCCTCAAGAGTGTTACGAAGTTGTTTTTGAAAACTTTGTTTGAAAAGTGTTGGTGTGAAAAAGTTTTTGTTTGTTTGAGTAAGTACCTAGGAACTAATCTACCTACTCGAAAAAGGTTTGTTCCTTTTCCTTTTAGACAATGCTATCCCATTATTGAGAAATAGGTAGCATCATCTTTGGAGTTTTTTAGGGACATTCGAAGGGACAAATACGATCACAAAAGCAATGTTAGGAAATGTTAGTAATCATCCTAAAGCCTTAAAGATCTTTTTCCGAGGCAACATCCGAATGGGTCATTTTAGATCTTTCGGGGCTAGAGGACAACCACTAACAAACCTTATACTTCATGACCATTTACCGAAGGCAACCGGAGTGGAGTAAACCCTAGAAGTGAGCATGTGCGAGTGTATGTTTTCAGTTAATTTATCTTTGCATATTTAGGATTTTCTACTGTATTAATTTTCAGTTAGTCTTTCTATACAATCCTATTAATATCTAGGCAGTTTATAGTTTGCGGAAATAAGATGCGGGAAAGTTAAAGTCCTAGCTATTACATGGCTTTTGCAGATACATAATTATTTTGGACTGAAAATAAAGATGCGGAATTGAAACCCTAATTACTATTACAAACTCTGAGCAGTTACAATAATAATAAAAAGGAAATTAAAAAATGAGTGTGGCGAATTAAATGCGAGAATAATTGGAAAATCTAAAAAATATAGTTGAAAAAAGATTTAGGTTATTTTTTGAGAAAAAATTAATTAGGTTATGTACAAAATTAAACCCTAATTCTAATTATTTTAATCATAAAAGAATTAAATCGCTCTAATTTTAATTAAACTAATTATTTAAAGAAATAAAATATTTTATAAAAAAAATGATTTTTAATGTTTTTTGTAATTTTTTATTTTATGATAAAAAATGATTTTTTGTGTTATTTTTGTAAAAAGAAAATAATTAATAAAACAATTAAAAAGAAATAAAGAAAAGAGAAAAAGAACTTGGGCCTGTGATGAAAGCTGAATGGGAGGTGTGACGCCTGAATTTCATTGAGCCCAAATCCTTTGGCCCAATCAGGCGTTTGGATCCAGTGCTGACCACGTTTGAGGGTTCACCATGGTCTGCATGTGTTGAGTATTAGATCTGGATATGATGAGATCTTGTGGTATGGTGATGGAAGTGCATGAGGAGCGCGCATGGACCTTTGGACTTCAACCATCTTGATGAGGAGTGAAACCCTAGTTTGAAGCTTGTTACCTTAGGAGGAGGATTTGTCTGGTCAATCCTTAGTCATCCTTGAGCAATTAAGGATCTCTAGAGGCATGTCTTGAGTGAAATAAGAGGGCAAATTTTGGGGTACAACAGATGCCCCTATTCAATCTTCTTAAACCTGAGGATGTAGATTGGTTGTCTGCCTTTCGTAATCTGAAGGTGGAAGATGATTGAACACTAGAGTGCCCAGAAATTTGCACTCGTTTGAGATGGTGCTGGACTGTGTAGGTAGTATCAGGAATGGGCTTACAGATGCCATTTGGAGGAGATGAAGGAAGGTCACTGGAGATGGGCTTAAAGATGCCATCTGGAAGATATAACAGAGAATCGTCGGAGATGGGCTTAAAGATGCCATCTAGAGGATGTTGATTTCCCGAGATATTCCTTTGATGAGAATTTTTGTTCCTGTCATTGAGGAGGAATCTGCTGAGGAATGTTGGTTTCTGTCTTGGGAGAAATGGAATTTTAGGAACTTCTGTTGTCCGTTACTCTACTGGGGAATTATCTCTTAGTCGAGGAGATGAAAATGAACTGCTATCTGGTCGTGCTCCAGGCCTTACAGTGATTTGCCAAGGATAATAAGACTGACTGCTATCTGGTCGTGCTCCAGGTTTTACAGTGACTTAATGGGGAGATGAGATTAAACTTGCTATCTGGTCGTGCTCCAGGCTTTGCAATCTCAAAAAACTGTTATTTGGTCGTGCTCCAGGCTTCAGAAGGAATTAAGTGGTTATCCGATCGCATCCGGGTTTCAACTTGAATTTAAGGCATACTAACATCCAGTCATTTCCAGGCTTCAATAGTAATTGGCCGAGTAAACTTCTATCTGGTCAAATTCCAAGCTTCACAGTACCTCATATTGTTATCTGGTCGTGCTCCAGGTTTCACAGTGTCTCTTGCCGCTATCTGGTCGTGCTCCAGACGTCACAACGTCTTATACCGTTATCTGGTTGTGCTCCAGGATTCAGTAATTTGGAGAAATTAAGATATTATCCATTCGATTTCCGAGCTTCATAGCTTTTTTAACTGGAATAGAAATCTTAGTATTGATTTGACTGAACCAGAGAGAACTCGAGTTGTCTTCAACTGGGAGAGAAATCTTAGTATCGATTTGACTGAACCCGGGAGAAGGTCTCAGATTGACTTTGACTGGCATAGAAATCAGGAGAATCTTAGCGGCGATTCGGCTGACCCAAACGAAAGTCTTAGAACATCTTCAACTATAATAGAAACCTTAGTGTCGGTTTGACTGAACCAGAGAAAATCTTGAAAAGTGTTGGAACATCTTCAACTGGAATAGAAACCTTGGTGTCGGTTTGATTGAACCAGAGAGAACTTGTGAGAACTTGATTGTATCTTTCCCTGAAAGGTAAAGAGTTAGTCGTATGTAATGTCATGATGTATGAAATGTATTGAGTAATGATGTTCTCAAAATAAATGAGATTGTGCTGTATAATATGTATGCACATGCCATGATGTATGGATATGCAATGCTATTGTGATATTCTCTAGTTGGGGAAAATAAATCTTGGACTGTTGCTAGAGAATATTGAGAAGTTGAGTTCTTCATTTCCACTGGGGATAGTGACCGGAGATGATTAGCTGAGGATTTACATCCATTTTGCTTGAGAACATTCTGCCGGAGGAGACTCTGTCTGAGAATAATCCTGTGGGGGAATGACTCTGGGGAAGAGAGATACTTTGTTGGAAGATCTATTGATTTGGAGAAATAAACTCAGCTGGGGATGGTCTTCCATTGTTGGAGAGAAGAGCTTTGTTGGAGATTGAGCTTCCGCTGTCAGAGAAATAAACTCTGCTCAGGAGATGGCTTTATAAACTGCTCATGGTTATAAAACTCGGCTGGGGAATGCAGATATCAGCTTTCTGAAAGAACCTGCTGGGGAAGGAATTCCTGCTTGGGGATACGGAGGTCAGACCTTGGTTGTCTCGGCTCTGTGGGAAATATAGGCATCACTGGCTTGTATGTGATAGTGACTTCTCTTCCAACTGTCTCTGCCCCTTGTACCATGCTGGAAAAAGTACATGCGGAGATTTTGTGGATGGATCTATGTCGTGATTGTACTTGAACATGTATTTAATGAGTGTCAGGATGACATCCGTCTCTAGATCGTATCTGAACTGTACTTGAAACATGTCTTGAATAAGTGTCAGAATGACATCCGTCTCTAGATCGTATCTGAACTGTACTTGAAACATGTGTCGAATGAGTGTCAGAATGACATCCGTCTCTGGATCGTATCCAAACTATATTTGAAACATGTGTTGGATAAGTGTCAGAATGACATCCGTCTCTGGATCGTATCTGAACTGTATTTAGAGGAGAATCTGGAGTAAGTATCAGGATGACATCCGTCTCTGGATCGTACCTGAACTGTTTCTAGAAGAGAAATCTGGAATAAGTACCAGGATAACATCTGTCTCTGGATCGTACTTGAACTGTTTCTAGAAGAGAAATATGGAATAAGTACCAGGATAACATTCGTCTCTGGATTGTACCTGAATTGTTTCTCAATGTATGAAAATCTTGAATAAGTAGCAGAATGACATCTGTACCTGGATCGTATCTGAACCGTTTCTCGATGTATGAAAATCTTGAATAAGTAGCAGAATGAAACCCGTATCTGGATCGTATCTGAATCGTTTCTCGATGTATGAAAATCTTGAATAAGTAGCAGAATGACATTTGTATCTGGATCGTATCTGAATCGTTTCTCAATGTATGAAAATCTTGAATAAGTAGCAGAATGACATCCGTATTTGGATCATATCTGAACCGTTTCTCGATGTATGAAAATCTTGAATAAGTAGCAGAATGACATTCGTATCTGGATCGTATCTGAACCGTTGCTCGATTCTGGTGCTCTTGATGAATGTTGATCAAGGTATAAGTCTTCCACTAATAGACAAGTGATGAGACATAGTCGTACGTTTTAAATCCCTAACTTTTGCCTGGATCGCCCTTTCGGGTTTTCAGTCCACCGGGATACATTTTTGCCCAAGCCGCCCTTTCGGGTTTTCGACTTGCCGAGTGTACATATTTTTTCATTTTTTATCCCTAATTTTTGCCCGAATCCTTTTTGTTCGCCAGGATTCCCTTATTTTTGCCTAGGTGTGTCAACCTAGCGGGTCTTTTTTTCATGCGTAGTATTTTCCGACTATGTCCATGCTTTCAGGATGTAGAGAGTTGTCACTGTCCATAGTGTTGTGTTGTAGTACTGTCAAAAATGTTTTCTTGATGGCACATGATTCGTTGCTGGAATGCATGCGTAATGCCCCAAGCGATTCAGATGGAGATCTGCCCCTGGTTATTTGGCAATTTTGGAGAGACTTTCCCAGGTGTGTTTAGACATCATGTCATGCCTCTTGCTTATGGAAGACCTGTTATTAGAAGTGTCTTTCCCGCTGAGGTGATTTTGTCCATTGAGAGGATGTTTGTTCATTGAATATCCATTGTGCGAATTTCTCTGTTGTCAAACAATTAGTCATATGCAAACAATGTCATTTAAAGAATGTAAAACTCATGTCTGTCTTGAAATTTTTTTGGAAATGTGTTTGTGTAGTAAAACGAAATTTGCAAGAATGTGATATCAACTCAGGATTCGTAACAAAGCCTACAGGAGTCAGGATACCTTTGTAACAGTATGCTCTCAAACTAACTCATACTTCAGCTAGGACTTTTAAGGTTTATAACGTGGCCTGGTTCACAGTTCAAGAAACAAAGGATAAAGGCTCAAATTTTATTTGTACCCAACCCGCTCTTCGTGATGTTCTTCAGTCCTATGCTCAGTTAATTGCGCGTTTAGATCCCGATTGAGTCTGGAATCTTTGCTCTGATACTTGGTGATGATTTTTTTTGAAAAGGCAGTCATTTTTGTAATCTTCTTTTTGTCAAGGATTTGTAGTAACCTCTTTTTTTGTTGTTATCCCTTCTTTTTGCTTGAATTGTTTCTTTTGTGATTATAGTCAGCGGGATGCCCCAATTTTTCTCTTAAGTCTCCTTCATAGGTTTTGACTTAATGGGCTTTTATTTAGAGAAATAATGACTGCCTCTCTTGACGATTATACGGAACCATCACCGTCTTTTTTTTTGGAAGGACGTCTTCGATGCCATTCATTGTGTACGAAGCGGTAGATTGTGACTGAATGTGCCTCTGAATTAACTGAGAAAACTACCCTGCCCCAGGTTATGATTAAGGGTTTTAATTTTTGTGAAAATAAAAACTCCTACTTCTTTGGATCGAAGGGGTTGACTAGGGATTATCTTCCTTATAACTCCACTGTTTAGGATTTGAAACAATGCCTGTACATCATCAGCAGGGTCTGTTCAAAAGCATACTATAGAGATTGTGGTATCATTTTCGTCATCCTCCCTCTAAGGCTTAGAGTTTTTAATCGAGAGTTGAATATCACAAAAGGAAATAAGAACGCATTTTTGAAATAGTGAATACAAATGAATTGATTCAAGACAAACATGTGCAATGCATTGATGAAATAACGAGGTTTGATATGAATAAATGTTCAGACAAATCAAAATAAAATTTCACATTGAAAATTCTAATGAACGGAAAAGTCTTCTTGTGAGAACTTGTCACTTCAGATGGTATGCCTTGGAGGGATGGCAGAAGAACTCAGCCTGACCGTCTTGTGCGAATTCTAGCGCTCCTTCATCAACCAGGTCTTCAATTTTATTTCTCAATGCCCAACAGATGTTGGTTTCATGTCCAGGACTGTTGGAGTGGTACGCACATCTTGCATTTGGATTGTACCTTAGGGAGGCTATGTTGGGATTCTGAGGAGGGTCCCTTAACATAACCAACTTGGCCTTCAACATGCATTGCAATGCTTGAGCCAATGACATGTTGATTTCGGTGAAGCGTCTTTCAGATGTATTCTTCTTATGTCGATTGCCCCGTTGTCGTTGGTGAGGTTGTGGTTGGGCTTGTGATGTAGTAGCAATCTGGAAAGGTCTGTTCCCAACCTCTTCTCTCACTGGGGGATGATTAATGCCTTGATCCACAATTTTAACTGTTTGTTTCATGGATCTGCATCCATCTTGATGAAGCTTGATGAGGAAGGCTCTTATCCCTTCTTGTCCTCGAGCTAAGTTTTGGATAAGAGTCATCTGCCCCAACATCTGGATTCTCATTGCTTCTACTTCAGCTTGCAGTTGTTCTAATTATTCATCCTTGTTGTTTTCAGGACGTTCCTTGGTCAGATTCTCGGCGAAGAGTGTTTTCAGGTCTTCTTGCCCCTTGGATAGATTCAAGAGAAATTCCTTGAATTGGACATCTTGAGCTTGGAGATCTCTGTTGTCTTGTTGGAGAGCCATTGCTGAAATAAACAGTGAGAACATGAGAGACCTGCTTTGACCTGCTTATGCAATGATATGTATTATATATGTATGGGATGTTTTAAAGGATCTTGCGGGATAAACAAGAAAATGTCAGAAGTTGAAATTTGTAGCCTTGATTGAAAAACTTTGTATCATTGAGAGTACTTCTACGAGAGTCAAGCTCACCATATCAAGTGGGTCATAGCCCCTAACTCAAGTTGTTGAGTTTTGATCTTCTGACGACATTGGATAGAGGAAAATAAATCCCCTTTCCCCTTGCTAGACGTCTGATTTATCATAACCTGCATCACAGGACCTTGAGATCATTGAAATGGTTAAGGAAATGTTAAGGCATGATGTTATGATGTGTATGCTATGCTTTTAAGTAAAGGTGCAAAGTGATGTAAGCAAGTAAACCCTGCAAGAAATCCAAGTTATTGGATAATAACTGTAAACAAAACCTGCAAGGAACTCATGTTGTCAGGTAATAAAACTCTGCAAGTAGTTCAAGTTGAAAGCACACAAGTCACGCAAACAACCTTAGGTTTAGGCTTACATGGGTTTTAAGGTCATACCCTCTTGAAGTTGGATTAGTTCAACCTGTCCTATAAATAGTAACCGGGTTCTAAGGAATCTCAATATCACTGATCTTTCCCCCAAGCCCTGTTCAATCGATGATTGACTCGTAATCAAACAAAACACAGAAGTCAAACCTCAATGAGTGTAGCATCGAGTATCTGTCGACCTTGGGCATACACCAAAGCCGACCATCTCGCTACGTCCTATTGGCAAAGTTGTTCAATTAAAGGTTTTAAGGTCAGTTGATGCTTTATGACACCACGCGGTGGCCCCATACATCTCCCTGATTGACTCAAGGGTTACGGGTACCAACCAAAGTGCCACATTAACGTAGATACTGCTTCAACCGTGTCAGTATACCCCAACACAGGTCCCTCACAGTTTATTGCTATTTACCTAAAAGGTGTTTCCCGATCCGGGTGTAGGATCAAATAACCCAAATAGTTCCCATAAATATAAAGCAAGCAAGACAATCAAGATAAAGCAATTAAGTATGACCTAGATCCTAAGGTTTACCCAACTTTATATTTTATTCCCCAGTAGAGTCTCCAGTTCTATGATACGGTGGCAGAACCGACTGTTAATATTGGTTTGCATTTTTTGTTAGCAAATGTCGCGGTAAGCAAGAGTCGCCACCGACTTTTATTTCATCCAACAAAGAAAAAAGAAAAAGAATAGAAAAAACCTTTTTTGAGATGTTTTGTTTTACTTCGTGTTAACCCTTGTTTATGTCCTCAAGAGTGTTATGAAGTTGTTTTTGAAAACTTTGTTTGAAAAGTGTTGGTGTGAAAAAATTTTTGTTTGTTTGAGCAAGTACCTAGGAACTAATCTACCTACTCGAAAAATGTCTATTCGCTTTCCTTTTAGACAATTCTATCCCATTATTGAGAAATAGGTAACATTATCGTTGGAGTTTTTTAGGGACATTCGAAGGGACAAATACGATCACAAAAGAAATATTAGGAAACGTTAGTAATCATCCTAAAGCCTTAAAGATCTTTTTCCGAGGCAACATCCGAATGGGTCATTTTAGATATTTCAGAGCTAGAGGACAACCACTAACAAACCCTATATTTCATGACCGTTTACCAAAGGCAATCGGAGTGGAGTAAACCCTAGGAGCGAGCATGTGCGAGTGTATGTTTTCAGTTAATTTATCTTTTCACATTTAGGGTTTTCTACTGTATTAATTTTCAGTTAGTCTTTCCATACAATCCTATTAACATCTAGGCAGTTTATAGTTTGCGGAAATAAAATGTGGGAAAGTTAAAGTCCTAGCTATTACAGGGCTTTTGCAGATACATAATTATTTTGGACTGAAAATAAAGATGCGGAATTGAAACCCTAATTACTATTACAAACTCGGAGTAGTTACAATAATAATAAAAAGAAAATTAAAAAATGCGCGCGGCGAATTAAATGCGAGAATAATTGGAAAACCTAAAAAATCTAGTTGAAAAAAGATTTAGGTTATTTTTTGAGAAAACATTAATTAGGTTATGTGCAAAATTAAACCTTAATTCTAATTATTTTAATCATAAAAAAAATTAAATTTCCCTAATTTTAATTAAACTAATTAATTAAAGAAATAAAATATTTTATAAAAAAAATGATTTTTAATGTTTTTTGTGATTTTTGATTTTATGATAAAAATGATTTTTTGTGTTATTTTTGTAAAAAGAAAATAATTAATAAAACAATTAAAAAAGAAATAAAGAAAAGAGAAAAAGAACTCGGGTCTGTGATGAAAACTGAATGGGAGGTGTGACGCCTGAATTTCATTGAGCCCAAATCCTTTGGCCCAATCAGGCGTTTGGATCTAATGCTGGCCACATTTGAGGGTTCACCATGGTCTGCATATGTTGAGTGTTAGATTTGGATATGATGAGATCTTGTGGTATGGTGATGGAAGTGCATGAGGAGCGCGCAGAGACCTTTAGACTTCAACCATCTTGATGAGGAGTGAAACCCTAGTTTGAAGCTTGTTGCCTTAGGAGGAGGATTTGTCTGGTCAATCCTTAGTCATCCTTGAGCAATTGAGGACCTCTAGAGGCATGTCTTGAGTAAAATGAGAGGGCAAATTTTGGGGTACAACAGTGAGGAAAACACTCATTTATATAGGAAAAAATTCAGCTATAAAGGCAAAAATCCATGGACCATGGTCACTTCCTAATCAATTAGAAATGGGAACATAATCGATTATGTTAATCTAGAAAAGGAAACCCTAATTTGCTTTGCCACTTAATTAATTGCAAATCTTTCTAACATATTAGGAGGTGTTGGTCGTATCTAAATTGATTAGATTAAGCCTCTAATCGATTAAATAATGAGTTTTGCTTTCTTATTTTGATCAAAATTGCTTAATAATCATTTAAGTACTTGCTCAGATTGATTTTGAGAAGTTTGAGGAAAGAGATGAAGAATTTAAAATATTTTTCGCGTGTGTGCATTGCCTTAGTAGTTAAAAACTTACTCTTACTTAAATTACATTTAATTAATAAAAAAACAAGACAAGACACTAAGCACAAGATTAGGCATTAGTAACACCGAAAGGCATCACCAAATACTCATAATGTCCATAACGCGTTATGAAAGTCGTCTTCTGGATATCTTCATCCTTCACTTTAATCTGATGGTAACCCGACCTCAAATCAATCTTACAAAACACACGAGCACCCACCAATTGGTCCATCAAGTCATCTATTCTTGGAAGCGGATACTTGTTCTTAATCGTCACTTTATTCAACTGTCTATAATCAACACAAAGCCTCATACTTCCATCTTTCTTCTTTACTAACAACACTGGAGCTCCCCACGATGATACACTTGGTCTTACAAACTTCTTCTCAAGTAACTCTTCCAATTGCTTCTTTAACCCTGACAATTCAGATGCAGACATCCTGTATGGTGCCATAGACACAGGTCTGGTACTAGGTACAAGATCAATAACAAATTCATCTTCCCTCTTTGGCGGTACATCATGAATTTCATCAGGGAAAACTTCAGGAAATTCACACACCACCTGCAATTCCTCAATTATAGCTTGAGTCTCTACAGATAGTGACGTCGTCAACAAGAACATATGTGCCTCCTCTTGCATCAACTTCCTCAACTGTCTAGCAGACAACATATTATCCTCCTCTTCTTCAGGAGTAGAAAACCTCACAGACTTGTCATAACAGTTAATATGAACATAGTTATTTTCTAACCAATTCATACCCAAAATCACATCCAAACCTCTTAACGGTAAACAAACCAAATCAACAGCAAAGTCTCTGTCGAAGATCGACAAGGGACACTTCAAACACACAAAAGAAGTAGTCACCGACCCTTTGGTTGGAGTATCGACGACCATTTCTCCATTCATAGAAGACAACATAAGACCCAATCTTTCAACATAACCAGCAGCAATAAAACAATGAGTAGCACCGGTATCAATAATAGTAATTAAAGGAGTATTATTAATGAAACATGTACCTCTGATAAGTCTCTCCTCTGTAGCTGTCTGATCCTCAACCAAAGCAAACACTTTACCACTTGTTTGTGCCCTCTTCGGTTTCTGACACTGACTACCAATGTGCCCTTCTTCACTACAATTGAAACAAATCACATCCTTATTCTTGCACTCAGATACAACATGTTCGTTCTTACCACAACGGAAACACCTCTTTACTTCAGTAGTACACATATTACTCTTATGCCCAGGTTTCCCATATTTAAATCAAACCACATCAGCAGGAGCATCTCCCCCACTAGTCCTCTAACCCTGAGCAACTTTCTGTTTACCTTTACCAGCTGTGGTATCATAAGGCTTACCACGATTCTGTTGGTGCTTACCCCTCTTCTCACTGATAATCTTGTAATGAGCATTATTATCCTCCTCATAAATTCTGCAGCTATCAATTAAATCAGCAAAGACACAGATCTTCTGGTATCCAACTGCCTTCTTGATCTCCGGGCGCAACCCATTCTCAAACTTCATACACTTCTAAAACTCAGCATCTGCATTTGCGTAGTGCAGATAAAACTTAGCCAACTCAGAAAACTTGGCAGCATACTCAACAACCGACATACTCCCTTGCTTCAGCTCAAGGAATTCAATCTCCTTCTTACCACGAACATCTTCAGGAAAGTACTTCCTCAGAAATTCCCTACGGAACACAGCCCAAGTGACATTCTCACATGCAGCTTCCAATATCTGACAAGTCTCTAGCCACCAGTCATCAGCCTCGACTACTAGCATATGAGTACCATATCGAACCTTCTACGCTGGAGTGCAGTCCATCACACAGAAGACTCTCTCATTCTCTTTCAACTAGTCCAATGCTCCATTAGGATCATACTTTCCCTTGAAGGTAGGAAGATTCTCTCTCTAGAAAGTCGCCAATCTACGAGATCTAGCATTCCCGTCAGCATTCGGCTGATTCTCCATCGCATGAGCCATTGCTTCTAAAGCAGCAGCAAGTGCAACATCATTCCTTCCAGCCATCTTAACTTATCACTACAACATAAACAACGGTTAGAACTCAAATTAACAATACTCGATTGTTAGACAACTACGACTCGACAATAAGGTAGGACCTGAAGGGGTAAGAAAACACTTAGAAGGGGGGAGTTGAATAAGTGACTCTTTTCAAGTTTCAATACAAAGCTCAAACAATAATGGAATAACAATTATTTTTATCCTGGTTCGTTTGAACTCAAACTACTCCAGTCCACCCGCCAAGGTGATTTCGCCTTTCTCAACAAGGACTTAATCCACTATAATCAACTGATTACAATCACACAACAACTATTGTGACTAACAATGCACAAGTAATCTTACAAGTGACTAACCACACTAAGACTTAAATCTAGTCCTAGTCTTCTTGAGAAATCTGACCAAACTTGGTCTCTCAAGGAACAAATACAGAAGTATAATCTTTACAGATAATTGAAATAGAGTTTGCTTCTAATCAAGCTATATCACAACTGTGATTTTTCACTTAGAATATAATACACAAAATGTATGAACTATAAGTTTGTTAGCTTTTGAATCTTTCATGTAGTTTCTTGTTTGAACATTGTTGTTAGCTTGCAATAAATGTCCTTCTATTTATAGTAGGAATAATAAGACTGTTGCTTCCTTCAGAGGAAATGGAGAGCATTAAATGCTTTGCGTGTATCCTTGCAAAATTCCGTTCTCCAAGAAACTAGTTGTAGGCACTTGAGTGCTTTCAGTCGTCTTTGCATTAATTAGCAAACGTCAGAATATAAGAACGTGTTTCCTTTGCTTTGACAAGACACGTTGATTAAGACATTGTTTCAGTATTTGCTTTAACTCAAAACATGCTTCGTTCAACTTCTGGTCAGAGCGTTGCTTGCTAAGATATTTGAACAGCGCTTGCTTTCAAGTTATCTTCAGAATCAAGAAGCATGCTAGAAGTTAGAAGATACATTTAAAAAAAATAAAGGTTCTTACCAGAGTCAGCAGATGCGTTTGAATAAAAGGTTCTTTTATCAAAGAACTTCTTCATAATCTTTGCTTACTACTTTGGAATGTTTCTTGTCAGAACATTAACTAAGAAATTCAAAACACATTCATTAGAGCATAAATTATCTTAAATATAATTTAGTTATCATCAAAACACTTGGGATAGGTCATAAATAATCTTGTTCTTTCAATCTCCCCCTTTTTGATGTTGACAAAAAAATTATTTTAGATAAAGAAAAGAAACAGATTAAGAGATAAGAATCTCCCCCTGAAATGAATATTTCTATGCATAAGACATCTTGAGATTATTTAGTCAGAGTGATACACAGCCTTCTTGAATTTCTTCAGAACTTCTTCAAGAAGATAAATCTTAGCTGGAATGTTCTTTCAGAGTTAAATGATACCTGCAAAAATATCTTTTGCACAGAAGGAATTTTTTCAAATTTGTTAGAATGTCTGAGACATTGTCCCATAACTGTTAAACAGTGATTAGTTAAAAAATGCACATTTTCTCCCCCTTTTTGGCATAATCAAAAAGTGTAATAAATGAGAAATTTTGAAAGATTTCATAAGAAGTTAAAAATAGATATCCAGAAGTACAAACAAAACATCCAAATAAGAGACAAAAAGAAACTAGGATTTCTTAGAGACAAGAGCCATTAGAAGGTTCTTGATCTCAGAGGCAAATTCACTTTGCATTGCCATCCAGTTCTTGAACTCTAGATTTGTTTGATCTTGCTTATCCATGCGTCTATTCAAGACTTCATTCTCCCTCTTTATCTCTTTCAGAGTGTCCATAATGAGTGAGGTAGAGGCAGAAGATGATGAAGCTTCAGTAGAAACAGGGTCAGAAGCAGCAACTGATGAATCAGACTTCATAAAGGTGGAGAGCAGAGTGCCCAGATCCATTGCAAGAGTTGGCACATGTTCAGGTCCATCCTTAACTGAAGGTTGATTCAATAGAACAATAGCCAGAGGATTTGAATCTTTAGAGTATTCTTCAGATTCATCTTCTGATATGTCCATCTTATCATCTGGTGTATCAGCAATCAGTAGCAAAGACTTCTTATTCCAAGTATCAGCAGCTTCTGTCTTGAAAACATGCAGAAGTTTGGAAAAGTTGTCCAGCACCTGAGAGTGGCACAAATCCTGTAACTTTCGTGATTCAGTAACCAAGGTTCTTCTGAAAGTTTCCCATAGAAGATCTGTTGCTGCTGTGTTCACACTTCTGATGCAATCTTCTTTCAGCGGTTGTAACCATGCTTGAACATTTGTTATAAAATTCTGAAACAAAATATTTACATCTGGCTGCATTACAGGTACCATTATAGGTCTCTTATCCTCTTCGCTGTTTATTTCAGCAATCATCATGTCTACTGAACCGTCCACTGAGCAAGCTATCAAGGCCCTCCAGGCCCAGAATGCCCAATTCCAAGAGTTGGTTATGAGCCTAGCCAAGGGTCAACAGGATTTGAAGACCCTGATTCTGAAAGGGAAGAAGAAGAAGAAGAAGAAGAAGAGGACTGTCCTGTTCAACACTGGACGCAGGTTTGGAAACGGACTGCACAATGAAGTTGACCTGACCACCTCATCTGGAGGGAAAGACAGTCCACAGGAGAGGAGGGTTCCTAGCCCTATAGTCTCCGACAACGAGGCGGATTATGATGAAGAACAATATCCTTCTGCTGAGGATAGGTACAAACAGTTGGAAGACCGCTTGAGCGCCATGGAGATACAGAACGTGCCCAGGCTGGACTTTGGAGACCTAAGTTTATCCTCTGGGGTGGTGATTCCCCATAAGTTCAAGGCACCTGCCTTTTCCAAGTATGACGGAGCTTACTGTCCAAAGCTGCACCTCCGGTCATATGTAAGGAAGATCCAGCCTTACACAGCTAATAAGAATTTGTGGATCCATTTCTTTCAGGACAGTCTTTCAGGGACTCAGCTCGAGTGGTTCTATCAGCTGGATGGAGCCAGTATCCGTAACTGGGAAGATTTGGCTACTGCGTTCTATAAGCAGTATCAATATAATTCCGACCTCGCTCCTACGCGTACCCAACTCCAGGATATGTCAATAGGGACGGGTGAAGGATTTAAAGAGTATACTCAAAAGTGGAGAGACCTTGCCGGAAGGGTGCAACCACCTTTAACTGATCGTGAACTAGTTGATATGTTTTTGGGGACCCTGTCTGGTCCATTCTTTAACCATTTGATTGGGAACTCTTCAGCCGGGTTTACAGACCTTATCTTGACTGGTGAGAGAATTGAAGCTGGCATCAAAAGTGGGAAGATTTAAGAAGCTACACCTTCTGATGCTCATAAAAAGCCTTACAGTGGGAAGAAAGAGTCCAATGCTGTGTACAGTCAAAAGAGTCGTCGTGACCAACACGTGGGGGCAGTCTTGATCTCTGTTTCTGAGCCACACCGACAACAACAAAAGGGAAATCAACGAAGGCCGGACGAGCCTAAAAGATAGTTCACCAACATCAACATGCCATTGTCACAAGCATTGCAGCACATGTTGAAGATGAATCTGATTAAGGTGATAAACCCTCCTCCGAACCCTAAGACTTCTTCTCCTAACTACTACCCAGACACAATGTGTGCTTATCATTCCGGTAGTCAGGGGCACGATACTGACGATTGTTGGGCGCTGAAATACAAGATTCAGAATATGATTGATGCTAAGGAGATCGAATTCGAGCCTCTTGAGACTCCCAATGTGATCACTGCTCCCTTGCCAAAACATGGCTAGGATTGAAAGCACTTTTGTTCATTTGAATTCTGAAGTTGTATTTTTCTTTGCTTATTCAAACAATTATCATGTCAAACTCTTTTATTTCATTAATGCATTACACGTGTCTGTTTTGAGTTAATTGTTTTCACTATGCTTAAAATTGCTTCATATTTCCTTTTTGTGATGTTCAAACTCTCGATTAAAAAATTCTAAGCCTTTTGAGGGAGGATGACGAAAACGATACCACGATCTTTACAGTATGCTTTTGAACAGACCCCGCTGACGATGTACAAGCATTGTTTCAAATCCTAAACAGTGGAGTTATAAGGAAGATAATCCCTCGTCAACCCCTTCGAGCCAAAGAAGTTGGAGTTTTTTCTTTTCACAAATTAAAACCCTTAATTATAACCTGGGGCAGGGTAGTTTTGTCAGTTTAATCCAGGTGCACAATGAATGGCATCAAAGAAGTCCTTCTGAAACAAAAGACGGTGTTGGTTCCGTATAATCGTAAGGACAGGCAGTCATTATCTCTCAAAATAAAAGCCCATCAAGTCAAAACCTATGAAGGAGACTTACAAAACTGGGGCATCCCACTGACTGTAATCATAAAAGAAACAGTTCAGGAAAAAAGACATGGATAATAAAATCGAAAAGAAAGAGGTCCTGCAAACCCTCAACAAAAAATAAATGACTGCCTATTCAAAATAAACTATCAGTATCCGAACCATCACCGGAATAGCAGAGCAAAGACTCAAACAAGATCTCATGCACGATTAGCTGAGTTTAGGATCGAAGAACATCACGAAGAACGGGTGGGTACAAATAAAATTTGAGCCTTTATCCTTTGTTTCTTAAACCGTGAACCAGGCCACGTTACAACCCTTTAAAAGTCCTAACTGAAGCATGGGTTAGTTCGAAAGCATACTGTTACAAAAGGTATCCTGACTCCTGTAGGGCTTGCTGTAAAATCCTGAGTTGACATCACATTTTACAAAAATTCACTTGTTTTATTGAAAACTGCATTTTCAAAAAAAAAAACTCCAAGATAGACATAAGCTTTGCATTCTTAAAATAACATTGTTTGCATATGGCTATTTGTTCAAACAGCAGAGAAATTCGCACGACGAATATCTAGTGAACAAAAACCTTTTCAATAAAAAAGGATCACCTCAAGTGGAAAAACACTTCCAATCAAGGGGCACGGCATGATCATTGTCCATCATCTGGGGCAGTCAAGTCAAGATTCAAGGAATCTCTCAAAATACCAAATAGCCAGGGGCATATCTCCATCTGAATCAATTGGGGCATTGGACATGAATTCCAGCAACGAATCTGGCATGATCAAACGAAGATCTTCTGGTAGTATGGCAACACAACACTACCGACAGTGACACCTCCCTACATCCTGAGAGCGTGGACATAGTAAAAAAGTACTACGCATAAACAAAGACCCGCTAGGTTAACTGGACTAGGCAAAAATAAGGGCTTCCTGGTGAACCAAAAGGGTTCGGGCAAAAATAAGGGATGAAAATGAAAAAATTTGTACACCCGGCAAGTCGAAAACCAGAAAAGGCGGCTTGGGCAAAAAAGGGTATCCCGGTGAACTGAAAACCCAAAAGGGCGGTCCAGGCAAAAATTAGGGATCAAAGCGTACGACTATGTCTCGTCATCTCATCACTGGCCTACCAGAAGAAGACTTGTCATTTTGACTGAAAGATACCAAGCACCTCATAGGTGGGGATAATACTCGATCCACAGGGCCTCCACAGGCACCTTCTCCCACAGAAACAGGGGCAATAAAAATTGTCCAAACTGTACAGCTGCTCTGCTCACCAGGTACAAAGGTAGATTCAGCTGAAGAATATGGCTAAGATACTTTCACTCCCCGCAGAATAAGGCAGTAATGGTAGCTCTCCCAGTTGAGACTTGCAGCTATGTACAAATCAACAATACTCTCCCCAAGCAGAGTTAGTCTACCATCAGCCCTAAAAAAGCTTGGTATCCCCAGAAGGTCTTAATATTCCTCAGCAAAGTATAAGAATATTCTCCAACAAGTATAAAAGTATCCCTGGCAGTCTTAATATTCCTCAACGAAATATAAGAATGTTCCCCGACAGAATGCAAGGTACCCCCAGTGGAGCCATTTCCCCAGCGCAGTAAAAAAAAGGTTTCTCCCAATGGAGTTGAATCATCTTCCCCAGTAGATTCTGGAAGCTTATCCCCTGCGAAGCACAAATAAGTCTCCTCAGCCAAATTCAGAGATTATCCTCACAAGAGTCTAGCTGGGTTATCCTCAGCAAGTTGCAACTGAAAGATCATCCCCAGCGAAGTTCTTTCTTTCCCCCCAGCAGGACTTCTATCCTCAACAGGTTCAATATCACCAGCAACGGTAATCTATCCCCAGCGGAGTTCATCGTCAAAATCCCCAACAGAGCTTATCAATGGAATCCCCAGCGGAGTTTATCATTAAAATCTCAGCAAAGTATCTCTTCCCCACAGAGTAATTCCCCGCAGGGTAATCTCTTCACCATGTTTATTCCCCAACTGAGTTATCTTCTTCTACAAGTTTATTCTCACAACCATCTTCGTTCGTCATCCCCATCAGAAACATTCTAAACAAAGTTTAAAGACACACATACTCTTCAACAGCAGTCCAGGATTTAACAAACTCCCCGGCATTTGTCAAGGATTTATTTTCCCAGACGAAAATACATTCATAAACATTTCACATTTCATACCTCATATTTACATACATGATAAAGTGCATACGACATGATCTCATTTATTCTTGAGAACATCATGACATCATACATTTCATACATCATGACATTGCATACAGCTAATGTTTTGCCTTTTCAGGAAAAGGTCAATCAAAAGATGATTACCATCAACCTTTTCAAGTTCCAGATGAATACCTGTAACAAGCCAGGAAAATTCTGTGGACGACTGATTGTAGATCAATACCTGTAACAAGCCAGGAAAGTTATCTACATGAAGAGATTGAAGATCAATACCTGTAACAAGCCAGGAAGACCATCTTTCTTTCTCATGTCAGAGATCAATACCTGTAACCAGCCAAGACGACTATCTCATCAGCCAACCTCTTCAAGTTCCAAATTAATACCTGTAACAAGCTAGGAAAACTATATGTGAACGACTGATTGTAGGTTAATACCTGAAACCAGCCAGGAAAACCACCTACACGAAGAGACTGAAGATCAACACCTGTAACAAGCCAGGAAGATCTTCATTTCTCAAGTTAGAGATTAATACCTGAAACCATCCAGGACAACTATCTCACCGGCCAATCTTTTCAAGTTCCAGATTAATACCTGTAACAAGCCAGGAAAAGCATCTGTGGACAACTAATTCCAGATTAATACCTGTAACAAGCCAGGAAAACATTTGCAGACGACTAATTGTAGGTTAACACCTGAAACCAGACAGGACAATTATCTACTTGACCATCATGAAGCAACCCTACACCGGTTCCTTCTCTCTTTCAGATGAAGTCTCACACGGACTCATCATCAGGCAACCCTACACAGGTTCCTTCTTTCAACTTACAAAGTTACAATTCAACAAACAATCTCCAGATGGCATCTATAAGCCCATCCTTCTACCAACAATCTCCAAATTGCATCTATAAGCCCATTCCCGATGTCACATTGTTGATACTACACCATGCGAGTGCAAATTTATGGGCATTTTAGTGTTCAATCATCTTCCACCTTCGGATCACGAAAGGCACGCAAGCCAATCTACATCCTCAAGTCTAAGAAGATTGAACAGGGGCAACTGTTGTACCCCAAAATTTTCCCTCCCATATTCCTCAAGATTTGTCAAGAATGATCTTCAAACTGCTCAAAATGGCTCAAGGGTTGGACAGTCAAACCACCTCCTAAGGCAGTCAATTCAAAATTAGGGTTTTGGTTCTTTCAAGGAATTTGGGGTTTTCAATGGCTCAATCAAGTCTCATAGGCCTATATACATTCTCAAGCACCTACATGCCCAATTTCAAGACTCACAGTGCCAGTTTGCACAGTCAAAAGCTCCATTTGATCTACAGTCAACTGCAAGGGCAAAATGGTCATTTTGCAGTCAAAAGTCAGAATTCTTGGTCAACACCTTATTTTGAGTTCACAATCATAATTTGATCAAGTCTTGATCATGATCCTACAAGAATAGCTCAAAAATCATCAAGGTGCAAAAGTTACTATTTTTGGACAGTAGAAAAGTCAACTGTACTTTGACAAGGACATAACTCTTTCATACTTTATGAGAAATGACCCATCCAAAGCTCATTTTTAAGAGGATGCAATCTCCTACAATCCATCTTCACACTCAAAGATCAAGAAATGTACTCACAAAAAGTTACAAATTTTTACATTATAGGTCAATTTCAAAAGTCAACAAAAGTGCACTTTGAATCAAAAGCCATAACTTGAGATTGGTAAATCCAAATGACATGGGACCAAAGGAATTGGTTAGAGGACTTCAAGGGCTTTCTAAAATGTCCAAGAACATGGTCATATGATCAAAATTGAGCAAGTTGTGCATTGGAGAAGTTGGGAAATTTTCATGAATTTGCAAAAGTCAACTTTGCTCAAAACACCTTCTTTTTGCTAATGGGCCTCAAATCTCTTCTTGAAACTTAACCCATGACCTATGCACGACCCACCAAGTTAAATTGAATTTATTTTCTTAAATTTATTGATTAATTGGATTTTTAATATATATTAATTCATTTAATTAATTTAAATCATAATAAAATAAAAGATTTGATTTTTAAATCAATTTGTGAACCAAATATGATCCAAATATGCTGACCAATTCGTGCCCAAGCTAAAAGATACAAAAATATCCAATTTTGGCAACTTGTTCAATCATGGAAAATCAAGAATATTTGATTTATCAATCAAGGATTTAATCTTCAATGCACATGGATATTGGCCCAACTCTTGACCTAAAATCATTGCATTATATGTAAGCAAGCTAAGCATAACCTAATTCACGACTGAAAGCTGCAGAAACGACCATATCAAATTCAAGAATTTTCAAGAAAACTCAAAACCTGTTCTTGCAATCTAGGCCAATTCAAGGCGTTTTGTCCATCCAAACACATTGCAGGAGGTACCAGGATTGATTTGCAATCAAATTCAAGCATCAAAGCTCAAGGAATCACGACATACCATCTCACGGTTTGCACTTTTGATTCACGTTTGTATCTCTTAATTCATACGCATTTAACATGTTTTTGTGATTGATTTGCATTGCTAGAGATCATACAAAGCTAATGGAATGATTGAATTGAACCATAGTGCCTTGAATCAAGAGATGCCATGATTGAATTTCTAGGGTTTTCAAGCTTTCAAATAGGGCTTTTCAATCCAGGAAAAATTGGGACTGATGGGATACATGGTTGAAATCGTGAGGCCAAGACGATTCCAACCCATACCTCGCGAAATATTTATGTTTGCTCTGTGTCTATTCACTATTTTTCGTGCAGGGAGGTAGTGGAGGTTAAAAACCCCCGCTATCTGATTCTCTTTTACACAAAACCAAGGTTGAAGATGATGACGTGTTGTCATCTGGTTTGCCTGTTTGAATCTTAGTGTTTTTTTTTATAATTTCAGCATATTGATTTATTTTCACATATAATAATTGCCTCTTATTCCTATAACAATTGAAACAGCTTGGTTGGGTGGTAAACGTGTTGGCCTGTGAGCATTGGGAGCTGGGTTCGAATCCCAGGTCCCCCAAAATCTTGTTTATTTTTCTTCTTCAGGAATTCATGTGCAGCTTGTAAAGGGATGTCCATCATACGCTTCAAATCTCAGTACGCCATGTGGCTTCAGGCCAAGATCTAAAGGCCAGATTGGAGCATCCACCATACGCCCTGGTCAACGAGCATGTAGGGAATCACAAAGGTCAATGAGGCTGAAGCATAATGGGCCTGGAAGAATTTCCAAATACACCTCCAAAGTTGGCCCAAACCCCCCTGAGTTTGCATTCTTTTTCATTATTTATTTGCTTGATTTATTTTTATTTTTTTTAATTAATTACTAACTAAAATAATTTATTTTTCCTAATAAAATCAGAAAACATCAAAAACAATATTTTTACTAATTTCACTATTTCACTATTTTTGTAAATAAATAAATAATTAATTAATTTAGTTTTAATTAGGTTAATTCTAACTTTTTTGCAATAATTTAAAATTAATGTAGAATTAGGGTTTTTAATAACTTTTGACCATTTTTTATTTTTCCTTAAATAACAAAAAACCAAAAAATATTTTTATTTTAGTTAATTATTTCAATTATTAATTTAGACTAATTTCTTTAATTCAAAAAATAATCACAATATGCTTTATTGAATGAAAAAGGGTCAAAACCTTAAAAAACTATCTGATTCAATTTTTCTCGCGCGTGTTACTTTTGATCCATATAATTGTATTTGCTCCGAGGATGTAATAGTTTAAATTAGGGCTTTTTATCGCTTTCATTTACTTTTCCGCATTTAATTTTCAAGGGTTTGTTTTTGGCGATGTAAATACCCGACGCCTTGTAATAGCTTAGTTTCATTTTCCGCAACCATTAACTGCTAGATGTATGCTAATAGGCTATGCATGACAAGACTTATCTTAAATTAAAATCAATCGTAGCTCACCATAACATGTGCAAAGATAACTTAACTGAAAAATAATACACTCGCACATGCCACTCCTAGGGTACGCCTCACTTGGTTTCCTCGACGTGGTCATTGAGTATAGGAAGTTTTAGAGGTCGCCCTCCTGTCTAAAGATCAAAGTTGCCTCGAAACGGTTGCCTCGATAAAAATGATCTAAGGCATTAGGGTTACCGCTAAGGCGTCCTAACATTGCTTTAGTGACCACATGTCCCTCAATCGAATTGACCCGAAAACTCCAACGACGGTGCTACCTACTTCTCAATAGTGGGATAGCACTGTCTAAAGGACATTTACACAGCTTAATTCCTTTTGAGTAGGTAGAGGTTCTCAGGTACTTGCTCTTTCAAAACAAAACAATTTTTCGCACTTACACTTTTTTCAAACAAAGTTTTCAAACAACACTTCATACACTCTTGAGGATAGAAACAAGAGTTAAATCGAAGTTTTCAAACAAAACTTTTTCAAAACCCACAATCACAAAGAAAAGCAAAACTTTTGAAAACACAATGAGCGAGTACCTAAGAGCCCGTGGATAACCACGGATAGAAAGGGTGCTAACACCTTCCCTTTCTATAATTTACCTCCCGAACCCGAGAAACATCTCGAAAAGGAATTTTGCTGTGCTTTTGTCCTTTCCTTGTTGGATAAAATAAAAGACGGTGGCGACTCTTGATTACCGCGACATCTTGCGAAAACAAACGCAAACACAAACCAGCATTCCAAAACAGTCAGTTCTATTTCCACCGATCACACATGGGAATCAAATTCCTCTTTGATTTGCGATTCTTCATTCTTTCAGCTTCTCTGGTTTCTTTGACATGGTTCCAGAGGTGTTAAAAAAGTAAGTAGGGCAAATCAATTTTGACATTGGTTCCAAGGCAAAACAACAGATATTGTTGATCAGCGTTGATGTAATCAGGAGAACTGGTGTCTTTCCTGTGGTGAATAGATCCATGAATAATCCTTGCCCAAATCTTATACTTGTCTTTCAAATCCCTGACTTTGGAGGAACCTTGACCGTTGGTAAAAATCTCTGTATATACCCTAGACATCTCCATTCTTCCAGTGGGCATTCCTGTAACTCCAAGTCCTTTAAATCCCAGCAACCTTATGATTTGATTTTCTATAATGGATATTTCCTTGCCCATTACAAAGGAGAGAATAACCTTGGGAGTTGCAATAGCGTGAATCCAAAATTCTTTTACCAAATGAGGAAAGACTGGACCAATAAGACGATCAAAGTAGCTTTCCCAACCTTGAAACTTCACAGCAGGGAACAAGTCAAATCCATTCTCTCTAAGATTCTCAAAGTCTACCATTAGCTCACTCAGAACTTCCAAATTTTCTACCAGAATGAGAGTTGTCCTTTCAGGTATACTGTATTGCTCAGAGTGGGTAGAGGAAGAAGAAGCCATTGAAGTTCTTTGGAAAAGAGAAATTTTCGAAAAGGGTTTTAAGAGAAACGTACAACAAAAACTTGAGTTGAAAGAGACAGTAAAGAATGAAAAGGGTTTTTCAAAGAGTATTTATAGGCATTAATTTCAGAGAATAGGTTAAGAATTAAAATTAAAAGTATTTAAGACAAATTAAAATAAAGATTAAAACGGATTTAAAAATGAATCTCATCATTACTTGCATTTAATGATTTTCTAAAAATGAGGGAAAACGTGAGATTATGGCTAATCATCAACAGTTACCTAGAACGTCATCAGTAGCTTTTGCACGCTTGACCTTTCAGAAACACACCACGTGTTCATCTCCTGAAGGATACATGTAACAACTGTTTGTTCTAATGAATTTCTGAACTACACTTGGACATGAAGCGTTAGAATGTTTCATAACTTTTTCATATAGCTTATGTTACAACTTCTCTTCTAACTTCTGAAGAGTTGTTGATCAGAGCATTCATTTTAGAAAGTTCTGAAGCCAGTCACAGAAAATAAATATTATTTTATTCAGGACATAATTCCATACAAATATTTTTCAGAATGAAATTAAATCTATCTTCTGAAAGGGGTTTGGTAAAAATGTCAGCCCATTGATGGTCTGTTTTTACAAAAATTAAGTTTAGAATTCCCTTCTGAATATAGTCCCTTATGAAATGATATTTAATTTCTATATGTTTGGCTTTAGAATGTAAGATTGGATTTTTAGAAAGACAAATAGCAGAATTATTGTCACAGAAGATAGGAATCTTACTTTCATAAAGGTTGAAATCTTCTAGTTGACTTTTCATCCAAATCATCTGAGAGCTACATCCAGCAGCAGATATATATTCAGCTTCTGTGGTTGATAAAGCAATTGTTGCTTGCTTTTTGCTGTACCATGAGATAAGATTGTCACCCAAAAACTGGCAGCTTCCAGAGGTGCTTTTTCTTTCAATTCTATCTCCAGCAAAGTCAGCATCACAATAACCTGCTAGTTTGTAATCTTGTGATCTTCTGTAACACAGACCAAGATTAGCAGTACCTTTCAGATACCTAAGAATTCTCTTAACAACTGTTAAATGAGATTCTCTAGGATCTGATTGGAATCTAGCACACAAGCACACGCTAAATAATATATCAGGTCTAGATGCAGTCAGATAGAGAAGGGATCCAATCATACCTCTATAGAGCTTCTGATCTACTTTCATACTTACCTCATCTTTACCTAGAATGCAGGTTGGATGCATAGGTGTCTTGGCATCTTTGCTTTCTTACATTTGAAATTTCTTCAGAAGTTCTTTAACATACTTCGTCTGATGTATGAAGGTACCTTCTGGAGTCTGGTTGATTTGAATTCCAAGAAAGAATTTCAATTCACCCATCATGCTCATTTCAAATTCTGCCTGCATTGTCTTAGCAAATTCTTTTCCAAGGGAGATATTAGAGGTTCCAAAAATTATATCATCAACGTAAATTTGACATATTAAAATATCATTTTTAAATGTTTTTTTGAAGAGAGTTGTGTCCACTTTTCCTCTGATAAAATCTTTTTCTAATAGAAAATTACTCAGACGATCATACCAAGCTCTGGGAGCTTGTTTTAAACCGTATAAAGACTTTTTCAATTTAAAAACATGTTCTGGATGCTTTAAATTATTAAATCTAGGAGGTTGGTGGACATATACTTCTTCTTCAATATAACCATTTAGAAATGCACTTTTAACATCCATTTGATACAATGAAATGTTATTTTGTACAACAAAAGAAATTAATAATCTTATAGATTCTAACCTGGCGACTGGGGCAAAGGTTTCATTATAATCAATTCCTTCTTGTTGACTATAACCCTGTGCAACCAGTCGTGCTTTGTTTCTGATTACTTCACCTTGTTCATTCAATTTGTTTCTGAAGGCCCATTTGGTTCCTATAACATTGAATCCTTTGGGTCTTGGAACAATATTCCATATATCATTCTTTGAGAATTGATTTAGTTCTTCTTGCATTGCAAAGATCCAATCACTATCTTCCAGAGCTTCATCAATGGTAGTTGGCTCAATCAGAGAGACTAAACCAAACAAAGATTCTTCATTGATTCTGAGAGATGATCTTGTTCTGATGGGATCTTCTTTTCTTCCAATGATTACGTCTTCTTTGTAAGCTGAAGATAATCTAGGAAACCTTTTCTGTGTGGGTTGGTCAGAGATTTTGAGATTGTTCAGAGCATTGTCAAGAGTATGATCTGCTACGTCTTCTTTTGCTTCTGATCTTTCAGAGTTTGAGTGATGATCTTTTGTACCTACAGAAAAATCAATTTGCTTTGGCTGTTGTTGGCCAAGCTTATCATCAAACCTAACTTTGATTGATTCTTCAACAATCAGAGTTTCTGTGTTGTATACTCTATAGCCTTTTGAGCGTTCCGAGTATCCAAGCAGGAAACACTTTTGTGCTTTGGAATCAAATTTATTCAGAGTTTCTTTGGTGTTTAGAATAAAACAAGTACATCCAAAAGGATGGAAATAAGAAATGTTGGGCTTTCTGTTTTTCCACAATTCATAGGGAGTCTTTTCAAGAATAGGTCTTATAGAGATTCTATTCTGAATATAACATGCTGTATTCACAGCTTCTGCCCAAAAGTGCTTAGCCATATATTTTTCATTGATCATGGTTCTGGCCATCTCTTGTAATGTTCTATTCTTTCTTTCTACAACTCCATTTTGCTGGGGAGTTCTAGGACAAGAAAAATTATGAACAATACCATTTTCTTTAAAATATTTTTCAAAATAATGATTTTCAAATTCACCACCATGATCACTTCTAACTTTTGTGATTTTAAAATCTTTTTCATTTTGCACTTGAGTACAGAAGTCAATGAATACAGAATGTGACTCATTCTTGTGTTTTAAAAACTTTACCCATGTCCATCTGCTGAAATCATCAACAATGACCAATCCATACTTCTTGCCTCTGATGGATGCAGTTTTAACTGGCCCAAACAGATCAATATGAAGTAACTCTAATGGCTTAGAGTAAGAGACAAAAATTTTAGATTTAAAGGAAGGTTTTGAAAATTTTTCTTTTTGACATGCTTCGCACATAGCATCTGAGTTGTACTTCAGATTGGGAAGTCCTCTGACTAAATTTAATTTATGTAGTTGAGAGATTTTTCTAAGACTGATATGTCCCAATCTTCTGTGCCATACCCATTGCTCATTGCTAACAGACAAAAGGAATTTTATGTTTTGAGATTTAAGATCTGATAAATCAATTTTGTAAATGTTGTTCTTTCTCTTGCCAGAAAAGAGGATTGATCCATCCTTTTGATTTATAGCTTTACATGAGTTTTGATTGAAGATAATGTCATAGCCATTGTCACTTAATTGACTTATGGACAATAGATTATGAGCTAATCCTTCTACTAATAAAACATTAGAGATAGAAGGAAGGTTACCGTTTCCTATGGTTCCAGAACCAATAATCTTCTCTTTCTGATTACCTCCAAACTTCACATCTCATCCAGCTTTAAGTTCCAGGCTTTGGAACATAGACCTTTTTCCCGTCATGTGTCGTGAGCACCCAGAGTCCAGGTACCATGACTGGTGTTTCAATTGAGTTGTTAAGGACATCTGCAACAAATATTATTTTATCCTTAGGTACCCATATCTTTTTGGGTCCTTTTGGGTTAGCATAAGAGTTTCTAGAATGTGATGTATATTTTATATCATGAGAGTGTCCAAACATGAATTGCTTATTCAGAGGTTTGTAAGTGAAGGTCATTTTGGCAACAGGTTTTGGAATGTATGTCTCCTTCCCTTTGGGAGGTTCATATCCAATTCCTCTTCTGTTTTTCCCACTAACTCCATAGATCATTGAAGCCATGTTGCTTCTGTCTATGCTTTTAGCAAGAAAAGATTGAAAGGTATAGTCATATTCTTTCAGAATATCTTTTGAACCAGACACAGACTCTGAACTAAAATTCTTTTGAACAATTTCCTTTTCAAGTTTAAGATTGTTTTCTAAAAGTTCAGATTTTTCTGTTTCAAGTTTCTTAAAATCAGATGCAAGACTCTTCTTGAGTTTCTTGTATTTGATTTTGAGCTTACTATAGTTTTCCAGAAGTTCTGATAAACTACCATCAAGTTCTTCTCTAGAAAATTCAAAAAATACCTCTCTTGGTTCTGACTCGTAGTCTTAGTCATTTTTTGTGATAGCCATTAAGGCTAGGTTGGCATTTTCATCTTCAGAACCAGATTCATCTTCATAAGAATCTGAGTCATCCCAGGTTGCCATCATTCCTTTCTTCTTTCCAAATCTCTTCTTTGGTCTTTCTTTTTGAAGCTCTGGACAATCACTTTTGAAGTGACCAGGTTCTTTGCATTCATAATAGATGATCCCTCTTCTGTTTGACTTTTTGTGTCCAGAAGATTCTGGTCTATCTTCTGACTTCTTGAAGTTCCTGAACTTCTTTTGTCTGTGCTTCCACAGATGATTTATCCTTTTGGAGAGAAAAGATAGTTCGTCTTCTTCTGAAGATGATTCTTCAGAGTTTTCTTCTTCAGCCTGAAAAGCGTTAGTATCAAATTTCTTAATTGATTTAAGGGCTAGAGACTTACCTTTCTTCTGAGGCTCATGTTCATCCAGTTCAATCTCATGACTTCTGAGAGCGCTGATGAGTTCCTCTAGAGACACATTGTTCAGATCTTTTGACACTTTGAAGGCGGTGGCCATTGGTGCCCATCTTTTGGGTAAGCTTTTGATGATCTTTTTCACATGATCTGCTTTGGTATACCCTTTGTTCAAAACTCTCAGACCAGCGATCAGAGTTTGAAACCTAGAGAACATTGCTTCTATAGACTCACTCTCTTCAACTTTGAAGGCTTCATACTTCTGAACTAAAGCCAGAGCTTTAGACTCCTTAACTTGAGCGTTTCCTTCATGAGTCAATTTGAGAGATTCAAACATATCATGCGTTGTATCTCTATTAGTGATTTTTTCATATTCAACTTTAGAGATAGCATTTTAAAAAAATATTTCTAGCTCTGTGATGATTTTTAAAATCATCTTTTTGTTGTCTATCCATATTTTTTCTATCCACTTTGTTTCCTTCAGAATCTGTAGGATGTTTGTAACCATCCAAGACAATATCCCAAAGATCACTATCATGACCTAGAAAGAAACTTTCTAGTCTATCTTTCCAGTACTCAAAATCTTCTCCATCAAACACTGGAGGTTTGTTATAACTATTATTGTTTTGTTCAGCGGCCATTGTGTTTTCTTCTGGATCTTTTCCTGACACGGTTAAGTGTTGAGCTTAGAGTCAAGCTCTGATACCAATTGAAGGGGTAAGAAAACACTTAGAAGGGGGGGGGGGTTAAATAAGTGACTCTTTTCAAGTTTCAATACAAAGCTCAAACAATAATGGAATAACACAGTTATTTTTATCCTGGTTCGTTTAAACTCAAACTACTCCAGTCCACCCGCCAAGGTGATTTCGCCTTTCTCAACAAGGACTTAATCCACTATAATCAACTGATTACAATCATACAACAATTGTTGCGACTAACAATGCACAAGTAATCTTACAAGTGACTAACCACACTAAGACTTAAATCTAGTCCTAGTCTTCTTGAGAAATCTGACCAAACTTGGTCTCTCAAGGAACAAATACAGAAGTATAATCTTTACAGATAATTGAAATAGAGTTTGCTTCTAATCAAGCTATATCACAACTGTGATTTTTCACTTAGAATATAATACACAAAATGTATGAACTATGAGTTTGTTAGCTTTTGAATCTTTCACGTAGTTTCTTGTTTGAACGTTGTTGTTGGCTTGCAATAAATGTCCTTCTATTTATAGTAGGAATAATAAGACCGTTGCTGCCTTAAGAGGAAATGGAGAGCATTAAATGCTTTGCGTGTATCCTTGCAAAATTCCATTCTCCAAGAAACTAGTTGTAGGCACTTGAGTGCTTTCAGCCGTCTTTGCATTAATTAGCAAATGTCAGAATGTAAGAACGTGTTTCCTTTGCTTTGACAAGACACGTTGATTAAGACATTGTTTCAGTATTTGCTTTAACTCAGAACATGCTTCATTCAACTTCTGGTCAGAGTGTTGCTTGCTAAGATCTTTGAACAACGCTTGCTTTCAAGTTATCTTCAGAATCAAGAAGTCTGCTAGAAGTTAGAAGATACATTTAAAAAAATAAAGGTTCTTACCAGAGTCAACAGATGCTTTGAATAAAAGGTTCTTTTATCAAAGAACTTCTTCATAATCTTTGCTTAGTACTTTAGAATGTTTCTTGTCAGAACATTAACTAAGACATTCAAAACACATTCATTAGAGCATAAATTATCTTAAATATAATTTAGTTATCATCAAAACACTTGGGATAGGTCAGAACTAATCTTGTTCTTTCAGGACCAACCTTTTGCTATGATACCAACTTTTGTAACACCCCAGTTCTACCCGACAATTATATAAATAAATCAGAGTTATAATCTCATTCATGCAAACGAATCAGGATGCCACAAATTCATCATTAAAACTCATTGCATTCATCGTGGATACATAACACTTTAAAACTTCGGATGAACCATCAGCATAATACCTTAATTAAATAATTCAACAATTTAAACATCTACGCAGCGGAATTCTTAATAACATCTTTATCCATCGTTACAGCAACTTCAAAACAACACATATTTAATAATAATCAACTTAAAGTTTAACAACTGAAAAATCAACAATCAAAAGCGACAAGCATTCATCCCCCCGAGTGTTACATATCAGAATAATGACACCGACTCGAACTACTGAAGGTATACAGCCTCCACTCTCGATTGCCTGCACGTTACCAACATAAGGGTAACATTCAAACAGAAGGGGTGAGATATATAACAATATAATAAAACGTATCATAATTAATATATTAAATTAGATCACATAACATCACCAATTCTTATCTCATAATCAACAATAATTACAACAATGATACACATTCACAACATCAATACCCAACTTCTTTATGCAATCATATAATGCGACTCAATACTATGCAAATGCATGTGGTACCATTGGAGCAGAACTCCCATCTTAAAAATCTGCCAATAAATAGAGGCATCAACAAGGCATAAGCCTTCATCTTAATATTCGCCAATACATGCAATCTTAACGAGCATAAGCTCCATCTTGAAATGCAATGTATGCGACACAATCATGAATGTCATGACAACACCATAATTAACAACATCTCAACACAAACATCATCGTTGGCCATAAGCCTACATCTTAATAGCTGTCAATTATTAGAGGCATCTCAACATCTTTCATCATCATAATTCATCAAACATCATTTATACATCATAATTAATCAAACATCATTTATACATCATAATTCATCAAACATAATCTCATTAACATCATTTCATCAACAACTCATCCGTACAACAATACAATAGTAACTCGTCAATCTCGCAACGTTGGCCATAGGCCTACAACATGATATTGCATATAATTAATTAATCATCTAAGGATTACTTCTAAATTACCAAACATCTACATATTACTATTCTGTAATACTGCATCATTATCATCATTAATCCTACTGTTACAAACCAAACAGCAATCTATATACATCTCATCCTCATCATTCTTCACAAAATCAACATAACGATCAACACGGGAACTAATTCAAATCCTAATTTGGATACTATGATTATCCTTCATATTCTTCATTTTAATCCTTAAGAATGAAGTCCATTATGTTAGCTACTCAACGCTTCGAACGACACCTCGAACGGAGTCCAAAAACTCAAGTTACAGCCTTGGGAAAACGAATCTGCCAAAAACCAGACAACATGGATCGACACGTACTACCTTGGGTCGACGCTTACTGGTCTGAACACGCCACATGAGTCGATGCATACTCTCTTGTATCGATTCATACCGAGTCTGTTACACTGTATGTATCAACATATGCTCTTACATATCGACTCATCCTGAGTCTGAAAGCCCTCATGTATCGATGCAAGACTTCTTCGTGTCGACTCATCCTGAGTCTAAAGACCTTCTTGTATCGACACATAACGTTTGGGGTCAACACATACTGCTCTGCTAAGGATATTTTCTGCAATTTCTCTGCATTTTCACTACGGGTTCCATACTTTCGGCCCTAAAAACATCCTCTAATCATAAATAATCATCAATTATAATTACCCTATAATTCTACATCAAATAAACAACATTGGGACATCATTATTCGTCTTTCAATCATTGATTTTTACCGTACAACATCATATACAATTCAATCATAAACCAAACAATCTTTCACCTCTAACCCCATATACCAATCATCATAAACCCTATTATAGAGTCATAACCCCACCCTTACCTTGGATTGAAGGTCGCTCTATAACTTTTCCCGTTGAATTTTCGTTCCGCCTCTTTCCTCCTTCTTTTCCAACAACTTTCACATTCTTTCTCTAACCCTTATTCTTCTTACTGCTTCTTCTTTTCTCCTTATTTCTAACAATAATACAATAACCCTATTATTCTTTTTATTCCTTAATGGGCTTAAGACTACTACACCCCCTTATTACTACTTCTATCCTTTAAAAAAGCTCACATCAAATAATATTATCATTCTAATAATATTATTCCACCACTTAATAAAATAAACAAATTCCAACTAATCACCACACAACTTCACAAATATTCCAAAAATAATTTAATAAAATAATTAATTAAATTACGGGCGTTACAGTCTTCACCATCGGAATGTTGTAATGCCATAAAAGCAAGATTTGCATATTCATCATTTTCTGAATCAGATGAAGAACTTGTATCGCTTTCTTCAATGTAAGCCTTGTTGGATTTTAAGATTTTTCTTCCCTTGTAAGCATTTTTCTTGGACAACTTTGGGCACTCCATCTTTATGTGTCCACCTTTTCTATATTCATAACATTTGACTTTGTGTAGTGAAGAAGAGCCTTCTTTCTTTCAGAAAAGTTTCTCGCTTTTTGCAAAGTTGGAAGATTTATTATTATTAGCGAAAAACTTACTGAGCCTTTTTACAAGATGCATGAGTTCTTTTGAATCATCTTTGTCAAGTTCTTCCCTTGAGTTAACTTTCAATGCAACGCCTTTGGAATCCTCATTTTGAATCTCATGCTGTTCTATCTTTCCAAGTTCGATTTCATGTCCTTGAAGTTTGCCGAACAATTCCGCGAATGTCATTTTTGAAAGTCTTTTCTTTTCCGATATAGCCGTAAATTTTGGTTTCCATTCCCTGGACAATGATCTAAGCACTTTAAGATTTAATTCATCATTAGTAAAAGTCTTACCGAGTGCCATCAAATGGTTCGTCAGATGAACAAATCTCTTATGCAAGTCGAGAATTATCTCCCGGTGCTGCATTCTGAACATTTCATCATTTTGGCTTAAAGTATTCAATCTTGACCTCTTAACTTCAACGGTTCCTTCATGAGTTTCAACCAAAGTATCCCAAATTTCCTTTTCCGTTGTGCATGCCGAAACACGAAAGAATTCATCCATGCAAAGTGCACCTTGAAGAAGATTAATTGCTTTCTTATTATAAAGGACCTTTTTCTTATCATCGCCATCCCATGATGTTTTAGGCTTTGATGTTCCAACACCATTGACAACACATATCAGAATAAACTCACCATTTTGGACAGCATCCCATATTTCTTCTCCTTGTGCTTCCAGATGAGCCTTCATGCGAATTTTCCAAAAGTCAAAGTATTCACCACAAAATAAAAGGAGGCTTGTTGTTACTACCACCATATTTGAAAGTTGGTTGTGCAGAAGTCATTCTGGATCGAATAGAAACAAGTTACCTTAATTTTCTCTGATGTCAAATGTTGGTTTTTGAGTGCGCCTAAGACGGTGTTGAATAAAGTGGATTGCAGATTTTTATTCTTTTATGTGATGATGTTCTTATTTTCTTGTTTGTATATGAATATGAAAGCAATAAAATGCAGAAAATAAAGAACACAAGAGATTTATACTGGTTCCCCTTATATTTCGAGAGTACATCCAGTCCCCTTACCAACATGTAAGAGATTTCACTATAGTTAGAATTATCGTACAGCCTATCCACATTCAAATGTGATGCTCACTATCTAACCTATAGGGATATCAAAGGCTTTAACCATCCTTTAAGATCCAACCAAGTACATGAAGAACAATCCTGTTCAATGTACACACTTGTTTCAACAATCATGAAAACAAGGTAACCAATACAAAGTAAAAAAGAGAACAATCCTCCCTTAATAATCTCTTACTTCCAACAATCCTGGACATCAAGGTTATACCACAATCACTTTGAAAAAATGATTAGAAACAACTTCTTGAAGTAGATATGAAAGTTGATAATCAATGTCAATACAAAGTATTGATCTTTTCTCTTTCAAGACAACAATACAATGAATATATTACACAAGTGCTCAATGCATATGATGAAACTTTTCTAATGTTGTATTTGAAAATGTAAGAGTAAAAATTTCATGCAAGATCAAAATATTAATCAATGCACTTGTTTGAAAATGAGAAACAAAATGTTGAATTGTATGTTGTGATTGATTTTATTTGGTGTGTGTTTCTACTTCAGAAATATTTGATTTATATACAAGTATTGCACCCTTTCAAAAGGTTATAAATGAATATAGAAGTGCAATGGTTCATGGACAAGTACAATAAACAAACAACATTTAAAACAATCTTGTTTTTCAAATTCGTATCAGCGGTAACCGATTACCGGTAAGACTGTAACCGGTTACCCATGCAGGTAACGTTAAGAAATTTGAATTGTTGAAGCCTGTAACCGATTACCAGTAACCTATAATCGGTTACCACTGTATGAAAAAGTGAACTAACCTTTTTAATGATTTGGAAATGCAATGCAAGTTATATTAAAAGCCATGAAACATGTATGCATAATATTAGACATATTTTGAGCACTATAGTAACATACTATATTGAATTGGAGTCTTGTGCCGTAATGAAGATCAAATACCAAAGTCTTCTTTAGGAGTAACTTAGCATGCAAGCCAAAAGCCCATTTTGAGTAGATACTTTTTATTCTTCTTTTGATAATGCCTCTTGCCTTGATCATGATGTTTGTAATCATCAAAACATAACCTTGTTGAAGCATGATTCTACATTGTTTTGTTATTTGATTACATAATATATTATTGGCTTTCTTTCCTCTCCGACATATACTTTTAATATAGAGGTTCATGTGAACAGATTTGCTATGAGTTATTATGAAAGTGGATAATTAAATACTGGTTTTTGTTTTCTATGTAATGGTGCAGTGAAAGTTGTAATTGGATTCATGAAACTTCAATAGTGATCTATCTTAATTGACTATAACTTTCGTGTTTCAGTTTACCGATTTAAGGCTCGTCTGAGCTTGCCCTCCATGTGTTTGATGAAAAGTAAGAATGACGCAGTGATTATCGTTGCTTCGTTTCATGGTATGAGGTTAACATGAGTAATTAGTTTCTTCAGGACGAGACATAACCATTCTCCCCTAACAAATACTTTCATAGCCATGGATTGATAGATAACAGCTAGATTTTATTAGTAGTGTTGAATGACAATTGTTGAGTTTATTTTTTATTTTTTTTGTTTATGATAAACATATTTCAGATTATAGATTTAAAAATATATATAAAAACAATATTTAAAAAAAAATTGTTTAGTGCTTTGTAATCTAATGTTTCTGCAATTTTGATAATTTTAATGAACTTTTCACTAAGATCTGAGAAATTTGTTATGGCATCTTCTAATTCAAACTGATGGCAAGATTTCTGCAGAATGTTTTGTTTGAGGTCTTTGAAATTCAAATATTTGTTTTTTAATTTTTATCAAGTTTAAAAGTGGACTTTTATTTATACTAACTGAAGTTTATTTGTTTTTTTTCCTGATGTTGTGCAGGTTTTTTGGGCAGAAGCTTCAAAGTTTATTCATAATTCAAGTCAATTAAGTGTTTTATTTATCAGTGTTAATATTATAGTGTTAATGTTTGAATAGAAATCATTTTGTAAATTTCTGGTTGATGTAAATCTTATGTAAATGGTATTTGATCCAGCCAAATTATTGTGTTTATCAAATAAAAAAACAAAATTATTTAAATGGTATTAAAAATTAAACATACATATTTATTGGCTTAATCAGTATAAAAAAACTAAATATGATAAATAGTATTAAGAACTGAACCTGCTAATTTATTGCATAAATCAGTATAAAAAAAATTTAAATCTTGAATGTGGTACAAAATTGAACCAGTTCAGCATTAAAAATATTTAATTTCAATTTCATTTTGGGAAGTGGTTTCAAATTTAAATTAATCTAAAAGAGTTATTTTTTGATTTTATGAGGGTTATTTATGTTTTCATATTATTGGTCCAATTTATTAAATGTTTTCCATAAAAATATGATGTGATTGGTTGAATTTTGCTTTTTTTCACACGCTACCCTATTTGTTTAAAAAATTCATTAATTGCTTTGCATGCTTGAGTGTTTTCATTGGATTAAAAATAATTATATACTCTGAAATACTCAAAATTTTCTTTCAATCAATAATAAACATTTCAAATTCGATTGTGGAGATAAATTATTTGTTATTACCAATGGTGAGATAAATGGTCTCTTATTACCAATATGGTTTAAAATACTATGTTTCTCTTGATCAGTTCCATTTTTTTTTTCTTTTGTATTTTTCTTGTTCCGTTCCACTTCTTTGCCTTTTTTTTTTTTTTTAAATTTCTTGCCACATTCTTCCCATATTGATTTTACACTAAATTACACATTATGCATCGATGAACAAATAGTAAAAATAACAACACTCTGCAACTTTTCATCAATCTCTTTAAAAAAAAAACCATATAAAAAAAAGTATAATGTTGATAATTAAATTATAATATTTTTTAAGGCTAATAAATTCTGATTTATTTAATGTTTTTATTGTTAATCATTTTTATTTATAGTAATTTTTTTTACATATTATATATTATAATTGAAATGAATTTAAATTTCATTTATAATATATTAAATAAATAAATTAAGTATGAGTATTAACTTTTATTTTTAGTGAAAAGTAAAATTTTATTATGATCACTATAATTTATATTTAAGATAGTTTAAATTTTTTTAATTATGATCAATATATGCGTATCACCGATTGAAAAGTGTATCATCAGTTAAATTATAAAATAATACTCACTCTATTTTATATTATAAGATAAATTCACTTTTTAGATTCATTGAATTATTAATGCATCTAGTTTATATATAAACTAGATACATTAATAATTCAATTAATCTAAAAAGTGAATTTCACTTATAATATAACACGGAGGGAGTATGTCATTTATCAGTCAATTAAAATAAAATTATTTTGATGTGTATTACAAATTAATTAATAATAATTTTATAGATTAAAAATTATTTTATTAGATAATGTGTCTCACTGTAAAAGTGAGTCAACTGCCCATATTTGAAACTTTAAAGTAAAATTAATATTCACACGCACGTACAGATAACAAATCAGTATAGTACGAACACATGAGTGTTTATGTTAAAATTTGAATAAATTTAATAATTATTATATTATAATATAATTAAACAAAATAAAAATAAAAATATTTAAAATAATATGTAAATCCAAACACGACATAAATATGTTATTTTTTAATTATTTATGTTATTAAAATTTTATTTTAAAATTATTTTAATTTTAAAATATAATATTTTTTGAAATGATATATGAAAAATTAAAATAAATATTATTGATATAAAACAATTTTATTTTTCTTTTAAAAACATGTATTTTTAAAAAAAAATAATAAACTCTTTTAGTAAAATAATTTTGTTTTTTTTATTTACATTTTGAAAACAAAAGCATGCGTACCACACCAGTACTAGTGTGATCACATATGTACTAATATTAAGATATTGATTTAAATATTGAATAATAACGAGAATAATTTTGATAAAACAAATTTGTTTTTCTTTTAAAAATATGATTTTTTTTTTAAAAATAATAATTTTTTTTGATAAAATAAATTTTTTTCTTATTTATATTTTATTACATTTTGAAAATAAAATCGTACAAACCACTTTAGTACCCGCTCAAACGCACACTTTTAATATATAGAAAGTTAAAATATATATTATTGATGTAAAACAATTATGATAAAAAAATTATTTAACTTTTAAAAATATGTCTTTTTTTTTTAAATAATACAAAAATTTGTAATACAATTTTGTTTTTCTGATTTACATTTTTCTTACATTTTAAAATAATTATATCATTGATTAAAATATTTATATATACAGAAGAAAATATTAAAACTAATTTATTATTTTTTTAAAAAATAATAAATTTTTTTGATTAGATTATTTTATCTTTTTTTTTTATTATATTTTTCTTATTCTTTTATTACAATTTAAAAACAAAAATGTGTATATCACACTAATACCCATAAGAACGTAAGGATAAGAGACCAGTGACATGTGAGCGCACAAATAACTATATTAAAATTCGTGCGAACGTATAAGTGATTATATTTTATATACAATTAAAAAATATATATATTTAAAATAATGTAAATCCAAACAAGAGAAAATAATATTTTTAATGATTTATAATATAAATATTTTTATTTTGAAATTATTTCACATTTAAGATATAATATTTTTTAAGATAATATATAAAAAATTGAAATATATATTAATAATATAATGATAAAATAATTTTATTTTTATTTTAAAAATATACTTTATTTAAAAAATATTTTTTATTTTAAAAATAATAAATTATTTTAGTAAAATAATTTTATTTTCCTTATTTATATTTTTATTATAATTTGAAAACATATATCCGATTAATTAAAGACAATAAATTATAATAAAATGTATACGGGCAAATCCGTCTTTCCGCTAGTTGTAGTAATATCTAGAATACAAGTATCTCAAATACGCCTATAAATACTGACCCATAGTTCGTAGATAAGCATCAACATTTCAACGTTCAACAACACTAGTTAAACACTTTACTCTTTTCTCTTTCTTTCTCCTTCTTTATCAATACTGTATCCTTATCTTGTTCTCCACCACACCAACCACAACAATGGAGACACTCTCTGCAACAAGAACAACCTCCTCCTCGCTGAATCCCAACGCTCCGATGTTCGTTCCACTTGCATACCGCACGGTGGAAGATTTCTCCGATGACTGGTGGGCCCTAGTTCACTCCTCGCCCTGGTTTCGCGATTACTGGCTCCGCGAACGCTTCCAAGATCCACAGAACCAAAACGACGCGTTTTCGGAATTTGATTTTGATATGGATGAAGACGATCTTTTCCATGTCCATCAAATTGAACACCGTAAGCTATTTTTTGAATCTCTACATATTATTTTTTTATTCAAAATAATAAAATTAATCTTTAATTGTTTATGGATTAATGGATCTGGTTTTTTTTTCTGGCGCGTGTAGAACACGGAGACGGGAAAGAGTTGGTGTCCTTGGGGTCTTTGAAATGGAGAGGCTATGGTGGTTGGGCTGAGGCTCCGAAATATGCGGAGAAGGCCCCGAAGAATTTTAAGCCCAGAGTGAGCCCACGGGCTATTCATCAGCCCAGGTAGATTTGTGGCCAGTGGGAACGATGCTCGTGTTGTAAATAAAAAACCAGAGTCTAGAGTCGCTTGAGGCGTAGTATGAAAGTAACTAGATTTATGATTTCGGAGTTTTATTGTAATTTCTCATTTTTATTTTGTTTGTTAAATAGTTCAGTTGTTCTAGATTCAGTGTATTACAAATTCAAAAAATAGAATAAATAATTTCTTTCTTTTTCTTTCTATGTGAATCTTTTTTTTATTCTTAATTCTTTGGTTTTTTTTTGTTGCTGTGATGTTGTTTCGGCGTTATGAGGTGATCTCAATGGCTGAGGTTTAAAAATTGCTTAGGACGAGAAACTGTAATAAAGTGATTAAAAGTTGTAAGTTTACATCCGAAGTTAAATGAATGGTTTAGTTGTTTAATTAAAAAATTGGTTATGGTGTGGTGTGAATTGTGAATGTGAATTAGTTGCCTTCAATTCTAAACATTACTTTAACTATTTTCTTTACATGATCTCGACTCTTCTTTCACCCCTCGAAGATTATTGGCATAGTGACACTTCATGACAACTGTAGAGAGCTTATCTGTAGAAACTGGTCCACTGTGATTATTGGCTGCCGTCTGAAAGCTAACCTAAGGAGTTGGTAGTATACATGAACGAAAGTGATCTTAATTTGCTGCCTCTACAATCCAGTTTTGAGATATGTTAATCCTTTCAATCGAGTTTTTTGAAAGTTTACTTTCAACCCAGACATTGATTTAAACAGTAAGTTTACTTACATTGATTTAAACAGTAAGTTTACTTTCAACCCGGACATTGATTTAAACAGTAGTAGGATTTCTTTTATGGTTCAAATATTGGTCCAACTATTTTCACTAATGATCATAGTGTCGTTTACATATTGAAGGTGGGATAATCGTTTTTCGCCAACCTCAAATTTGTATTAAAAAAATCTCTGAGAATCAATAACTTTCTTTATTAATTGGCTAAATCCTTCAACTCAACTGTGATTAATCATTAGATTAGTTTTCAGTTGGCTAAAAATCTACGGTGATAGTATACTAATGACTAATCCTTCACTAATACTAATGAGTTAGATTAATGAAAGATTAATCATTAGACTACCAACTCCTTAATATACTACCAACTCATTAGTATACTACCAACTGAAAGCTAATCTAATGATTAATCTCAGTTGAAGGATTTAGTCGATTAACGAAGAAAGTTGTTGATACTAGGAGGTTTTTTTAATACAAATTTGAGGTTGGCAAAAAACGATTATCTCACCTTCAACATGCAAACGTCACTATGATCATTAGTGAGAATATTTGGACCAATATTCGAACCATAAAGGAAATCCTACTGCTGTTTAAATCAATGTCCGGGTTGAAAGTAAACTTTCAACAAAGTTCGATTGTAGGGATTAACATATCTCAAAATCGGATTGTAGAGGCAACAAACATCCTTCAGTGCAAATTAGGATCACTTCCGCTCATGTACCCCGGTCTTCAATTGGGGCAAATTCGAATCGGAAAGATACTTAGAACCATGTGATAAATATTGTGAAATCAAGGTTGAGCAGGTGGAAGAACAAAAATTTATCTATTGGTGGCCGGGTAGTAATCTTAAAATCTGTTTGCAATTCTGGTTTATTATCTCTCCTTCTTCAAGGCTCCATCAGGTATCATATCAAAACTAGAGTCTATTTATTTACATTTTATTGGGGGGGGGGGGGGGGGGGGGTGTTGTTGTTGTGAGGAAGAGAGGAAAATTAATTGGGTCAAATGGGAGTTGGTGTGTAGACAGATTGAGAATGGAGGTTTGGGGATTGGAAACCTTAGGAAGTTTAATTCGGCTATGTTGAGAAAATGGGAGTGGAAAGTGGTTAATGAGAGGAAAGGAATTTGGTTTAAAGTGTTAGTCAATAAATACAGGATGATCAATGGGGTATTAAGTCTGGGTTAAATGGAGCGTCAATTTGGTGGAAGGATATATGTAATTTGGATATAGGTGAGTGTGTACCGTTAAGGGAATATACAGTGAAAGAGGCGTACAAAAGCATGGAGTCGGATGACCAACAATTACTTAGTCATCCGTGGTGCGAAATCTGGAATAAAACGTTACGTTCGAAAGTATCGTGTTTGGTGTAGAGAGTGCTACAAAATAGAATTTCTACAAAAGACAATTTAGTTCGAAGGGGAGTATTATCTGTAACACCCCATTTCTACCCAACAGATTATATAAAATCAGAGTTTCAAAATTTCCAACAACATATGGAATGTTACACTTTCAACTTAAAACAACGACAATCAAACACTTATAAATCGGATACATAACACAATATTTTGGGTGGAGCGATAACAATCTGCTGAGTCTTTAAAAATAAAATAACTTTCATTACTACGCAGCGGATTCACAAAATTCAACTGAAAACACCATAACATCTTGTCCAACTCAAACAACTTTAAGACAACAAGTCTTTAATGAAAACAACTTAAAAATTCAGCAACATAATGAAAACCAACAATAAAGAAAACATGCATTCATCCCTCCGAGTGCTACATATCAGAGTGACAACACCGATTCAGACTAACGAAGGTAACAACCATCCTTCTTGATTACCCGCATGTTACCAACAGAGGGCAACATTTAAATAGAAGGTGTGAGACATCGAACCATATAATTGAGTGTATGATAAATAATATATTAGATCAGATTATATAAAATCACCACTTCACAACTTTCAACCAACATCAATCATCACAAGTCAACAACACAACAACTTAAATATGCAATACGAAATGTGACTCGTTACAATGCACATGCATGTGGTACCAATGGAGCAGAACTCCCAATTTAAAAACGGAGCAGAACTCCCAACTTAAAAACAGAGCAGAACTCCCAACTTAAAAGTGGAGCAGAACTCCCAACTTAATAATTACCAATTAATAGAGGCATCAACAAGGCATAAGCCTTCTTCGCAGTTTGCTAATCCAAGCCATCGCAAAATATGCAAATGTATGTGACTCAATGAATGCACTATCATATACTCACAACAATCATCGTTCATCGCAAGACATAAGCCTATATCACCATTATTATCAGTAAATAGAGGTAATTCACCGTCATTTAAAATTCCCTACAACTTCGCATTATCAACAAAAATTCACAGCAACAATCACAACAACACAACAACGACAATACAATAACAAATCAACAACAATAATTAAACAGCAACTTAACAACCATTCAACAGCAACTCATCGACAAATCAACACTGGACATAAGCCTACCACTTTATCTTGCCAATAAATAGCGGCATTTTAACATCAATATGTCATCAACAATAATTCCACAGCAACTCAACCACAACAACAACACAACAACAGGTCAACATTGCCATAGGCCTACAACATAATATTGCCCATAATTATTCAGATAGTTCTCGACTATACCAGCTAATTAATAATCTAAATGCTTATTTTTAATTATAAATCTTCGACAAATTATTATACTATAATACTACATCATCATTATCATTAATATTATTATGAACCAAGCATTATCATAAGATCGTCATGTCATCATCATGCTTAATCACCACAAAACATCATAGCGATTCAATGTGGGGAAGATAACTCTATCCTATTTTTGGTACTAGAATTATCCTTCTTATCCTTTATTTTACTCCTTATAAATATAGTTCATCGTGTTATCTATCCAACGCTTTGAACGACACCTCAAACGCAGTCCGGAAACTCAAGTTATGGTCTTTAGAAAAATCTGTCAAAAATTGGATTGCTTGAGTTGACGCATGCCCCCTTTGAGTCGACGCATATGTATTCTATCTGCCCCGGGTGTGCTCAGGTCGACCCAATGAGTCGATGCATACTGATTCTTAAACCTGCATTAGTCGATGCATGACTTCTTTGAGTCGACGCATGTTGTTTTGTGCTGAATTTTTCTGCGATTTTTCTGCGCTTTCACTATATTATGGGTCTTAAAACATTATCTAATCATAGGTAATCATCATCTATTATCATCCTATGTTTCTACATCAATTATACATCATTTGGGCATCATTATTCATCTCTCAATTTCAACAATATATCAATTTCAAAAACAAACAGAAACAACTTTCACAAACCCAATCTCACATACCATTCATTATATACCCTATTATAAAATCAGAACCCCACCCTTACCTCGGATTAAAGACTGCTCTATTCCACCGGTTGAACCTCGCTTTGCCATAGCTTTTCAACCTTTTCCTCTTCTTCCACTTCTCCTCTTCACATCAGCAACTTTACGTATTCTCCAAAAACTCTCAAACCCCTATTCTTCCTTTTCTCATAAAAACCTAATTCCTTCTTATTCAACTTAACATACCATCTTACTATTATTCTTATTGGGATTAATATTCGCAACCCCCCTTTTAGTGCTATCAACACTTAATTAAACCCAACTATTATCCTTATATTATTATAATATTATTGCTAATATTAATCAACCGATTAATCAACCAAATAACAACTTAGCAACTTTCATCAACAACTCACAACATGACGACCCAACAACTAATTCGAAAATATTTCGAAAATATTTAATTAAATAATTAATTAAATATCGGGCGTTACAACTCTCCCCCACTTAGAATATTTTCGTCCTCAGAAATCCACTCGACACTACAACTCTTAATGCGAATTTCGCATCCATCTCTCTGATCTTCAATTCGCGTTTGGAAACACTTCGACCACTACTTTCTCGACATAACAACACTCAACATGATATAATTCAAATCCACACATGCTAATCATTCAACATTTCCATGACATAACCGCTAACAACTTATCAAACACTTCAACAAAATATCATTAACCTTATTCATATTGTCGTATCACTCTTATAGTGACATCAACATAGCCAACATAATAAACTTCGTCATATTATGAAATATTATTCCTTACTTACGGTAATCAATAACAACATCATGACAACGGGAACAAAACTATTATAACATCAACTTAACAATATAACTCAACAAATATACACATAACTCACCATCGACCAACAACCACAATAATATCCTTATAAATTAGCAAATATCTCTGAGATATCACAACACCTTGGCACATCATCCCTACATAAAAAATATACCAAATCAAGCATGCGGAGTCGTATACTCATAGCAACTGCGCCACTTACGCTTTAGCTGAGCAACTCTAATAATCCATCTTAAGTCACTGTCCTCATTAAAATTTTTGCCAACTATACAATTTACAAGTCTCACTCTAGTTTCAGACTTTCCTCAACATCCACCATAAAACCATTGTTCACTTGATATTCTCAATCTTTCACTTTGCAACGTTAGCTCACATATAAACCCGCTACTCTGAATTGTTCAATACGCCTCAACTCTTTCTTAGCCACTCTTCACACAAATTGGTGAGTGACTATCTCATGATACAGAATCAACCACTTCACTCACCATTAAGATAGAAAGACAAGTCTATACCATCCAACATGGTCTTATCTACTATCAACAAGAGATTAAGGGTGATCAGTTCCTCAATTTGTCAATAGACAGTCGACAACCATAATTGAGTGTAAACCATCGTTATCAAACTATAATTGTGTTCCTTTAGAACTTGTACTCAAGTCACCTAAAGAACCATAATCAAATAATTTCCAATGAGGTTTACAAACACTCCCACAATTTTCCTCTCATTCGATCTTGTCAATGAGACACCAACGCTCAACATATTACACGATCCATATTACACTCACTTAGCCTCACACGAAGGTTAAGTATCCTCCAACTCTAGAATTACTCTCTTCATCTCCTCATCATCAGGAATACAAATTCGATTACGGAATCTCAACATACCCATGCACATCTAACTTGAAATCATCATTCTCAGACTGATCGAGTCCAACCACCGAATCAACCAATTTTACATCTAACTTCCGAGCTTCTTTGATAATGTCTAGAAAATCATTTTTAATCTTCAACATCCCCAACATAACACTCTTCGGTGTCACTTCATAAACTAAGCTCATATCTCTGAACTGTTCAATTAACTCCAATTCTTTAACCATCATTGCCGACATATGTAAAGTCTTTCGACTTAAAGCATCAGCCACGACATTAGCTTTACCTGGATGATCAAACCGAAATCATATTGTTTCAGCAACTCCACCCATCTTTGTTGTCTCTTATTCAATTCCTTCTGATCAAATAAATACTTTAAACTCTTATGGTCGCTAAATACTTTAAATCTAGAACCAAAAAGATAATGTTCCCAAATCTTCAACATAAACACCACGGCTGCTAACTCTAAGTCACGTGTAGGATAATTCCTCTCATGAACTATGAGTTGTATAGAAGCACAAGCAATAACTTGTCCATTCATCATTAGCACACCACTAAGTCCCATCTTAGACGCATTCATAATACACTACAAATGACTCACTCGAATTAGGCAAAACCAATATTGGAGCAGTCGTCAATCTTTTCTTTAGTTCTACAAATATTTCTTCACATGCAACATCCCATACTTGAAATTATGAATGACTATCCTTTTTAATGCCGGACATCTCATTTCTCAACTTATTCTCCAATAACCTATTATGCTTGACCTCGTCTTGAACAAGTGCGATAATAATCATTTATGCCCAAAAAGCCTCTAGTTCCGTAAACGACTTCAGAGTTCCTCCATATGGTAATGCGTCAACCATATTTGAAAACACTTTCATATGATAGAATATATTCCTATCTCCTCATAGGTTCAAACGGAACACCAATCCGATACTCGGAACATAAGATATGAATTTCCAAAGTTATCCAAAAATGTGAACACCGACGTCATACAATGACATACTAATACACACTTTACGATAACATCATAACCGAATTTCTTTGTACCAGTACCAACACTTACCATCCTTGAAATCGTACTCATCTCCTCGCATTTCCGACTCTGACTCGCGATTCAAAACATTCCAACAACTTCAACAACTTTTACAATCACTCACAAGGATCCCACGACAAGGTCTACAACAATCTTTCCCTCTATCACCGTTCAAACATCGACATCTTACGCAAGGGATACTCAAACTGACAACTTCACAGTCCACCAACAGCGCTGAAACATCATAACTTTCTAAATTCCATCTTCTAAAAATTATCTTTGTTACTTAACAATCACCTTCAGAAACATCATGGATTTACACTCTACTCGTATATCAACAATTGCTACACTACTCCTCATCCTCCGAGAAGTAAACATCAGCAGTGTTTGATCATCCTCCTTCAAGACGTTCCAACTTGATTAACAAACAAAATATTTAATCCATGTAACCTTAGGATTCAGGAAACAACAAGACTTCAACAATGCTTGCACTATCGCAAACAACAACATACTGAACCAACATCTTACAATCGAAACACATCCGAGAAGCAAAGTTTCTCCCCCACTTATCTTCAAACCAACTCCTGCACATAATCGACTAGAAAAGCAAGAAAATACTGACAGTGTTCCACACACTTGTCGCATACTAAGGGACAAACAACATTAGGCAACTTGGCCGGACAGACCGACCTGCTCTGATACTATTATTGTAACACCCCATTTCTACCCAACGGATTATATAAAATCAGAGTTTCAAAATTTCCAACAACATATGAAATGTTACACTTTCAACTTAAAACAATGACTATCAATCACCTGTAAATCGGATACATAACACAATATTTCGGGTGGAGCGATAAAAATCTGCTGAGTCTTTAAAAATAAAACAAATTTCATTACTACACAGCGGATTCACAAAATTCAACTGAAAACACCATAAAATCTTGTCCAACTTAAAACAACTTTAAGATAACAAGTCTTTAATGAAAACAACTTAAAAATTCAACAACATAATGAAAACCAACAATAAAGAAAACATGCATTCATCCCCCCGAGTGTTACGTATCAGAGCGATAACACCGACTCAGACTAACGAAGGTAACAACTATCCTTCTTGATTACCTGCACGTTACAACAGAGGGCAACATTCAAACAAAAGGCGTGAGATATTGAACCATATAATTGAGTGTATGATAAATAATATATTAAACCAGATTATATAAAATCACCACTTCAAAACTTTCAACCAACATCAATCATCACAATTCAACAACACAACAACTTAAATACGCAATACAAAATGTGACTCGTTACAATGCACATTTATGTGGTACCGATGGAGCATAAATCCCAACTTAAAAATGGAGCATAACTCCCAACTTAAAAATGGAGCAGAACTCCCAACTTAAAAACAGAGCAGAACTCCCAACTTAAAAATGGAGCAAAACTCCCAACTTAATAATTTCCAATTAATAGAGGCATCAACAAGGCATAAGTCTTCTTCACAGTTTGCCAATCCATGCCATCGCAAAATATGCAAATGTATGTGACTTAATGAATGCACTATCATATACTCACAACAATCATCGTTCATCGCAAGGCATAAGCCTTTATCACCATTATTACCAGTAAATAGAGGTAATTCATCGTCATTTAAAATTCCCTGCAACTTCGCATTATCAACAAAAATTCACAACAACAATCACAACAACACAACAACGACAATAAAACAACAAATCAACAATAATAATTAAACAACAACTTAGTAACCATTCAACAACAACTCATCGACAAATCAACATTGGCCATAAGCCTACCACTTTATCTTGCCAATAAATAGCGGCATTTCAACATCAACATATCATCAACAATAATTCCACAGCAACTCAACCACAACAACAACATAACAACAGGTTAACAACCATTCAACATTGGCCATAAGCCTACAACATAATATTGCCCATAATTATTCGAACAATTCTCGACTATACCGGCTAATTAATTATTTAAATGCTTATTTCTAATTATAAAACTTCTACAAATTATTATAGTATAATACTACAACATCATTATTATTAATATTATTATGAACCAAGCATTATCATAAGATCGTCATGTCATCATCATACTTCATCACCACAAAACATCATAGCGATTCAATGCGGGGAAAATAACTCTATCCTAACTTGGGTACTAGAATTATCCTTCTTATCCTTCATTTTACTCCTTATAAATATAGCTCATCGTGTTTTCTATCCAACGCTTCAAACGACACCTCAAACGGAGTCCGAAAACTCAAGTTACGACCTTTAGAAAAAATCTGTCAAAAAAAGGATTGCTTGAGTCGACGCATGCCCCCTTTTAGTCGATGCATAGGTATTCTGTCTGCCCCGGATGTGCTCATGTCGACCCAGTGAGTCAATGCATACTGACTCTTGAACCTGCATGAGTTGATGCATGACCTCTTTGAGTCGACACATGTTGTTTTGTGCTGAATTTTTCTGTGATTTTTCTGCGCTTTCACTATATTATGGCTCTTAAAACATTATCTAATCATAGATAATCATCATCTATTATCATCCTATGTTTCTACATAAATTATACATCATTTGGGCATCATTATTCATCTCTCAATTTCAACAATATATCAATTTCAAAAACAAACAGAAACAACTTTCACAAACCCAACCTCACATACCATTCATTATATAACCTATTATAAAGTCAGAACCCCACCCTTACCTCGGATTGGAGACCGCTCTATTACACCGGTTGAACCTTGCTTTGCCATAGCTTTTCAACCTTTGCCTCTTCTTCCACTTCTCCTATTCACATCAACAACTTTACGTATTCTCTAAAAACTCCCAAACCCTTATTCTTCCTTTTCTCATAAAAACCTAATTCCTTCTAATTCAACTTAACATACCATATTACTATTATTCTTATCAGGCTTAATATTCGCAACCCTCCTTTTACTGCTATCAACACTTAATTAAGCCCAACTATTATCCTTATATTATTCTAATATTATTGCTAATATTAATCAACCGATTAATCAACCAAATAACAACTTAGCAACTTTCATCAATAACTCATAACATGACAACCCAACAACTTATCCCAACAATAACTAATTCGAAAATATTTCGAAAATATTTAATTAAATAATTAATTAAATATCGGGTGTTACATTATCTAATAGCCAAATAGGTTGTGCCGTGGAGTGTCAGAGAGAGGAATCAGTATCTCATATTTTCTTTGAATGTCCAAAATTTACGGGTGCGTGGAGTCGCATCTGTAAGCAACTGGATAGGAGTTTATACAAATCTGCACAATGATGGATGGAAACACCTCGAACAGTTTGAAGGTTTGCTTGAAACACAAAGAATGTTAACCTTGAAATTGAGAGTTATATGGGCTGCTTGTGTGTGGTGCATATGGAGATACATGAATAATAAAGTGTTCCGAAACGAAGAAATACAATTGGAAAAATTGGTAGAAGAGTCAAAGATTTTGGCTTGGAGATGACTTAGATTAAAATTTAATTCTATTGCTGATGATATAGTCGCATGGTACAAGAACCCTAAGGTGTGTTTCGGCATACTTGATGATTGAGAACTTGGGTGTGTGTAGAGCTGGTGTGCAAGAATTCGAATTTTGGCAAGGCAGTTTTAGTGCATTGTAGCGGTCTTCAAAACTTCACATTGAATGTTTTAACTTAGGGAGTCTTTTGGAGTTGTTTTCTTTTTGGCTATGATATTTGTTGTACCTCAAAATTTGCCCTCTCATGTTTTCCAAGATCTTCTCTTACATGGTTGGTTACAAACACTTGCTTAGAGAAAATATAATTTTTTCTAAAGATAATCAAGTGTCTTTCGATTGGCATATGAACAAGGTACTTCGATTGGGAATTTGGCACTCTTCGATCATGATTTGATTAGTAAGCTTCGATTGGGTATTTGGCACCCTTCGAGCAAGCTTTGGTCCACAAGTATCATTCCAGCAGTGCCCTATGTGCGTGCCTTCATCGCACTAGGAAAATACTCCCTCTGTGCGTACCTTCAGCGCACAAGGAAAGAACCCCTACAAGTTTGCTTCAATTCACCAGCTGTGGACTCCTGCATGCATGCTTGGTTTAGAAAAAGGCCCTTTCAACTTACCTTCAGCGCACAAAGTAAATACTCCCTTCATGATTTCCTCCAGCGCACAAGGCAAAGGCTCCCTCTTCAACTTGCCTTGGATGCACAAGGAAAAGGCTCCCTCTTCAACTTGCCTTCAGCGCACAAGGCAAAGGCTCCCTCTTCAATTTGTCTTCGATTCACAAGGCCAAAACCCTTTCAACTGGCCTTCGATTCATAGAGCAATAGCCTCCCTCATGCTAGCATCCACAAGGCATTGGTTTTCTTTGTGCTAGTTTTAACTGGGCAATAGTTCCCTTTGAAACTGCTTGCGTCAACTCTATCCCTGAACCCTTCAACACATGATTGCTATATTATGAGCACAAATTGGTGGCCCATTCAAAGAAAGCGCAAGGCATACATGTGGGTTATTCGAAAGACACATAAAATGGCCATTCGAAGGATGTACAAGCGTTCCATTCGAAGGAGACACATAATTATTGAAAATAAGTTTGTCTTATGATGAGTTTTGGTCCAAGTTGCTTGCTGGCCCAAAATCCAACATGTTACCAAGCCCAAGCCTCCTGCACAATTGCATTCGAAGGAGGTAACGAGAGAAGTTTTGACTGGCCAGAAAGGAGTTTTCGCTTGGGCTAGTTGAAGGGTTTTAGATCAAGCTACCAAGGCAAATAGGGGATCAATCGAAGAAGCCCCAATGATCAGGATTTGGTCCATTCGAAGGAGGTAATTTTGGGCCAATCGAAAAGAAAGGATTGAGGGTATTCGAAGGAGTCAAACATGTGTAGGTTCACTCAAGATTTCAAAATGGCAAGAATCATCCAAATATGGCCAACTTTCAATATGTTGGATTTTTGTCTCATGGCTTTGAAAACCTTTGTCTCTTTCCATACTTGCTCTCCCCACACTCCTATAAATACAAGGATAACACCACATTGCCAATGGAGGGAAAACAAAATAAAAAATTATAGACTACACACACACGCTGCCTCATAAGACACAACAAAGTTATCAAAAATCTCATAAGTGATCCAAAATCGAAGCAACCTTCAACAAATGCTCCACTCACTCCTTGAAGTTTGCAGGAGGCGTTCCCAAGCACTAGGCAGGTCCAACATACACTGGAGCATCACTCACACAATCTGTCCATTGGTAATTTGCTTTCGATCTCAAACTAGCTAAGCATGCAATTTTTAAATTCATGTTAATCATACATTCATGTTATTGCTAATGTTTATTATTGCTTTCATGCGTTACATGAAAGATTAAGCGCATGGGTGAGATCGTGCCATTGCTTGAGCACGATCTATATTTTCTTTCGAATCTCAGGATTCATGACGTTACAAGATGAAATGGCTTTCGATTCAAGACCCAAGGGATTCAGATTAGGATGATACAACCATAGGCTGTCGAATCCAAGACTAGATTCGATCCAAATCTGGATTTTTGTTTTTGTTTCTCTAATAGATTTTTTTTTGCAGATCAAAGGAATATATCATGCACCATTGACCTGCTTCCTCATTGGATCGAAAGGCAACTCTAGGCTCCTTTTTGATCCATTCATGCTTGCTACAATTTGCATAGTCTCATGCACCATCCTGCCCTTTTGAATTCTGTTATTGCGTTATTTCCTTTTATTTAGTCTTATTTGCTCAGCAAAATATCAAATAAAAAATCATCACAAAAATTTGGATTAGATTTTTATTAATTAAATTAATTTCTTAATTAATTAATTAATTAATTTTAACATCTTCTTTCCTTTTAAAAAAATTAAAATAAATTAGAATGTAGGTTTAATTTTATTTTTTAATTTATTTTCTTTTCATAAAAATCAAATAAAACACAAAAAAAATTTCCTTTTACCTTAGGATTTATAGGCGTATTTTCAATTCACGCGCTTATTTTCAATTTTGCATTTTTATTATTAATGTACTTGCCCATGGATTGTAATAGAATAACTAGGACATTTACTTGCTTTTATCTCCCTATTTTGGACTTGTAATAATCCCCTCCCTGAAACCTTGTAATAGCGTAGATTTAAATTCCCGCACTTTAAATTCATGTACATATATTAAATGCTTAGATGTATGCCTAATAGGATAGCATGACAAGAGCATACAAATCAAACGCTAGCAAACCTAACACAAAAGACAAAAATTAACTGAATACAACACACTGTCACATATACACCTCTAGGGTACTCCCACTTTGGTTACCGAAAATAAAACAGTCATGTCCCTCGAAAGTAGGGACGCTTTAGCAAAGACCCACAAATCAAAAGATCATAGTCCCCTGATGACCCTACGGTGTTGCCTTTCGGTAAATGATCTAGTACCTTAAACAAAATTGTTAAAGCGTCTCTATATGTTGCCTTTATGACTGTACGATGACCCACAAATGTCCCTCATACATCCAAACGACTATGGGAACCTACTCACTAATAGTAGGCTAGACTTGTCTAAAGGAAAGGAGGAAAAGAACGACCTGTTCGAGTAAAGTAGATAGTTGTTAGATGCTTGCTCAAAAACAATTTTTCACACTTACTTAAAACAACCTTCAAAAACCTTTTCAAAATGCTTTATCAACACTCTTAAGGACTGATGCAAGAGTTATCATAAAGCCAACTTCCTCATCATGGCATTTCAAAAATACTTTTTTCAAAACTCACAAAGCACAAGGTATTTCAAAAAATGAGCTAAGCATCTAAGAGCCCATAGATAACTACGAATGGAAAGGGTGCTAACACCTTTCCTTTCCATAATCTACCCCCTTACTCAAAAAACTCTCGAAAGGTCTTTTTCTGTTCTTTTAACCATTTCCTTCATTGGATAAAAGAAAATTAGGTGGCGACTCTTGCTTACCGCAACATTTGCTAATACAAACGCAAAACCAATATAAATAGTCAGTTCTGCTAGCGTATCACAGAACTAGCGACTCTGCTGGGGATTATTAAAAAGTGGGGTTACCTTAGAGCTTAATTCATTTTTAAATTGCTTTACATTGTGTGTTTTGTATGCTTTACTTTTGAGGTTTGTTTGGATTATTACTAAGAGATCCTACACCCGGATCTGGGGCACCTTTTTTAGGTAAGCAGCAATAGATCGTGGAGACTGTACGGTGTAGACTGATATGGTCAAAGCAATGGTTGCGTTAGTGTGACACATTTGTTGGTACCAGTATCCCTTGTGTTAAATCGAGGAGAATACATAGCCACTGTGTGGTGTCATAAAGCACTAATGGACCTTAGAACCTTAGTTGAACAAACTTGGCCATTAGAAAGTAGTGAAATAGCCAGCCTCGGTATAAAGCTGAGGATTGGTTGATACTCGATCCTACACTCATTGAGATCGTACTTTTGGGATATTTAGGCCGCGAGAAAAGATCGCCTAAGCTAAAACAATGCCTGATAAAGAAATATCTGTAATATTGAGACTCCTTAGAACCCGGATACTTTTCTAAGATAGGTTGAACCAACTATACTTCAAGAGGGTATTTGCCTATAAACCTCATGCAAGCCTAAACCTAAGGCTACTTGTGTGACTTATTTACTTTCATTATCCAACAACATGATTTCCTTGCAGGACTTGTTTATAGTCATTTGAACCTCTTACAAGGCTTACTTGTCTTCATCACCTTACACTTTTGCATGATGCATAGAATACACATCATAACATCATGCCATATCATTTCCTTAACCATTTCAAGGATCTTAAGGGTCTGTGATGCAGGTTATGATGAACCAGACTTCCAGCAAGGGGCAAAGGGGTTTATTTTCCTCTAGCCAGTGCTGTCAAAAGATCAAAACACGATAACTTGAGTTAGGGGCTATGACCCACTTGATATGGTGAACTTGTTTCTCATAGAAGGGCATTCAACAATACGAAGTTCTTCTGTCAAAGCTGCAGTCAGAATTTAACTTCTGACATTTTCTTGTGTTTACCCCGCGAGATCCTTGAAAATATTGCATCCACACATCATGCATGTCATTACCTAACAGGTCTCCCAGTACAGGTTTCTCATATTCTCGCTGTCTATTTCAACAAGGAAAATGGCTCTCAAACAGAACAACATAGATCTCCAAACTCAGGATGCTCAGTTCAAGGAAATGTTCCTGAACCTATCCAAGAGGCAAGAAGAGTTGAAAGTACTTCTCAACGGGAATTTGACCAAGAAACATCCCGACAACAACAAGGATGACCAGTTAGAACAATTGCAAACTAATATGGAAAGGATGAGAATCCAGATGGGTAGTCATATGTCTCTTATCCAAAGTTTAGCTTGGGAACAAGAAGAGTTAAGGATTCTCATCAATAAACTTCATCAAGATGGATGCAACCGTATGAAGCAAACAGTCGAGACTGGGGATCAAGTCACTAACCAGTCCATGATGAGACAAGAAGTTGTCTTGGTGGAGAGTAGACCTTTCTAAAAGGCTGCCACGTCGCAACCTCGCCAACAAAAACAGGGTAATCAGCGTAAGTGAAATACATCTAAAAGACGCTTTACCGAAATCAACGTGTCATTGGCTCAAGCATTGGAACACGTGTTAGAGGCCAAGCTGGTTACATTGAAGGATCCTCCTCAGAATCCCAACACCGCTTCCCCGATGTACAATCCAAATGCAAGGTGTATGTACCACTCCAACAGTCCTGGACATGACACTAATAGTTGTTGGACATTGAGAAATAAGATTCAAGACTTGATCGACGAAGGAGTGCTGGAGTTTACACAAGATGGTCAAGCTGAATTCTTCTGCCATCCCTCCAAGGCACATCATCTGAAGTGACGAAGTTTAAGAAAAGAAATTTTTGTTCATTTGAATTTTCATTTATAATTTCTTTGTTTTGTTTAAACACTTATCTCTATGTCAGACTTTGGTTACTTCCATTAATGCATTGCATGTGTTTGTCTTGAATCAATTCATTAATATTCACTATATTCAAACTGTGTTTGACTTCCTTTTTGTGATATTCAACTCTTGATCAAAAGCTCTAAGCCTTTATATGGAGGATGACGAAAAAGATACCACAATATATACAATATGCTTTTGAACAGACCTGGCTAACGATGTACAAGCGTTCTTTCAAATCCTAAAACAGTGGAGTTATAAGGAGGATAATCCCTAGTCAACCCCTTTGAGCCTAAGAAGTAGGAGTTTTATTTTTCACACAAATTAAACCCTTTAATCATAACCTGGGGCAGGGTAGTTTTTCAGTTAGTTCAAAGGTGCATTCAATCGCAAGCTTTCCCTCCATACACGACGAGTGGTGTTGAAGATGCCCTTCTAAAACAAAAGGTGGTGATGGTTCCACCTAATCATCAAAACAGACAGTCATTATCTCTAAAAAAAAGAGCCCGCTAAGTCAAAAACCTATGAAGTAGTCTTAAGAAAAAACTGGGGCATCCCGCTGACTGTAATCACAGAAGAAACAGTTCAGGCAAAAGTAGGGATAAAAAAAGGTCACTACCAATCCTCAACAAAAAAAAAAGAGAAAAGGTTACAAAAATGACTGCCTTCTCAAACGAACGTTCAATTTCTGAACCATCACCAAGTATCAGAGCAATGATTCTAGACTCAACCAGAATCTACACACAATTAATTGAGTTTAGGACTGAAGAACATCATGAAGAATAGGTGGGGTACAAATAAAGTTTGAGCCTTTATCCTTTGATTCTTAAACCATGAACCAGACCACGTTACAACCCTTAAAAGTCCTAGCTGAAGCATGGGTTAGTTCGAAAGCATACTTTTACAAAAGGTATCCTGACTCTTGTAAGGTTTGCTATAAATCCTGAGTTGATATCACACTCTCACAAAATTTGTTGTTTTACTAAAAAAAATGAATTTTTAAACTTCAAGACAGATATAAGCTTTGCATTCTTCAATACCATTGTTTGCATATGACTATTTGTTCAAACAATAGAGAAATTTGCACAATGGATATTCGATGAACATAAATTCTCTCAATGCACAAAATCACCTCAGATGGAAAGACATTCCAGTAACAAGCCTTTTATAATCAAGGGGTATAGTATGATGTCCAGCTGAGCTGGGGAAGTCAAGTCAAGATTTGGGGAATCTCTCAAAAGTGCCAAATAGCCAGGGGCAGATCTCCATCTGAATCACTTGGGGCATTGCACATGAATTCCAGCAATGAATCACGTGCAATCAAGAAAACATCTTCTGGCAGTGTGGCAACACTTACTACTATGGACAGTGGCAATTATCTGCACCCGATGAACGCGAACATAGTTAAAAGATACTACGCATGAGCAAAGACCCTCTAGGTCAACTGGCCTAGGCAAAAAATAAGAGCATCCCGACGAACCAAAAGGGTTCGGGAAAAATTAGGGATATACATATGAAAAATCTGTACACCCGGCAAGTCGAAAACCTGAACCAGGTGACTTGGGCAAAAACGGGTATCCCGATGGACTGAAAATCTGAAAGGACAATCCAGGAAAAAGTTAGGGATTAAAGCGTACGACTATACCCTGTCATCTCGTCACTTGTCTATCAGTAGAAGACTTATCACCCTGATCAACATCTACTCGAGACTCCAAGAGTTGGAATAACATTCAAACCATCTAAAAATCCATGTAGATATTTTCTCCAGCAGGTACTGAGGCAGGGGCATCCTACTATAAAGTCACTTCCATATCCATTCATGCCACCTAATGAGGCAAGGTGTTCTTATATCCTCGGCGAAACAAGAATCTCCAATTACTGCTCCATAAAAAAATTTCCCCAGCAAAGTCACCAAGCTTCTCAGGATTCCCCAACAAGATTTCACAAAATCCCTAAGCGAATTACAGAGTTTCCCTTCCCCAACAGAATTTTATTTCTCTAACAACGGAAATCCATCTCTCAGTGTTTCAACTTCAACAAAAGTTGAAGACCTACATTCTTCATCCCCAACAGCAATCAGGGATTTATTTTCTCTAATTCAACAATACTGCAATGGAACAGCTGACACGTTCATACATTGCATTCATACATCATTTCTATAAACGTCATAGCATATGCAACACAAATGCATATATCACAATCTCATTTATTTTGAGAGCATCATGCAATTCATGCATCATGATATCACATGAAACTGGTTTTACCTTTTCAGGTTAAATTAGCAGATAGACAAACACTATAAGCTTATGCAGCAGGTCAAAGATTAATGCCCGAAACCAGACGGGGAAAATATCTACACGACCAAGTGGTATGAACTCCCGGAGTAAGAAGGGTTTACATACAAATACAACAGGCCACAGATTAATGCCCGAAACCATACGGGGAAACTATCTATGCGACCGATATTTCCAAGTTCCAGATTAATACCTGTAACAAGCCAGGACAATTATCTGTGGACGACCGATTATGGATTAATACCTGAAACCAGCCATAAACTATCTACATAAGCAGATTGAAGATTAATACCTGTAACAAGCCAGGAAAACTATCTTTCTTTCTAAGGTCAGAGATTAATTAATACCTGAAACCATCCAGGACAACTATCTCAACGACCGACAAAAACAAGTTCCAGATTAATACCTGTAATAAGCCAGGACAACTATCTGTGGACGACCGATTGTAGATTAATACCTGTAACAAGCTAGGACAACTATTTGTGGATGACCGATTGTAGATTAATACCTGTAACAAGCCAGGAAAATTATCTACATGAGCAGATTGAAGATTAATACCTGTAACAAGCTAGGAAAACTATCTTTCTTTCAAAGGTCATAGATTAATACCTGAAACCAGCCAGGACAACTATCTCAACGACCAACAAAAGCAAGTCCCAGATTAATACCTGTAACAAGTAAGGACAACTATCTGTGGACGAATGATTGTAGATTAATACCTGAAACCATCCAGGAAAATGATCTACATGAGCAGATTGAAGATTAATACCTGTAACAAGCCAGGAAAACTATCTTTCTTTCTAAGGTCAGAGATTAATACCTGAAACCAGCCAGGACAACTATCTCAACGACCAACAAAAACAAGTTCCATATTAATACCTGTAACAGGCCAGGACAACTATCTGTGGACGATCGATTGTAGATTAACACTTGTAACAAGCCAGGAAAACTATCTACATGAGCAGATTGAAGATTAATACCCGTGACAAGCTAGGAAAACTATCTACATGAGTAGATTGAAGATTAATACCTGTAACAAGCCAGGAAAACTATATTTATTTCTAAGGTCATATATTAATACCTGAAACCAGCCAGGATAACTATCTCAACAACCAACAAAAGCAAGTTCCGAATTAATACCTGAAACAAGACAGGACAGCTATTTGTGAACATATGATTGTAGATCAATTCTCGAAACCAAACTGGGCGACTATCTACATGACTATCCTAAAGCAACCTTACACGAGTTTCTTCTTATAATCTCCAGATGCAGTTTAACACGGACTCATCCTGAAGAAATCTTACACGGGTTTCTTCTCATGATCTCCAGTTACAGTCTAACACAGACTCATCCTGATGCAATCTTACACGGGTTTCTTCTCATAATCTCCAGATGCAGTCTAACACGAACTCATCCTGAAGAGATCTTATATGAATTCCTTCTCAATTTCCAGACGCAGTCTAACACAGACTCATCCTGAAGCAGCTCTACATAGGCTTCTTCTGATACATTTCCAGATAGTAGTTAATTTCATTCTCCCCAGCAAATTACCTTGAAGCCTGGACTTCAACTATAAAACAACCAACTTTCATCTCTCCAGTCCAGTGATAAATCCTCAGTAGAGCCTTGGACAACTGAAGTTCCTATACTCTATTCCCCATAAAATTTTCCTCAATCAAGAGAACAATGGAAATCAACCTCCCCCAGTGGACTCCTCCTCAGACAGCAGGAACAGGAATTTCCCCATAAAGGGACCTCTTATGAAGTCAACACCTACTTTGGATGGAATCTTTACGCCCATCTCTGACAACTCCAAGTCATCTTTTCCAAATGGCATCTATAATCCCATTCCCTACACAGTCAACCATCACATCATGCGAGTGCAAATTTCTGGGCACCCTAGTGTCCAATCATCTTCCACCTTCAGATTACGAAAGGCAGATAAGTCAATCTTAATCTTCAGGTTCAAGAAGATTGAACAGGGGCAACTGTTATACCCCAAAATTTGCCCTCTCATGTTTTCCAAGATCTTCTCTTACATGGTTGGTTACAAACACTTGCTTAGAGAAAATATAACTTTTTTTTGAAGATAATCAAGTGTCTTTCGGTTGGCATATGAACAAGGTACTTCAATTGGGCATTTGGCACTCTCCGATCATGCTTTTATTAGTAAGCTTCGATTGGGTATTTGACACCCTTCGAGCAAGCTTTGGTCCATAAGTATTATTCCAGCAGTGCCCTCTATGCGTGCCTTCAGCGCACTAGGAAAATACTCCCTCTGTGCGTCGCTTCAGCGTAAAAGGCAAGAACCCTCTACAAGTTTGCTTCGATTCACTAGTAGTGGACTCCTGCATGCAAGCTTCATTTAGCAAAAGTCCCCTTCAAATTTCCTTCAGCGCACAAAGCAAATAACCCCTTCATGATTTCCTTCAGTGCACAAGGCAAAGGCTCCCTCTTCAACTTGCCTTGGATGCACAAGGCAAAGGCTCCCTCTTTAACTTGCCTTTAGCGCACAAGGTAAAAGCTCCCTCTTCAATTTATCTTTGATCCACAAGGCCAAAACCATTTCAACTGGCTTTCAATTCACAGAGCAATAGCCTCCCTCATTCTAGCATCCACAAGGTATTGGTTTTCTTTGTGCTAGTTTCGACTGGGCAATGGTTCCCTTCAAAACTGCTTGCGTCAACTCTACCCCTGAAACCTTCAACATATGATTGCTATATTATGAGCACACATTGGTGGCCCATTCAAAGAATGCACAAGGCATATGTGTGGGCTATTCGAAAGACACATAAAAGGGCCATTCGAAGGATGTACAAGCGTTCCATTCGAAGGAGACACATAATTATTGAAAATAAGATTGTCTTATGATGAGTTTTGGTCCAAGTTGCTTGCTGGCCTAAAATCCAACATGTTGCCAAGCCCAAGCCTCCTGCATAATTACATTCGATGGAGGTAACAAGAGTAGTTTCGAATGGCCAAAAAGGAGTTTTCGTTTGGGCTAGTTGAAGGGTTTCAGATCAAGCTACCAAGGCAAATAGGGGCTCAATCAAAGAAGCCCCAATAATGAGGATTTGGTCCATTCGAAGGAGGTAATTTTGGGCCAATCGAAAAGCAAGGATTGAGGGTATTCAAAGGAGTCAAACATGTCCAGGTTCACTCAAGATTTCAAAATGGCAAGAATCATCCAAATATGGCTAACTTTCAATATGTTGGATTTTTGTCTCATGGCTTTGAAAACCTTTGTCTGTTTCTATACTTGCTCTCCCCACACTCCTATAAATACAAGGCTAACACCACATTGCCAATGGAGGGAAAACAAAAGAAAAAAGTACAGACTACACGCACACGCTGCCTCATAAGCCACACCAAAGTTATCAACAAATTCTCCACTCACTCCCTGAAGTTTGCAGAAGGCATTCCCAAGCACTAGGCAGGTCCAACATACACTGGAGCATCACTCACACAATCTGTCCATTGGTAATTTGCTTTTGATCTCAAACTAGCTAAGCATGCAATTTTTAAATTCATGTTAATCATACATTCATGTTATTGCTAATGTTTATTATTGCTTTCATGCGTTACATGCAAGATTAAGCGCAGGGATGAGATCACGCCATTGCTTAGGCACGATCTATATTTTCTTTCGAATCTCAGGATTCATAACGTTACAAGATGAAATGGCTTTCAATTCAAGACCCAGGGGATTCTAATTTGGATGATACAACCATAGGCTGTCGAATTTAAGACTAGATTCAATCCAAATCTGGACTTTGTTTTTGTTTCTCTAATAGATTTTTTTTGCAGAACAAAGGAATATATCATGCACTTTCGACCAACTTCCTCATTGGATCGAAAGGCAGCTATAGGCTCCTTTTCGATCCATGCCTTCTTGCTACAATTTGCTAGTCTCCTGCACCATCCCGCCCTTTTGAATTCTGTTTTTGCGTTATTTCCTTTTATTTAGTCTTATTTGCTCAGCAAAATATCAAATAAAAAATCATCACAAAAATTAGGATTAGATTTTTATTAATTAAATTAATTTATGAATTAATTAATTAGTTAATTTTAACATCTTCTTTCCTTCAAAAAAAAAATTAAAATAAATTAGAATGTAGGTTTAATTTTATTTTTTAATTTATTTTCGTTTCATAAAAATCAAATAAAACACAAAAAAGATTTCCTTTTATCTTAGGATTTTTAGGCGTATTTTCAATTCGCGCGCTTATTTTCAATTTCGCATTTTTATTATTAATGTACCTACCCATGGGTTGTAATAGAATAACTAGGACATTTACTTGCTTTTATCTCCCCATTTTGGACTTGTAATAATCCCCTCCCCGAAGCCTTGTAATAGCGTAGATTTAAATTCCTGCACTTTAAATTCCTGTACATATATTAACAACTTAGATGTATGCCTAATAAGATTGCATGACAAGAGCATAAAAATCAAACGCTAGAAAACCTAACACAAAAGACAAAAATTAACTAAATACAACACACTAGCACATATACACCTCTAGGGTACTCCCACTTTGGTTGCCTTCGGAAAATAAAACAGTCATGTCCTTCGAAAGTAGGGACGCTTTAGCAAAGACCCACAAATCAAAAGATCATAGTCTCTGATGACCCTACGGTGTTGCCTTTTGGTAAATGATCTAGTCCTTTAAAAAATTGCTAAAGCGTCTCTATATGTTGCCTTTATGACTGTACGATAACCCACGAATGTCCCTCATACATCCAAACAACTATGGCCACCTACTCACTAATAGTAGGCTAGCCTTGTCTAAAGGAAAGGAGGAAAAGAACGACCCTTTCGAGTAAAGTAGATATCTGTTAGATGCTTGCTCAAAAACAAATTTTCACACTTACATAAAACAACTTTCAAAAACCTTTTCAAAACGCTTTATCAACACTCTTGAGGACTGATACAAGAGTTATCATAAAGCCAACTGCCTCATTATGGCATTTCAAAAATACTTTTTTCAAAACACACAAAGCACAAGGTATTCCAAAAAATGAGCTAAGCATCTAAGAGACTGTAGATAACTACGGATGGAAAGGGTGCTAACACCTTCCCTTTCCATAATATACCCCCTTACTCAGAAAACTCTTGAAAGGTCTTTTTCTATTCTTTTCATCCTTTCCTTCGTTGGATAAAATAAAATTCGATGGCGACTCTTGCTTACCGCAACATTTGAGAATACAAACACAAAACCAGTATAAACAGTCAGTTCTGCTACCGTCTCACAATATTGACTGTGACAGAGGTGAAATTTGGTATATGCTAAGCTTTTGGTCTGAGGCTGCTCCTTGCTGATATCTACACTATAATTGGTCTGCTTAAAATTCCTTCTATTAGGATATATATATTGTTATTAGGGAGCTGAGTTGTTATGTATCCTTGGCAACTGATTTTCTTTGGCATGTATGATGTACCGGTTTTATTTGGCATTTCTTATGCCAAGTTTTAATGTTATTGTTTTTTCCCTTTCAAAAAAACTAGAACAAATCTAATAGGCTAACACATCACTGTCAAGAAAATAGATTGTGGCTAAAACATAGCAGTGTAAATATGTCTCGAGTCTTTTGGAATAACATTCATAAATTAGGATTTTTTTAAGTACAAAAACTAAGGATAAATGCATGATACTTTTTAATGACAGATGACGATATTTTTTGTCTGGGTATTGGAAAGAGGATACAAGTTGATGTAGCTTTCTTATAGATTATTGCTAGGTTTACACTAGAACTATTATTACATAGAGATAGAACATAAAAACAACTTTCTTCTTAATTCGTTCCAAACTGGAGATTACAATATATAATAGGGTTTAGGATCCCTATATGGGCCATGGGCCTCTAAGATTACAAGACCAAATAAAGAAAGCGTTAAAAAGTGCTAAACAAATACCCTTATTTCATAACAAAGTTTTTAAACCAATTGGGATGTCTCTTTTCCCCCACAGGCTTAGTTGTTATCCTATCAATTCTCATGGTCCCCATAAGAACCTTGTCCTTAAGGTTCATAGGAGAATGGGCTTTTATTATTTTAAAGGGAAATGGGCCCGTGGTGGGTAAATGAAGTGTACCGTTAGGAGGGTTTGGTATAGTAATGACGCTAGTAGGTCTAAGTGGCTGAGGAATTAGTGGCGTGTTGGTAAGAGAATTTGGGTGTTAGAAAAACAACTATAGTGGGACGCGTGGCCATAGAAGATTGGACTGTAACATGAGGTGAAGAAATGTGCGTGAGGAGATTAGGAGACACGTGATGGTGTACTTGATAAGCACTTGAAGAGTGCACTTCAATGTCTTTAGAAACTCCAAGGGTTTGAGAAACTTTAGAGAGAGAAGATGAAAATGCTGAAATTGGGTTTCGTTTCTGGTGTTCGGAGATTGCTGAATGTGCTTCAAAATGCTGATTCTCTGTCATCTTGGGCTCAGATTTGCAACATAAAAGTTAGATCTACCGTCTGTGTGTGGTTTCATCGATTTGTTTGTAAATCTTATCTGTTGGGACATTAATGGGTGTTATATGTTTTATTTTGTTGTAGGTATGATGCTATGGTCCAGATCCATGCATGGAGAAGGAGTTGTGTTGGATGATGGTCAGTAAAGGTCATTGGGTGTTTCAAGGGGAAGAGGATGGAAATCAATAGTTAGATCGGATCTAAAGTAAGGGCGCAACAAAGACACATGAATTATTGGGTTAATCCATGATGATGATGGAAAATCCAGCATGTAAGTAATTTCTCCCACTCTTTAGATTATCTGAAAGGGCCCAAAGTAACGTTTTGACAATTTTTGTGATGTCCGTGCTGCTACAGCGTTTTGTTTGTAAGGTTAAAGTTTAAGCAACATCAGATCCCCTAATTGGAAGGTAAAATCAGGTCTCTTTGTATCAACATGTTTTCCATTAATGTTCAGCTCTTCTTCAAACTTTCTTTTAACTTTGTGATGATACTCTGGTGTTGTTGTAGTGACATATATATATATATATATATATATATATATATATATATATATATATATATATATATATATATATATATATATATATATATATATATATATATATATATATATATATATATATATATATATATATATATATATATATATATATATATATATATATATATATATATGGGATCAAGAGAGGGATAACCAAAAAAGTAATCAGGTACACTGGGAGGATACCGACCATAGAGGGCCTTGAATAGAGTCGTGTTAATGGCTGAGTGAAAAGAGGTATTGTACCAGAATTCCTCCAGATGCAAGAATTTAAACCACTGCCGAGGATGGTTGTTGACAAAGCATCAAAGGTATGTTTCAAGAGATCTATTTACTACTTTTGTTTGACCTTCTGTCTCAAGATCACATGTTGTGCTAAATTTGAGTGTAGTACCGTAAGCTTTGAAAAATTCCTTCCAAAAACTAGTGAGGAAAAAAAAGGTCCCTGTCTGAAACAATAGATTTTGGAGTGCCATGTAAGCGGAATATCTCAACCAAAAATGAGATCCTCGGCTGAGAAGTGAGTAGGAAGAGCGATGAAGTGAGCAAACTTGGACAAGAAATCACAAACAACCTAGATAACGGCGTGGCTGAAGGACGCAGGTAGATGGGTAATGAAATCTATACTAATATCCTCCCAGACTTGATGTGGCATGGGTAATGGTTGCAAAAGACCATTTTTCTTTTGAGTAATGTATTTGTTATGTTGACAGGTACTACATGTAATACGGTGGGAGAACTGACTTGTTTTTTGTTTTATCACAAATGTTGTGGATAGCAAGAGTCGCCTCCGACTTTTCTTTTATCCAATAAAGGAAAGAGTGAAAAGAACAGGAAAGACCTTCGATATTTTTTTGAGTTCAGGGGTTAGGTTATGAAAAGGGAAGGTGTTAGCACCCTTTTTATCCGTAGTTATCTACGGGCTCTTAATCGCTAGCTCACTTTGTTTGAAAATGCTTTGTGTGTATGTGTTTGAAATTTTTTTGAAAAAGGCCTAAGTGCGACAACTTTGTAATGATTCTTGTATTAGTTAAGAATATGTACAAAGTGTTTGTTTTTTTTTTGAAAATATTTCCAAAAAGTGTGATTGTGAGAAAAATATGTTTTTGTGAGCAAGCGATTACGAGCGATCTACATACTCAAAAGTATTTCGTGTTTATTTTCCTCCTCCTTTAGATAGTGTTATCCGAACCATTAGTTAGTAGGAAGCCCTATCGTTGGATGTGAAGGGACAAGTGTAGGATCATCATTATGGTCATAGAAGGAAACATATAGGGACACCTTACCAATTCGAAGGGATTGTCATCATATATTCATAGGCAACATCGAGGGACAAGATCATTTCTCGTAGGCAACTCGAGGGACATCGCGAGACTATGATCTTTATGATGATTTTAACCGAGGTTCTTTACTGAGGGTATCCCTATGTTCAAGGGACATGACCATTTTTCAAGGTAACGAGGGAGGTTATTCTAGAGGTGCGTGTGTGAAGAGTGAATCAATTCAGTTTATTTATCTTGCATTTAGGGTTAGCTATTGATTGTTTTTATATCTTACCATACAAACCCTAATTACTAGCAACAATATAGAAAAATAATAGCAGGAAAAGTAAAGCGTGAAAAATAAAGTTCTACGCTATTACAAGGCTTCAGAAGTGGGGGAACAAAATAATAAAAACAGAGGAAATAGAAAGTAAAATCCTAATTTAAACTATTACAAACCGTAGCAGTTACATAATTGAAAAATAATGAAATATGCGACAATAATAAAGTATGCAAACTTGTAAAGTAAAAGATACAGGAAAAAGAAATTGCTTGTGATTTGTTTGATGAAAAAAAGTTTTTGATATTTAACCTAAAACCTAATTGATTTTAATTGATTAAAAGAAAAATTAGTTAATTGAATTAATCAAAGCCCTAAAATCTAAGTTGATTTTAATTTAATAAAGAAACATAAAAAATTTAATTTAGGGTTGATTAAAAACCTAAAACCTAAATTAGGGTTTGTAAAAAAAATGTTTAAAAAAAAGGTTTTTGTAAAAGAGAAAAAGGGTGAAAAGAGAGTGAGAAACACAAAAAATAAACCAAAGGGTAGGGGATGGGTGTTAAACCCATGCCCTGAAGGCTTTTCAGCAACATGCTCACCACCAGGCCAAGCGCGCATTGGTGATGGATAACAAGACCAGTGCATTATATAATAAACCTGCAAAAAAATACGAAAATATGAGAATTTTGACAAAACTGGGGATCGAACACATGACCTAGGAGATCAATGCCTTATTATGTGCGCTGCTACCGCTGGGACGGCTATACATCTATTCATTTATATCAATCTATAAATATATATTTTACACAAGTTTCCTGAACCGGAGAGGAACCGGAGCCCTAGCTCCGGTCGTCTTCTCCGGTTGCTTTCTTTCATCCAATCTGCAAAACACAAAGCGTTAATGATCCAAAAACACCATATCCCCCTAAATCAAGGGCTACGAGTTTAATGGAAGGATTTTTAGCCTAAAAGTTAATGGTGATGATGATGATCCAGATGATGATGATCCAGACCTGTATTAGTTAAACTCAGGAATACATTAGTAGTGTTAATGCATGTTAAAACAAACAGAAAATTAAGATATGAATATCATGCACATTATGAAACTGGTGATGCCATGTAATGTGATTTCACACGTTTTGGACCATCTAATTTGGTACAAACTTACTCTATAGGCTTTCTGGATGCGAATGGAATATAGGTTTTGTAGTGAAAGGGCTTGTAAGTAGAGTTTTGAAATTCTAGGGTTCTTGTAAAAAAGTTGATATTTTGACAAGTTTGAGAGGCAACATTTTTTTTTGTTTGGTCTTGTATGAGAATTTCTGAGATTATATAGGAGAAATTAGGTCAAAGATATGTGGACTTGGACCTTGTGTAAAAGTTTTTGTATTTTATTTTATTTTATTTTGCATTATTAATGAATAAATAAAAAATAATAAAATAATTAAAATAAAAGGTCAAGAGGTGTAAGAACAAGTTTTGAGGTGTATTAAGAGTATAATACACGTTTGGACTCTTAAACCATGGCCCAATAGCCCAAAATAACAAGCTTGCTCACTTTTAACTTCATGCATTTGCTCAAAATTTCCCAACTTGCAATGGTCATAACTCTCTGAATTTTCATCTTTTGAAGGTGATCTTGGACTTTTTGGAAAGATCAAGATGTATTCTATAATCTCTATGTTGATAATTATTTCTTTTTAAGAATATATCTTGATGTAAGTTGCCTTGACAAAAAGTGTCTTTTTGTTGACTTTTGAAATGATCTATAATGTATTGGCTTATATCTCTCAAATGATGCATTGTTTAGACTTGAGCTTAGAGAGACAAATTTGTATAGATTTTAATTTCCTTCAAAATGAGCTTTGGTTGGGGAAAATATGATGAAGCATGTCAAAGTTATGCTTGGTTAAAGTTCAGTTGACTTCTCCTAAGGAAACCCTAATTTGGAAACTTTTGACTTTTGATGATTTGAGGGATTTTCTTGAGGAATCATGATCAACCCTTGATCAAATGGTGAATATCACTTAAAAATGTTTATGTGGACTAAAAATCTTGAAGTTTGACTGTATATTGATCATAGTTGACTTTTTAACCAATATAGTTGATTTTTAGTCATCTGAGACACTAACTAAGCAAACTTGTGATGCAAGGCTTGAAACTTGACATGAACATTATTAGGGACATATGAAGAACCATGAAGACCACTTGAGACCTTAGAAACCCAATATTTCCTTGAGAAACACAAAAACTTAGTTGTAAGTCCAATGCTTAAGAGGAGAATTTGTCTGATCAATTCTTGGGCCACCTTGAGCATTTGAGAATCCTATGAGAATGTTTTGAAGAGAAATGGGAGGGAAAATTTTGGGGTACAACAACTTCCCCTATTAAATCTTCTTAAGCCTGAAGAGTTAGATTGACATGTCCGCAATTCGTGACTTGAAGGTATAAGATGATTGAACACTTAAGTGGCTAGAAATTTGCACTCACATGTGCAGGAGGTAACGTTGTTGGATAACGATATTGATTGAATGGGCTTAAATATGCCATTCGGAGAGGTGATGGAGAATCTTCATAGATGGGCTTATTGATGCCATCCAAATTAACTGTTGATAGAAGTATCAGAATGAGTCTACGCTTGACTGTATCTGAGGAATGCTTTTCAGAGTGAATCTATCTGATCCTATATGAAGAAAATGCTTTTCATAATAAATATCTGAAGGAAGTGCTTTTCAGAATGATACTCTGAAGGAAATGCTTTTCAGAATAAATCTCTGATGGAGGATGCTTTTCAGAATAAATATCTGAAAGACGATGCTTCTCAAAATTCAGTCTCTGGAGGGAAGTGTTTGTCATCTTAGCGAGTCGTTTTTTATGCGCAGTATCTTTTGACTATGTCCGTGTTCTTAGGGTGTGGAAGATCTTCACCGTCTATGGTGGTAAGTATCATAGCGTCGCCCGAAAATATGTTCTTGATTACGAATGGCCCTTCATAGGTGGGAGTCCATTTGCGCCTTAGATTACCTTGCGGTAGGATGATACGCTTTATTACCAAGTCACCAGCCTGATATACCCGATGCTTGATTTTCTTGTTGAAAGTTTTGATCATACGTTTCTGGTATATCTGACCATGAGAGACAGTCACAATCCTCTTCTCATCAATTAAATTTAACTGGTCCAGCCTAGTCTGAATCCATTCGTCTTCGTCTAAATCTGCATCTTTCATAATCCTCAGAGAAGGAATTTGATATTTGACAGGTAGGACAACCTCTATACCATAAAATAGAGAGAATAGGGTTGACCCACTTGATGTTCGAGCTGAAGTGTGATGGCTATGAAGAGAAAATGGTAACATCTCATGCCAATATTTATATGTCATTGTCATCTTCTATATAATTGTATTAATATTCTTATTGGCGGCTTCCACTGCGCCATTCATCTTCGGCCGACACGGAGAATAATTGTGGTGCTTGATCTTGAACTACATGCAGAGTTCAGTGATCATAGTGTTATTGAGATTGGTACCATTGTCTGTGATAATCCTCTCAGGGAAGCCATGCCGACAGATAAGGTTATGATTAATGAATCGGGCGACAACATTCTTAATAACAGAGGTGAACGAGGCTGCTTCAACCCATTTGGTGAAATGAATGATGATGGCAATGATAAAGCGATGTCCGTTAGAAGAAGTGGGCTTGATATCTCCAATCATAACAATTCCCCATATTGAGAACGACCAAGGATCAGTCAAAACATTCAGAGGCACTGGAGGCACATGTACTTTGTCAACGTAGATCTGGAACTTTTGACAAGTTCTTGAGTGGTGATGGCAATCAGTTTCCATAGTCGACCAATAATAACCAGCTCTCAGAATCTTCTTAGCCATAGTATGTCCACTAGAATGAGTACCAAAGATACCTTCGTGCATATCTTCCATAATCTTCTACGCTTCCTTCTTGTCCACACAACGAAGCAGAGTCGTATCATGGTTGTGCTTGTATAAAATTCCATTTCTTAGGAAGAACTTAGAGGAGAACCTCTGTAGGAATTTTCTATCATTGATAGATGCTCCTTCAGAGTGCTCTTGAGCCTTAAGGTATCTTTTCACTTCATGAAACCATGGCTTCTCTTCTACTCCGTCAGTGCCAACTTCATAGCAGCGTGCCAGATCGTCTAGCCTTTAAATGGTAATTCTGAGAGCCTCGTTGTCCCATATGACTTTAAACATAGAAGACATGGTTGCTAATGCGTATGCTTACTGATTCTCTTCTCTTGGGATGTGCTCAAATGTGATTTCCTCAAAGTACGGGATTAAGGTAAGCATATGTTCTCGATAAGGAATGAGATTTTGGTGCTTAGTATCCCATTCTCCCTTAATCTGGATGATTACCAGGGCTGAGTCCCCATATACGCTCAAGAACTTGATTCTCAGATCAATAGCGGCTCTGATGCCCATGATACACGCTTCGTATTCAGCCATGTTACTAGTACAGTCAAAGCATAGTCTGGAGGTTAAAGGTGTATGGAAACCTTGAGGAGAGATAATTACATCACTGATTCGGTTACCAAGTGCATTAGAAGCTCAATCGAAAACCATAGTTCATCAGGATCCTGTCTCAGGTCCTTCATACGGTCCAGGTTCTTCACAATCTATAATTTGCACAATGTTCTCGTCTCGGAATTCAAAGTTCATAGACTGGTAGTCGTCTATGGCTTGACGATCCAAATGATCTTCCAGTAGACTCCCTTTGATTGCTTTTTGAGTAGTGTACTGAATGTCATATTCTGTCAAGACCATTTGCCATCTGGCTATCCTTCCGGAGAGAGCGGGTGTTGTACCCCAAAATTTGCCCTCCCTTTTTCACAAGAAATCACAACCCTAGGGTTTTCTCAGATTTTCAAGATTGGCTCAGGAATCGATCAAACAGACTTTTCTATGGCAGTAAATCAAGAATTAGGGTTTCTCTCGCATTTCTCAGAAGAAACTAAATTCTCAGAAATTCAGTTAACTGTCACATGTTTTCACACTTTTTCAAGTTTATTGAAAGGTTATTGGTTGTTCTCAAGGCCTGATTATCTGGGATAAGAGATAGGAGCTGAGATGGTCATTTGGAATATTCAGGTTTTATCTGATCCAGGTTGACTAGATAATATGCGTCTGTTAAGACATCTGCTTGTTAATAGAATGCAACGTTTGCTTGTTAATGGAATGAAATGTTTGCTTGTTTATTGGAATACCCAATGCATATTTTGATTGGAATGCTGTTGCAAGGTTACGAGACTACAAAGTTATTGGATTACTTAAAGTTTAAGTTATCTGTATTAGAATTGTTGGAATGCAATTTCAATTATTTTGATCTGAGAATCTTAAAGGATTAAGTGAAGATGCAGAGAGAGAATTGCAAAATATTGACAATAGAAGGTTCTATTCAGATTGCCTCACAAAGATTTTTCAGATGTTGATACAAAAATAATTTATTATTTGAATACTGTAGGTTTTACAACTTATAGTACTTGAAAAAAATAAATTATTACAATTAATGGAAAATCTATCTAAATTAAAAATCTAAGTCTAAGCCATTGCTCCCATGCTCAAAGTCTTCTGCTTCCTCTGCTTTGTCATCACCCAAGTTTTGCACACATGAAAGAAAAAACAAAGAAAAGAGGATTAGTACAGTTGATTAATTAGATTTTTCAAACAAAGAAGAAAGGAAAATAGTCATCATTAAAGTTTTCCGTCCAGAATCAGAGTGCTATTTTTCATCACGTTTTATTTTTCTCTTTGCAAATCACAAGAAGATTTCTCTTCTTGGTTCACAAAGAGAAAAATAAAAATGCAAATAGAAGAATGCAAACAAAGCAAAATTATTCAAAGCCAAACAACATTGCAGCAAACTGGATGCCAGCAAGTTACAAAGGCAAACTGAAGCATTTCAAGTTAACCAAACAACAAGGCAAACTGTTATGCAAGCATAGGCCAAGCAACTGTACAAAGTAACCAAACAGCAAGGCAAAATGTTATGCAAACATAGGCATTGCAACAAGGCAAACCAAGGCAGCACAAACTGGATGCAAACTATCAAGTAAGCAAACTGAACAAAGCAAACCAAATGCAGTAGTAATGCAGAAAGTACATGGCAAATCAAACAGCAGGCCAAAAGTACAAAGCAGGAGGTAAACCAAATCACAAGTCAAAAGCTTGTCATAGCTTTTCATCATTTTCCAAGACATAGGCAAACTTTTCAGAAAATAAGGTGGAAAAGAAAAAGTGCTTTATCATGGAGAGAGAAAGAGAGAAAAGATATCACCTTTTGGAGGTTGTACAGTTTGGCAAAAAGGCAGTCACAAGTTGCAAAACAAAAAGGCAAAAGGGTATAATACCATCAAACAGCAAAAAGATATAAGACCATAAAATAGCATAACATAAAGGGAGAGAGCATTTTGGTCAAAAACTGAAGCAAATCACAAAATCTCCAAACTGTTAACAGTTTCACAACTCTCCCAAAACCTGTAACAGTTTTTAAATTATCAAACCCACAAAAGGCCAACAAGCTGCAACAAAAGCCAACAGCCAAACCTGCTATCAAGCCAACAGTATAACCTACTCTCAAGCCAACAGCCTGAACCTGCCAAACTATAATAACAATCAAAACCTGTTAGCAGAATGAAGCAACACAACCTACAACCAAAAAATCACGAAACCCTGTGAACAAACAAACAGGCCAACTCCAAGCCAACAACCTGCTAACCAAAAACACAAGCCTGAAACTTGCCAAATTGTAACAGTTTTCAAACATCAAACCCACAAAAGGCCAACAAACTACAAACTTGCAGAACCAGCCTGAAACTGCAACAAATTCAAAAGGCCAACCAATTGTAACAAGCTTACCAAACTGCATAGCCAAAAAACTGCAAGTTTCAAACACAGTCCAACCTGCACAAGCTTGCCAAACTGTGAAACCAAAGCTAAAACCAAAAAACTGCAAGTTTCAAACACAATTTCAAACCAAACTGCAACATTCCAAACTGCAACAATCCAAAACCCTCAACTGTGAAACCAAAGCTAGCATACCAAAAGCTACCAACAAAGTTTCAGAACAAGCATCATCATAAACAAATCATACCAAACCATCAAAAACAAAGTTTCAGAACTATTATCATCATCAACATTCAAATTCAAGAGAGAATAAGGAGTTTCATAATAAAGCATCATCATAGTTCAAAGAGAGAGGAAAAGAAATATCAGTTTCAGAGGTGAAATCATCATCAACAAAACCAACAAACCAAGTTTCAGACAAAGCTACAATCATCATCAACATTCAACATTCAAGAGAGAGGAAAGAGTTTCAGAAGCATTCAAATTCAAAGAGAAGCAATGACAATCAAAGTTTCAGAAACCATCATCAACATTCAAATTCAAGTGAGAGGAAGGAGTTTTAGAAGCTAATCATCATCAACATTCAAGGTTTAAGAAAAGAAGAGAAGTTACCAAAGCTTGTGCCTCGCGTCCGTCATCATCTCCTCCCCTCTGCCTCTAGCCACCCAGGAACGCCGTCACCTCCCTCAAGCCTCACCACTCTCTTTTGTCACAGAGAAAATCCCAAGGTATGCTTCTCAAACCCTCTTTGCTGCATCTTAGGCATATAAATACCATAGATTAAAAAACTAAACTGAACAAATCATGCGAAGCAAACATGAATAAAGCAAGCTTAAACAACGAAACTGTAAAACTAAAAAAAGGACGAATCATACCGTTCAATCAAAACCCTTGATAGTTAGGAGAAGGTGAGAGAGGGAGATGGCGCTCCGGCGGCTTGAGCGGAGGAAGATCAGAATGTACAAGTGTTTGAGCGCTGAGAAAGATGAAGAAGAGAAGACGAGGAAGCGGCGCCGCTGTAAAACGTACGCAAACCCTAATTATCACAAACCCTAACAAAATGAAACAATAAATGATTTGGGCCTCCGCCCCCCAAACCTCATAAGCCCATAATAATTGCTAGCGTACCCCTCTGATGTCTGGCTTGACTTTTTTAGTTGGGCCTTAAGCTTCCAAATCCTAAGCCCACCTCTTAACTCAATTCATTTTATTTTCTTTTCTTTTGTTTAAATACCAATGTTTTTTTTAATTAACTCATTTTAATTAATTTGTTTTCTTTTCTCTTTGTTAAATAATAACACTAATAATAATATTGAAACTTTGATTTTCTTAAATTAGTTTTATTTTCCTCTTTTATTAATTAATCTTATTTTATTTGATGAAATACCAAAAAAAAACATTTAATTTGATTTAATTAATTTTTCTTTCTTTAAACTCTTTTTATTGATTAATAAAAATACAAAAATAATAGAGATTTTGTTTTAATTGAATTTTCTTTCTTTAAAACTTTTTCCTTTTAAACATTAATAAAACACATAGAAGAAGAATAATAATTTTTAATCTTTTAGAATAGATTTTTATTTATCTCTCTTTTAATAAATACATGCATTTCATAATTGATTGATTTTCTTTATTTCATCATTTGTTATAACTTTGTATTGAATTGCGACGATTCGATTTGGTTGTAATACTTGATATTTGGACATTATTATTCTTGTGAGACTCATCCCCATTTGTAATAATTGTACCCCCATCCCCGGATACTTTTGTAATAGCTTAGACTTTCAATTTCCGCAACTTATTACTTTCTATATACTGTATAGTAATTAGGCGTGTATGACATGATTCAAAACCAATCGCTAGATGACCTAATCCAAGAATAAATAACTTGAAATCATAACACAATGCACACTTGCACCCCTAGGGTTTCATCCACTTGTTGCCTTAAAATTGGCCATGTTATGCATGTTGAGTATCTTTGGCAAAAAAAAAACAAAATAAAAGATCATAGTCCCTCGATGACGCTATCTTGGTTGCCTATACAAAATGATCTAGTCCCTCAAAAATTTGCTAAAGATACTTAGCACAATTTCTATCATGGTCAATACGATGACCCGCGCCTGTCCCATTTAACATCCTAATACAAGGTTGTTTACCAAATGCAATGGTAAAACAAGACTGTCAAAAGGGTTTAAAACGTATAGGAAAGATCTTTGAGTAAAATAGGGTAGACAACTCTTAGTTACTTGATCAAAACTTGCAAAACATCCTTGCTATTTTCAAACACACCTCACAACACAATTTGAAAACATTTCCCAAATCAAACTTTCAAACATTGAAAGATCTTTTCAAAAGACAATACACCTTCGTATATATTCAAACAAGAATCATTACAAAGGTTGCCACAATGATGGCCTCTTTTCAAAACATTTTCAAAACCACACACACAAAGCACCATTTCAAACAATTGAAAAGCAAAAGCAAGTGATCTAAACAAGTAACTAAGAGCCCATGGATAACCATGGATGAAAAGGGTGCTAGCACCTTCCCTTTTCATAATCTACCCCCCGAACCCAAGAAAACATCTCAAAGGTCTTTCCTGTTCTTTTTGACCTTTCCTTTGGATAAAATAAAAAGTCGGTGGTGACTCTTGCTAAACCGAAACATTTGCGAACACAAACGCAAAACCTCAAGTCAGTTCTCCCACCGTATCATAGAACTGACGACTCTGCTGGGGATTGAATATCCTTGGGGTTACCTTAGGGTTTAGATCACATTTATTTGTTTACTTTATTTGACTTTTATGCTTTACCTTTTTTTGGTTCCTTGTTTGGGTTTGTTTTTAAATCCTACACCCGGATTTGGGGGCACCTTTTAGGTAAGTAGCAATAAACTGCGAGGGAACTGTGCGGGGTATACCAACATGGTTGAAGCAGTGGCTACGTTAGTGCGACATATTTGTGGGTACCGGTAGCCTTTGAGTCAATCAAAGAGAATACAGGGCCATTGAGTGATGTCATGAAGCACTAATGAACTCTTAGAATCTTACTTGACCATCTTGGCCTTTTTAGGGGTAGTGAGATGACCGGCTTTGGTGCAGTCCGAAGTTGGTAGATGCTCGATACTACACTCATTGAGGGTTGTTTTCTTGGAATATTTCGGTCGCCAGTAAAGTGGCTAAACTGAAACAATGAACACAGAAAATAATCCGGTGATATTGAGCTCCTTAGAACCTGGTTACTATTTCTAGGACAGGTTGAGCCAACTAAAGAGGGTACTTACCTACAAACTCCATGCAAGCCTAAACCTAAGGACTTGTCTGCTTTGTGTGAATATGACTGTCTGTATATACACTTGCTTACTTTTGCATACTTGTACATAACATCATAACATCATACCATAGCATATTCAATAACCATTTCAAGGGTCTCAAGGGTCTTTGATGCAGGGTCACGTTGAACCAGATGTCTACCAAGGGGCAAGAGGATTCATTTTCCTCTAAACAAACACCGTTAAAAGATCAAGTACAACAACTTGAGTCAAGGGCTATGACCCACTTGACATGGTGAGCTTGATTCTCGTGGAAAGACATCCACCAATACAAAGTTCTCCAATCAAAGATGTTGATCGAAGTTCAACCTCTACATTTTCTTGTGTTTACCCTGCGAGATCCTTTAAAACATGCATCCACATATCATGCATCGTATCATGACAGGTTTCCCCTTTTCAGGTCTCCTTATTTTCCTACTGTTTATTTCAGTAGAGATGGCTCTAGAGAGGACTGTCAAAGATATCCAATCTCAAAACGCTCAACTTCAAGAAATGTTCTTGAACCTATCCAAGGGGCAGGAAGAAGTGAAAGCTCTCCTCACAAAAGGCATGGTCCTAGGGAATCCAGGGGGCATCAGGAATGATCAGTTGGAAGGCCTACAAATTGAGTTGGCAACAATGAAGATCCAGATGATGGGATAACTGGTGGGCCAAATGGCTCTCATCCAAAACTTGGCTCAAGGACAAGAAGAGCTAAAGGTCCTCATCAACAAACTGCATCAAGATGGACGTAACCAAATGGGGCAAACAACTAGGGTTGAAGATCAAGTCATCATTCAGCTTCCTTTGAGACAAGAAGTCAAGGGAAAGTCTCCCCAATTTGCTTCAGGGTCACAAGCCCAATAACAACCTCACCAGCATCAACAAGGTAATCGGCGTAAGCAAAATACATCTGGAAGGCGCTTCACTGAGATTAATATGCCATTATCACAAGTACTGCAACGCTTGTTGGAGGTCAAGCTGACTGTATTAAGGGATCCTCTTCATAATCTCAATACCTCTGCTCCTAGCTATCATCCCAATGCATTATGTGCATACCACTCCAATAGTCCTGGGCATGATACAAATGACTGTTGGGCTTTGAAAAACAAGACCCGATGTTGTACCCCAAAATTTGCCCTCCCATATTCTTCAAGAAATTGCCAAGTCAAGCTTCAAAATCTCCCCAAGGGTTGCACAGTTCAAGGGCCTCCTAACAGTCAAAATTAGGGTTTTGGTTCTGACAAAGTAAATGAAGTTTCCAAGGGTTCAATCAAGTCCCACATGCCTATAAATATAGTCAAGCATCCTCATATAAAGTTTCAAGACTTTCAGCACAAAATTGCACAGTCAAAAACCCTAATTGCACTACAGTCAACTGTAGGGGCAAAATGGTCATTTGACAGTCAAAAGTCCAAATTTTTGGTCAACATCTCATTTTGAAGCCACAAACATCATTTGATCAATGCTTGATCATGATTCTCAAAGCTTGGCTCAAAAATCATTAAGATGCAAAAGTTTCCATATTTGGACAGTTGAAAAAGTCAACTGTAAATTGACTAGGGCATAACTTTCACATGGATTATCAGAAAAATTTCATCCAAAGCTCATTTTGAATAGAAAGACATTTCCTACAACTCCTCTTCATACTTCAAGTCCAAGAAATGCTCTCACTAAAAGTTATCAATTTCAACATTATAGGTCATTTTCAAAAGTCAACAAAAAGGGACTTTAAGTCAAAGGCCATAACTTGAGATTGGTAAATCAAAATGACATGGGACCAAAGGCATTGGTTAGAGGACTCAAAGAACTTTCCAAAATGTCCAAGAACATGAGCAAAGCTTATAAATTGAGCAAGTTATGCCTTGTGGAAGTTGGGAAATTTTTGGATATTTTGAAAAGTCAACATTGCTTCAAATGACCTAAAATTGCTAATGGGCCTCTTTTTCTTCCACAATTCATTATCCAAGGCATGTGCACGACCATTTGGCCCAAAGGGAAGTTTTTTTTCATTTTTTATTTATTTATTTGGATTTTTATTATTAATAATTCATTTAAATTAATTAAAATACATGAAAAATGTTAAACCTAATGTTTCAAATCTTTTTGTGCATAAAACATCTCCAAGATTTCGTGCAAATCAGATTAGGGAAGAATTGAAGGTGAGTGGATATGATTGAGAGCAAATGTGCATGAAAAGATTGGAAAATATTTTGCCATAAAAATCAATATCCATACATCAATTCCTTGATTCCTTGGACAAGAAACTTAACCTAAATCATTCACCTATACATACACAAGCAAACCCTCGTGCCCATTACCAAGAAGCTGTGCCATACACCAAGAAACCAACTTGAATTTTTTGCTTGAAAACTGAATACTGAAATTGAGTTTTAGGAGGATTCAAGGCCAAATATTGGTTCCATTAGTTTCCTGAGGCTTCAAGGAAAGTTTACCAATCAAAATCATCGTCCCTAACGCCCAGAATCGGTATAGGGGATTCAAACTTTTTCACCCTTTTCTCATAATCGTGTTTTACAATTTAGGCATATTCATTGCATTTTATTTGTGGATTTGTGCTCATTAAACCTTTCTGAAGCTAACCAAATAGTTTAATTGTGTTTTTGTGCATTATTGGAGATTTCGCCATTGTTGTCTTTTAGGGTTTCCCAAGCTTTGAATTGGGGTTTCCTGGTCAAAGAACAATTGAGGCTCGAAACCTGGACCATTGAAATCAGCATGGTTGGACGATTGGACTAGATACCTCGCGCCTAATTTCTGATTAGAAACAAGCTAATCGCTATTTTCCAATATGGTGTCTATAAGGATGGTTCAAAACCGTTGCTAATTGTGTTCTTGTTTCAGGAAAAAATAGGACGAAGAAGAAGACGCTTAGGTGGCGAGGCATAACTGGTTCATTTGAATTTTTGCGCGCAAAATCCACTAACCATTATTTTTACATTATATTGTTTGTTTTCCATAATACTTACAAAACGCGTGAAGTGCTCCAGTGGCCAGGCATATACGTTGGTAAACCACAGGACCTGGGTTCGAGCCCCAGGTCCCCACCCCCTTTCATATTATTTTTCATATAACGTTCATATGCAGTTTCAGCGCTAAGGTGTACCATACGCTTCTCAATCAAGCCGTCCACGCGTACCATTGCACTCAATCAAGGGCCAGGATCTGAAGAACATGGTAAACTCTAGTCAACGCCTGGGCACGCTAGTGGAAAAGTCAGCCAGGCCAAAGGCCATTGGGCCCAAATTGCTAAAGAAAAACCTCCAATTTGGGGGCAGACCCCCCCTAGGTTTGAATTTTATTCTTTTCTTTATTTTACTTATTTCAATTATTATTTTTAATTAGTTAATTAACTTAATAATTTTTTTTCATAAAAAACAATAAAAAATCAGAAAAGAGACAAAATTAATATTTTTTTTTAATGTCATATTTTGTAAATAAAACCTTTATTAATTAATTAGTTTTAATTTAGGAGTAAATCTTAATATTTTCTTAATTAATTTAAAATTGGTAGAATTAGGATTTGTAATAATTTTTTATCCTTTTTTCTTTTCTTTCATAATAATTAAATATTTCCTATTATTTTTATAAATTAAAATTGCATGTAAATAATTAGGTTAACTTAGGTTTAAACTTTAATATTTTTTTTTAATAAACTAAAACAATTAGAATTAGGGTTAATATTTTATTTTAATTAATCTTTTTCATCAAAGTCATAAAATACAAAAATACCAAAAACAATTTCTTTTCTTTTTAATTTTAATTAATTTAATCATTTAATTTAATTTTGCAAAAAGGGTCCAACGCCCTCGTTTTTAATTCTTATTCAATTCGCATATTTATTTCTTTTTCTTTTAATATTTATGTACCTCTCCCAAGGCCATGTAAGATTTATTTCTCGCTTTTAATTCTTTATTTTCCTGTCAAATCGGGTCCTGGAAATTTTGGCGATGTGGACCCGCGCTTTTTGTAATAGCTTTAGAATTTTATCTTTCTCGCAATTTTTAACTGTTAACAAATGCATGCAAGAATGAATGGATAAAAAATAAAAACAAACGCGTAGATCACCAATACCATGACAAGATAAATGCAAATGAAAACGAGACACAAGTCACACACCACCCCTAGGGTACGCCTCACTGTTGCCTTGCCTCGAAAGGTGATCGTCGAGTAGAGGACGTCTTAGTAAGTCCTCATGATCCGGGAACCTGGCATGAGGGTAGCTTCTAAGGTGTCTTCCCATTTCTCTGGTGATCACCATGTCCCGAACCTCGAATTGACCCGAACACCTCCAACGGTGGTGCTACCTACCTCTCAATGGTGGGATGGCACTACTTTAAAGGACATCTACACAGACGAATTCCTTAGGGTAGGTAGACGACTCTAGATACTTGCTCTAAATCTCAAAACAAATTCAAAAAATACTTTTCACACCGACACATTTTCAAAAAGCTTTCGAAAGCAAATTTTTCAAACACTCTTGAGGACTGATACAAGAGTCGAACTGGAATTTTCAAAGAAACTTTTTAAAACCCACAGTTGAAAAGCAAACAAACCTTTTGAAAACACAAATGAGCAAGTATCTAAGAGCCCATGGATAACCATGGATAGAAAGGGTGCTAACACCTTCCCTTTCTATAATCTACCTCCCGAACCGAGAGCAATCTCTATAAGGAATTTTTCTGTGCTTTTGTCCTTTCCATTTGGAGAAAATAAAAGACGGTGGCGACTCTTTCTTCCGCGACATTTCGCGAACCAGCGTTAAACAGTCAGTTCCAGATCCACCGATCACAGAACTGGCGACTCTGTTGGGGACTCTTATAAAAGTGAGGTGTACCTTAGGGATAGTTCATAACTGTGTTTTCAATTGTTTTCTTTGCTTGCTTTAAATTGTGGGTTGCTTGGGAGTTCTATAGATCCTAACCTGGATCTGGGGACACCTTCTTAGAAAGTAGCAACAAGGCTGTGAGGGAACTGTGCGGGGTATACCGACATGGTTGAAACAGTCTGCTACGTTGATGTGGCACTTTGGTGTGTACCGGTAACCCTTGAGTTCAGTCAAGGAGAGTACGGGGCCTCCGCGTGGTGTCATGAAGCATCAAAAGACCTTAGGAACCTTAATTGAACTATCTTGGCCTCTTTAGGGTAGTGAGATAACTGACTTTGGTGCAGTCCGAGGTTGGTTGATACTCGATACTACACTCAATTGAGGGTTGCTTTCCTGGAATATTTCGGTCGCCACTTCAGTGGCTAAATCGAAACGATGAACAATGAAAGCAATCCCGTGATATTGGGATCCTTAGAACCCGGTTACTTCTAATAGGACAGGTTGAACCCACCAACTTCAAGAGGGTATTACCCAGACCCCATGCTGGCCTTAAACCCTAGGGGCTTGTCGTGTGTGCCTTGTGTGCCTTACATGTTTGTCTTTGTAAATATCTTTGGTGTGTTTAATCATAGCATCATGACATCATCCAGCATCATATGCATTGACTAACCATTTCAGGGGTTCGAATTTTCATCTTTGTTCTTGTTTTATAGGACATGGAAACTGTTCGCAGAAAGACAATTCAAATCAGTCTTGTAAGGATCCCTCCTCAGCTTAAGGAACTTATATCCAGGATTCCCGAGAACTCTTCATTCAGTGAAAGACATGGAAATCTCATCAGCCTGGTCAATACCAACATTGAAGAAGATATGATCAAGGTCCTATTCCAGTTCTTTGACCCTCTGCATCGCTGTTTCACCTTCTTGGATTATCAGTTGGTACCTACATTGGAGGAGTTCTCCCAGCTCCTGAAGATCCCTATCCTTGATCAGCTACCCTACAACGGTACGGAAAAGGAACCTAAGCTTGAAGAGATTGCTAAAGCCTTGCACCTACAATCATCTGACCTCAAGGGACATTGGGAAGTTAGAAGTGGTATCAAAGGGTTCTTAGCCAGGTTTCTGTTTGAAAAGGCCCATGAATGTTGGAATTCCCTTGACTTACAAGCTTTTGAAGAAGTTGTGGCCCTCCTTATCTATGGTTTGGTGTTGTTCCCTAACCCAGATCAGCTTATAGATATCAGTGCTGTCCAGATCTTTATGTCCAGGAATCCTATACCTACATTGCTGGGGGACATCCTTCACTCATGTTACACTCGAACCATGAGAAAAAGAGGTGTCCTTATGTGTTGCACTCCTCTCCTGGGAAGGTGGTTTATTTCACACCTTCCACAATCAGTTTTGAAGAATGAGAGGGGTTTGAGATGGTCACAACGGTTGATGACTCTTACACATGCAGATATACATTGGTGCCCTAGGTCCAGAGAGGATGTCACTATCATTGATCGTTGCGGGGAGTACCCTAATGTTCCTTTACTTGGAATCAGAGGAGGTATTACTTACAACCCATGCCTGGCTTGGAGACAGTTTGGTTATGATCGGAGGGATGGTCCTCATGACATGTTAATTCCTGACATAGTTTTTGACTTTGACAACGATACTCAAGGACTTCGCTAGAGATTTATCAGAGCCTGGAGGATGCCAAGTAGGATAGACAGTAAGACAATGGGGCATAGGAACTCCATCCCATTGGAACCTTATCTCAAGTGGGTACGAGCCCGCTCCCAGAAGTTAGTGATGCCTTATCCCCATATGCTCCCTGTGATCAAAGAGCCAGTCTTGGAAGGAGAAGTGTCCTACACTATTCAGCACCCTGATATGCCCACATCCTGGGAAGAGATGCAGAAGAGCTGGATCCAGCTTAAGGAAGAACGGAATTCTCTTGAGACCAGTCTACATGCTAGTGAAAAGAAGGTCTTGGAGCTCACCCGCCTGTTGCATGAGGAGAGGAATCTCAATACTTACATAGCTCCAAAGAGGATGCGTAGTGTATTTTGGGATTGATTTGCTTTTGTATTATTTTGCCCATGAGGCTTTGATGTACTGAACAATTATTTCCTTAATGATAACGTGTGTTCCTTTTTGTCTACGACAAATTTGAACTTTCGAACCCTTGAATGCATTGCATAAACACATATCATTCATCATGTGCATAGCATGTTTTCCTCTTTTCAGGTTGCTTACAGTTCTTCGCTGTTTGTTTCAGCATCATGAATCCTGACTCATCATCAACTGAGATGTCCATCAAGGCTCTTCAGGCGCAGTACGCGCAATTTCAGGAACTAATCATGGGTCTGGCTCAGGGCCAAGAGGAGCTGAAGGCTCTGCTCCTGAAGAAGGAAAAGAAGAAGAAGAGAAGAACTGTTCTGTTCAACTCGGGCCGAAGGTTTGGCAATACTCTGCAGAATGAAGAGGCTGGTTCTTCTATTGGTAAGAGTACTCCTCAAGCGGAAAAAGGTCCTAGTCCGGTAGTCTCCGACAACGAGACTGATTTTGATGAAGAGCAATATCCTCTGGCAGAAGACCGTTACAAGTAGTTGGAAGACAGGTTAAATGCTATGGAGATCCAACAGGTACCTGGGCTGGATTTTGGAGATTTGGGTTTGTCTACTGGTGTGATCATTCCTCGTAAATTCAAAGCACCATCTTTCACTAAGTACGACGGGGCGTCTTGTCCCAAGCTACATCTCAGGTCCTATGTTCGGAAGATTCAACCGTACTCAGTGGATAAGAATTTGTGGATCCACTTCTTCCAGGAGAGTCTTTCAGGGACTCATCTCGAATGGTTCTATCAGCTGGATGGGACCAAGGTTCGTAACTGGGAGGAGTTGGCTACTGCTTTCTATAAGCAGTATCAATATAATGCCGACCTTGCCCCTACACGTACCCAACTCCAGGGTATGTCGTTAGGTTCAAGTGAAGGTTTTAAGGAGTACGCTCAGAAGTGGAGGGATCTGGCTGGCAGGGTGCAGCCTCCGTTGACTGATCGGGAGTTGGTAGACATGTTCTTGGGGACCCTATCTGGGCCATTTTTCAACCATCTTATCGGGAATTCGTCTGCAGGGTTCACTGATCTTATTCTGACTGGAGAGAGAATTGAGGCTGGGTTGAAGTCTGGTAAGATTCCGAAGGGTGCATCGTCTAGTTCTGAGAAGAAACCCTTCAAGAAGGAGGCTAGTGCTGTACATGGCTCTAGAAGACAAGAGAAATCTGAGCGCCGCCAATCTGTCAGTGCGGTAATGATTGCTAAGCCTGCTGCCGCTCCTCGGCCACCCAATCCTCAAAGGGCTGAAAGACCCCGGAGAGAGTTCACCCGGTTAAATATGACCTTGTCACAAATCTTGCCATAGCTGCTCTCAACCAATCTAGTAACCGTCAGAGAGGCTCCGAAGTTTGCAAATACTACATCTCCTAAGTACAATCCAAATGCCCGCTGTGCTTATCACTCCGATAGCCCGGGGCATTCCACTGATGACTGTTGGGCCTTAAGGAGCAAGCTGCAAGATCTTATTGACGCCAAGGAGGTACAATTTGAGGCATCTGAGAAGCCTAACGTAGTGACAGCTCCCCTGCCTGCTCATGGAGTAAATGCTATTGGGGACGAAGAGGAAGTGGATGAAGCTGAGTTTGATAGCTGGATCTACCCGGCAACCGACAGTGGACCTAGCAATTGGAGTGCAAAGGACAATCTACCTGTTTCTCTTGTTACTGAGTAATGAATTCTTTGTTTTGGTATCTGTAATAAACAATTAAAAACTCTATGGCCCGGTGTCTTACCCGAGGCATCGTGGTTTCATTTGTGAGGGCATATAAATTGTCATTTCATATATCATAAATGAAAATCTTGGACGTTTTCTCGCATTTCAAATCTTGTGCTCCTTTTCTGTCTTTTCTTCCTTTATATATATTTCAAAACAGCTGTATTTACACACACTCACTCATACAGGTTCCAATCCACTCTGGATCTCACTGGTAACGACTCTGCTACTGCCAGATATGACTTCGAAAATCCGATCAACTTAGCCGAAGACGAAGGTGAAGATGATTGCGAAGTGCCTGGCGAGCTTGCAAGACTGTTACTTAAGGAAGAGAGGGCAATTCAACCACATGAAGAGCCAGTGGAAATGATAAACTTGGGTACTGAGGCAGACAGGAAAGAGGTAAAGATTGGTGCCAACCTAGAGCTCAGCGTGAAGCAACGGTTGACTAAGATGCTACATGATTATGTGGAGATATTTGCCTGGTCCTACGAAGACATGCCCGGGTTGGACACTGATATTGTGGTCCATCATTTGCCTACTAAGGAAGACTGCCCTCCGGTTAAGCAAAAGGTCCGTCGTATGCGTCCAGAGATGTCTGAGAAGATCAAAGCCGAGGTAATGAAACAGTTTGATGCTGGGTTCCTTGCAGTGACTTCTTACCCCCAGTGGGTTGCTAATGTGGTGCCGGTACCAAAGAAAGACGATAAGGTCAGAATGTGTGTCGACTACAGGGATATGAACAGGGCCAGCCCCAATGATGACTTCCCTCTACCTCACATTGATGTCCTTGTTGACAATACAGCTCAGCACAAAGTGTTCTCTTTCATGGATGGCTTTTTAGGTTACAATCAGATCAAGATGGCACCTGAAGAAATGGAAAAAACTACATTTGTTACTCAGTGGGGCACCTTCTGTTACAAGGTCATGCCTTTTGGACTAAAGAACGCTGGGGCAACCTACCAACGTGCCATGGTTGCTTTATTTCATGACATGATCCATCATGAGAGAGAAGTGTATGTTGACAACATGATCGCAAGGTCCCAAACTGAGGAAGAGCACCTAGATCATCTGCAGAAGTTGTTTGACCGGTTGAAACTGTACAAGCTGAGATTGAACCCGAACAAGTGCACCTTCGGGGTAAGATCTGGGAAGTTGCTAGGCTTCGTTGTGAGCGACAAGGGCATTCAAGTGGACCCTGCCAAGGTTAAAGCTATTCAAGAGATGCCAGTTCCTAGGACAGAGAAAGAGGTCAGAGGCTTTCTAGGACGCCTGAATTACATTGCCCGATTCATCTCGCACCTGACTGCTACCTGTGAACCAATCTTCAAGCTGCTGAAGAAAGATCAGGTAGTACGCTGGAACGATGAATGTCAGGCTGCTTTTGACAGAATCAAAGAGTATCTCCAAGAACCCCCCATCCTTATGCCACCGGTTGAAGGGAGACCTCTGATACTATATCTGATAGTGCTTGACAACTCAATGGGGTGTGTGCTGGGGCAGCATGACGAGTCTGGCCGAAAAGAGCATGCCATTTATTACCTTAGTAAAAAGTTTACCGACTGTGAGACACGATACTCACTGCTCGAGAAAACTTGCTGCGCTTTGGTATGGGCTGCTCGCTGGCTGAGACAGTATATGCTGACTCACACTACCTTGTTGATCTCAAAGATGGATCCTATAAAGTATATATTCGAAAAGCCTGCTCTGTCTGGGAGAATAGCAAGATGGCAAATGATCTTGACAGAATACGACATTCAGTACACAACCCAGAAAGCCATCAAGGGAAGTGTATTGGCAGACCACTTGGCACATCAGGCCGTAGATGACTATCAATCAATGAACTTCGAGTTTCCGGATGAAAGCATCATGATAGTGACTGATTGTGAAGTACCTGGACCGGATGAAGGACCTGAGGAAGGATCCCGATGGTCTATGCACTTTGACGGAGCCTCCAACGCTTTGGGTAACGGTATCGACGCTATAATCATATCACCGCAAGGCACTCATACTCCGCTCACTGCCCGACTATGTTTCAATTGTACTAACAACATGGCAGAGTATGAGGCGTGCATCATGGGTCTTCAAGCTGCGATCGACCTAAGGATCAAGTTTCTGAGTGTCTTCGGAGATTCCGCTCTCGTGATCAATCAGATCAAAGGAGAGTGGGATACGAAACATCCGAATCTTATCCCTTACAGAGAATGTGTGTTGACCTTAATCCCCCACTTCACGAAGATAACCTTTGAACACTTTCCAAGAGAAGAGAATCAGCTGGCGGACGCGTTAGCTACAATGTCTTCTATGTTTAAAGTTAAATGGGATAATGAGGCTCCCCGGATCATCATCTGGAAATTGGACGAACCGGCATACTATTGCGATCTCGAGACAGAATTGGTGACTGAGAAGCCTTGGTACCATGAGGTGAAGAGATATTTGGAGGCTCAGGAATACCCTGAAGGTGCCTCAGTCAATGATAAGAAGTTCCTGAGAAGGTTCGCGACAAAGTTCTTCCTTAGCAACGACATCTTGTACAAGCGAAACCATGATTCAACCTTACTGCGTTGTGTGGATAAGACTGAAGCAGAAAGGATCATGGAAGAGCTACATGAAGGGACCTTTGGTACACATTCCAGTGGACATACAATGGCAAAGAAGATCCTTCGGGCAGGGTATTACTGGTCCACAATGGAAGCTGACTGCTACCAACATTCCAGGATATGCCATAAGTGCCAAATTTATGCTGACAAGGTGCATGTTCCTCCAGTTCCCCTGAATGTTCTGACTGCGCCTTGGCCGTTTGCAATGTGGGGCATAGACATGATCGGTGAGATAAAACCTACGGCATCTAATGGGCATCGCTTCATCCTAGTGGCGATCGATTACTTTACGAAGTGGGTCGAAGCAGCTTCCTACGCTACAGTAACCAAGACTGTTGTGGCACGGTTCATTTGGCATAATCTGATCTGTCGGTACGGCGTCCCCGAGAGGATCATTACAGACAACGGTACCAATCTGAATAACAAGATGATCACTGAGCTCTGCGAGCAGTTCAAAATACAGCACCATAACTCTTCTCCTTACAGACCGAAGATGAATGGGGCTGTAGAAGCAACAAATAAGAACATTAAGAAAATCGTGCAGAAGATGACAGTGACTTATAAAGATTGGCATGAGATGTTACCGTTCGCTCTACATGGGTACCGTACCTCAGCCAGGACGTCAACCGGGGCAACTCCTTTCTCTTTGGTTTACGGTATGGAGGCAGTCTTACCGATCGAAGTGCAAATACCCTCTCTCCGGATAATGAAGGATGCAAATCTGAACGAAGATGATTGGATCCAGACACGACTTGATCAGTTAAATCTTATTGATGAAAAGAGGCTTGCTGCTATCTGTCATGGTCAGACGTATCAGAAACGGATGATCAGGGCATTTAACAAAAAGGTCAGACCACAGGAATATCAAGTTGGGGATCTGGTAATCAAGCGAATCATCCTTCCTCAGAGTGATCCAAGGGGCAAATGGACCCCTACGTACGAAGGGCCATTTGTGGTTAAACATGTGTTCTCAGGAGGAGCCATGATTCTAACCGATATGGATGGTGACGACCTTCCTCACCCCGCTAACGCAGACATAGTCAAAAAATACTACGCATGAAAAAAGACCCGCTAGGCTGACATGCCTAGGCAAAAATTAGGGCTTCCCGGCGAACCAAAAGGGTTCGGGCAAAATGAAGGGATGAGATGGAAAAAATCTGTACACCCGACAAGTCGAAAACCTGAAAAGGCGGTTTGGGCAAAAATGGGTATCCCGGTGGACTGAAAACCCGAAAGGGCGGTCCAGGCAAAAGTTAGGGATAAAAGCGTAATACTATGTCTCATTGATCACTTTGCATCCAGAATCCGGTATCTACATCAAGCTCAGACGGCATCGATCAGTCAGCTTCATCTTCGTTTAGGTCATCAAGTGATAAGACGCTCGGAGTTATAAAGGCAATAGCAGAGTTGAAACCCAGTGGGATCGTTCATTTCACACAGCTGTTTTATTTTCTCTTGTACAAAATTTGTATAAACTCTTTTGTTCGGCGGCGTTCTCTTACTAGGACGTCAGCCTCTTGTACATAAAACGCCTATTTACAGGCCATTCAAAAATCAATACAAATATATTTTTCAGTTAAAAGTGCCAATTGTTTTTCCTTTTTCTGTTTTGTTTTGCGAAGAACGTCCAAGGTTCAATTTGTGATATATGCATTGACAATAATTTGCTAACTCATGAATATTTGCATACGAAATAAAGGATTAATTACAGGTAACATTAGAAACAGGGGCAATAAAAGAGTTGTCTAAGTAATCTAATTTTTCCGTCCTCCAAGGTATCAAGGTAAGTTCAGCTAAAGAACATAACCAGCACATCTTAATTCCCCAGAGAGTGAGCCAGCAAGTCAGTACACTCTCCCCAAGCTATATTATCAAACCTTAAGGAAGTTGAGTATCCTCCAGCAGATCTCAACATTCCCCAGCAGCATATATATTCCTAACAAGCATCCCCGGCAGTCTTGATCTAAGGTTGTTCCCTGACGGTATATCAAATATTCAAAGGAGTCACTTCCCCGATGCAGTTCAAACTTCCCCAAGAGAGTCCAATCCAGTTTCCCCAGGAAAGTTGGAATCCATCTCCCCAGCAGTAAGCTTATCCCCAGTAGATTCTGGAAGCTTATCCCCACAGAGCACGAACGCGTCGCCCGACTTTATTCAAAGAGTTATTTCTATACCAGGATATAACTGGGTTATCCTCAGCCAAAAGCCATGGAAAGATCGTCGTCGACAAAGTCTCCTTATCCCCAGCGAAGTCTATCAACACTTCCAACATAACAATGGTATCCCCAGCAAGTTACCATCAACTCAACGAAGTATCTCTCTCCCCACAAAGTATTGCTCCCCAGCAAGATCGTCAGAGTACTTTTCTCCCCGCAGAGTATTCCATTCGCCAAGTTTATTCCCCAGCGGAGTTATCTTCTCCTATCGGTATTCTTGCAACTATCACCCAGCGGAAGCAAAGTCTGTTCTCCAACATCAGCCCAGGAGTGACTTCCCGGCACCCGTCAAGGATTTACTTTCCTAGACGAAAACATACATTCCTAAACATCACATACATCATTATAGCAGGCATATACGCATCATATCTTACAAATCTCATTTATGTTGAGAACATCATTGCTTGGTCCATATCATGCATTGCATATGACTGACCTTTACCTTTCAGGAAAGATTCAGCTAAATTCTCAATCATATTTCAAGACCTAGACCGGTTCAGTTAAATCGACTCCAAAGATTTCTTATCCAGTCCAAGGCCTTCTCTGGTCCAGTTAAATCGACCCCAAACAGATTTTTCTAATAAAGACCCAGTTAAAGACATTCCAAGACCTAGACCGGTTCAGTTAATCGACCCTAAGATTCTCTGTTTCTTATCCAGTCCAAGGCCTTCTCTAGTCCAGTTAAATCGACCCTAAACAGATTTTTCTGATGAAGACTCAGTAGAAGTTATCCAAGGTTTTCCCAATGATTGCTATTGAGGTTGTAATCGCCTATGGTTCTCTCCCCGATACTGCGGAGATGATAATTCCATCCAAGGTTTTCTCAATGATTGCTATTGAGGTTGTAATCGCCTATGGTTCTCTCCCCGATACTGCGGAGATGATAATTCCATCCAAGGTTTTCTCAATGATTGCTATTGAGTTGTAATCTCCTATGGTTCTCTCCCCGATACTGCGGAGATGATAATTCCATCCAAGGTTTTCTCAATGATTGCTATTGAGGTTGTAGTCGCCTATGGTTCTCTCCCCGATACTGCGGAGGTGGTAATCCCAGATTTCGCTCAATGATTGCTGTTGAAGTGAAGTTATCCAAGATTCTCTCAATGATTGCTATTGAGGTTGTAGTCGCCTATGGTTCTCTCCCCGATACTGCGGAGGTGGTAATCCCAGATTTCGCTCAATGATTGCTGTTGAAGTGAAGTTATCCAAGATTCTCTCAATGATTGCTATTGAGGTTGTAGTCGCCTATGGTTCTCTCCCCGATACTGCGGAGATGATAATTCCATCCAAGGTTTTCCCAATGATTTCTATTGAGGTTGTAATCGCCTATGGTTCTCTCCCCGATACTGCGGAGATGATAATTCCATCCAAGGTTTTCTCAATGATTGCTATTGAGTTGTAATCGCCTATGGTTCTCTCCCCGATACTGCGGAGATGATAATTCCATCCAAGGTTTTCTCAATGATTGCTATTGAGTTGTAATCGCCTATGGTTCTCTCCCCGATACTGCAGAGATGATAATTCCATCCAAGGTTTTCTCAATGATTGCTATTGAGGTTGTAATCGCCTATGGTTCTCTCCCCGATACCGCGGAGATGATAATTCCATCCAAGGTTTTCTCAATGTTTGATATTGAGGTTGTAATCGCCTATGGTTCTCTCCCCGATACCGTGGAGATGATAATTCCATCCAAGGTTTTCTCAATGTTTGCTATTAAGGTTGTAGTCGCCTATGGTTCTCTCCCCGATCCTGCGGAGGTGGTAATCCCAAGATTCGCTCAACGATTGCTGTTGAAGTTGAAGTTATCCAAGATTCTCTCAATGTTTGCTGTTGAGGTTGTAGTCGCCTATGGTTCTCTCCCCGATACTGCGGAGGTGGTAATCCCAGATTTCGCTCAATGATTGCTGTTGAAGTGAAGTTATCCAAGATTCTCTCAATGATTGCTATTGAGGTTGTAGTCGCCTATGGTTCTCTCCCCGATACTGCGGAGATGATAATTCCATCCAAGGTTTTCTCAATGATTTCTATTGAGGTTGTAATCGCCTATGGTTCTCTCCCTGATACTGCGGAGATGATAATTCCATCCAAGGTTTTCTCAATGATTGCTATTGAGTTGTAATCGCCTATGGTTCTCTCCCCGATACTGCGGAGATGATAATTCCATCCAAGGTTTTCTCAATGATTGCTATTGAGTTGTAATCGCCTATGGTTCTCTCCCCGATACTGCGGAGATGATAATTCCATCCAAGGTTTTCTCAATGATTGCTATTGAGGTTGTAATCGCCTATGGTTCTCTCCCCGATACCGCGGTGATGATAATTCCATCCAAGGTTTTCTCAATGTTTGCTATTGAGGTTGTAATCGCCTATGGTTCTCTCCCCGATACCGCGGAGATGATAATTCCATCCAAGGTTTTCTCAATGTTTGCTATTGAGGTTGTAGTCGCCTATGGTTCTCTCCCCGATCCTGCGGAGGTGGTAATCCCAAGATTCGCTCAACGATTGCTGTTGAAGTTGAAGTTATCCAAGATTCTCTCAATGTTTGTTGTTGAGGTTAAAGTCGCCCAAGGTTCTCTCACCGTTCCTGTTGAGTTAGTAACCATCCCTGGTTCATTCATCACCGTTTGAAGCTCCAAATCCAGCTCCTGTAACCAGTCAGGACACATCTACACAAAGAATTTGAAGACCAGCTCTTGTAACAGGTCAGGTAATCATTTTTCTTTTTTGCAGGTACGCAAGTTCTCGCTAAGGAATCTCTTACGCGATTGACGTCCAGATGGCATCTATAAGCCCATCCACCTTCCATCATCTCTTAGCATGGCATCTATAAGCCCATCATCCTATCCATCAATCTCCAAATGGCATCTATAAGCCCATTCCACCACCACACTACTATGTGAGCGCAAATTTCTGGGCACTCTAGTGTTCAATCATCTTCCACCTTCGGATTACGAAAGGCACGTCAGCCAATCCGCATCCTCAGGTCTAAGAAGATTGAACAGGGGCAACTGTTGTACCCCAAAATTTTCCCTCCCATATTCTTCAAGAAATTGCCAAGTCAAGCTTCAAAATCTCCCCAAGGGTTACACAGTTCAAGGGCCTCCTAACAGTCAAAATTAGGGTTTTGGTTCTGACAAAGTAAATGAAGTTTCCAAGGGTTCAATCAAGTCCCACATGCCTATAAATATAGTCAAGCATCCTCATATAAAGTTTCAAGACTTTCAGCACAAAATTGCACAGTCAAAAACCCTAATTGCACTACAGTCAACTGTAGGGGCAAAATGGTCATTTGACAGTCAAAAGTCCAAATTTTTGGTCAACATCTCATTTTGAAGCCACAAACATCATTTTATCAATGCTTGATCATGATTCTCAAAGCTTGGCTCAAAAATCATCAAGATGCAAAAGTTTCCATATTTGGACAGTTGAAAAAGTCAACTGTAAATTGACCAGGGCATAACTTTCACATGGATTATCAGAAAAATTTCATCCAAAGCTCATTTTGAAGAGAAAGACATTTCCTACAACTCCTCTTCATACTTCAAGTCCAAGAAATGCTCTCACAAAAAGTTATCAATTTCAACATTATAGGTCATTTTCAAAAGTCAACAAAAAGGGACTTTAAGTCAAAGGCCATAACTTGATATTGGTAAATCAAAATGACATGGGACCAAAGGAAATGGTTAGAGGACTCAAAGACCTTTCCAAAATGTCCAAGAACATGAGCAAAGCTTAAAAATTGAGCAAGTTATGCCTTGTGGAAGTTGGGAAATTTTTGGATATTTTGAAAAGTCAACATTGCTTCAAATGACCTAAAATTGCTAATGGGCCTCTTTTTCTTCCACAATTCATTATCCAAGGCATGTGCACGACCATTTGGCCCAACGGGAAGTTTTTCTTCATTATTTATTTATTTATTTGGATTTTTATTATTAATAATTCATTTAAATTAATTAAAATACATGAAAAATGTTAAACCTAATGTTTCAAATCTTTTTGTGCATAAAACATCTCCAAGATTTCGTGCAAATCAGATTAGGGAAGAATTGAAGGTGATTGGATATGATTGAGAGCAAATGTGCATGAAAAGATTGGAAAATATTTTGCCATAAAAATCAATATCCATACATCAATTCCTTGATTCCTTGGACAAGAAACTTAACCTAAATCATTCACCTATACATACACAAGCAAACCCTCGTGCCCATTACCAAGAAGCTGCGCCATACACCAAGAAACCAACTTGAATTTTTTGCTTGAAAACTGAATACTGAAATTGAGTTTTAGGAGGATTCAAGGCCAAATATTGGTTCCATTAGTTTCCTGAGGCTTCAAGGAAAGTTTTCCAATCAAAATCATCGTCCCTAACGCCCAGAATCGGTATAGGGGATTCAAACTTTTTCACCCTTTTCTCATAATCGTGTTTTACAATTTAGGCATATTCATTGCATTTTATTTGTGGATTTGTGCTCATTAAACCTTTCTGAAGCTAACCAAATAGTTTAATTGTGTTTTTGTGCATTATTGGAGATTTCGCCATTGTTGTCTTTTAGGGTTTCCCAAGCTTTGAATTGGGGTTTCCTGGTCAAAGAACAATTGAGGCTCGAAACCTGGACCATTGAAATCAGCATGGTTGGACGATTGGACTAGATACCTCGCGCCTAATTTCTGATTAGAAACAAGCTAATCGCTATTTTCCAATATGGTGTCTATAAGGACGGTTCAAAACCGTTGCTAATTGTGTTCTTGTTTCAGGAAAAAATAGGACGAAGAAGAAGACGCTTAGGTGGCGAGGCATAACTGGTTCATTTGAATTTTTGCGCGCAAAATCCACTAACCATTATTTTTACATTATATTGTTTGTTTTCCATAATACTTACAAAACGCGTGAAGTGCTCCAGTGGCCAGGCATATACGTTGGTAAACCACAGGACCTGGGTTCGAGCCCCAGGTCCCCACCCCCTTTCATATTATTTTTCATATAACGTTCATATGCAGTTTCAGCGCTAAGGTGTACCATACGCTTCTCAATCAAGCCGTCCACGCGTACCATTGCACTCAATCAAGGGCCAGGATCTGAAGAACATGGTAAACTCTAGTCAACGCCTGGGCACGCTAGTGGAAAAGTCAGCCAGGCCAAAGGCCATTGGGCCCAAATTGCTAAAGAAAAACCTCCAATTTGGGGGCAGACCCTCCCTAGGTTTGAATTTTATTCTTTTCTTTATTTTACTTATTTCAATTACTATTTTTAATTAGTTAATTAACTTAATAATTTTTTTTCATAAAAAACAATAAAAAATCAGAAAAGAGACAAAATTAATATTTTTATTTAATGTCATATTTTGTAAATAAAACCTTTATTAATTAATTAGTTTTAATTTAGGAGTAAATCTTAATATTTTCTTAATTAATTTAAAATTGGTAGAATTAGGATTTGTAATAATTTTTTATCCTTTTTTCTTTTCTTTCATAATAATTAAATATTTCCTATTATTTTTATAAATTAAAATTGCATGTAAATAATTAGGTTAACTTAGGTTTAAACTTTAATATATTTTTTTTAATAAACTAAAACAATTAGAATTATAATTAATATTTTATTTTAATTAATCTTTTTCATCAAAGTCATAAAATACAAAAATACCAAAAACAATTTCTTTTCTTTTTAATTTTAATTAATTTAATCATTTAATTTAATTTTGCAAAAAGGGTCCAACGCCCTCGTTTTTAATTCTTATTCAATTCACATATTTATTTCTTTTTCTTTTAATATTTATGTACCTCTCCCAAGGCCATGTACGATTTATTTCTCGCTTTTAATTCTTTATTTTCCTGTCAAATCGGGTCTTGGAAATTTTGGCGATGTGGACCCGCGCTTTTTGTAATAGCTTTAGAATTTTATCTTTCTCGCAATTTTTAACTGTTAACAAATGCATGCAAGAATGAATGGACAAAAAAATAAAAACAAACGCGTAGATCACCAATACCATGACAAGATAAATGCAAATGAAAACGACACACAAGTCACACACCATCCCTAGGGTACGCCTCACTGTTGCCTTGCCTCGAAAGGTGATCGTCGAGTAGAGGACGTCTTAGTAAGTCCTCATGATCCGGGAACCTGTCATGAGGGTAGCTTCTAAGGTGTCTTCCCATTGCTCTGGTGATCACCATGTCCCGAACCTCGAATTGACCCGAACACCTCCAACGATGGTGCTACCTACCTCTCAATGGTGGGATGGCACTACTTTAAAGGACATCTACACAGACGAATTCCTTAGGGTAGGTAGACGACTCTAGATACTTGCTCTAAATCTCAAAACAAATTCAAAAAATACTTTTCACACCGACACATTTTCAAAAAGCTTTCGAAAGCAAATTTTTCAAACACTCTTGAGGACTGATACAAGAGTCGAACTGGAATTTTCAAAGAAACTTTTTAAAACCCACAGTTGAAAAGCAAACAAACCTTTTGAAAACACAAATGAGCAAGTATCTAAGAGCCCATGGATAACCATGGATAGAAAGGGTGCTAACACCTTCCCTTTCTATAATCTACCTCCCGAACCGAGAGCAATCTCTATAAGGAATTTTTCTGTGCTTTTGTCCTTTCCATTTGGAGAAAATAAAAGACGGTGGCGACTCTTGCTTCCGCGACATTTCGCGAACCAGCGTTAAACAGTCAGTTCCAGATCCACCGATCACACCCAAGACTTGATTGACAGAGGAGTGCTGGAGTTCACACAAGATGGCCAGATGAAAATCTTCCGCTGAGGGTTCTCCACCTGAAATGACAAGTTCGAACTAAGAGGCTTTTGTTTCATTTGAATTTTCAAGTTGTAATTCAAACAATTATCTGTTGATGTCAAACTCTATTTCATTAATGCATTGCATATGTTTGTCTTGAATTCATCCATTCGTTTTCACTATACTTGAACTATGCTTTTCTACTTTGACGTTTAACTCTTGCTAAAAGTTACAAGCCTTTAGAGGGAGGATGACGAAAACAATGCCATAATCTCATACAATATGCTTTTGGACAGACCTTGCTGACGATGTACAAGCGTTTTTTTCAAATCCTAAACACTGGAGTTATAAGGAAGATAATCCCTAGTCAATCCCTTCGAGCCAAAGAAGTAGAAGTTTTATGTTTTAACACAAATTGAAACCTTTAATGAAACCCGGGGCAGGGTAGTCTCTCAGTTAATTCAAAATGTGCGTTTAGTCGCAAACTCTCATTTCGTAATACAACGAATGACATCAAAAACATTCCTTTGGAATCAAAAGACAATGATGGTTCTTTATCTCATAGGCATTCACTATCTCTCAAAGAGAAATGCCCACTAATCCAAAACCTACAAAGGAGGCTTAAGAAAGCTGGGGCATCCCGCTGACTGTAAATCTCAAAAACGGGAACAGTCAGGCAAAAATTAGGGATAATAAAGAAAGAGGTCACTACAAATCCTCAACCACATGAAAAAAAATGTTGCAAAAATGACTGCCTTCCAACAAAATTCAACTTGTGTGAACCATCACCAAAAACATCGTTCCAGACTCATTTGGAGTTCAAATGCACAATTAACTGAGTTTAGGATTGAAGAACATCACGAAGAGCGGGTGGGTACAAATATACTTTGAGCTTTTATCCTTTGTTTCTTAAAACCTTGAACCAAGCCACGTTACAACCCTTCAAAAGTCCTAATTGAAGTATGGGTTAGTTCGAAAGCATACTGTTACAAAAGGTATCCTGACTCCTGTAAGGCTTTGCTCTAAATCTTGTGTTGAATTTCTCTTATAAAAGTTTTCTGCTAAAAAACGCATTTTTCAAAATTTCAAGACAAGCATGAGCTTTGCATTATTTGAGTATCATCGTTTGCATATGGCTATTTGTTTAACAGCGAAGAAATTCACACAGTGAATGTTCCGATGAACGAAAGCTCTCTCAGTGAACAAAATCACTTCAAGTGGGATGACACTTTATTTGCAAAAATCTCCTATCAAAAGGGGACTTGACACGACATTGTCCAATAAACCTGGGACAGTCCAGTCAAGATTTCAAGAAATCTCTCAAAGTCCAGTTAATTTGGGGCAGTCCAGTCAAGATTTTAAGAAATCTCTCAATTGCAGAGTAACCTGGGGCAAGTCTCCATCTCTATCACTTGGGGAATTAAATGTCAATCTCATCAAAGGGTTACCTACGGTCCAAATTTCCTGGCAGTGTCACAAACATTTGATACTAGGGGCAGTGAGGAATCTCTCCAAAATCCTTCTGAAAAGAAATTCAAGAATCCTCGAGAAGTTCATCACCTCTCTAGCAGACCAGCGGTCATGGGTTTATTTCCCCAACACTTGTCAAGGATTTATTCTCCAAAATAAAATTACATTTCAACAACATTCATAACATATGTAGATTGATCGGCAGGTAAAGGTTATCATTACCTTTTGGAGTAGTAATCGTCCAAGATTCCTTCATCACCTTTTGGAGTAGCTATCGTCAAAGATTCCTTCATCACCTTTTGGAGTAGCAGTCGTCAAAGATTCCTTCATCACCTTTTGGAGTAGAAGTCCTCAAAGATTCCTTCATCACCTTTTGGAGTAGCATTCATCAAAGATTCCTTCATCACCTTTTGGAGTAGCAGTCGTCAAAGATTCCTTCATCACCTTTTGGAGTAACAGTCGTCAAAGATTCCTTCATCACCTTTTGGAGTAGCAGTCGTCAAAGATTCCTTCATCACCTTTTGGAGTAGCAGTCGTCAAAGATTCCTTCATCACCTTTTGGAGTAGCAGTCGTCAAAGATTCCTTCATCACCTTTTGGAGTAGCAGTCGTCAAAGATTCCTTCATCACCTTTTGGAGTAGCAGTCGTCAAAGATTCCTTCATCACCTTTTGGAGTAGCAGTCATCAAAGATTCCTTCATCATTCGGTTGAGTCAAAGTTAATCCAAGACCTTCTCTGGTTCAGACAAATCGACACTGAGATCTCCCTAATTCTTATTCCAGTGGTAGATATTCCGGATTTTGCTGTTTCAGATAAATCTCTCAATGATTTATTCTGATTCACTTCCATATTTTTCACTATCAGAGACGAAAAATCCAACTCTTTTCTCCATCACCAGTTCGAGATTTATTTCCCCCAGCGAGAGGTTGTCTTGAAAAACATTACACATCCGTACATCAGGACGTCATGCAAGACAATATCGTTTATTTTGAGAACGTCATTGTTTGATATATGTCATGCCACTAACCTTTACCTTTCAGAAAAGATGCAATCAATTTCTCACAAAATTCGTATCGTGAAGCCTGGACGTTGACCAGATAAAGATACAACACTGTGAAACCTGCGACGTTGACCAGATAACAATAAGGTATACTGTGAAACTTGGATGTTGACCAAATAGTAGTTTACTCGGCCAATTACTTTGAAGCCCGAATTCAACCAGATATTAGTCGGCCCCAAAAATCAAAGGGAAAACCGGAGGAGACCAGATAACCATTTGATTTCCTTCTGAAGACTGGACGTTGACCAGATAAGAAGTAAAGTATCGTGAAGCCTGGACGTTGACCAGATAGGAAGAATTCGTATCGTGAAGCCTGGACGTTGACCAGATAACGATACAAGATTGTGAAACCTGGATGTTGACCAGATAGAAATACAACACTGAAACCTGGACGTTAACCAGATAACAGTTAACCGTTAACAGAATAAAGATCCCCATTCTTGAAACCTCAACAGATTGGTATACTCCCAAGCTCCTGATACCGTTAACAGAATAAAGATCCCCATTCTTGAAACCTCAGAAGATAGGTATACTCCCAAGCTCCTGATACCGTTAACAGAATGGAGATTCTCATCATTGAAACCTCAGAAGATTGGTATACTCCCAAGCTCCTGATACCGTTAACAGAATGAAGATTCTCATCCTTGAAACCTCAGAAGATTGGTATACTCCCAAGCTCCTGATACCGTTAACAGAATAAAGATCCCCATTCTTGAAACCTCAGAAGATTGGTATACTCCCAAGCTCCTGATATTGTTAACAGAATGAAGATTCTCATTCTTGAAACCTCAGAATATTGGTATACGCCCAAGCTCCTGATACCATTAACAGAATGAAGATTATCATCCTTGAAACCTCTGAAGATTGGCATACTCCCAAGCTCCTGATACCGTTAACAGAATGAAGATTCTCATCCTTAAAACCTCAGAAGATTGGAATACTCCCAAGCTCTTGATACCGTTAACAGAATGAAGATTCTCATCCTTAAAACCTCAGAAGATTGGCATACTCCCAAGCTCCTGATATCGTTAACAGAATGAAGATTCTCATCCTTAAAACCTCAGAAGATTGGCATACTCCCAAGCTCTTGATACCGTTAACAGAATGAAGATTCTCATCCTTAAAAACTCATAAGATTGGCATACTCCCAAGCTTCTGATACCGTTAACAGAATGAAGATTCTCATCCTTAAAACCTCAGAAGATTGGCATACACCCAACCTCCTGACCCAAACGCCTAAATGAAGATTCTCATTCTTGCTTACCCAGATTGGCATACTCCGAACCTCCTGACCCAAACACCTGAATGAAGATTCTCATTCTTGCTTCCCCAGTAGATTCGCATAAACCCGAACTCCTGATATTCCCGACAGAATGAAGATTCTCATTCTCAAAGTGGCATATACACCCAAGCTCCTGATATTCCCGACGGAATGAAGATTTCTCATTCTCAAAGTGGCATATAACCCAATTTCCTGATATTCCTGATAGAATGAAGATTCTCATTCTCAAAGTGGCATATAACCCGAGTTCCTGATATTCCCGATAGAATGAAGATTCTCATTCTCAAAATGGCATACGACCTAAACTCCTGAACTTCTTCCAAACAGGAATAAGCTTTTCCCCAGAGTCCTGAGCTTACTCTCCAGCAGGATAGCTGCTCCCCAACAATACAGCTATTCCCAACAGAGTTTTTACTCCCCAAAAAAGTGAAGAGTCTCATCCTTGATTCTCCAGTGAAGTTGCCAGAACCTTCTTTACTCTCAGCATAAATTTGTCGGAGTTTTTAATGCCCTGCAGATCGAAGATTCTCGTTCTTGACTCCTCAACACAAATTCCCCTAGAAGAATGAAGATTCTCATTCTCAATTCCCCACAGAGTTTTCAAATATTCCCCAGCGGAGTTCACCTTAAACAAAAAAATAGGAATCCCCAATAGAAGTATTCTAAGCAAAGCTTGAAGACACATATACTCTTCAACAGTGGTCCAAGATTTATCTTCCCTAACAGCGGTCAAAGATTTTATTATCTCCAGCTATCCAGGATTTATTTCCTCAGCAAGACAGCTTATCAGCTTACATGCGCATACATTGCATTCATATATCATAAGCATTGATAAAACACATATATTGCATCATACATTTCATGCAACATAACTTAATGTTTCAGCTAATATTTTACCCTTTTCAGGATAAGATTAGAAAGCTTCGAATTCAAGGATCATAAAAACAGTTTACGGGTGCTTCCAAACATGGATGTTAATCTATCGCTTGTTCTGATTCAGCTTATTGAAAACAGTTTATGGATGCTCTAAACATGGATGTTAATCTATTGCTTGTTCAACTCAAGGATCGTGAAAACAGTTTACGGGTGCTTCCAAACATGGATGTTAATCTATCGCTTGTTCAGATTCGGCTCATTGAAAACAGTTTACGGAGGCTCCAAACACGGATGCTAATCTATTTGCTTATTCAGACCCCCAGCTCAGAGACGTTCTAGACATGGATACCTTTCTGATACTCATTCTTTCACCTACAACATACAATTCAACAAACATTCTTGGATGACATCTTTAAGCCCATCTCCGACAAGATTCTGTCACATCTCCAAATGGCATCTTTAAGCCCATTCCCTCAACTATGCTTTGACGAGTGCAAATTTATGGGCACTCTAGTGTCCAATCATCTTTTACCTTTGAGTCGCGAATGGCAAACTCGCCGATCTAACTCTTCAGGTTCAAGAAGATTGAACAGGGGCAGTTGTTGTACCCCAAAATTTTCCCTCCATTTTTCACAAGAAATCACAACCCTAGGGTTTTCTCAGATTTTCAAGATTGGCTCAGGAATCGATCAAACAGACTTTTCTATGGCAGTAGATCAAGAATTAGGGTTTCTCGCATTTCTCAGAAGAAACTGAATTCTCAGAAATTCAGTTAACTGTCACATGTTTTCACACTTTTTCAAGTTTATTGAAAGGTTATTGGTTGTTCTCAAGGTATGATTATCTGGGATAAGAGATAGGAGCTGAGATGGTCATTTGGAATATTCAGGTTTTATCTGATCCAGGTTGACTAGATAATATGCGTCTGTTAAGACATCTGCTTGTTAATGGAATGAAACGTTTGCTTGTTAATGGAATGAAATGTTTGCTTGTTTATTGGAATACCCAGTGCGTATTTTGATTGGAATGCTGTTGCAAGGTTACGAGACTACAAAGTTATTGGATTACTTAAAGTTTAAGTTATCTGTATTAGAATTGTTGGAATGAAATTTCAATTATTTTGATATGAGAATCTTAAAGGATTAAGTGAAGATGCAGAGAGAGAATTGAAAAATATTGACAATAGAAGGTTCTATTCAGATTGCCTCATAAAGATTTTTCAGATGTTGATACAAAACTAATTTATTATTTGAATACTGTAGGTTTTACAACTTATAGTACTTGAAAAAATAAATTATTACAATTAATGGAAAATCTATCTAAATTAAAAATCTAAGTCTAAGCCATTGCTCCCATGCTCAAAGTCTTCTGCTTTGTCATCACCCAAGTTGTGCACACATGAAAGAAAAAACAAAGAAAAGAGGATTAGTACAATTGATTAATTAGATTTTTCAAACAAAGAAGAAAGGAAAATAGTCATCATTAAAGTTTTCCGTCCGGAATCAGAGTGCTATTTTTCATCACGTTTTATTTTTCTCTTTGCAAATCACAAGAAGATTGCTCTTCTTGGTTCACAAAGAGAAAAATAAAAATGCAAATAGAAGAATGCAAACATAGAAAAATTATTAAAAGCCAAACAACATTGCAGCAAACTGGATGCCAGCAAGTTACAAAGGCAAACTGAAGCATTTCAAGTTAACCAAACAGCAAGACAAACTGTTATGCAAGCATAGGCCAAGCAACTGTACAAAGTAACCAAACAACAAGGCAAACTGTTATGCAAACATAGGCATTGCAACAAGGCAAACCAAGGCAACACAAACTGGATGCAAACTGTCAAGTAAGCAAACTGAACAAAGCAAACCAAATGCAGTAGTAATGCAGAAAGTACATGGCAAATCAAACAGCAGGCCAAAAGTACAAAGCAGGAGGTAAACCAAATCACAAGTCAAAAGCTTGTCATAGCTTTTCATCATTTTCCAAGACATAGGCAAACTTTTCAGAAAAGAAGGTGGAAAAGCAAAAGTGCTTTGTCATGGAGAGAGAAAGAGAGAAAAGATATCACCTTTTGGAGGTTGTACAGTTTGGCAAAAAGGATGTCACAAGTTGCAAAACAAAAAGGCAAAAGGGTATAATACCATCAAACAGCAAAAAGATATAAGACCATAAAATAGCATAACAGAAAGGGAGAGAGCATTTTGGTCAAAAACTGAAGCAAATCACAAAATCTCCAAACTGTTAACAGTTTCACAACTCTCCCAAAACCTGTAACAATTTTTAAACTATCAAACCCACAAAAGGCCAACAAGCTGCAACAAAAGCCAACAGCCAAACCTGCTATCAAGCCAACAGTATAACCTACTCTCAAGCCAACAGCCTGAACCTGCCAAACTATAACAACAGTCAAAACCTGTTAGCAGAATGAAGCAACACAACCTACAGCCAAAAAATCACGAAACCCTGTGAACAAACAAACAGGCCAACTCCAAGCCAACAACCTGCTAACCAAAAACTCAAGCCTGAAACTTGCCAAATTGTAACAGTTTTCAAACATCAAACCCACAAAAGGCCAACAAACTACAAACTTGCAGAACCAGCCTGAAACTGCAACAAATTCAAAAGGCCAACCAACTGTAACAAGCTTACCAAACTACATAGCCAAAAAACTGCAAGTTTCAAATACAGTCCAACCTGCACAAGCTTGCCAAACTGTGAAACCAAAGCTAAAACCACAAAACTGCAAGTTTCAAACACAGTTTCAAACCAAACTGCAACATTCCAAACTGCAACATTCCAAACTGCAACAATCCAAAACCCTCAACTGTGAAACCAAAGCTAGCATACCAAAATCTACCAACAAAGTTTCAGAACAAGCATCATCATAAACAAATCATACCAAACCATCAGCAACAAAGTTTCAGAACTATTATCATCATCAACATTCATATTCAAGAGAGAATAAGGAGTTTCAGAATAAAGCATCATCATAGTTCAAAGAGAGAGTAAAAGAAATATCAATTTCAGAGGTGAAATCATCATCAACAAAACCAACAAACCAAGTTTCAGACAAAGCTATAATCATCATCAACATTCAACATTCAAGAGAGAGGAAAGAGTTTCAGAAGCATTCAAATTCAAAGAGAGAAGCAATAACAATCAAAGTTTCAGAAACCATCATCAACATTCAAATTCAAGTGAGAGGAAGGAGTTTCAGAAGCTAATCATCATCAACATTCAAGGTTCAAGAAAAGAAGAGAAGTTACCAAAGCTTGTGCCTCGCGTCCGTCATCATCTCCTCCCCTCTGCCTCTAGCCACCCAGGAACGCCGTCACCTCCAAGCCTCACCACTCTCTTTTGTCATAGAGAAAATTCCAAGGTATGCTTCTCAAACCCTCTTTGCTGCATCTCAGGCATATAAATACCATAGATTAAAAAATGAAACTGAACAAAACATGCGAAGCAAACATGAACAAAGCAAGCTTAAACAACGAAACTGTAAAACTAAAAAAAGGACGAATCATACCGTTCAATCAAAACCCTTGATAGTTAGGAGAAGGTAAGAGAGGGAGATGGCGCTCCGGCGGCTTAAGCGGAGGAAGATCATAACGTACAAGCGTTTGAGCGCTGCGAAAGATGAAGAAGAGAAGACGAGGAAGCGGCGCCGCTGTAAAACGTACGCAAACCCTAATTATCACAAACCCTAACAAAATGAAACAATAAATGATCTGGGCCTCCGCCCCCCAAACCCCATAAGCCCATAATAATTGCTAGCGTACCCCCCTGATGTCTGGCTTGACTTTTTTAGTTGGGCCTTAAGCTTCCAAATCCTAAGCCTACCTCTTAACTAAATTCATTTTATTTTATTTTCTTTTGTTTAAATACCAATGTTTTTTTTAATTAACTCATTTTAATTAATTTGTTTTCTTTTCTCTTTGTTAAATAATAACACTAATAATAATATTAAAACTATGATTTTCTTAAATTAGTTTTATTTTCCTCTTTTATTAATTAATCTTGTTTTATTTGATGAAATACCAAAAAAAAACATTTAATTTGATTTAATTAATTTTTCTTTCTTTAAACTCTTTTTATTGATTAATAAAAATACAAAAATAATAGAGATTTTGTTTTAATTGAATTTTCTTTCTTTAAAACTTTTTCCTTTTAAACATTAATAAAACACATAGAAGAATAATAATAATTTTTAATCTTTTAGAATAGAATTTTATTTATCTCTCTTTTAATAAATACATGCATTTCATAATTGATTGATTTTCTTTATTTCATCATTTGTTATAACTTTGTATTGAATTGTAACGATTCGATTTGGTTGTAATACTTGATATTTGGACATTATTATTCTTGTGAGACTCATCCCTATTTGTAATAATTGCACCCCCATCCCCGGATACTTTTGTAATAGCTTAGACTTTCAATTTCCGCAATTTATTACTTTCTATATACTGTATAGTAATTAGGCGTGTATGGCAAGATTCAAAACCAATCGCTAGATGACCTAATCCAAGAATAAATAACTTGAAATCATAACACAATGCACACTTGCACCCCTAGGATTTCATCCACTTGTTGCCTTAAAATTGGCCATGTTATGCATGTTGAGTATCTTTGGCAAAACAAAAACAAAATAAAAGATCATAGTCCCTCGATGATGCTATCTTGTTTGCCTATACAAAATGATCTAGTCCCTCAAAAATTTGCTAAAGATACTTAGCACAATTGCTATCATGGTCAATACGATGACCCGAGCCTGTCCCGTTTAACATCCTAATACAAGGTTGTTTACCAAATGCAATGGTAAAACAACACTGTCAAAAGGGTTAAAAACGTATAGGAAAGATCTTTGAGTAAAATAGGGTAGACAACTCTTAGTTACTTGATCAAAACTTGCAAAACATCCTTGCTATTTTCAAACACACCTCACAATACATTTCAAAACATTTCCCAAATCAAACTTTCAAACATTGAAATATCTTTTCAAAAGACAATACACCTTTGTATATATTCAAACAAGAATCTTTACAAAGGTTACCACAACGATGGCCTCTTTTCAAAACATTTTCAAAACCACACACACAAAGCACCATTTCAAACAATTGAAAAGCAAAAGCAAGTGATCTAAACAAGTAACTAAGAGCCCATGGATAACCATGGATGAAAAGGGTGCTAGCACCTTCCCTTTTCATAATATACCCCCCGAACCCAAGAAAACATCTCAAAGGTCTTTCCTGTGCTTTTTGACCTTTCCTTTGGATAAAATAAAAAGTCGGTGGCGACTCTTGCTAAACTGAAACATTTGCGAACACAAACGCAAAACCTCAAGTCAGTTCTCCCACCGTATCACAGACTAATGGAGATAGAGATAATGTCTTCCGCAAAACCAGATTTTTTCAATTAGAACATAAAGAATAAAGGGTTTAGAATAAGGAAGAAAACTCCCCCTGAGTTGATTACTTCCCTTAATTTCCTTGAGCATCAGAGTTTAACTTAAGTTCCTTGAGCATCAGAGTTTGTACCTGTTTAAGCTTTCAGAAGATAGAGGTTAAGTAGTCCAGAATATTTGAGACTTCTGTCTCAGTATGCCGTTATTGAAAATATCTTACTTTCTCCCCCATTTTTGTCAGTTATCAAAAAGGCAATATAATTAGAGCCAAAATAGTCGATTTATATTAAAAACAAGAAGCAATGATAAGTAGTCCAGAACGAAAGTGGTAAATCAAACGTTACAGATAAACAAATTTAAAACAGAAAAGAATCTAAGAGGGAGGAGGAAGGCGTGTGAACAAAGCTTCCATCAAGCCCTTGATTTGGGTATTAGATTCTTCTTGTTTTCCCAAGATGCTCTTGATTTATTTGTTTGTGTCCTTATGCTTATCCAACCTTTCCTGGATAACAACATTTGCTCTCTTCAATTCTTCCAGAGTTTGCATAACATAGGAAGGAGTTGGAGATTCTTCAATATTTGGATGCTTCTTCTGGACTAATGGAGATAGAGATAATGTCTTCCGACTTCCAGTTCTCCAGCCCTTTGCCAATGGTAGGAAATATCCAACTATCGAGGTCATGATCACTGTCAGCATCTTCTATAATGTTGACTCCATTATTGCTGATGCGGGATGGTGGTCTTCCAACACGGGCGTGATGAATAGCCCTTTGACACTCTATAATGAAACCCAAACCAAATTTGTCAGATTTATAGGAATGTCAGGAAGCTGACCCTAAATAGTACAACCACCTTTTTTTACAGCAACTTTAGAATCTTTCAGTGAAGTCATTCTGGGCAGAACCCTGGTAACCTTAGGAATGGCAGAAACATCTTCAATTAAGGCAGGAGGGATGAATTCAAAAGTCTGATAGGGGGTTTCGATGAATTCTCCGTCCATCTCTACATACCAGAATGTGTTCAAGTGGCTAACCATATACTCTTCTTCGCCGCAGAAAGTAACAATCTTTCCGTTCACATAATATTTTAACTTCTGGTGTAGGGTCGAGGTGACAACGCCCACCCCATGGATCCAGGGACGTCCTAGTAGGCAAGAATAAGTCATCCAAATATCTATCACATAGAAGGTAGATTCGAAGATCTGTGAACCTACCTTGATCAGAATATCCACTTCACCGTGCACCATCCTCTTTGACCCGTCAAAGGCTCGAACTATAATATCACTCGGTTTTAGTACTACCCCTTTGCAATCAAGTCTGTCTAGAGCGCCTTTTGGTAGAAAATTTAACAAGGAACCAGTATCAACCAGTACATAATCCAAAGTAGTGTCCCTACATTCAATGGAGACATACATGGCCTTATTGTGATTTCTCCCTTCCGGAGTCAAATCATCATCAGAGAAAACTAATCCATTTTCAGTCGTTAATCTAGTAACATAAATTCCAAATTGGTCAGCAGAAATCTCTTGTGGCACGTGAGCAGTCTTAAAGAATTTCACCAATGCCTATTGTGATACGGTGGCAGAACCGACTGTTTGATACTGGTTTTGCATTTTGTATTTGCAAATGTTGCGGTAAGTAAGAGTCGCCACCGACTTTTCTTTTATCCAAATTAAGGAAAAAGGTGAAAAGAATAGAAAAAGATATTTCGAGATTATTCTGAGTAAGGGGGTAGATTATGGAAAGGGAAGGTGTTAGCACCCTTTCCATCAGTAGTTATCTACGGGCTCTTAGAGGTTTGCTCATTTTAAAATACCTTTGTCCTTCGTGTGTTTGAAAATGTTTTGAGAACGCCTTAGTACGGAAAACTTTGTAATGTTTCTCGGGAAAGTAGAGAAAGTATACAAAGTGTTGAAAATGTCTTTGAAAAGTAGTATTTGTGTAAGTGCAAAATGTTTTGAGCAATCTTCTAACAGCTGTCTACTTTGTACTCGGAAAAGGGTAATTCTTTTCCTCCTATCTTTTAGACAGTGCTATCCTATTATTAGTGAGTAGGTAGCCCTATCGTTGGATGTATAAGGGACATCGAAGAGACGTTACAGTCACAAAAGCTACTTGTGGAGACGCTTTAGCAATTTTGTTTAGGGACTAGATTATTTTAAATCTTCATTCTGTTAAGGGTATCAGGAGCTTGGGAGTATGCCGATCTTCTGAGGTTTCAAGAATGAGAATCTTCATTCTGTTAAGGGTTTCAGGAGCTTGGGAGTGTGCCAATCTTCTGAGGTTTCAAGAATGAGAATCTTCATTCTGTTAAGGGTATCAGGAGCTTGGGAGTGTGCCAATCTTCTGAGATTTCAAGAATGAGAATCTTCATTCTGTTAAGGGTATCAGGAGCTTGGGAGTATGCCAATCTTCTGAGGTTTCATCCTTGGTTGGGGATAAAACAAAAGTTAACTGTTATCTGGTTGATTTACAGGCTTTAAGATAACTTGCTGGGGAATTGGAGAAACCAAACGATTTCTGCTGTGGGTTGATAGTTTCAACTACGCTGGGGATTGGTAGTTGGTAGTCTCATCTCCTCTGGGGATATTAATGACATGCTGATTTGATTGTGTATGGAAATGGGCTTAAAGATGCCATTTGGAGAAACAGAGGAGAATCGTCGGAGATGGGATTATAGATGCCATCCAAAGATGATAGTTGACGGAAAGTTTGAACTGGATCTGAAACAGCAAAATATGGAAATGAATCAGAATAACCCGTTGAGAGGTTTATCAGCAAAATCTGGAATATCTTCAACTGGAATAAGAATCAAGGAGATCTTAGTGTCGATCTGACTGAGCCAGAGAAGGTCTTGAATTACTTTGACTGGATAAGGATCAGAAAAATCTTAGAATCGATTTAACTGAGCCAGACGAAAGTCTTGGAATACCTTCAACAAATGTCGGGGAAAAAAAACCTTGGACTGTTGTTGAAGGGGAAAGTTGATTGAAACTACTATCTGGTCGCGGTCTAGGCTTCATAGCTTGAATTTTGTGAGAATTTGACTGCATCTTTCCTGACATGTAAAGTTTAGTTGCATGACATATATCAAACAAAGATGTTCTCAAAATAAATGAGATTGCGTTGTATGATGTCCTGATGTACGGATGTGTAATGTTTTTAAGACGACCTCTCGCTGGGGAAAATAAATCCCGAACTAGTGATGGAGAAAAGAGTTGAATTCTTCATTTCTGATAGTGAAAAATATGGCGATTTCAATGGGAAAAATTCTCAGGAATTCTTGAGGTTGACTTAGCTGGGAAGAGATTATCAAAGATTGAAACTCTGGCTGAGAGCCAACTCATGAGGAGGATTTTGGAGAGATTTATCATTGCCCCAAGTAGCGAGTGTTTATGGCTTTGCCAGGAAATGTTCGACTGTATGTAACCCTTTGTTGGGATTTACGCTCAATGCCCCAAGTGATGGTGACAAAGCGTTGCCCCTGGGTACTCTGCACTTTGAGAGATTTCTTGAAATCTTGACTGGACTGCCCCAGGTTAACTGGACTTTGAGAGATTTCTTGAAATCTTGACTGGAACGCCCCAGGTTAACTGGACTTTTCCATGTTATGTCCTCTTTGTTGATAGGAGATTTTTCAACGGAAGTATCATCCCACTTGAAGTGATTTTGTTCACTGAGAGAGCTTTCGTTCATCGGATATTCACTGTGTGAATTTCTTTGCTGTCAAACAAATAGCCATATGCAAACAACAATATTCAAATAATGCAAAGTTTATGCTTGTCTTGAAATTTTGAAAAATGCGTTTTTTAGCAGAAAACTTTCTAAAAGAAATAATCAACTCAAGATTTAGAGCAAAGCCTTACAGGAGTCAGGATACCTTTTGTAACAGTATGCTTTCGAACTAACCCATGCTTCAATTAGGACTTTTGAAGGGTTGTAACGTGGCTTGGCTCACGGTTTTAAGAAACAAAGGATAAAGGCTCAAAGTATATTTGTACCCACCCGCTCTTCGTGATATTCTTCAGTCCTAAACTCAGTTAATTGTGCGTCGAACTCTAATCGAGTTTGAAATAAAATTTTGGTGATGGTTCACACAAGTTGAATTTTGTTGGAAGGCAGTCACTTTTGCAACATTTTTCATGTTGTTGAGGATTTGTAGTGACCTCGTTCTTTTTTTTTCGTTATCCCTAATTTTTGCCTGACTGTTCCTATTTTTGAGATTTACAGTCAGCGGGATGCCCCGACTTTCTTTAAGTCTCCTTGGATAGGTTTCGACTCAGTGGGCTTTCTTTTGAGAGCTAATGACTGCCTATGCAATTGGGAACCATCATTGTCTTTTGATTTGAGAGGAATGTTTTTGATGTCATTCATTGTATTACAAGATGAGAGTTCGCAACTTCAACACGCATTTGAATTAAATGAGAGACTACCCTGCCCCAGGTTTTGATTAAAGGTTTCAATTTGTGTTAAAACAGAAAACTTCTACTTCTTTGGCTCGAAGGGGTTGACTAGGGATTATCTTCCTTATAACTCCAATGTTTTGGATTTGAAAGAAATGCCTGTACATCGTCAGCAAGGTCTGTCTAAAAGCATACTGTATGAGATTATGGCATTGTTTTCGTCATCCTCCCTCTAAAGGTTTGTAACTTTTAACAAGATTTGAATGTCATAAAGAAAGTAGAAAGCATAGTTTAAGTATAGTGAAAACTAATGGATGAATTCAAGACAAACATATGCAATGCATTAATGAAACAGAGTCCGACATCAATAGATAATTGTTTGAATAACAAAAGAAATTACAACTTGAAAATTCAAATGAAAAAAAAGCCTCTTTGTCTGAACTTATCACTTTAAATGGAGAGCCTTCAATGAAAGATTTTCATCTGGCCATCTTGCATGAACTCCAGCGTTGTTTCTATAACCAGATCTTGAATTTTGTTTCTTAATGGCCAACAACTATCGGTGTCATGCCTAGGACTGTTGGAATGATACGCATATCTCGCATTTGGATTGTACCTTGGGGAGGCTGTGTTGGGATGCCGAGGGGGGTCCCTTAATACAATTAGCTTGACTTTCAAAAAGCGTTGCAGCACTTGGGATAATGGAATGTTAATCTCAGTGGAGTGCTTTTCAGATGTATTTTGCTCACGCCAATTATCCTGTTGATGTTGGTGAGGTTATTGTTGGGCTTGTGACCCTGAAACAAACTGGGGAGACTTTACCTTGACTTCTTGTCTTAAGGGAGGCTGAATGATGACTTGATCCTCAACCCTAGTTGTTTGCCCCATTTAGTTACATCCATCCCGATGCAGTTTGTTGATGAGGACCTTTAACTCCTCTTGTCCTTGAGCCAAGTTTTGGATGAGAGCCATCTGGCCCACCAGTTGTCCCATCATCTGAACTTTCATTGTTGCCATATCAATCTGTAGTCCTTCCAACTGATCATTCCTGATGCTGTCTGGATTCCCTGGGACCATGCCCCTTGTGAGGAGAGCTTTCACTTCTTCCTGCCCCTTGGACAGGTTCAAGAACATCTCTTGAAGTTGAGCATTTTGAGCCTGGATATCTTTGATAGACTTCTCTAGAGCCATATTTACTGAAATAAACAGTAGAGATATAAGGAAACCTGGTGTGAAGACCTGCTTATGCATATGATGAATGATATGTATTCATGTAATGCATTCAAGGATTCAGAAATTAAAATTTGTTGCAAACAAAAAGAACACACGTCATGTTAATAAGAAGAATTTGTTAGTACATAAATGCCCCATGGGCAAAATAATACAAAATTCTATTGTAAAAAGACGTTGCGCATCCTCTTCGATGCTATGTAGGTGTTGAGAGTCTTCTCTTCGTGGAGTCGACGAGTAAGTTCTAAAACCTTCTTCTCACTAGCGTAGAAGCTGGCTTCAAAAGTGTTCCGTTCTTCCTTGAGCTGTATCCAACTCTTTTGCAAATCTTCCAATGATGTTGGCATGTCAGGATGTAGGAGGGTGTATGGAACCTCTCCTTCCATAACGGGCTCTTTGATCATAGGCAAAATGTAGGGGTAAGGCATCATAAGACTCTGGGCGCGGGTTCGTACCCACTTGAGGTAAGGCTCAAGGGGGATGGAATTCTTGTGCCCCAGTGTCTTACTGTCCACTTTGTTGGGCATCCTCCAAGCTCCGATAAACCTTTGTCGAAGTCCTTGAGCATCGTTGTCGAAGTCAAAAACCAAGTCTGGAATCTGCATGTCATGAGGGACATCCCTTCGGGCATACCCAAATTGTCTCAGAGCCAAGCAGGGGTTGTAGGTAATGCCTCCCCTAATGCCAAGTAGTGGGACATTAGGGAATTCCCCACAACGATCAATGATGATGACATTTTCTCTGGACCGAGAACACCAATGAACATCAGAATGTGTAAGAGTCATCAACCGTTGTGACCACCTCAAGCCTTGCTCATTCTTCAAGACTGATTGGGGAAGGTGAGAAATAAACCACCTAGCTAGAAAAGGAGTACAACATATGAGAACACCTCTTTTCCTCATTGTTCGTGTGTGAAATGAGTGGAGGATGTCCCTAAGCAATGTAGGCACAGGATTCTGAGATATGAAAATCTTGACAGCATTCACATCTATAAGCTGATCAGGATTTGGGAACAAGACCAACCCATAGATGAGAAGTGCCACAATCTCCTCAAAAGCTTGCAGATCTAGAGAATTCCAGCAGTCTCGTGCCTTCTCAAACAAAAACTTTATCAAGAAACCCTTGACACTACTTCTGGTTTCCCAATGACCTTTGATATCAGATAGTTGCAAGTGTAAGGCTTGTGCAACATCTTCAGGCTTTGGCTCTCTTTCTGTACCGTTGTAGGGTAGTTGATGGAGAATGGGAATCCTCAGGAGTTGAGAAAATTCCTCCAAAGTAGGCACTAGTTGGTAATCAGGAAATGTGAAGCAATGGTGTAGGGGGTCAAAGAACTGGAAGAGAACTTTCACCATGTCTTCTTCAATGTTGGAGTTGACAAAGTTGAGAAGTCTACCATGTCTTTCAGTAAAGGGAGAATTTTCTGGAATCTTGGAAGCAAGCTCCTTGAGTTGAGGAGGGATTCTCACAAGGTTGACTTGGATTGTTTTTCTGTGGGTTGATTCCATAACCTACAAAACAGGAACAAAGATGAAGATTCAAACCCTTGAAATGGTTAGTGGATGCATATGATGCTTTATGATGTTCATGATGTATGCACAAGTATATGTACAAGCAAATCACACAAGTTCCTAGTTTCAGGATTGCACGGGGTTTGTAGGTAAGTACCCTCTTGAAGTTAGTTGGCTCAACCTGTTCTATAAATAGTAACCGGGTTCTAAGGAGCTCAATATCACTGGATTATTTTTTGTGTTCATTGTTTCAATTTAGCTACTTAACTCGCGACCGAAATATTCCAAGAAAATAATCCTCAATGAGTGTAGTATCGAGTATCTACCAACTTCGGACTGCACCAAAGCCGGTCATCTCACTACCCCTAAAAAGGCCAAGATGGTCAAGTAAAGGTTCTAAAAGTTCATTAGTGCTTCATGACATCACTCAGCGGCCCCGTATTCTCTTTGATTGAATCAAAGGCTACCAGTACCCACAAATATGTCGCACTAATATAGCTATTGCTTTAACCATGTCAGTATACCCCGCACAGTTTCCACAATGTATTTCTATTTACCTATGAATGTTTCCCAAATCCGGGTAGAGGATTTCAAACCCAAACAATAGAACCAAATGTAAAGCAATCAAAGCAAACAAGGTAAGCATGTAAAGGTGATCTAAACCCTAAGGTAACCCCACATTTAGAAAATTCCCCAGCAGAGTCGCCAGTTCTGTGATACGGTGGGAGAACTGACTTGAGGTTTTGCGTTTGTGTTTGCAAATGTTTCGGTTTAGCAAGAGTCGCCACCGACTTTTTGTTTTATCCAAAGGAAAGGTCAAAAAGCACAGGAAAGACCTTTGAGATGTTTTCTTGGGTTCGGGGGGTAGATTATGAAAAGGGAAGGTGCAAGCACCCTTTTCATCCATGGTTATCCATGGGCTCTTAGTTACTTGTTTAGATCACTTGCTTTTGCTTTTCAATTGTTTGAAATGGTGCTTTGTGTGTGGTTTGAAAAATGTTTTGAAAAGAGGCCATCTTTGTGGCAACCTTTGTGAGGTATGTTTGAAAATAGCAAGGATGTTTTATGCAAGTTTTGATCAAGTAACTAAGAGTTGTCTACCCTATCTATTCAAAAGTCTTTCCTACACATTTTTAACCCTTTTGACAGTGTTGTTTTACCATTGCATTTGGTAAATAACCTTGTATTTGGATGTTAAACGGGACAAGCGCGGGTCATCGTATTGACCATGATAGCAATAGTGCCAAGTATCTTTAGCAATTTTTTGAGGGACTAGATCATTTTGTAGAGGCAACCAAGATAACGTCATCGAGGGACTATGATCTTTTGTTTTGTTTTTGTTTTGCCAAGATACTCAACATGCATAACATGGCCATTTCAAAGGCAACAAGTGGATGAAACCCTAGGGGTGCTCGTGTGAGAAGTGTATTGATTTCAAGTTATTTGTTCTTGGATTAGGTCATCTAGCGATTGATTTTTGAATCTTGCCATACACGCCTAATTACTATACAGTATATTGAAAGCAATAAATTGCGGGAATTAAAAGTCTAAGCTATTACAAAAGTATCCGGGAATGGGGGTACAATTATTATAAATGGGGATGAATCTCATAAGAATAGCAAAGTCCAAATATTACAACCAAACCGAATTGTCGTGATTCAATACAAAGCTATAACAAATTATGAAATAAAGAAAATCAATAAATTATGAAATGCATGTATTTATTAAAAAGAGATAAATAAAATCTATTCTAAAAGATTAAAAATTATTATTATTATTCTTTTTTTGTATTTTATTAATTTTAAAAGGAAAAAGTTTTAAAGAAAGAAAATTTAATTAAACAAAATCTCTATTATTTTGTACTTTTATTAATCAATAAAAAAAAGGTTTAAAGAAAGAAAAATTAATTAAATTAATTAAAATGTTTTTTTGGTATTTTTATTATGTTTAGAAAAATATTTTAAAGTCAGTGATTAAAATAAAACTAATTAAGAAAAAATCAAATTTAATTTACAAAAATGAAGTTTTAAAAATAATTGTTAGCATAATATTAATACAAGGAAATAAAACAAATTAATATTAGAAAGGAATGAAAAGAAAAGAGAAGAAAAGAAATGGGCTTAAGATGTTGAAAGTTTGAGGCCCAACTAAAAGGACAAAGCCAGACATTAGGGGGGGGGGTGCGCTAGTGTTCATTATGGGCTTATGGTTGTGAAAGTTTAAACAGGCCCAATACACGTAACTCAGTTTGGTTTTTTGATTAGGGTTTGTGTATGTTCCTCACAGCGGCGCCGTACCCTTTGTTCTCCCTCTTCATCTCTCTCTCACTCAAACGCTCTGATCTTCTCCTCCGCTTCCGTTGCCGACGCCTCTCACTCTCTAATCCTTTAATCGTTTCTCAAAGTTCTTTTTTTTATGAAAAGGTACGGTTCTACTAGCTTAACAGTTTCATTGCGTTTTTTATGCGTTTTGTTCATGTTTAGTTTGTCAATCCATTTTATTGCTTATTGAGGTGAAGAAGAGGGTTTGAAAGGAAACATACCGTTGGAGTTTTTGCGAGCTGAAAAAGGACAGTGAGATGTGAGCTAGGTGTTCCTTGGCGATTGGACACGGAGGGGAAGAAATGATGATAACGGTAATGCTTCTGATTTTGTTGATGATTTGGCTTCTGAAACTTTGATGATGATTTCGCTTCTGAAACCTTTGATTTTGTTGGTAGTTGATGATGATTATTGCTGAAACTTTGTTACCTCTTTCCTCTCTCTTTGAATTTGAATGATGATGCTTGCTGCTTCTGACTTTGTTTGGCTGTTGATGATGAAGATCGCTTCTGAAACTTTATTGATGATTATTGCTTCTCTTCTCTCTTTGAACTTGAATAATGATAATGCTAAATGCTTCTGAAACTCTTTCCTCTCTCTTGAACTTGAGCTGATGATGATGTTTTCCTTCTGACTGGTTAGTTAATGATGGATAATGATGATGATTATCCTGAGACTTTGTTGATATGTTTAGATTTGTTGATGATGATTGTTTCTGAAACCTTGTTGGTATGTTTAGATTTGTTGATGATGATTGTTTCTGAAACCTTGTTGGTTTGTAAGTTGTTCTTCTGATTTGAACTTGTTGGTAATGTTGCTCCACCTCTGACTCTGTTGTTTCTTGTAAGTTTGAGTTGTTGGAAATGGCTTTTTGCTAGCTTGCCAGATCTGGAAAATGATTGTTGTGTTTTGCTTGACAGTTTGAATATGCAGGCTTTGATTGTTTTGATGCTTGAAACTGTTATACAGTTTTGGGTTTTGGGTACAATGGTGAATGTTTTTGAATGTCTGGTTTACAGTTTGGCACACTTGTTTTGTTTGGGAACTGCAGGTTTGGAGTCTTTTGCAGGTTGTGCTGTTTGTTGGTTCACAGGTTTTGTAATCTTTTGTGGCTGAAACTTGCTATGCAGGTTTTTGGCTGTTTGTTTGGTTGTGCAGTTTATTTGGTTGTGAAGTTTGGACTATTATGCAGGTTTGGACTGTTGAAGGTTTTTGGAGATTGTTGTTCTTGGCCCTGTTTGAAACTGTTATTCTGTTTTGTGGTTTGTTACAGTCTTGAAGGTTGTTGGGCTATTTTTTTGATAACAGGTTTTGTGGTTTTGATAACAGGTTTTTTGGGATCCTTTTGTATATGTTTTTGCAGGCTCTTTTAATGTTTTACAAAACTGCTCTCTTTCCTTCTTACAGTTTTTACTTGGTCTTATCCTAGTTTGAAATGGCTTTTGTAACTTGTGATAGTTTTATGGTATCATGGCCAATCTGTACCTTTCCCAACAAAAAGGTGATATCTCTCATCTCTCTCCTCTCTCCATGATAAAAAGCAACAATGCTTTTCTCTATTTTTTTCTAAAACGTTTGCCTTATTTCTTGGAAAATGATGATAGGCTATGAAACAAGCCTTTTGCTTGTGATTTGGTTTACCATGCTTTGTACTTTTTGCCTGCTGTACTGTACTTGTCCTAGCTGCTGCATTGTTTAGTTTGTATCCAGTTTGGCCTTGTTACATTTGCTGCTATGCTGCCTGCCTTAGTTGCTTGCTATGCTGCATTGTTACTGTCTTGCACTTGTCTTGTTGCATTCAGTTTGGTTTGCTTTGTAATGCTGTTTGGCGCCTTGTGCTTTGCATTTGATTAATTTTGCTAGCTTGCATTTTTATTTTTCTCTTTGTAAACCAAGAAGAGAAATTTTCTTGTGATTTGCAAAGAGGAAAATAAAAACGTGATGAAAAATAGCCCTCTGATTCCAAACGGCAAACTTTAATGATGAAAATTTTTCTTTCTTTTTGTTTTGAAAATTCTATTCATATTCAACTAACTGTACTAATCCCTTTTTCTTTGTCTTTCTTTCATGTGAGCACAAATTGGGTGATGACAAAGCAGAGGAAGCAGGAGACTTTGTGGCGAGCGTGGGAGCAATGGAAGCTTAGGCTTAGATTTGTAACTTAGAGAGATTTTTCATTAATTGTAATAATTTATTTTTCAAGTACTATAAGCTGTAAAACCTACAACATTTGAATAATAAATTATTTTTGTATCAACATCTGAAATAAATGAAATATCTTTGTGAGACAATCTGATATCCAATAAAATCTTCTACTGTCAATATCTTGCAATTCTCTTCTCAAGTCTTCACTGATTCTTTAAGATTCCTGATTAAAATAACTGAAACTGCATTCCAATATTTCCAATACAGATAACTTAAACTTTAAGTAATCTAAAAATTCTGTAATCTCATAAGCTTGCAATAGTATTCCAATCTCAATACGCACTGTGTATTCTAATAAACAAGAAAACGTTTCATTCCATTAACAAGCAAATGTCTTAACAAACGCACGTTATCTGGTTAACCTGGATCAGACAAAAACAGAATGTTCCAAACGACAGTCTCAGCTCTCATTTCTTGTCCCATATAAACAGGCCTTGAGAACAACCAGTAATCTTTCAGTAAGCTTAAAAAAGCGTGAAAACATGTGACAATTAATTTGAATTTATGAGAATTCAGTTTCTTCTGAGAAATGTGAGAAAAACCCTAATTCTTGATCTACTGCCAAAGAAAATTCTGTCTGATCGATTCCTGAGCCAATCTTGAAAATCTGAGAAAACCCTAGGGTTGTGATTTCTTGTGAAAAATGGGAGGGCAAATTTTGGGGTACAACAACTGTTTTATTTCCGAAGGCAACCAAAATTGGGTGCCCTAGAGGTGTATATGTGCAAGTGTATTACGTTTCAGTTATTTTTGTCTTTTTGTTAAGTTTGCAACATTTTGTTATTAGTCTTGTCATGCAATCCTAGTTACTAGCAGTGAATATATATACAGGAATTTAAAATGCAGAAATGTAAAATGTGGAAATGTAAATCCTACGCTATTACATGGCTTCAGAGAGGGGTTTTACAATGTACAAAAATTGGGGGAAGAAAAATAAAGAAAGCAGATAAAATCCTATTAATTATTACATTCCAGGATGCAGGTATAATAATATAAAAGTGCGAAAAATAAATAACGCGCGAAAGATTGAAAGTTCATCTAAGAAAAACCAAACAAGAAAAATCTTTTTTGTTGTTTTTGATTTAAGTGAAATAGTTAATTATCCTAAAGTCTATATAATAAAATTAAATTAAGAAAAATAATCTAATTTCTTTTTAGTTTATTTTTATTATTATGAAAAGAAAATAATTAGTCCTAAAATCTAATTCATTTTTAATTAAGAAAAGGTTACAGTTTTAATTAATTAACAAAATTTAACTTGATTAATAAAATAACTAGCCTAATATTTTTTTGTGATTTTGATTTTAATGCTTAAATAAATAAAAAGAAAAGGTCAATAAAGAAATGAAAAAAAAAAGTAAAAAAAAGGGGGCATCCTTCGATTGCAGGGAGAAATGGGGGCTTCGATTCAAAGGATGTTGCCTTTCAATTCTGTGAAGGGTGTTACCCTTTGATCCAGAGGGAAGATGTAGATTTCGATCCAAGGGGCGTTGCTGGGAGGGCCCGGTGGAGCACCTGTGAGGGCAATGCATCTGCAAAGATATGTTAGAAAAACAAAAATGTAGGACCTGGGTGTCGAACCAGGTCCCTTGATCATGTGCGTGTTGGCTTGCTCAGGCTGTATCTGTAGCAAGTGTTAGAAACAACACAAATGCAGACCTGGGATCGAACCCAGATCCTTAATCTTGATCACATATCGAATGACTACAAGTATTGATGTATCATGCAAATATAAAGTTTGATCTTTTACCCACTCTTACCAATAGTTGGAAACTTCAATTTGGCGCTTTCTGGATGTGGAGACACTTGCTTAAGGGATGGGGATGATTGGAGAAGCCTCAAGAAATTTCCAAGAATGTACTTTTTTAATTTCGTGTGACTCTCTCTCCAGTCGTGTCCCGCCTCCTTGTGCGTATGTATGTGGTTCTTTATATAGAGGGGATGGAGGGGACAAGAGAACAAAGGTTTAAACATCCATAAACAAGTGTTTTCAAAGCCATGAATGATGTTTTGTAACGTTGCAAAAGTCATGCAAACTTGTCTCTTTTTGAATTTGAATGAACCTGGATATTTTGGCTCATTCGAATTCCCTCCAGTATTCCTCTTTGATTGGCCTATTGCCTCCTTCGACTGGACCTCGTGTATAGCCTTCAAATGGGCCTCTATTTGCCTCCTTCAAAGGGGTCTTCTTGAGTGTCTTTCGAATGGTTTCATCATTAGACCCTGTGATACGGTGGGAGAACTGACTTGTGGTTTTGCGTTTGTGTTCGCAAATGTTTCAGTTTAGCAAGAGTCGCCACCGAAAAGCAAAGGAAAGGTCAAAAAGCACAGGAAAGACCTTTGAGATGTTTTCTTGAGTTCGGGGGGTAGATTATTAAAAGGGAAGGTGCTAGAACCCTCTTCATCCATGGTTTTCCATGGGCTCTTAGTTACTTGTTTAGATCACTTGCTTTTGCTTTTCAATTGTTTGAAATGGTGCTTTGTGTGTGGTTATGAAAGTATTTTGAAAAGAGGTCATCATTGTGGCAACCTTTGTAATGATTCTTGTTTGAATGTATACAAAGGTGTTTTGGGAAATGTTTTGAAATTGTGTTGTGATGTGTTTTTGAAAATAGCAAGGATGTTTGCAAGTTTTGTTCAAGTAACTAAGAGCATCTACCCTATCTACTCAAAGATCTTTCCTACATATTTTTAACCCTTTTACATTGTTGTTTTACCATTGTATTTGGTAAACAACCTTGTATTTGGATGTTAAACGAGAAAGGCGCGGGTCATCGTATTGACCATGATAGCAATAGTGCTAAATATCTTAGCAAGTTTTTTTTGTTTGAGAGACTAGATCATTTTGTATAGGCAACCAAGATAGCGTCATCGAGGGACTATGATCTTTTGTTTTGTTTTTGTTTTCCAAGATACTGAACATGCATACCATGGCCATTTTAAAGGCAACAAGTGGATGAAACCCTAGGGGTGCATGTGTGCATTGTGTTGTCAATTTACATGTTTTTATGTCTTGTATTAGGTCTAACTATTTATTTTGATTTTGGATATTGCATACAAACCCTAATCTCTATCATGGCATATTTGAAAGCAATAAATGCGTAAAAGTAATCTAAGCTATTACAACATTGATATGGGGAGGGGGATACAATTTTGAATAGGGGATTATTTGCAAGAAATTAAAACCCTAAGATTATTACAACCAAATTGAATTCTTTGTTCAAATAATAAATAAGAAAATATTTAAATGGACAATTAAATAAATATGCAATATATTATAAATATGCAAAAGATGTTTTTTGTATTATTTTTATGTATGTAAAAATAAAATATTTAATGCATTAAAAAATAAGAAAATAAAAGGTTATTTTTATTAAGGGTGGAAACCCTAATTTGTTTTAAGAAAGTATATATATAAATAATTATTTATTTATGCACAATAAAATAAATAAAAATATATATATGTCTAAAAAATAAAAATATGTTAGAAAAATATTATTTAAGTATATAAATAATAAAAATAAAAATATAATATTTTTTGTAGTATTTACAAGTTTTTTTATTAAGAAAATAAATGTATATATCATTTAATAATTATTTCTATGTCCAAAAAATAATAAAAATAATAAAATAAAATGTGAAAATGTATGAAAATGTTTTTGGTATTTTTAATGTTTAGGAAAAATAAAATAAAGTCATAAATGAAAAATAAATAGAAAAATATGCAAAAAATAAACAAATGGGCTGAGGGGTGCAAATAGCAAGTCAGGGGGTGTCAAAAACAAGGAGAAACCAAGCCCATCCAACTTGCTTCATCTTCAACCGCTGATCAAACAAAAAAAAATGCGTGTTCCTTGTTCAAATCTGGAAATCCTGCATACGTGCTCTAAAGCAAAAACTCACAACACAAAAGTTATAGTATTTTCCAATACGATTCTAACCATGTAAAGAACTTAATCTAACTCTCAAAGAACAGAGAGAATTTCTCTGGCCCTAATTTCTAACCTAACTTTTTCAGAAAGTTCAATAATCAAATTCTCCCAACTCAGTTAACTTAAATAAAATCTATGCATATGTACAGCTTAAGGGCAATGAGTACTACATTTTTTATTCACAAACCTAAGCTTAATGATTCCTAAATAGAGAGATTGAAAGTTGGAAAATACCTGCTTCAGTTGAACACGAGTATGGTAATGTAGGGATTTTCAGTGAGGCCTGAGATGCTTATGAGCTTGTCTGAACTTCCTCTGACCTTCCCCAATGCTTAGTTGGCTTTGTACTTGCTTGAATAAGCTTGTAGAAGTCAACCTGCACAAACAGAATTCAGAAATGGTGAAGAGTGTAAATAGAGTTACAGTCACTAGACAATGGTTGGGAGATCTTAGGTGGGTTGTATGGAGTGTGTTGGAAGAGGTTTGAGGAAAAACGCACGAGTGGTTTGTGAGATGGAGGTGAAACTGTAGAAGCTGCCCTGTTTTGCAAGAAGATGGTGTTTTGGTGTTTTGGAAGGCTTGAGAAGTGGTTAGCTCGTGCTTCTGACTTAAGGCAATATGCAAAACTTATTTGAAAAGGTTACAACACTTGGTTATATCAGATACAAGAGTTATGTGATTTTGGCAAGTTGACTGGTTTTTTAGGAAAAAGTGTGAAGTGACCAAGGGCAGGCCTGTACAGGCTAGCTTCAAGCATGCAAAAAGTTGTTGTACCTTTGCCTAAGTTTATGGAGTTTGTTTGCTGCAAAAGAAAGGGTTCAAGGCTCAGGAGGAACAACTTGACATAAAGCCAACTTTATGAAAATGGCAATGTTGCCTTTTTGCCATTTTTAGATTAATTCAATGTGTAATCTTCCATTGATCAGAATAATGCCTTAAACCATTGAGTTTGCATTCAATTTTTAAGTGTGGAAGGGTTTAAAGACTTGTGAGCAAGTACAAGTATGGCTGGATAGAATTTGCAATTTGTAGCAACATGAAAAATGCCATGGATCAAAGTGACTTTTTGCCAAATTCAAACCTTCGATTCTCCCTAACCATAAATGATTTTGGAGAGTTCTTGGACATTTTGCAAAGCTTGTAATATGATCTACAATCCATAATTGAAATGAATTTTGATATTACAATGGGAACTATGTGAAAAATTGCCATAAAGATAGGTCAAAATCCTGCCTAAACTAGGGCAAAATTTCACTAAGTTAAAAGTTTCATGGACCCTTATTCCAAAAATCATAACTTGAGATCCAAGCATATTTTGGGAAAACTTTGTGAATCAAAGTTGTATATTTTATGGAGGAATACAAATTTCATGTTGGAAGTTTTGTTTGAATCCAATTGCATCATGGTGAAAAAGTTGGGCAAAGTTGGGAAAAATTAAGAAAATTTCATAACTTAGAAAATTTCTAAGTTATGAAATTTTTCAATCTTAAACCCTAATTTGCAAAATTAGGTTTCTTGATGAACAAGTTTCATGTTTTGACACATCTTGATGAAAAATGACCCTTGGCACTTGATTTTGACCAAAAGTCAAAGTTTGACTTTTCAGTGTACAGTTGATTTTTGATCAGTTGACTGGAAAATTCATCTGTCAATCCAATGCATTTGAGATCTTTTGAAACTTGTGATTAGGTCAAGATGATGCCATTGAGTCCTTGAATCCGTGCTTAAACCCAATTTGCCATTGGCTAGGTGAAAAATCAGAAATTGCCCTTCTGTAGTCATAACCCTAAAAATGACCATTTTACCCTTTTGTGATCTGATCAAATTTCTTGAGGTGTTGTGGCCCAAACTTGATCAAATGGTTCATATGAGTCTATAATGTTGTTTTGGATCAAAAATTATGAGGTTTGACTGTAAATTAGCCATAGTTGACTTTTTCCCCAATACAGTTGATTTCTAGGTCAACTGTCCAATTGACTGGGCAAAAATTTGTTTCAAGGATTGAAACTTGGTCTGGGACATCTTATAAGTCCAACATGAAGTATGAAAGTCACATTAGGCTTTGGAAGTCCAAAAATCCTTGTGCAAACCCAAACCCTAATTTCAGGTCAACAGTGCAAGGAGATGTCTTGAACAGAGCAAACCCTAATCTGGTCTTGAGTCCAAAGAGTCTTGTGAGGAGAAATCTTGATAAAATGAGAGGGAAAATTTTGGGGTACAACATCTGTCCCTGTTCAATTTTCTTGAACCTGGAGAGTTAGATTGGCGAGTTCGCCTTTCGTGACTCGAAGGTAAAAGAGGATTGGACACTAGAGTGCCCGTAAATTTGCACTCGTCAAAAATGTAGTTGAGGAAATGGGCTTAAAGATGCCATTTAGAGATGGTAGAATCTTGCTGGAGATGGGCTTAGAGATTCCATCCAAGACTGTTTGTTGAAAATCAGGAGAATGAATATCAGAATGGTATCCGTATCTGGAACGTATCTGAGTTGTATCTGGAGATTGAATTTGTATGAGCAATGGAATGGCATCCGTGTCTGGAGCGTATCTGAGCTGTAACTGTATTTGATTCTTGAATGAATATCAGAATGACTACCGTGTCTGGAGTGTATCTGTATTGTATCTGAATCTGAAATCTGAATAAGCGACAGAATGACATCCATGTATGGAGCATTTCTGGGCTGGGGAAAAGGTTTGAATGAGTGACAGAATGGATACCGTGTATGGAGCGTATCTAGACTGTATCTAAAGTTGAGATATGTATGAGTAGCAGAATGACTTCCGTGTCTTGGAGTGTATCTGAACTGTAACTGGGATCTAAATAAGTGACAGAATGACTTCCGTGTCTAGAGTGTATCTGGACTTGAAGTTGATAGTTGAATCTGAATGAGAAATAGAATGGCTTCCGTGTCTGGAGTGTATCTAGTTTGTATCTGAATAAGAGATCTGAATGAGTAACAAAATGACTTCCATGTCTTGGAGTGTATCCGTACTGTATCTGAAATCTGAATATTCGTTAGAGATTGCTTTTAATCTTAACCTGAAAAAGGTAAAATGTTAGCTGAAACACAAAGTTATGTTGCATGACATGTATGATGCAATAAAATGTGTCTTATCAACATTTATGAGATATGAATGTAATGTATGCGCATGTAAGATGATTATCTGTCTTGATGAGGAAAATAAATCCTTGATAGCTGGAGATAATGAAATCTTTGACTGCTGCCGGGGAGAAGGTTTCATCTTTGCTGGGGATTCATGGCCCAAAATTTTTGCTCCGCTGAGGATTTTAACCCTGATGAGAATTAAAGGTTTGAAATATGACTCCATCGGGGATTGGGAGTTTGAAAACTTAACTCTGATGGGGATTTTGAAATTTAACTCCGCTGGGGATATGTATTTCAAGGTTGTAGCTCCGCTGGGACCTAGATGATGTACTGCAGGGGATTTCTTCTTAGAATAGCCGAAAGACGTTCTCCTACACTTTCAACCTGTCAGTAATTGTTCTTTTGCATTTTGTTTATTTGTAAGCAGTGATTATATTCAAATGCATATGCTCATTTAATAAATCATTGGACGTTTTCAAATAAAACACAAGTGTAAAAAAGAAAGAAAAGGAAAATAATTTTCTGCACTTTGAAGTATCTTTGTATTAACTTTGTGTAAGTATTTTGTACAAAGGAGACAGACATCCTAGTAAGAGAATGTTGTCATAAAAATTGAGAAAAATTCATACAAAGAAAGGTGGCTATGTGTAAAAATTCCATGGGGTTCCCATTCTGCTATAGCCGTCGTAACTCTGGATATCTTGTCCATTCGTTGCTTCGTCCGCAGATGATTGGATTGATCAGAAGCCTGGAGCTTGTCTGTGAAGAGATTGTCCTTAAAGTGATCCGACGAGACATAGTCATACGCTTTAATTCCCTAACTTTTTCCCGGACCGCCCTTTCGGGTTTTCAGTCCACCGGGAAACCCTTTTTTGCCCAAGTCGCCCTTTCGGGTTTTCAACTTGCCGGGTGTACAGATTTTTTTATTTATCCCTAATTTTCGCCTGAACCTCCCTTTCGGGTTTTCGATTCACCGGGATGCCCATTTTTTTCCCAAGTCGCCCTTTCGGGTTTTCAACTTACCGGGTCGTTTATGCGTAGTATCTTTTGACTATGTCTGCATTCGCAGGGTGCGGAAGGTCATCGCCGTCCATGGTGGTCAGGATCATTGCCCCACCAGAAAAGATGTTCTTGATCATAAATGGTCCTTCGTAAGTAGGAGTCCATTTGCCCCTGGAATCACTTTGCGGCAAGATGATCCGCTTGATTACAAGATCCCCGACTAGATATACTTGTCGTCTGACTTTCTTGTTGAAAGCTCTGATCATTCGTTTTTGATACGTCTGACCATGGAAAACAGTAGTAAGTCGCTTCTTGTCAATCAAGTTAAGTTGATCAAGCCGGGTCTGAATCCAATCGTATTCACTCAAACCAGCATCCTTCATGATTCTCAAGGAGGGCATCTGAACCTCGATAGGTAAGACAACTTCCATGCCGTATACCAAAGAATAGGGTGTTTCCCCAGTTGAAGTACATGCCGTGGTACGGTACCCGTGCAGAGCAAACGGTAACATCTCGTGCCAGTCCTTGTAGGTGACTGTCATCTTTTGAATGATCTTCTTGATATTTTTGTTCACAGCTTCGAGAACACCGTTCATCTTCGGTCGGTAGGGAGATGAATTGTGATGTTGAATCTGGAACTGTTCGCACAGGGTGGTGATCATAATGTTATTCAAGTTTGTACCGTTGTCCGTAATGATCCTGTCGGGGATACCATACCGGCAAATGAGGTTCTGCTTGATGAAGTGGGCAACAACATTCTTTGTGACAGATGCAAAGGAAGCAGCTTCGACCCACTTGGTGAAGTAATCAATGGCCACCAGGATAAAGCAGTGTCCATTGGACGCTGTAGGCTTGATCTCTCCAATCATGTCGATTCCCCACATTGCGAATGGCCAAGGAGCTGTTAAGACATTGAGAGGAACTGGAGGTATATGTACCTTGCCAGCATAGATTTGGCATTTGTAACAAGTTCTGGAATGTTGATAGCAGTCAGCTTCTATGGTAGACCAATAATAGCTTGCCCATAGAATCTTCTTAGCCATCATATGACCGCTTGAGTGGGTGCCGAAGGTACCATTGTGCAGTTCAGCCATGATCTGTTCAGCTTCAACTTTATCTACACAATGGAGTAGAATGTAATCATGATTGCGCTTGTATAGGATACCATTGCTCAGGAAGAACTTGGCTGAGAACCTCCTTAAGAACTTTTTGTCGTTGACTGAAGCTCCTTCAGGGTATTCTTGCGCTTCAAGATACCTTTTGACTTCGTGAAACCAAGGTCGGTCCACTACTTCTTCAGTATTAATTTCGTGACAATGTGCAGGTTCGTCCATCCGCTAAATGGTGATTTGGGGAGCCTCATTATCCCAGTTAAGTTTAAACATGGAAGACATTGTAGCTAGAGCATCCGCTAGCTGATTCTCTTCTCGCGGAAAGTGCTCGAAGGTAATCTGCTCGAAATGAGGCAATAATGTCAGGACATGTTCTTTCTAAGGGATGAGGTTTGGATGTTTAGTATCCCACTCTCCTTTGATTTGAATGATAACCAAAGCTGAGTCCCCAAATACAATCAAAGATTTGATTCCCAAGTCAATAGCAGCCTTGAGACCAAAGATACAAGCTTCATAATCGGCCATGTTGTTGGTGCAGCTGAAGCAGAGTCTGGCGGTGAAAGGTGTATGGCAACCTTGTGGAGAGATAAGTATCGCGCCGATACTGTTTCCCAGTGCGTTAGAGGCCCTATAAAAGTACAGAGTCCATCGGGATCCTTGTTCAGGTCTGTCATACGGTATGTTCTCTTGAATGTTGTCCACTGTCATGATATCCTCGTCGGGGAAGTCGAATCTCATAGATTGGTAATCTTCGACAGCTTGATGGGCCAGATGATCGGCTAGTACACTCCCCTTTATATCTTTTTGGGTTGTGTACTGTATATCATACTCGGTGAGGATCATCTTCCATCTAGCGATTCTTCCGGATAGAGCCGGCTTCTCGAAGATGTACTTGATCAGATCCATTCTAGAGATCAGCAAAGTGGTATGTGTCAACATATACTACCTTAGCCGGCGAGCAGCCTATACCAAAGCGCAGCAAGTTTTCTCGAGTAGTGAATATCGGGTCTCACAGTCGGTAAACTTTTTGCTAAGGTAATAAATGGCATGCTCTTTTCGGCCAGACTCGTCATGTTGGCCCAGTACGCACCCCATTGAATTCTCCAAAACAGTCAGATACATAATTAAAGGTCTTCCTTCGACGGGAGGCATCAAGATAGGAGGTTCCAACAAATACTCCTTGATTTTATCGAAAGCAACTTGACAGTCATCACTCCATTTAACCACCTGATCTTTCTTCAACAACTTGAAGATTGGTTCACAGGTAGATGTTAGGTGAGAGATGAACCTCGCAATGTAGTTTAGGCGTCCCAAGAAACCTCTGACCTCCTTTTCAGTGCGGTGGGGCAGGCATTTCTTGTATAGCTTTGACTTTGGCAGGATCAACCTCGATGCCTTTGTTACTGACGATGAAACCCAAGAGTTTACCAGACCTGACTCCGAAAGTGCACTTGTTAGGGTTTAGTCTGAGCTTGTACTCTTTCAACCTGACAAACAACTTTTGCATATGGTCGAGGTGTTCTTCTTCCGTTTGTGAACGGGCTATCATGTCGTCTACATAGACTTCAATTTCATAATGTATCATGTCATGAAACAAAGCTACCATGGCGCGCTGATAGGTTGCCCCGACATTCTTCAGTATGAATGGCATAACTTTATAGCAGAAGGTACCCCACTGCGTAACAAAAGTAGTATTCTCCATGTCTTCGGGGGCCATTTTGATCTGGTTGTACCCTGAAAATCCATCCATGAAAGAAAATACCTTATGTTGAGCTGTATTGTCAACCAAGATGTTAATGTGCGGTAGTGGAAAGTCAACTTTAGGGTAAGCCTTGTTTAAGTCTCTGTAATCCATGCACATTCTGACTTTGCCGTCCTTCTTAGGCACGGGAACAATGTTAGCAACCCATTGTGGATAGGAGGTAACAGCAAGAAAGCCAGCATTGAACTGCTTCATCACTTCAGCTTTGATCTTTTCAGACATGTCGGGCCTCATGCGGCGAACTTTCTGTTTGATTGGTGGACAATCATCTCTTATAGGGAGACGATGAATCACAATATCTGTATCAAGTCTCGACATGTCTTTTTAGGACCAGGAGAAGATCTCAACATATTCATTCAACAACTGAGCTAAGTGCTCTTTGACACTTGGCTCCAGGTTGGCACCCACTATAATTTCTTTTCTGTCTTCCTCTGTTCCCAAGTTGATAGTCTCTAACAACTCCTCGTGAGGTAGAATAACCCTTTCTTCCTGTTGCAGCAGTCTAGCCAACTCTCCAGGCACTTCAAAGTCCTCATCACCTTCGTATTTGACATGATTGACCAGATCTTCAGAGTCACTGAAGGCCATAGCAGAATTGTTACCCATGGAATCCGTAGTGGATGGGTACCTGCATTGGTGAGTGTGGGTGTGTGTAAGGGATAGCCACCTTTAGACAAATAAAACGTAAAAAGAAAGAAAATGAACACAAAAGTTTATATATGAAAACGTCCATGATTCATTAAAAATGGCATATGAAGATGAAAAATCAAACCCTTACAAATGGACCTATGTGCCTCGGGTAAGGCACAAAGGCAAAAAGAGTGTACGAATTGTTTAATAATTATTACAGACTAACGGAAATGTTCGAAAGATAAATTACTGATTTATGAAAGTAATGGGAACGAAGTCTTTCGCCTCCCAGTTGTGCAGTCCTCCTTCAACAGTTGGAAAGATCCATCCTTCAAAATTATGCTATGGTATGATGTTATGATGTTATGTACGAGTATGTGAAAGTAAGCAACTGTATATACAAATAATCACATTCACACAAAGCAGACAAGTCCTTAGTTTAGGCTTGCATGGAGTTTGTAGGTAAGTACCCTCTTGAAGTTAGTTGGCTCAACCTGTCCTATAAATAGTAATCGGGTTCTAAGGAGCTCAATATCACTGGATTATTTTCTATGTTCATTGTTTCAATTTAGCCACTTAACTGACGACCGAAATATTCCAAGAAAACAACCCTCAATGAGTGTAATATCGAGTATCTACCAACTTCAGACTGCACCAAATCCGGTCATCTCGCTACCCCTAAAAAGGCCAAGATGGTCAAGTAAGGTTCTAAGAGTTCGTTAGTGCTTCATGACATCACCCAGCGGCCCTGTATTCTCTTTGATTGACTCAAAGGCTACCGATACCCACAAATATGTCGCACTAACGTAGCCACTGCTTCAACCATGTCGGTATACCCCGCACAGTTCCCTCACAGTTTATTGCTATTTACCTAAAAGGTGCCCCCAAATACGGGTGTAGGATTTAAAACAAACCCAAACAAGGAACCAAATGTAAAGCAATCAAAGCAAACAAGATAAGCATGTAAAGGTTATCTAAACCCTAAGGTTACTCCACTTTTAGATTAATCCCCAGCAGAGTCGCCAGTTCTGTGATACGGTGGGAGAACTGACTTGAGGTTTTGCGTTTGTGTTTGCAATTGTGCGGTTTAGCAAGAGTCGCCACCGACTTTTTATTTTATCCAAAGGAAAGGTCAAAAAGCACAGGAAAGACCTTTGAGATGTTTTCTTGGGTTCAGGGGGTAGATTATGAAAAGGAAAGGTGCAAGCACCCTTTTCATCCATGGTTTTCCATGGGCTCTTAGTTACTTGTTTAGATCACTTGCTTTTTCTTTTCAATTATTTGAAATGGGGCTTTGTGTGTGTGGTTTTGAAAATGCTTTGAAAAAGAGACCATCGTTGTGGCAACCTTTGTAATGATTCTTGTTTGAATATATACAAAGGTGTTTATCTTTTTGAAAAGATATTTCAATGTTTTGAAAGTATGTTTTTTTGGGAAATGTTTTGAATTGTGTTGTGAAGTGTGTTTGAAAATAGCAAGGATGTTTTGCAAGTTTCGATCAAGTAACTAAGAGTTGTCTACCCTATTTTACTCAAAGATCTTTCCTATATGTTTTTAACCATTTTGATAGTGTTATTTCACCATTGCATTTGGTGAACAACCTTGTGTTAGGATGTTAAACGAGACAGGCGCGGGTCATCGCATACAATCATTGCAAGCAACTTGCGAGACGCTCTAGCAATTTTGTAAGGGACGAGATCGTTTTATCGAAGGCAACATCGAGGGTCATCGAGGGACTACGATCTTTGTTTATCGAAGGGGCATTTGCTAGAGTGTCTCATATTCGAGGGACATGATTGCATTTTCCGAGGCAACAAGCGAGGTTACCCTAGAGGTGCAAGTGTGCACTGTGTTTGTCATTTTCATGCATTTAGGTCTTGTATTAGGTCATCTAGCGATTAATTTTGGATTTTTTTGCATACAAACCCTAATCTCTAATCATGGCATATTTGAAAGCATAAAGTGCGAGAATTAAAAGTCTAAGCTATTACAAAAGTATCCGGGGATGGGGGTACAAACTATTACAAATGGGGATGAGTCTCACAAGGATAACAATGTCCAAATATCAAGTGTTACAACCAAATCGAATTGTCACAATTCAAAGTAAAGCCATAAAAAATTATAAAATAAAAGAAAGTCAATCAATTATGAAATGCATGTATTTACTTAAAAATAAATAAATAAAAATCTATTCTAAAAAGAAAGATTAAAAATTATTATTATTCTTATTCTTTTTGTATTTTTATTAATTATGTAAATAAAAAAGTTTAAAGGAAGAAAACTTAATTTAAACTAAATCTCTATTATTTTTGGTGTTTTCAAATAAAGCAAGATTATTTAATAAAACTTAATTTTTTTTAAGAAAGTCAAAGTTTTCATTATTAGTTTTATTATTAACTTAATAAAATGAATTAATAAAAAACAAGTATTTGTTTAAACAAAAGAAAAGGAATTAAAAAAAGAAGAAGAATGGGCTTGGGATGTAGTATGCATGCTAGGCCCAAAAGGAATAAGAGAAAAGGTGAGGTCAGAAAATAGAGAGGGGGGTGCGCTGGTATGTGCGTATGGGTTTGATGAGGTTTGGGAGGGCAAAGGCCCAAGACAAAGTTTGCAATTATTTTTTGTTAGGGTATGCTCATTAGGGTTTGTGGAATGAAAATCTCAGCGGCGCCGCTCTCTCGTTTTCTCTCTTCTTCATCTTTTCATCTTTCTCAATCTAGGGTTCTGATCCCCCTCTAACTTTAAGCCGTCGGAGCGCCACCTCTTCCTCTCATCTCCTCACAGTGATCTATGGCTTTGGTTCTAAATGGTACGATTTGTCTTTTTTGATTTTAACAGCTTTTTCAGTTTCGTTTGCTTCGCATGTTTTGATTTACAATTTAGTCTTTTAATCTTTTGATGTTTACATGTCTATGATGTAGCAAAGAAGGTTGGAGAAAAACGTACCTTGGGGATTTTTTGGAAAGAAAAGTGGAGAAGAGAAAGGGTGAGACGGAGGCGCTTCCTGGTGGCTTAGAGGCAGGGGGAAGAGATGGCGAGCTTTCTTTTGGTAACCTTTTTCCTCTCTCTTGATTTGTTGATGTTTGATGATGAAATATTTCTGAAAACTTGTTGTTGTTGATTGTTGATGATGATGTATTTCTGAAACTTTGCTTTTTGCTTCTGAAAATCCTTTTTCCTCTCTTCCTTGAATCTGAAACCCTGTTGCAAGTTTCTGAAACTTTGTTTTGGTTTGTGGATTTTGTTGAAACTGAGTTTGGTTGTTTGTAAGATGGTGGCTCTGGTTTGGGACTGTGTTTGAAACTTGGTTATGTTTTTGTTCTTCTGGTTTGAATTTTGTGCACAGTTTTGTGATTGTTTGCAGTTTTGTTGTGAAACTGTAAGTTTGTTTTTGGCTTCGCTATTTCAGGTTTGTTAACAGGCTTGGTTTGTTTGGAAGTTTGTAGAGTTTTGGGGTTGTTGTTCTGTTTGATTGTGCAGGTTGGTGGTTTTATGGTGCAGTTTGCAGTTTGCTTGTTTGTGGAACTGTTACAGGTTTTTGTAACTTGGTGATTTGTTGTTAGCTTGGTTGAGCTTTGTTATGCAGGTTGGGAGCTTTGTAGTTGGTATGCAATTTTGTTTGATACGACTAGGCCAGTTTGATAGCAGGGTGGAGAGTTTTGTAGTTTGACAGGCTTGTGTTTATTTGAACTGTTAACATTTTGCAAGCTTGTTACAGTTTTTGTTGTAACTGGTTTGGAGATGGCAGGTTTGGAGAGTTTTATCGTTTTTGACAAAGTGTTTCCCCCTCTTTTTAAACTATTATGCAGTTTGATAGTTTTATATCTTTCTTAGCTTTTTTTTGTTAACTTGTGACATCTTGTTCTTGCCAAACTGAAAACTCTCACCAAAGGTGATATCTTTCTCTCTTTCTCTCTCTATGAAAAAAGCATTTTTTGCTTTTCTTATTGTTCTGAAAAGTTGCCTATGTCTGGAAAATGATGATAGCTATGACAAGCTTTTTTTGGCTTGTGATTTGGTTTTCCTCTGCATTTGCCTGCTGTTTACTTTTGGCCTGCTGTACTTTTTTGCATTGCATACTTGCATCCAGTTGCTTTGTATGCTGCATCCAGTTTGTTGACTTAGTACCTTTGTAACTCAGTTTGCCTTGCTGTTTAGTTGCTGACCTTGCAACGTTGTTCAACTTGCCTTTGTACGCTAGCTTTGTACCTTTGAATGCTTGCTTTGTACAACATGTCTTGCATTTGAAACTTGCTGCATCCAGTTTTGGCGCCTTAATGCTTTTTTTGAATAAATTGCTTTTGTATGCTTGCATTTGCATTTTTTACTTTTCTCTTTGTGAACCAAGAAGCGCAATCTTCTTGTGATTTGCAAAGAGAAAAATAAAAACATGATGAACAAATAGCACTCTGATTCCGGACGACAAACTTTAATGATGACTTTTTTCTTTCTTTTTCTGTTTGAAAAATTAACTGTACTAATCTTCTTTTTTCCTTTGTCTTTTTCATGTGAGCACCAATTAGATTTTCCATTAATTGTAACATTTATTTTTTTAAATACTATAAGTTGTAAAAACTTACAATATTTAAATAGTAAATTATTTTTGTATCAATCATCTGAAAAATCTTTGTGGGGCAAACTGATATCCAATAAAATCTTTTACTGTCTAATAATCTTGCCATTCTTTCTTCAAGTCTTCACTGATTATTTAAGATTCCCAAATCAAAATAATTGAAATTTCATTCCAACAATTCTAATCCAGATAACTTAAATTCCAAGTAATCTAAAAAACTTTGCAGTCTCGTAACCTTGCAACAGCATTCCAATCACAATACGCATTGTATAATAAACAAGCAAACATTCCATTAATCGGCAAACATTTTAACAAACTCACATTATCTTGGTTAACCTGGATCAGACAAGAACTGAATATTCCAAATAACAGTCTCAGCTCCTATTTCTTATCCCAGATAATCAGGCCTTGAGAACAAACAACAATCTTTCAGTAAACTTGAAAAAGTGTGAAAACAATGTAACAGTAAACTGAATTTCTGAGGATTCAATTTCTTCTGAGAAATGCGAGAGAAACCCTGATTCTTGATTTACTGCCAAAGAAAAGTCTGTTTGATCGATTCCTGAGCCAATCTTGAGAATTTGAGAAAACCCTATGGTTGTGATTTCTTGTGAAAAAGGGAGGGCAAATTTTGGGGTACAACAGGGTCAAACCTTCACAGTCCAATCTGTCCAATGCTTTCTTCGGCAAGACATTTAAAGACGACCCGATATCAACCAGAACGTGAGCTAAAGTAGTCCCTTTGCATTCCACTGAGACATGCAGCGCGTCATTATGCTTTCTCCCCTTATATGTTAAATAGGCATCGGAGAAGCCAAGACCGTTGTCGGCTGTTAGGCTAGATACACACTCCTGGAACTGGTCCGTGGAGGTTTCCTGAGGCATGTGGGCCGTCTTCAAGAATTTGATCAAAGCTTTGGCATGAGCTTCGGAAGAGAGCAACAGGGCCAGCATAAAGATTTTTGAAGGGGTTTGCCCCAGTTGTTCTACAACATCATAGTCTCTTTTCTTAATTATTTTTAAAATCTCCTCCATTTCCTTTTGAGTGGTCTCGGGGATGACCAAAGGCTGAGCCCTCGTCCTGACGGGCGCTTCTTGGATCCCCTTCCCTTTATCAGCAGTAACAGCAGAGGGTACAACCACGGGAGTCACAAATTCTTCAATAACTGGAGTTCTCGCATATATGTTGACCGACACAGGAGTAACCTTAGGAGCAATTAAGGGTCCGAAGACTTCCCTTGGAGGAGCAATATCCGGAGAGAAAATTCTTCTGCTGTGGGTGATTTTACTCAGTCCAACAGTATTTCCAATGCCAGAAGCCTCTTCATCAGAACTTTCTTCATTTGATTCAATCTGCTTAATACCGTGGTAGAAGATCTCTCCTCCATAATTCCACGGTATTGATTTGTTGGACTTCTATGGGATAGGCCCCGACATAGTTATCTTCAGAGGTACAATCTTTGGATCGGATGTAATCTTAACAGGTATTTTGGAGACCTTGGAAAGATTGGCGGAAATGGTAATTATAGCAACATCGTTGATAGGAGTCAGAGTAACAAGAGTTTTCTCAAACAGGATTTCTTGATTATCCATTAGGCGTTGGATGCCTAATTTCAACAACGGATAGTCGGATTGTAAGGACGAACAAAGGTAGCATTTTTTTTCACAGCCCGAGAAAATCCCAGCTTTCAACAGATTCATCTTGATTATTGGTAACAGAGTCATCAAATCATCAACAATAGCAGCATACAAATCTTCTACAACAACATGGACATTGTGACCATGTTTTGGCATTGGAGCAAAGATCACATTAGGTTTTTTAAGGGCGTCGAATTCCACCTCTTTGGCATCTATCAAGTCCTGGATCTTATTTTTGAGGGCCCAACAATTGTTGGTGTCATGCCCCAGGCTATCTGAATGATAAACACACTTCGCGTTTGAATGGTAGTAGGGAGAAGATGTATTTGGATTCTTCGGTGCCTCTTTCAAACTTTCAAGGTTTAACTTCAACAGATGAGGGAGAACCTGAGCAGGTGTCATATTGATCCGGGTGAATTTCCGTGCAGGCCTTTCCACCCTTGCTTGGTTGGTTCTGGGTTGATTGTTTCGAGGTTGATCAGCTGCAGATTTCTGAATCATTACAGCCCCCACCGCTGGCCAACGCTCAACTCTTCCTTGACTTTTCTGGGAGTAAACAGCTGAGACTTCTTTCTTGGCTGGAAAGGTCTTCTTGATAGCAGCGGAAGCATATGCATCCTTTTGAATTTTACCGCTCTTGATTCCGGCTTTAACTCTTTCACCAGTCAGAATTAACTCGGTGAACCCCACAGACGAACTCCCGATCAAGTGATTAAAGAATGGACCTGATAGGGTCCCCAAAAACATATCCACAAGCTCTCTCTCTCAGACAATGGTGGCTGCACCCTTCCAGCCAAGTCCCTCCATTTCTGGGCATACTCCTTAAAGCCTTCATTGGAGACCATACCCATACTCTGTAATTGAGTACGAGTAGGGGCTAAGTCCGCATTATATTGATATTGTCTGTAGAAGGCAGCCTCCAAATCCTCCCAATTGTGCACATCAGATCTCTCAAGCTGGTAGAACCAATCTACTTGCGTACCCGACAAACTATCTTGAAAAAAATGGATCCACAAATCCTTATCAGAAGAATGAGGTTGGATCTTTCTGACGTAAGACCGTAGGTGCATCTTTGGACAAGACAAACCATCGTATTTAGAAAATGTAGGCACCTTGAATTTAGGGGGAATCACAATCCCAGCAACCAACCCTAGCTCCTCGAAATCCAGCCCAGGCACTCTTTGTATCTCCATAGCTTCCAGACGCTCTTCCAGATTCTTGTACTTGTCGTCTGTAGGAGGGTACTGCTGCTCAGAGTAGTCTTCATCCTCTTCTTCTTCTTCTTCTTCCTCAGACTCAGAGGGCGCTGCAACTCCCTTTCCTTTTCCTACCCCTTCATCAGATGTTGAGGGGAAATCCAAGACCCTTCTAGCTTGGTTCTCAAATCTTCTTCCCATGGTAGCCACACCAACTCTTTTCTTTTTCTTTTTCTCCTTTTCCTTCTCTAACAGTGCTTTAAGATCCTCCCGACCCTTTGCCAAGGTCATGAGTAGCTGCTGTAACTGGGAATTCTGCGCTTGCAAATCTTTGACCGTCTGCTCTATGTCCATCTTGCTGAAATAAACAACAGAGAGATAAGGAAAACTGGTGTGAAGACCTGTTTATGCATATGATGAATGATGTGTATTCATGTAATGCAATCAAGGATTCAGAAATTCAAATCTATTGTAAACAAAAAGAACACACGTCATATTAATAAGATAGAATTTGTTAGTACATAAATGCCTCATGGGCAAAATAAATACAAAACCCTAATGTAAAAAGACGTTGCACATCCTCTTTGGTGCAATGTAGGTGTTGAGAATCTGCTCTTCGTGGAGTCAACGAGTAAGTTGCAAAACCTTCTTCTCACTGGCGTAGAAGCTGGCTTCAAAAGTGTTTCGTTCTTTCTTGAGCTGTATCCAACTTCTTTGTAAATCTTCCAATGATGTTGGCATGTCAGGATGTAGGAGGGTGTATGGAACCTCTCCTTCCATAACAGGCTCTTTGATCACGGGGAGAATGTAGGGGTAAGGCATCATAAGACTCTGGGCGCGGGTTCGTACCCACTTGAGGTAAGGCTCAAGGGGGATGGAATTCTTGTGTCCCAGGGTCTTACTGTCCACTTTGTTGGGCATCCTCCAAGCTCGGATAAACCTGTGTCGAAGTCCTTGAGCGTTGTTGTCGAAGTCAAAAACCAAGTCTGGAATCAGCACATCATGTGGGCCATCCCTTCGAGCATACCCAAATTGTCTCAGAGCCAAACAGGGGTTGCAGGTAATGCCTCCCCTAATGTCAAGTAGTGGGACATTAGGGAATTCCCCACAATGATCAATGATGTTGACATTTTCTCTGGACCGAGAACACCAATGAACATCTGAATGTGTAAGGGTCATCAACCGTTGTAACCACCTCAAGCCTTGCTCATTCTTCAAGACTGATTGCGGAAGGTGAGAAATAAACCACCTTTCTAGAAGAGGAGTACAACACATGAGAACACCTCTTTTCCTCATTGTTCGTGTGTGAAATGAGTGGAGGATGTCCCTAAGCAATGTAGGCACAGGATTCTGAGATATGAAAATCTTGCCAGCATTCACATCTATAAGCTAATCAGGGTTTGGGAACAAGACCAACACATAGATGAGAAGTGCTACAATCTCCTCAAAAGCTTGCAGATCTAGAGAATTCCAGCAGTCTTGTGCCTTCTCAAATAGAAACTTTGCCAAGAAACCCTTGACACCACTTCTGGTTTCCCAATGACCTTTGATATCAGATGGTTGCAAGTGTAAGGCTTGAGCACCATCTTCAGGCTTTGGCTCTCTTTCCGTACCATTGTAGGGTAGTTGATGGAGAATAGGAATCCTCAGGAGTTGAGAAAATTCCTCCAAAGTAGGCACTAACTGGTAATCAGGAAATGTGAAGCAGTGGTGTAGGGGGTCAAAGAACTGGAAGAGAACTTTCACCATGTCTTCCTCTATGTTGGAGTTGACCAAGTTGAGAAGTCTACCATATCTTTCAGTGAAGGGATAATTCTCTGGAATCTTGGAAGCTAGCTCCTTGAGTTGAGAAGGGATTCTCACACGGTTGACCTGGATTGTTTTCCTGCGAAGTGATTCCATAACCTACAAAACAGGAACAAAGATGAAGATCCAAACCCTTGAAATGGTTAGTGGATGCATATGATGTTTATGATGTATGCACAAGTATATGTACAAGCAAATCACACAAGTTCCTAGTTTCAGGCTTGCATGGGGTTTCATAGGTAAGTAACCTCTTGAAGTTAGTTGGCTCAACCTGTCTTATAAATAGTAACCGGGTTCTAAGGAGCTCAATATCACTGGATTATTTTATGTGTTCATTGTTTCAGTTTAGCCACTTAACCGTAGACCGAAATATTCCAAGAAAACAAACCTCATTGAGTGTAGTATCGAGTATCTACCAACTTCGGACTGCACCAAAGCCGACCATCTCACTACCCCTAAAAAGGCCAAGATGGTCAAGTAAAGGTTCTAAAAGTCCATTAGTGCTTCATGACATCACTCAGCGACCCCGTATTCTCTTTGATTGACTCAAAGGCTACCGGTACCCACAAATATGTCGCACTAATATAGCTATTGCTTCAACCATGTCGGTATACCCCGCACAGTTTCCACAATGTATTGCTATTTACCTATGAATGTTTCCCAAATCCGGGTAGAGGATTTTAAACCCAAACAATAGAACCAAATGTAAAGCAATCAAAGCAAACAAAGTAAGCATGTAAAGGTGATCTAAACCCTAAGGTAACCCCACTTTTAGAAATATCCCCAACAGATTCGCCAGTTCTGTGATACGGTGGGAGAACTGACTTGAGGTTTTGCGTTTGTGTTCGCAAATGTTTCGGTTTAGCAAGAGTCACCACCGACTTTTTATTTTATCCAAAGGAAAGGTCAAAAATCACATGAAAGACCTTTGCGATGTTTTCTTGAGTTCAGGGGGTAGATTATGAAAAGGGAAGGTGCTAGCACCCTCTTCATCCATGGTTTTCCATGGGCTCTTAGTTACTTGTTTAGATCACTTGCTTTTGCTTTTCAATTGTTTGAAATGGTGCTTTGTGTGTGGTTTTGAAAGTACTTTGAAAATAGGCCATCGTTGTGGCAACCTTTGTAATGATTCTTATTTGAATGTATACAAAGGTGTTTTGGGAAATGTTTTGAAATTGTGTTGTGATGTGTTTTTGAAAATAGCAAGGATGTTTGCAAGTTTTGTTCAAGTAACTAAGAGCATCTACCCTATCTACTCAAAGATCTTTCCTACACATTTTTAACCCTTTTACATTGTTGTTTTACCATTGTATTTGGTAAACAACCTTGTATTTGGATGTTAAACGGGACAGGCGCGGGTCATCGTATTGACCATGATAGCAATAGTGCTAAATATCTTAGCAAGTTTTTTTGTTTAAGGGACTAGATCATTTTGTATAGGCAACCAAGATAGCGTCATCGAGGGACTATGATCTTTTGTTTTGTTTTTGTTTTTCCAAGATACTCAACATGCATACCATGGCCATTTTAAAGGCAATAAGTGGATGAAACCCTAGGGGTGCATGTGTGCATTGTGTTGTCAATTTACATGTTTTTATGTCTTGTATTAGGTCTAGCTATTTGTTTTGATTTTGGATATTGAATACAAACCCTAATCTCTATCATGGCATATTTGAAAGCAATAAATGCGTAAAAGTAATCTAAGCTATTACAACATTGATATGGGGAGGGGGATACAATTTTGAATAGGGGATTATTTGCAAGAAATTAAAACCCTAAGATTATTACAACCAAATTGAATTATTTGTTCAAATAATAAATAAGCAAATATTTAAATGGACAATTAAATAAATATGCAATATATTATAAATATGCAAAATATGTTTTTTGTATTACTTTTATGTATGTAAAAATAAAATATTTAATGCATTAAAAAATAAGAAAATAAAAGGTTATTTTTATTAAGGGTGGAAACCCTAATTTGTTTTAAGAAAGTATATATATCAGTAATTATTTATTTATGCACAATAAAATAAATAAAAATATATACATATTGTGATCGGTGGATCTGGAACTGACTGTTTAACGCTGGTTCGCGAAATGTCGCGGAAGCAAGAGTCGCCACCGTCTTTTATTTTCTCCAAATGGAAAGGACAAAAGCACAGAAAAATTCCTTAAAGAGATTGCTCTCGGTTCGGGAGGTAGATTATAGAAAGGGAAGGTGTTAGCACCCTTTCTATCCATGGTTATCCATGGGCTCTTAGATACTTGCTCACTTGTGTTTTCAAAAATGGTTTGTTTGCTTTTCAATTGTGGGTTTTAAAAAGTTTCTTTGAAAATTTCAGTTCGACTCTTGTATCAGTCCTCAAGAGTGTTTGAAAAATTGCTTTCGAAAGCTTTTTTGAAAAGGTGTCGGTGTGAAAAGTATTTTGGATTTGTTTTTGAAATTTAGAGCAAGTATCTAGAGTCGTCTACCTACCCTAAGGAATTTGTCTGTGTAAATGTCCTTTAAAGTAGTGCCATCCCACCATTGAGAGGTAGGTAGCACCACCATTGGAGGTGTTCGGGTCAATTCGAGGTTCGGGACATGGTGATCACCAGAGCAATGGGAAGACACCTTAGAAGCTACCCTCATGCCAGGTTCCCGGATCATGAGGACTTACTAAGACATTCTCTACTCGACGATCACCTTTCGAGGCAAGGCAACAGTGAGGCGTACCCTAGGGGTGGTGTGTGATTTGTGTGTCAATTCGTTTATTTTTATCTTGTCATGTTATAGGTGATCTACGCGTTTGTTTTTATTTATTGTCATTCATTCTTGCATGCGATTTATTTAACAGTTAAAAAGATTGCGAGAAATAAAAGTTCTAAACTATTACAAAGGCGCGGATCCACATCGCCAAAATTTCCAGGACCCGATTTGATAGAAAAATAAAGAATTAAAGTGCGAAAGATTAATATTACACGGCTTTGGGAGAGTTACATTGATATTATAGGAAGTAAAAGTAAAAATGCACGAATTGGAATTAAAGTTAGAAACGAGGGCGTTGGACCCTTTTGAATGAAATAAAATTATTATTAAATTAATTAAATTAAAAAGAAAAAGAAATTGTTTTTTTGAGATTTTTTGTATTTATGATTTTAATGAGAAAGATTAAATGAAATTAAAATTAAATTAACCCTAATTCTATAACTTTTATTTATTAAGAAAAAAAAATATTAAAGTTAAACCTAAATTAACCTAATTATTTACATGCAATTTGATTTATAAAAATAAGTAATATTTAATTATTGATAATGATGAAAAGAAAAAGGATAAAAAATTAATACAAACCCTAATTCTACAAATTTTAAATTAATTAAGAAATGTTTGAATTAAACCTAATTTAATAATTAAAATCAATGAATAATATTTATTTACAAAAAAATATATTAATTAAATAAAAATACTTATTTTTGTCTTTTTCTGACTTTACATTGTTTTTATGTTTTTTATGAAAATATTAGATTAAAGGAATTAATTAAAAAACAATAATTGAATTAAATAAAAAAATAATGAAAAGAAGATTGCAAACCTAGGGGGGTCTGTCCCCAAATTGGGAGGTTAAATCAGCATTTGAGGCCCATTAATCCTTGGCCTCTTTTGACTTCTATGCCAGCGTGTGAGATGGTTGACTAGTACACACCATGGTCTCTGAATCCTAGCCCTTGATTGAATGCATTGGGACATGTGGACGGCTTGATGTTGTGGATGCATGATGGACTTTGGCGCTGAAATTGTACACAAGCATTAATAACAAAATAATATGAAAGGGGTGGGGACCTGGGATCGAACCCAGGTCCTAGAGGTTACCCTTCCTTCGCTTGACCAGTGGAGCCACTTATGCGCGTTTGTACATATGGTAATCAATAAATAATATGAAACAAGACAATGGTTAGTAAGTAAATTCAGCGCGAAAATTCAAATGGCCCTATCATGCTTTGACACTTCATCATCTCCTTCGTTTGGCTTTTTTTTCCTGAAACAAAAAAAAGAATGGGCAACGGTTTTGAACCGTCCCCAAACGTAACATTCTGGAAAATAGCGATTAGGCCGTCCGGCCACATAAATTAGGCGCGAGGGTTGATTTTGAACCGTCCAAGCATGCTGAGTTCGTTCATGGTGTTGGCATGTCCTAATTTTACCATATTCAAAAACCCCTAATTCGAAAGCTGAAGAACCCTAAAAAACAACAATGGCAGATTCGCGTATGGGTGATGAAAATGCAATCAAATTATGTGGTTAGCTTCAGAATCATGCAATTAGTACAAATCCATAAAAAAATGCAATGAACATGCTTAAATATTAAAACACGATTATGCATTTTATATGAAAAATTTTGATCTCTGTATACCGATTCAAGGCGTTAGAGGGTTGGAAAATTATCCAGTTAGCTTCAGTAATGCACGAGGAAGCTTTTGCAATTGGTCTCTTGCTCTGAATCATGCTGGAACCTTGTTTTCAGTTTTCAATTTTTGGCAAAAAATTTCAAGTTTGGTTGTTGGTTTATGGCGCAGCTGGGAGCTTTTCAGGAGTAGGGTTTGCATCCATATATACATGTGAATGATTAGGGTTGAGAAAATTGATCCAAGAATCCTTGAATTGATGATACAATATTTGATTTTCCATGCTATTATTTTCAAATATTTTCATGCACATTTGCTACCAAATCATGACAAATCATATTTATTCTTTCCAAATCTAACTATGCACGAAATATTGAGTGTATATCATGCATAAAAAGATTTAAAAACCTAGGTTTAGTATTTTTCATATATTTTAATTAATTAAATGAATTATTAATGATTAAAAATCCAAATAAATAAATAAAAAATGATAAAAACTTCCCTTTGGGCCAAATGGTCGTGCACATGCCTTGGATGATGAATTGTGGAAGAAAAAGAGGCCCATTAGCATTTTTAGGTCATTTGAATCAATGTTGACTTTTCAAAATATCCAAAAATTTCCCAACTTCCACAAGGCATAACTTGCTCAATTTTTAAGCTTTGCTCATGTTTTTGGACATTTTGGAAAGGTCTTTGAGTCCTCTAACCAATGTCTTTGGTCCCATGTCATTTTGATTTACCAATCTCAAGTTATGGCCTTTGACCTAAAGTCCCTTTTTGTTGACTTTTGAAAATGACCTATAATGTTGAAATTGATAACTCTTTGTGAGAGCATTTCTTGGACTTGAAGTGTGAAGAGGAGTTGTAGGAAATGTCTTTCTCTTCAAAATGAGCTTTGTATGGAATTTTTATGATAATCCATGTGAAAGTTATGCCTTGGTCAAGTTACAGTTGACTTTTTCAACTGTCCAAATATGGAAACTTTTGCATCTTGATGATTTTTGAGCCAAGCTTTGAGAATCATGATCAAGAATTGATCAAATGATGTTTGTGGCTTCAAAATGAGATGTTGACCAAAAATTTGAACTTTTGACTGTCAAATGACCATTTTGCCCCTACAGTTGACTGTAGTGCAATTAGGGTTTTTGACTGTGCAATTTTGTGCTGTAAGTCTTGAAACTTGGTATGAGGCTAATTGACCATGTTTGTAGGCATGTGGGACTTGATTGGACCCTTGGAAACTTCATTTTCTTTGTCAGAACCAAAACCCTAATTTTGACTGTTAGGAGGCCTTTGAACTGTGCAACCCTTGGGAGCTTTTGAAGCTTTGACTTGGCAAATCTTGAAGAATGTGGAAGGGAAAATTTTGGGGTACAACAGTTGCCCCTGTTCAATCTTCTTAGACCTGAGGGTGCAGATTGGCTGACGTGCCTTTCGTAATCCGAAGGTAGAAGATGATTGAACACTAGAGTGCCCAGAAATTTGCGCTCACATAGTAGCAGTGATGGTGGGGAATGGGCTTATGGATGCCATTTGGAGATTGATGGATAGGATGATGGGCTTATAGATGACATGCTAAGAGATGATGGAGAGTGGATGGGCTTATAGATGCCATCTGGATGTTGATCGCATAAGAGATTCCTTAGCGAGAACCTGCGTACCTGCAAAAGAAAGATGAGTACCTGACATGTTGCAGGAGCTGGTCTTCAAATGATTTGTATAGATGTGTCCTGACTGGTTACAGGAGCTGGATCTGGAGCTTCAAACGGTGATGAATGAACCAGGGATGGTTACTACCTCAACAGGAACGGTGAGAGAACCTTGGATGACTTTAACCTCAACAGCAATCGTTGAGAAAATCTTGGGATGATTACTACCTCCGCAGTATCGGGGAGAGAACCATAGGCGACTACAACCTCAACAGCAATCATTGAGAGAATCTTAGATAACTTCAACTTCAACAGCAATCGTTGAGCGAACCTTGGGATGATTATTACCTCCGCAGGATCGGGGAGAGAACCATAGGCGACTACAACCTCAATAGTAATCATTGAGAGAATCTTGGATAACTTCAACTTCAACAGCAATCGTTGAGCGAATCTTGGGATGATTACTACCTCCGCAGTATCGGGGAGAGAACCATAGGCGACTACAACCTCAATAGCTATCATTGAGAGAATCTTGGATATCTTCTACTGAGTCTTTATCGGGAAAATCTGTTAGGGGTCGATTTAACTGGACTAGAGAAGGCCTTGGACTGGATAAGAACAGAAAAATCTGAACCGGTCTAGGTCTTGAAATCTTCAACTGGAATAAGTGTCAGAACGTCGCCATGCCTGGGTCACATCCGAACCATATCTGGAAGGAAATCTGGAAGAAGTATCAGAACGTTGCCATATCTGGGTCACATCTGAACTATATCTAGAAGGAAATCTGGAAGTAGTATCAGAACGTCGCCATATCTGGTTCACATCTGAACTATATCTAGAAGGAAATCTGGAAGCAGTATCAGAACGTCGCCATATCTGGTTCACATCTGAACTATATCTAGAAAGAGTTGCGATAGTTGATAGTAATCATCTTTGTATTGACCTTTCCTGAAAAGGTAAAGCTTCAGTTGTATGCAAGATCATGATGCATGAACTGCATGATTTCAACATGTCCTTAAAATTAATGAGATTCGTGTAGTATGATGCATATGCATGCTATAATGTATGAAGATGTGATGTTTATGAACATATGTTTTCGTCTTAGGAAAATAAATCCTTGATGAGTGCCGGGAAGTCACTCCTGGGCTGCTGTTGAAGAATAGATTTTTGCCTCCGCTGGGGATGATAGTTGCAAGAATACCGGTAGGAGAAGATAACTCCGTTGGGGAATGATCTTGGCGAATAGATTACTCTGCGGGGAGAAAAGTACTCTAATGATCTTGCTGGGAATCAATACTCTGTGGAGAGAGAGGTACTTTGTTGAGTTGTTGATAATAGCTTGCTGGGGATACCCTTGTTGTGTTGGAAGTGTTAATAGACTTCGCTGGGGATAAGAAGACTTCATCGAGGACGCTCTTTCTGTGGCTTTTGGCTGAGAATAACCCAGTTATATCCTGGTAAGGAAATAACTCTTTGAATAAAGCCGGGAGACGCGTTTATGCTCTGCGAGGGTAAGCTTCCAGAATCTACTGGGGATAAGCCTACCGCTTGGGGAGCTGGATCCCAGCTTTCCTGAGGGGACCTGGATTGGACTCTCTTGGAGGAGTATTGAACTGTATTGGTTATGTTCTTCAACGGAACCTACCTTGATACCTTGGAGGACCGAACAATCAGATTGCTTAGACAACTCTTTATTGCCCCTGTTTCTGATGTGGGAGAGGAAGATACTTGTGGAGGTGCTTGGTAGTTGTTGATGGCCAAACCTTCTTCTGGTGGGCAGGTGACCAGATGACAGGACATAGTCGTACGCTTTTGATCCCTAATTTTTTCCTGGACCGCCCTTTCGGGTTTTCAGTCCACCGGGATACCCATTTTTGCCCAAGCTGCCTTTTCAGGTTTTCGACTTGCCGGGTGTACAGATTTTTTCATTTCATCCCTTCATTTTGCCCGAACCCTTTTGGGTCGCCGGGAAGCCCTAATTTTTGCCTAGGTATATCAACCTAGCGGGTCTTTGATTTTGCGTAGTACTTTTTCGACTATGTCCATGCTCTTAGAATGCAAGGAGGTGCCCCTGGCTGCTTGTGTTGCCATATTACCAGAAGATGTCTGATCGTGCAAGATTCGTTGCTGGAGTGCCCCAAGTGACTCAGGCAGAGATTTGCCCCTACTGTTTGGCTTTTGAGAGATTCTCCGAATCTTGATTGGGCTGCCCCAGATAACGGACCATGATCGTGCCATGCCCCTTGATTGGAAGTACTTCTGTTCATTAGGCATTCGTCGTGCGAATTTCTATGCTGTTCAAACAAAAGTCATATGCAAACAAAATTATGTTAAAAATGCAAAGCCTATGTCTGTCTTGAAGATTTTGAAAATGCATTCTTTTTTTCATAAAAACAAGTGAATGTTTGTAAAACGTGATGTCAACTCCGTATTTACCGTAAGCCTTAAGGAGTCAGGATACCCTTCGTAACAGTATGCTTTCGAACTAACCCATGCTTCAGCTAGGACTTTTGAGGGTTATAACGTGGCCTAGATCATGGTTTAAGAAACAAAGGATAAAGGCTCAAATTATTTGTACCCACCCACTCTTCGTGATGTTCTCCAAACCTAAACTCAGTTGATCATACGTTAGACCTTGTTTGAGTCTTTGCTCTGATTTTCCGGTGATGATTCGGATGTTGATAACTTATTTTGAATAGGCAGTCATTCCTTTTTCTGTTGAGGGTTCGTAAGACCTCTTTCTTGTCTGATTTTTGTTATTCCTTTCCTTTTTTGGAATTACAGTCAGCGGGATGCCCCAGTTTTGTAAGTCTCCTTCATAGGTTTTGACTTAATGGGTTTTTATTTTGAGAAGTAATGACTGTCTGTCTGTATGATTGTTCGGAACCATCACTGTCTTTCTTTGTTTTGTAAGGATCTCTTTTGGTGTCATTCGTTATGCACTTGGATCAACTGAGAGCCTACCCTGCCCCAGGTTATGATTAAGGGTTTTAAATTTCGAAAAGAAAGACTCCTACTTCTTTGGCTCAGAGGGGTTGACGAGGGATTATCATCCTTATAACTCCAGTGTTTAGGGATTGAAACAATGCCTGCACCTCATCAGCAGGGTCCGTTCAAAAGCATACTGTAAGTGTCGTGGTATCGTTTTCGTCATCCTCCCTCAAGAGGCTTAGAAATTATTAACCGAGAGTTGATCATCACAGAAAAATGAAAGCAATTTTGAATATAATGAAAACAATTGTATTAATTCCAAAACAGACACATGCGATGCTTTAATAGAATAAAAGAGTTTGCTATGACATTAATTGTTTGTATGAGCAAAGAAAAATACAACTCGGAAATCCAAATAAACAAAAGTCTTCAATGATTGGGTAACGGAGCAGTGATTATGTTCGGAGTCTCAGGTACTTCAAACTGAATCTCTCCAGCGTCGATCATGTCTTGAATCTTGTTTTTGAGAGGCCAACAGTTGTCCGTAGTATGCCCCGGGCTATCAGAATGGTATGCGCACCTATCGTTGGAATGGTAGTTCGGAGCAGAAGTGGTCGGATTCCGAAGAGGAGCCCTTAAGGTGATCAGCCCTGCCTTCAACATTTGTTGTAGTGCCTGATCCAACGACATGTTGATCTTGGTGAACTGTCGTTTGGGTGCGACCTCCTTGTGCTGCCCCTGTCCTTGTTGAGCAGGTCCAGGATTGGAGATCTGGGTTGCCCCTACCTCATGACGGCTCTTTTTACCGTGCACAGCATTGGACTCTTTCTTTCCATGATGAGGCTTTTTATCAGAAGGTGCAGCCTCTTGAATCTTTCCAGACCGGATGCCGACTTCTATTCGCTCTCCAGTCAAGATAAGATCTGTGAATCCAGCAGACGAATTCCCAATCAGGTGGTTGTAGAATGGACCAGACAGGGTCCCCAAGAACATGTCCACAAGTTCACGGTCAGTCAGCGGTGGTTGTACCCTACCAGCCAGGTCTCTCCATTTCTGCGCATACTCTTTAAAACCTTCTCCTGATCCTAGCGACATACCCTGGAGTTGGGTACGCGTAGGAGCGAGGTCGGCATTGTACTGATACTGCTTATAAAAAGCAGTAGCCAACTCCTCCCAGTTACGAACCTTGGTTCCATCCAGCTGATAGAACCATTCGAGATGAGTCCCTGAAAGACTCTCCTGGAAGAAGTGGATCCACAAGTTCTTGTCCATAGTATACGGTTGAATCTTCCGCACATAAGACCTGAGATGCAGCCTGGGATAGGATGCCCCATCATACTTAGCAAATGAGGGTGCTTTGAATTTGTGTGGGATCACCACACCAGAAGTTAGACCCAAGTCTCTGAGATCCAAACCAGGCGCTTGTTGAATTTCCATTGCATTCAGGCGGTCTTCCAACTGTTTGTACTTGTCCTCGGCAGGAGGGTATTGTTCGTCGTTGAAATCTGTCTCGTTGTCGGAGACCACTGGGCTGGGAACCCTTTCCTCTTGATGATTGCCTTCCCCAACAGATGGAGTAGTCCTCTCAGTTTCATTCTGCAGTGTATTCCCAGATCTGCGCCTAGGGTTGAACAACACAGTCCTCTTCTTCTTCTTTTTCAAGAGCAAGGTCTTCAGATCTTGTTGCCCCTGGGCCAAATTCATGATCAGCTCTTGGAACTGGGCATTCTGAGCCTAGAGGGCCTTGATGGACTGCTCAGTTGATGATTCAGGATTCATGACGATCGGCTGAAATAAACAGCGAAGAAGGTAAGCAACCTGTAAAAGGGATACCTGTAATGCAATGATATGTATGTATGCATGCGATGTTTTCAAGGATCTCGCGGGGTAAACAAGAAAATTTGTTAAAATTAGAATCTGGTATCTTGATTGAAGTAACTTCGTGTTGTAGAGAGTCCTTCTTCAAGGGTCAAAGGCTCACCATATCCAGTGGGTCATAGCCCCTGACAACCTTGGCTAGAGGAAAATAAATCCCCTTTGCCCCTTGCCAGACATGTTGGTTCATCATGACCTGCATCACAAGCCCTTGAGATCCTTGAAATGGGTTAGTCCTTATGCGGGATGCATGCAATGGTATGATGTTATGCTATGCATGGGGTAATGTAGGTAAACCCTGTTATGAGTCCCAATTAAGGACTATAAACAAAACCTGCAAGAAACTCAAGTGTCAGATAACAAGCATGCAAGTAGTCAAGTATGAAAGCACACAAGTCACACCACAACCCTTAGAGTTTAGGCCAGCATGGGGTCTGGGTATTACCCTCTTGAAGTTGGTGGGCTCAAACCTGTCCTATCAAAGTAACCGGGTTCTAAGGGTCCCAATATCATTGGATTGCTTTCATTGTTCATCGTTTCGATTTAGCCACTGAACTGGCGACCGAAATATTCCAAGAAAACAGCCCTCAATTGAGTGTAGTATCGAGTATCAACCAACCTCGGACTGCACCAAAGTCAGTTATCTCACTACCCTAAAGAGGCCAAGATGGTTCAATTAAGGTTCCTAAGGTCAGTTGATGCTTCACGACACCACGCGGCGGCCCCGTACTCTCCTTGACTGAACTCAAGGGTTACCGGTACACACCAAAGTGCCACATCAACGTAGCAGACTGCTTCAACCATGTCGGTATACCCCACACAGTTCCCTCACAGTCTTGTTGCTACTTTCTAAGAAGGTATCCCCCAGATCCGGGTTTAGGATCTATAGAACTCCCAAGACAGTACCCACAATAATAAAGCAAACAATTCAGACAATTGAAAACACAAGTGATCTTAGTCCTAAAGTACACCTCACTTTATAATTTTCCCCAGCAGAGTCGCCAGTTCTGTGATCGGTGGATCTGGAACTGACTGTTTAACGCTGGTTCACGAAATGTCGCGGAAGCAAGAGTCGTCACCGTCTTTTATTTTCTCCAAATGGAAAGGACAAAAGCACAGAAAAATTTCTTAAAGAGATTGCTCTCGGTTCGGGAGGTAGATTATAGAAAGGGAAGGTGTTAGCACCCTTTCTATCCATGGTTATCCATGGGCTCTTAGATACTTGCTCACTTGTGTTTTCAAAAATGGTTTGTTTGCTTTTCAATTGTGGGTTTTAAAAAGTTTCTTTGAAAATTTCAGTTCGACTCTTGTATCAGTCCTCAAGAGTGTTTGAAAAATTGCTTTTGAAAGCTTTTTTGAAAAGGTGTCGGTGTGAAAAGTATTTTGGATTTGTTTTTGAAATTTAGAGCAAGTATCTAGAGTCGTCTACCTACCCTAAGGAATTCGTCTGTGTAAATGTCCTTTAAAGTAGTGCCATCCCACCATTGAGAGGTAGGTAGCACCACCATTGGAGGTGTTCGGGTCAATTCGAGGTTCGGGACATGGTGATCACCAGAGCAATGGGAAGACACCTTAGAAGCTACCCTCATGCCAGGTTCCCGGATCATGAGGACTTACTAAGACATTCTCTACTCGACGATCACCTTTCGAGGCAAGGCAACAGTGAGGCGTACCCTAGGGGTGGTGTGTGATTTGTGTGTCAATTCGTTTATTTTTATCTTGTCATGTTATAGGTGATCTACGCGTTTGTTTTTATTTATTGTCATTCATTCTTGCATGCGATTTATTTAACAGTTAAAAAGATTGCGAGAAATAAAAGTTCTAAACTATTACAAAGGCGCGGGTCCACATCGCCAAAATTTCCAGGACCCGATTTGACAGAAAAATAAAGAATTAAAGTGCGAAAGATTAATATTACACGGCTTTGGGAGAGTTACATTGATATTATAGGAAGTAAAAGTAAAAATGCGCGAATTAGAATTAAAGTTAGAAACGAGGGCGTTGGACCCTTTTGAATGAAATAAAATTATTATTAAATTAATTAAATTAAAAAGAAAAAGAAATTGTTTTTTTGAGATTTTTTGTATTTATGATTTTAATGAGAAAGATTAAATGAAATTAAAATTAAATTAACCCTAATTCTATAACTTTTATTTATTAAGAAAAAAAAATTAAAGTTAAACCTAAATTAACCTAATTATTTACATGCAATTTGATTTATAAAAATAAGTAATATTTAATTATTAATAATGATGAAAAGAAAAAGGATAAAAAATTAATACAAACCCTAATTCTACAAATTTTAAATTAATTAAGAAATGCTTGAATTAAACCTATTTTAATAATTAAAATCAATGAATAATATTTATTTACAAAAAAATATATTAATTAAATAAAAATACTTATTTTTGTCTTTTTCTGACTTTACATTGTTTTTATGTTTTTTATGAAAATATTAGATTAAAGGAATTAATTAAAAAACAATAATTGAATTAAATAAAAAAATAATGAAAAGAAGATTGCAAACCTAGGGGGGTCTGTCCCCAAATTGGGAGGTTAAATCAGCATTTGAGGCCCATTAATCCTTGGCCTCTTTTGACTTCTATGCCAGCGTGTGAGATGGTTGACTAGTACACACCATGGTCTCTGAATCCTAGCCCTTGATTGAATGCATTGGGACATGTGGACGGCTTGATGTTGTGGATGCATGATGGACTTTGGCGCTGAAATTGTACACAAGCATTAATAACAAAATAATATGAAAGGGGTGGGGACCTGGGATCGAACCCAGGTCCTAGAGGTTACCCTTCCTTCGCTTGACCAGTGGAGCCACTTATGCGCGTTTGTACATATGGTAATCAATAAATAATATGAAACAAGACAATGGTTAGTAAGTAAATTCAGCGCGAAAATTCAAATGGCCCTATCATGCTTTGACACTTCATCATCTCCTTCGTTTGGATTTTTTTTCCTGAAACAAAAAAAAGAATGGGCAACGGTTTTGAACCGTCCCCAAAGGTAACATTCTGGAAAATAGCGATTAGGCCGTCCGACCACATAAATTAGGCGCGAGGGTTGATTTTGAACCGTCCAAGCATGCTGAGTTCGTTCATGATGTTGGCATGTCCTAATTTTACCATATTCAAAAACCCCTAATTCGAAAGCTGAAGAACCCTAAAAAACAACAATGGCAGATTCGCGTATGGGTGATGAAAATGCAATCAAATTATGTGGTTAGCTTCAGAATCATGCAATTAGTACAAATCCATAAAAAAAATGCAATGAACATGCTTAAATATTAAAACACGATTATGCATTTTATATGAAAAATTTTGATCTCTGTATACCGATTCAAGGCGTTAGAGGGTTGGAAAATTATCCAGTTAGCTTCAGTAATGCACGAGGAAGCTTTTGCAATTGGTCTCTTGCTCTGAATCGTGCTGGAACCTTGTTTTCAGTTTTCAATTTTTGGCAAAAAATTTCAAGTTTGGTTGTTGGTCTATGGCGCAGCTGGGAGCTTTTCAGGAGTAGGGTTTGCATCCATATATACATGTGAATGATTAGGGTTGAGAAAATTGATCCAAGAATCCTTGAATTGATGATACAATATTTGATTTTCCATGCTATTATTTTCAAATCTTTTCATGCACATTTGCTACCAAATCATGACAAATCATATTGATTCTTTCCAAATCTAACTATGCACGAAATATTGAGTGTATATCATGCATAAAAATATTTAAAAACCTAGGTTTAGTATTTTTCATATATTTTAATTAATTAAATGAATTATTAATGATTAAAAATCCAAATAAATAAATAAAAAATGATAAAAACTTCCCTTTGGGCCAAATGGTCGTGCACATGCCTTGGATGATGAATTGTGGAAGAAAAAGAGGCCCATTAGCATTTTTAGGTCATTTGAATCAATGTTGACTTTTCAAAATATCCAAAAATTTCCCAACTTCCACAAGGCATAACTTGCTCAATTTTTAAGCTTTGCTCATGTTTTTGGACATTTTGGAAAGGTCTTTGAGTCCTCTAACCAATTTCTTTGGTCCCATGTCATTTTGATTTACCAATCTCAAGTTATGGCCTTTGACTTAAAGTCCCTTTTCGTTGACTTTTTAAAATGACCTATAATGTTGAAATTGATAACTTTTTGTGAGAGCATTTCTTGGACTTGAAGTGTGAAGAGGAGTTGTAGGAAATGTCTTTCTCTTCAAAATGAGCTTTGGATGGAATTTTTCTGATAATCCATGTGAAAGTTATGCCTTGGTCAAGTTACAGTTGACTTTTTCAACTGTCCAAATATGGAAACTTTTGCATCTTGATGATTTTTGAGCCAAGCTTTGAGAATCATGATCAAGAATTGATCAAATGATGTTTGTGGCTTCAAAATGAGATGTTGACCAAAAATTTGAACTTTTGACTGTCAAATGACCATTTTGCCCCTAGAGTTGACTGTAGTGCAATTAGGGTTTTTGACTTTGCAATTTTGTGCTGTAAGTCTTGAAACTTGGTATGAGGCTACTTGACCATGTTTGTAGGCATGTGGGACTTGATTGGACCCTTGGAAACTTCATTTTCTTTGTCAGAACCAAAACCCTAATTTTGACTGTTAGGAGGCCTTTGAACTGTGCAACCCTTGGGAGCTTTTGAAGCTTTGACTTGGCAAATCTTGAAGAATATGGGAGGGCAAATTTTGGGGTACAACACATATGTCAAAAAAATAAAAATATGTTAGAAAAATATTATTTAAGTATATAAATAATAAAAATAAAAATATAATATTTTTGGTAGTATTTACAAGTTTTTTTATTAAGAAAATAAATGTATATATCATTTAATAATTATTTCTATGTCCAAAAAATAATAAAAATAATAAAATAAAATGTGAAAATGTATGAAAATGTTTTTGGTATTTTTAATGTTTAGGAAAAATAAAATAAAGTCATAAATGAAAAATAAATAGAAAAATATGCAAAAAATAAACAAATGGGCTGGGGGGTGCAAATAGCAAGTCAGGGGGTGTCAAAAACAAGGAGAAACCAAGCCCAGCCCACTTGCTTCATCTTCAACCGCTGATCAAACAAAAAAAATGCACGTTCCTTGTTCAAATCTGGAAATCCTGCATACGTGCTCTAAAGCAAAAACTCACAACACAAAAGTTATAGCATTTTCCAACACGATTCCAACCATGTAAAGAACTTAATCTAACTCTCAAAGAACAGAGAGAATTTCTCTGGACCTAATTTCTAACCTAAATTTTTCATAAAGTTCATCAATCAAATTCTCCCAACTCAGTTAACTTAAATAAAATCTATGCATATGTACAACTTAAGGGCAATGAGTACTATATTTTTTAGGGTTAATACCTATTTTCACCCCTGACATATGGGGTGTATTTGAAAAACCCCCCTGCCAAAAAAAAAGTTCCAATTGTTACCTTGACAAATTTTACAAGTTTCAATTTTTACCTTGAGGATGCCACATCCCTAAAAAGGCTGATGTGGCTTATATTTTTGTTATATTTTTATTATTATTTAATGACATGGCTTCATTAGTTGTCATTTTTAATTAATTTTTAATTTTTAATTCCACATGACATTTATATTAATATTTTATTAATTGAGTGTTAATTCAAAGTTAAAAAATTTTTGTCCTTCAGCAGGATTCAAACCATGGACATTATGTTTGCAATAAACGCTTCTTACCACTAGACCAATGCATTTTCTTTGTTACATATATGCATCAATAAATATTCATATCATTAACATATTAATTACAATTATCAATAAATTTTCTTAACTAGTTGATTTAAATAATTTTTAAAAAAAATGTTTTATACATATCTTATCTTTTTACTCTAACTTTTTTTAAATTTTAAATTTTCAAAAATCACTTAAATTTAAAAAAATCACTTAAATTTTCAAAAAACACTTAAATTTAAAAAAATCACTTAAATTTAAAAAAATCACTTAAATTTTCAAAAATCACTTAAATTTTCAAAAGTCACTTAAATTTTCAAAAATCACTTAAATTTTCAAAAATCACTTAAATTTTCAAAAATCACTTAAATTTACAAAAATCACTTAAATTTTCAAAAATCACTTAAATTTAAAAAAATCACTTAAATTTTCAAAAATCACTTAAATTTTCAAAAATCACTTAAATTTTCAAAAATCACTTAAATTTTCAAAAGTCACTTAAATTTTCAAAAGTCACTTAAATTTTCAAAAATCACTTAAATTTTCAAAAATCACTTAAATTTTCAAAAATCACTTAAATTTTCAAAAGTCACTTAAATTTTCAAAAATCACTTAAATTTTCAAAATTCACTTAAATTTTCAAAAATCACTTAAATTTTCAAAAATCACTTAAATTTTCAAAAGTCACTTAAATTTTCAAAAATCACTTAAATTTTCAAAAATCACTTAAATTTTCAAAAATCACTTAAATTTTCAAAAATCACTTAAATTTTCAAAAATCACTTAAATTTAAAAAAATCACTTAAATTTAAAAAAATAAGTTAAATTTAAGTGATTTAAGTGATTTTAAATTTAAGTGATTTAAATTTAAGTGACTTTTGAAAATTTAAGTGACTTTTGAAAATTTAAGTGATTTTTGAAAATTTAAGTGATTTTTGAAAATTTAAGTGATTTTTGAAAATTTAAGTGACTTTTGAAAATTTAAGTGACTTTTGAAAATTTAAGTGATTTTTGAAAATTTAAGTGATTTTTGAAAATTTAAGTGATTTTTGAAAATTTAAGTGATTTTTGAAAATTTAAGTGATTTTTGAAAATTTAAGTGACTTTTGAAAATTTAAGTGATTTTTGAAAATTTAAGTGATTTTTTTAAATTTAAGTGATTTTTTTTAATTTAAGTGTTTTTTGAAAATTTAAGTGATTTTTTTAAATTTAAGTGATTTTTGAAAATTTAAAATTTAAAATAAGTTAGAGTAAAAAGATAAAATATGTATAAAACATTTTTTTAAAAATTATTTAAATCAACTAGTTAAGAAAATTTATTGATAATTGTAATTAATATGTTAATGATATGAATATTTATTGATGCATATATGTAACAAAGAAAATGCATTGGTCTAGTGGTAAGAAGCGTTTATTGCAAACATAATGTCCATGGTTCGAATCTTGCTGAAGGACAAAAATTTTTTAACTTTGAATTAACACTCAATTAATAAAATATTAATATAAATGCCATGTGGAATTAAAAATTAAAAATTAATTAAAAATGACAACTAATCAAGCCATGTCATTAAATAATAATAAAAATATAACAAAAATATAAGCCACATCAGCCTTTTTAGGGATGTGGCATCCTCAAGGTAAAAATTGAAACTTTTAAAATTTGTCAAGGTAACAATTGGAACTTTTTTTTTGGCAGGGGTTTTTTCAAATACACCCCATATGTCAGGGGTGAAAATAGGTATTAACCCTATTTTTTATTCACAAACCTAAGCTTAATGATTCCTAAATAGAGAGATAGAAAGTTGGAAAATACCTGCTTCAGTTGAACACGAGTATGGTAATGTAGGGATTTTCAATGAGGCCTGAGATGCTTGTGAGCTTGTCTGAACTTCCTCTGACCTTCCCCAATGCTTAGTTGGCTTTGTACTTGCTTGAATAAGCTTGTAGAAGTCAACCTGCACAAACAGAATTCAGAAATGGTGAAGGGTGTAAATGGAGTTACAGTCACTTGCCAATGGTTGGGAGAGCTTAGGTGGGTTGTATGGAGTGTGTTGGAAGAGGTTTGGGGCAAAACGCACGAGTGGTTTGTAAGATGGAGGTGAAACTGCAGAAGCTGCCCTGTTTTGCAAGAAGATGGTGTTTTGGTGTTTTGGAAGGCTTGAGAAGTGGTTAGCTCGTGCTTATGACTTAAGGCAATATGCAAAACTTGTTTGAAAAGGTTACAACACTTGGTTATATCAGATACAAGAGTTATGTGATTTTGGCAAGTTGACTTGTTTTTTAAGAAAAGTGTGAAGTGACCAAGGGCAGGCTTGTACAGGCTAGCTTCAAGCATGCACAAAGTTGTTGTACCTTTTCCTAAGTTTATGGAGTTTGTTTGCTGCAAAAGAAAGGGTTCAAGGCTCAAGAGGAACAACTTGACATAAAGCCAACTTTATGATAATGGCAATGTTGCCTTTTTGCCATTTTTAGATTAATTCAATGTGTAATCTTCCATTGATAAGAATAATGCCTTAAACCATTGAGTTTGCATTCAATTTTTGAGTGTGGAAGGGTTTAAAGACCTGTGAGCAAGTACAAGTAAGGCTGGATAGAATTTGAAATTTGTAGCAACATGAAAAATGCCATGGATCAAAGTGACTTTTTGCCAAATTCAAACCTTCGATTCTCCCTAACCATAAATGATTTTGGAGAGTTATTGGACATTTTGGAAAGCTTGTAACATGATATACAATCCATATTTGAAATGCATTTTGAGATTACAATGGGAACTATGTGAAAAATTTCCATGAAGATAGGTCAAAATCCTGCCTAAACTAGGGCAGAATTTCACTAAGTTAAAAGTTTCATGGACCCTTATTCCAAAATTCATAACTTGAGATCCAAGCATATTTTGGGAAAACTTTGTGAATCAAAGTTGTAGATTTTATGGAGGGCTACAACTTTCATGTTGGAAGTTTTGTTTGAATCCAATTGCATCATGGTGAAGAAGTTGGGAAAAGTTGGGAAAAAATAAGAAAATTTCATAACTTAGAAATTTTCTAAGTTATGAAAAATTTTCAATCTTAAACCCTAATTTGCAAAATTAGGTTTCTTGATGAACAAGTTTCATGTTTTGACACATCTTGATGAAAAATGACCCTTGGCACTTGATTTTTACCAAAAAGTCAAAGTTTGACTTTTCAGTGTACAGTTGATTTTTGATTAGTTGACTAGAAAATTCATCTGTCAATCCAATGCATTTGAGATCTTTTGAACCTTGTGATTAGGTCAAGATGATGCCATTGAGTCCTTGAATCCATGCTTGAACCCAATTTGCCACTGGCTAGGTGAAAAATCAGAAATTGCCCTTCTGCAGTCAAAACCCTAAAAATGACCATTTTACCCTTTTGATGATCTGATCAAATTTCTTGAGGAGTTGTGGCCCAAACTTGATCAAATGGTTCATATGAGTCTATAATGTTGATGTGGATAAAATATTATGAGGTTTGACTGTAAATTGGCCATAGTTGACTTTTTCCCCAATCTAGTTGATTTCTAGGTCAACTGTCCAATTGACTGGGCAAAAATTTGTTTCAAGGCTTGAAACTTGGTATGGGCCATCTTATAAGTCCAACATAAAGTATGAAAGTCACATTAGGCATTGGAAGTCCAAAAATCCTTGTGCAAACCCAAACCCTAATTTCAGGTCAACAGTGCAAGGAGATGTCTTGAATAGAGCAAACCCTAATCTGGTCTTGAGTCCAAAGAGTCTTGTGAGGAGAAATATTGATAAAATGAGAGGGCAAATTTTGGGGTACAACAGACCCATCTAATTTCCTTAGTTGATTTATTCCAATAGCCCAAGTGAGGACTTCATTCTGGCCAATCGAAGCCTCCTTTGTCATGAATGTAATAATGCATGAGGCTTGGGCTGGGCAGCATATAATCCCTTGCCCAACAAGAATCTTGAACCAAACCTCATCAAAAAGGAAAACAAGTTTGTTTCGAACAAATATGTCCTTCGAATGGACCAATAACATGTCCTTCGAAGGAACCACTTGCGTGTTCATAATGTGACAATCTTGTGCTTGTGAAACGAAGGCATGCATGAAGAGGAAACCTTTGATTCAAACCTTCGATTCTCCCTAACCATAAATGATTTTGGAGAGTTATTGGACATTTTGGAAAGCTTGTAACATGATATACAATCCATATTTGAAATGCATTTTGAGATTACAATGGGAACTATGTGAAAAATTTCCATGAAGATAGGTCAAAATCCTGCCTAAACTAGGGCAGAATTTCACTAAGTTAAAAGTTTCATGGACCCTTATTCCAAAATTCATAACTTGAGATCCAAGCATATTTTGGGAAAACTTTGTGAATCAAAGTTGTAGATTTTATGGAGGGCTACAACTTTCATGTTGGAAGTTTTGTTTGAATCCAATTGCATCATGGTGAAGAAGTTGGGAAAAGTTGGGAAAAAATAAGAAAATTTCATAACTTAGAAAATTTCTAAGTTATGAAAAATTTTCAATCTTAAACCCTAATTTGCAAAATTAGGTTTCTTGATGAACAAGTTTCATGTTTTGACACATCTTGATGAAAAATGACCCTTGGCACTTGATTTTTACCAAAAAGTCAAAGTTTGACTTTTCAGTGTACAGTTGATTTTTGATTAGTTGACTAGAAAATTCATCTGTCAATCCAATGCATTTGAGATCTTTTGAACCTTGTGATTAGGTCAAGATGATGCCATTGAGTCCTTGAATCCATGCTTGAACCCAATTTGCCACTGGCTAGGTGAAAAATCAGAAATTGCCCTTCTGCAGTCAAAACCCTAAAAATGACCATTTTACCCTTTTGATGATCTGATCAAATTTCTTGAGGAGTTGTGGCCCAAACTTGATCAAATGGTTCATATGAGTCTATAATGTTGATGTGGATAAAATATTATGAGGTTTGACTGTAAATTGGCCATAGTTGACTTTTTCCCCAATCTAGTTGATTTCTAGGTCAACTGTCCAATTGACTGGGCAAAAATTTGTTTCAAGGCTTGAAACTTGGTATGGGCCATCTTATAAGTCCAACATAAAGTATGAAAGTCACATTAGGCATTGGAAGTCCAAAAATCCTTGTGCAAACCCAAACCCTAATTTCAGGTCAACAGTGCAAGGAGATGTCTTGAATAGAGCAAACCCTAATCTGGTCTTGAGTCCAAAGAGTCTTGTGAGGAGAAATATTGATAAAATGAGAGGGCAAATTTTGGGGTACAACAGACCCATCTAATTTCCTTAGTTGATTTATTCCAATAGCCCAAGTGAGGACTTCATTCTGGCCAATCGAAGCCTCCTTTGTCATGAATGTAATAATGCATGAGGCTTGGGCTGGGCAGCATATAATCCCTTGCCCAACAAGAATCTTGAACCAAACCTCATCAAAAAGGAAAACAAGTTTGTTTCGAACAAATATGTCCTTCGAATGGACCAATAACATGTCCTTCGAAGGAACCACTTGCGTGTTCATAATGTGACAATCTTGTGCTTGTGAAACGAAGGCATGCATGAAGAGGAAACCTTTGCTTGGTGAATCAAAGTCCAGTTGAAGAGGGAGCCTTTGCCTTGTGAATCAAAGGAAAGCATCTTGAACCAATACTCATCAAAAGGCAAAACAAGCTTGTTTCCCATAATTATGTATCCTTCGAGTGGAACGCATACATGTCCTTCAAAGACAACATTGGTGTATCCTTCAAATGGACCTTACTAGGTGTCAAAATGTGGAAAAATGTGTGTTGAATATTTTGGAGGTGGAGTCTAAGCTAGCATGAGGGAAGCCAACTGCTTAATAAATCGAAGTACATATGAAAGAAAACCACTACTTTATGGGCGCTGGCATGAAGGGAAACCATTGCCTTGCGTATTGGAGGCAAGCCCAGATGAAGTCATTTTCTTGTGGGTCGAAAGCAAACATAGAGGCAAGTTGAAGGGGCCTTGGCCTTGTGGATCGAAGGCAAGTCTGAGGCAGCCTTTTGTCTTGTGAGTCGAAGACCACGAAAAGGGGCCTTTTTCCTTGTAGATCGAAGGTAAGTTGATGGGCCTTTGCCTTGTGAATCCAAGGTAAGCATGAGGAAGCTTTTGCCTAGTGGATCAATGACATGTCTGAAGAAGCCTTTTCCTAAATGAAGCTTGCATGCATGAGTCCACTGATGGCGAATCGAAGCAGGCTTGTAGGGGGTTCTTGCCTTGTGCGCTGAAGGCACACATAAAGGGAGTATTTTCCTAGTGCGCTGAAGGAATCAAGTTGGCTCCAAAGAAACCAAATTCCCAATCGAAGCAAAAATTAAGCTTTCTCCAAAGAAACCAAATGCCCAAACGAATCAGGAATCTAACTTACATGCAGGTAGCCATTGCATTGTGAATCAAGCCAGCATGCAAAGCCAATGGTGCAATCGAAAGAGAACTAACAAGAGGCCCTTCCCTTTTGGATCGAAGGAGGATGTTTCAAAGGAAACACATGCCCAGTCGAAGCTTGCATACAACAAACAAGCAACAAGCCAAGGATTCAATCGAAGCCTGGAAATTTGAAGCAAACTCGGAGGAGGTTACATGCTCAATCGAAGCCTGTCAAGATGCCAATTGAAAGACCCTTTGACATACCAATCTAAAGACCTTGTTTATCTTTAAAATTTTATTTTTCTTTAATCAAGTGCATGTGACCACCCTTATAGGAAAAAATATTGGGAAACATGAGAGGGAAAATTTTGGGATACAACAGCTACCCCTGTTCAATCTTCTTAAACCTGAAGATGTAGGTTGGATTGTCTTCCTTTCGTGATATGAAGGTGGAAGATGATTGAAAACTAGAGTGCCCAGAAATTTGCACTTGCATGAAGTAACATTGATGGTTGATGATGTCGGGAATGGGCTTACAAATTCCATTTAGAGAAGATGACAGAGAGTTATCGGAGATGGGCTTAAAGATGCCATTCAAAATAGATGTTGACTTCACACAGGGTTCCTTTGGGGGTTCCTATTCCTGCTGTTTAAGGAGGAGTCCGTTGGGGAATGTGGTTTTCTGTTGTTCTCCTGCTTGAGGAAAACTCTGTGGGGGAATAGAGTTTAGGAACTTCAGTTTTCCATTACTCTATTGGGAGTTATCTCTTGACTGAAAATGTATTAGGAAGAGCCTGCGTAGGGCTGTTTCAGGATGAGTCCGTGTTGGATTGCCTCTGGAGGGTTACAATGAAGGAATATTTGACTATTGCTACCTCAACAAATAATGAAGGAATCTTTGACGATTGCTACCTCAACAGATAGTGAAGGAATCTTTGACGGTTGCTACCTCAACAGATAGTGAAGGAATCTTTGACGATTACTACCTCAACAAATAATGAAGGAATCTTTGACGATTGCTACCTCAACAGATGATGAACGAATCTTTGACGATTACTACCTCAACAGACGATGAATGAATCTTTGATGATTGCTACATCTACAGATGTTGAAGGAATCTTTTACAATTGCTACCTCAACAGATAGTGAAGGAATCTTTAACGATTGCTAACTCAATAGATAGTGAAGGAATATTTGACGATTGCTACCTCAACAGATAGTGAAAGAATCTTTGACGATCTCTACTTCAACAGATAATGAAGGAATCTTTAACGATTGCTACCTCAACAGATGATGAAGGAATCTTTGATGATTACTACCTCAACAGATGATGAATGAATCTTTGACGATTGCTACCTCAAAAGATGATGAAGGAATCTTTGACGATTTCTACCTCAACAGATAGTGAAGGAATCTTTGACGATTTCTACCTCAACAGACAATGAAGGAATCTTTGACGATTGCTACCTCAACAGATAGTGAAGGAATCTTTGACGATTGCTACCTCAACAGATGATGAAGGAATCTTTGACGATTTCTACCTCAACATATAGTGAAGGAATCTTTGAAGATTTCTACCTTAATAGATAGTGAAGGAATCTTTGACGATTGCTACCTCAATAGATAGTGAAGGAATCTTTGACGATTTCTACCTCAACAGATAATGAAGGAATCTTTGACGATTTCTACCTCAACGGATGACGAACGAATCTTTGACGATTGCTACCTCAACAGATGATGAAGGAATCTTTAACGATTGCTACCTCAATAGATAGTGAAGGAATCTTTGACGATTGCTACCTCAATAGATAGTGAAGGAATCTTTGACAATTGCTACCTCAACAAATAGTGAAGGAATCTTTGACGATTGCTGCCTCAACAGATAATGAAGGAATCTTTGACGATTGCTACCTCAACAGATAGTGAAGGAACCTTTGATGATTTCTACCTCAATGGACAATGAGAAATTCGTCTGTGTATAGATTTTACCTGAAAAGATAAAGATTTAGTTGCATGCAATGTCATGATGAATGAAGTGCAAATGATGTTCTCAAAATGAATGAGATTTGTAATATATGCATTCGTGCTGCCTATGCTATGAAATCTGTAAAATTATGTATGAATGCAATGCATGAACGTGTCGGTCATTCCATTGCTGTATTGTTGAACTAGGGAAAATGAATCCCTGATTGTTGCTGAAGAGTACCGGGAAGCTGAATCTTAGACTGCTGTTGGCGAGTAAAGAAAGTGATTCTTCAATTTCCTCCAGGAATAATGAATGGAGATAGTTTTATTGGTGATTTCCTTTCTCTGCCAAGGATCTTCGACTTCTGTTTGAGAATGATTTTGCTGAGGGAAGAGTTATGTTGGAAGATTTCACCAATTTGGAGAAATAAACTCCACTGGGGGGTGAACTTCCGTAGCTAGAGAAATAAACTCTACTGGGGATAAGGCTTTATAAACTACTTGATATTTATAAAACTTTGTTGCGGAAGGTGAACTCCATAAACTGCTTGGGGATTTTGTTGAAATCCTATAGGGGAATCTTGAGAAGCTTGGCGACTTCTGTGGGGGATTTTGGAGCAGTAATTGGAGACTTTTGCTCTGCTGGGGATATGAGAACCCGACACCATTAGGATGCATGCTGAGAATATGGTTGTGATCTTGTAGTAGAATATCTCTGCCTTTGTACCTGTTGTAGAAGGTATCTACTGGGATTTTGTAGACGGTTTTGACTGTTATCCCAACATCTGGAGCCCTTGGTGTATGTTGACCAGGGAGTGTTCTACTGATAGACAAATGACAAGATGACGGGACATAATCGTACACTTTAATCCCTAACTTTTTCCTGGACTGCCCTTTCAGGTTTTCAGTCCATCGGGATACCCCTTTTTGCCCAAGTCGCCTTTTCAAGTTTTCGACTTGCCGGGTGTACAATTTTTTTCATATGTATATCCCTAATTTTTGCTCGAACCCTTTTGGTTCGTCGGGATGCCCTTATTTTTTCCTAAGCCAGTCAACCTAGCGGGTCTTTGTTTATGCGTAGTATTTTCCAACTATGTCCACCTTCACTGGGTATGGAAAATTGTCATTGTCCGTAGTAGTAAGTGATGTCACACTTCTAGAAAGTGTTTGTTTGATCGCATATGATTTGTTGCTGGAATTCATGTCCAATTCCCCAAGTGATTCAGATGGAGATCTGCCCCTGGCTATTTAACATTTTTGAGAGATTCCTTGAACCTTGACTTGACTTCCCCAGATCAACTGGACACCATGCTATTCCCCTGATTATGGAAGGCCTGTTACTGGAATGTCTTTCCATCTGAAGTGATTTTGTCCACTGAGAGGATTTCTGTTCATCGAATATCCGTCGTGCAAATTTCTCTGCTGTTAAACAAATAGCCATATGCAAAAAAATGGTATTTTAAGAATGCAAAGCTTATGGCTGTCTTGAAGTTTGAAAATTCACTTTTTAGTAAAACAAACAAATTTGTAACAGTGTGATATCAGCTCAGGATTTATAACGAATCCTACAGGAGTCACGATACCTTTTGTAACAGTATGCTTTCTAACTAACCCATGCTTCAGCTAGGACTTTTAAGGGTTATAACATGGCCTGGTTCATGGTTCAAGAAACAAAGGATAAATGCTCAAATTTTATTTGTACCCAATTCGCTCTTCGTGATGTTCTTTAGTCCTATGCTCAGTTAATTGTGTGGTTAGATACCAATTGAGTCTGAAATCTTTGCTCTGATACTTGGTGATGGTTCAGAAATTGAACGTTTGTTTGAGAAGGCAGTCATTTTTGTAACCTTTTATTTTTTTGGTGAGGATTTGTAGCGACCTCTTTTTTTTGTTTTCGTTATCCATATTTTTGCCTGAACTATTTCTTTTGTGATTACAGTCAGCGGGATGCCCCCGTTTTTTCTTCTTAAGTCTCCTTCATAGGTTTTGACTTAGCGGGCTTTTCTTTTGAGAGACAATGACTGCCTGCTTTGATGATTATACGGAACCATCACCATCTTTTATAAGGTATCTTCCACACTATTTGTTGTGTATGAAGGATGAGCTTGCGACTGAATGCACCTTTGAATTAACTGAGAAATCTACACTGCCCTAGGTTATGATTAAGGGTTTTAATTTGTGTGAAAAGAAAAACTCCTACTTTTTTGGTTCAAAGGGGTTGACTAGGGATTATCTTCCTTATAACTTCACTGTTTAGGATTTGAAACAACGCTTGTACATCGTTAGTAGGGTCTGTTCAAAAGCATACTATAGGGATTGTGGTATCATTTTTGTCATCCTCCCTCTAAAGGCTTAGAGCTTTTTAATCAGGAGTTGAGTATCACAAAAAGAAAGTAAACGCACAGTTTGAATATAATGAATACGAATGAAATAATTCAAGACAAACATATGCAATGTATTAATATGAATAACCAAAGTTTGACATAAAGATAAATGTTTTTAAGCAACAATGAAATTACAACTGATAATTCAAATGAAATAAACGCTCTCAATTTAGATCATGATTTGGCATGGGAGCAGTGATCACACTGGGGTCTTAGGAAAGTTAAATTCGATCTCCTTGTTGTTGATCAAATCCTAAATCTTGTTCTTCAAATTCCAATAGTTGTCTGTGTCGTGCCCATGACCATCAGAATGGTAAGCACATTTTACATTAGGATTGTACTTAGGAGAAGAGGTATCAGGTTTTTGAGGAGGATCCTTTAGTGTAATCAGCTCCACTTTTAGCAATTGTTGTAATGCTTGAGACAAAGGTATATTAATGTTAGCGTACTGCCTCTCTTGATACTTAATCCTATGCCTATTACCCCCTTGATGTTGAACAGGTGTAGGATTAGAAGTTAACACTGCTCCCACGGACTGATGGTGGTTATTTGTATTATGGCGCCTTTGACCATATACATCATTAGTTTCTTTTTTACCACCAAATGGCTTCCTCTCAACATTAGAGGATGCAGCCATTGGAATCTTCCCACTCTTGATACCGTTTTCGATCCTTTCCCCAGTCAGAACCATCTTTGTAAAATCGGATGAAGAACTCCGAATCAATAGATTAAAGAACGGGCCCGTCAGAATGCCCATGAACATGTCTACCATTTTTCGATCATTCATAGGAGGTTGTACCCTGCCATCTAGATCCCTCCATTTCTGCGCATATTCCTTGAACCCTTCTCTTGAGCCCATGGACATATTCTGCAATTGCACTCAAGTTGGTTCCAGGTCAGCATTGTATTGGTACTGCTTGTAGAAAGCAACAACCAAGTCTTCCCAGGTATGGATGTCAGTTCCTTCTAGCTGATAGAACCAATCCAATTGAGTGCCAACCAAACTTTCTTGGAACAAATGGACCCATAGCTTCCGATCAACAGTGTGAGGCTGGATATTTCTGACATATGACATCAAGTGAAGCTTGGGACAGGAAACACCGTCATATTTTGCAAAGATAGGGACCTTGAACTTAGGTGGGATGACTACCCCTGGAACCAACCCTAATTCCTCAAAATCCAGACCAGGTACCCTCTGAATTTCCATTGCATTGAGGCGGTCCTCCAACTGCTTGTATTTGTTATCAGCAGGAGGATACTGCTCTTCAGTATAGTCGGCTTCATCTTCCTCAGACACTGGATCATTGTATCCTTCCTTGGATTTCTCGTCACCCTCCTCTTGATTATCCCCCTCCTTTGATGGGGTTACGAAATCTAGAGCACGGTTAGCTAGTCTTCTTCTTCCCATGCTCAAAATATGAACTGGTTTCTTTGCCTTTTTCTTCTGGTCTTTTAGAACAAGAGCCTTCAGATCTTCTTGTCCCTTAGCCAAATTTAGGAACATTTCTTGGAATTGAGCATTATGTGCCTGAAGCTCCTTAACTTTTTATTCAAGAGCCATTTCTTTTTGCTGAAATAAAAAGTGAAAAGATAAGAAACCTGTCTGGAGAATTCCTGTTATGCAATGATATGTATGATATGCAAATGTTTTCAAGGATCTTGCGGGTTAAACAAGAAAATGTCAGAAGTTGAATTTTGCAGTTTTGATTGAAGAACTTTATATCGTTGAAAATACTTCTACGAGAGTCAAGCTCACCATATCGAGTGGATCATAGCCCATGACTCAAGTTGTCGTGCTTTGATCCTTTGACGGTATTGGCTAGAGGAATATAAATCCCCTTTCCCCTGCTAGATGTCTGGTTCATCATAACCTGCACCACAGGCCCTTGAGATCCTTGAAATGGTTAAAGAGATGCTATGGGATGATGTTATAATGTGTATGCTATGCATTAAGAAAAATGTAGGTGATGAAGACAAGTATGTCTTGCAAGAAAACCAGTTTATTGGATAATGACTGTAATCAAATCCTGCAAGGAAATCATGTTATTAGTGAATAAAACCCTGCAAGTAGTTCAAGCAAACAAGTCACACAAGCAGCCTTAGGTTTAGGCTTGCATGGGGTTTGTAGGTAAGTACCCTCTTGAATTTTAGTTGGCTCAACCTGTCCTATTAATAGTAATCGGGTTCTAAGGAGTCTCAATATCACTGATCTTTCTTTATCGAGCGTTATTTCAGCTTAGCAAGCTTTTCTTGCGGCCGAAACATCTCGAAAGTCCGATCTCAATGAGTGTACCATCGAGTATAAACCAATCCCCAACTTTACATCGAGGCCGGATATCTCACTACTTCCTAATGGCCAAGTTTGTTCAACTAAGGTTCTAAGGTCCGTTAGTGCTTCACGATACCACGCGATGGCCCCGTATTCTCCTCGGTTCAACACAAGGGATATCGGTACCAACCAAAGTGTCATACCAACACAGCTATTTCTTCAACCATATCGATCCACACCGTACAGTCTCCACGATCTATTGTTGTTTACCTACAAAGATTCCCCCATATCCGGGTGTAGGATCTATAGTAACAACCTAAATAACCGTCCAAAGATAAAGCAACAAAGCAAGCAAATACAACAGTTTTAAAATGAACTAACTCTAAGGTAACCCCACTTTTTATATATCCCCAGCAGAGTCGCCAGTTGTGTGATACGGTGGCAGATCCGACTGTTTGATATTGGTTTTGCATTTTATATTCACAAATGTCACGGTAAGCAAGAGTCGCCATCTACTTTTCTTTTATCCAAATTAAGGAAAGGGTGAAAAGAACAGAAAAATACCTTTTTCGAGATTATTCTGAGAAAGGGGGTAGATTATGGAAAGGTAAGGTGTTAGCACCCTTTCCATCCGTAGTTATCTATGGGATCTTAGAGGTTTGCTCATTTTAAAATACCTTTGTGCTTCATGTGTTTGAAAATGTTTTGAAAATGCCTTAGTATGACGAACTTTGTAATGTTTCTCAAGAAAGTAGAGAAAGTATACAAAGTGTTGAAAATGACTTTGAAAAGTAGTATTTGTGTAAGTGAAAAATGTTTTGAGCAAACTTCTAACAACTGTCTACTTTGTACTCAGAAAAAGGGTAGTTTTTTTCCTCCTATCTTTTAGACAGTTTTATCCTACTATTAGTGAGTAGGTATCCCTATCGTTGGATGTATAAGGGACATCAAAGAGACGTTACAGTCACGAAAGCAACTTGTTGAGATGCTTTAGAAATTTTGTTTAGGAACAAGATTATTTACCGAAAGGAAACTGTAGGGTCATCGAGGGACTATGATCTTTGATTTACGGGTCTTTGCTAAAGCGTCCCTGTCTCGAGGGACATGACTGTTTTATTTCTGAAGGCGACCAAAATGGGGTACCCTAGAGGTGTATATATGCAAGTGTATTATGTTTCAGTTATTTTTGTCCTTTTGTTAAGTTTGCTAACATTTTGTTATTAGTCTTGTCATGCAATCCTAGTTACTAGCAGTGAATATAAATACAGGAATTTAAAGTGTAGAAATGTAAAATGCGGGAATGTAAATCCTACGCTATTACATGGCTTCGGGGAGGGGATTTACAATGTACAAATATTAGGAGAAGAAAAATAAAGAAAGCAGATAAAATCCTATTAATTATTACATTCCAGGATGCAGGTATAATAATATAAAACTGCAAAAAATAAATAACGCGCGAAAGATTGAAAGTTCATCTAAGAAAAACCTAACAAGAAAAATCTTTTTTGTTGTTTTTGATTTAAGTGAAATGGTCAATTATCCTAAAGTCTATATAATAAAATTAAATTAAGAAAAATAATCTAATTTCTTTTTAGTTTATTTTTATTATTATGAAAAGAAAATAATTAGTCCTAAATTCTAATTCATTTTTAATTAAGAAAAGGTTAAAGTTTTAATTAATTAACAAAATTTAACTTGATTAATATAACAACTAGCCTAATGTTATTTTATGATTTTGATTTTAATGCTAAAATAAATAAAAAGAAAAGGTCAATAAAGAAATTAAAACAAAGTAAAAAAAAAGGGGCATCCTTCAATTGCAGGGAGAAATGGGGGCTTCAATTCAGAGGATGTTGCCTTTCGATTATGTGAAGGGTGTTACCCTTCGATCCACAGGCAAGATGTGGATTTCGATCCAACGAGCGTTGCTGGGAGGGTCTGGTGGAGCACCTGTGAGGGCACTGCATCTGCAAACATATGTTAGCAAAACAAAAATGTAGGACCTGGGTGTCGAACCCAGGTCTCTTGATCCTGTGCGCGTTAGATTGCTTTAGTTGTATCTGCAGCAAGTGTTAGAAACAACACAAATGTAGACCTAGGATCAAACCCAGATCCTTAATCCTGATCACAAATTGAATGAATACAAGTATTGATGTATCATGCAAATATAAAGTTTGATCTTTTACCCATTCTTACCAATAGTTGGAAACTTTGATTTGGCGCTTTCTAGGTGTGGAAACACTTGCTTAAGGTTTGGGGATGATTGGAAAAGCCTTAAGAAACCTAAAAGAATGTTTTTTTTTAATTTCATGTGACTCTCTCTCCAGTTGTGTCCCGCCTCCTTGTGCGTATGTATGTGGTTCTTTATATAGAGGGGGTGGAGGGGACATGAGAACAAAGGTTTAAACATCCATAAACAAGTTTTTTCAAAGCCATGAATGATGTTTTATAATGTTGCAAAAGTCATGGAAACTTGTCTCTTTTTGAATTTGAATGAACCTGGACATTTTGTCTCCTTCGAATACCCTCAAGTGTTGCTCTTCGATTGGCCTATTGCCTCCTTCGACTGGACCTCTTGTATAGCCTTCGAATGGGCCTTTGGTTTCCTCCTTCGAAGGGGTCTTCTTGAGTGTCTTTCGAATGGTTCCTTCGTTGGACCTATCTATTTGCCTTAGTTTCTTGATTCCAATAGCCCAAGTGAGGACTTCATTTTGGCCAATCGAAGCCTCCTTTGTCATGAATGTAATGGTGCATGAGGCTTGGGCTGGGCAGCATATAATCCCTTGCCCAGCAAGCAGCTTGAACCAAACCTCATCAATAGGCAAAACAAGTTTGTTTCCAACAAATGTGTCCTTCAAATGGACCAATGGCATGTCCTTCGAAGGCACCACTTACGTGTTCATAATGTGGAAATCTTGTGCTTGTGAAACGAAGGCAGGCATGAAGAGGAAACCTTTGCTTGGTGAATTAAAGGCCAGTTGAAGAGGGATCCTTTGCCTTATGGATCAAAGGCAAGCATCTTGAACCAATACTCATCAAAAGGCAAAACAAGCTTGTTTCCCATAATTATGTATCCTTCGAGTGGAACACATACATGTCCTTCGAAGGCACCATTGGTGTATCCTTCGAATGGACCTTACTAGGTGTCAAAATGTGGAAAACTGTGTGTTGAATATTTTGGAGATGGATTCAAAGCTAGCATGAGGGAAGCCAGCTGCTTAATGAATCGAAGCACATATGAAAGAAAACCACTACTTTATGGGCGCTGGCATGAAGGGAAACCATTGCCTTGCGCATTGGAGGCAAGCCCAGAGAAAGTCATTTTCTTGTGGGTCGAAAGCAATCACAGAGGCAAGTTGAAAGGTCCTTGGCCTTGTGGATTGAAGGCAAGTCTGAGGCGGCCTTTTGTCTTGTGAGTTGAAGACCAGTGAAAGGGGCCTTTTTCCTTGTAGATCGAAGGTAAGTTGATGGGCCCTTGCCTTGTGAATCCAAGGCAAGCATGAGGAAGCTTTTGCCTAGTGGATCAACGGCAAGTCTGAAGAAGCCTTTTCCTAAACGAACTTGCATGCAGGAGTCCACTGCTGGAGAATCGAAGCAGGCTTGTAGGGGGTTCTTGCCTTGTATGCTGAAGGCACACACAAAGGGAGTATTTGGATAGTGCGCTGAAGGAATCAAGATGGCTCCAAAGAAACCAAATGCCCAATCCAAGTACGAATTAAGCTTGCTCCAAAGAAACCAAATGCCCAAATGAAGCAGGAATCCAGCTTGCATGCAGGTAGCCATTGCATTGTGAATCAAGCCAGCATGCAAAGCCAATGGTGCAATCGAAGGAGCACTAACAGGAGGCCCATCCCTTTTGGATCGAAGGAGGTTGTTTCAAAGGAAACACATGCCCAGTCGAAGCTTTCATACAACAAACAAGCAACAGGCCAAGGCTTTAATCGAAGCCTGTAAATTTGAAGCAAACTTGGAGGAGGTTAGGTGCTTAATCGAAGCATGTCAAGATGCCAATTGAAAGACCCTTTGACATGCCAATCGAACGACCTTTTTTATCTTCACAATTTTATTTTTCTTTAATCAAGTGCATGTGACCACCCATATAATAAAAAATCTTGGGAAAAATGAGAGGGAAAATTTTGGGGTACAACACCTGTGCATGGGATTCAGAATACAGTAGCAGGGATAACATGGAGATTTTGGATGGGGTCTGCCCCAGCTGTTCAACAATCTTGTAGTCGCTCTTATGAATAATCTTCAATACCTCTTCCAACTATTGCCTAAAGGTGTCTTTAACGGTAGCTTCCTTAGGTGCCTCCTCCTGGGCAGGTTCTGTTATTGGTTCTTTGCCTCTAGCCTCAATGGTTGACTCGGTAGCGGTAACTCTGACAGATGTAGTGACAGTCTTTGGAGATATTTCATGGGAGAAAACCCTTCCTCTTCTAGTAACGTTACTGGTTCCCGCAATATTGTCAATGCAGGGATCATCAATCTTAGTAACTTCATCTTCAACAATTGATAGTTCTTGCTTGATGCCCTGGTAGTAGATGTCAGATCCATAGTTTCAAGGAATAGCTTTATCGGAAGAATATGGGATAAGTCCAGGTGTAGTGATAATCAGAGGAGCGACTTTTGGAATGGCAGTAACCCTTACAGGACCTTTGGAGGTGATCCTGACAGGAGGGCCGGGTATAACACCCTAATTCTACCCGAAAATTATTATAAAATCAGAGTTATCAAAATTCAACAACTAAATCAAGATGCTATAATTTCAGCTTAAAACAATGGAATCATCATAGATACATAACACATTAAACTTGGATGAACCAATCAACTACATAAATTAATCTAATAAAACCAATGACTTTCATAACTACGCAGCGGATTCATAATATTCGAATTAAAAGAATGCAACATATTTATTAAACTGAAATAACTCCAATTAATAAGTACTTAGAAAAAGTCGCTTAAAATTCAGCAATGGAAGTAATAACAACGATAAAGAAACAAGCGTTCATCCCCCCGAGTGTTATGTATCAGAGCAACGACACCGACTCGAACTAATGAAGGTAAACCGTCTCCATTATGGATTACCTGCACGTTACCAACATCGGGGTAACACTCAAACATAAGGGGTAAGATATCTAACAATATAATTGAATGTATGATACACATTATATTAGAATCAGTTCATGCAAAATCACCGCTTCACAACTTATAAACAACAACAATCTCAACAAAAATATCAACAAAACATAACAATTAATTCATTAACATGACAACTTAAATATGCGACGTGGAATGCGACTCATTTTTATGCACATGTATGTGGTACCAATGGAGCAGAACTCCCAACTTAATAATTTTCCAATTAATAGAGGCAGCAACAAGGCATAAGCCTTCAACTTAATTTTTTGCCAATCCAGGCCAACTTAACGAGCATCAACTCCCAACATGATATGCTATGTATGCGATAACATGATTAACATCAACAACGACAACATCAATGTATAACGACTTTGGCATAAGCCTACGACTTAACAATTGCCAATTATAGAGGCAACATAACAAAATTCATCACCTGCAACTTCAGAAATTAATAACAATAACATTACAACAACTTATATGTATCACTACTGTTAACAACACGGTCCTACTAAAATGCTAATCTACTAATTGTTCACTTCTGATACTACTAAATAGCCTATGGTGTTATTCATTCTTTTCTAACTCTGCTACATCCATTTCTGCAACTAAATACTAAAGTTATGGTCGATTCAATAAAATCCAACAAAAAGAACATCTATCAGCTACTGATAATCGTCGCCCGATGAAGCCCCGCATCGCCCGACGATACTACCTTTGCATCACCCTTCTCCTGAAGATGCTAGGTGCGATGCACTCCAGTAGCGCATCCAAAAATATGCCTTATTCCCGCCTCCACTTTCGGTTGGATAAGCGCCGTCGCCCGGCGATGCTCCTTGTATCGCCCGATAATTCTCTACGAACAAGGTTTTCCTCTTTGCGATTCTTCACTATACCAGACCAAATTTTCTTGCGATCTTGTCACATTACAAGTCCTAAATATCATCTAAACATATAGTTTCACTATCTTTCAATTCATCACAATGAAATACTTTTCGTACACCAATTACGGGTCCTTTTTCATCATAAAATCCTCTAATCCTAATTTCTATTACTCATAGGTTTTAGGTTGGGGTCTCATGACATCATCATCATAACAACATAATTTCCCAACAACAAACACAATCATAATATCCCAATTCATGCCCAATCAAATACAACAACATCAATCAATTTAACACAGATCAATCATGCATCAAAATTCCCATTATAGAGTCAGAACCCACCCTTACCTTGGATTGAAGGTCGCTCTACAATTTTCCGATCAAACCTAGCTTTTGCTCTTTTCCTTATTCCTTTCCTCTGCACTTCTCACGACCAATTTTTCCTGCAACCTCTGAATTAACCCTATTCCTTTGTTTAAGTAGAACCTCACATTATCCTTATTCTTAATGGGCTTAATAACACACCCCCTATGTTACTACTTCCAACCAATAACATAAGCCCAACACCATTATTCCATTAATTCCAACATTATTATTATTAATCAACTAATTAATTAATTAATATTAATCTAACAACTTATACCAACAATTCTCAATATCTCACAACTTTCCAACAAATAACCCAAAAATAATATAACTAAATAATTAATTAAATTAACGGGCGTTACAACTCTTCCCTTCTTAGAATATTTTCGTCCTCGAAAATTTACTTTGTTCAAACAACTCAGGATAGGAGTCCTGTATCTTTCTTTCCAACTCCCAAGTCATGCTTTCCCCGACAACTCCTAATCAGAATACTTTCACCAGAGTAATCTGCTTGCCTCTTAGAGTCTTCATTTCACGATCCGTGATTCGCACAGGCATCGTCTCCATAGTAAGATTATCCCGTACTTGAACATTATCCATATGAATCACATGAGATGGATCTCAAATATACTTCCGGAGTTGTGACACGTGAAATATATCATGCAAATTCAAAAGATTAGACGGTAAAGCCACTCTATAAGCAACACTCCCAACTCTGTCCGAAATCTGATACGGACCAATAAAACGAGGAGTGAGCTTCTTAGACTTAAATGCTCGCCCAACACCAGTCATAGGTGTAAATCTCAGAAACACATGGTCACCTGCTTGAAATTATAAATCTTTCCTTCGTTTGTCATGATAACTTTTCTGTCTACTTTGGGAAGCTTTCACCTTTTCTCGAATTAACTTCACCTTCTCAGTAGTCTCTCAAACAATCTCAGGTCCAAGCACTACACTTTCTCCAGACTCATGCCAACATAAAGGAGTTATACACCTTTGACCATACAATGCTTTAAAAGGTGCCATTTAAATACTAGAATGGTAAATGTTATTATAAGTGAACTATATTAATGGAAGATAAGTATCCCACGAACCTCCCTGCTCAAGAACACATGCTCTCAATAAATCTTCTAACGACTGAATAGTTCTCTCAGTTTGACCATCTGTCTGAGGGTGATACGCCGAACTCAACCTCAACTTAGAACCCAATGCCTCTTGCAAACTCTTCCAAAAATCTAAAGTAAACCCTAGATCCCTATCCGAAGCAATACACAAAGGAATACCATTTTAGTGTAAATCTCCACCAAGTTTGATACTGGAAAACTGATTTTAATAGGAATAAAATGAGCCTACTTTGTAATCCTATCAACAATCACCCAAATTGAATCATGTCCTCTTGAAGTATTAGGTAACCCCGTTACAAAGTCCACCAAAATTCTATCCCATTTCCATTATGGAATTTCTAACGGTTGCATCAACCCTGCAGGCTTCTGATGTTCAACTTTCGACTTCTGATAGGTTAATCATGCATACACAAACCGAGCCACATAATTCTTCATTCCAGGCCACCAAAAAAAATTCTTCAAATATTGATACATCTTTGTAGCTCCCGGATGAATGCTCAACTTGCTTCTATGACTTTCCTCTAGAATCACTTTCTTCATCTCCATATCATCGGGAATACAAATTCTATTATGGAATCTCAACACACCTTGCGCATCTAACTTAAAATATCTATTCTCAGACTGATCAATCCCAACCATTAGATCTACCAGTTTCACATCTAACTTCCGATCCTCTCTGATATTATCTAGGAAATCATTATTAATCTTCAACATCCCTAACATAAAACTATATGGTGTCACCTTGCAAACTATGCTCATATCTATGAACTGTTCAATTAATTCCAACTCTTTAACCATCATTGCCAGCATATGTAAAGTCTTTTGACTTAATGCATCAACCACCACATTCGCCTTTCCTAGATGATAATTCAAACCAAAATCGTAATCCTTTAACAACTCCAACCATCTTCGTTGTATCATATTCAATTCTTTCCGATCAAATAAATATTTTAAAACTCTTATGGTCGCTAAATACGTCAAATATAGAACCATAAAGATAATGCCTCCAAATCCTCAACACAAAAACAACTATAACAAGCTCTAAATCATGCATAGGATAGTTCTTTTCATGAGTCCTCAACTGCCTTGGCGCATAAGCAACTACCTTTTCATTCTACATAAGCACACCTCCTAAACCCATATTAGAAGCATCACAATATACCACAAAAGGTTCTCCTGGATTAGGTAATGTCAAAATCGGAGCCGACGTCAATCTTTTCTTCAATTCTATAAAACTATCTTCACACTGAACATCCCACACAAAAGCTCTACATTTACAAGTCAACTTAGTTAACGGAAGTGCCAACTTAGAAAAACCTTCGAGAAACCTTCTATAATAACCAGATAATTCCAAAAAGCTTCTAATATCGGTAGCCGACTTTGGAGTTTCCCATTGCGACACAACATCTACTTTAGATGGATCTACAACAATGCCACTACCTGAAATAACACGACCAAGAAAACTAACCTCCTTTAACCAAAATTCACATTTATACAACTTTTCATATAACTTCTTCTCTTTCAAAACTTTCAATACTACTCTTAAGTGTTCTGCATGCGCTTCTTCCAATTTAGAGTAAATCAAAATGTCATCAATGAAAACCACCACAAACCGATCCAAATAAGTATGAAAGATACGGTTCATGTACTCCATGAGCACTCCTGGCACATTAGTAACACCAAAAGGCATCACTGAATACTCATAGTGTCCATAATGCATTATGAAAGCCGTCTTCTGGACATCTTCATCCTTCACTTTAATCTGGTGGTAGCCCGACCTCAAATCGATCTTACTAAACACACGAGCATCCACCAATTGATCCATCAAGTCATCTATTCTTGGACGCGGATACTTGTTCTTAATTGTCACCCTATTCAATTGCCTATAATTAACACAAAGCCTCATACTTCCATCTTTCTTCTTTACTAGCAACACTGGATCTCCCCACGACGATACGCTTGGTCTCACAAACTTCTTTCCAAGTAACTCTTTCAATTTCTTCTTTAGTTCTGATAATTCAGATGCAGACATCTTGTATGGTGCCATAGAAACAGGTCTGGTACTAGGTACAAGATCAATAGAAAATTTGACTTATCTCTCTGGCGGCACATAAGTAATTTCATCAGGGAAAAATTCAGGAAATTCATGCACCACTTGCAATTACTCAATTACATCTTGATTCTTGATAAATAGAGACACCATCAACGAGAACATCTGAGCCTCTTCTTGCATGAACTTTCAGGAGTAGAAAACCTCACCGACTTGTTATAACAGTTAATATGAACATAGTTATGTTCTAACCAATTAATACCTAAAATCACATCTAACCCACTTAAAGGCAAACAGACTAAATCAACGACAAAGTCTCTGCCGAAGATCGACAAAGGAAACTTTAAACACAAAAGTGAAGTAGTCACCGATCCCTTGGCAAGAGTATCGACGACCATCTCTCCATTCAGAGAAGATAACATAAGAACCAATCTTTCAACACAATCAGCAGCAATAAAGCAATGAGTAGCATCAGTATCAATAATAGTAATTAAAGGAGTACTATTAATGAAACATGTAACTCTGATGAGTCTGTCCTTATTAGTTGTCTGATTTTCAGCCAAAGCGAACACTTTTCAACTTGTTTGCGCCTTCTTTGGTTTCTGACAATGACAACTGTGATATGGTGGGAGAACTGACTTGGGATTTTACGTTTGTGTTCGCAAATGTTTCGGTTTAGCAAGAGTCGCCACCGACTTTTTATTTTATCCTAAGGAAAGGTCAAAAAGCACAGGAAAGACCTTTGAGATGTTTTCTTGGGTTCGGGGAGTAGATTATAGAAAGGGAAGGTATTAGCACCCTTTCTATCCATGGTTATCCATGGGCTCTTAGTTACTTGCTTAGATCACTTGCTTTGCATTTCTATTGTTTGAAATGGTGCTTTTCAATTGTTTGAAATGGTGCTTTGTGTGTGATTTTGAAAGATGTTTTGAAAAGAGGCCATCATTGTGGCAACCTTTGTAATAATTCTTGTTTGAATGTATACAAAGGTGTTTTTGTCTTTTGAAAAGTTTTCAATATTTGAAAGTAGGGTTTTGAAATTGTGTTGTGAAGTGTGTTTTGAAAGTAGCAAGGATGTTTCTACAAGCTTGATCAAGTAGCTAAGAGCTATCTACCCTATTTTACTCAAAGATCTTTCTTATGTTTTTAACCCTTTTAACAGTGTTATTTCACCATTGTATTTGGTGAACAACCTTGTGTTAGGATGTTAACGGGACAGGCGCGGGTCATCGTATAGACCATGATAGCAATAGTGTCAAGTATCTTTGACAATTTTCTTGAGGGACTTGATCATTTTTTTTAGGTAACTAAGATAGCGTCATCGAGGGACTATGATCTTTTTGTTTCTTTTTGTTTTGCCAAAGTACTCAACATGCAACCATGACCCATTTTTGAAGGCAACAAGTGGATGAAACCCTAGGGGTGCAAGTGTGCATTGTGTTTGTTTTTCATGCATGTTTATCTTGGATTAGGTCAAACTAATTGTTGATTTTATTTGCATACAAACCCTAGGTCTAAGCATGGCATAATTGAAAGCTTTTAAATGTGTGAGAATTTAAATGCTACACTATTACAACATGATATGGGGAGGGGGGGTACAAATTTGAATTGGGGATATTTGACAAGAAATTAAACCCTAGATTACTATTACAACCAAATTGAATGTACAAGATACAATATTTAAATGTACAATAATTGAAATAAATACAATAAATAAATGTAAATAACATGTATTATGCCAAAATGTTTTTTTAGTATGTAAAAAGTATTTTTCAATGTGAAAAGTAAAATAAAAAGAAAAAGTCAATTTTTATTATTTTTCTATTTAGGGCAAGAAACCCTAATTTTCTTAAATAAATAGCATTATTTATTATTTATTTACAATAATATATTAACTTATACAAAAAATAAAAGTATATTGTAAAAATAATATTTTTAGTACAAAATATTAATACAAATGAAAATGCAATATTTTTGTATTTTTGTCCTAATTATTTAATAAAATAAAGTATATATATATATACATATATATATATATATATATATATATATATATATATATATATATATATATATATATATATATATATATATATATATATATATATATATATATATATATATATATATATATATATATATATATATATATATATATATATATATATATATATATATATATATATATATATATATATATATATATATATATATATATATATATATATATATATATATATATATATATATATATATATATATTAAATATATTAAATATATATAAAAATAGAAAGTATTTATTTACAAAAATGTGTATAACCAAGAAAATGTTTTCAAAAAATAATAAATGAAAATAAATGTATTTTTACATTACTTTAGGTTTTAATAAAAAAGAAAATAAAGCATTCAAATATTTTTTATACTAGTAATAATTAGAATAAATTCCAAATAAATATAAAAATTTATGAAAATAATTTTTAGGTATTTTTTATGTTACAAAATAAAATATTAAAATAAAAAATGAAATAAAATGCAAAGAATGATAAATATGCAAGCAAATGGGCCAGGGGGGTGCAAACTGAATATGCATGTGTGAAAAGCAAAAGCAACTCAGGCCCAGCCCAAGCAACTTCATCTTCTTCATCAGTTTCAAACAACACACGTGTTCTGTACTTCCAATGCTATCTCCTGATTCTTTGATTTTTAGACAAAACTTATAACATGAACATTGTAGAGAATTAAACAACGAATTCAACCATATAAAAAACTTGGATTAACTCTCAAAGACCAGAGAGAATTTCTCTGGCCCTAATTTCTAACCTAGTTTTTTCAGAAAGTTCATGAGTGAAATTCTTTCAGCACGATTAATGTAAATGAAAACTAAGCATATGTATGGCTTCAGGGCTATGAGTACAACATATTTCATTCACAAACCTAGGCCTAACCATTCCTAAATAGAGAGATAGAATTCCATGAAATACCTATTTCAGTTGACTTCGAGCTGGACAATGTGGCAACCTTCAATGGTGTTTGAGCTTCTGTTGAGCTTGCCTGTGGTCCAAGGAAGCTTCTCCAATGCTTGGCTTGCTTTGAAACAACTTGAGTCGTGCTGTAGAACTCAACCTGCAGAGCTTTGAAATGAAAATGGAAAAGTGTGTTAGAGGTGTTACATCTTGCAATGGGGGCCTGGGATAGTTTAGCTGAGTTGATTGGAAGGTGTTGGAACTATCTTGGGACAAAACGCACGATGGAATTTTGTTATGGCTTGCAAAATGCAGAACCTGCCCTGTTTTGCAGAAAAACAGTGATTCTGAGTATGAGGAGGTATGAGTGATGAAAGGGTCGTGCTTTAGGCTTGTTAGTATGTATGGAACTTGTTCACAAAGTTCTTGTAAGCTTGTGTTAACAGATATGAGAGGTTGCTTGTGTTTTGCAAGTTTTCTTCTCCTTGAAGCAAGAGAATGGAAATATGTTATAGCCCTATACCATCCCTCCTATCATGCTGCATATTTTGCTCTTGGTTCCTGGAATTGATAGCTTCAATCTTGCTTCAGAGATATGGCCCCATACCTCAAGGATTTTGGTTTGACATAAAGTGCACTTTTACAAAAATGGTATTTTACCTTTTTCCAAATAAGGGTCAATCTTGTATGTAATGTCCAAATGGCCAAGATAACACCTTAATTCAATGGTTAAGCATTAAATTATGAAGTGAAAGTTGGTTTTGAGGCCTGAAAGCTAGCACCAAACATGATGATTTGAAAATGCAAGTTTGTATGAACATGTATTGGTCATGGACAAAAGTGAATTTTTGCCAACTTCCAACATTCGATTATCTCTAACCACAAGGGTGTTTGAGGAGTTCTTTTACAATTTGGAAAGCTTGGAACATGTACTACAATCCATCTTTTCAATGAAACTTGAAATTCCAAGTGGAACTATGTGAAAAGTGGCCAAGAAGATGGGTCCAAATCCTGCCTAGATTAGGGCAAATTTTCTCTAAGTTAAAAGTTTTAGATACCCTTGTTCCAAAAATCATAACTTGAGATAAAAGCTTCTTTTGATAAAACTTTATGATTAAAAGTTGTAGACTCTGTGATGAACTACAACTTTCATGTTGCAAGTTTTGTTTGAATCCATTTGCATCTTGGTGAAAAAATGGGACAAAGTTAGGAAAAAATAAGAAAATTTTATAACTTAGAAAAATTCTAACTTATGAAAATTTTCATTTTAAATCCTAATTTGCATTTTTGGGTTTCTTGATGAACAAGTTTCATAAATTGACATGTCTTGATGAAAAATGACCCTTGGCACTTGATTTTGTCCAAAAAGTCAAAGTTTGACTTTTCAGTGTACAGTCAAATTTTGATCAGTTGACTGAAAAATTCATCTGTTTATCCTATGCATTTGAGATCTTTTGAACTTGTTGAATGGGTCAAGACAATGTCATTTAGTTCTTGAGTCCATATGTGAGCTTGATTTGCCATTGGTTAGGTCAAACAGTCAAAAATTTCCTTTGTGCAGTCAAAACCCTAAAAATGACCATTTTGCCCTTTGGGTGATCTGATCAAAATTCTTGTGGAATTGTGATCCAAACTTGATAAAATGGTTCATATGAGTTCATAATGTTGATGTGGGTCAAATTTCATGAGGTTTGACTGTCAATTGGCCACAGTTGACTTTTTCCTCATTACAACTGATTTCTAGGTCAATTGTCCAATTGACTGGGTAAAGATTTGAATCAAGGCTTGAAACTTGGTATGGGTAAACTTATGAATCCAACATGAAGTATGAAAGTCACTTTGGGCATTTTTGGTCAAAATATCCCTGTGCAAACTCAAACCCTAATTTAGGTCAACAGTGCAAGAAGGTGTCTTGAGCTGAGCAAACCCAAGCTTGATCTTGAGTTCCTAGGGCTTTGTGATGATAAATGTTGATAAAATGAAAGGGCAAATTTTGGGGTACAACAGTTGCCCCTGTTCAATCTTCTTGAACCTGAAGAGTTAGATTGGCAAGTTTTGCCTTTCGCGACTCGAAGGTAAAGGAAGATTGGACACTAGAGTGCCCGTAAATTTGAACTCGCCAAACTATTGTTGAGGGAATGGCCTTAGAGATGCCATCTGGAGATGGTAGAATCTTGCTGGAGATGGGATTAAAGATGCCATCTAAGAGTATTTGTTGAACTGTAATGTTGTAGATCAGAAGAGTGAGCATCAAAATGGTATCCGTGTCTGGAATGCATTTGAACTGTATCTGGAGACTGAGTCTGTATGAGAAAGAGAATGGCGTCTGTGTCTGGCGCGTACCTGAGCTGTAACTGTATTTGAACATTGAATGAATACCAGAATGACTACCGTGTCTGGAGTGTATCTGAAGTTGAGATCTATATGAGTAGCAGAATGACTTCCGTGTCTGGAGTGTATCTGTATTGTGTCCAGGTAATAGAGAAATATCTGCGTATGGAGCAACTGTGTGCTGGGGATGAACTTTGAATGAGTGATAGAATGGCAACCGCGTCTGGAGCGTATCTGGACTGTATTTGAAGTTGAGATTTGTATGAGTAGTAGAATGACCGCCGTGTCTGGGGTGTATCTGTATTGTATCCAGGTAACAGAGAAATATCTGCGTATGGAGCAACTGTGTGCTGGGGATGAACTCTGAATGAGTGACAGAATGGCAACCGCGTCTGGAGCGTATCTGGACTGTATCTAAAGTTGAGATTTGTATGAGTAGTAGAATCACCGCCGTGTCTGGGGTGTATTTGTACTGTAAATGGGATCTGAATGAATGACAGAATGACTTCCGTGGCGACTGCACTGAGGGAATCAAACCGCTGGTGTAAGGGTCAGAATGACGTCCGTGTCTGGAGCATATCTGAACTTGAGGTTGATAATTGAATCTGAATGAGAGATAGAATGGCCGCAGTGTCTGGAGCGTATCTAGTCTGTATCAGATTGCTGAAGTCTGAATGAGTAGTAGAATGACCGCCGTGTCTGGGGTGTATCTGTACTGTATTTGAATAATTGTTAACAATAGCCTTTTAATCTTATCCTGAAAAGGATAAAATGTTAGCTAAAACACAAAGTTATGCTGCATGATATGTATGATGCAATGAACTGTATTTCATCAATGTTTATGATATATGAATGTAATGGTTATGCATGTAAGCTGAGTAGTCGTCTTGTTGAGGAAGATAAATCCTGGTAGCTGGAGATAACGAAATCTTTGACTACTGCCGGGGAAAATAAATCCATGACCGAAGCTGGGGATTCCAAAAAATCTTTGCTTACTGAAGATGAGAAATCCTTGTTGACTGCTGACTGCTTGGGGAATAAGGAAAACTTTGAAAATCTCTACTGGGAAGTAAAAACCTAGGAGACTTCTGCTGGAGAAATGAGACTGAGAATCTTCAATCTGCTGGGAAATATCTCTGTGGGGAGAATGTTCACTATTCTAGTTCCGCTGGGGATAGGATTTTCAGGGTTTTTGGGCTCCACTGGGGATCTTGAAACTTGACTCTGATGGGAATTTTGAAATTCAGCTTAGCTGGGGAATCAAGCCTTAGAAAGCAGCGGCTCTGTCGAGGATCTTGAAGCTTAACCCCGCTGGGGAAATATATTCCAATTTTTAGCTTTGTTGAGGATCCGAATGATATATCGTAGGGGATTTCTTCTGAAATGGCATAAAGATATCTTCCTACACCTTCAACCTATCAGAAACTATCTTTTTTCAATTTCATTTTATTTGTAAGCAGTGATCATGTTCAAATGCATATGCCTTTTTAACAAAACATTGGACGTTTTCAAATAAAACATAAGTGTAAAAATAAAAAGAAAAGCAAGCAAATTTCTGCACTTGGAAGTGTATTTGTATTAGCTTTTGTGAGTATCTTTGTACAAAGGAGACATACATCCTAGTAAGAGAATGTTGTCGCAAAAATTGGAAAATTTTTATACAAAAGAAAGATGGTTATGTGTAACAATTCCATGGGATTCCCATTCTTCTATAGCCTTCACAACTCTGAATATCTTGTCCATTCACTGCTTCGTCTGCCGATGACTAGGTTGATCATAAGCTCGGAGCTTGTTAATGAAGAGATTGTTATTTAAAGTGATCCAACGAGACACAATCATACACTTTAATTCCCTAACTTTTGCCTGAATCGCCCTTTCGGGTTTTCGATCCACCGGGAAACCCTTTTTTGCCCAAGTCGCCCTTTCGGGTTTTCAACTTGTCGGGTGTACAGATTTTTTTGTTTTATCCCTAATTTTTGCCTGAACCGCCCTTTCGGGTTTTCGGTTCACCAGGATGCCCATTTTTTCCCAAGTCACCCTTTCGGGTTTTCAACTTGTCGGGTTGTTTTATGCGTAGTATCTTTTGACCATGTCTGCGTTCGCAGGGTGTGGCAAATCGTCGCCGTCCATGGTGGTCAAAATCATTGCCCCACCAGAAAAGATGCTCTTGATCACAAATTCGTAAGTAGGAGTCCATTTTCCCCTGGGATCACTTTGCGGTAAGATGATCCGCTTGATTACAAGATCTCCGATTTGATATATCTGACGCCTGACTTTCATGTTGAAAGCCTTGATCATTCGTTTTTGATACGTCTGACCATGGCAAACAGCAGTAAGTCGCTTCTCGTCGATCAAATTAAGCTGATCAAGTCGGGTCTCAATCCAATCGTCCTCACTTAAACCAGCGTCCTTCATAATCCTTAAGGAAGGAATCTGAACTTCCATGGGTAGGACAACCTCCATGCCATACACCAAAGAAAATGGCGTTTCCCCTGTTGAAGTACGTGCCGTGGCACGATATCCATGCAGAGCAAACGGTAACATCTCATGCCAGTCTTTATAGGTAACTGTCATTTTTTGAATGATCTTCTTGATATTTTTGTTCGCGGCTTCAACATCACCGTTCATCTTCGGTCGATAGGGAGATGAGTTGTGATGATAAATCTTGAACTGTTCGCATAGAGCGGTGATCATAGTATTGTTCAGATTTGTAGCATTGTCTGTGATGATCTTGTCGGGGACACCATACCGGCATATGAGGTTCTGCTTGATGAAGCGGGCAACCACATTCTTTGTAACAGAGGCAAATGAAGCTGCTTCGACCCACTTGGTAAAATAACCAATAGCGACCAAGATGAAGTGATATCCATTGGATGCCGTGGGCTTGATCTCTCAAATCATGTCAATGCCCCACATTGCGAATGGCCAAGGAGCTGTCAGAATGTTGAGAAGAACAGGAGGAATATGTACCTTGTCGGTGTAGACTTGGCATTTGTGGCAAGTACGAGAATGTTGGTGACAATCAGCTTCCATGGTAGACCAGTAGTAGCCTGCCCTTAGAATCTTCTTAGCCATCGTATGTCCGCTCAAATGGGTGCCAAATGTGCCACTGTGTATCTCAGTCATGATAAACTCTGCTTCAGCTTTGTCCACACAACGAAGTAGAACATAATCATGGCTGCGTTTATAATGGATGCCATTGCTTAGGAAGAACTTGGCAGCAAATCTCCTTAAGAACTTTTTGTCATTGACGGAAGCTCCTTCGGGGTATTCTCTAGTCTGGAGATACCTTTCGATTTCATGAAACCAGGGTTGTTCTACTACTTCTTCGGTATTAATCTCATGACAGTGCGCAGGTTCGTCCATTCGCTCGATGGTGATTTGGGGAGCCTCGTTATCCCAGTTGAGTTTAAACATGGAAGACATTGTAGCCAGAGCATCTGCTAGCTGATTTTCTTCTCGCGGGAAATGCTCGAAGGTGATCTGCTCGAAATGAGGCAACAAAGTCAGGACATGTTCTTTGTATGGGATAAGATTAGGATGTTTGGTGTCCCACTCTCCTTTGACTTGACTGATACCAAAGCCGAGTCTCCAAATACGACCAAAGATTTGATTCCCAAGTCTATAGCAGCCTTGAGACCAAAGATGCAAGCTTCATATTCGACCATGTTGTTGGTACAACTGAAACAAAGTCGGGCAGTGAAGGGTGTATGGCAACCTTCCGGAGAGATGAGTACCGCACCGATACCGTTGCCAAGTGCATTTGAAGCACCATCAAAGTACAGGGTCCATCGGGATCCTTGTTCAGGTCCGTCATACGGTCCGTTACCTTCAATGTTATCCAATGTCATGATGTCCTCGTCAGGGAAGTCGAATCTCATAGACTGATAATCTTCAACGGCTTGATGAGCTAGATGGTCAGCTAGTACACTCCCTTTTATAGCTTTTTGGGTAGTATACTGGATGTCATATTCTGTCAGGATCATTTGCCATCTAGCAATTCTTCCAGATAAAGCAGGCTTCTCGAAGATATACTTGATCGGATCCATCTTGGAAATCAGCAAAGTGGTATGGGTCAACATATAGTACCTTAGCCGGCGAGCAGCCCATACCAAAGCGCGGCAACTTTTATCGAGCAATGAGTAGCGAGTATCACAGTCGGTAAACTTTTTGCTAAGGTAATAAATGGCATGCTCTTTTCAACCAGACTCGTCATGTTGACCCAGCACGCACCCCATTGAGTTATCCAAAACAGTCAGATACATGATCAACGACCTTCCTTCAACGGGTGGCATCAGGATAAGAGGTTCTAGTAAATAATCCTTGATCTTATCAAAAGCAACTTGACAATCATTGTTCCATTCAACTACCTGATCTTTCTTCAACAGTTTGAAAATTGGCTCGCAGGTAGATGTCAGGTGGGAGATGAACCTTGCAATATAGTTCAAGCGTCCCAAGAATCCTCTGACCTCCTTTTCAGTACGGGGAGCAGGCATTTCTTGTATAGCCTTTACTTTAGCTGGATCAACCTCTATACCTTTGTTGCTGATAATAAATCCCAGGAGTTTACCAGACCTAACTCCAAAAGTGCACTTGCTTGGATTCAGTCGGAGTTTATACTCTTTCAACCTGGAAAACAGCTTTTGCAAATGATTAAGGTGTTCTTCTTCTGTCTGTGATCGAGCTATCATGTCGTATACGTAAACTTCGATCTCATGATGTATCATATCATGAAACAAAGCTACCATGGCGCGTTGATAGGTTGCCCCTGCGTTCTTCAGTCTGAACGGCATCACTTTGTAGCAGAAGGTACCCCATTGCATGACAAAGGCAGTTTTCTCCATGTCCTCGGGGGCTATTTTAATTTGGTTGTAGCCCGAGAATCCGTCCATGAAGGAAAAAACCTTGTGTTGAGCTGTGTTGTCAACCAAGATGTCGATATGCGGCAGTGGAAAATCGTCTTTAGGGTTGGCCCTGTTCAAATCTCTATAGTCCACACACATTATGACCTTGCCGTCCTTTTTGGGTACGGGCACAATGTTAGCAACCCATTGTGGATAGGTTGTAACATCTAGAAAACCAGCGTTGAATTGCTTCATTACTTCAGCCTTAATCTTCTCAGACATGTCAGGCCTCATTCGGAGAACTTTTTGCTTAATCGGTGGATAATCCTCTCTGGTAGGGAGATGGTGAACCACGATATCTGTGTCTAATCCTGGCATGTCTTCATAAGACCAAGCGAAGATTTCAACATATTCGTTCAACAACTGCACTAAGCGCTCCTTGACACTTGGTTCCAGGTTGGCACCCACTTTTACTTCCTTCCTGTCCTCCTCTGTCCCTAAGTTGATGGTTTCTAGCAACTCTTCATGAGGCAAGATGGCCCTCTCTTCTTGTTGTAGAAGTCTGGCTAACTCTCCCGGTATTTCACAATCTTCGTCAACTTCGTACTCAGCAAGATTAACCAAATCCTCAGAGTTATCGAAGGCTAAAGCAGAATAGTCACCCATGGAATCCGAAGCGGATGGGTACCTGCATTTGTGAGTGTGGGTGTGTGTAAGGGATAGCCATCCTTAAAGAAACAAAAATGCAAAAGGAAAGAAAATGAACACGACAGTTTATAGATGAAAAGCGTCCAATGATTCATTAAAACATGGCATATGATTATGAAGAGAATCAAGCCCTTACAAATGGACCTACATGCCCCGGGCAAGGCATGATGTGAAAATAGTGTGCAAATTGTTTTAGTTATTACAGACCATAAAAAACGGGAAATTGTTCAAAGATAAAATTACTTGTTGATAAAGGTGATAGGAACAAAATCCTTTGCTTCCCAATTGCTCAAACCCCCTTCGACAGTCGGAAAAATCCAATCTTCAAAGTGGCTCTCCTTAACTTCATCTTCTACAGCATTGATTCCATGGTGAGAAATCTTGACGGGTGGTCTTCCAATCTTAGAGCGACGCATAGCCTTCTGTCCTGCAGCAGTAAACCCTAAACCAAACTTGTCTGTCTTATGGGGAAAGTCAGGCAATTGTCTCCATACTATGCTCTTCCCCTCCTTAATCACAGCCTCCGCGTCCTTGAGAGATGCCATCCTAGCCACATGTTTGGGAATGATAGGTACCTCAACCACTGCCTTTGCAACTGCTACCTCGGGAGAAACTTCCTCAAAATGTTGAAAAGGCATTTCGATGAACTCGCCATCTAACTCCACATATCGAAAGGAATTGTGATGAATGATCATGTACTCTTCCTCGCCGTGCACAGTTATGATTTTACCCTTAATAGGATATTTCAGCATTTGATGCAAAGAGGAGGTAACTGCCCCGGCATAATGGATCCACGGTCTCCCTAGCAAACATGAGTATGACGGATGGATGTCCATTACGTAGAAGGTGGAATTGAAAACTTTGGTGCCTACCTTGATAGGAATGTCAACCTCTCCATGAACCATTCTTTTGGAACCATCGAAAGCCCTAACGACGATGTTACTAGGTTTGAGGGTCAAAACTTCGCAATCCAAACGGTCTAAGGCCTTCTTTGGAAGCACATTCAGGGAAGAACCAGTATCAACCAAGACATGAGCGAGAGTGGTTCCTTGGCATTCAACTGAAACATGTAACGCATCATTATGCTTCCTTCCTTTGGGAGTTAAGTCAACTTCGGAAAAGCCCAGGCCATTGTCAGTAGTAAGACTGGCCACACAATCCTGAAATTGGTCAGTCGAGGTCTCTTGGGGTACATGTGCCGTCTTCAAGAATTTAATTAGGGCCTTAGCATGGGCCTCTGAACAGAGCAGGAGAGCTAACATTGAAATTTTAAAAGGGGTCTGCCCCAGTTGTTCTACAACGTCGTAGTCACTTTTTCTGATTATTTTTAGGATTTCATCCATTTCCTTATGAGTGGTTTCAGGGATAACCACAGCACGAGCCTTCGTCCTGACAGGCATTTCCAGTATCCCCTTACCCTTGTCGGTATTATCAGCAGATGGTCTTTCTTCAGGAGTGTTTAACTCTTCAATCACTGGGCCTTGCACAGAGGGTCCAACAGGTGCAGAAGCTTTTAAGGGTCCGAAAACTGCTCGGGGGGGAGCAATCTCCGGAGAAAAGATCCGGCCACTGCGGGTTATCTTGCTTGTACCCGCGATGTTCCCTATATCAGGGTCTTCTTCAGAAATCTCTTGGACTGTTTCAATTTGTTTGAAGCCGTGGTAGAAGATTTCTCCCCCATAGTTCCACAGTATCATTTTGCTTGATTGGTACGGGACAGGTCCCGACATGGTGATCTTTAAAGGTACACATTCAGAGTTAGGTGTAATCCTGACAAGCCTTTTGCAAGCCTTGGGAGGATTGTCGGAAATGGTTATGATGGCAATATCGTTGGTTGAAGTATCACAAGTATCAGGAGTAATCGGATTAAAAGTGTTAACAGGGGTTTTCTGGAAAAGTATTTCTTGAGTATCCATCAGGCATTGGACACCTGACTTCAACATTGGACAGTCACCTTGAATATTCAAACAAAAATAACAGTTTTTACCACAACCAAGAAAGATCCCGGCTCTCAACAATTTTTCTTTAATCAAAATCAAAGGACTCAACAGATTGGCAACATCAGTAACATGGAGGTTTTCCAAAATGGCATGCACATTGTGGTCGTGCTTGGGCATCAGAGCAGATATAACATTGGGCTTCTCAGGAGCGTCAAATTCAACCTCTTTGGCGTCAATTAGATCCTGAATTTTGTTCTTAAGTGCCCATCAATTATTGGTATCGTGCCCGGCACTATCGGAATGGTAAGCACACTTGGCGTTGGAGTGATAGTATGGAGAGGAAGTGTTAGGGTTTTTTGGCGCCTCCTTCAAACTGGTTAGATTCAGTTTCCGAAAAAGGGGAAGGACCTGAGCGGGCGTCATGTTGATGCGGGTGAACTGTCGTTGTGGCCGTTCAACCCGTTGCTGATTAGGTCTCGATTGATTGTTACGAGGTTGATCATTTGACAAATTTTGAATCATCACGGCCCCTACAGTCGGACGACGCTCAGTTCTTCCCAACCCCTTCTGAGAATACACAGCAGATGCTTCTTTCTTGGCTGGGAAAGGTTTTTTAACAGCTGTAGATGCAGAAGCATCCTTTTGAATCTTTCCACTTTTAATACCGGCCTCCACCCTTTCGCCGGTCAAAATCAGTTCAGTAAATCCCGCAGAGGAGCTCCCGATTAGATGGTTGAAGAAGGGGCCAGACAGGGTCCCCAGAAACATGTCAACTAATTACCTATCTGATAGCGGTGGCTTCACCCTTCCAGCCAGGTCACGCCACTTCTGGGCGTACTCCTTAAATCCTTCATTTGAATTCATCCCCATACTTTGTAACTGGGTACGAGTGGGCGCCAAATCAGCATTGTACTGATACTGACGATAGAAAGCGGCTGCCAAGTCTTCCCAATTATGGACCTCTGATCTCTCGAGCTGATAAAACCAAACTAATTGAGTGCCAGACAGGCTATCTTGGAAAAAGTGCACCCATAGATCTTTATCGGATGAATGAGGTTGGATCTTTCTAACATACGACCTCAAGTGCATTTTAGGGCAAGACAGACCGTCGTACTTGGCAAATGTTGGCACCTTGAACTTGGGAGGGATAACAATCCCAGCTACCAACCCCAGTTCCTCAAAATCCAATTCGGGCACCCTCTGTCACTCCATATCTGCCAATCTGTCTTCAAGGTTCTTATACTTGTCATCCGCTGGTGGATACTGTTGTTCTGAATAGTCTTCGTCTTCTTCCTCTTCCTCCTCTTCTACCCCAGACTCAGAAGGTACAGTGACTCCTTTCCCCTTGTCAATCCCTTCGTCAGACGTTGAAGGAAACTCAAGAGTCCTTCTAGCATCGCCCTCAAACCTTCTTCCGAAAGTGGCTACCCCCGGTCTCTTTTTCTTCTTCTTCTCTTTATTCTTCTCTAGCAGAACTTTGAGATCCTCTTGACCCTTTGCCAAGGTCATGAGGAGTTGCTGAAATTGTGAATTTTGTGCCTGTAGATTCTTTACTGTTTGCTCCAAATCCATCTTGCTGAAATAAACAGTAGAAAGATATGGAAACCTGGCTTGAAGACCTGTTTATGCATATGATGAATGGTATGTTATTCATGTAATGCATTCAAGGGTTCAAAAATTCAAATTTGTTGTAAACAAAAAGAACGCACGTCATATTAAGAAGAAATTTGTTAGTACATAAATGCCCCATGGGCGAAATATTACAAAATTCTTAATGTAAAAAGACATTGCGCATCCTCTTCGGTGCGATGTAGGTGTTGAGAGTTTCCTCCTCGTGAAGTCGGCGGGTGAGCTCTAAAACCTTCTTCTCACTGGCATAGAAGTTGGCTTCAAAAGTATGTCGTTCTTCTTTGAGTTGGATCCAACTCTTTTGCATTTCCTCCCATGATGTTGGCATGTCAGGATGTAGGATGGTGTATGGAACCTCTCCTTCCATAACAGGCTCTTTGATCAAGGGGAGAATGTGTGGATATGGCATCATAAGATTCTGGGAGCGGGTACGTACCCACTTGAGGTAAGGCTCAAGGGGGATGGAATTCTTGTGCCCAGTGTCTTACTATCCACTTTGTTAGGCATCCTCCAAACTCTGATGAACCTTTGTCGAAGTCCTTGCGCATCGTTGTCGAAGTCAAAAACTAGGTCAGGAATCAGCATGTCATGAGGGCCATCCCTCCGAGCATATCCAAATTGTCTCAAAGCTAGACAGGGGTTGTAGGTAATGCCTCCCCTAATTCCAAGTAGTGGGACATTAGGGAATTCCCCACAACGATCAATGATGATGACATTTTCTCTGGACCGAGAACACCAATGTACATCAGAATGTGTGAGGGTCATCAATCGTTGTGACCACCTCAAACCCTGCTCATTCTTCAAAACTGCTTGTGGAAGGTGAGAAATAAACCACCTTGCTAGGAGAGGAGTACAACACATGAGAACACCTCTTTTCCTCATTGTTCGTGTGTAAAATGAGTGTAGGATGTCCCCAAGCAATGTAGGTATGGGGTTCCTGGATATGAAAATCTTGACAACATTCACATCTATAAGTTGGTCAGGGTTTGGGAACAAGACCAACCCATAGATAAGGAGTGCCACAATCTCTTCAAATGCTTGTAGACCAAGAGAATTCCAGCAGTCTTATGCCTTCTCAAACAGAAACTTTGCCAAGAATCCCTTGACACCACTTCTGATTTCCCAATGCCCCTTGATATCAGATGGTTGCAAGTGTAATGCTTGAGAAACATCTTCAGTCTTTGGTTCTTTTTTCGTACCGGTGTAGGGTAGCTGATTAAGAATAGGAATTCTCAGGAGTTGAGAAAATTCCTCCAAAGTAGGCACCAACTGATAATAGGGGAATGTGAAACAGTGGTGTAGGAGGTCAAAGAATTGGAAGAGAACTTTCACCATGTCTTCTTCAATGCTGGTGTTGACTAAGCTGAGGAGTCTACCATGTCTTTCATTGAAGAGAGAATTCTCTAGAATCCTGGAAGTAAGCTCCTTGAGTTGAGGAGGGATCCTCACAAGATTGACTTGAATTGTTTTCCTGCGAAGAGATTCCATGACCTACAAAACAAGAACAAAGATGAAGATCCAAACCCTTGAAATGGTTAGTGGATGCATATGATGCTTTATGATGTTCATGATGTATGCACAAGCACATGTACAAGCAAGTCACATAAAACCCTAGTTTCAGGCTTCAATGAGGTTTTATAGGTAAGTACCCTCTTAAGTTTAGTTGGCTCAAAACCTGTCCTATAAATAGTAACCGGGTTCTAAGGAGCTCAATATCATTGGATTGTTTTCTATGTTCATTGTTTTGGTTTAGCCACTTAACTAGCGACCAAAATATTCCAAGAAAACAACCCTCAATGAGTGTAGTATCGAGTATCTACCAACTTCGGACTGCACCAAAGCCGGTCACCTCACTACCCCTAATAAAAGGCCAAGATGGTCAAGTAAGGTTCTAGTTCATTAGTGCTTAATGACATCACTCAGCGGCCCCGTATTCTCTTTGATTAACTCAAAGGCTACCGGTACTCACAAATATGTCGCACTAATATAGCTATTGCTTCAACCGTGTCGGTATACCCCACACAATTTCCACAACATATTGCTATCTATGAATGTTTCCCAAATCCGGGTGGAGGATTTCAAGCCCAAACAAGAGAACTAAAGTGTAAAGCAATCAAAGCAAACAATAGTCATGCAAAGGGTGATCTAAGCCCTAAGGTTACTCCACTTAAAAAATAAGTCTCCAGCAGAGTCGCCAGTTCTGTGATACGGTGGGAGAACTGACATGGGATTTTGCGTTTATGTTCGCAAATGTTTCGGTTTAGTAAGAGTCGCCACCGACTTTTATTTTATCCTAAGGAAAGGTCAAAAAGCACAGGAAAGACCTTTGAGATGTCTTCTTGGGTTCGGGGAGTAGATTATAGAAAGGGAACGTATTAGCACCCTTTCTATCCATGGTTATCCACGGGCTCTTAGTTACTTGCTTAGATCACTTGCTTTGCATTTCTATTGTTTGAAATGGTGCTTTTCAATTGTTTGAAATGGTGCATTGTGTGTGATTTTGAAAGATGTTTTGAAAAGAGGCCATCGTTGTGGCAACCTTTGTAATAATTCTTATTTGAATGTATACAAAGATGTTTTTGTCTTTTGAAAAGTTTTCAATATTTGAAAGTAGGGTTTTGAAATTGTGTTATGAAGTGTGTTTTGAAAGTAGCAAGGATGTTTCTACAAGCTTGATCAAGTAGCTAAGAGTTATCTACCCTATTTTACTCAAAGATCTTTCTTATGTTTTTAACCCTTTTAACAGTGGTATTTCACCATTGTATTTAGTGAACAACCTTGTGTTAGGATGTTAACGGGACAGCCGCGGGTCATCATATAGACCATGATAGCAATAGTGTCAAGTATCTTTGGCAATTTTCTTGAGGGACTTGATCATTTTTGTTTAGGCAACTAAGATAGCGTCATCGAGGGACTATGATCTTTTTGTTTGTTTTTGTTTTGCCAAATTACTCAACATGCAACCATGGCCCATTTTTGAAGGCAACAAGTGGATGAAACCCTAGGGGTGCAAGTGTGCATTGTGTTTGTTTTTCATGCATATTTATCTTGGATTAGGTCAAACTAATTGTTGATTTTATTTGCATACAAACCCTAGGTCTAAGCATGGCATAATTGAAAGCTTTTAAATGTGCGAGAATTTAAATGCTACACTATTACAACATGATATGGGGAGGGGGGTACAAATTTGAATTGGGGATATTTAACAAGAAATTAAACCCTAGATTACTATTACAACCAAATTGAATGTACAAGATACAATATTTAAATGTACAATAATTGAAATAAATACAATAAATAAATGTAAATAACATGTATTATGCCAAAATGTTTTTTTAGTATGTAAAAAGTATTTTTCAATGTGAAAAGTAAAATAAAAAGAAAAAAGTCAATTTTTATTATTTTTCTATTTAGGGCAAGAAACCCTAATTTTCTTAAATAAATAGCATTATTTATTATTTATTTACAATAATATATTAACTTATACAAAAAATAAAAGTATATTGTAAAAATAATATTTTTAGTGCAAAATATTAATACAAATGAAAATGCAATATTTTTGTATTTTTGTCCTAATTATTTAATAAAATAAAGTATATAAAATATAAATATATTAAATATATATAAAACTAGAAAGTATTTATTTACAAAAATGTGTATAACCAAGAAAATGTTTTCAAAAAATAATAAATGAAAATAAATGTATTTTTACATTACTTTACGTTTTAATAAAAAAGAAAATAAAGCATTCAAATATTTTTTATACTAGTAATAATTAGAATAAATTCCAAATAAATATAAAAATTTATGAAAATAATTTTTAGGTATTTTTTATGTTAGAAAATAAGATATTAAAATAAAAAATGAAATAAAATGCAAAGAATGACAAATATGCAAGCAAATGGGCCAGGGGGGTGCAAACTGAATATGCATGTGTGAAAAGCAAAAGCAACTCAGGCCCAGCCCAAGCAACTTCATCTTCTTCCTCAGTTTCAAACAACACACGCGTTCTGTACTTCCAATGCTATCTCCTGATTCTTTGATTTTTTAACAAAACTCATAACATGAACATTGTAGAGAATTAAACAACGAATTCAACCATATAAAAAACTTGGATTAACTCTCAAAGACCAGAGAGAATTTCTCTGGCCCTAATTTCTAACCTAGTTTTTTTAGAAAGTTCATGAGTGAAATTCTGTCAACACGATTAATGTAAATGAAAACTAAGCATATGTATGGCTTCAGGGCTATGAGTACAACATATTTCATTCACAAACCTAGGCCTAACCATTCCTAAATAGAGATATAGAAGTCCATGAAATACCTATTTCAGTTGACTTCGAGCTGGACAATGTGGCAACCTTCAATGGTGTTTGAGCTTCTGTTGAGCTTGCCTGAGGTCCAAGGAAGCTTCTCCAATGCTTGGCTTGCTTTGAAACAACTTGAATCGTGCTGTAGAACTCAATCTGCAGAGCTTTGAAATGAAAATGACAAAGTGTGTTAGAGGTGTTACAGCTTGCAATGGGGGCCTGGGATAGTTTAGGTGAGTTGATTGGAAGGTGTTGGAACTATCTTAGGACAAAACGCACGATGGAATTTTGTTATGGCTTGCAAAATGCAGAACCTGCCCTGTTTTGCAGAAAAAACAGTGATTCTGAGTATGAGGAGGTACGAGTGATGAAAGGGTCGTGATTTAGGCTTGTTGGGATGTATGGAACTTTTTCACAAAGTTCTTGTAAGCTTGTGTTAACAGATATGAGAGGTTGCTTGTGTTTTGCAAGTTTTCTTCTCCTTGAAGCAAGAGAATGGAAATATGTTATAGCCCTTTACCATCCCTCCTATCATGCTGCATCTTTTTCTCTTGGTTCCTGGAATTGATAGCTTCAATCTTGCTTCAGAGATATGGCCCCATACCTCAAGGATTTTGGTTTGACATAAAGTGCACTTTTACAAAAATGGTATTTTACCTTTTTCCAAATAAGGGTTAATCTTGTATGTAATGTCCAAATGGCCAAGATAACACCTTAATTCAATGGTTAAGCATTAAATTATGAAGTGCAAGTTTGTTTTGAGGCCTGCAAGCTAGCACAAAACATGCTGATTTGAAAATGCAAGTTTGTATGAACATGTATTGGTCATGGACAAAAGTGAGTTTTTGCCAACTTCCAACATTCGATTCTCTCTAACCACAAGGGTGTTTGAGGAGTTATTGGACAATTTGGAAAGCTTGGAACATGTACTACAATCCATATTTGCAATGCAACCTTAAATTCCAAGTAGAACTATGTGAAAAGTGGCCAAGAAGATGGGTCCAAATCCTGTCTAGATTAGGGCAAATTTTCTCTAAGTTAAAAGTTTTAGATACCCTTGTTTCAAAAATCATAACTTGAGATACAAGATTATTTTGAGAAAACTTTGTGAATCAAAGTTGTATACTTTGTGATGGACTACAACTTTCATGTTGCAAGTTTTGTTTTAATCCATTTTCATCTTGGTGAACAAATGGGACAAAGTTAGGAAAATATAAGAAAATTTTATAACTTAGAAAAATTCTAAGTTATGAAATTTTTCATTTTAAACCCTAATTTGAATTTTTGGGTTTCTTGATGAACAAGTTTCATAACTTGACATATCTTGATGAAAAATGACCCTTGGCACTTGATTTTGTCCAAAAAGTCAAAGTTTGACTTTTCAGTGTACAGTCAAATTTTGATCAGTTGATTGAAAAATTCATCTGTCCATCCTATGCATTTGAGATCTTTTGAACTTGTTGAATGGTTCAAGACAATGTCATTGAGTCCTTGAGTCCATATGTGAGCTTGATTTTCCATTGGTTAGGTCAAACAGTCAAAAATTGCCTTTGTGCAGTCAAAACCCTAAAAATGACCATTTTGCCCTTTGGGTGATCTGATCAAATTTCTTGTGGAATTGTGATCCAAACTTGATCAAATGGTTCATATGAGTTCATAATGTTGATGTGGGTCAAATTTCATGAGGTTTGACTGTCAATTGGCCACAGTTGACTTTTTCCCCAATACAGCTGATTTCTAGGTCAATTGTCCAATTGACTGGGTAAAGATTTGAATCATGGCTTGAAACTTGGTATGGGCAAACTTGTGAATCCAACATGAAGTATGAAAGTCACTTTGGGCATTGTGGGTCAAAATATCCCTGTGCAAACTCAAACCCTAATTTAGGTCAACAGTGCAAGGAGGTGTCTTGAGCTGAGCAAACCCTAGCTCGATCTTGAGTTCCAAGGGCTTTGTGATGAGAAATGTTGATAAAAGGAGAGGGAAAATTTTTGGGTACAACAAATACCAATGTTTCCTTCTTCACCATAGTTGAAACAAATCATCTCTTAATGTTTGCACTCAGATATAGCATGTCCCATCATACCACAACGGAAACACCTCTTCACCTCAGTAGTACATACATTGCTCTTATGACCAGGTTTTCCACATTTGAAGAAAACAACACCACCAGGAGCACTCCCCAACTAGTTCTATAACCCTGAGCCACTTTATGTTTACCTTTACCAACTGGGGCATCATAAGGATTACCACGGTTATGTTAGTGCTTACCCCTCTTATCATTAATAATCTTATAGTGAGCATTATTATCCTCTTCATAGATCCTGCAACTATCAATCAAATCAGCAAAGACACGAATCTTGTATTATCCAACTGCCTTCTTGATCTTTGGGAGCAACCCATTCTCAAACTTGATGCACTTTGAAAACTCAGCATCTGCCTCGCTATAGTGTGGGTAAAACTTAGCCAACTCAGCAAAATTTGCAGCATACTTGTTGTACCCCAAAATTTTCCCTCCCGTTTTCACACAAGACATACTCCTAGAGATTCTCAATTGCTCAAGGTTGACCAAGAATTGACCAGACAAAGTCTCCTCCTAGGGCAATGAACCCCCAACTAGGGTTCCAATTTTTATCAAGATGGTTGAGCTCCAAAGGTATCAAATGTTCTCCATGGTCCTAATATTCCTTCAAGATTATCTATGCCATATTTCATGTCTTGCACAATAAGTTTGCTCAGTCAATTGCTCAAATATTGGAAAATCAACTATGTTAGGTCAAAAGTCAACTGCGGCCCATGTATAGTCAAACTCCAAGATTTTTGGTCAACATCAACATTTTGAAGTAATATCCATCATTTGATAAAGGGTTGATCATGATTCCTCAAGAAATGCTCCTAACCCATCAAAAGTCAAAAATGGCAAATTAGGGTTTCTATAGGAAAAGTCAACTAAACTTTGACCAAGCATAACTTTCTCATACTTTCTCATAAATTTTCCAACAAAAGCTAATTTTGAAGAGAATCCAATTACCTACAACTTATCTTCATCCCCCAAGATCAATAAATTCACCATTTGAAATATATGAGCTCAAACATTACAGGTCATTTTCAAAAAGTCAACAAAATCCACTTTTTACTAAGACCTTTTACATCAAGATAACATATACAAATGAAAAATTGATCAAAATAGGGATTGAAGTAGACATCTTGGGCTTTCCAAAAAGTAAAAGATCATCATCATGAGATAAAAATTGAGCAAGTTATGGCTTGCCCAAGTTGGGAAAAGTTTGGAAATTTGAAGAATTGTGCATTGAGCAAATTTGAATTTTGGGTCAATGGCCTAACTTTTTAAGGTTCAAATATCTTCCTAAGATCATAGAGGATCTCTAATCTTATTTTTGCATGCCCTTGAATTTTCTACCTATTTTTACATATTTATTTTAATTTATTTTCAAATAAATATAAAATAAATAGTACAAAATAATTGGAAATGGGCTTAGGCATTTGGGCTATTGTTTTGACTTGTCTTGAAGCCCAAGATTTTGTGCACAAGTGACCAGGTTCATCCAAGAAAGGATAAGGCATGTTTTAGAAAATTTGGAAGACTTTGAATTTGTTGGATTCTTATTGGAAAACATGAGTTATGGCCATAATCTTTTCCATTAAATGGTTTCTCCTCCATCTACACTATAAGAACAACACTCTAGCCAGCCAAATGCACACACAAAAAGCCTAGAGAACTGCTGCCCATTTCACCCAAAAACTCAAAAATTATCAAACCTAAATTTCAAATTGCAGCTGGTTTTAATCCCAAACAAAGACTAAAACATATTCCTGGAAGCCTCCTGGATCGTTCCCAGCCATTACCAAGTCCTAAAATAGTCTGAAGCGTGTTTTAACCACCCCACAGTTTGCGTTCTTTTCTTGATTATGATTTCTTTGATTTATATGATATAAATGCATTTTAATCATGCATTATTAACCACTATTATGTTTGCAAGCTTTCTGTATGGTTAGATTTGAGTTTTGGCGCAGGAATCGAATGCCACCATTGTTAGGGTTCCAAGCTCAAAATTGGGATTTCTAGAAATAGCAAAAATTAGACCTAACCAAGGGTCTCTGTGGGCTCAGGAGGTTGAGGCCAATTCATCCATGGCCTCACCATGAATTTATCATGCGTATATTTGTTTTTTTTGTCTACATATGCTATAGTGACAGACGAAAACTGTCACTATAGGTCCAAGGCTAAGACGACGGACAAAGGTGGAAGATGAATGTGTGGCAGACTCTCACTGGATAATTCAAATCCAGCGTGCATTTTTTATTTTTTAGATAATTCTGATTAAATTTGGTATATAATATTGTTTTATTATTTGGATCAATGAATGATTAATAGCTCAGATGGTGATGAGGCGTGTGTATAAGGGAGAGGACCTGGGTTCGAGTCCCAGGTCCAACATATTATTTTTCTAACATTTGTTAACTACAGATTCAGTACACGCTAGCTACACCAGTCCAACATACGCCTCCAGATCACCACCACTAGATCTTGATTGATCTAGATCATAAGGTTCCAACATGCAAGTGCACCATGAGCCATCAAAAGCGCTCCTCACTGAATCCCAGCACAGTTTCTGATTTGGGCCTAGAGTTTTTGACAACAACACATCCCCATTTTTGCTTTTGATGACCAGACCCACTTTGCATTTTTTTTGTATTGTTTTATTTCTTTTTTTATTTTGTTTTTCTTGATTATTCATTTAATTAGCCAAATAATAAAAAAAAATCACAAAAAATTAAGATTAGATTTTTATTAAATAATTAATTTGTTGAATTAATTAATAATTATTTTAACCATTTTTTTCTTTTAATTAAAATTGAATTAGAACTTAGGATTTAATTTAGGTTTAATCATTTCTTTTTCATAATAAAAACTAAACAAAAAAAAGAACTTAGACTATTCCTTAATTTATTTTTATTTTTTTAAAATAGACTTTAGGATGTTCATTTTAAGTATTTTCCTAAATGAAAATAAAACCAAAAAAGACTTTCATTCTTAGGATTTTTTTCGACGTAATATTTCATTTCACGCGCATTATTTTTATTCTTGCATTTTATATAATAATATAACTGATTATGGGATGTAATAGTCTAGATTTAAAATCCCGCACTTTATTTTTGCACCTTTTTTATGTAACTGTCCCGAAGCCTTGTAATAGTCGTAGGACTTTATTTCTCGCTTTTACATTTCTTATATGTTTGTATATAAACTGTTAGTAAAATTATGCGTGCATGACAAGATTAAATGAATTAACCAGTAGGTCACTAACTTTAAGATAAATATCTGAAAAAAGCACATTGTTGCTCACTTGCACCCTTAGGGTACTCCACACTTGGTTGCCTTCGGAAATGGTCATGTCCCTCGAACGTAGGGATATCTTAGCAAAGACCCTTAATCTAAAAGTCATCAAAAATATCATAGTCCCTTAATGTCCCTCGAGTCACCTTTCGGTAAATGATCTTGTCCCTCGATGTTGCCTATATGATAACAGTCCCTTCGAAATACTAAGATATCTATACATGTTGCCTTCAATGACAATAACGTTCCTTTCGATAGTCCCTCAACATTCGACGATAGGGCTACCTACTCACTAATAGTAGGATAGCATTGTCTAAAGGGGTAGGACGAAAAGAACATCCTTTTTCGAGTAGGTAGATAACTATTAGGTACTTGCTCAAGAACAACTTTTTCACACTTACACAACTTCAAAAACTACTTTCAAAAACGTTTTATCACACTCTTGAGGACTGATACAAGAGTTACCATAAAGCAAACAAAAACTTTCAAAACACACAAACACACAAACAATTTTCAAAATGAGAAAGTACATAAGATCCCGTGGAAAACCACGGATGGAAAGGGTGCTAACACCTTCCCTTTCCATAATCTACCGCCCTTACTCAGAAAATCTCGAAAAAGGTCTTTTTTCTGTTATTTTCACCCTTTCCTTTGTTGGATAAAAGAAAATTCGGTGGCGACTCTTGCTTACCGCGATATTTGCAAACAAAAAACGCAAACCAGTATAACAGTCAGTTCTGCCACCGTATCAAAGAACTGGCGACTCTGCTGGGGAAAATATAAAGTGGGGTTTACCTTAGGGTCTAGATCATTTTGCTTCTTTGATTGTTTGTTTACTTTACTTTTAAGGGTACTGTTTGGGTTACTATATATCCTACACCCGGATCTCGGGAAATCTTTTAGGTAAGTAGCAATAGATCGTGGAAACTGTGTGGGGTATACCGACACGGTTGAAGCGATGGCTATGTTGATGCGGCACTTTAGTTGGTACCGGTAGCCCTTGAGTTAATCAAGGAGAATACGGGGCCGCCGCGTGGTGTCATGAAGCTTCAACTGACCTTAGAACTTTTAAATGAACAACTTGGCCATTAGGACGTAGTGAGATGGCCATATTTGGTGTATTCCCAAAGTCGGAAGATACTCGATGCTACACTCATTGAGATTTGACTATTGAGTTTTGTTTGGTTGCGAGTCAGTCGCCTATCAAATGAAACTTGTGGGAAGGATCCGTGATATTGAGATCCCTTAGAACCCAGTTACTATTTATAGGACAGGTTGAACCAATCCAACTTCAAGAGGGTATGACCTTAAAACCCATGCAACCCTTAAACCTAAGGTTTTTGTGTGATTTGCTTGTGCTTGCTATATCTGTGATTTCTTAACATAATCATGACATCATAACATGGCATATCATACTAACCATTTCAAGGATTTTCTAGGGCTAATCTTTGTCTAGTTTTGTAGGACATAACATCCGCTCGCAGGGACACTATCCAAATAAACCTTGTTAAAGTACCTCCTCAACTCAAGGAGTTAGCATCAAGGATTCCTGAAAGTTCTCCCTTCACTGAAAAACATGGTCGACTTCTCAACATGGTCACTTCAAACCCTGATGCGGAAATGTTAAAGGTGCTCTTTCAGTTCTTTGACCCATTGCACCACTAATTCACTTTTCTTGATTACCAGTTAGTGCCTACTATGGGGGAGTTTTCTCAGTTATTAGGGGTACCTATCCTTAATCAGCTACCATTCAACAGTATGGAAAGAGACCCAAAGCCTGAAGACATTGATCAAGCTCTGTCTTTACAACGGTCTGATGTAGTGGCAAATTGGGAAACTTGAAGAGGTATTCAAGAATTTCCAGTTAAGTTTCTATTTGAGAAAGCTCACTATTGTTAGGATAACCTGGATTTACAAGCTTTTGAAGAAGTGTTGGCCCTCCTCATCTACGGGATGGTACTATTCCCTAACACGGACCAACTCATAGATGTGAATGCGGTTAAGATTTTTCTGTCGCATAATCTGGTGCTTACTTTACTTGGGGATATTCTACACTCTCTGCATACTCACACTCTAAATAGAAGAGAGACCCTTCTTTGTTGCACTCCGCTATTGGCTAGGTGGTTTATTTTGCACCTACCTCGGTCCGTTTTGAGAAATGAGCAGGGTATGAGATGGTCTCATAGGCTGATGTCCCTTACACATTCGAATATTCATTAGTGTTCGCAATCCTCGGAGAATGTTACTATTGTACCCTAAAATTTTCCCTCTCATTTTACTCAATACATGCTCCTAGAGATCCTTAAGTTGCTTAAGTTTGCCCAAGAGTTGACCAGACAAACTCTCTCATATGGCAGTGTACCTGAAATTAGGGTTTCCATTTTCATCAAGATGGTTGAACCAAAAAGGCCTCATATGCTCTCCATGGTCTTAATATGTTCTCAAGACCCTACATGTCGAGTTTCATGCCTTGCACAAGAAGTTTGCTCAGTCAATTGCTCAGATGCTTGAGAATCGATTGTATTAGGTCAAAAGTCAACTGTAACCCACATACAGTCAAACTTCAATATTTTTGGTCAACATTAAAGTTTTGAAGTGACTTTCCTCATTTTATCAAGGTTTGATCATGATTCCTCAAGGAATGCTCCAAATTCATCAAAACCCAAAAGTTGCTAAATTAGGGTTTCTTAGTAAAAGTCAACCCAACTTTGACCAAGCATAACTTCCACATGCTTTATCAGAAATTTTACATCCAAAGCTCATTTTGAAGAGGATTCCATTCCCTACAATTCATCTTCAACTCACAAATTCAAAATATGCACTCATAAAGAGATATGAATTTCTACATTATGGGTCCTTTTGAAAAGTCAACAAAAACACCTTTTGGGTCAAAGTTCCTTACATGAACATGGAAGACTCAATTGAGATGAGACCAAAAGGGTTGCTTATGGGACATCCTAAACTTTCTAAAAAGTCAAAGAACACCTCTCTAGGGTTAAAATTGTAAGAGATATGCCTTATCAAAGTTGACCTTTTTTGCAAAATTGTCAAAAGTCAAATATGCTCAAAAATGCATTTTTTGCTAAATGGGCCTAACTTTTTATGCTTGAACCTCACTTATAATGTGGTCCACGACTCAAATATTCATCCACGTATTATTTGCTTCATTTAGCAATTTATTTTGATTTTGTTATTAATTAAAAATTGAATTAAATCAAATAATTGGTGAATAATAGCAAAGATATGATTTGATTTGGTTTTTGGACAAGTTGGCAATCAAGATATGCTGAATTATCAAGGCCAAAACGAATCAAGCATAATTGGTACAAGAAAGGGAAGATTTGGCTCAAAATAACAAGCTTGCATATGGCTAAAGAATAAAATCAAATCTCATCAAACTTCAAGATTCAATCCAAGTTTGTAACCCTAATTCATCCCTAGGTATATATAGGACAAGAACATAGCAAAAAATAGGGGTTAGCAGGCGTGAACAAGTAGAACAAAACTTCAAAATTTGACAAAAGTTGTGACTCGTTTTCAAGCTTGGAGGCCAATTCAAGCCATTCTAGCACTGCCAAATGATTCTTAGAACTTCCCAGAAGCTAACAAAATCAGTTGCACGACTCCACACGTCCAGAACCGCCCTCTAGACGTCACGCGGTTTGCATTCTTTTTCAGATTTCATTGCTATGATTCTTCCATCATAAACGTGTTTCAATGGTATATTTGTGTTTGTTGTCATGTTTGCATCATGTCTGGACCATTTAATTGAAGTTTTAACGCTTGTATGAACATTTACCATAGTTAGGGTTTGTCTTGTTGTTTTGGGGATTTCAAATGCAGGAACAATTGGCCCTAATGAAGGATACCATTGTGATCAGAGGATCAAACCCAATCGATGCATGGTCTTGAATCTTATTTATATTGCTTGTATGTAATTTTTGAAAGTCACATGGTTATAGCCATGGACGCTTGTCCGTAGGTACAAGTTGCAGGCCTAACACGACAGAGGAGGAAGAAGATGATGATGTGTTCAACCATCATTGGGTCATTCAAATAAAATGCGCGTTTTTGTTTTAATTCAGTAATCCACGTTGCTTTCATATATTATATATCATTGTTATTATACTAACAAATGAAACATGGTAGCCCAGTGGTGAAGCGCGCATGGTATGAGTGAGAGGACCTGGGTTCGATCCCAGGTCCCAATAATTTTCTTTATTTCACTTTCTTGTAACAGATCTAGTGCATTGCCATCCTAGACGCCCACCATACTCCACCAATCTCCAGCCAGTGGATTCGTCACCCATTGAATCTAACGCATAGGCATTGAGGGACCATGATGCACCCTCAAGTCAACGCTACAAGGAATCCAAGGCTGACTGGGCTTGGAGTGTTTTGGACCTTAGAAAACTCAGATTGGCACCCCCTAGAGTTGATATTCAACACAGGCCCATTTTCTTTTCTTTATTTATTTCTTTTATTTTAATTATTTTTCACCAAATTAATTACCTTTTTTTTTAATCATAAAATCAATAAATCACAAAACACCAAATAAGCATTTTTTTAATAAAATATTTATTTTAATTTAATTAGAAATATAGGATAACTTAATTTCTTTTTTTCTTAATTAAAAGCAATTAGAAATTAGGGTTTTAATTAATGTGCAATTACATTTATTTTCTCAAATAAAAAACCAAAAAATACACAAAATCTTTTTGTACAAAATATTTTATTTTCTTGAAATTATTTAATTTAACTAGATTAGGTTAATTTCAACTTCTTTTTTGTAATTAAAAATAATTAGAATTAGGGTTTTATTGTACATAATTTAATTAACTCTTTTCCCAAAAAATAACTTTAATATTTTCCTAGTCAATTTTTAGGGTTTTGACTTTCTCCTCGCATTTAATTTTCCGTGCGCATTTTAATTTTTTTAATTATTATTGTACCTGTTTCGAGTTTGTAAAAGTTTTAATTAGGGTTTTATTTACTGCTTTAATCCCCGATTCTTTGGTTATGTAATTAATCCCCATCCCCCGAAGCCTTGTAATAGCTAGGTTTATTTTTCGCATTTTTAATTCCTGCAAATATTTAACTGTCTAGATGTATGCTAAATGGATTGTATGGCAAGAATATCTGAAATTAAAACGGTAGATCACTTAATGTGTAAAGATTAAATAACTGAAACAATTCATATGCACACATTCACTCCTAGGGTTTACCTCACTTCAGTTGCCTTCGGTAAAACAGTCATTAAGCACATGAGATTTTAGTGGTTGCCCTCCTGTCTAAGAGATCAAAATGTCCCATTCGAATGTTGTCTCGGAAATGTTGCCTCGGAAAGATCTTAAGACTCTAGGGTTACTACTAAAGTTTTCTAACTGTTGCTTTAGTGATTGTACTTGTCCCTTTCGAATGTCCCTTACAACTCCAACGACGGGGCTACCTACTCCTTAATAGTAGGATAGCGCTGTCTAAAGGAAACGAGAACAAACAATCTTTTTTTCGAGTAGGTAGAACTTTAAGTACTTGCTCAATAAAAACTTTTCACACAAACACCTTTCAAAACAAATTTTCAAAACAAACTTCATCACATCCTTGAGGACTGATACAAGGGTTATCACGAAGTAAAACATTTTTCAAGACAAACACACACAAGAAATTTGAAAAATGAGCAAGTACCTAAGAGCCCGTAGATAACTACGGATAGAAAGGGTTCTAACACCTTCCCTTTCTATAATCTACCCCCCGTACTCATAATATCTCGAAAAAAAGGTTTTTTCTGTTCTTTTTCCTTTTCCATGATTCGATGAAATAAAAGTCGGTGGCGACTCTTGCTTACCGCGATATTTTGCGAACAAAAAACGCAAAACGCAAACCAGTAAAAATAGTCGGTTCTGCCACCGTATCACAAAACTGGTGACTCTGCTGGGGAAAAATAAGTGGGGTATACCTTAGGATCTAGGTCATTAAAATTGCTTCTCTTGATTGTCTTGATTGCTTTACTTTTGAGAGTTTGTTTGGGGTTACTGTAGATCTTACACCCGGATCTGGGGGCACTCATTAGGTAAATAGCAATAGATCACGGAGACTGTACGGTGTAGACCGATATGGTTTAAGCGATGGCTGTGTTGGTGTGTCACTTTGGTTGGTACCAGTATCCTTCATGGGGAAACGAGGAGAATACGGGGCCGCCGCATGGTGTCGTGAAGCACTAACGGACCTTAAAACCTTAGTTGAACAAACTTGGCCATTAGAAAGTAGTGAGATAGCCCGCCTCGGTGTAGAGTTGAGGATTGGTTGATACTCGATGCTACACTCATTGAGATCAGACTTTCGGGATATTTTGGTCGCAAGAAAAGATTGATTGAGCTGAAACAATGCCCGATAAAGGATGGTCAGTGATATTGAGATCCTCTAGAACTCGGTTACTTTTTAAGACAGGTTTGAAACCAACTAAACTTCAAGAGGGTATTACCTTTAACCTCATGCAAGCCTTAAACCTAAGGACTTGGTGTGATTTGACTGTGTTTGCTATACCTGTGTTTGCTATACCTATGGTTCATCATAACATCATGCATCATAACATGGCATCCATTCTTATTGCACTAACCATTTCAAAGACCAAGGGAATTTATCTTTGTTCTGTTTTGCAGATCATGGCTTCCGTTCATAGAAACACTATCTGAATCATCTTTGTGAAGATACCTTCCCAACTCAAAGAGCTAGCATCAAGGGTTTCTGAAATTTCTGCATTCACTAAGAGACATGGTCGACTTCTCAACCTGGTTACTTCAAACTTTGATGAAAAGATGATGAGTGTACTCTTTTAGTTCTTTGATCCCAAGCACCACTGCTTCACCTTTCCAGACTATTAGTTGGTACCTACCTTGGAAGAATTCTCTCAGTTGTTGGATATACCCATTCTTGAACAGTTGCCCTTCACGGGTCTAGAAGAAGTTCCTAAGCCATAAGTCATTGCCTCAACTTTGCACATGAAACGGGACGACGTGGTATCCGATTGGGAAACCAGAAGCGGAGTCAAAGGTTTTCTAGCTAAATTTATGATAGACAAGGCCCGTCTGTTTTGGGATGATATGGATTTTCAGGATTTTGAGGAGGTATTGGATCTTATAATCTATGGGTTAGTCCTATTCCCTAATCCAGGCTCATTCGTAGATGTGAATGCTATCAAGATTTTCCTCTCTCGCAACCCTGTGCCTACCTTGCTCGTAGATATTTTGCACACTCTCCATACTCGTACCATGAAAAGAAGAGGGATTCTTATGTGCTACATGTCATTGCTGTCGAGGTGGTTTATTTATCACCTCCCTAAGTCCATACTGAAGAATGAAGAAGGTTTGGGGTGGTCGCAAAGGATAATGTCACTCGCTCATACGGATATTCATTGGTGTTCCCGAGCTATGGAAAACACTGCTATTATTAACCGCTATAGGGAGTACCCTAATGTCCCATTACTTGGTATCAGAGGGGGTATAACCTACAATCCTTGTTTAGCTCTGCGACAATTTGGTCACGCTCGAAGGGATGGTCCCCATGAGTTACTTATCTAGGGCATTGTATTCAACTATGAGGATGATGTTAAAGAGTATCGCCGGAGGTTCATACGAGCTTGGGGCATGGTAAACAGATCTGGTGCCAAGGCTTTGGGGCCAAAGACTTCCATTTCTATGGAACCTTACCTCCAATGGGTACGAGCCCGTGCCCATAAGCTTATGATGCCCTATGTGGCCGTTTTACCAGTGATTATGGAACCCACTACTGAAGAAGGCATTCCTTACACGGTTCTCTATCCTTACATGCCCATTGATCTTGAGGAATTACAGAGATCTTGGATTCAGTTGATGAAGGAGTGGGATACTTACAGGGATCAGTTCCATGCTCAGGAGAGGAAGGTTTTAGAACTCACAAAGCAACTCCATGAGGAAAAAGGACTGGATGATTATCTCGGCACAAAGAGGAAGCATCCATGGGAATTTTGATGTCTTTTATAGTTTCAGATTCATTTTTAATTGTAATGCTTAAAAGGAATTTTGAACCTTCAAATTCAGCTAATAAAGTTTTTGTTTATTCAGCTAAGTATGATGGGGTGTCTTGCCCAAAGCTCCATCTCCGCTCTTATGTCAGAAAGATCCTGCCCCAAACCGCTGATAGAAATCTGTGGGTTCATTTCTTTCAAGATAGTCTGTCAGGGACTCAGCTTGAATAGTTCTACCAACTAGAGGGAGAAAATGTCCGAAACTGGGAAGATCAGGCTGCTGCTTTCTACAAGCAGTATCAATACAACGCCGACCTTGCTCCTGCTCGTACTCAACTCCAGAGTATGTCCATGGGTGCAAGTGAAGGATTTAAGGACTATGGACAGAAATGGAGAGACTTGGCTGGAAGAGTTCAACCCCCGTTGTTTGATAGGGAGTTGGTTGATATGTTTCTGGGGACACTATATGGTCCATTTTTCAATCATTTGATCGGCAGCTCATCAGCTGGTTTCACTGAGCTGATTTTAACCGGAGAGAGAGTAGAAGCTGGGATTCGTAGCGGTGATATACAGAAATATGACTATTCAAGCTCAGTAAAGAAGCCTTTTGCTGGTAAGAAGGAAGCCAGTGCCATCTATAGCCAGAGGGGCCAAAAAAGTGTTGAACATCGTCAGACAGTAAGTGCCGTGATGATACCTAGACCTGCATTTGCTCCACAATGCAACAATCAACAAAGGGTGGAAAGACCACAATGGCAGTTTACCCGCATCGACATGACATTGGCTAAAGTGCTACCTCACCTGCTGAGATCCAACTTGGCAACCTTGAAAGAGGCTCCCAAGAATCCAAATACCACATCTCCCAGATATAATTCGAATGCCCAGTGTGCATATCATTCTGAGAGTCCTAGCCACAATACAAATGATTGTTGGGCTGTGAGGAACAAAATACAAGACTTGATTGAAGCCAAGGAAATAGATTTCGATGCTCCAGAGAAGCCCAACGTCATAACTTCTCCCATGCCTAAACACGGTCGTGGAATTAATGCTGTTAACACTGATTTGTTTGTTACCTCTGTTGATGAAGTTTCTACTCCTCTCATGACTGTCAAGAAGAATTTTCTGTTGGCCGGTTTATTTACGGGTTGTGGTGAAGATTTCCACATGTGTTCGTTTCTACCTTCTGGTTTCCGTTTGCTGAAATTAGGTGTTCAACGCCTGATAGATACCAAGGAAATTCTATTTGAGAAAACTTCGGTTCCCGTTGTTCCACCTGAAGACGTTGCTATTATAACCATTTCCGCCAATCCTTCCAAGGTTTCCTCGAGAAGACCTGTTAGGATTACATCTACTCCAAGAATTGCTCTGCTGATAATTATTGTTCCTGGTCATGTCCCGTATGTCTCGGACAAAGCTGTCCCATGGCATTATGGTACTAATGTATACTATCATGGAATCAAATAAGATCTGAAAGATAAAAAGGTTGATCCTGATATTGGTAACATTGTCAGAACCATCAAAATCACCCGAAGTGGAAGGGTCTTCTCTCCCGAGATTTCCCCTAAGACTGTCAACAAGCCAATCGTCATTCCATCTGCTGTTCCTGCTAGTACATCCACTACAGTTGCTGTTCTTACTCCAGTTATTACCCTTGTCGGCGAATCGTCTGATACCCGCGACAAAGAAATTATAGGTGAGCCTTCCCGGACGGAGGCGCCTAAGAAAATTGTTGTGGAAGCCTCTAAGCAAGAAATGGAGGAAATATTGAAAATCATTAAGAAGAGCGACTACAATATGGTCGAGCAGCTGGGACAGACCCCATCTGTTGTACCCCAAAATTTGCCCTCCCTTTCTTTAGGAAACCATCTTGGATTTTCAAGGTCCCTCTGAAACAAATCCAAGTCCTGAGTTATCCTTTTGCCCAAGCAAGCCACTTACAAGAGCAAGATGATCTCACGAACTCCAAAAACAACGCTTTTATCTTGAGAAAAATCAAATTCTAAGTACTTAGAACGTTTCTCTAAAATGAGTGTTTAAGGAAAAAATCAGCGCTTCAGAACTTCTGGACCCATTCCAGATAAAAACGGTCAGAAGTTGCAAGCTTGGCTCAGCGTGGTCAGAAGTTGGATTTTCAGCAGCTACATCAGTTCAATCAGAAGTTGTAAACGTGGTTCAGTATGTAAGCCTCAAACAGAACATGCGCCTTCAGCAGTTACACAAGCTCAGTCAGAATTTGCTAAAGGAATGCAAGAGAAGCAGGGAAGTCTGAAGGCTCCTTCAGAACAGGTTGAAATCAGAAGATGAAAGATCAGAAGAGTGGGTGTTACACTGATACAAAATCTCTAAGCCCAGGAAATCCAGAAGTAAATCCAAGGAACGTACCAGAAAACCAGGAGAATCTCCAGAGCTTACTAAGACAACAGGAAGCCAAGGCCAGAGCATGGTTTACGCTGCTGATTCAACGTTGGTTTCCATTGCCAGAATATGGATGCTGATAGGTCTTATCACCATTTAATGCCCATTAATGCTTCCAACCACTCCTGAACATTCACGTGTGGCTTGGAAAACGCTTTTGTGCAGATTCTGGCATGGGTCTACGCGCCACCGCCCACTTCAGAGGTCACTTCTCCCCAATCTACGCCTGCTGCTGCAGCCTAGGCTGAAAGCTATCTGTTATCACAACTTCCCAGGAATTTTTTTCAAAGAACAAATTCAAACTCTGTTGGCGCTTTAATGTTCAAGGCATCCACAAGAACTTTGCCTATAAATAGAGAGTCTTCACCACTGCAAAAGGCGTTCAAGAAAAGAAACAGAAATTGCTAAGTAAGAAACAGAACTCTTAGCAACATAGCATTCTGAAACTCTGCCAAAATCTCCAGTTTTGTTTCATAACTTTGAGTTTCTCACCTTCAAACTTCATCAAATATCCAGTTTTCTCTGTGAACCAAAAACACCCTTTCCAAACTTCTGATCCTACATACGTATACGCCTTTACCAGCCCTTTCAAAGAAAATCTGTCCAGAACACCACCAGAGCCAAAAGCTAACTTTCACCCACCAACTTTTCCAACAGTCAGGTAAGCGCCTGCTGACCCTCATCACGCTGTTAAGCATCATCAGCTGTGCATACTCAAATAAACATAATGTAAATATCATGTTGTTGCTGTTTATGCTCTGAGGATTTTCATACCTCAGAATGTTCTGAGCCAGTATAGGACTTGCATGTGACCTTGGTGGTTCTGACCTCTGAAACATTTTTGTATTTGCTGGATCTGTTCCAAATATGTTTCCTGTTTTGTGGAGTAACAACAGAATTGCAGATGTTCTGATTAGTACAGGGAAAAGCCAAGTGCTGACTTTGACGTTAGCACATCTGAAGCTTGTTTTGCTGTCAATAATATCAGAACCTCTGAAAGTTATTGCCTTTTCAGCAGAATCAGAACTTCTGGTTTCTCCACTAACAAACTTCTGTCTTGCAGCGCAGGGGAATCAGAACTTCTGATTTCCCCACTAACAAGGTTCTGTTTTGCAGGTGCCAGAGTTAGAAGTTCTGACTCATACAATTTAACCAAGAGGTTGATCATCTGGCAGCGGATCTGAGTCAGAACTTCTGATGACCTCCCAGCAGCGCGCGGGCTCCCTCTCTCTCTCTCTCTATATATATCTTGTTTTTTGCTATTTTCTTTTTTGTCTATTTTTCTCGTTGAACCCCCCCATGTACAAATGTGTATCCCCCTCCCCTAATTGTTGTAATAGCGTAGGATTTTATATTTCCGCTTCTTATTACTAGTAATTAGGACATGTATGGCAAGATAAAATCAATGAAATAGAAAAACCTAATTCAAAGAAAAAAACTCTTGTATGCAATAAAACACACTCGCACACTAACACCCCTAGGGTTACATCCACTTGTTGCCTTTCAAAATTAGGCCATATTGCATGTTAGGTCTCTTTGGGCAAAGCAATACAAATCAATTGATCATAGTCCCTCGATGACGCTTTCGAAAAGTTGCCTAAAATGATCAAAGTCCCTTTCAAAGAGAAATTGCCCAAGGATACTTAGCACTATTGCAATTATGGTCTAAACGATGACCCGCGCCCGTCCCTTTCACATCCTAATACAAGATTGTCCACCAAATTCAATGGTGGAACAAAATTGTTAAAAGAGTTAAAACATAACAAAAATCTTTGAGAACTTTAGGGTAGATCGCTCTTAAGTACTTGTCAACTTGCAAAACAAAAAACACTTGCCTATTTTTCAAACCACACTTCACAAACACTTTCAAAACAAACTTTCAAAAAAACCTTGGAACATCTTTTCAAAAAGACAAACACCTTTTGTAAAACATTCGAGTAAAGAATTGTTACAAGGGTAGCCTATACAAGGCATCTTTTAAAACCTTTTCAAAAACCACACATAAAGCACCATTTCAAACAATTGAAAACCAAAGGAAAGTTGATCTAAGCAAGTACCTAAGAGCCCATGGATAACCATGGATAGAAAGGGTGTTAATACCTTCCCTTTCTATAATCTACTCCCCGAACCCAAGAAAAATCTCAAAGGTTTTTGCTGTGCTTTTTAAACCTTTCCTTAGGATAAAATAAAAAGTCGGTGGCGACTCTTGCTCAACCGAAACATTTGCGACAACAAACGCAAAACCATAGTCAGTTCTCCCACCGTATCACAGAACTGGTGACTCTGCTGGAGAAAATATCGAAAGTGGAGTAACGTTAGGGTTTAGATCACCTTCTTGCATGACTAATTGTTTGATTTGATTGCTTTATATTTTTGGCTCTCTTGTTTGGGTTTGCAATCCTACACCTGGATTTTGGGAAACATTCATAGATAGCAATACGTTGTGGAAACTGTGCAGGGTATACCGACACGGTCGAAGCAATAGCTATATTAGTGCGACATATTTGTGAGTACCGGTAACCCTTGAGTTCAATCAAGGAGAGTACGGGGCCGCTGAGTGATGTCACTAAGCACTAATGACCTAGAACCTTACTTGACCATCTTGGCCTTTTATTAGGGGTAGTGAGATGACCGGCTTTGGTGCAGTCCGAAGTTGGTAGATACTCGATACTACACTCATTGAGGGTTGTTTTCTTGGAATATTTTGGTCGCTAGTTAAGTGGCTAAACCAAAACAATGAACAATGAAAACAATCCAATGATATTGAGCTCCTTAGAACCCGGTTACTATTTATAGGACAGGTTTTTAAGCCAACTACACTCAAGAGGGTACTTACCTATGAAACCCCATGCAAGCCTGAAACTAGGGTTTGGTGTGATTTGCTTGTACATATGTTTTGTGCATACATCATAAACATCATAAAGCATCATATGCATTCACTAACCATTTCAAGGGTTTGGATCTTCATCTTTGTTCTTGTTTTGTAGGTCATGGAAATTCCTCGCAGAAAAACCATCCAAGTCAACCTTGTGAGAATCTCTCCTCAACTCAAGGAGCTCACCTCAAGAATTCCGGAAAACTCATCCTTCAGTGAAAGACATGGTAGACTGCTCAGCTTAGTCAACACCAACATTGAAGAAGACATGATGAAAGTGCTATTCCAGTTCTTTGACCCCCTTCACCACTGTTTTACTTTCCCTGATTACCAGTTGGTGCCCACTTTGGAGGAGTTTTCTCAACTCCTAAGAATTCCTATCCTTAATCAACTACCCTTCAACGATACGGAAAAGGAACCAAAGCCGGAAGATGTTGCTCAAGCATTACATCTACAACCATCCGACATCAAGGGGCATTGGGAAACCAGAAGCGGCGTCAAAGGATTCTTAGCAAAATTCTTGTTTGAGAAAGCACAAGAATGTTGGAATTCATTGGACCTTCAAGCCTTTGAATAAATTGTGGCACTCCTTATCTATGGGTTGGTCTTGTTCCCAAATTCTGACCAATTGATAGATGTCAACGCCGTCAAAATCTTCTTGTCCAGAAATCCAATACCAACATTGCTTGGGGACATTCTTCACTCATTTTACACACGAACAATGAGAAAGAGGGGTGTTCTCATGTGTTGTACTCCTCTCCTTGCAAGGTGGTTCATTTCGCACCTTCCACAATCTGTCTTGAAGAATGACCAAGGTTCAAGGTGGTCCCAACGGTTGATGACTCTTACTCATTCTGATGTGCATTGGTGTTCTCGGTCCAGAGAAAATGTCATCATTGTCGATCGTTGCGGAGAATTTCCTAATGTTCCTTTACTTGGAATCAGGGGAGGTATCACCTACAACCCTTGCCTAGCTTTGAGGCAATTTGGATATGCACGGAGGGATGGCCCTCATGACATGTTGATTCCTGACCTAGTTTTTGACTTCGACAACGATGCGCAAGGACTACGCCAAAGATTCATCAGAGCTTGGGGGAGGCCCAACAAGGTTGATAGCAAGACTCTAGGACACAAGAACACCATCCCTCTTGAGCCCTATCTCAAGTGGGTACGAGCCCGAGCCCAAAGTCTAATGATGCCTTATCCTCATGTACTCCCAGTGATTAAAGATCCCGTCAATGAAGGAGAGGTTCCCTACACCATCCTACATCCAGACATGCCTACATCGTGGGAGGAAATGCAGAAAAGTTGGATTCAGCTCAAGGAGGAACGGAACACTTTCGAAGCCAGCTTCTATGCTAGTGATAAGAAGGTTCTAGAGCTTACCCGCCGACTCCATGAGCAAGAGGCCCTCAACACCTACATCGCACCAAAGAGGATGCGCAATGTCTTTTTACCTTGAGAAGTTATTTTGTAATATTTGGCCCATGGGGCATTTATGTACTAACAAATTTCTTCTTATTAATATGACGTGCGTTCTTCTTTGTCTGAAACAATTTTGAATGTCCTAAATCCTTGAATGTACTGCATACATAAGCATACCATTCATCATGTGCATAAGCAGGTCTCACTCCAGGTTTCCTTATCTGTCTGCTGTTTATTTCAGTAGGATGGATCTCGAGCAAACAGTCAAAGACCTACAGGCTCAGAATGCACAGTTCCAGCAACTCCTGATGACCTTGGCTAAGGGTCAGGAGGATATCAAAACTCAATTGGGGAACAAAGACCCAGTGAAGAAGAAGAAAAAGAGACTCGGGGTGGCTACTTTGGGGAGAAGATTTGACGGAGAAGCTCGGAGAGTGCTGGAATTTCCTCCTATCTCTGATGAAGGAACCAGCAAAGGAGGTGGAGCTGCGGTACCTTCCGAGTCTGGTGCGGAAGAAGAAGAGGTCGAAGAGGATGAAGATTATTCTGATCAGCAATATCCTCCAACTGATGACAAATACAAAGGGCTAGAAGACAGATTGGCTGCCATAGAATTACAAAGAGTACCGGGTTTGGATTTTGAAGACTTGGGTTTGGTCGCCGGGATTGTGATCCCCCAAAATTCAAAGTGCCAGTGTTTGCGAGGTATGATGGGCTGTCCTGTCCCAAAATGCATCTCAGGTCCTACGTGAGAAAGATTTAACCCTATACGGCAGATAAAAACCTTTGGATTCACTTCTTTCAAGACAGCCTTTCTGGAGCTCAGTTGGAGTGGTTTTATCAGCTAGAAGGAACCAGCGTCCGAAATTGGGAAGATTTGGCCACCGCTTTCTACAAACAATACCAGTATAATTCTGACCTTGCTCCTACTCGTACCCAACTTCAGGGTATGTCGTTAGGAACCGGCGAAGGATTCAAAGAATATGCACAAAAATGGAGGGATTTGGCTGGCAGGGTGCAGCCTCCTTTAACCGACCGCGAACTTGTTGATATGTTTCTAGGGACCCTATCTGGGCCATTTTTCAATCATCTAATTGGTAACTCTTCCGCGGGGTTTACCGATTTGATCTTAACAGGCGAAAGAATAGAAGCTGGCATCAAGTCAGGAAAGATTCAGAAGGGTGTTACTGCAAGTGTTGAGAAGAAGCCTTTTAAGAAGGAAACAACTGTGGTATATTCTCAGAGAAGGGCAGGGAAGACGGAGCGTCGGCCAACTGTGGGGGCCGTAATGATTCAAAACACTCCAAGTGAGCAGCCTCGCTATAACCAGTCCAGACCAAATCAACAACGAGTGGAACGGCCACAACGGCAGTTCACCCGTATTAATATGACTCCAGCGCAAGTGCTTCCCCATCTACTGAAGTTAAATCTCGCCACCATCAAGGAGGCACCAAAGAATGTGAATACGTCCTCTCCACATTATCATGCTAATGCTAAATGCGCCTACCATTCGGACAGTGTTGGGCACGACACCAATGATTGTTGGGCACTCAAGCATAAGATCCAAGACCTGATAGAGGCGAAGGAGGTGGAGTTCGACGCTCCGGAGAAGCCTAATGTGATATCTGCACCCATGCCGAAGCACGGTCGAAATGTCAACGCCATTGAAGAAGATTTGTATGTTGCTGATGTCAATGATCTGACTACTCCATTGCTAACCATTAAGTTGAACCTGTTGAGGGCCGGGATCTTCCCGGGATGTAAGGAAGACTGCTATTGTTGTTACTCTTTGCCGTTTGATTGTCCTTTACTAAAGAAAGGCATCCAAGGCCTTATGGATAGTCGACAAATTTTGTTTGAAAAAGTTTCTGCTGTTCCAGTTCATATTGAAGATGTCTCAATCATAACCATTCACGCCAATCTTTCCAAGGTCGTCAAAAAGCCTGTTAAGATTACACCAGCTACGAAATCTGTTCCTTTGAAGATAACAATGCCAGGGCCTGTCCCCTATGTTTCTGAGAAGTCCATACCATGGAACTATGGAGGTGACGTTTACTACCATGGTATCAAACAAATCGAAATAACTGAAGAAGGTTCGGATGATGAAGAAGCCAACATTAGTAACATTGCGGGCACGAGCAAAATCACCAGGAGCGGGAGAATATTTTCTCCAGAGATTGCCCCTCCAAGAGCAATCTTTGGACCCTCATCAGCTGACCAAGTCATCCCTGCACCAATAAAACTTTCTACTAGAACTCCTTTGGTTGAAGACGTTGTTGTTCCTAGTATTGTCCCTCCTACCACTGCTGATAAAGGTAAGGGAATCCAAGATGAGCTCGTCAGGACGAGGGCTCAACCCTTGGTCATCCCGGAGACCTCCAAGAAGGAAATGGATGAGATTTTGAGGATAATCAAAAGGAGTGATTACGATGTGGTAGAACAGCTGGGGCAAACCCCCTCAAAGATCTCCATGCTGGCACTGCTGCTTTGCTCAGAAGCGCATGCTAAGGCCCTGATAAAATTCCTGAAGGCAGCCCATGTGCCCCAGGAGACCTCTGCAGATCAATTTCAAAATTGCGTGGCTAGCCTGACTGCGGACAATGGATTAGGTTTCTCTGATGCCGACTTAACTCCTAAAGGTAGAAACCACAATGATGCTTTGCACATTTCAGTCGAGTGTCGAGGAACCACTCTCGCACATGTCTTGGTCGATACTGGTTCGTCGCTGAATGTATTGCCTAAGAAGGCCTTGGACCAACTAGATTGTGAAGGGTTGGAATTGAAGCCAAGTGATATTGTTGTCAGAGCTTTCGATGGTTCGAAGAGAATGGTCCATGGGGAGGTTGAAATTCCCATCAAGATAGGCACTGAGGTGTTTAAATCCACTTTCTATGTGATGGACATCCGTCTGTCATATTCTTGCTTGCTGGGTAGGCCTTGGATACACCATGCTGGGGCAGTCACCTCCTCCTTGCACCAGATGTTGAAGTATCCTGTCAAGGGAAAGATCATTACTGTCCATGGCGAAGAAGAGTACATGATTAGCCACTTAAATTCTTTCTGGTATGTGGAGGTTGAAGGAGAGTTCATTGAGACACCGTTTCAACATTTCGAAGAAGTCCTTCCTGAAATAGCAGTAGCAAAGTTGGCGGCTAAGACACCGAGACAGATGGCCAGGATGGCATCTCTGGAAGACGCAAGGGCCGCAATAAAAGAAGGGAAGAATTCAGCATGGGGGCAGTTACCTGACATTCCACATAAGACCGACAAATTTGGGTTAGGGTTCACAGCCGCAGGCCAGAAAGCTATGCGCCGTTTGAAGATTGAAAGGGCGCCAGTCAAAATTTCTCCCTACGGAATCAACGCTTTGGAGGATGAAGACAAAGAGAGTAACATCGAAGGGTGGATCTATCCAACTGTCAAAGGGGGGTTGAGCAACTGGGAGGCAAAAGACTTTGTCCCCATCACTTTTATTCATCAGTAATTTATCTGTTAAACATTTCCTATTTGGTCTGTAATATTTACTTTCAAACAATCCGTGCACTATCTTTTCACCTCATGGCTTGCCCGGGGCATGTAGGTCCATTTGTAAGGGTTTTGATTATTTTTCATATCCATATGCCATGTTTAATGATTCATTGGACGTTTTTCATTTGATAAACTGCTTGTGTTCATTTTCTTTCCTTTTGCATTTTTAAGGATGGCTATCCCTTACACACACCCACACTCACCAATGCAGGTACCCATCCACTCCGGATTCCATGGGTGATTATTCTGCTGTATCTTTCAATAACTCTGAAGATCTGGTCAATCAAGCCGAGTATGAAGATGACGAAGGTTGTGAAGTACCAGGGGAACTAGCCAGACTTCTACAACGAGAGGAAAGGGTCATCTTACCTCACGAAGAGTCATTGGAAACTGTCAACTTGGGAACCGAGGAGGACCGGAAGGAGGTGCAAGTGGGTGCCAATCTGGAACAGAGTGTCAAGGAACGCCTGATACGTTTGTTGAATGAGTATGTTGAAATCTTCGCTTGGTCTTATGAAGACATGCCGGGTTTAGACATAGACATCGTGGTTCACCGTCTCCCCACAAGAGAAGACTGTCCACCGATCAAGCAAAAAGTTCGCCGAATGAGGCCTGACATGTCTGAAAAGATCAAAGCAGAAGTAATGAAGCAATTTGACGCTGGCTTTCTGGCTGTTACGTCCTATCCTCAATGGGTCGCTAACATCGTGCCAGTACCTAAGAAAGATGGCAAAGTCAGGATGTGTGTGGACTACCGGGATTTGAATAGGGCCAGCCCCAAGGATGATTTTCCGCTGCCACACATCGACATTTTGATCGACAATACAGCTCAGCATAAAGTGTTTTCCTTCATGGATGGATTCTCGGGCTACAATCAAATCAAAATGGCCCCCGAGGACATGGAGAAAACAACTTTTGTCACACAATGGGGCACTTTCTGTTACAAGGTGATGTCGTTCGGGATGAAGAACGCGGGGGCAACTTATCAACGCGCCATGGTAGCTTTATTTCATGATATGCTACATCATGAGATTGAAGTTTACGTAGACGATATGATAGCTCGGTCACAAACAGAGGAAGAGCACCTTGAATATCTAGAAAAGCTGTTTGCCAGGTTGAAAGAATACAAACTCAGACTGAATCCAAGCAAGTGCACTTTTGGAATTAGGTCTGGTAAACTTCTGGGATTCATTGTAAGCGACAAAGGCATTGAAGTCGATCCAGCAAAAGTAAAAGCAATACAAGAGATGCCTGTTCCCCGTACCGAAAAGGAGGTTAGAGGATTCCTGGGGCGCTTGAATTATATTGCCAAATTCATCTCTCATCTGACTTCTACCTGCGAGCCCATTTTCAAACTCTTGAAGAAAGATCAAGTAGTCAAATGGAACGACGATTGCCAAGCTTCTTTTGATAAAATCAAGGAGTATTTGCTAGAACCTCCTATTCTGATGCCACCCGTCGAAGGAAGACCATTGATCATGTATTTGACCGTCTTGGATAACTCAATGGGGTGTGTTTTGGGCCAGCATGACGAGTCTGGTCGAAAAGAGCATGCCATTTATTACCTTAGCAAAAAGTTTACTGACTGTGAGACTCGCTACTCACTGCTCGAGAAAACTTGCTGCGCTTTGGTATGGGCTGCTCGCCGACTAAGACAGTATATGTTGACTCATACTACCTTGTTGATTTCCAAAATGGACCCTATCAAGTATATCTTTGAAAAGCCCGCTTTATCTGGAAGAATAGCTAGATGGCAAATGATCCTAACAGAGTATGACATCCAGTACACCACCCAAAAAGCTATCAAGGGGAGTGTACTAGCTGACCATCTGGCTCATCAGGCTATCGAAGATTATCAACCCATGAGATTTGACTTCCCAGACGAGGACATCATGAATTTGGACAACATTGAAGGTGACAGACCGTATGACGGACCCGAAAAGGGATCCCGATGGACCCTGTACTTCGATGTTGCTTCAAATGCACTTGGAAACGGTATCGGCGCGATACTCATTTCTCCGGAAGGTTGTCACACACCTTTTACGGCCCGACTTTGCTTTAGCTGCACAAACAACATGGTTGAATACGAAGCTTGCATCTTTGGTCTCAAGGCTGCTATAGACTTGGGGATCAAATCTTTGATCGTATTTGGGGACTCAGCTTTGGTTATCAGTCAAAACAAAGGAGAGTGGGATACCAAGCATCCTAATCTTATCCCATACAAAGAACATGTCTTGACGTTGTTGCCTCATTTCGAGCAAATTACCTTCGAGCATTTCCCGCGAGAAGAGAATCAGCTAGCAGATGCTCTAGCCACAATGTCCTCCATGTTTAAACTCAACTGGGATAACGAGGCTCCCCAAATCACCATCAAGCGAATGGACGAACCTGCGCATTGTCATGATATTAATACAGAAGAAGTAGTGGAACAACCCTGGTTCCATGAAATCAAAAGGTATCTCGAGACTAGAGATTATCCCGAAGGAGCTTCCGGAAACGACAAGAAGTTCTTAAGGAAATTCGCTGCTAAATTCTTCCTGAGCAACGACATCCTTTACAAACGAAGCCATGATTGTGTATTACTCCGATGCATAGATAAAGCTGAAGCAGAGTTGATCATGACTGATATACACAGCGGCACATTTGGCACTCACTTGAGCGGGCATACAATGGCTAAGAAGATCCTAAGGGCAGGCTATTACTGGTCTACCATGGAAGCTGACTGCCATCAACATTCCCGTACTTGCCACAAATGCCAAGTTTATGCTAATAAAGTTCATATCCCTCTGATTCCCCTCAACATTCTGACTGCTCCGTGGCCCTTTGCAATGTGGGGCATTGATATGATTGGAGAGATCAAGCCCACGGCTTCCAACGGACATCGCTTTATCCTGGTTGCCATTGACTATTTCACCAAATGGGTCGAAGCAACTTCCTTCGCCTCTGTTACTAAAAATGTGGTTGCCCGCTTTATCAAGCAAAATCTCATATGTCGGTATGGTGTTCCGGACAGGATCATCACAAACAACGGTACAAATCTAAATAACACGATGATCACCGCCTTGTGCGAACAGTTCAAGATTTATCATCACAATTCATCTCCCTATCGGCCGAAGATGAACGGTGCTGTTGAAGCTGCGAACAAAAACGTTAAGAAGATCATTCAGAAAATGATGGTCACTTACAAAGACTGGCATGAGATGTTACCGTTTGCTCTGCATGGATACCGTACGACAACACATACTTCAACTGGGGCAACCCCATTTTCTTTGGTATATGGCATGGAAGCTGTTTTGCCTATGGAAGTCCAGATTCCTTCTCTAAGAATTATAAAGGATGCAGGTTTGAATGAAGATGATTGGATGCAAACCCGACTTGATCAACTCAATCTGATTGACGAAAAGCGACCCGCTGCTATATGCCATGGTCAGGCGTATCAAAAGCGAATGATCAAGGCCTTCAATAAGAAAGTCAGACGTCAAGTGTATCAAGTTGGAGATCTCGTAATCAAGCGGATTATCTTACCGCAAAGTGATCCCAGGGGCAAATGGACTCCTACATATGAAGGACCATTTGTGATCAAGAGCATATTTTCTGGTGGTGCAATGATTCTGACCACCATGGACGGCGACGATTTGCCGCACCCTGCGAATGCAGACATAGTCAAAAGATACTACACATAAAATAACCCGACAAGTCGAAAACCCGAAAGGGCGGCTTGGGCAAAAAATGGGCATCCCGGTGAACCGAAAACCCGAAAGGGCGGTTCAGGCAAAAATTAGGGATAAAAACAAAAATCTGTACACCCGGCAAGTCGAAAACCCGAAAGGGCGGCTTGGGCAAAAAGGGGTTTCCCGGTGGATCGAAAACCCGAAAGGGCGATTCAGGCAAAAGTTAGGGAATTAAAGCGTATGACTATGTCTCGTCGGATCACTTCAAAGACAATCTCTTCATCAACCAGTTCCAGGCTTCTGATCAATCCAGTCATCGGCAAACGAAGCATTGAATGGACAGATATTCAGAGTTGTGAAAGCTATAGCGGAATGGAATCCCATGGAATTATTTCACATAGCCATCCTTATTTTGTATAAATCTTTCAAATATTTACGACAAAATCTTCTTACTAGGATGATTGTCTCCTTTGTACAAATATACTCATAGAAAGTCAATACAAATACTTTTCCCAGAAATTTGTGTCTTTTCCTTTCACTTTTTCTCTTGCACTATCTGTTTTATTTTGAGAAACGTCCAATGTTTTGTTAAATAGGCATATGCATTTGAACATGATCATTTCCTTATGAATCAAGAAAGAGGATTACTGATAAGTTGAAGATACAGTTGGATATCCTGATACCCTTTCAAAGGAAGCGCCCAGGAGATTTAGAATCCATATCCCCAGCAAGACTTGAAGCTTATCCCCAGAAGATTCTGGAGGCTTATCCCCTGCAGAGTACGGACGTCTCACCCGAGTTTTATTCAAATTTGTTCCTCACAAGGGCTTATAACTGGGTTATCCTCAGCTTAGTGCCACGGAAGATCGCACTCGCCAAATTTATTCCTATCCTCAACGGAGTTCATCAAAGTTCCCCAGCATAACTTACCAATACAATCCCCAGCCAGAGAATCCTTCGGAATTCAATTCCCCTCAGAGTTTAAGTTTCAGTATCCCCAGCCGAGCTAAAACTTCAAATTGTCAATCCCCAGCGGAGCCAGACTAATGAACCTTCTCCCCACGGAGTTTTGGGAGGGAAAATTTTGAGTTCCCCAGTGAAGTCGCCAGAAATGCTTCCCGCCAAACTGAAGATTCTCAGTCTTGCATCCCCAACATGAGTCTATTGGATCGAAGCTCCCCAGTAGAAGTCATCAGGAACTCTCTTCCCCAGCAACAGCCAAGGAATTATTCTTCCCGGCAGCATTCAAGATACTTTTATCTTCAGCCATCTCGGATTCATCTATCCTTTGCAAGACAGCCCTCCAGCTTACATGCACGTCCATTTACATTCATATCATAACATACATTGCATCATGAATCATGACATTGCATATAACTAACCCTTTTACCTTTTCAGGTAAGATCCGTCGACAGACAAAAATCATTATCTCCCGAATTTCTTTCCAGGAATATTTCAGATCTGACCCAGACATGGCAACATTCTAATGCTTATCCCAGATTTATCCAGATGCAGTTCTACGCGAGCTCATCATCAGGGAACCCTACACCGGTTCTTCTTCAAAATTCAAGACTTATGAAAACAGTTTAAGGATTCTTCCCAACAACGGATGCTAATCTACCAACTTGTTCAGATGCAACCTTTGAAAACAGTTTATGGACGCTTCCCAACAAAGGATGCTGCTCTATTGCTTATTCAACCTCAAGACTTCTGAAAACAGTTTATGGATTCTTCCCAACAACGGATGCTAATCTACCAACTTGTTCAGATGCAACCTTTGAAAACAGTTTACGGACGCTTCCCAACAACGGATGCTGCTCTATTGCTTATTCAACCTCAAGACTTCTGAAAACAGTTTATGGATTCTTCCCAACAACGGATGCTAATCTACCAACTTGTTCAGATGCAACCTTTGAAAACAGTTTACGGACGCTTCCCAACAACGGATGCTGCTCTATTGCTTATTCAACCTCAAGACTTCTGAAAACAGTTTATGGATTCTTCCCAACAACGGATGCTAATCTACCAACTTGTTCAGATGCAACCTTTGAAAACAGTTTACGGACGCTTCCCAACAACGAATGCTGCTCTATTGCTTATTCAACCTCAAGACTTTTGAAAACAGTTTACGGATTCTTCCCAACAACGGATGTCAATCTATTGCTTATTCAAGCCCCAGTTCAGAGATGGTTCAAAACAGGGACACCTTTTTGATTTTCATTCCAGATGGCATCTTTAAGCCCATCTCCAAATGGCATCTTTAAGCCCATTTCTGCATCCATTGCTTTGACGAGTGCAAATTTAAGGGCACTCTAGTGTCCAATCTCCTTTTACCTTCGAGTCACGAAAGGCAAGATTGCCAATCTAACTCTTCAGGTTCAAGAAGATTGAACAGGGGCAACTGTTGTACCCCAAAATTTGCCCTCCCTTTCTTCAGGAAACCATCTTGGATTTTGTAGCGGTGAAAATCGGAGATCAAGCTATTAATTAACTTGACTCACAAAAGCAAGAGTCGCCACCGCGCTTTATTATTTCCAAGGGAAAAGGGAAAAGTGCGAAATAAAACCCTAAAATATGCAACGTAAAATAATACTTAAAAGTAATGAAAATACAATGCGTTTTTAAAAGAGATCGAGAGTTCGGGGGTTGGTTATATAATGGGAAGGTATTAGCGCCCAATGCATCTGCGGTACTCCGCAGGAACCTTTTGAAATATCTGTTTTTGTTAAAATTGTTTGTTTGATTAAAATGGTTCGTTTGGCTAAAAATAGGTGTTGGCGAGATTTTGAAAATGTGATAACCTAATGTCGAAGTTTTGACTTAAAAGGTATGAGTTTGAAAATGGAGTCTTTTGGGAAAATTATCTTAAATTTGGAAAAATAGTAAACGAGCAAAAAATGAATGAGGCTATTCGCACGATTGTAGAAGACGTATTCGATGACATGAAGTCAACTGAGTTGAGACATTTCCCTTGGAATAAAGAAAACAAATAGTTGAGTAAGCTATAGAAATTAAAACGAGTTAAACCAAAAAATATATCACAAAATTAACTAACATATGAAAGAAAAGTCACGAAGAAATAAATTTGAATAACAAACGAAACAATGACAATATAAATAATGAAAAACTAAATAGAGGGATAAAGAAAAATCATGAAATAAAGATATCTAACTAAAACGAAAATTATCTAAACTAAATTGAAATTCTAATATTACTAAGTAAACTAAACCTAAATTCTAAAGTGTCTAATTAAATTAAATAAAATTTGAAGTTATTAACTAAAACTAAATTAAAATTCTAAAGTTACTAACTAAAATTCGAAGTTTATTAAATTAAGTCTAAAACTAATCTAAATAATTAAGATTATCTAGGTAATTAAAACATAGTTTTTTTATAATTAAATCCATAAAATAACTAGATTAACGAAACTAATTATTATTTAAAAATAGACAAATTGAAAGGGTGCAACTGATGATTATAGGGACAAAATTGGATCAGGAGTGTAGAGAGGTAATAGTGAGAAACTAAGGCCCGATCACGAATGAATCCAGAAGTGTTTTTTAATTGCACTAACTTTTAGGATGTTTAAAAAATAAAATGGAATGGGCCTAATGGTACTATTCAGTCCCAAAACCCAATCATCAATTTCAGCATACTTATTCCAATTAAAGTAAAACCAAAAATGATTGAATAAAAATGAAACAAAAACAACACAGAGAAAATTGACACGTGAGGAAGATTAGGTTTACGGGTTGTAATACCTCAGCTTTTGAAACGCTTCTCCCTTCTTCCTCTCGTGCCGCCGTTTCTTCAATGTCCTTCGAATCTTTCTGATCTTCCTTGAGAGATAGTGAAGCTAGTTGATCCGCCGGGCTATTACCTTGTTGAGCAACATTTCTCAGCACATCCATGGCTTTAGCAACTTTGGCCTTGAGAGCATCAAGTGTTTGAGGATCTTTAACGCCTCTTTGTCTTCGCCGAGGTCGAGCATCTGCTGAAGAAGAGACTTCAGAGCTTCCGGTGATGAAGATTCATCGTTTGTTTCGAGGAATTCGGACAGAGGCGATGTTTCTGTGGTGTCAGCTTCGGTGAGAACTGCATCTGCTTCGGTTTCGATTTCAGTTTCGTCGATGACTTCGGTGAGTGTAGGCGGCGATGTGGAACTGGGCAGTGGTTGTTCGTGTGAAGAGGTGGAGAGTGAGAAGCCATCAAAGACCTCAAAGCTGCGAGTATGTCTACCATTTTCGTTTTGCTTTCTCAGTCTTGCCGCTTATGACTTTTGAGATTTTCTGTACCAGGTTGAGAGTTAGTTGGAACCTCCGAGATTGTGTCCATGGGAGACGAAGTATCACATTGCTATGTTACATTTGTATCCACTTGAAACTGAACCACCGCAGGGGACTCTACTTGCATTCTACTCGAGCCATCATCATGACTAGCATGCTGTAATTCGTCTCTTGATTCATCAACAGTAAATGAAGGAACGAAGAAGAAAGTCGATGAAACGTTAGGCGGTTCACTGGACAAAGTAACATGTTCCGTGGGTTGAATATTTGTGACAAAACGGCAGTTAAAAGATATGATGCAGCATGGGGGTGAAAATGCACAGCTCGTAGAGATCGCCTAGTCTTCAACACAAAAAATTGGTGAGTAGGATGCTTTACTTTTCTTGTCATGGTGCCATATATACAGCTTGTGGCCTGATGCAACGGCTTTAGTGCGAGGTTGATTGATAGAGGCGGGTGTTTTTCAGTTTAACAGTGGTGGAGCGGAAAGAGTGTGATGAAGGTTTAGATCTTGTTCTAATTCAAGCCATGATGGTGTTTGAATTTCTGGCTTTAGAAAACTGAAACTTTGATGCTCTCTCTTTAATGTGAAACCTTGTATTTCTTGAGTTTGGTGATTGATCATGTTGTGAGAGCTTGGTTGATGAATTACACTTCTTGAACTCTCTTCTTCTAATGCATCACAGAAGGCTCTGTGAGTTATGAAACTGTCCCTCCTTGTGAAGAGGGTTCCACAGTCACATCTACATTCTCTTGTACCACCGGTTTTGGAGTGAGCTAGGTTGTGGATTAATGCAGTGGATTCTGAAAAGATGTGTTTTGACAGAAAGAAGCGGAAAATTGAAGGGATGAATGGAGTTTGGTGGGTTATGACAGAAGCAGGAGGATGAGGTGGTGGTGAATAGAAAGTTAGAGAGGGTAGATGGGATACTGTTTTCTTTTGTTTTTGTGTGTTTTTTTGTTTTACCGTCGGTGATGTTCTGAAGCTTGTTCTCAACCTGGAGCCAAGTTATTAGAAATTTCTACAGGTTTTTTACTTTGTTTTCCCCCCTTCAGAATGAATTTTTTTGGAGGGAAAATTTGTGAGTCTTGGACAAAATGTAATATGCTGGCTTTTCCTTTTTGATGCAGGATTTGTCTTTCCTATTTTTGTGAAAGTTTAGACTGTTTTTGGACAGGTTTGACAGGAGCTCTTTGGCATGATTATGCAGTTTTTTACAGCATTGCAGCATGGATGATGCAGAGTTTGGAGCAGCATACAGTATGGATGATTTTGAAGCAAGGTTTGGACTGATATGCAGAGTTTGGAGCAGCTGATTTACGGACAACATTGGTACAAGTTATGGAGCAGTTTGATGCATCATGAAGCAAGGAAAATGGGCTTGAAAATAATAGTATAGACTTAGACTTGGTATTTTGAAAATTGATGAAGGATAGTTTAAAATAGGCTTCAGGATTTGCAATGTTTTTTTTTCATGTGATTTTGTGGCTATAGTATTTGTAATGGGATATGAAATTTGTAACAAGTCTTGAATTTGGATGTAACTTTAAATATTTCATTTGAGTTTGGAATGGATTTGTCTTGAGATTTTTTTGAAATTGCAAACTTGAAATATGCCTAAAAATTAGCATGATGCATTCTCCACTTTTGAACTAGACATGACAAATATCCTTGAATCAATGATCTTGAAATTTTCTTTAAAGTTTGTATCAAATTCTTGGATTGAATAAGAACTTTTCCTTAGAAATAGTCCTTGTAGAATTGATGGACTTTTGTGAACTTCTCTTGAAGAAAATTTGCAAACTTGTCATTAGTACTTGAGTGAACAAATAGTATCTTAAGAGCCTTGGTAAAAAAAATTCATCATAATTTGACAATCACTTAGGCTCAAATGCAAGTGACTTGAAACAAGCGCCAAACAATTTAAAGAATCCTTAAACTCATCATCATGTGCCATGAACAAACTCATCATAAAATTCAATATCTTTAGAGAACAATTATGGCATGAATTGTGGCTTGGAGATTAAGAATATTCTAGGTTATGAGAATGACCTATAACGTTTCAATAAATTCCAATAGCCTTCAAAGCATAATATGACAACATGCAAAAAGAACTGTCTCAAAATATTGGAAATTTATGATCCTTTGAACTTGATCTTGAAAAAGTTGGCTTTTTTGGTCGAAGTGCTTTAAATCATCTCACATAGCCTGATCTTTCTTCGCATTCTAAAGCATCTTGATACACATGTAAACCAGTGATGATGAAATCTTGATTGTGCTCTGAGGAAGTTGTGGAGAAGTTTGAGAGGTTAAAACCGGCCATATTTCGTGCCCTTAATTTCTTTGAATAAAAATGCCAAAAAGAAAAATGGGATCTTAGGTCAAAAATTGGGGTACAACAGCTGCCCCTATTTAAGTTTCTTCTATCTGGAGATATGAAGATTGGGATCTTCATTTCGACGAGATTGAAGGGACTTAAATATAGAATACACAATTTTTGGCCTTAAGATACCGCAATTATGTTTATGATATGATATGAATGTAATGCTCTGAATTTTATGGGGAATGACGCCACATGAGACAGACTATGCTGGAGAAACCAAGCACATTATACAGTAATCCCACAGAGGAAGAGGTTGTAACTCCACTGGGGAAACAAAGTCATAGACTTCAAATGAGAGACTCTTGAATGATTTACATCAGTATTGGGACTGGAAAAGGTAATGATTTACAACAGTACTGTGACTGGAAAAGGAAATGATGGACATCAGTACTGAGACTGGAAAATGATTGACATCAGCACTGTGACTGGAAAATAAAATGATCGACATCAGCACTGTGGCTGGAGATAAACATCTCTGATTTCTGAATTTTACCAAGAACGGTAACACATTTCTTCTTTAACCAAGATATCGCTTGAAAAGGATAAAATAACAAACTTCCCCATGGGACTTTTCCGAAAGGGATGCCATTTGCTGAGTAGACATTATTGTTGGGGATACACAAGCTGCTCAAATAAAGAGGCCGCCACTTGCTTCCTTTCAAAGGTGTCAATAACATACAAGCTGCTCATGAAGAGACCGCCACTTGCTGTCTTCAAAGAATATTAAAGCACACAAGCTGCTCATGAAGAGTCCGCCACTTGTTGCCAAAAACCCACAAGCTGCTCATGAAGAAGCTGCCACTTGCTGTCTTCAAAGAATATCAAAGCACACAAGCTGCTCATGAAGAGTCTGCCACTTGTTGCCAATAACCCACAAGCTGCTCATAAAGAAGCTGCCACTTGCCGTTTTCAAGGGAACAATAACACACAAGTTGCTCAAATAGATAAGCTTCCACTTGCTGTCTTCCAAAAATACTAACATACAAGCTGCTCATGAAGAAGCTGCCACTTGCCGTTTTCCGTACAAGCTGCTCATGAAGAGCTGTCACTTGCTGTCTTCCAAAAATACTAACGTACAAGCTACCCATGAAAGGAATGCCACTTGCCGTTTTTTCGAGGTGTCAATAATATACAAGTTGTCTCGGGAAGAGACTGCCGCTTGCTGTTTGTCAAGAGTATCCATAACACACAAGTTGCCTCATGAAGAGACTGCCGCTTGCTGTTTCTTTCAAGGTATCAATAACATACAAGTTGCTCATGAAGAGACCGCCGCTTGATGTTTTTCAAGAGAAAAATAACACACAAGTTGCTCATGAAGAGACCGCCGCTTGCTGTTTGTCAAGAGTATCCATAACACACAAGTTGCCTCATGAAGAGACTGCCGCTTGCTATTTCCCAAAAGATACCCATAAAATATCGTGAAGATATTGCTGGAGGTGAGAGCCAATAATTTCATTGGGGATGGACAAACTGCTCATGAAGAAACCGCCATTTGTCGTAGAGAAATCAGAAATAATCAAACTGCTCAAATAAAGAGTTAGTCGCTTGTTGTCACGTCGATATTCCAGAAGAAGGTTGTGATAACACTACTGGGGAATAAAGTTCATCTTCAATGGGGAACCATGAATAAATCCTTCTTGAGGAGACCAAGTCTTTACATTGCAAAATAAATGCACTCTCCATCTAGGTTTCACAGCCTAGAGAGATCCACAGGGTATCGTTCACAAGAGACAAAGCTCAATCCAGGAATAAACTGGAAAGAAAGTAGTCAAACAAGACTCCACCCAATGAGAAAACAACTCAAATGGGGATTTATCCTATCCAGAGATGGAAAAGGAAAGCTAAAGCAAGATTCTTCCACGAGAGTTAACTCAGTGGGGAATTAGAAAGGAGGCGCACTTTCTGCTTAAGTTGACATTCTATTTGGAAAGATCAAATACGCTATTTGAATAGACATAACCAAGGTATACGAACTCAAAGATATCAACGAATACAAATGTGCGTGCATGATGCAAGTATGAACGAATAAATGAATGCCATGTATGTGCTGGCAAAACAAATAGACAAGATAAACTGGAGATGATAAGACATCATAGCACAACCCAACACTCGGCTAATCTCAACAGGATGGGAACATTACTGGAGATAAAACACAGGCCATCATTGGAGCAAGGTCCTTTTACAAGGCTTAAATATCTCTGGAGAGGAAGATATTTTCAGGTAGAAGACCCAAAGTCCAGTCTTCTATTGCAAACAATCCATTGAAAGGATAACAACACAAACAAAGTTTCAGCTGGAAAGAAGTCTTGCTTAGCTGGAGATACTGGGAACACCACCCTCTGATAATGTATGAAAAACATATCTTGACAAATCTGGATTGCCCCTGGGATTAATTTTGGATGCCCCAAGTTTACTGCTGATAAGCTGCGTGATGCACGACAATTCTTGCGAATAACTTTACCTCTAAAATGCCCCGAGCTATATGGTTGATGAGGAGAAATCGTATCAAGAGGATTTTACAAAAGACCTAGCATTCACCATGCTCCGGTGTCTTCAAACTCTTAGAGAGATTCATCAAATCTCGACGTGGTTGCCCCGGATTGACTGTAGTCGGCACAACAAAGTCTTCGAAATTTTTCCCCAAATGAGCAAACAAGTTGGGAAAAGCATTAACTGGGAGAAGCAACATGTTCGTGCTTACGGTCTTCAGGTGACATGCCCATGGATATGATTTTTTCTTGAAATGATTCTCCAACTACTCAAACAGAGTTTCAGGCCTTAAGAATTGACTCATCATTGGTGCTTATGTGAGCTTCCTTGATATCAAACAAATGTTTTGCAGTTAGAAAAAGTTTACAATGAGAATGAAAATTCTAATGCAACTGTTATGTAAGTCTTGAAGATTTTGAAAGATATCGCACAAATTTTGCGAGCTAAAGCGCCATTTATTTTTGTATAGGAAAAACATATGATACCAACATAACTATTTAGAGCATTCATGGGAGTCAGGAACACTATCTCATTGAAGTATGCTTTCAAAATAATCTTGCTTCAATTAGGACTTTTGAAGGTTGTAACGTGGTCTGGTTCATGGTTTTTAGAAAAAAGATTTTAAGGCTCAAAATATTTGGTGCCCACCCCCTTCATGATGTTCTCCAATCCTATGTTCAGTTAATTCAACATGAGTGTTCATCTCTCAAAAGGATTTTGTGACGGTCAAGGAAACGGCGAGGTTTTCGGAGTAGAAACCACCCTCATGTCTTCGTGTTTGTAGTCACCAATTTGTTCTTTGCTGAGGACTTTTCTTTGCAGTCCTTTTCTTCGCAATTTTATTTTCCCTAACTTTTGCCTGAACTAATTCTTTTGAATTGATAGTCCAGCGGGATGCCTTAATTTTGCCTAAGTCACACGTTTTCATGTTTTTTGACTTAGCAGGCTTTTCTTTTTCTTGATTTTTGACTTTTGAACAAAATGTGTGACATTAGCTTGTATTTTCTTGTTGAGAAGATTGTGATTGCCTCGTTTCTTGATGAATGAGGGATAACATTGTGGTTCCACATCCTCTAGATTCATTATACATGAAGGATAGCCCTCGTAGTTTCTCTTCAAAAAACATCTTCTTTATGAATTTTGAACACTCAGTCAGATTAACTAAAAACTACCCTGCCCCAGGTTAAAATTCAAGGTTTTTTCGTATAGAAAAGAAACTTCTACTTCAAAGGCTCAAAAGGGGTTAGCAAGGGATTATCTTCCTTATATCTCCGGTGTTTAGGGATTTGAAACAATGCCTGTACATCATCAGCAAGATTTTATCCAAAAGCAAACAAACAGAGATTTTGTGTTCTTTAGATCATCATCCTCCCTTCAATCTCTGCCTAGGCAAGAGAATGAGCAACAAGTTGGTATCATAATGCAAAAAGCAATTTAAAATTTGAAAACAAATATGAGTGAAACGAATGAATTTCTTCAAGACAAACATGCTCATTGTATTAAGATAATCATTCAAATGCAAACAAGTTCTTACATGCAAACAATGTTTTGATAAACAAGAAAAATTACAAAAAGCATGAATAAGTTAATAATCTAGGAAGGCTTTCCATCTGGACTTGAATTACCGAAAACATCCTTCAAAACTCAAAGTGACCATCAATCGTGTTTACTCTTCGGCACATGCTTGATTTGAACTTCAAAACCAACGTCCTTGAATGACAAGATACCACTTCTGACCAACTTCTGAACCTCAATCTTCAAAGCAAAGCAACCCTCCAAGTCATGCCCAGGAGCACCTTGATGAAAGGTACAAGCCAAATCAGCTTTGTAGTACCAATGTATCTTCTCAGGAACCTTCGGTGGAGGTCGGGTCTGAACCAAATTCCTCTGCGTCAGGATAGGGAACCACTCTGTATAGGTAATTGGAATTGGATCAAACTGGGTTTTCCTCTGATTAGGAACTTGCTGATTCTGTTGATGAATAGGAGAAACATGATGATTCTGACGATGATTATTTCTTCCTCTGGTTCTCTTCTTGGAAAATTTATTATCAAACTTCTTCACACCATTAGTTGAGCTACCATCTTCATATGAACATCCCTTCCCAACATCTTCTTCTAGACGCACTCCCACATTCACCTTGTCAGGAAAGTCATTAGGTGCATTAACCATCACCTTCTCATGAGAGAATGATTTTAGAGTTTCAGTGAAGACTTTTATCATCACTTCCTCTCTCCTAGAAGGATTGACTTGGGCGGCAACCAAAATTTCGACCAAACCAGTTAAGTGCTCCACACTAGCTTTCAAATTAGTCATCTCTCTACGGAGTTCAGAAACTTCTTGCTTGATATTCTCCATTGTTCTCTTAGCGCGAGTGTTGTACTGGTGAGACCAAAGGAAAAATAAGACTCGGAAAAAGACTTTTGAAAGTGAAACAAAAAATGTAGAATGATGTATGATATGCAAAAGAGAGTTTTCATTTGATTTTCAAGGAACTCAAGATATTAAGTTGTAAACATCAAAGTATGAAGATAGAAGATGAATTTTAAATTGGATCAAAGCGTTGATCAAGTTATCTTCAAGATCAATCATCCATTTTGGTGGATTAGGGTTTTCACCCTATCAACACCCAAGATCCATTGAGCTTGACGAAACTTGTGATGTTTACAAAGAAAGACCTCCAAATTCCTTCAAAGTCAAGTGAAAAGGGTTTTATGGATGCATGAATGCATGGCTATGCAACAACCACAAGCAAGGTCACAAATAAATTCGAAAGGTTCTACGTCACGAGCATGGAGTCAAGGTAAGGAACACCCCCAAGGTATGTACTAACGGTTTAATCACACCTGTAGAACAAGGTTCTAAGAGTTCCCGGAGTCTACATTCCTCCTTCGGATATTACCAACGTCTTGATTACTCAATAATCAGCAATATTCTCAAGAGAAATTCATCCGAGCGTAGCATCGCGTAACAATTATTTCCGGATTACTCCGTTATAAACTCCGTGCTACACCTAAAAGGGCTAAGATGGATTAGGGTTCTACGGTTCCCAGCTTCTCTGGCTCCCAGGTCGAAAATAATAATGTCTTCCCGATTACTCGGTAAACAAATATTACGTTCAAAAGGGCCTTCCACTGAGTGGGGGATCTCATGCCTCCTTCTTCGGGATTACTCTCTCAAAGTTAACATGACTATACCGCCCGTCCTATTCCTAAGTGTAACTTAGTCTGGGTATAGGACTTGTCCTTTGTAAATATTATCAACACCCAAATAATCACAATATATACATATAATCAAACAATCAAATAATGATAAAATAGATAAAACAAATTAGGCTTAACCCACTTAGGGATGGACCAGCAAGAGGTCAATCTGTCCCCAGCAGAGTCGCCAATTCTGTAGCGGTGAAAATCGGAGATCAAGCTATTAATTAACTTGACTCACAAAAGCAAGAGTCGCCACCACGCTTTATTATTTCCAAGGGAAAAGGGAAAAGTGCGAAATAAAACCCTAAAATATGCAACGTAAAATAATACTTAAAAGTAATGAAAATACAATGAGTTTTTAAAAGAGATCGAGAGTTCGGGGGTTGGTTATACAATGGGAAGGTATTAGCGCCAAATGCATCTGCGGTACTCCGCAGGAACCTTTTGAAATATCTGTTTTTGTTAAAATTGTTTGTTTGATTAAAATGGTTTGTTTGGCTAAAAATAGGTGTTGGCGAGATTTTGAAAATGTGATAACCTAATGTCGAAGTTTTGACTTAAAAGGTATGAGTTTGAAAATGGAGTCTTTTGGGAAAATCATCTTAAATTTGGAAAAATAGTAAACGAGCAAAAAATGAATGAGGCTATTCGCACGATTGTAGAAGACGTATTCGATGACATGAAGTCAACTGAGTTGAGACATTTCCCTTGGAATAAAGAAAACAAATAGTTGAGTAAGCTATAGAAATTAAAACGAGTTAAACCAAAAAATATATCACAAAATTAACTAACATATGAAAGAAAAGTCACGAAGAAATAAATTTGAATAACAAACGAAACAATGACAATATAAACAATGAAAAACTAAATAGATGGATAAAGAAAAATCATGAAATAAAGATATCTAACTAAAACGAAAATTATCTAAACTAAATTGAAATTATAATATTACTAAGTAAACTAAACCTAAATTCTAAAGTATCTAATTAAATTAAATAAAATTTGAAGTTATTAACTAAAACTAAATTAAAATTCTAAAGTTACTAACTAAAATTCGAAGTTTATTAAATTAAGTCTAAAACTAATCTAAATAATTAAGATTATCTAGGTAATTAAAACATCGTTTTTTTTATAATTAAATCTATAAAATAACTAGATTAACGAAACTAATTATTATTTAAAAATAGACAAATTGAAAGGGTGCAACTGATGATTATAGGGACAAAATTGGATCAGGAGTGTAGAGAGGTAATAGTGAGAAACTAAGGCCCGATCACGAATGAATCCAGAAGTGTTTTTTAATTGCACTAACTTTTAGGATGTTTAAAAAATAAAATGGAATGGGCCTAATGGTACTATTCAGTCCCAAAACCCAATCATCAATTTCAGCATACTTATTCCAATTAAAGTAAAACCAAAAATGATTGAATAAAAATGAAACAAAAACAACACAGAGAAAATTGACACGTGAGGAAGATTAGGTTTACGGGTTGTAATACCTCAACTTTTGAAACGCTTCTCCCTTCTTCCTCTCGTGCCGCCGTTTCTTCAATGTCCTCCGAATCTTTCTGATCATCCTTGAGAGATAGTGAAGCTAGTTGATCCGCCGGGCTATTACCTTGTTGAGCAACATTTCTCAGCACATCCATGGCTTTAGCAACTTTGGCCTTGAGAGCATCAAGTGTTTGAGGATCTTTAACGCCTCTTTGTCTTCGCCGAGGTCGAGCTTCTGCTGAAGAAGAGACTTCAGAGCTTCCGGTGATGAAGATTCATCGTTTGTTTCGAGGAATTCAGACAGAGGCGATGTTTCTGTGGTGTCAGCGTCGGTGAGAACTGCATCTGCTTCGGTTTCGATTTCAGTTTCGTCGATGACTTCGGTGAGTGTAGGCGGCGATGTGGAACTGGGCAGTGGTTGTTCGTGTGAAGAGGTGGAGAGTGAGAAGCCATCAAAGACCTCAAAGCTGCGAGTATGTCTACCATTTTCGTTTTGCTTTCTCAGTCTTGCCGCTTATGACTTTTGAGATTTTCTGTACCAGGTTGAGAGTTAGTTGGAACCTCCGAGATTGTGTCCATGGGAGAAGAAGTATCACATTGCTCTGTTACATTTGTATCCACTTGAAACTGAACCACCGCAGGGGACTCTACTTGCATTCTACTCGAGCCATCATCATGACTAGCATGCTGTAATTCGTCTCTTGATTCATCAACAGTAAATGAAGGAACGAAGAAGAAAGTCGATGAAACGTTAGGCGGTTCACTGGACAAAGTAACATGTTCCGTGGGTTGAATATTTGTGACAAAACGGCAGTTAAAAGATATGATGCAACATGGGGGTGAAAATGCACAGCTCGTAGAGATCGCCTAGTCTTCAACACAAAAAATTGGTGAGTAGGATGCTTTACTTTTCTTGTCATGGTGCCATATATACAGCTTGTGGCCTGATGCAACGGCTTTAGTGCGAGGTTGATTGATAGAGGCGGGTGTTTTTCAGTTTAACAGTGGTGGAGCGGAAAGAGTGTGATGAAGGTTTAGATCTTGTTCTAATTCAAGCCATGATGGTGTTTGAATTTCTGGCTTTAGAAAACTGAAACTTTGATGCTCTCTCTTTAATGTGAAACCTTGTATTTCTTGAGTTTGGTGATTGATCATGTTGTGAGAGCTTGGTTGATGAATTACACTTCTTGAACTCTCTTCTGCTAATGCATCACAGAAGGCTCTGTGAGTTATGAAACTGTCCCTCCTTGTGAAGAGGGTTCCACAGTCACATCTACATTCTCTTGTACCACCGGTTTTGGAGTGAGCTAGGTTGTGGATTAATGCAGTGGATTCTGAAAAGATGTGTTTTGACAGAAAGAAGCGGAAAATTGAAGGAATGAATGGAGTTTGGTGGGTTATGACAGAAGCAGGAGGATGAGGTGGTGGTGAATAGAAAGTTAGAGAGGGTAGATGGGATACTGTTTTCTTTTGTTTTTGTGTGTTTTTTTGTTTTACCGTCGGTGATGTTCTGAAGCTTGTTCTCAACCTGGAGCCAAGTTATTAGAAATTTCTACAGGTTTTTTACTTTGTTTTCCCCCCTTCAGAATGAATTTTTTTGGAGGGAAAATTTGTGAGTCTTGGACAAAATGTAATATGCTGGCTTTTCCTTTTTGATGCAGGATTTGTCTTTCCTATTTTTGTGAAAGTTTAGACTGTTTTTGGACAGGTTTGACAGGAGCTCTTTGGCATGATTATGCAGTTTTTTACAGCATTGCAGCATGGATGATGCAGAGTTTGGAGCAGCATACAGTATGGATGATTTTGAAGCAAGGTTTGGACTGATATGCAGAGTTTGGAGCAGCTGATTTACGGACAACATTGGTACAAGTTATGGAGCAGTTTGATGCATCATGAAGCAAGGAAAATGGGCTTGAAAATAATAGTATAGACTTAGACTTGGTATTTTGAAAATTGATGAAGGATAGTTTAAAATAGGCTTCAGGATTTGCAATGTTTTTTTTTCATGTGATTTTGTGGCTATAGTATTTGTAATGGGATATGAAATTTGTAACAAGTCTTGAATTTGGATGTAACTTTAAATATTTCATTTGAGTTTGGAATGGATTTGTCTTGAGATTTTTTGAAATTGCAAACTTGAAATATGCCTAAAAATTAGCATGATGCATTCTCCACTTTTGAACTAGACATGACAAATATCCTTGAATCAATGATCTTGAAATTTTCTTTAAAGTTTGTATCAAATTCTTGGATTGAATAAGAACTTTTCCTTAGAAATAGTCCTTGTAGAATTGATGGACTTTTGTGAACTTCTCTTGAAGAAAATTTGCAAACTTGTCATTAGTACTTGAGTGAACAAATAGTATCTTAAGAGCCTTGGTAAAAAAAATTCATCATAATTTGACAATCACTTAGGCTCAAATGCAAGTGACTTGAAACAAGCGCCAAACAATTTAAAGAATCCTTAAACTCATCATCATGTGCCATGAACAAACTCATCATAAAATTCAATATCTTTAGAGAACAATTATGGCATGAATTGTGGCTTGGAGATTAAGAATATTCTAGGTTATGAGAATGACCTATAACGTTTCAATAAATTCCAATAGCCTTCAAAGCATAATATGACAACATGCAAAAAGAACTGTCTCAAAATATTGGAAATTTATGATCCTTTGAACTTGATCTTGAAAAAGTTGGCTTTTTTGGTCGAAGTGCTTTAAATCATCTCACATAGCCTGATCTTTCTTCGCATTCTAAAGCATCTTGATACACATGTAAACCAGTGATGATGAAATCTTGATTGTGCTCTGAGGAAGTTGTGGAGAAGTTTGAGAGGTTAAAACCGGCCATATTTCGTGCCCTTAATTTCTTTGAATAAAAATGCCAAAAAGAAAAATGGGATCTTAGGTCAAAAATTGGGGTACAACAGATTTTCAAGGTCCCTCTGAAACAAATCCAAGTCCTGAGTTATCCTTTTTCCCAAGCAAGCCACTTACAAGAGCAAGATGATCTCACGAACTCCAAAAACAACGCTTTTATCTTGAGAAAAATCAAATTCTAAGTACTTAGAACGTTTCTCTAAAATGAGTGTTTAAGGAAAAAATCAGCGCTTCAGAACTTCTGGACCCATTCCAGATAAAAATGGTCAGAAGTTGCAAGCTTGGCTCAGCGTGGTCAGAAGTTGGCTTTTCAGCAGCTACATCAGTTCAATCAGAAGTTGTAAATGTGGTTCAGTATGTAAGCCTCAAACAGAACATGCCCCTTCATCAGTTACACAAGCTCAGTCAGAATTTGCTAAAGGAATGCAAGAGAAGCAGGGAAGTCTGAAGGCTCCTTCAGAATAGGTTGAAATCAGAAGATGAAAGATCAGAAGAGTGGGTGTTACACTGATACAGAATCTCTAAGCCCAGGAAATCCAGAAGTAAATCCAAGGAACGTACCAGAAAACCAGGAGAATCTCCAGAGCTTACTAAGATAATAGGAAGCCAAGGCCAGAGCATGGTTTACGCTGCTGATTCAACGTTGGTTTCCATTATCAGAATATGGATGCTGATAGGTCTTATCACCATTTAATGCCCATTAATGCTTCCAACCACTCCTGAACATTCACGTGTGGCTTGGAAAACGCTTTTGTGCAGATTCTGGCATGGGTCTACGCGCCACCGCCCACTTCAGAGGTCACTTCTCCCCAATCTACGCCTGCTGCTGCAGCCTAGGCTGAAAGCTATCTGTTATCACAACTTCCCAGGAATTTTTGTCAAAGAACAAATTCAAACTCTGTTGACGCTTTAATGTTCAAGGCATCCACAAGAACTTTGCCTATAAATAGAGAGTCTTCACCACTGCAAAAGGCGTTCAAGAAAAGAAACAGAAATTGCTAAGTAAGAAACAGAACTCTTAGCAACATATCATTCTGAAACTCTGCCAAAATCTCCAGTTTTGTTTCATAACTTTGAGTTTCTCACCTTCAAACTTCATCAAATATCCAGTTTTCTCTGTGAACCAAAAACACCCTTTCCAAACTTCTGATCCTACATACGTATACGCCTTTACCAGCCCTTTCAAAGAAAATCTGTCCAGAACACCACCAGAGCCAAAAGCTAACTTTCACCCACCAACTTTTCCAACAGTCAGGTAAGCGCCTGCTGACCCTCATCACGCTGTTAAGCATCATCAGCTGTGCATACTCAAATAAACATAATGTAAATATCATGTTGTTGCTGTTTATGCTCTGAGGATTTTCATACCTCAGAACGTTCTGAGCCAGTATAGGACTTGCCTGTGACCTTGGTGGTTCTGACCTCTGAAACATTTTTGTATTTGCTGGATCTGTTCCAAATATGTTTCCTGTTTTGTGGAGTAACAACAGAATTGCAGATGTTCTGATTAGTACAGGGAAAAGCCAAGTGTTGACTTTGACGTTAGCACATCTGAAGCCTGTTTTGCTGTCAATAATATCAGAACCTCTGAAAGTTATTGCCTTTTCAGCAGAATCAGAACTTTTGGTTTCTCCACTAACAAACTTCTGTCTTGCAGCGCAGGGGAATCAGAACTTCTGATTTCCCCACTAACAAGGTTCTGTTTTGCAGGTGCCAGAGTCAGAAGTTCTGACTCATACAGTTTAACCAAGAGGTTGATCATCTGGCAGCGGATCTGAGTCAGAACTTCTGATGACCCCCCAGCAGCGCGCGGGCTCCCTCTCTCTCTCTATATCTTGTTTTTTGCTATTTTCTTTTTTGTCTATTTTTCTCGTTGAACCCCCCCATGTACAAATGTGTATCCCCCTCCCCTAATTGTTGTAATAGCGTAGGATTTTATATTTTCGCTTCTTATTACTAGTAATTAGGACATGTATGGAAAGATAAAATCAATGAAATAGAAAAACCTAATTCAAAGAAAAAACTCTTGTATGCAATAAAACACACTCGCACACTAACACCCATAGGGTTACATCCACTTGTTGCCTTTCAAAATTAGGCCATATTGCATGTTAGGTCTCTTTGGGCAAAGCAATACAAATCAATTGATCATAGTCCCTCGATGACGCTTTCGAAAAGTTGCCTAAAATGATCAAAGTCCCTTTCAAAGAGAAATTGCCCAAGGATACTTAGCACTATTGCAATTATGGTCTAAACGATGACCCGCGCCCGTCCCTTTCACATCCTAATACAAGATTGTCCACCAAATTCAATGGTGGAACAAAATTGTTAAACGAGTTAAAACATAACAAAAATCTTTGAGAACTTTAGGGTAGATCGCTCTTAAGTACTTGTCAACTTGCAAAACAAAAAACACTTGCCTATTTTTCAAACCACACTTCACAAACACTTTCAAAACAAACTTTCAAAAAAACCTTGGAACATCTTTTCAAAAAGACAAACACCTTTTGTAAAACATTCGAGTAAAGAATTGTTACAAGGGTAGCCTATACAAGGCATCTTTTAAAACCTTTTCAAAAACCACACATAAAGCACCATTTCAAACAATTGAAAACCAAAGGCAAGTTGATCTAAGCAAGTACCTAAGAGCCCATGGATAACCATGGATAGAAAGGGTGCTAATACCTTCCCTTTCTATAATCTACTCCCCGAACCTAAGAAAAATCTCAAAGGTTTTTGCTGTGCTTTTTAAACCTTTCCTTAGGATAAAATAAAAAGTCGGTGGCGACTCTTGCTCAACCGAAACATTTGCGAAAACAAACGCAAAACCATAGTCAGTTCTCCCACCGTATCACACCATCCAAAATATCCATGTTGTCTCTGTTATTGTGTTCTGAAGCCCATGCGAAGGATTTGATTGCATTTCTCAAGACTGTGAATGTGTCGCAGGAGACTTCAGCTGATCAGTTCAAAGATTGTGTGGCCAGCCTGACTGCTGATAATGGGCTGGGTTTTTCAGATGCAGATTTGACACCAAAGGGAAGGAAGCATAATGATGCTCTGCATGTCTCGATTGAATGCAGGGGCACCACTATGGCTCATGTGCTGGTAGATACTGGGTCTTCACTGAATGTTCTGCGGAAGAAGGCGTTGGACCGGTTGGATTGCGAGGGTTTGACTCTAAAGCCTAGTAACATTGTGGTAAGGGCTTTTGACGGATCGAAGAGAATAGTGCACGGGGAGGTGGACATCCCTGTCAAAGTGGGTTATCAGAATTTTGGGTCCACCTTCTATGTGATGGATATCAGGCCGTCGTATTCTTGTTTGCTGGGTTGTCCTTGGATCCATGAGGTTGAGGAAGTTACTTCCACACTCCACTAAATGCTGAAGTATCCGGTGAAAGGAAAGATTGTCACAGTGCGGGGTGAAGAAGAATATATGGTGAGTCACCTCAATTCCTTCCGCTATGTAGAGATGGACGGGGAATTCATAGAAACTCCTTGTCAGAACTTCGAAGAAGTCCCTCATATCTTGGCATCGACTGAAACTACTAGCAACAAAGCTCCTTTAAAGATGGCTTCTCTCAAGGACGCCAGGGTTGTGGTTGAAGAAGGTGGGTGTACCAATTGGGGTCAACTCCCTGATTTCACTCAGAAAACTGACAAATTTGGTTTGGGCTTTACTACAGGGGCTCAAAGGGCTGTTAGACGCGCTCGGACTGGAAGACCTCCCCTACACATCAGCAATCGGGGAATTAACGCCATTGAAGACAGCAAAGAGGATTCAGACATCGGCAGCTGGATCCACCCAACTACAGACGGTTGACTGAGTAACTGGACGACTAGGGACTTTGTACCTATTTCTTTTATTCTGCAGTAATTGACTTACTTGTTTTTAGATTTGTAATAAACAATTTGAAACTTTACGGCTTGGTGCCTTGCCCGAGGCACCTTGGCTTCGCTTGTGAGGGCTATTATTTGTCATTTCATATATCATTAATAAAGCATTGGATGTTTCTTGCATACAAAGTTTGCGCTCTCTATTTTTCTTTTCTGTTTTCACTTTATCAAAACAGCTATTCTCTTACACACACTCACGTATCATAATGCAGATCTATATCCACTCTGGATCCCATTAATAACAGCTCTGCTATTACCAGTTATGACTTCAAAAATCCGATCAACCAAGCCGAGGACGAAGGTGAGGATGATTGTGAGGTGCCTGGAGAACTTGCTAGACTTTTACAGCAGGAAGAAAGGGCCATACAACCTCATGAAGAGCCAATTAAGATAGTGAATTTAGGTACTGAGGAAAACATAAAAGAGATTAAAATAGGTGCAAATCTGGAGCTTAGCGTCAAACAGAGGTTGATATAGATGTTGCATGACTATGTCGAGATCTTTGCCTGGTCCTATGAAGACATGCCTGGTTTGGACACTGATATTGTGGTACATCGCCTGCCGACTAAAGAAGATTGTCCTCCGGTTAAGCAGAAGGTCCTTTGTATGCGTCCCGAAATGTCAGAGAAGATCAATGCAGAGGTCATGAATCAGTTTGATGCAGGATTCTTCACTGTCACTTCTTATCCACAGTGGGTCTCCAACGTTGTTCCGGTACCTAAGAAGGACGGTAAGGTATAGATGTGTGTTGATTACAGAGATCTGAACAGGGCAAGCCCCAAGGATGACTTCCCACTTCCTCACATTGATGTTTTGGTCGACAACACCGCGCAACACAAAATCTTCTCCTTCATGGATGGTTTCTCTGGCTACAACCAGATCAAGATGGCTCCTGAAGACATGGAGAAGACAACCTTCATTACACAATGGGGCACCTTCTGCTACAAGGTGATGCCTTTTGGGTTGAAGAACGCTGGGGCAACCTATCAACTCGCCATGGTCGCTTTTTTCCACAATATGATTCACCACGAGATCAAAGTTTATGTTGATGACATGATATCCAGGTCTCAGACTGAGGAAGAGCACCTTGATCATCTCCAGAAATTATTGACAGGTTGAAGACATACAAGCTGAGGTTGAATCCGAACAAGTGCACCTTCGGGGTAAGATCGAGTAAGCTTCTGGGTTTTATCGTCAGTGACAATGGTATTCAGGTAGACCCTGCGAAGGTAAAGACCATACAAGAAATTCCAACTCCCCATATAGAGAAGGAAGTTAGGAGTTTCCTGGGATGTCTGAATTACATCGCCAGGTTCATTTCACATCTGACTACTACCTGTGAGCCAATCTTCAAGCTTCTGAAGAAAGATCAAGTGGTAAAGTGGAATGATGAATGCCAGACCTCTTTCGAAAGAATCAAGGAATACCTTCAAGAACCACAAATTCTGATGCCTCCGGTTGAAGGAAGACCTTTGATATTATACTTAACTGTGCTAGATAATTCAATGGGGTGTGTGTTGGGGCAGCATGACGAGTCTGGTCGAAAAGAGCACGCAATTTATTAACTTAGCAAAAAGTTTACCGACTGTGAGACACGATACTCATTGCTCGAGAAAACTTGCTGCGCTTTGGCATGGGCTGCTCGCCGACTGAGACAGTATATGCTGACTAACACTACCTTGTTGATATCAAAGATGGATCTGATCAAGTACATTTTCGAGAAGCCCGCTCTCTTCGGAAGGATAGAATGGTGGCAGATGATCTTAACTGAGTACAACATACAATATACAACCCAAAAATAAATAAAGGGGAGTATATTGGCTGATCATTTGGCTCATTAGGCCGTGGATGACTACCAGTCCATGAATTTTGAGTTCCCGGATGAGAATATTATGTTAGTGACTGACTACGTAGAACCTGGACCGGATGAAGGACCTGAGGAAGGATCCTGATGGTCTATGTATTTTGATGGAGCCTCGAACGCACTAGGTAACAGCACTGGCGCTGTAATCATATCCCCTGAGGGTTGTCATACTCAGTTCACTACCCGATTATGTTTCAATTGCACCAATAACATGGCAGAGTATGAAGCGTGCATCCTGGGCCTTCGAGCTGCTATCGACCTAAGGATCAAGTTCTTGAATGTATTCAGGGATTCTTCTCTGGTGATAAGTCAGATCAAAGTCGAGTGGGATACGAAGCACCCAAATCTCATTCCTTACAAAGTGTATGTACTGACATTGCTCCTACACTTTGAGGAGGTAACCTTTGAACATTTCCTACAAGAGCAGAACCAGTTAGCGGACGCGCTAGCTACCATGTCTTCCATGTTCAAAGTTAGGTGGGACAATGAAGCTCCCCAAATCACCATTGAGAGGTTGGATGAACCAGCACACTGCTGTGAGATCGATACTGAAGAAGTGGCAGATAAACCCTGGTTTCACAAAGTTAAAAGGTACCTCGAGACTCAAGAGTATCCCGAAGGGGCATCTGTCAATGATAAAAAGTTTCTGAGAAGGTTCGCTGCAAAGTTCTTCCTCAGTAATGGAATCCTCTATAAACGCAACCATGACTCCAGACTACTACGGTGTGTAGACAAGAACGAAGCAGAGAGGATCATGACAGATCTACATGAAGGCACCTTCAGAACCCATTCTAGTGGACATACCATGGCTAAAAAGATCCTACGGGAAGGATATTACTGGTCCACTATGGAAGCCGATTATTATCAGCACTCTCGGACTTGTCATAAGTGCCAAATCTACGCTGATAAGGTGCATGTGCCTCTGGTTCCCTTAAACGTCTTGACAGCTCCGTGGCCCTTTGCAATGTGGGGCATCTACATGATCGGAGAAATCAGGCCCACCGCTTCCAATGGACATCGCTTCATCTTAGTAGCCATTGATTACTTCACGAAGTGGGTTGAGGCAGCTTCCTTCGCTATAATAACAAAGAACGTTGTAGCGCGATTTATCCGACATAACCTGATATGTCGATATGGCGTTCTAGAGAGAATTATTACTGACAATGGTACGAATCTCAACAACACAATGATCATCGAGCTCTGTAAATAGTTCAAGATACAACACCATAATTCTTCTCCTTACCGACCAAAGATGAATGGCACTGTTGAAGCAGCTAACAAGAACATCAAGAAGATTGTACAGAAGATGACGATGACAGAAGTCTGGCTAGTTCTCCCGATATTTCACAATATTCCTCGCATTCGTCTTCGGCTTGGTTGATTGGACATTCAAAGTCATAGTCGACAATAGTAGAGTCATTGGAAATAAGATCCAGAGTGGATGAGGACCTGCAAGAATGTGTGTGTGTGTGTGTGCATGTAAGATACATGGATATTTTTGAAAATGTATTTGAAAGAAAGGAAAGATAATGAACACGAATATTTGAATGCAAAAGAGTCCAATGTACTGAATGATCATATGATTAGATGAACATAAATAAAACCCTTGACAAATGGACCAAAGTTCCCCGGGCCAGGCACATGGCTTAAAAGTTATTGTTTGAATATTACAGAAAAAATGTTCTTGAATTGAAAGAAAAGTGTTGTACTCCAAAATTTTCCCTCTCATTTTATTCAAAACATACTCCTAGAGGTCCTCAATTGCTCAAGTTTGACTAAGGGTTGACCAGACAAACTCTCTCCTAAAGCAATGAATCTCCAATTAGGGTTCCCATTTTCATCAAGATGGGTGAGCTCCAAAGGCCTCGAATCTTTTCCATGGTCCTAATATGTTCTCAAGATCATCCATGCCAAGTTTCATGCCTTGCACTACAAGTTTGCTCAGTCAACTGCTCAGATGCCTGGAAATCAACTGTGTTAGGTCAAAAGTTAACTGTGACCCACATACAATCAAACTTCAAGATTTTGGTCAACATCAACATTTCGAGGTGATATCCATCATTTTATCAAGGGTTGAACATTATTCCTCAAGGAATGCCCCAAATTCATCAAAACTCAAAAGTTGCTAAATTCGGGTTTCTATAGGAAAAGTCAACCAAACTTTGACCAGGCATAACTTTCTCATACTTTATCAGAAATTTTTCCACCAAGGCTCATTTTGAAGAGAATACAATTCCATAAAACTTCTATTCATCCCTCAAGATCAGGAAATGCCCCAGTCAAAAGATACAAGCTCAGACATTATAAGTCCTTTCAAAAAGTCAATAAAAACACCTTTTGGGTCAAAGCTCCTTACATGAAATTGGAAGATCCAATTGAGATGAAACCAAAAGGGTTGTTTAGAGGACATCCTAAGATCTCTAAAAAGTCTAAGAACACCCTCTTAGAATTAAAAATGAGAGAGATATGCATTGCTAAAGTTGTCCATTTTTGGAAATTTGCACAAAGTCAACAATGCCCAAAATTGCATTTTTTCCAAATGGGCCCATCTTTTCATGCTTGAAACTTGTTTCCAACATGGCCCACGACCCTGAGCTCATTCATACATTATTTTACTATTTATATTATTTATTTTTATATTTTATCCATTAAAATGCAAAATTAAATAAATAAATAAAGTAAATAATGGAAGATTTGATTTGGAATCTTTTTCTCATCAAATAATAAGCAAGATGTGCTGGCATATCAAGGAAACTTCGTGGAGAAAGAGGAAGATTAAATTTGTTCTCAAAAAAACAAAAAATCACATAATTGAAAGAAAATATTTTCTCAATGAAAGCATGGATATTCTTCCAATTTTGTTGACCTAATATGGCCTAATATATATGCACAACAAAGTCAGACCTAAAGGAGGGGCGCAGCTGTTCCAAAAAACCCTAGTCAACAAGTTCAAAATTGGTTCAAGGTGGTGCAACACGAGACCTCTCTCTCTTCGGCCACCATCAAAGCATTCCAAGCACTCCATTAGTCTCATGTTGATCTCAGCAGTCGAACCATACCTGTATTGAAGGCCAAACGATCCCAGAACTCATCCTCTCACAATCCACGGTTTGGTAAGATTCTCAAACCTCAAACTTTTGATTCATGCGATATCAATTGATTTTTTGCACTGATACATGTTCGTAATGATGTTCTGAGTCGTTTTGAACCGTTAGTGTCAAGCATGCACGCAGGATCCTCAGTTTTCCATTGTTAGGGCCAGGTTTCAGACGAGTATCATATCTCCCTGTACAGGGACATTCAGACTAAACCACCACCATCATGGAGTTCGCAACCTAGGAAATAAGGGGGGTAGCCGGAGCCTGGTGCTTTGATTCCATGTATTTTTGTTGTTTACATTTTTGCAGGGCCGGAGAAGACGATCGAAGTGCAGCTCCAGCATCGTTGACTCAGGCGAAGACCCTACGTGGAAATCCCTTACGTTTTGATTGGTTGGTTTGAAATCTAGGGTACCACTGAAAGGGAGCGCGCTGACAACTCAGCATTCATGTTGTTTATATATTATATTATTATTTTGTCATTAATATAAACGAATAACAGGTTGTCCTGGTGGTAAGGAAGAATGCATGTGAGGCGAGAGACCTGGGTTCGATACCCAAGTCTGGAGTTTTTGTATTTTCTAACCATTTGATTTTAGATCCAATGCATCATCATCCCGTGCGTATACCTTGCACCCTCAGATCCAACCATTGGATAATTCATCATAAAGATCCAACGCTCCTGATTTGCATCCCCATGGTGAACTTTCCAAACGTGACAACACCAAATCTCACGCAGATCTTGGGCCAACACATATGGGCTTAGCAAATTCAGCCATGCACCCCCAGTTTGCTTCTCATAACAGGCCCATATTCATATTTTTTGCTTTTATTGTTTTATTATTTCATTTTAGTTATTTATTTTATTTGTTTCAAAAATCATTTTTTATTAAATCATAAAATCAAGAAAACCACAAAATATTAGAATTAGGTTTTTTCCACTAAATTTAATTTTGTTAATTAAGTAGAGTAATTTAATTTAGGGTAAGTTGGTTTATTTTTCATAATTAAAATTAATTAGTCAAATGAGGTTTAATGCATAAATACTTTATTTTCTTAAATAAAAATACAAAAATATTTCCCTTAATTAATTAGATTGATTAGGATATTTAATTCACGTGTTTTTCCTCGCGCGCGTTTTATTTATTTATTTTTTCCAATTATTGTAACTGCTAAGGGTTGTAATAGTTTTTTTAATTAGGTTTTATTACTGTTTTTACTTATTATTTTCCCCCATTTTTGGTTATGTAACCCCTCCCCGAAGCCTTGTAATAGCTAAGTTTTTATTCTCGCACTTTACTTTTCGCTGTTATTAACTGCTTAGACTAATAGGCTTGTATGGAAAGAATAACGATTAAAATGGTAGATAACCCAAAATGTGCAAGGTAAAATTAACTGAAAAACAAACACTTCCACATGTTCACTCCTAGGGTATATCCCACTTCAGTTGCCTTCGGTAAACGGTCATGGAGTATAGGGAGTTTTAGTGGTTTCTCTCTAGTCTCAAAAGATAAAAAATGACCCATTCGAATGTTGCCTCGGAAAGATCTTTAAGACTCTAGGGTAACTACTAAAGTTTCCTAATCATTGCTTTAGTGATCGTACTCGTCCCTTTTGAATGTCCCTTAAAATCCAACGATGGGGCTACCTACTCCTTAATAGTAGGATAGCGCTGTCTAAAGGAAACGAGAAAATGAACAGTCTTTTTCGAGTAGGTAGAAACTCTTAAGTACTTGCTCAAAAAAACAAAAAATCTTTCACACAAACACTTTCAAAACAGTTTTCAAAAATAACTTCGTCACACTCTTGAGGACAGATACAAGGGTTACCATGAAGTTAAACAAAAACTTTTCAAAACACACACAAGCAATTTCAAAATGAGCAAATACCTAAGAGCCCATGGAAAACCATGGATAAAAAGGGTGCTAACACCTTCCCTTTCTATAATATACCCCTCCGTACTCAGAAACATCTCAAAAAGGGTTCTTTCTGTTCTTTTTCCTTTTCCTTTGTTGGATGAAATAAAAGTTGGTGGCGACTCTTCCTTATCGCAACATTTGCAAATACAAACGCAAAACCAGTATTAAACAGTCGATTATGCCACCGTATCATAAAAAGCAATAACAAGTATATTACTCCTCAATGAAGGAGATGGGCACAAAGTCCTTTGCATGCCAGTTCTTAAGCTCCATCGTAGTTGGATACACCCAATCTTCAAATGTAGCTTCTTCATCAGAATCACCCACAGCGTTGACTTCATGGCTTCCAATGCGGAGAGGTGGCTTTCCAGCACGAGCACGCCTCACATCCTTCTGAGCTTTGACGGTGAATCTTAAACCAAACTTGTATGCTTTAAATGGGATATCGAGGAGTTTCCCCTAAGTATCACAGTTTCCTTCTTCAATTGCCACACGGGCATCCTTGACTGAGACCATCTTCAGTATGACTTCAACAGCTTCAGACTCATCATAGGAACATTTGGTAGCAGCGATCATTGGTGGAAAAACCTCAAAGGCTTGACACAGGGTCTCAATGAATTCTCCATCCATCTCCACGTATTTTAACAAGTTAAGGTGACTTACCATAAACTCTTCTTCTCCATAGACGATACTATTCTCCCCTTGACTGGATATTTGAGTTTCTGATGGAGAGTTGAGGTTACTGCCCCAGCTTTATAGATCCACGGGCGACCTAACAGACAATAATAGGAAGGAAGAATATCCATAATATAGAAGGTAGAGTTGAATATTTGAGATCCCACTTTGATTGGAAGATCTACTTCCCCATGAACAATCCTCTTTGATCCTTCAAATGCCCTTACAATGATATCGCTTGGCTTCAAGACTAAACCTTCACAGTCTAGACGGTCTAACGCTCCCTTGGGTAATACATTCAGGGAATAACCAGTGTCGTCTAAAACATGTGCTAAGGTGGTCCCTTTGCACTCGACAGAAACATGTAAAGCTTTATTGTGGTTCTTACCTAACGGTGTTAAGTCAGATCCCGAAAATCCCAAGCCATTATCAGCCGTCAGGTTAGCCACGCAGTTCTCAAATTGGTTTGTTGTTGTCTCATGGGGGACATGAGCTTTTTTCAGGAATTTGATTAATGTCCGAGCATGGGCGTCAGAACAAAGCAGCAACGACAACATTGAAATCTTAGAAGGGGTTCCCCCCAACTGTTTCACAATCTTGAAGTCACTTCTTTTTATTATCTTCAAGATCTCGTCCATCTCACTAGCGAAGGGTTCTTCATCAGCTACATCCTTGGAGGGTACTTCAATCACATCAGGCTCAATAACCTTCTCCTTCCCTCTTGTATCGGTACTTGGCTTGGCAGCAGTAATGCAGATCGGTGCCTTTGTAACAACTAGTGGTGAGATATTGGGCGAGAATATTCTCCCAGTTCTAGTTACTTTACTTAAGCCAACTATGTTACCGACATTTCCATCTTTTTCATCTTCGATCCAGGCATCTTGTTTAATCCCATGATAGAACACCTCGGCACCATAATTCCATGGTACTTCCTTATTTGAAGAGTAGGGAATTAGTTCGGGATTAGTAATTATTAATGGAGCAACAGTGGGTTTATTTGAAATCCTAATAGGAACTTTGGAGGTGATCCTAAGAGGCTTATTTGAGATGGTAATAATGGAGAGGTCTTCACATTTGTTAATCAAATTTTTGGTAAGTGAGGTTTTCTCGAATAAATTTCGTGGCTATCCATTAGGCTTTATATGCCTTTATTTAGCCCTTCACATCCATTGAGTTGTCTTGTACAACACACACAGTCTTTTACACAGCCTGGGAAGATCCCAGCTTTCAACAAATTGTTCTTGATTATATTCAGCAGAGTAGTCAATTCTTCAACAGAGGCAACAAAAATTGTATCTTCAACAACATTAACACTCTTGTCATGCTTCGGCATCGAAGCGGTAATTACATTCGGCATTGGAGGAGGATCAAACTAAATAGTCTTATTGTCAATCAAATCCAAGATTTTGTTCTTTAAGGCCTAGCACTGGTCTGTTTCGTGCCTGGGGCTGCTCTTGTGGTAAGCACACTTAGCGTTTAGATTATATTTTGGTGACGAGGTATCAGGGTTGGCGGGAGGATCGCGTAATGTCACTTAATTAGCTTTGAGCAAATGTTGTAAGGCTTAAGACAATGACATGCCTAACCTCATAATTTTTCTTCTTGGAGTTTCAAAATGTTGATGATTTGCAGATGGTCTTGGAGTTGGAGTCGGATTGGAGGTTCGGACGGCATTAACAGACGGGTGATCATTCTTCTTTGTACGGGCCCTTGCCCCGTACACAACATTGACTTCCTTTTTTGCAGCAAAAGGTTTCTTGATAGGATTGGAAGTGGAGGTAGATGCCACAGAGATCTTCCCACTTTTTATGCCACTTTCAACTCTTTCACCGGTTAAGATCAATTCGGTGAAACCACAAGAAGAGCATACAATCAACATATTAAAGAAGGGACCAGATAAAGTGCCCATGAACATGTCGATGTTCTCCCGATCAGTCAAGGGCGGTTGGACCCTACTAGCAAGGTCTCTCCACTTTTGTGCATATTCCTTAAATCCTTCATTCTTTCCCATGGTCATATCTTGTAATTGAACCCTCGTTGGCGCCAAGTCGGCGTTGTACTGATACTGATGGTAGAATGCGGTAGCTAAATCCTCATAAGTATTGATACGGGATCCATCAACCTGATAAAACCATTCAAGTTACGTTCCAGCCAAGCTCTCTTGGAAAAAGTGAACCCAAAGCTTCTTATCGGCAGTGTGTGGCTGTATCTTCCGCACATAAGATTTCAAATGGATTTTTGGACAAGAAACTCCATCGTAATTTGCAAATACAGGTATTTTGAATTTGTGGGGGATGACTACCCCAGATATCAAACCCAAATCGTCAAAATCTAAACCGGGGACGGCCTAGATTTCAACAGCTTTCAATTTGTCTTCTAACTGCTTATATTTTATATCGGCGGGTGGATACTGCTCATTGAAAAAATCATCATCAGATACTTGATCATTAACATAGTCAGCCTGAGTACTCTTGACCTCACCAATCTGGTTCTCGTCCTCTTCAGATGAATCTCCTCCTATTGGGATTTGACATACTGTCTCCTTGACCCTTCTACCCATGTTGAGTAGAGCATTCTTCTTTGGCTTCTTCTTAACGGCCAGAAAAGCCATCATGTCTTGCTACCCCTTGGCTAGGTCTAGTAGAGTTTCCTGGAACTGAGAATTTTGTGCCTGGAGATCCTTTACATTTTTCTCTAGATCCATCTTGCTGAAATAAACAGCAGAAAGATAAGGAAACTTGTTATGTGAAAACCTGGCATGTTATGATGCATGGAATATGTATATGCAAATGATTTCAAGGATTAATGAGATTGAAATTTGTATAGACAAAATAAATGAACAAACATCAATTTTCATTAAACAAAACAAGAAAGATTACATCATGCCTCTTGGGCTTACAAAATAACTTTCTAAGATAAAAAAGACTGAACACATCCTCTTCGGTGCGAGATATGCGTTCACACTTTTCTCTTCTTGTAGCTGCTTCGTAAGCTCCAAAACCCTCTTCTCACTAGCATAGAATTGAGCCTCGAAAGTATCTCATTCTTCCTTCAGTTGAATCCAACCCTTTTACAAGTCTTCGAGAGAGGTAGGTATGTCGGGATGGAGGATAGTGTAGGGAACATCTCCTTCAACCACAGGCTCCATGATGACTAGTAAGATGGAAGGATAAGGCATCACAAGTTTCTGAGCACGAGCTCACACCCATTTAAGGTAAGGCTCGAGGGGGATGGAATTATTGTGTCCTAATGTCTTGCTATCCACCTTGTTCAACATCCTCCAAGCTCGGATAGACCTCTGGCGGTAACCTTGATCGTCATTCTCATAGTCAAATACCACTCATTGGATAAGCATCTCATGTGGACCATCCCTTCGGGTGTAACCAAACTGCCGCAAGGTCAAGAAGGGGTTATAAGTGATACCTCCTCTAATTCCAAGTAAGGGGACATAAGGGAATTCTCCACAATGGTCGATGATAGTAACATTATCCAAAGATCGGGAACACCAATGAATATCTGAATGTCTGGGCGTTATCAACCTATGGGACCACCTTGAACCTTGCTCATTCTTCAATACAGATTGGGGAAGATGCGAAATAAACCATCTTGCCAAGAGAGGAGTGCAACACATGAGGATACCTCTTTTCCTTATAGTGCGAGAGTGAAAATTATGTAGGATGTCTCCTAACAAAGTAGGCACCAGGTCACAAGACATGAAGATTTTGATGGCGTTTACATCTATAAGTTGGTCAGGATTTGGAAATAAAACCATCCCATAGATGAGAAGGGCCACAATTTCCTCAAAATCTTGTAAGTCCAAGGAGTTCCAACAATCTTAAGCCTTCTCAAATAAGAATTTGGCTAAGAAACCTTTGACACCACTCCTTGTTTCCCAATTAGTTGTGATATCAGATTGTTGCAAGTGTAGTGCTTGGGGAATCTCTTCAAGTTTTGGATCTCTTTGCGTACTGTTGAAGGGTAGTTGATTGAGAAGGTATTCCTCAAGAGTTGGGAGAATTCTTCCAGAGTTGGCACAAGTTGATAATCGGGAAAAGTGAAGTAATGGTGTAGAGGATCAACGAATTGGAATAGCACCTTCATCATATCTTCATCAGTGTTAGAGGTAACCAAGTTTAAGAGGCGACTATGTATTTTGGTGAATGGAGAATTCTCAGGAACCCTTGATGTTAACTCTTTGAGTTAAGGAGGGATCCTTACAAGATTGACTTGAATGGTTTTCCTACGAATAGAATCCAAGTCCTACAAAACAGAACAAAGATAAATCCCAGAAGTCCTTGAAATAGTTAGTGAGTATGAGTATGATGTTATGATGTTTATGATGTTATGTACAAGTAAATATATACAAACAAAACAAACGAGTCCGTAGGTTTAGGCTTTCATGGAGTCTCATAGGTAAGTACCCTCTTGAAGTTTAGTTGGCTCAAACATGTCCTAGCAATAGTAACCGGGTTCTAAGGGAGCTCAATATCACTGGTTTTTCTTCTCGGGCACTATTTCAGTACAAGCCTCTTTAATGGCGACCGAAATATCCCAAAAAGCCAAACCTCAATGAGTGTAGTATCGAGTATCTACCAACTTAGGACTGCACCAAAGCCGGTCATCTCACTACGTCCTAATGGCCAAGTTTTTCAAGTAAAGGTTCTAAAGTCAGTTAGTGCTTCATTGACATCACCCAGTGGCCTCGTATTCTCCTTGACTACTCAAGGGCTATTGGTACCCATAAATATGTCACACTAACCTAGCTATTGCTTAGAACATTTCAGTATACCCCGCACAATTTCTACAACGTATTGCTACTTACCTATAAGGTATTCCAAATCCGGGTGGAGGATTTAAGCCCAAACAAAGAACCAAAATGTAAAGCATACAAGTCAAACAATGAAAGCAAATAAAGGTGATCTAGCCCTTAAGGTAACCCCACTTTTAATATTTTCCCCGGCAGAGTCGCCAGTTCTGTGATATGATGAGAGAACTGACTTGGGATGTTTTGCATTTTATCGCAATTGTTGCAGTTAGCAAGAGTCGCCACCGACTTTTATTTTATCCAAAAGGAAAGGCTGAAAAGAACAGGAAAGACCTTTGAGATTGTTTCTTGAGTTCGGGGGGTAGATTATGAAAAGGGAAGGTATTAGCACCCTTTTCATCCATAGTTACCTATGGGATCTTAGTTGCTTACTAGATCACTTTCTTTTGTTTGAAAATGTGCTTTGTATGGTTTTTGAAAGTATTTTGACAAGGCGCCATCGTTTAGGAAAACTTTGTAATAGTTCTCGTTCGTAAGAACGTATACAAAGTGTTGAGCTTTTGAAAATGTTTCAAGTTTGGAAGATGTTTTGAAAGTGTTTTTGAAAGTGTTTTTGAAAGTGTTGGTGTTTGTTTTGAAAATAAGCAAGAGTGTTTGATTTGAAATTGAGCAAGCAACTAGGAACAATCTACCTACTCAAAAGTTTTTGTTCATTTCTTCCTTTCTTTTGATATTGTTATCTTACCATTGATTTGATAAGAAGCCCTATCTTTGAATGTAAAGGGACCGGTGTGGGTCATCGTATAGTCATGATAGTAATGCTGTGAGGTATCTTATCATTTCTTTTTAAGGGACTAAGATCATTTTTGAAAGGCAACTTTGATAGCGTCATCGAGGGACTATGATCTTGTATTTTTTTTATTGTTTTTGCTAAGGTACCCCACATGCATAACATGGCCATTTTTATAAGTCAACAAAGTGGATTTACCCTAAGGGTGTAAGTGTGCAAGTGTGTTGATCTACATGCATTGTTTTGTCTTGATTTAGGGTTTGCTAACTTGTTGATTTTAATCTTTCCATACAAACCCTAATTTACTAGCATTTATATATAAAGCATTAAATTGCGGAAAAATAAAAATACTAAGCTATTACATCATTAGGGGATGGGGTATACAAATTTATAAATGGGGATTTGGCAAGAAAATTAAATCTAATTAACTATTACAACCATATTGAATAAATATACAAAATTGAAGATAAAATACAAGAATGCAAAATGGAAAAAGAAATAATTTTTATTTGATTTTTATGAAAGGATTTTAACCTAACCACCCTAATTAGGAAAATGATTAATTAAAATTAGCTAAAACTAAAACATAAATTAATTAACAAAGAATAATAAGTTAAAAATGATTTTTTAGGATTTTTTCATGAAAAGGTTTTAAATTAAAAAATAATAGGAAAATTAATTAATTAAAATAGACCTAAGTTCTAAATTAATTTTAATTTACAAGAAAATAATATAATATAATAATTAAACCTAATTATCTAAATATTAACTAAAAAAAGAAATTAATTTGTTAAGAAAATTATTTTTGTTCTTTTTAGTTTTTATAAAGAAAAATAAAATATGAGTGTAAAATAATAAAATAAATATTTTTGGATTTTTCTATTAATAATAAAAAAATATTAGTAAAAAAAATAATAACAAGAAAATATGAAAGTAAAATAAACTAAAATAAAAATGAAAATGAAATAAAGAAATAAATGGGCCAGGGAGTATGAAACATAATCAGGGAGGGGTCAGCAAAAATAAAGGCCCAAGGAGGAGGAGGCCCAACACCTGTTACAAACAAAAAAGGGAGAGAAAAACAAAAAAATATAACAAAAAAGTGGTAAAACGGACGCTGGGGCTCGAACCCAGGTCCAAGGGGTGACAGGCGCGCGCTTTAACCATTGGGGTGGTGATATATCTGTTAACTTGTACACAATAATAAATACATAACACAAATTTTGCCATGATTGTAGTTCATCTTCAACCTCCAGCCAAAGGATCTCAAACTTGTTCAAATCTCAACCATTTTCAAAAATGTAAACATGAAACTTGTGCATTTTTTTAACACGAATCCAACCATGTAACTAACTTAAGCTAACATTCAAAGATAAGGATGAATTTATGAAAGTACCAAATTCTGACCTAAACGTTTCAGCAAGTTCAAACTCAAAATTCTCCATGCTCAAGAAACATAAATGAAATCTATGGATATGTATAGTTTCAGGGCAATGATACATATATTCTATCTTCACAAATGCAAGCCTAACAATACCTAAATAATGAGATAGAAGTTCAAGAAAAATACCTCAAAAATTGAAATCGTGAAATGAGTTTGAGCTTGTTTCAAGTGATGGTGATGATCAGGTTAGCTTCCTTGGACCTCTAGGAAGCTAATGCAATGGCTGGCTTGAACTGAAGGTGGCTGGAATGGTCTGGACAAGTCCAAATGTGATGCCTTGTTTTTGAACTTGGAAGTGGGTGAAGATTGTGTTACAGTCGTGTAACAGGGACAAGGATGGCTTATGTATGATGTTTGGAAGCTTTTGGAAGCAAAAGGCCAAGAAACGCACGAGTAGTTTTTGATTTTGGGATTTTTGGCCAGAATATGCAACAATGGAGGTTTGTTATGCAAATCTGACTTTGGGGGAGTTTAAGAGCTTGTGTACTCGTGTGTTAGCTTGCAAACAACTTGTGCATATGTATGGAAAATATTTTAGCACTTGAGAGGGTCAGAAGCACAAGATATAGACTTATGGTTATGTTACTTGATTTTGAATAAAAGTGGAAATATAGTTTCAAGGCAAAGTACAAGCATGGCCTGAGTTGTTAGAGGCTTTTGACAAGTTTCTCATGGATTTTAGATTGTGTGTGATCAGAAGAAAACAAGTGCAAAGCTCAAGAATTTTATTTGTGCATAAAAGCCACTTTTCCAAAATGGCAATGTTGCCTTTCTTCCTAAAATGGTATTAAGCATGGGCAATGCATTGAATGCTGGGAGTAAAGCTTCTAACAACTGTGAAAACATTTAATTATGGAGTACCAAACAAGTTTGAGGCCCGCAAATAAAAGATTATGCAGCCTGGGCTTGGATTTGAATTTTGTTCATCATGGAAATGGCTTGTAAATCAAGAATGAAACCCTAACTTCATCTCTTCGATTCTCTTTGCTCAAACATGATCTCAATGAGTAATTGGACATTTTAGAAATCTTGTAACATCCTCTACAAACTCTATGTTGGTCACTTTTGAAAATTCCCCTTGGAACTATGTGAAATATTGCCATAAAGTTAGGTCAAAATCTTGCCTAAACTAGGGAAAGATTTCACTAAGTTTCCAAGTTTCATGAACATGTATTCACAAAATCATAACTTGAAATCCATGTGTCATACGGTGGGAGAACTGACTTGAGGATTTTGCGTTTTATCGCAAATGCTGCGGTTAGCAAGAGTCACCACCGACTTTTCTTTTATCCAAAAAGGAAAGGTGAAAAAGCACAGGAAAGACCTTTGAGATTGTTTCTTGAGTTCGGGGGGTAGATTATGAAAAGGGAAGGTATTAGCACCCTTTTTATCCATGGTTTTCCATGGGCTCTTAGTTACTTGCTAGATCACTTACTTTTTTTGTTTTGAAATTGTACTTTGTGTGGTTTTGAAAGTATTCTGTAAAAGAGGCCATTGTTTAGGCAATCTTTGTAATGATTCTCGTTCGTAAGAATGTATGCAAAGATGTTTGTCTTTTTGAAAATGTTTTTCAATCTTTGTAAGATGTTTGGAAATGTGCGTGTTTCTTTTGAAAATAGCAAGGATAGTTGTTTTAAAATGAATCAAGCAACTAGAAGTAATCTACCTACTCAAATGTCTTTCTTGTTCATTTTCTTTTCCTTTGACATTGTTGTCTTACCATTGATTTGGTAAGCAACCCTAACTTAGGATGTAAACGGGACGGGCGCGGGTCACCGTATAGCCATGATTAACAATGTTGCAAAGTATCTTAGCATTTTTGAGGGACTAAGATCATTTTTGTAAGACAACTTGGAATAGCGTCATCGAGGGTCTATGATCTTGTATTTGTTTGTTTTTTGCTAAGACACTTTACATGTGTAATATGGCCATGTTTTATGTAAGGCAACCAAGTGGAGTAACCCTAAGGGTGCTTGTGTGCAAGTGTATTATTTTCATGCTTGATTTTGTCTTGGATTAGGGTTTTCTATTTAATTTGTTTCGATCTTGCCATTCAAACCCTAATTACTAGCATGGTATATAAAAGCGGTAAATTGCGTAATTTAAAGATTACTACGCTATTACAACATTTTATGGGAGGGGGTATACAAATTATGAATGGGGATTTGCAATAATGTAAATCTAATTAATCTATTACAACCAAATCGAATTTGTACAAATATTTGAATAAATAATATACAATATAAATATGCAATGGTATGTATGCAAGAAAAAGATTTTTGTTTTATTTTTTCATATAAAGAAGAGTTTTGAATTAAACCTAATAATATTAAAAAAGGAAATTATTTCTTGAAAAGTGGTTAACCCTAATTTCTAACTTAAGAAAATAAAGTTTCTTTAAGTATTATATTTGTGTATTTTTTTGTCTTAAAATAATAAATAGTATTTGTGAAATATTTTGGTACTATTACATGTTTAAATAAATATTTACAAGTGTGAGAAAAATAATAAATATTTAAACTAACTCTATTTTTATTTTATAAGTTTATTAAGAAAAATAGTTAGTATATAATTTAATAAAAATATTTTTTATGTGACAGGGGTGTCCTGAGTAATCAGGAGGCAACATTAGAAAAAAAAACAAGCCCAAATGAACAAAAACCCAGCGCTGCAAAAATGAGAAAAATGGTAAAAATGAGAAAATATGCAAAAGGCATGCACCAAGGCTCGAACCCATGACCTTGGTATTCTCAGCGCGCTGCCTTGCCACTGGGGTGGATGTACATCCGTTAGTTCATATGAAATAAAAAACACATAAAACATAACGCCTCCTTGCCCTGTACTTCATCTTCTTCCTCAGGCTATCCAGAACTTCTAAATCTTTCTCATTTCTCCATGAAAATGGAAACTTCAAACATGTAAATGGTAGTACTTTTTCCCACGATTTCAACCATGTAAATCATGTAAACTATCAGTCAAAGATCAAAGCTAATTTCAATGGCCCTAATTTTAAACTTAATTTTTACAGAAATTTGAAATCTAAAATTCTCTATACATAATGAACATAAATGAAATCTATGCACATGGTTGGCTTTAGCACAACAATATCTACATTTTCCTTTCACAAATTGAGACCAATGGATGTCTGTATGAAGATATAGAAGTTAGAGTTCTTACCTCCTTCAGCTGAGATCGTGAATGGAGTTTGAGTGAGTTTTATGAAGGCCTGAAGATTCCTTTAGCTTGCCTGAACCTCCATGAATGTGTTCCAATCCTTACCTTGCTTTGAAAGTGCCTGAATCTCTCTATCCAAGTCAACCTGCAAGCTTGGAATGCAAAAATGGCTGATGGAGAAGGAGGAGTTACAGTGAAGGGGTGATGGTCTAGAAAACTTATATATGAGGTAGTTTAAGTGTTTGAGTGATTAGAACTTGAAACGCACGAGTAGATTGTTGGATTGCTATGCTTGGTCTTAAACTGCAAGTTATGACAAGTTTTTGGTGATAGGGAGCTTTAGGGAGTTTCTGGCCTTGAGCAATCGTGTGTTAGGTTGCAATGTGTTTGTGTATAATTATAGAGAAGGTTTTAAGTCAGCTCCACAACAGATTTCTGAATTGTAGGCTTTTTGCTCTATTGCTTGTCCTTTAAGAAAAGTGAGGAGACAACTCTCTACATGCTTGTATATGTCTGCTTGGATTTGGTACAAGTCCTAGAAAAATTGATTTTGGTTTATAGGACTTGTGTGTGTAGAGAGAACAGGTGCAAAGCTCAAGAAGTGAAAAGTTGCAAAAGTTATGCTTTACTAAAATGGCAATGGCAACTTTGTGCCATTTATGGAATTAAAGCTTGGACAAAGACTCTTATGTTTGGGTTAAGGCTTTATCAACTGTGTAAGCATTAAATTATTAAGTGAGAAACAAGTTTGAGACCTGTAAAGCAAGGATTAGGCAGCAATGGTTCAGATTTGAATTTTGTTCTTCATGGAATGGCTTGAAATCAAAGTGAGAAATTGCCAACTTCATCTCTTCGATTATCCTTAACCAAAAATGATATCAAGAAGTTCTTGGACATTTTGGAAACCTTGCAATGTGCTCTATAACTCATATTTGAAATGCATTTCAATATTATTTTGGGAACTAGGTGAAATGTTGCCATGAAGTTAGGTAAAAACCTGCCTAAATTAGGGCAAAATTTCACTAAGTTATTTTAGTTCATGGGCATGTATTCACAAAATTATATCTTGAGATCAAAGCATCTTTAGGAGAAAATGTGTGAATCAAAGTTGTATATTTCATGGAGATCTACAACTTTCATGTTGGGAACTTTCTTTGAATCATCTTGTATCATGGTGAAAATTTCAAATTTCAAAACCAAATCCTCAATCTTTGATTTCTTGATGAACAAGTTTCACATTTTGACATGTTTTGATGAATTGTGATCCTTGGCATTCGATTTTGACCAAAAAGTCAAAGTTTGACTTTTCAGTATACAATTGACTTTTGATCAGTTGACTGCAAATTTCGTCTGTCAATCCAATGGATTTGCAATGTTTTGAACCATTTCATTAGGTCGTGATGATGCAATTGAGCCCTTGGAATCATGCTTCAAACCAATTGGTCATTTGCTAGGTCAAAAATCAGAAATTTCCCTTTCTCAGTCAAAACCCTAATTTTGACCATTTTGCCCTTCTGATGATTTGACCAAATCCCTTAAGGAATTATGGTCCAAACTTGATCAAATGATACATATGAGTTTAAAATGTTGATGTGGATAAAAAATTATGAAGTTTGACTGTAAATTGGCCATGGTTGACTTTTTCCCCAATATAGTTGATTTTTAGGTCAACTGTCCAATTGATTGATCAAAAATGGGATTCAAGGCTTAAAACTTGACATGAGTAATCTTATGGGTCCATGATGATACTTGAAAGTCAAATGAAACATTGATAGTCCAAAAATATTTGTGCAATTCCAAACCCTGGTTTTGGGTCATCAGTGCAAGATGAGATGTCTTGAGTTGATCAAACCCTAATCCAGTCTTGAGTCAAAGAGATCTTGTGAGAAAAGTCTTGATAAATGAGAGGGAAAATTTTGGGGTACAACAACTGCCCATGTTTAATCTTCTTAAACCTGAAGAGTTAGATTGGCGAGTTTTGCCATTCGTGACTCGAAGGTGAAAGATGATTGGACACTAGAGTGCCCAGAAATTTGCACTCGACGGTGTGTAGTTGAAGGAATGGGCTTAAAGATTCCATTTGGAGAGGTGATAGAGTCTTGTTGGAGATGGGATTGTATATGCCATTCAATCATGTTTGTTGAATTGTAAGTTATAAACTGAAAGAATAAGTATCAGAATGGTGTTCGTGTCTGGAGCATATCTGAACTGTATCTGAAAATTGTATCTGAATGAGTATCAGAATGGCATCCGTGTCTGGAGTGTATCTGTACTGTATCTGAAAGTTGAATCTGAATGAGTATCAAAATGGAATTTGTGTCTGGAGTGTATCTGTATTATATCTGAAAGTTGAATCTGAATGAGTATCAGAATGGCATCTGTGTCTGGAGCGTATCTGTATTGTATCTGAAAGTTGAATTTGAATGAATATCAGAATAGGATCCCTGTCTGGAGCGTATCCATACTATATCATGAAGTTGAATCTGAATGAGTATCAGAATGGCATCCGCGTCTGGAGCGTATCTGTACTGTATCTGAAAGGTTGTATCTAAATGAGTATCAGAATGGCATATGTGTCTGGAGCGTATCCGTAATGTATCTGAAAGTTGAATCTGAATGAGTATCAGAATGGCATTTGTGTTTGGAGCGTATCTATACTGTATCTGAAAGGTTGTATCTGAATGAGTATCAGAATGGCATCCGTGTCTGGAGCGTATCCGTACTGTATCATGATTGCATATTGTTAATGGTAGTTGTTAATCTTATCCTGAAAAGGGTAAAATGTTAGCTGAAACACAGAGTTATGTTTGCATGAAATGTATGATGCTATGTATTTGCTTCATTAATTTTTATGATATATGGATGCATTGTATGTGCATGTGAGTTGATTTGTTGTATTGCTTTCTGTTTGAGGAAAACAAATTCCTGAATGCTGCTGAGGATATGTTGAATTTTTATGTCTTGAAGTTGAAGTACTAACGAACTCTTGTTGAGAGAAGTAGATTCTGTTGTGAGGGTAGTGCCATGTACTGCTTGTAAGATCTGTTTGGGGCATCCTGAGAAATTTGATGATTTCTACTGGGGATTAAAAAAAACTTGAAGCTTTGTTCCGCTGGGGATTTAAATTATGTACTGTAGGGGATTACTTATGGAATAGCCTAGGGACATTTTCCTTTTCTTTCAACCCATTAGTAATTGTCTCTCCCATTTGTTTTATTTGTACACAGTAATTATGTTCAAATTCATATGTTCATCAATGAATCATTGGACGTTTTTTGTAAACAAAACACAAGCGTAAAGAAAAAGACAAATAGTTTTTGCACTTTCAAAGGGGTATCTTTATATTGACTTTAAATAAATATTTTGTACAGAGGGGACAAACATTCTAGTAAGGGAATGCTGTCGTAAAACAAGAAAAATTTATACAGAGAAGGATAGCTACGTGTAATAACCCCATGGGGTTCCCATTCTGCTATAGCCTTCACATTCTCCGAGTATCTTGTCTATTTGCCTTGTCCGAAGATGATTGAATTGATCAAAAACTCTGAGTTTGTCAGTGGAAGCCAAAGGTTGTCAGTCAAGTGATCCGATGGGACATAGTCATATGCTTTAATTCCCTAACTTTTGCCTGGACCGCCCTTTCGGGTTTTCAGTCCACCGGGAAACCCTTTTTTGCCCAAGTCGCCCTTTTGGGTTTTCAACTTGCCGGGTGTACAGATTTTTTTATTTTATCCCTAATTTTTGCCCGAACCTTTTGGTTCACCGGGATGCCCCTTGTATTGCCTAGGTGTGTCAACCTAGCGGGTCTTTTATGCGTAGTATCTTTTGACTATGTTCGCGTTCGCAGGGTGTGGCAGGTCGTCGCCATCCATGGTGGCCAAGAACATTTCCCCATCGGAGAATATGTTCTTGATTACAAATGGTCCTTCATAGGTAGGAGTCCATTTGCCCCTGGGATCACTTTGTGGCAAAATGATACGTTTGATCACTAGATCCCCAACTTGATATACTTGGTGTGATACGGTGGGAGAACTGACTTGAGGTTTTGCGTTTGTTTTTGCAAATGTTTCGGTTGAGCAAGAGTCGCTACCGACTTTTTATTTTATCCTAAGGAAAGGTTAAAAAGCACAGCAAAAACCTTTGAGATGTTTTCTTGGGTTCGGGGAGTAGATTATAAAAAGGGAAGGTATTAGCACCCTTTCTATCCATGGTTATCCATGGGCTCTTAGTTACTTGCTTAGATCACTTGCCTTGTATTTTCAATTGTTTGAAATGGTGCTTTGTGTGTGGGTTTGAAAATGTTTTGAAAAGAGGCCAATGTGGTGGCAACCTTTGTAATGATCCATGTTGGGATGTATACAAAGGTGTATGTCTTTTGAAAAGTTTTCAATGTTTTTGAAAGTTGTTTTTTGAAAGTGTATTGTGATGTGTGTTTTGAAAAAAAGTAGGCAAATGTTTTTGCAAGTTGGCAAGTAACCAAGAGTTGTCTACTCCTAAATTTACTCAAAGATCTTTGCTATGTTTTAACCCTTTTAACAATTTTGTTCCACCATCGTATTTGGTGGACAATCTTGTGTTAGGATGTGAACGGGACGGGCGCGGGTCATCGTTTAGACCATGATTGCAATGGTGCCAAATGTCTTTGGGCCATTTTTCCTTTAAGGGACTTGATCATTTTTAGGCAACTTCCGAAAGCGTCATCGAGGGACTATGATCATTTGATATTGTTTTGTTTTTGCCAAAGACACCTAACATGCAACATGGCCCATTATTGAAGGCAACAAGTGGAGTAACCCTAGGGGTGCAAGTGTGATTGGTGTTGTCCATTTTCATGCTTTGTTATCTTTGAATTAGGTCAAACTATTGTTGGTTGATTTTTGCATACAAAACCCTAATTCTATCATGGCATATTTAGAAAGCTTTTAAATGCGGAATTTAAAGGTCCTAAATTATTACACAATGATCATGGGAATGGGGGTACAAATGTTCAAATGGGGATGAGACTTCATAGGAGAGTAGTGTCTAATATTTACAACCAAATTGAATATACAAATTAATTTAATTGTACAATAAAATAAAATAAATATGCAAGATGCAAAAAATGATTTTTATATGTATGTAAAAAGTGTTTTTCATGTGACAAATAAAAAAAAAATAAAAAGGATGATTTTTGGATGTTTTTATGTTCTTAGGGCAAAACCTTAATTTGCTAAATAAAATGCATTAATTATTTATTATATGCAATATTTATTAATTATGTACAAAAAATAAATAAAAGAAAGTATATTGTAAAAAAGTGATTTTTGAGGTCAAATATTAATAAAAATAAAAAATGTATTATTTTTGTATTTTTCCCTAAATATGCTAATAAATATATGTATTTATATTAATTACTAAATATATTAAATATATACAAAAAGAAAATATTTATTATTTACAAAAAAAAAGTATATTTGTTAAGAAAATATTTTCAAAAAGATAAAGTAAAATAAAATCAGAAAATAAAGTGTATTTGTATTATTTTAAGTATTTTTAAATAAAAAGTATATTTTGTTTATTTATGTGTATAAACTCAAATAAAACCAATAAAATTCAAATAAAATGCAAAAAAGGTTAAAAAAATGTTTTAAATATTTTTATATTTTTGGCAAAAAATAATAAATCAGAAACAGAAAAGAAAAAGTTAAAAAATAATAAAAATAAACACAATGGGCCAAGGGGGTGTATGTGTGAAAATGTGGTGCAAAAAGGAAAATATCCCAAGCCCAGCCCAAGGATGGTTGTCTTCAATCTCCAGCACCTTCAAACACAAAAATGCGCGTGTTTTGCCTTGTCCCTGCTAACTTCTGATTCCTTGATCTTTTGACAAATCTTAAAACATGAAACTTGTAGAGCTTGAAGCCACGATTTCAAATATATAAACAAGTTGATCTAACTCCCAGAAATGAGAGAGAATTTCTTCTCCCCCAATTCCTGACCTAGCTTTTTTCAGATATTCAGTTTCAAAATTCTCTCAGTACACACAACATAAATGCAAAGTGATTATATGTGTAGCTTCAGGGCCATGAGTAGAGTATTTTTCATTCATAAACCTAAGCCTAACTCTTCCTAGGTTGAGAGATAGGAGTTCAAAGATTTACCTGTTCAGTTGGAATCGTGTGCAACAATGGAGGTACTTTCAAGGCAATGTGAGGACTTGTACAGCTTGCTTGAAGTCCAGGGATGCTATTCCAATGCTTGGTGTGTCTTGAATCCTTTTGAATCACTCCATGGAAGTCAACCTGCACAGATGAAAAATGAAAATGGCACACTTGGCTATGGTTGTTACAGTTCTAGTTCAATGCTTGGAATAACTTCAATGGATGATAGAGAGTGTGTTTGAAGAGGTTTCAGCTAAAACGCACGATAGGAATGGACTGGCCAAGTCAATCTGCAACAGGGACTCTGTTTTGCAGAAAAATGGTGTTTCTGTGGATGAGGGAATATTAGGGATGGTTTGGTCGTGTTGCAGGGTAGTTAGGGAGTATGAAGTGTGTGGAGAAAGTTTGTTTTAGTTCTTGCTTGCAGGAATGTAAGTTGTGGTTAGTTATGCCAAGTTGCTTCTTTTCTAAGTCAAAATGCCAAGTTCTATTACAGGCTCCTCTAGGCCCCTCCAATATGCTGCAAAGTTGGCTCTTGATCAGTGGGATATGCCCAATAACTTGTGCCTTTGAGATTTTTTGTACTTCAAAGATATGTGAACTTGACATAAAGCAATCTTTTCAAAAATGGCTAAAATGCTTTTTCTATTTATGGCTTAATCTTGTATGCAATGGTTAAACACACAGAATAAAGCTTGAACACAAAGGGTTGGCATTAAATTATTGAGTGTAAATGAGATAATAGACCTGTAATCAAGTTGTGCAAGCTGAGTTCAAAAATGCCTAAGTGTATGAACATGAAAATGGCTCATGAACAAAGTGACTTTTGCCCATATTGCCAAATTCGATTCTCCCTAACCACAAGGGTGTTTGAGAAGTTCTTGGACCTTTTGGAAAGCTTGGAATATGTACTACAATCCATCTTTGTAATGCAAGTTGAAATTCCAAGTGGAAGCATGTGAAAAGTGGTCATGAATTTAGGCAAAAATCCTGCCTAGAATAGGTCAAAATGTTTCTAAGTTAAGAATGTTTTGCACCCTTGTTCCAAAAATCATAACTTGAGCTACAAGCTTATTTTGAGTAAACTTTGTGAATCAAAGTTGTAGATTTTGCAATGGACTATAACTTTCATGTTTTGAGTTTTCCTTGAATCCAAATGTATCTTGATGAACAGATGGGACAAAGTTAGGAAACAAATTAGGAATTTTCATAACTTAGAAAAATTCTAAGTTATGAAATTTCTTCATTTCAAACCCTAATTTGTGATTTTTGATTTCTTGATGAACAAGTTTCATGATTTGACATGTTTTGATGAAAAATGAATCTTGACACTTGATTTTGACCAAAAAGTCAAAGTTTGACTTTTCAGTATACAGTCAATTTGGCTCAGTTGACTGGAAAATTCATTTGTCAATCTTGTGCATTTGGGATCTTTTGAAATTTTTTAATATGTCAAGACAAAGCCATTGAGTCCTTGAGTCCATATGTGAGCTTGGTTTTCCATTGGCTAGGTCAAACAGTCAAAATTTGCCTTTGTGCAGTCAAATCCCTAAAAATGACCATTTTGCCCTTTTGATGATCTGATCAAATTTCTTGTGGAATTGTGATCCAAACTTGATCAAATGGTCCATATGAGTTCATAATGTTGATGTGGGTCAAAAATCATGAGGTTTGACTGTCAATTGACCACAGTTGACTTTTCCCCCAATACAGCTGATTTCTAGGTCAACTGTCCAATTGACTGGGCAAAGATTGGAATCAACGCTTGAAACTTGATATGGATAAACTTATGAGTCCAACATGAAGCATGAAAGTCACTTTAGGCATTTTAGGTCAAAACATCTTTGTGCAAACACAAACCCTAATTTGAGTCAACAGTGCAAGGAGGGGTCTTGAGCAGAGCAAACCCTAGCTGGATCTTGAGCTCCAAGGGTCTTGTGGTGAGAAAATGTTGAGGAAATGGGAGGGCAAATTTTGGGGTACAACAGTTGCCCCTGTTCAATCTTCTTAGACCTGAAGAGTTAGATTGGTAAGTTTGCCGTTCGCGACTCGAAGGTAAAAGGAGATTGGACACTAGAGTGCCCGGAAATTTGCACTCGCATAAAAGAGTATCAGCAATGTGATGGCGGGAATGGGCTTATAGATGCCATTTGGAGATAGGATGGATAGGAGGATGGGCTTATAGATGCCATCTGGAGGTGTGACAGAACCTTGTCGGGAATGGGCTTATAGATGCCATTTGGAAGTGTTGATCGCATAAGAGATTCCTTAGCGAGAACTTGCGTACTTTGAGAAAGAAAGATGGTTTCCTGGCCTGTTACAGGTGTTGATCTTCAAACTCTTCATGCAGATATGCCCTGGCTAGATACAGGTATCGAATCCACAATTAGTTGCTCACAGATGTGCCCTGGCTAGATACAGGAATCGAATCTGGAACTGTTGTCTACAGATGTGCCCTGGCTGGATACAGGTATCGAATCTGGAATTGTCGTCTACAGATATGCCCTGGCTGGATACAGGTGTCGAATCTCTAAACTCTTCATGCAGACATTCCCTGGCGAGATTCAGGTGTCGAATCCATAATCAGTTACTCACAGATATGCCCTGGCTGGATACAGGTATCGAATCTGGAATTGTTGTCTACAGATATGCCCTGGCCGGATACAGGAATTGAATCTGGAATTCATCGTCTTCAGATATGCCCTGGCTGGATACAGGTATCGAATCGTGAATTTGCAAAAGGTTGGTAGAGATAGCTTTCCTAGCTGGATACAGGTGTAAACCTCTGACCTGAGAGTGAAAGATAATTTCCTGGCCGGTTATAGGGGTTGATCTTCAAACTCTTTATGCAGATATGCCCTGGCTAGATACAGGAATTGAATCTACAATCAATCACTCACAGATGTGCCCTGGCTAGATACAGGTATCGAATCTGGAATTACGACAGTTGATAGTAATCATCTTTGGATTGATCTTTTCTTGAAAAGGCAAAACATCAGTTGTATGCAATGTCATGATGTATGAAATGCATGATGTCATGATGCTCAAGATGAGATAGTGTTGTATGCACTTTATCATGTATGTATGAAATGTGAAATGTCCATGAATGTATCTCCATCTAGGAAAATAAATCCTTGACTACTGCCGGGAGTTTGTGGAATCCTGGGCTGATGTTGAAGAGTGGAGTTCTTCGTTTCCGCTGGGGATGATGGTTGAAAGAATGAACCGGTAGGAGAAGATGACTCCGTTGGGGAATAAACTTGTTGGAGAGATTACTCTGCGGGGAATAAAATAGGTGAAGAGATACTCCGCTGAGATTTTGATGAGAGCTCCGCTGGGGAATAGGAAGAACTTCGCCGAGGACGAATTTTCCGTGGTAAATTAGCTGAGGATAACCCAGTTATAAGCCCTGATGGGAAATAACCTTTGAATAAAGTCGGGGAGATGCGTTCGTACTCTGCAGGGGATAAGCTTCCAGAATCTACTGGGGATAAGCCTCAAGACCTGCTGGGGATATGGATTCCATTTTCCTGGGGAAACCTTGGAGATTGTACTGGGGAATGGCTCCACTGGGGTGTCTGTATTCCGCCGGGGAACAATCTTAGATTAAGACTGCCGGGAATGCTTGTTGAGGAATGTCTATACTCCGCTGGGGAATGTTGAGACCTTCTGGGGATACCCAACTTTCTTAAAGCTGACAGTAGACTAACTCTGCTTGGGGAGAGTACTGCTGAATCTTGACTTACTCTGTGGGGAGTTGAGGTAACTTGGTTACATTCTTCATCCGAATCTACCTTGGTACCTTGGTGGACAGAGCAACTAGATTGTTTGGACAATTCTTTATTGCTCCTGTTTCTGATGTCACCTGTGATTAGTCTTTTGTTTCGCATGCAAATATTCATGATTAGCAATTAATGTCAAATGCATATATCAAAGAATGAAGATTGGACGTTCTTTGCAAAACAAAACGGATAAAGGAAAAACAATTGGCAATTTGTCTGAAAAATTGAACTTGTATTGATTTTGAAGTTTGCCTGTAAATAGGCGTTTTATGTACAGGAGGCTGACGTCCTAGTAAGAGAACGCCGCCGAACAGCATAGAGTTTATACAACTTTTGAAAAGGAAACAAAACAGCTATGTGAAAAATAATCCCACTGGGTTCCAACTCTGTTATCGCCTTTATGTCTTCAAGCGTCTCACCACTCTGTTGCTTAGTTGAAGATGAAGCTGATTGATTGGAGTCATCTGAGCCTGATAGTTGGTGCCGAATTCTGGATGCAAGGTGATCCAATGAGACATAGTATTACGCTTTATCCCTAACTTTTGCCTGGACCGCCCTTTCGGGTTTTCAGTCCACCGGGATACCCATTTTTGCCCAAGCCGCCTTTTCAGGTTTTCGACTTGCCGGGTGTACAGATTTTTTTTATTGCATCCCTTACTTTTGCCCGAACCCTTTTGGTTTGCCGGGAAGCCCTTATTTTTGCCTAGGTGTGTCAACCTAGCGGGTCTTTAATTCATTAGTAGTATCTTTTTACTATGTCTGCATTGGCGGGGTGAGGAAGGTCGTCACCATCCATGGTGGTTAGAATCATAGCTCCTCCTGAGAAGATGTGTTTAACCACAAATGGCCCTTCGTACGTAGGGGTCCATTTATCCCTGGGATCACCTTGAGGTAGAATGATGCGCTTGATTACCAGGTCTCCGACTTGATACTCTTGTCGTCTGACCTTCTTGTTAAATGCCTTGATCATCCGTTTTTGGTACGTCTGACCATGACAAATAGCAGTGAGTCTCTTTTCGTCAATTAGGTTTAATTGATCAAGCCGAGTATGGATCCAGTCATCTTCGCTCAAACCTGCATCCTTCATTATCTGGAGAGAGGGTATCTGGACTTCAATAGGCAGGACTGCCTCCATGCCATAGACCAAGGAAAAGGGAGTTGCCCCTGTTGACGTCCGTGCCGAGGTACGGTACCCATGAAGAGCAAATGGTAACATTTCGTGCCAATCTTTGTAGGTCACTGTCATCTTCTGCACAATCTTCTTGATGTTCTTATTCGCTGCTTCTACAGCCCCGTTCATCTTCGGCCGGTAGGGAGAAGAGTTGTGGTGCTGTATCTTGAATTGCTCGCAGAGCTCAGTGATCATCTTGTTGTTAAGATTGGTACCATTATCCGTAATGATCCTCTCAGGTACATCGTATCGACAGATCAGGTTGTGCCGAATGAACCGGGCCACGACGTTCTTGGTTACGGTAGCATAGGAAGCTTCTTCAACCCACTTTGTGAAGTAATCAATCGCTACCAGGATGAAGCGGTGCCCGTTAGATGTCGTAGGTCGGATTTCGCCGATCATATCAATGCCCCACATTGCAAAAGGCCAAGGTGCTGTCAAGACGTTCAGAGGAACCGGAGGGATGTGCACCTTATCAGCATAGATCTGGCATTTATGACAAGTTCGAGAATGCTGATAACAGTCGGCTTCCATTGTGGACTAGAAATATCCTGCCTGAAGGATTTTCTTTGCCATGGTATGTCCATTGGAATGTGTTCTGAAGGTACCTTCATGTAGCTCTGCCATGATCCTTTCTGCTTCAGTCTTATCCACACAACGCAGTAAGGTTGAATCATGGTTTCGCTTGTAGAGAATGTCGTTGCTGAGGAAGAACTTTGCCGCAAACCTTCTCAGGAACTTCTTGTCATTAACAGATGCGCCTTCGGGGTATTCTTGAGCTTCAAGATACCTCTTCACTTCATGATACCAAGGTTTTTCAGCTACCTCTTCAGCCTCGAGATCGCAGTGTGATACGGTGGGAGAACTGACTTGAGGTTTTGCGTTTGTTTTCACAAATGTTTCGGTTGAGCAAGAGTCGCCACCGACTTTTTATTTTATCCTAAGGAAAGGTTAAAAAGCACAGCAAAAACCTTTGAGATGTTTTCTTGGGTTCGGGGAGTAGATTATAGAAAGGGAAGGTATTAGCATCCTTTCTATCCATGGTTATCCATGGGCTCTTAGTTACTTGCTTAGATCAACTTGCCTTGATTTTCAATTGTTTGAAATGGTGCTTTGAGTGTGGATTTTGAAAATGTTTTGAAAAGAGGCCAATGTGGTGGCAACCTTTGTAATGATCCATGTTGGGATGTATACAAAGGTGTGTGTCTTTTGAAAAGGTTTTCAATGTTTTTGAAAGTTGTTTTGAAGATGTATTGATGTGTGGTTTGAAAATAGGCAAGTGTTTTGTTTTGCAAATTGGCAAGTAATCAAGAGCTATCTACCCTAAATTTCTCAAAGATCTTTGCTATGTTTCAACCCTTTTAACAATTTTGTTCCATCATTGTATTTGGTGGACAATCTTGTGTTAGGATGTGAAAGGGACGGGCGTGGGTCATCGTTTATACCATAATTGTAATGGTGCCAAGTATCTTTGGGCAATTTCTTTAAGGGACTTGATCATTTTTAGGCAACTTTCAAAAGCGTCATCGAGGGACTATGATCATTTGAATTGTGTTGTTTTGCCCAAAGAGACCTAACATGCAATATGGCCCATTATTGAAGGCAACAAGTGGAATACCCTAGGGGTGCAAGTGTGATTAGTGTTGTCCATTTTCATGCTTGTTTATCTTGAAATTAGGTCAAACTATTTTGGTTAATTGATTTGCATACAAACCCTAATTCTAACATGGAAAAATTAGAAAGCATTTAAAGTGCGAAATTTAAAAGTCCTAAGTTATTACACAATGATCATGGGAATAGGGGTACAAATGTTCAAATGGGGATGAGACTTTATAGGAGGATAGCACCCAATATTTACAACCAAATTGAATTGCGCAAATATAAATGTATAGATGTATAAGAATGGAACAATGTATATGTGAAAGTATTCTTGTGTAAGTGTATATTTTTTATTCACAAATAAAATAAAATAAATAAAAGAAAAGTTTTTTTTTTTTGAATATTTTTATGTCTAGGGCAAAAAACCCTAATTTTGCTAAATAAGAGGTATTAATTATTTATTAAGTATTATATATAATATTTATTAATTATGTACTAAAAAAAATAAATATAAAAAGAAAGTATATAAAAAGGTAATTTTTAAGTTAAAGATTAATAAAAATAAAATGTGTTATTTTATTGTGTTTTTAACCTAAATGTATTAATAAATACCTAAATATTTATAATATTCACTAAATACTATATATATGTATAAAAATGATAATATTTAATATTTACAAAAATGTATTTTTTTTTATAAAAGTTTTTCAAAGGTAAAATAAAACAAAAGTCAGAAAATAAAAGTATTTATACTATTTTAGTATTTTAAATAAAAGAGTATTTATATATTATTTATATGTACAAATGTTAATTTAAACCAATAAATGCCTAATAAATACAAAAATGGTTTGAAAAATATTTTTTATATTTTTAATATTATTAGAAAAAATAAATAAGTCAGGAATAACAAGAAAAAGTCAAAAAATGTTTCAAATAAGCACAATGGGCCAAGGGGGTTCAAAAGTGAAAATGTGATGCAAATAAGAAGTCAACTCAGGCCCAGCCCAAGAAGACTTTGTCTTCAACCTTAGAACCTATTTGAACAACAACAACACGCGTTTTCCTATCTCCAGATTCCCTGATTTTTAGCACAAACTCACAACACAAGAAATGTAGAGCATCAAGCCACGATTCTGGACATATAAAGAAATCAATCTAAGTCTCAGAAATGAGAGAGAATTTCTTCTCCCCCAATTCCTGACCTAGTTTTTATCCAATGTTCAGACTCAAAATTCTCTAAGTACACATAACACAAATGAAAACTAATGATATGGGCAGGTTCAGGGCCATGAATATGACATAATTTCTTCACAAATCTAAACCTAACTATGCCTGGATAGAGATATAAGAGTTCATGAACTTACCTGTTCAGTTGGAATCGTGTGCAACAATAGAGATGCTTACAAGGCAAGGTAATGATTTGTATAGCTTGCTTGATGTCCAAGGATGCTATTCCAATCTTTAGTTTGCTTTGAAACCAAGTGAATCGTGTTATGGCACTCCAACTGCAAAACAGAAAATATGAAAATGGTGATGTTAGTTAGGGATGTTACAGGTCGTGTTTAGGGCTTGGAACAGTTTCAAGGGATGGTGTGGGATGTATTTGAAGTGTTTTTGGCCAAGGTGCACGATGGAAATGAGCTAGCCAAGTCCAAGTGCAGAATGCCCTGTTTTTGTGCAGTTTAATGGTGATTCTGGGTTTGAGGATGTTTGGAACTTGGTTGGCTTGTGTTTCAGCTTAGGTTGGATGTTTAGAATGTGTACAATAACTTTGCTTAAGGTTTGTGTTTGCTGAGATGAGAGTTGGTAGTTGTTATGTCAAGTTTCTTCCACTTTAAGCAACAAAATGCCAAGTTGTTTTCTAGACTGATGGAGGCCCCTCTAATGTGCTGCTAAGCTCGCCCTTGATCAGTGTGATTAGCTCAAAAACTTGTGCCAAAGAGATTTTCTGTGTACCTCTTGATTTGCAAATTGACATAAAGTTTTCACTTTTCAAAAATGGACATAATGCTTTTTCTACTTATGGCTTAATTTTGCATACAATGCTTGAACACACAAAATAAGGACTTGGCACAATGAGTTAGCATTAAATTTATGAGTGCAAATGGGATATAGGACTTGTAATCAAGGAATGCAAGCTGAGTTCAAAATTGCCTAAGTGTATGAACATGAAAATTGGCCATAAACAAAATGAGTTTTTCCTATATTGCCAAATTCGATTCTCTCTAACCATAAGGTTGTTTGATAAGTTCTTGGACATTTTGGAAATCTTGGAATGTGTACTACAATCCATATTTGTAATGCAAATTGAAATTCCAAGTGGAAGCATGTGAAAAGTGGTCTTGAAGTTAAGCAAAAATCCTGCCTAAAAAGGTCAAAATTCCTCTAAGTTAAGAATGGTTTTGTACCCTTAATCCAAAAATTATAACTTGATCTACAAGCTTCTTTTGAGGAAACTTTGTGAATCAAAGTTGTAGATTTTGCAATGGACTACAACTTTCATGTTTTGACTTTTCCTTGAATCCAAATGCATCTTGATGAGAAAGTGGGACAAAGTTAGGAAAAAATTAGGGTTTTTCATAACTTAGAAAAATTCTAAGTTATGAAAAATCTTCATTTCAAACCCTAATTTGTGATTTTGGATTTCTTGATGAACAAGTTTCATGATTTGGCATGTTTTGATGAAAAATGAATCTTGACACTTGATTTTGACCCAAAAGTCAAAGTTTGACTTTTCAATATACAGTCAAAAATTGATCAATTGACTGGAAAATTCAACTGTCAATCTTGTGTACTTGGGATCTTTTGAACTTGTTGAGTATGTCAAAACAATTCCATGGGGTCCTTGAGTCCATATGTGAGCTTGGTTTGCCATTGGCTAGGTCAAACAGTCAAAAATTGTCTTTGTGCAGTCAAAACCCTAAAAATGACCATTTTGCCCTTTTGGTGATCTGGTCAAATTTCTTGTGGAATTGTGATCCAAACTTGATCAAATGGTCCATATGAGTTCATAATGTTGATGTGGGTCAATTTTCATGAGGTTTGACTGTCAATTGGCCACAGTTGACTTTTTCCCCAATACAGCTGATTTCTAGGTCAACTGTCCAATTGACTGGGCAAAGGTTGGAATCAAGGCTTGAAACTTGGCATGGATAAACTTGGGAGTCCAACATGAAGCATGAAAGTCATCTTAGGCATTTTAGGTCAAAATATCTTTGTGCAAACACAAACCCTAATTTGGGTCAACAGTGCTAGGAGAAGTCTTGCAGAGGAAACCCTAACTGGATGTTGAGTTCCAAGGGCCTTGTGATGAGAAAATGTTGAGAAAATGGGAGGGCAAATTTTGGGGTACAAAAGTTTCCCCTGTTCAATCTTCTTGAACCTGAAGAGTTAGATTGGCAAGTTTGTCTTTCGTGACTCGAGGGTAAAAGGAGATTGGACACTAGAGTGCCTTGAAATTTGCGCTCGCATGTTGGAGTATCAGCAATGTGATGTCGGGAATGGGCTTATAGATGCCATTTGGAGAGATGGTGGATAGGGAGATGGGCTTATAGATGCCATCTGGAGACGCGACAGAACCTTGTCGGGAATGGGCTTATAGATGCCATTTGGAAGTGTTGATCGCATAAGAGATTCCTTAGCGAGAACTTGTGCATTTTGAGAAAGACATATGTTTTCTTGGCTTGTTACAGGTGTTGATCTTCAATATCTTCATGCAGACATGCCCTGGCTAGATACAGGTGTCAAGTCTACAATCGGTTGCTCTCAGATATGCCATGGCTGGATACAGGTATCGAATCTGGAATTAGTCGTTAACAGATGTGCCCTGGCTGGATACAGGAATCGAATCTTCAAACTCTTCAGATGTGCCCTGGCTGGATACAGGAATCGAATCTGGAATTAGTCGTCAACAGATATGCCCTGGCTGGATACAGGAATCGAATCTTCAAACTCTTCAGATGTGCCCTGGCTGGATACAGGAATCGAATCTGGAATTAGTCGTCAACAGATGTGCCCTGGTTGGATACAGGAATCGAATCTTCAAACTCTTCAGATGTGCCCTGGCTGGATACAGGAATCGAATCTGGAATTAGTCGTCAACAGATGTGCCCTGGCTGGATACAAGAATCGAATCTTCAAACTCTTCAGATGTGCCCTGGCTGGATACAGGAATCGAATCTGGAATTGTGACAGTTGAAGGTAGTCGTCTTTTGGATTGTCTTTTTCCCTGAAAAGGCAAAACATCAGTTGCATGCAATGTCATGATGTATGAAATGCATGATGTTATGATGTTCAAAATGAGATAGTGTTGTATGCACTTTATCATGTATGTAAGCAAGATGTATGAAATGTGAAATGTTTATGAATGCATTTTCGTCTAGGAAAATAAATCCTTGACGACTGGCCGGGGAATTAAATCCTGGGCTGACGTTGAAGAGTAGAGTTCTTCGTTTCCGCTAGGAATGACGGTTGCAAGAATACACCGGTAGGAGAAGATGACTCTGTTGGGGAATAAACTTGTTGGAGAGATTACTCTGAGGGGAATTATTCTGTGGGAGGAGATACTTCGCTGAAGTTTTGACGAGAGCTCCGCTGAGGATTTCAATGATGGACTCCGTTGGGGATAACAATGATTAACTCCGCTGGGGATTCTGTTGATGAGTTATGTTGGGGGATTTTGATGAACTCCGCTGGGGATAGGAAGAACTTTGCCGAGGGCAATCTTCTGTGGTAATTAGCTGAGGATAACCCAGTTATAAGCTCTTGTGAGGAATAACTTTTGAATGAAAATGGGGAGGGACGTTCGTATTCTGTGGGGGAATAGCTTCCAGAGTCTACCGGGGATAAGCTCCAAGACCTGCTGGGGATATGGATTCCAATTTTCCTGGGGAAACTTTCGGACTGTACTAGAAAATGGTTCCACTGGAGTGTTTGTATTCCGCCGGGGAACAATCTTAGATCAAGACTGCCTGGGATGCTTGTTGATGAATGCCTATACTCCGCTGGGGAATGTTGATATCTTCTGGGGATATCCAACTTCTTTTAGGCTGACCGTAGACTAACTCTGCTGGAGGAGAGTATTGCTGACTTGTTTGGGGAATAGGGTGCCTATTGTAGGGCTGATGATAGACTAACTCTTCTTGGGGAGAGTATTGCTGAATCTGGTCTTACTCTATGGGGAGTTGAGGTAACTTGATCACATTCTTCAGTTGAACCTAACTTGGTACCTTGGCGGACAGAGCAACTAGACTGCCTGGACAACTCTATATTGCCCCTGTTTCTGATGTCACCTGTAATCAGTCCTTTGTTTCGTATGCAAGTATTTATGAATTAGCAATTTAATGTCAAATGCATATATCAAAAATGAACATTGGACGTTCTTCGCAAGACAAAACAGAAAAAAGAAAAAACAATTGGCAATTTGTTTGGAAAAGTGAATTTGTATTGATTTTGCCTATAAATAGGCATTTTTTGTACAAGAGGCTGACGTCCTAGTAAGAGAACGCCGCCGAATAACATAAAGTTTATACAACTTTGAAAAGGAAACAAAACATCTATGTGAACAATATTCCCACTGGGTTCCCACTCTGCTATCGCCTTTATGTCTTCAAGCGTCTCATCACTTTGCTGCTTAGTTGAAGATGAAGCTGATTGATCGATGCCGAAGTCTGAGCCCGATAGTTGATGCCGAATTCTGGATACAAGGTGATCCAATGAGACATAGTGTTACGCTTTATCCCTAACTTTTGCCTGGACCGCCCTTTCGGGTTTTCAGTCCACCGGGATACCCATTTTTGCCCAAGCCGCCTTTTCAGGTTTTCGACTTGCCGGGTGTACAGATTCTTTTCATTTCATCCCTTATTTTTGCCCGAACCTTTTTGGTTCGCCGGGAAGCCCTTATTTTTGCCTAGGTATGTCAACCTAGCGGGTCTTTTATTCATGTGTAGTATCTTTTTACTATGTCTGCATTGGCGGGGTGAGGAAGGTCGTCACTATCCATGGTGGTTAGAATCATGGCTCCTCCTGAGAACACATGTTTAACCACAAATGGCCCTTCGTACGTAGGGGTCCATTTTCCCCTGGGATCACTTTGAGGAAGGATGATGCGTTTGATTACCAGGTCCCCAACTTGATACCCTTGTGGTCTGACTTTCTTGTTAAATGCCCTGATCATCCGTTTTTGATACGTCTGACCATGACAGATAGCGATGAGTCTCTTTTCGTCAATTAGGTTTAATTGATCAAGTCGAGTCTGGATCCAGTCATCTTCACTCAAGTCTGCATCCTTCATTATCCGGAGAGAGGGTATCTGGACTTCAATTGGCAAGACTGCCTCCATGCCATAGACCAAGGAAAAGGGTGTTGCCCAGGTTGACGTCTGTGCTGAGGTACGGTACCCATGAAGAGCAAATGGTAACATTTCGTGCCAATCTTTGTAGGTCACTGTCATCTTCTGCACAATTTTCTTGATGTTTTTATTTTCCGCTTCGACAGCTCCATTCATCTTCGGCCGGTAAGGAGAAGAGTTGTGGTGTTGTATCTTGAATTGCTCGCAGAGCTCAGTGATCATCTTGTTGTTAAGATTGGTACCATTGTCCGTAATGATTCTTTCTGGGACGCCGTACCGACAAATTAGGTTATGCCGAATGAAACGTGCCACGACGCTCTTGGTTACGGTGGCGTAGGAAGCTGCTTCCACCCACTTCATGAAGTAATCAATTGCTACCAAGATGAAGCGATGCCCGTTGGATGCCGTCGGTCGGATCTCGCCGATCATATCAATGCCCCACATTGCAAAAGGCCAAGGTGCCGTCAGGACGTTCAGAGGAACCGGAGGGATGTGCACCTTATCAGCATAGATCTGGCATTTATGACAAGTTCGAGAATGTTGGTAACAGTCGGCTTCCATTGTGGATCAGAAATATCCTGCCCGAAGGATTTTCTTTGCCATGGTATGTCCACTGGAATGCGTTCCAAAGGTACCTTCATGCAGCTCTTCCATGATCTTTTCTGCTTCAGTCTTATCCATACAACGCAGTAAAGTTGAATCATGGTTTCGTTTGTAGAGAATGTCGTTGCTGAGGAAGAACTTTGCCGCAAACCTTCTTAGGAACTTCTTGTCATTGACCGATGCACCTTCAGGGTATTCCGGAGCTTCCAAGTATCTCTTCACCTCATGATACCAGGGTTTTTCGGTCACCTCTTCGGCCTCAAGATCGCAGCAGTATGCAGGTTCGTCCAACTTCCAGATAATGATCCGGGGAGCCTCGTTGTCCCATTTGACTTTGAACATTGAAGACATCGTAGCTAGTGCGTCTGCTAACTGATTCTCCTCTCTTGGGAAGTGTTCAAAAGTTATCTCTTCAAAGTGGGGAAGCAAAGTCAACACATACTCCTTGTAAGGAATAAGATTTGGGTGTTTCGTATCCCACTCACCTTTGATCTGATTGATCACGAGAGCGGAATCTCCGAAGACACTCAGAAACTTGATCCTTAAGTCGATTGCAGCTTGAAGACCCATGATACATGCCTCATATTCTGCCATGTTGTTGGTGCAGTTGAAACACAGTCGGGCGATGAGTGGAGTATGGGTACCTTTAGGGGACATGATCACAGCGCCGATGCCGTTACCCAAAGCGTTCGAGGCTCCGTCAAAATGCATAGACCATCGGGATCCTTCCTCCGGTCCTTCATCCGGTCCAGGTACTTCACAATCAGTTACTACCATGATATCTTCGTCTGGAAATTCGAAGTTCAATGATTGGTAATCGTCCATAGGTTGGTGTGCCAAATGGTCTGCCAATACACTTCCCTTGATTGCTTTTTGAGTTGTGTACTGGATGTCATATTCTGTCAAGATCATTTGCCATCTTGCTATTCTTCCAGACAGAGCAGGCTTCTCGAATATGTACTTGATTGGATCCATTTTTGAAATCAACAAAGTAGTGTGAGTCAGCATATACTGTCTCAGCCGGCGAGCATCCCATACCAGAGCGCAGCAAGTTTTCTCAAGCAGTGAGTACCGAGTCTCACAGTCGGTAAACTTTTTGCTCAGGTAATAAATAGCGTGCTCTTTTCGGCCAGACTCGTCATGCTGCCCCAGCACACACCCCATTGAGTTGTCAAGTACTGTCAAGTATAGTATTAGAGGTCTCCCTTCCACTGGTGGCATAAGAATGGGTGGTTCTTGGAGATATTCCTTTATCTTTTTGAAAGCAGCTTGACATTCATCGTTCCAACGTACTACTTGATCTTTCTTCAGCAATTTGAAGATTGGCTCACAGGTAGCAGTTAGATGTGAGATGAATTGGGCAATGTAGTTCAGTCGTCCTAGAAAGCCTCTGACTTCTTTCTCTGTCTTGGGAGTCGGCATCTCTTGTATGGCTTTCACCTTGGCAGGGTCCACTTGAATACATTTGTCGCTTACAATGAAACCTAGCAATTTTCCAGACCTCACCCCAAAGGTGCATTTGTTTGGGTTCAACCTCAGCTTGTACAACTTCAGTCGGTCAAACAGCTTCCGCAGATGGTCAAGGTGTTCCTCCTCAGTTTGGGACCTTGCAATCATATCATCGACATATACTTCAATCTCATGATGGATCATATCATGAAATAAAGCAACCATGGCACGTTGGTAGGTTGCCCCAGCATTTTTCAACCCGAATGGCATGACCTTGTAGCAGAAGGTGCCCCACTAAGTAACAAAGGTGGTCTTCTCCATGTCTTCAGGAGCCATCTTGATCTGATTGTACCCTGAAAAGCCATCCATGAAGGAGAACACCTTGTGTTGAGCAGTATTGTCAACAAGAACGTCGATGTGAGGCAGAGGGAAATCGTCCTTAGGGGTGGCCCTGTTCAAATCCCTGTAGTCAACACACATTCTGACTTTACCATCTTTCTTTGGCACTGGAACCACGTTGGCCACCCACTGTGGATAAGAAGTCACTGCTAGAAACCCGGCATCAAATTGCTTCATAACCTCAGCTTTGATTTTCTCGGACATTTCTGGGCGCATGCGGCGGACCTTCTGTTTTACCGGAGGGCAGTCTTCCTTGGTAGGCAGGTGATGAACTACAATGTCGGCATCCAAACCAGGAATGTCTTCGTAAGACCAAGCAAAGATTTCCATGTAGTCATGCAGCATCTGAATCAATCGTTGTTTCACGCTGAGCTCCAGATTGGCACCAATCTTGACTTCTTTTCTATCTGTCTCCGTACCCAGATTTATCGTCTCCACTGGCTCTTCATGCGGCTGAATGGCCCTCTCTTCCTGGAGTAGCAATCTTGCAAGTTCACCAGGCACTTCGCAATCATCTTCACCCTCGTCTTCGGCTAAGTTGATTGGATTTTCGAAGTCATAACTGGCGGTAGCAGAGCCGTTACCAGTGAGATCCAGAGTGGATTGGAACCTGTATAAGTGAGTGTGTGTAAATATAGCTATTTTGCAATATATAACAAAGAAAGAAAAAGAGCACAAGATTTGAAATGCAACAAACGTCCAATGTTTTGATTAATGATATATGAAAATGTCATACAAAAAGCCCTCACAAATGGAGCCACGGTGCCCCAGGTAGGACACCGAGCCAATAAAAGTTTCAACATATTGTTTGTTACAAATTGAAAACAAAAGAGTTCATTACTGAGTGACAAAAGTAATAGGTGTAAAATCTTTTGTCGTCCAATTGCTTGGTCCGTTGTTGGTTGTTGGATAGATCTAACTGTCAAATTCCGCTTCCTCTACGTCATCCTCAATAGCATTCACTCTTGGGTTGGTGATGAACACTAGAGGCTTTCTGATCCTTTCTTTGCGAACAGCCCTCTGAGCCTCTGCAGTGAAGCCTAGCCCAAACTTGTTGGTCTTTTGAGTGAAGTCAGGAAGCCGACCCCAGTTTGCGCACTTGCCTTTCTCAATTACAGCCCGGGCATCCTTCAAGGAAGCCATCTTCAAAGGAAAGTCTTCTTCAACCACTGTCTCAGCTGACGCCAATGTTGGAGGTACCTCTTCAAAATGTTGAAAGGGGGTTTCAATAAATTCCCCGTCCATCTCAATATACCGGAATGAATTCAGATGACTTACCATGTATCCCTCCTCTCCCTGCACAGTAACAATCTTCCCTCTGACAGGGTATTTGAGCTTCTGGTGTAGAGTGGATGTTACGGCCCCAGCCTTGTGAATCCAAGGTCGACCCAGCAAACAGGAATAAGATGGACGAATATCCATCACATAGAACGTTGAGTCAAAGACTTGGGAACCCACACGAATAGGAATGTCTACCTCACCATGCACCATCCTCTTAGAACCGTCGAAGGCTCTAACAATGATGTTACTAGGCTTCAATTCCAGGCCCTCACAATCCAACCGATCTAAGGCCTTCTTGGGCAATACATTCAGGGAAGAACCGGTGTCCACCAACACGTGTGCAAGAGTAGTGCCCCTGCATTCTATGGAAACATGCAGGGCATCATTGTGGTTTTTTCCCTTGGCGGTAAGGTCAGCATCCGAGAAACCCAAACCATTGTCAGCTGTCAAATTGGCCACACAGTCAGTGAATTGATCTGCAGATGTCTCTTGCGGCACATGGGCCGTCTTCAGAAATGAAATCAGGGCCTTGGCGTGGGCCTCTGAGCACAGCAGCAATGATAGCATAGAGATCTTGGAGGGGGTATGCCCCAGCTGTTCAACGACATTGAAGTCACTCTTCTTAATCATTTTAAGGATTTCCTCCATCTCTTGCTGGGAGGCTTCAACAGCGGTCTTTTTTGGTGCCTCCGTCCGGGCAGGCAAATCGGTAGTAACTCCTTTGCCCCGAGTATCAGAGGACTCGGCGGCAGTGGTAGACACAGGAACTTGATTTGGAAGGGAAACATGCACACTTGCGGGTGTGATGATAAGGGGTTTTCGGATAACTGGCGGTGCAATGTCAGGCGAGAAGAGCCTGCCACTGCGAGTAATTTTGGCGGGACCAGTGATGTTACTGATACTAGTACCGGTATTGAACTCCTGCTTCACTCCAAGCACATACACATCTGCCCCATAGTGCCATGGGACAGCCTTGTCAGATTCATAGGGGAGGGGCCCCGGAACAGTAATGGTTATGGGTGCAACAGACATAATTTTGACTGGCTTCCTCGGGGGAACCTTGGTAGGATTGTTGAAAATTGTGATGACAGATACTTCTTCAGCGGGAACAAAAGGAACAACGGTTTTCTTGAACAGAATCTCCTTGCTACCCATCAGGCTTTGGATGCCTGACTTCAGCAGCGGACAGCCGGTAGGGGTAATAGCACACAGGAGGCAACCCTTGGTACAACCCGGAAATAAACCGGCTAGCAGTAGGTTCCTCTTAACAGTCAATAGAGGGGTAGCAACATCATTCACCGAAACAGCATACAAATCTTCCTCAACGGCATTTACTCTATGCTGGGGCATAGGAGCAGTTACAACATTTGGCCTCTCAGGCGCCTCAAACTGTATTTCCTTCGCATCAATAAGGTCTTGAACCTTATTTCTCAGGGCCCAGCAATCATCAGTAGAATGCCCCGGGCTATCAGAGTGATAAGCACAGCGGGCATTTGGATTATACTTAGGAGATGCAGTATTCACAGCCTTCGGAGCCTCTCTGATGGTCACCAAGTTGGTCGATAGCAGTTGCGGCAAGATTTGTGACAAGGTCATACTCAGCCGAGTGTATTGCCTTTTGGGCCTCTCACCCCTTTGTTGATTGTACTGCTAAGGAGCAGCAACAGGTTTTGAAATTACCAATGCATTGACGGCTTGGCGACGTTCTGGCTTAACTTGTCTTCTAGGACCATAAACGGCACTAGCTTCCTTCTTGAAAGGCTTCTTCTCAGTACTTGCGGAGGCACCTTTCTGTATCTTTCCTGACCTGATGCCAGCTTCTATCCTTTCACCCGTCAGGATCAAATCTGTAAACCCAGCAGAGGAATTACCAACCAGATGATTGAAGAATGGACCAGACAAGGTCCCTAGAAACATGTCAACCATTTCACGGTCAGTCAAAGGAGGCTGCACCCTGCCAGCCAGATCTCTCCACTTTTGTGCATATTCTTTAAATCCTTCGCCCGTTCCCAGTGACATACCCTGAAGTTAGGTACGCGTAGGAGCGAGGTCAGAATTGTACTGATATTGTCTATAAAATGCGGTAGCCAAATCCTCCCAATATCGGATACTGGTTCCATCTAGCTGATAGAACCACTCAAGTTGTGACCCCGAAAGGCTATCTTGGAAGAAATGGATCCAAAGGTTCTTGTCTGCCGTGTAAGGTTGGATCTTCCTTACGTACGATCTGAGATGCAGCTTAGGACAGGAAGCCCTGTCGTATTTTGCAAAGGCAGGCGCCTTGAACTTGTGTGGGATTACCACCCCAGAAGATAAACCTAAATCTCCGAAATCCAGCCCCGGCACATTTCAAATCTCCATGGCACTTAAACGGTCCTCTAGTTGTTTGTATCTGTCAGCAGCAGGAGGGTATTGTTCGTCATTGTAATCCGTCTCGTTGTCAGAGACTGCAGGACTAGGAGCCCCTCCCCCTTGGGGACTGTCTTTCTCTGCAGAGGAAGTAGCTTGATCAGCCTCATTATGGAGTGTATTCCCAAACCTGCGTCCAGTGTTGAACAATGCAGTCCTCTTCTTCTTCTTCTTCTTTAGGAGCAGAGCCTTCAACTCTTGTTGACCTTGGGCCAAGCTCATGACCATCTCTTGAAACTGGGCGTTCTGGGCCTGGAGGGCCTTGATAGCTTGTTCACTGGATGATTCAGGATTCATGATGACTGTTCAAATAAACAGCGAAGAAGATTAAGCAACCTGTGGAAAAAAGGTACATGTTATGCATATGGTGCAATGAGATGCGTATGTTTTATGTTTTCAAAGACAAACGAGATTCAACTTTGTAGACAAAAGGGAAATACACTTCATTAGATTCAAATTTTAAATCGTTCAACAACTTTCCCTTAGGCATTACAGGAATGAAAAATACTGAAAAGGAAATAAAAGCTGTAAAAAGGAAACATTCAAAGCCCATCAGTGCTCCCATGGCCTCCTCTTCTCAGTATGGATATAGTTATTCAGGATCCGCTCTTCCTCCAATTGCTTAGTCAGCTTCTGGATCTTCCGTTCCTGTTCGTTGAACTTTTCTCGATAAAAATCCCGTTCTTCCTTTAGCTGCGCCCAAGATCTCTTCAATGTGTCAAAATCAGTGGGTATTTGAGGAGGGAGGACAGTTGGAGGAACCCCGTCTTCATCAGGAGATTCAAGAATGATAGTTCTGACAGCTTCGTATGGCATACCTAACTTCTGAGCACGGATGCGGACCCATCTGCAATAGGGTTCCATTGGTAGAGAAGTCTTTGGTCCCAACTCATGTGGGTCAACTTTGTGAATTCTGTCCCAAGCCTTAAAGAATCTATGGCGTAGTTTGTCACTGTCTACCTGAAATTCAAAATGGAAGTGAGGAACCAACATCTCATGAGGCCCTACTCTTCTGGCTCTTCCAAACTGACGGAGAGCTAAACATGGATTATAAGAGATTCCTCCCTGGGTTCTGATCAATGGAACATTAGGGTATTCTCTGTAACGATCAATAACAGCTACCTCATCCAAACCTCTGAGAGTCCAAGTGATGTCATTATCAATGAGGGACATTAACCTATGAGCCCAACCCTTTCCTTCTTCATTCTTCAGCACGAACTTAGGAAGGTGCGAAATAAACCACCTTACTAGCAAAGGAGCACAACACCACGGAGTTCCCCGTCTTCGGGCAGTACGAGCATAGAGTTGTTGTAGGATATCACCCAAGAGGGTGGGTACAGGGTTCCGAGACATGAAGATCCTTATGGCATAGATACTGATAAAGGTGTCAGGATTTGGAAACAATACCAGACCATAGATTAAAAGAGCCAGGATGTCTTCGTACGCCTTGAAGTCTAAGTCATTCCAGAAACCATTAGCTTTGCCAACCAGAAACTTAACCAAAAAGCCCTTAACTCCAATTCTAGTTTCCCAGTTAGCCAATACCTCTTCTTTGGTCAAGGGAAGGACTGCAGCAACCTCTTCAGGCCTAAGAGTCTTCTCCCAACCAGTGAATGGAGTTTGCTCCAAAACAGGGATACCAAGCAAATCGGAGAATTCTTCTAGGGTAGGGACTAGCTGGAAGTCTTGAAAGGTAAAGCAATGATACAGGGGATCATAAAACTGGGTCAGGACACTTATCAGTTGTTGGTCCCACTTTGAAGTGATCAAACCAAGGAGAGAACCATGCCTCTTGATGAAGGAAGTAGTGTTTGGAATCCTATCAACCAAATCCTTGAGCAAAGTTGGTGGTTGAACAAAGTTGAGCCGGATAGTATTCCTACGCACGGGCATCATGATGTCCTACAAAACAGAGCAAAGATGAAACTTTTTTGTCTTTGAAATGGGTCAGTCCTTGTACAGGATGCATGTAATGGTATGATGGTATGATGCTATGATGAAGCACACCACAAGTATTCATAAAGGCAAGCATGATAAGACACACAAGTCACACAAGACAACCCTTAGGTTTTAGGCCAGCATGAAGTTTAGGTATTACCCTCTTTTAGTTTCGTTGGTTAAAACCTGTCCTATCAAAAGTAACCGGGTTCTAGAGGATCTCAAATCATTGACTACCCTCAATCGGTCATAACTCCAGCATCGCAATCTTTTCTTGCGGCCAGAACCATCGCGAGAGTTTAGCCTCAATGAGTGTAGCATACTACTACTGTTCTATGGCCAAGTTTGGTCAATTTAGGGTTCTAAGGTCGGTTGGTGTTTAATGACTCCTTAGAAGACCCATATTCTCCTCGTTGCAACACAGGGGATATCGGTACAGACTAAGGTGCCACACCAACGTAGCCACTGCTTCACCCATGTCGGTCTACGCCGGACAGGTCCCTCACAGATTATGCTACCTAAAAGGGTATTCCCCAGATCCGGGTTAGGATCTATGAAACTCCGATGCAAAGCCCACAAATATAAAAGCAAACAAAGCAAACAATTGAAAACAAAGGTGATATAAGCCCTAAGGTTACTCCACTTTTAAGTTGAATCCCCAGCAGAGTCGCCAGTTCTGTGATACGGTGGGAGAACTGACTTGAGGTTTTGCGTTTGTTTTCGCAAATGTTTCGGTTGAGCAAGAGTCACCACCGACTTTTTATTTTATCCTAAGGAAAGGTTAAAAAGCACAGCAAAAACCTTTGAGATGTTTTCTTGGGTTCGGGGAGTAGATTATAGAAAGCGAAGGTATTAGCACCCTTTCTATCCATGGTTATCCATGGGCTCTTAGTTACTTGCTTAGATCAACTTGCCTTGATTTTCAATTGTTTGAAATGGTGCTTTGAGTGTGGATTTTGAAAATGTTTTGAAAAGAGGCCAATGTGGTGGAAACCTTTGTAATTATCCATGTTGGGATGTATACAAAGGTGTATGTCTTTTGAAAAGGTTTTCAATGTTTTTGAAAGTTGTTTTGAAGATGCATTGATGTGTGGTTTGAAAATAGGCAAGTGTTTTGTTTTGCAAATTGGCAAGTAATCAAGAGCTATCTACCCTAAATTTCTCAAAGATCTTTGCTATGTTTCAACCCTTTTAACAATTTTGTTCCACCATTGTATTTGGTGGACAATCTTGTGTTAGGATGTGAAAGGGACGGGCGTGGGTCATCGTTTATACCATAATTGCAATGGTGCCAAGTATCTTTGGGCAATTTCTTTAAGGGACTTGATCATTTTTAGGCAACTTTCAAAAGCGTCATCGAGGGACTATGATCATTTGAATTGTGTTGTTTTGCCCAAAGAGACCTAACATGCAATATGGCCCATTATTGAAGGCAACAAGTGGAATACCCTAGGGGTGCAAGTGTGATTAGTGTTGTCCATTTTCATGCTTGTTTATCTTGAAATTAGGTCAAACTATTTTGGTTAATTGATTTGCATACAAACCCTAATTCTAACATGGCAAAATTAGAAAGCATTTAAAGTGCGAAATTTAAAAGTCCTAAGTTATTACACAATGATCATGGGAATGGGGGTACAAATGTTCAAATGGGGATGAGACTTTATAGGAGGATAGCACCCAATATTTACAACCAAATTGAATTGCGCAAATATAAATGTATAGATGTATAAGAATGGAACAATGTATATGTGAAAGTATTCTTGTGTAAGTGTATATTTTTTATTCACAAATAAAATAAAATAAATAAAAGAAAAGTTATTTTTTTTTGAATATTTTTATGTCTAGGGCAAAAAACCCTAATTTTGCTAAATAAGAGGTATTAATTATTTATTAAGTATTATATATAATATTTATTAATTATGTACTAAAAAAAATAAATATAAAAAGTAAGTATATAAAAAGGTAATTTTTAAGTTAAAGATTAATAAAAATAAAATGTGTTATTTTATTGTGTTTTTAACCTAAATGTATTAATAAATACCTAAATATTTATAATATTCACTAAATACTATATATATGTATAAAAATGATAATATTTAATATTTACAAAAATGTATTTTTTTTATAAAAGTTTTTCAAAGGTAAAATAAAACAAAAGTCAGAAAATAAAAGTATTTATACTATTTTAGTATTTTAAATAAAAGAGTATTTATATATTATTTATATGTACAAATGTTAATTTAAACCAATAAATGCCTAATAAATACAAAAATGGTTTGAAAAATATTTTTTATATTTTTAATATTATTAGAAAAAATAAATAAGTCAGAAATAACAAGAAAAAGTCAAAAAATGTTTCAAATAAGCACAATGGGCCAAGGGGGTTCAAAAGTGAAAATGTGGTGCAAATAAGAAGTCAACTCAGGCCCAGCCCAAGAAGACTTTGTCTTCAACCTTAGAACCTATTTGAACAACAACAACACGCGTTTTCCTATCTCCAGATTCCCTGATTTTTAGCACAAACTCACAACACAAGAAATGTAGAGCATCAAGCCACGATTCTGGACATATAAAGAAATCAATCTAAGTCTCAGAAATGAGAGAGAATTTCTTCTCCCCCAATTCCTGACCTAGTTTTTATCCAATGTTCAGACTCAAAATTCTCTAAGTACACATAACACAAATGAAAACTAATGATATGGGTAGGTTCAGGGCCATGAATATGACATAATTTCTTCACAAATCTAAACCTAACTATGCCTGGATAGAGATATAAGAGTTCATGAACTTACCTGTTCAGTTGGAATCGTGTGCAACAATAGAGATGCTTACAAGGCAAGGTAATGATTTGTATAGCTTGCTTGATGTCCAAGGATGCTATTCCAATCTTTAGTTTGCTTTGAAACCAAGTGAATCGTGTTATGGCACTCCAACTGCAAAACAGAAAATATGAAAATGGTGATGTTAGTTAGGGATGTTACAGGTCGTGTTTAGGGCTTGGAACAGTTTCAAGGGATGGTGTGGGATGTATTTGAAGTGTTTTTGGCCAAGGTGCACGATGGAAATGAGCTAGCCAAGTCCAAGTGCAGAATGCCCTGTTTTTGTGCAGTTTAATGGTGATTCTGGGTTTGAGGATGTTTGGAACTTGGTTGGCTTGTGTTTCATCTTAGGTTGGATGTTTAGAATGTGTACAATAACTTTGCTTAAGGTTTGTGTTTGCTGAGATTAGAGATGGTAGTTGTTATGTCAAGTTTCTTCCACTTTAAGCAACAAAATGCCAAGTTGTTTTCTAGACTGATGGAGGCCCCTCTAATGTGCTGCTAAGCTCGCCCTTGATCAGTCTGATTAGCTCAAAAACTTGTGCCAAATAGATTTGCTGTGTACCTCTTGATTTGCAAATTGACATAAAGTTTTCACTTTTCAAAAATGGACATAATGCTTTTTCTACTTATGGCTTAATTTTGCATACAATGCTTGAACACACAAAATAAGGCCTTGGCACAATGAGTTAGAATTAAATTTATGAGTGCAAATGGGATATAGGACTTGTAATCAAGGAATGCAAGCTGAGTTCAAAATTGCCTAAGTGTATGAACATGAAAATTGGCCATAAACAAAATGAGTTTTTCCTATATTGCCAAATTCGATTCTCTCTAACCATAAGGTTGTTTGATGAGTTCTTGGATATTTTGGAAAGCTTGGAATGTGTACTACAATCCATATTTGTAATGAAAATTGAAATTCCAAGTGGAAGCATGTGAAAAGTGGTCTTGAAGTTAAGCAAAAATCCTGCCTAAAAAGGTCAAAATTCCTCTAAGTTAAGAATGATTTTGTACCCTTAATCCAAAAATTATAACTTGAGCTACAAGCTTCTTTTGAGGAAACTTTGTGAATCAAAGTTGTAGATTTTGCAATGGACTACAACTTTCATGTTTTGACTTTTCCTTGAATCCAAATGCATCTTGATGAGAAAGTGGGACAAAGTTAGGAAAAAATTAGGGTTTTTCATAACTTAGAAAAATTCTAAGTTATGAAAAATCTTCATTTCAAACCCTAATTTGTGATTTTGGATTTCTTGATGAACAAGTTTCATGATTTGGCATGTTTTGATGAAAAATGAATCTTGACACTTGATTTTGACCCAAAAGTCAAAGTTTGACTTTTCAGTATACAGTCAAAAATTGATCAATTGATTGGAAAATTCAACTGTCAATCTTGTGTACTTGGGATCTTTTGAACTTGTTGAGTATGTCAAAACAATTCCATGGGGTCCTTGAGTCCATATGTGAGCTTGGTTTGCCATTGGCTAGGTCAAACAGTCAAAAATTGCCTTTGTGCAGTCAAAACCCTAAAAATGACCATTTTGCCCTTTTGGTGATCTGGTCAAATTTCTTGTGGAATTGTGATCCAAACTTGATCAAATGGTCCATATGAGTTCATAATGTTGATGTGGGTCAATTTTCATGAGGTTTGACTGTCAATTGGCCACAGTTGACTTTTTCCCCAATACAGCTGATTTCTAGGTCAATTGTCCAATTGATTGGGCAAAGGTTGGAATCAAGGCTTGAAACTTGGCATGGATAAACTTGGGAGTCCAACATGAAGCATGAAAGTCATCTTAGGAATTTTAGGTCAAAATATCTTTGTGCAAACACAAACCCTAATTTGGGTCAACAGTGCTAGGAGAAGTATTGCAGAGGAAACTCTAACTGGATCTTGAGTTCCAAGGGCCTTGTGATGAGAAAATGTTGAGAAAATGGGAGGGAAAATTTTGGGGTACAACACGCAGCAATGTGCAGGTTCATCCAACTTCCAGATAACGATCTGGGGCGCCTCGTTGTCCCATTTGACTTTGAACATAGAAGACATCGTAGCCAACGCGTCCGCTAACTGATTTTCCTCTCTTGGGAAGTGTTCAAAAGTTATCTCTTCGAAGTGGGGAAGCAAAGTCAGCACATACTCCTTGTAAGGAATAAGGTTTGGGTGTTTTGTATCCCACTCGCCTTTGACCTGATTGATCACGAGAGCGGAATCTCCGAAGACACTCAGAAACTTGATCCTTAAGTCAATTGCAGCTTGAAGACCCATGATACATGCCTCATACTCCACCATGTTGTTGGTGCAGTTGAAACATAGTCGGGCGGTGAGTGGAGTATGAGTGCCTTTAGGGGATATGATCACAGCGCCGATACCATTACCCAAAGCGCTCGAGGCTCCGTCAAAGTGCATAGACCATCGGGATCCTTCCTCAGGTCCTTCATCCGGTCTAGGTACTTCACAATCAGTCACTACCATGATATCCTCGTCTGGAAATTCAAAGTTCATCGACTGGTAATCGTCTACTGCCTGATGCGCCAAATGGTCTGCCAACACACTTCCCTTGATTGCTTTTTGATTCGTGTACTGGATGTCATATTCCGTCAAGATCATTTGCCATCTTTCTATTCTTCCAGACAAGGCGGGCTTTTCGAATATGTACTTGATTGGATCCATTTTTGAAATCAACAGAGTAGTGTGAGTCAACATATACTGTCTCAGCCGGCGAGCAGCCCGTACCAAAGCGCAGCAAGTTTTCTCGAGCAGTGAGTACCGGGTCTCACAGTCGGTAAACTTTTTGCTAAGGTAATAAATGGCGTGTTCTTTTCGGCCAGACTCGTCATGCTGCCCTAGCACACACCCCGTTGAGTTGTCAAGTATTGTCAAGTATAAGATTAGAGGTCTCCCTTCAACCGGTGGCATAAGAATGGGTGGTTCTTGGAGATACTCTTTGATCTTTTCGAAAGCGGTCTGACATTCATCATTCCAACGTACCACTTGATCTTTCTTCAGCAGTTTGAAGATTGGTTCACAGGTAGCAGTTAGATGTGAGATGAATCGGGCAATGTAGTTCAGACGTCCTAGAAAGCCTCTGACTTCTTTCTCTGTCTTGGGAGTTGGCATCTCTTGTATGGCCTTCACTTTGGCAGGGTCCACTTGAATACCTTTGTTACTTACGACGAAGCCTAGCAATTTTCCAGATCTCACCCCAAAGGTGCACTTGTTTGGGTTCAACCTCAGCTTGTACAACTTCAGACGGTCAAACAGCTTCCGTAGATGGTCAAGATGTTCCTCCTCAGTTTGGGACCTTGCAATCATATCATCGACGTATACTTCTATCTCGTGATGGATCATGTCATGAAATAAAGCAACCATGGCACGTTGATAAGTTGCCCCAGCATTTTTCAACCCAAAAGGCATGACCTTGTAGCAAAAGGTGCCCCATTGAGTAACAAAGGTGGTCTTCTCCATGTCTTCAGGAGCCATCTTGATTTGATTATAACCGGAGAAACTGTCCATGAAGGAGAAAACTTTATGCTGAGCAGTGTTGTCAACCAGAACGTCGATATGAGGCAGAGGGAAATCATCCTTAGGGCTCGCCCTATTCAAATCCCTGTAATCAACACACATTCGGACCTTACCATCCTTCTTCGGCACTGGAACCACGTTGGCAACCCACTGAGGATAAGAAGTCACTGCTATAAATCCGGCATCAAATTGTTTCATAACCTCAGCTTTGATTTTCTCGGACATTTCTGGACGCATACGGCAGACCTTTTGTTTTACCGGAGGGCAATCTTCCTTGGTAGGCAGGTGATGAACCACGATGTCGGTATCCAACCCAGGCATGTCTTCGTAAGACCAGGCAAAGATTTCCATATAGTCATGCAGCATCTGAATCAACCGTTGTTTCACACTGAGCTCTAGATTGGCACCAATCTTGACTTCCTTTCTGTCTGTCTCAGTACCCAGATTTACCGTTTCCACTGGCTCTTCATGTGGTTGAATGGCCCTCTCTTCCTGGAGTAGCAGTCTTGTAAGCTCACCAGGCACTTCGCAATCATCTTCACCTTCGTCTTCGGCTAAGTTGATCGGATTTTCGAAGTTATAACTGGCGGTAGCAGAGTCGTTACCAGTGAGATCCAGAGTGGATTGGAACCTGTATAAGTGAGTGTGTGTAAATATAGCTGTTTTGCAATATATAACAAAGAAAGAAAAGGAGCGCAAGATTTTGAAATGCAACAAACGTCCAATGCTTTTATTGATGATATATGAAAATGACACACAAAAAGCCCTCACAAATGAAGCCACGGTGCCCCGGGTAGGACACCGAGCCATAAAAGTTTCAACATATTGTTTGTTACAAATTCAAAACAAAAGAGTTCATTACTGAGTGACAAAAGTAATAGGTGTGAAGTCTTTGGCAGTCCAGTTGCTTGGTCCACCGTCGATTGTTGGGTAGATCCAGCTGTCGAATTCAGATTCCTCCACGTCGTTTTCAATAGCATTCACTCCCGGGTTGGTGATGAACACAGGAGGTCTTCCAATCCTTGCCTTACGAACAGCCCTCTGAGCCTCTGCAGTGAAGCCCAAACCAAACTTGTCGGTCTTCGGAGTGAAATCAGGAAGTCGGCCCCAGTTTGCGCACTCACCCTTCTCAACCACAGCCCGGGCATCCTTTAAGGAAGCCATCTTCAAAGGAGGGTCTTCAATCACAGTTTCAGCTGATGCCAGTGTCTGAGGCACCTCTTCAAAGTGTTGAAAGGGGGTTTCAATGAATTCCCCATCCATTTCTATGTACCGGAACGAGTTGAGGTGGCTGACCATATACTCTTCTTCCCCCTGAACTGTAACAATCTTCCACCTGACCGGGTACTTAAGCTTCTGATGTAGTGTGGAGGTCACTGCTCCAGCCTTGTGGATCCATGGACGACCCAGCAAACAAGAATAGGATGGTCGGATGTCCATCACATAGAAAGTAGAATTAAAAACTTGAGAACCAACCCTGATTGGGATGTCAACTTCCCCATGTACCATCCTTTTCGAACCGTCAAAGGCCCAGAAAACAATGTTACTTGGTTTGAGCTCTAAACCCTCACAATCCAGCCTGTCTAGATCCTTCTTGGGCAATACGTTCAATGAAGAACCGGTGTCTACCAACACATGGGCAAGAGTAGTGCCCCTGCATTCAATGGAGACATGCAAGGCATCGTTATGGTTCTTTCCTTTTGCAGTCAGATCGGCGTCAGAGAAGCCCAACCCATTATCGGCAATCAAGTTGGCCACACAATCGGTGAATTGATCGGCAGGCGTTTCTTGTGGCACATGGGCCGTCTTCAGGAAGGAAATCAGGGCTTTGGCATGGGCCTCTGAACACAACAGCAGTGATAGCATAGAAATCTTTGATGGGGTGTGCCCCAACTGCTCAACTACATTGAAATCACTTTTCTTGATAATCTTGAGAATCTCTTCCATCTCTTGCTGGGAAGCTTCAACAGTGGTTGTCTTTGGTGCCTCCGTCCGGGCAGGCAAATCAGTAGCAATCCCTTTGCCCCGAGCGTCAGATGACTCGGCAGCAGGGGTAGAAACAGGAACTTGATTAGGAAGGGAAGCAGGCACACTTGCAAGTGTGATGATAAGGGGTCTTTGAATAGTTGGCGGCGCAATATCTGGTGAAAACAGTCTACCACTGCGAGTAACTTTGGCAGGCCCGGTGATGTTACTGACACCGGTACTAGTATCAAACTCTTGTTTTATTCCAAGCATATAAACATCTGCCCCATAGTGCCATGGGACAGCTTTGTCGGATGTATAAGGGAGAGTCCCCGGAACAGTGATGATGATAGGAGAAATCTTCTGAGTGGACATGATTTTGACAGGTTTCTTCGAAGGAGCCTTAGGAGGGTTGTTGAAAATAGTGACAATAGAAACTTCTTCAGCAGGGACAGCAGGAACAGCAATCTTCTTGAACAATATTTCTTTGCTATCCATCAGGCTTTGGATACCTGATTTCAGCAGGGACAACCAGCAGGTGAAACAGCACATAGAAGGCAACCTTTACCACATCCCGGAAATAAACCGGCTAGCAACAGGTTCCTTTTGACAGTCATCAACGGAGTAACAATCTCTTCCATGGAGGCTACGTACCGGTCTTCTTCCACAGCATTTACTCCATGCTGGGGCATGGGAGCAGTTACAACATTGGGTCTTTCGGGCGCCTCAAACTGTATTTCTTTAGCATCAATAAGGTCTTAAACCTTATTCCTCAGAGCCCAGCACTCATCCGTAGTATGGCCCAGGCTATCAGAGTGATAAGCGCAGCGGGCGTTGGGGTTGTACTTTGGAGAAGTTGTGTTCACTACCTTTGGAGCTTCTTTGACAGTTACCAGATTGGTTGACAGTAGTTGCGGAAAAATATGGGACAGGGTCATACTGAGCCGAGTGTACTGCCTCTTGGGTCTCTCACCCCTTGGTTGGTTAAACTGCTGAGGAGCAGCAACAGGCTTTGAAATTACCAACGCATTGACAGTTTGGCGGCGTTCCGGCTTAACTTGTCTTCTGGGACCATAAACAGCATTGGCTTCCTTCTTGAAGGGCTTCTTTTCATTACTCGCGGAGGCACCTTTCTGTATCTTCCCCGACTTGATACCAGCTTCTATTCTCTCACCAGTCAAGATCAAATCTGTAAACCCAGCAGAGGAATTACCAATCAGATGATTGAAGAACGGACCAGACAGGGTCCCTAGGAACATGTCAACCAGTTCACGATCATTCAGCGGTGGCTGCACCCTTCCAGCCAGGTCTCTCCACTTTTGGGCATACTCCTTGAATCCTTCGCCCGTCCCCAGTGTCATACCCTGGAGTTGGGTACGCGTGGGAGCGAGGTCAGAATTGTACTGATATTTTTTATAAAAGGCAGTAGCCAAGTCCTCCCAGTTCCGAATACTGGCTCCGTCCAGCTGATAGAACCATTCGAGTTGAGACCCCGAAAGGCTATCCTGAAAGAAATGAATCCACAGGTTCTTGTCTGCAGTGTAAGGTTGGATCTTCCTTACATATGATCTGAGATACAACTTAGGACAGGAAGCCCCGTCGTACTTCGCAAAGGCAGGTGCCTTGAACTTGTGTGGGATCACCACTCCAGAAGATAAACCTAGATCTCCAAAATCCAGCCCCGACACATTTTGAATCTCCATGGCACTTAAACGGTCCTCTAGTTGCTTGTACCTGTCTTCGGCAGGAGGGTATTGTTCTTCGTTGTAATTCGTCTCGTTGTCGGAGACCGCGGGATTAGGAACCCTTCCTTCTTGGGGACTAGCTCTCCCTCCAGAGGAAGTAGCTTGATCAGCCTCATTCTGCAGTGTATTCCCAAACCTTCGTCTGGTGTTGAACAGCGCAGTCCTCTTCTTCTTCTTCTTCTTCAAGAGTAGTGTCTTCAACTCCTGTTGACCCTGGGCTAAGCTCATGACCAGCTCCTGAAACTGGGCGTTCTGGGCCTGGAGGGCCTTGATAGCTTGTTCGGTAGTAGGCTCGGAAGACATGATAATTGAGTGCTGAAATAAACAGCGAAGAAGATTAAGCAACCTGTAGAAGAAGGGTACCTGTTATGCATATGATGCAATGAGATGCTTATGTTTTATGTTTTCAAAGACAATCGGGATTCAACTTTGTAGACAAGAAAGGAAACATACTTCATTAGATTCAAACTTTAAATTGTTCAACAATTGGCCCTTAGGCATTACAAGAATGAAAATAACTGAAAAGGAAATAAAAGCTGTAAAAGAAAACATCCAAAGCTCATCAGTGCTCTCATGGCCTCCTCTTCTCAATACGGATATAGTCGTTCAGGATCCGCTCCTCCTCCAATCGCTTAGTCAGCTTCTAGATCTTTTGCTCCTGTTCGTTGAACTTTTCCCGATAAAAATCCCGTTCTTCCTGTAGTTGCGCCCAAGATCTCTTTAGTGTATCAACATCAGTGGGTATCTGAGGAGGGAGAATAGTTGGAGGAACCCCCTCTTCATCAGGAAATTCAAGAATGACAGGCCTGACAGCTTCGTATGGCATACCTAACTTCTGAGCACGGATGCGGACCCATCTGCAGTAGGGTTCCATTGGTAGAGAAGTCTTTGGTCCCAACTCATGTGGGTTAGCTTTGTGAATTCTGTCCCAAGCCCTAATGAATGCATGGCGCAATTTGTCACTGTCTACCTGAAATTCAAAACCGAAGTGAGGCACCAACATCTCATGAGGCCCTGCTCTTCTGGCTCTTCCAAACTGACGGAGAGCTAAACATGGATTATAAGAGATTCCTCCTTGGGTACCGATCAATGGAACATTAGGATATTCTCCGCAACAATCAATAATGGTTACCTTATCCAAACCTCTGAGAGTCCAAATGATGTCATTGTCAGTGAGAGACATTAACCTATGAGCCCAGCCTTTTCCTTCTTCATTCTTCAGCACGAACTTAGGGAGGTGCGAAATAAACCACCTCACTAACAAAGGAGCACAACACCACAGAGTTCCCCTTCTTCGGGCAGTACGAGCATAGAGTTGTTGCAGGATATCACCCAAGAGAGTGGGTACAGGATTTTGAGACATGAAGATCCTTATGGCATTGATATTGATAAAGTTATCAGGATTTGGAAACAATACTAGACCATAGATTAAGAGAGCCAGAATGTCTTCGTACGCCTTGAAGTCTAAGTCATTCCAAAAACTGTTAGCTTTACCAATCAGAAACTTAGCCAAAAAGCCCTTAACTCCACTTCTAGTTTCCCAGCTAGCCACTACCTCTTCTTTGGTTAAGGGAAGGACTGCAGCAATCTCTTCAGGCCTAAGAGTCTTCTCCCAACCAGTGAATGGAGTTTGTTCCAAAACAGGGATACCAAGCAAATCAGAGAATTCTTCCAGGGTAGGGACCAGCTGGAAGTCTTGAAAGGTGAAGCAATGATACAGAGGATCATAAAACTGGGTCAGGACACTCATCAGTTGTTGGTCCCATTTTGAAGTGACCAACCCAAGAAGAGAACCATGCCTCTTGATGAAGGAAGTAGTGTTTGTAATCCTATCAACCAAATCCTTGAGCAAAGTAGGTGGTTGAACAAAGTTGAGCCGGATAGTATTCCTACGTACTGGCATCATGATGTCCTACAAAACAGAGCAAAGATGAAACCCTCTTGTCTTTGAAATGGGTCAGTCCTTATACAGGATGCATGCAGTGGTATGATGGTATGATTCTATGATAAAACACACCACAAGTATTCACAAAGGCAAGCATGATAAGGCACACAAGTCACACAAGACAACCCTTAGGGTTTAGGCCAGTATGAAGTTTAGGCATTACCCTCTTTTAGTTTTGTTGGTTAAGACCTGTCCTATCAAAAGTAACCGGGTTCTAGAGGATCTCAATATCATTGACTACCCTCAATCGGTCATAACTCCAGCATCGCAATCTTTTCTTGCGGCCAGAACCATCGCGAGAGTTTAGCCTCAATGAGTGTAGCATACTGCTACTGTTCTATGGCCAAGTTAGGTTAATTTAGGGTTCTAAGGTCGGTTGGTGTTTAATGACTCCTTAGAAGACCCATATTCTCCTCGTTGCAACACAAGGGATATCGGTACAGACTAAGGTGTCACACCAACATAGCCATTGCTTCACCCATGTCGGTCTACGCTGGACAGGTCCCTCACAGATTTTGCTACCTAAAAGGGTATTCCCCAGATCCGGGTTAGGATCTATGAAACTCCGATGCAAAGCCCACAAATGTAAAAGCAAACAAAGCAAGCAATTAAAAACAAGGTGATCTAAGCCCTAAAGTTACTCCACTTTTAAGTTTTCCCCAGCAGAGTCGTCAGTTCTGTGATACGGTGGGAGAACTGACTTGAGGTTTTGCGTTTGTTTTCGCAAATGTTTCGGTTGAGCAAGAGTCGCCACCGACTTTTTATTTTATCCTAAGGAAAGGTTAAAAAGCACAGCAAAAACCTTTGAGATGTTTTCTTGGGTTCGGGGAGTATATTATAGAAAGGGAAGGTATTAGCACCCTTTCTATCCATGGTTATCCATGGGCTCTTAGTTACTTGCTTAGATCACTTGCCTTGTGTTTTAAATTGTTTGAAATGGTGCTTTGTGTGTGGGTTTGAAAATGTTTTGAAAAGAGGCAAATGTGGTGGCAACCTTTGTAATGATCCATGTTGGGATGTATACAAAGGTGTATGTATTTTGAAAAGTTTTCAATGTTTTTGAAAGTTTTTTTTTGAAAGCGTATTGTGATGTGTGTTTTGAAAAAAAGTAGGCAAATGTTTTTGCAAGTTGGCAAGTAACCAAGAGTTGTCTACTCCTAAATTTACTCAAAGATCTTTGCTATGTTTTAACCCTTTTAACAATTTTGTTCCACCATCGTATTTGGTGGACAATCTTGTGTTAGGATGTGAACGGGACGGGCGCGGGTCATCGTTTAGACCATGATTGCAATGGTGCCAAATGTCTTTGGGCAATTTTTCCTTTAAGGGACTTGATCATTTTTAGGCAACTTTCGAAAGCGTCATCGAGGGACTATGATCATTTGATATTGTTTTGTTTTTGCCAAAGACACCTAACATGCAACATGGCCCATTATTGAAGGCAACAAGTGGAGTAGCCCTAGGGGTGCAAGTGTGATTGGTGTTGTCCATTTTCATGCTTTGTTATCTTTGAATTAGGTCAAACTATTGTTGGTTGATTTTTGCATACAAAACCCTAATTCTATCATGGCATATTTAGAAAGCTTTTAAATGCGTAATTTAAAGGTCCTAAATTATTACACAATGATCATGGGAATGGGGGTACAAATGTTCAAATGGGGATGAGACTTCATAGGAGAGTAGTGTCCAATATTTACAACCAAATTGAATATACAAATTAATTTAATTGTACAATAAAATAAAATAAATATGCAAGATGCAAAAAATGATTTTTATATGTATGTAAAAAGTGTTTTTCATGTGACAAATAAACAAAAATAAAAAGGATGATTTTTGGGTGTTTTTATGTTCTTAGGGAAAAACCTTAATTTGCTAAATAAAATGCATTAATTATTTATTATATGCAATATTTATTAATTATGTACAAAAAATAAATAAAAGAAAGTATATTGTAAAAAAGTGATTTTTGAGGTCAAATATTAATAAAAATAAAAAATGTATTATTTTTGTATTTTTCCCTAAATATGCTAATAAATATATGTATTTATATTAATTACTAAATATATTAAATATATACAAAAAGAAAATATTTATTATTTACAAAAAAAAAGTATATTTGTTAAGAAAATATTTTCAAAAAGATAAAATAAAATAAAATCAGAAAATAAAGTGTATTTGTATTATTTTAAGTATTTTTAAATAAAAAGTATATTTTGTTTATTTATGTGTATAAACTCAAATAAAAGCAATAAAATTCAAATAAAATGCAAAAAAGGTTAAAAAAATGTTTTTAATATTTTTATATTTTTGGAAAATAATAATAAATCAGAAACAAAAAAGAAAAAGTCAAAAAATAATAAAAATAAACACAATGGGCCAAGGGGGTGTATGTGTGAAAATGTGGTGCAAAAAGGAAAATATCTCAGGCCCAACCCAAGGATGGTTGTCTTCAACCTCCAGCACCTTCAAACACAAAAATGCGTGCATTTTGCCTTGTCCCTGCTAAATTCTGATTCCTTGATCTTTTGACAAATCTTAAAACATGAAACTTGTAGAGCTTGAAGCCACGATTTCAAATATATAAACAAGTTGATCTAACTCCCAGAAATGAGAGAGAATTTCTTCTCCCCCAATTCCTGACCTAGCTTTTTTCAGATATTCAGTTTCAAAATTCTCTCAGTACACACAACATAAATGCAAAGTGATTATATGTGTAGCTTCAGGGCCATGAGTAGAGTATTTTTCATTCATAAACCTAAGTCTAACTCTTCCTAGGTTGAGAGATAGGAGTCCAAAGATTTACCTGTTCAGTTGGAATCGTGTGCAACAGTGGAGGTACTTTAAAGGCAATGTGAGGACTTGTACAACTTGCTTGAAGTCCAGGGATGCTATTCCAATGCTTGGTGTGTCTTGAATCCTTCTGAATCACTCCATGGAAGTCAACCTGCACAGATGAAAAATGAAAATGGCACACTTGGCTATGGCTGTTACAGTTCCAGTTCAATGCTTGGAATAGCTTCAATGGATGATAGAGAGTGTGTTTGAAGAGGTTTCAGCTAAAACGCACGATAGGAATGGACTGGCCAAGTCAATCTGCAACAGGGACTCTATTTTGCAGAAAAATGGTGTTTCTGTGGATGAGGGAATATTAGGGATGGTTTGGTCGTGTTTCAGGGTAGTTAGGGAGTATGAAGTGTGTGGATAAAGTTTGTTTTAGTTCTTGCTTGCAGGAATGTAAGTTGTGGTTAGTTATGCCAAGTTGCTTCTTTTTTAAGTCAAAATGCCAAGTTCTATTACAGGCTCCTCTAGGCCCCTCCAATATGCTACAAAGTTGGCTCTTGATCAGTGGGATATTCCCAATAACTTGTGCCTTTGAGATTTTTGTACTTCAAAGATATGTGAACTTGACATAAAGCAATCTTTTCAAAAATGGCTAAAATGCTTTTTCTATTTATGGCTTAATCTTGTATGCAATGGTTAAACACACAGAATAAGGCTTGAACACAAAGGGTTGGCATTAAATTATTGAGTGTAAATGAGATAAAAGACCTGTAATCAAGTTGTGCAAGCTGAGTTCAAAAATTCCTAAGTGTATGAACATGAAAATGGCTCATGAACAAAGTGACTTTTGCCCATATTGCCAAATTCGATTCTCCCTAACCACAAGGGTGTTTGAGAAGTTCTTGGACATTTTAGAAAGCTTGGAATGTGTACTACAACCCATCTTTGTAATGCAAGTTGAAATTCCAAGTGGAAGCATGTGAAAAATGGTCATGAAATTAGGCAAAAATCCTGCCTAGAATAGGTCAAAAAATTTCTAAGTTAAGAATGTTTTGCACCCTTGTTCCAAAAATCATAACTTGAGCTACAAGCTTCTTTTGAGGAAACTTTGTGAATCAAAGTTGTAGATGTTGCAATGGAATATAACTTTCATGTTTTGAGTTTTTCTTGAATCCAAATGTATCTTGATGAAAAGATGGGACAAAGTTAGGAAAAAATTAGGAATTTTCATAACTTAGAAAAATTCTAAGTTATGAAATTTCTTCATTTCAAACCCTAATTTGTGATTTTTGATTTCTTGATGAACAAGTTTCATGATTTGGCATGTTTTGATGAAAAATGAATCTTGACACTTGATTTTGACCAAAAAGTCAAAGTTTGACTTTTCAGTATACAGTCAATTTGGCTCAGTTGACTGGAAAATTCATCTGTCAATCTTGTGCATTTGGGATCTTTTGAACTTTTTGAATATGTCAAGACAAAGCCATTGAGTCCTTGAGTCCATATGTGAGCTTGGTTTGCCATTGGCTAGGTCAAACAGTCAAAATTTGCCTTTGTGCAGTCAAAACCCTAAAAATGACCATTTTGCCCTTTTGGTGATCTGATCAAATTTCTTGTGGAATTGTGATCCAAACTTTATCAAATGGTCCATATGAGTTCATAATGTTGATGTGGGTCAAAAATCATGAGGTTTGACTGTCAATTAACCACAATTGACTTTTTCCCCCAATACAGCTGATTTCTAGGTCAACTGTCCAATTGACTGGGCAAAGATTGGAATCAAGGCTTGAAACTTGATATGGATAAACTTGTGAGTCCAACATGAAGCATGAAAGTAACTTTAGGAATTTTAGGTCAAAACATCTTTGTGCAAACACAAACCCTAATTTGAGTCAACAGTGCAAGGAGGGGTCTTGAGCAGAGCAAACCCTAGCTGGATCTTGAGCTCCAAGGGTCTTGTGGTGAGAAAATGTTGAGGAAATGGGAGGGCAAATTTTGGGGTACAACACTTGGCGTCTGACTTTCTTGTTGAAAGCCTTGATCATACATTTTTGATACATCTGACCATGGAAAACATCAGTAAGTCTCTTTTCATCAATTAAGTTCAGTTGATCAAGTCGAGTCTGGATCCAATCGTTTTCATTCAATCCTGCATCCTTCATAATTCTCAGAGAGGGGATCTGAACCTCAATAGGCAAGACAACCTTCATGCCGTAAACCAAAGAATAGGGTGTTGCCCTGGTTGATGTGCGAGTCGTGGTACGATAACCGTAGAGAGCGAATGGTAGCATCTCATGCCAGTCTTTGTACGTGACTGTCATCTTCTGTATGATCTTCTTAATGTTTTTGCTTGCAGCTTCGGCAGCACCATTCATCTTTGGCCGATAGGGAGAAGAATTGTGATGCTGGATCTTGAATTTCTCACACAAGGCGGTGATTATGGTGTTATTGATATTTGTACCATTGTCAGTGATGATCCTTTTTGGGATACCATAGCGGCAAATAAGGTTTTGCTTAATGAAGCAGGCAACAACATTCTTGGTAACAGAAGTGAAGGAAGCTGCTTCAACCCACTTGGTAAAATAGTCAATGGCCACTAGGATGAAACGGTGTCCATTGGAGGCTATCGGCTTGATCTCTCCAATCATATCAATCCCCCATATAGCAAAAGGCCAAGGAGCTGTCAATATATTCAGAGGAACCGGAGGTACGTGCACCTTGTTAGCGTAAATTTGGCATTTATGACAGGTTCAAGAATGTTGATAGCAATTTGCTTCCATGGTAGACCAATAATAGCCTGCCCGTAGGATTTTCTTTGCCATCATATGCCCACTGGAATGGGTGCCAAATGTACCTTCATGTAATTCAGCCATGATCTTTTCAGCTTTAACCTTATCCACACACTGAAGCAAAATGGAGTCATGATTGCATTTGTGCAGGATGTCATTACTAAGGAAGAATTTAGCAGAGAATCTCCTTAAGAACTTCTTATCATTGATTGAAGCTCCTTCTGGATATTCTTGAGCCTCGAGATACCTCTTGGCCTCATGAAACCAAGGCTGGTCCACTACCTCTTCAGTATTAATCTCGTGACAATGCGCTGGTTCATCCAGACGTGAAAATACTTGCAATTGATTGAGATCCCTTCTGGAGATGTCCAAGAGTCTGTTGGTAATGTTAGAATGGCTTGGATTGGCCTCTAGGATGGAAATTGAATCACCACTTTTCTTTGAAATTTTGAAGTTTGGTTCTAGCTTTTCCACGACTGTAACCCCTTTCTCTTGCTTTGTTTTTGTTCATTATATATCCCTCAGTGAATTAGGGTTGCAAAACAGATTCAATCTTCAAGCTTTGATGATATTTGATTTGATTCTTTAGCCATATCATATATTTCTAAATTTGGCCTAATAATTCTCTTTTGTACCAATTGCCATTGATTCGAATTGATCTTGAAAGCTCATCATATCTTGGTTGCTAACTTGTCAAAAAAACAAATCAAATCATATATTTGATAATTTTCATCATTTATTTGATTTAATTCACTTTTTAATTAATGAAAAATCAAAATAAATTTAAAAATGAAGCAAACAATTGGTGGATAAGTATTTGAGTCGTGGACCACATTATAATTGAGGTGCAAGCATAAAAAGTTGGGCCCATTTAGCAAAAAATGCAAATTTGAGCACATTTGACTTTTGGCAATTTTGCAAAAATGGTCAACTTGGACAATGCATAACTCTCTCAATTTTGACCCTAGAGGAGTGTTCTTGGACTTTTTAGAAATATTAGGATGTCCTCTAAGCAACCTTTTTTGTCTCATCTCAATTGAGTCTTCCATGTTCATGTATGAAGCCTTGACCCAAAAGGTGTTTTTGTTGACTTTCCAACATGACCTATAATATAAAAATTCATATCTTTTTGTGAGTGCATATTTTGAACTTGGAAGATGAAGATGAATTGTATGGAATTGCATCCTCTTCAAAATGAGCTTTGGATGGGTCATTTTTTATAAAGTATGAGAAAGTTATGCTTGGTCAAAGTTGAGTTGACTTTTCCTGCAAAACCCTAATTTAGCAACTTTTGGGTTTTGATGAATTATAAGCAATACTTGAGGAATCATGATCAACCCTTTATAAAATGATGGAGAATTCTTCCAAATGAGGATGTTGACCAAAAATATTGAGGTTTGACTGTATTTGGGCCGCAGTTGACTTTTGACCTAGCACAATTGATTTTCAGGTAGTTGAGCAATTGACTGAGTAAACTTCTTCTACAAGGCTTGAAACTTGACATGGATGATCTTGAGAACATATTAAGACAATGGTGAGCATTTTAGACCTTTGTGGTTCACACATCTTGATGAAGATGGAAACTCTAATTTGAGGTATGTTGCCTTAGGAGAGAGTTTGTCTAGTCAACTCTTGAACTTCCTTGAGCAATCTGGAGACCTCACTTGCCATGTGTTGAGAAATATGGGAGGGAAAATTTGGGGTACAACAGCTGCCCCTGTTAAATCTTCTTAAACCTGAGGGTGTAGATTGGCTCGTCCGCCTTTCGTGATCTAAAGGTGGAAGATGATTGAACACTAGAATGCCTAGAAAAGTGATATTTGAATTGTGATATCGGGAATGGGCTTATAGATTCCATTTGGTAGTTTCTAGAGAATTGTCGGAGATGGGCTTAAAGATGCCATCCGAAGAGATGTCGATCGCACAAGATATTCCTTTGCGAGCAACCATATACCTGTTGTTGAGGAGGACTTCGCTGGGGAATGTTGGTCTCTGTCTTGGGAGAAATAGAGTTTTAGGAGCTGCAGTTGTCCGTTACTCTACTGGGGAATAATTCTGGTTTGGGAAGCGGAAGTGAAATTGTGTGTTTGGTCGGGGTATATGTTGCACCGCGACTTTCTGGGGAAATGTAAAATCAATTGTGTTTGATCAGGTCCTGGTCTTACAGTGTTGTGGACTGCTGTCTGGGGATAAGAGAGGAAGAACTTGGATGGAAAGGTTATGAGAAGGAACCTGGATAGTAGGGTTACCTCGATATGAAAGCCTGGATAGTAGGGTTGTGAAAAGGAACCTGGATAGTAGGGTTACCTTGATATGAAAGCCTGGATAGTAGGGTTGTGAGAAGGAACCTGGATGATAGGGTTACTTCGATATGAAAGCCTGGATAGTAGGGCTGTGAGAAGGAACCTGGATAGTAGGGTTACTTCGATATGAAAGCCTGGATAGTAGGGATATAAGAAGGAACCTGGATAGTATGGTTACTTCGATATGAAAGCCTGGATAATAGGGCTGTGAAAAGGAACCTGGATAGTAGGGTTACTTCGATATGAAAGCCTGGATAGTAGGGATGTGAGAAGGAACCTGGATGGTAGGGTTACTTCGATATGAAAGCCTGGATGGTAGGGCTGTGAGAAGGAACCTAGATAGTAGGGTTACTTCGATATGAAAGCCTGGATAGTAGGTGTGATCGGTGGATCTGGAACTGACTGTTTTAAAGCTGGATCGCGAAATGTCGCGGAAGCAAGAGTCGCCACCGTCTTTTATTTTCTCCAAATGGAAAGGACAAAAGCACAGAAAAATTCCTTAAAGATATTGCTCTCGGTTCGGGAGGTAGGTTATAAAAAGGGAAGGTGTTAGCACCCTTTCTATCCATGGTTATCCATGGGCTCTTAGATACTTGCTCATTGTGTTTTCAAAAATGTTTGCTTGCTTTTCAATTGTGGGTTTTAAAAGTTTCTTTGAAAAATTTCAGTTCGACTCGTACGTCAGAGTGTTTGAAAAATTTGCTTTGAAAGCTTTTGAAAAAGTGTCAGTATGAAAGGGTTTTTTTGTTTGTTTTTGAAGAGAGCAAGTATCCTTGAGAACCTACCTACCCTAAGGAATTCGTCTGTGTAAATGTCCTTTAAAGTAGTGCCATCCCACCATTGAGAGGTAGGTAGCACCACCGTTGGAGGTGTTCGGGTCAATTCGAGTTTAGGGACATGGTGATCACCAGAGCAATAGGAAGACACCTTAGAAGCTACCCTCATGCCAGGTTCCCGGATCATGAGGACTTACTAAGACGTCCTCTACTCGACGATCACCTTTCGAAAGGCAACAGTGAGGCGTACCCTAGGGGTGGTGTGTGTGATTCGTGTGTCGTTTTCAGATATTTGTCTTGTCATGTTTATTTGTGATCTACGCTTGATTTTAATTAGGACATTCATTCTTTCATGCTTTTTTTAACAGTTATAAAGTTGCGGGAAAATAAATCTACAGCTATTACAAATGGCGCGGGTCCACATCGCCAAAATAAACCGGACCCGATTTGACTGAAAGTAAAGAAGCAATAAAATAAAAGTGCGAGAAATAAAGTTACAAGGCTTTGGGACATGTACATAATTATAATAAATGACATAAAATAAATGCGCAAATTGAATAAATTATGAACATGGGCGTTGGACCCTTTTGCAATAAATTAAAATTAATGAAGAATTAAAATTAAAATTAAATGTTTTGGTATTTTTGTGTTTTTTAAGATTTAAAAGAAAAAGAATTAATTAAAACAAAAAAATTGGATGTAAACCCTAATTCTAATGTTTTTTAAGTTATTAAGAAAAAGATTGAATTTTTAACCTAATTTAAATCTAAGTTATTTATATACATTTAATTATAAAAAATAAAATAAATAAATAAATAATAATATTATGGAAAAAAAGGAAAAATTAAAAGGAGTGGAAATTATTAATTAACCTAATTCTAATTATTTTTTATTTAATATGAAAAGAATTAAAATTGCAAACATCCTAATTAAAACTAAATTCATTATACATTAATTTATTTACAAGAAAATAATTATAATAAAAATATTTATTCTTTTTTGGTCTTTTCTGATTTTTAATTAAGTTTTTCTATTTTGTTAAAAAATAATTAGTTAAATAAACAATAATTAAAATAAGAATAACAATTAAAACAAGAATAAAAAATGAAAAAAAAAAAAAAATAGTGAAGGCAAACCAGGGGGGGTAGCCCCAAATTAGGAGGTAAGGCCTAGCATTCTGGCCCATTAAGCATTGAGATTCACTGATTTTCCCAGATTGTGTGCTACTGCGTTGACCATTGTGTACGTGTTCTTTGAATCTTGGCCATTGATTTGGATTGGTGTGACGCGTGGACGATCAGGCTTTGAGGTGTATGGTGGGCATCAATGATAACGCTGCATGGGAATTCACGTTGAAAAATAATATTGAAATAGCATGAGACCTGGGGTTCGAACCCAGGTCTTGGATATTGCCAAGAGAGGTGCCTGCCAGCTGAGCTGTTTGAGTTAATTGATATATTAATAATACACAAATAACAAAAAGAAAGAATAAGCGCATTAGTGATTAAACGCGCGGAATTTGAAATCAGCGAATCAGTGAAGGACAACACATCGTCTTCCTCACTTTTTCTGAAACACAAGCCTATGGAAACGGTTTTGCACGCATTGCTGTAGACCACCTACAAGAAAATAACGATTAGATGCTGGGTGCATATAAATTGATCGCGAATGCATGAATCTCTTCGTCTTGTTGAGCTGAGTTTGATAGTGGTGATTTTGAGTCCTAATTTCACTTGGTTATGAAAGCCCCAATCTGGAAAACCTGTAACCCTAATATTCAAACATGGTAAAATTGCATATGTGGCACAAAAACGAAATTAATCATATCAGTTAGCTTGGAAACTTGACAAGGAACATGAATGTATAATTAAAATGCCATGGGGATGTCTAAAATTGAAAACACGATCATCATTTTCTTGCTGTACAGGGAGGGTTCTATGTACCAATTCTTCGCGTCTTGATGGATGTTAGGGATTGTAATGTGATCAGGAGTTGGCAAGGAAGCTATTGGAATCAGTATTAGGGCTTAAAACTATATAGAACCTTGATTTCAGAATTGAGTTATATGGCCAATTTTTCAAGTCTTCAATAAGCTTTTGAGCGCAGCATATGGTGTCCAAGGCTTAGGGTTTGACTCAGTGCTTATGATGGAAGGAAATTAGGTCATTAGTTGGCCTTTATCCATGCCCATGAGAGAATTGGTCTTAGGTCTTTTTCATTAACAAACTTTTCCTTCTTTTAAGCCAAGACCAAGACTTAGTGTATAATCTAACCCTAGCATGAGTTGGTGAGTTGGCACATGATACATGGAAGCTATCCCAATTCAAATGACACTATTTCATTGACTTTTGAATTTTATTTGAATTTTTAAAGATTTAAAATGAATTAAATTATCAAAAATTAAATAAAATAGAAAAATCAATATTTGGTCTTGAAATTAATCATGGGACACGTGTGTGGCATGACAAGGCTGAATCAAGTGGAAGAAAGTGGGCCCTTTTGTCAAAAATTGAAGTTTCAAGGATAGTTGACTTTTGCCATTTCACAAAAATTTCCCAACTTCTACAAGGCATAACTTGCCCAATTTTTAAGATTTTCTCATGTTCTTGGACATTTTGGAAAGGTCTTTGAGTCCTTTAACCAATGCCTTTGGTACCATGTCATTTTGATTTACCAATCTCAAGTTATGGCCTTTGACTTAAAGTCCCTTTTTGTTGACTTTTGAAAATGACCTATAATGTTGAAATTGATAACTTTTTGTGAGAGCATTTCTTGGGCTTGAAGTGTGAAGATGAGTTGTAGGAAATGTCTTTCTCTTCACAATGAGCTTTGGATGGAATTTTTCTGATAACCCATGTGAAAGTTATGCCCTGGTCAATTTCAGTTGACTTTTTCAGCTGTCCAAATAAGGAAACTTTTGCATCTTGATGATTTTCTGAGCCAAATTTTGAGAATCATGATCAAGCATTGATCAAATGATGTTTGTGGCTTCAAAATGATATGTTGACCAAAAATTTGAACTTTTGACTGTCAAATGACCATTTTGCCCCTACAGTTGACTGTAGTGCAATTTAGGGTTTTGACTGTGCAATCTTGAGCTGAATGCCTTGAAACTTGATATGAGGATGCTTGACCATGTTTGTAAGCATATGAGACTTGATTGAGCCTTTGAAAACTTCATTTTCTTGATCAGAACCCAAAACCCTAATTTTGACTGTATGGGAGACTGTTGCACTGCACAACCCTTGGGGAATTTTGTAGCTTGGCTTGGCAATTTCTTGAGGAATATGGGAGGGCAAATTTTGGGGTATAACAGTAGGGCTGTGAGAAGGAACATGGATAGTAGGGTTACTTCGATATGAATTTGGGAAAAACTGCAGAGGGAACCTGGGTAAGGTCGCTTTTGTCGCCGATGATTACTCTGTTTAGCTTTGAGAGTTGATCATGGACCTGTTGGAGATTGTCGATAATAACTGTCTTTCCTGAAAGAAATATAGGGTTAGTTATGTGCGATGCATGAGATGCATTGTATGATGACGTTCTCAAAGTAAATGAGACTATGTTATATGTTATGTATGCATATGTCATGATGTATGAACATGCAATGCTGACGTAATAATCTGAGTCCGGGAAAATAAATCCTCGACTGCTGTTTGGAGAGTATGAGGAATAGAATTTTTGACTGTTGTAGAAACCATAGTTCCTCTACTTCTGTTGGGGATGGTGAACAAAGATGACTATGCTGGGGATTTCCCCCTTGGCTGGTGAACATTCTTCCGGACGAGTCCCTGTCTGAGGATAACTCTGTGGGGAATAACTCTATTAGAGAGGAGATACTCTATTGATAGATCTTCTGTCTTGGAGAAATAACTCAGCTGGGGATGAATTTCCGTTGCTGGTGATAATGAATTCTGTTGGAGATTTAATTCCTGCTTGTGAGAGAAATAAACTCTGCTTGGGGAAAAATTTACTGACTCGCTCACAATTGTGAACCTCAGCTGGGGAGAGTTATGTCCTGTTCAGGAAATCTAACACCACTGTCTTTGGATACTTTTTACTCTGTGGGGAGTATAGGTACCAATTCTCATATTCTCAAGATGGCTTTATCCCTGTACCTGATGGGCAGAGTAACTGTAGGGTTTGGGCACTTCTTGTTTGTCCATGTTCCTGGAATTACGAGTAATTGTATTTGTTTCTTATGTAAATGTTTATGAGCAGCAATTATTTTCAAATGCACATATCAAAAATAAATCATTGGACGTTCTTGCAAAACAAAACAGGAAAAAGAAAACAAATTAAAGCTTTGTGAAAATGACTTGTATTGATTTTTGAAGTTGGCCTGTAATAGGCATTTTGGTACAAAGAGGCTGACGTCCTAGTAAGAGAACGTCGCCGAAAGAAAATTACAATTTGTGTAAAAGAAATAAAACAGCTATGTGAAACAACCTCATTGGGTTCCAACTCTGCTATTTCCTTTATATCTTCAAGCATCTCATCACTTTGTTGCTTGGTCGAAGGTGGATCAGATTGATTGGCGTTGTCTGAGCTTGATAGTCGATACCGAAGTCTGGTTGTAAGATGATCCAATGAGACATAGTGTTACGCTTCAATCCCTAACTTTTTCCTGGACCTCCCTTTCGGGTTTTCAGTCCACCGGGATACCCTTTTTTGCCCAAGTCGCCTTTTCAGGTTTTCGACTTGCCGGGTGTACAGTTTTTTCCTTTTCATCCCTTACTTTTGCCCGAACCCTTTTGGTTCGCCGGGAAGCCCTTATTTTTGCCTAGGCCAGTCAACCTAGAGGGTCTTTAATTATACGTAGTATCTTTTACTTATGTCTGCATTGACAGGGTGAGGAAGGTTGTCACCATCCATGGTGGTTAGAATTATAGCTCCTCCCGAGAAAATGTTCTTAACCACAAATGGCCCTTCGTACATGGGGATCCATTTGCTCCTGGGATCACCTTGCGGTAGTATGATGTGCTTGATCACTAGATCCCCGACTTTATATTCTTGACGTTTGACTTTCTTGTTAAAAGCCTTGATCATTCGCTTTTGATACGTCTGACCATGACAGATAGCAGTAAGTCACTTTTCATCGATTAGATTCAGCTGATCAAGTCGGGTTTGGGTCCAGTCGTCTTTGTTCAAACTCGCATCCTTCATAATCCTGAGAGAGGGTATTTGGACTTCGAGGGGTAGGACTGCCTCTGTGCCATATACCATAGAGTAGGGTGTTGCCCCTGTCGACGTCCGTGCTGAGGTACGGTACCCATGAAGAGCGAATGGTAGCATCTCGTGCCAGTCTTTGTATGTCACCGTCATCTTCTGCACAATCTTCTTGATGTTCTTGTTAGCCACTTCGACAGCTCCATTCATCTTCGGTCGGTAGGGAGGAGTTATGATGTTGTATCTTGAACTGTTTACAGAGCTCGGTGATCATTGTGTTATTGATATTTGTACCATTGTCAGTAATAATCCTCTTTGGGACACCATATCAATAGATCAGATTGTGCCGGATGAACCGCGCCACGACGTTCTTGTTTACTGTAGTGAAGGAAGCTTCCTCAACCCACTTCATAAAATAATCAATGGCTACCAGAATGAAGCGATGCCCGTTAGACGCAGTAGGTCTGATCTCGTCGGTTTTGTCGATGCCCCACATTGCAAAGGGCCAAGGAGTTGTCAAGACATTCAGGGGAACCGGAGGTACATGCATCTTATCAGCGTAGACTTGGCACTTATGATAGGTTCGAGAATGCTGATAACAATCGGCTTCCATAGTGGACCAGTAATATCCTGCCTGTAGGATTTTCTTCGCCATGGTGTGTCCACTGGAATGAGTTCTGAAGGTTCCTTCATGTAATTCTGCCATGATCCTTTCTGCCTCTCTCTTGTCTACACAACGCAGTAAGGTCGAATCATGGTTACGCTTATAAAGGATCCCATTGCTAAGAAAGAACTTCGCCGCGAACCTTCTCAAAAACTTCTTATCGTTGACAGATGCTCCCTCGGGGTATTCCTGAACCTCAAGATACCTTTTTACCTCGTGAAACCAGGGTTTATCTTCTACCTTTTCAGTCTCAATGTCACAGCAATGTGCGGGTTCGTCCAACCTATCAATGGTAATCTGGGGAGCTTCATTGTCCCACCTGACTTTGAAAATAGAAGACATGGTAGCTAGCGCGTCCGCCAACTGGTTCTCTTCTCGTGGGAAAGGTTCAAAGGTTATCTCCTTAAAGTGTGGGAGCAATGTCAGTACATACCCTTTGTAAGGAATAAGATTCAGATGCTTCGTATCCCACTCGCCTTTGATCTGACTTATCACCAGAGCGGAATCTCCGAATACACTCAAGAACTTAATCCTCAGGTTAATAGCAACTCGAAGACCCATGATACACGCTTCATACTCCGCCATATTGTTGGTGCAATTAAAACATAATCGGGCGGTGAACGGAGTATGACAACCCTCAGGAGATATAATTACAGCGCCAATTCCATTACCCAACGCGTTCGAGGCTCCATCAAAATACATAGACCATCGGGATTCCTCCTCGGGTCCTTCGTCTGGTCCAGGTTCTTCACAGTCGGTTACCAACATGATATTCTCATCCAGAAATTTGAAATTCATGGATTGGTAGTCATCCACTGCCTGATGCGCCAAATAAATCTCCAATACACTCACCTTGATTGCTTTTTGGGTTGTGTATTGGATGTTGTACTCGGTTAAGATCATCTGCCATCTTGCTATTCTTCCAGATAAGGCGGGCTTCTAGAAAATATACTTGATCGGATCCATCTTTGATATCAACAAAGTGGTGTGAGTCAGCATATACTGTCTCAGTCGGCGATCAGCCCATGCCAAAGTGTAGGAAGTTTTCTCGAGCAATGAGTATCGGGTCTCACAGTCGGTAAACCTTTTGCTAAGGTAGTAAATTGCATGCTCTTTTCGACCAGACTCATCATGCTGCCCCAGTACACACCCTATTGAATTGTCTAACACTGTTAAGTATAATATCAACGGTCTTCCTTCAAATGGAGGCATCAGAATTGGTGGTTCTTGAAGGTATTCCTTGATTCTTTCAAAAGCAATTTGGCATTCATCATTCCACTTTACCACTTGATCTTTCTTCAGCAGCTTGAAGATTGGCTCACAAGTAGCAGTCAGATGTGAAATGAACCTGGCAATGTAATTCAGACGTCCCAAGAAACCTCTAACTTCCTTCTCTGTGTGGGGAGTCGGAATCTCTTGTATGGCCTTTACCTTTGCAGGGTCCACCTGAATACCCTTATCATTGACAATGAAACCCATAAGTTTACTAGATCTTACCCCGAAGGTGCACTCTTTCGGATTCAACCTCAGCTTGCACGTCTTCAACCTGTCAAACAGTTTCTGGATATGATCAAGGTGCTCTTCCTCAGTCTGGGACCTGGCGATCATGTCGTCAACATAAACCTCAATCTCGTGGTGAATCATACCGTGGAATAAAGCGACCATGGCGCGCTGATAAGTTGCCCCATCATTCTTCAACCCAAAAAGCATTACCTTGTAACAGAAGGTTCCCCACTGCATAACGAAGGTTGTCTTCTCCATGTCCTCAAGAGCCATCTTGATCTGGTTGTAGCTAGAAAAACCATCCATGAAGGATAAGATCTTGTGTTGCGCGGTGTTGTTTACTAGAACATCAATGTGAGGAAGTGGGAAGTCATCCTTGGGGCTTGCCCTGTTCAGATCCCTGTAGTCCACACACATCCGTACCTTACCGTCCTTCTTAGGCACCGGAACAACGTTGGCAACTTACTGCGGATAGGAAGTGACAACTAAGAATCCTGCGTCGAACTGTTTCGTGACCTCAACCTTGATTTTCTCTAACATTTCAGGGCGCATATAGCGAACCTTCTGCTTTATCGGCGGACAGTCTTCTTTAGTCTGAAGGCGATGTACCACAATATCAGTGTTTAAACCAGGCATGTCTTCATAAGACCAGGCGAAGATCTCAACATAGTCGTGTAGCATCTGTATTAACCGTTGTTTGACACCAGGCTCCAGATTCGCACGTATTTTAACCTCTTTCTTGTCTTCCTCTGTACCCAAATTCACTGGCTCAACCGGCTCTTCATGAGGCTGTATGACCCTTTCCTCCTGCTGTAATAGTCTAGCAAGTTCTCCAGGCACCTCACAATCATCTTCACCTTCGTCCTCGGCTTGGTTGATCGGATTTTTGAAGTCATAACTGGCAGTAGCAGAGTTGTTATCAATGGGATCCATAGTGGACATGGATCTGCACTATGATACGTGAGTGTGTGTAAGAGAATAGCTGTTTTGATAAACTAAGAGATAGAAAAGAAAAACAAAGAGTGCAAAATTTGTAATGCAAGAAACGTCCAATGCTTAATTAATGATATATGAAATGACAAATAATAGCCCTCAAAAGCAAAGCCAAGGTGCCTTGGGCAAGGCACCGAGCCATAAAGTTTCAAACTGTTTATTACAAATCTTAAAACAAAAGTAAATTACTGCGGAATAAAATAAACAGGTATGAAGTCCCTAGACATCGAGTTATTCGGTCCACCGTTGGTTGTTGGGTAGATCCAACTGTCAATGTCTGAATCCTCTTCATTGTCTTCAATTGCAATAACTCCCTGATTGCCGATGTGTAGAGGAGGTCTTCCAATCTGTGCGCGCCTAACAACCCTTTGAGCCCCTGTAGTAAAGCCTAAACCAAATTTTCCATTTTTGTGAGTAAAATCAGGGAGCTGACCCCAATTGGTACACCCACAGCCCTGGCGTCCTTGAGAAAAGCCATCTTCAACGGAGGTTTGTTGGTAGTAACTTCAGTTGATGCCAAGACCTGAGGGACCTCTTCGAAGTTCTCACAAGGAGTTTATATGAATTCCCCGTCCATCTCTACGTAGCATAAGGAATTGAGGTGACTCACCATATATTCTTCTTCACCTCGCATTGTGACAATCTTCCCCTTCACTGGATATTTCAGCATTTGATGGAGCGTGGAAGCAACTGCCCCAGCCTTATGGATCCAAGGACGACCCAGCAAGCAAGAATACGATGGCTTGATATCCATTACATAGAAGGTGGACCCAAAAGTCTGAGAACCCACTTTGACAGGGATGTCCACCTCCCTGTGCACCATTCTCTTTGATCCATCAAAAGACCTTACCATAATGTTACTAGGCTTTAGAGTCAAATCCTCACAATCCAAACGGTCTAACGCTTTCTTCGGCAGAACATTCAATGAAGACCCGGTGTGATACGGTGGGAGAACTGACTATGAGTTTTGCGTTTGTATTCGCACTTGTTCGGTTGAGCAAGAGTCGCCACCGACTTTTTATTTTATCCTAAAGGAAAGGTTGAAAAAGCACAGCAAAAACCTTTTGAGATATTTCGTGGGTCCGGGGGTAGATTATGAAAAGGGAAGGTATTAGCACCCTTTTCATCCATGGTTATCCATGGGCTCTTAGTTACTTGGTTTTTTAGATCACTTGCCTTGATTTTCGATTGCTTTGAAATTGTGGTGTGTGTGTGTGTGTGTGTTTTGAAAATGTTTTTGAAGAGATGCCTTGTCTTAGGCAACCAATGCAATGACTCGTGTTTGAGTATATACGAAGGTGTGTATCTTTTCGAAAAGATGTTTCAAGATGTTTTTTTGAAGAGTTTGTTTTGAAAGTGTGTATGAAGTGTGATTTTTGAAAAGAAGGCAAGTGTTTTTGCAAGTTGATCTCAAGTAACTAAGAGTTTTGTCTACCCCTATTGTACTCAAAAGGTTTTCTCTATGTTTTCAACCCTTTTTAACAATTTTGTTCCACCATGGAATTTGGTGGACAATCTTGCGTTTAGGATGTTTAACGGGACGGGCGCGGGTCATCGTATGGACCATGAATGCAATGGTGCCAAGTGTCTTTGGCAATTTGCTTTGAAGGGACTATGATCATTCCATTTAGGCAACTTTCGAAAGCGTCATCGAGGGACTTATGATCATTTGAATTTGTTTTGCCAAAGATACTCGACGTGCAAGCATGGCCCATTTTGGAAGGCAACATGTGGGATTACCCTAGAGGGTGCAAGTGTGATTGTGTATTGATTTCATGTATTTGTCTTGTATTAGGTTATCTAGCGTTTGGTTTTATGTACATGCAAACCCTAGGTCTAACCAAGGTATAATTGAAAGCGGTAAATTGCGAAAATGTAAAGTCTACGCTATTACAAAATAAGTATCCGGGAGTGGGGGTACAAATTTACGAATGGGGATGAGACTTAGGAATGTAGTGTCCAATAAGTTACAACCAAATCGAATTTGCGATCAAATGTAAATGTAACGAATATACAAAATAAGCAAATGTATATAGGAGCAATGTAAGTATATTGTGTAAGTGTATGTGTATATGTGTACATAATTATTTACAGGTGCGGAAATGTGAATTTAAATGTATTATTAAGTATTGTTAACTTAAATGAAAAATTAAATGTTTATTTAATTAATCTTTGATTTGTGATCTTGTATTTTCTTTAATATGTACAAAAAGAAAATTTTAATAAAGAAAGGAAAATGTTCTAAGTTTGAAAGTTATTATTTAAATTGTGTATATAAATTTGCATCTTTATATTTTTGTGTTTAATATATACAAAGAATATTTAAATGTTTTAAATTAATTAAAAAATGTATTTTTATGTATTTTAGTATTAATGTACAAATTAAGTATTAATCTTAAGAAAAATTATATATTTAGGTACAAATAGAAAATTTTCATTAAATGTTTTAAATTATATTATGTAATAAAAAATGTATTTTTATGTATTGAAGTATTAATGTATTATTGTCATGTTTTGTATTTCGTTTAATTATGTTAGTATTTTTAGAAATAAAAGAAAAGTATTATCTTAAGAAAAAAATCAATATTCAAAAAGAAAATGTAAGTTAAATTGTAAAGAAAAAATATTAGTTTCTATATAAAATTTAATTATAACATACATATGAAAAAAGTATTATTAATGTAAAAAATTGTTATGTTAATTTATTTAACAAAAGAAAATGGTTTTATATGCTGAAAAAAAGTTTGGAGATTTGAATGGGCCAAAAGGGCATTAGGCCCATACTAATCAAACAGAATGAATAGATAAAAAAAAGGGGTGTGATCAGAAACGCAGTGGGCTTAGGTGCTTCAGAAACGTGTTAGGCCCAAGGCAAAATGATAAGCGTTTTTAGGGTTTGCAATTTTTCGTTTCATTTGGGAATTGATTTAGGGTTTGAGGGAGCAGCGGCGCCGTTTACTCGTTTCACTTCGTTCGTCTTCATCTTCCTCAATGCTGAGATGTAACCCTCCGCCCAGAGCCACCATGCCACCTCTTCCTCCGTCTACCCTCCTCCACGGGTCATTCAACTGCGGTTCACGTTAGGTACGGAAATTCGTTTTCAGTCTCGTTTAGAGTTTTTTCGTCTTGCATGCTATGGTTTCGCATTTATTTGATTTTGTTTATTGATTTACGCGAGGTTTTGAAAAAGAATGAAGAGAGATTCTACCTTTGCGAAGGAGGAGGAAGGAGGCGTTTGGAGGCTTGACGAGGAATACGCGTGATGCTTGCTTCAGACTACTGGTATTTCGTTCTACTTTTGTTTGAGGATGAGTAAAAACTGAAAACTTTGTTGATTTCTCTTCTTCTTGCTTACTGTTAACCTTGGCTTTGCATACTTTTCTTTGACTGTACCTTGTGACGCCTTTTTCTTCTTCTTCTCCTTGCCTGTTGCCTTATTGTATTAGCCTGTGATGATGTTTCTGAGGTTTCTATGTCGCCTTGAACAATGCCATCGTTGGAATATTTATTTTGACTGGCTTTCCTCCTTCTTCCTTCTGACTTGCTTCAGTTGAAATGTTTATTTTTGACTAGCTTTCTCTCTTCTTCTATCTGTGATTCTGTTGCCTTGAAATTTGCCTATGATGATGGTTCTTGAGGTCTTATGTGGTTATGGACATATTTGGCGTGGTTCTGGTTTTTTGGCTCGATACAGTAGGTTCTTGGTTTTAGGCCAATATTTCAACTGGTTTTGTAGGTTATAGCCTTGAACTGGTTTTTTGGTTTGGCCATGAGGTTTTGAAATGGTAATGGTTCTACTGGTTTTTGGGCATGTTGGTTGAGGTTTCAACAGGTTATGGTTCTTTAGGCCATGGTGTATGCTTTTTGGTTTATGTTAGGCTGGACATCAGGTCTTATGGTTTTGAAATGGTTTAAGGTTGATGGAAACTGGTTTGTGGTTTATGTTGATAGCAGGTTTTTATGGTTTACTGCAGGTTATGGTTCAAGCCATAAGGTTGTGTTTCAGCTTAGGCTTTGGAATGGCTATGGTGATGATTGCTTTGAGCCTTTGAGGACTGACTTTGTATTTTGTTTTTGACAGTTTGAGTTGAATGGTAAGGTTTTTGAATGTTTGTTCAGATTGGTGTTACAGGTTCAGCAGGCTTGGCCTTTTTTCTTATGCTTGTAAACAAAACCGGTTCAAGGTCTTGAGACTGGAGGCTTATGCAGTTTTGTATATTGGTTTGCCTCTTCCTTACTATACTGTGTTCAGCTCTTTTATATTTCTCTTCATGCCTCAAGCCTAAGCCTGCTTTCTTTGCTCTCTTTTTCTTCTCTCTCCAGTACAGTTTGCATTAAAATAATGTTTATGCTTTGTACTTTTCTGAAAGGGCCACTTTTTTTGGGAAATGATGAAAAGAAATAGCTTGCTTGCATATTAATTTTCCTCTGCATATTTGTCTTTTTTCTTCCAGATTTTGTGCTTTTGATATCTTTCCAAATCTTCTTCTTTGATAGCTTTGAGTAGCCTTGTGACAGTAACTTGTACTTTTGGCAGAAAGTTTGAGTTTGGACTTTTAGTTTGGACTTGTTGTTTGCTTTTGAGCTATGCAGTTTGACAATTTTTGAATTGTGCAATTTTGACTTTTGTGCATTCATTTTTAGCAAATAAATATTCGTCCCTCTTTGTGAACCGGGAGAAATCCCGTGATTTGCAGAGAGGGCTAACTGATCCCAATCAGTGGCCCTTAATGATGAACTGTAATTTGTCTCTTTTATTTATTTATCTGCTATTGATTTTCCTTTTTTTCATTTGTAGATAAAAAATTGAATGGAGCACTGGAGCAAGGGATGGCAGATGAAGAAATGAAGATTAGAAAAAATGTTTAGGATAGTTTTATTTAGGTTTAAATTACTTGTAAAATCATTGTTGTAAATAAATTGTAAACAATAATTGTACGAATAATTTAAAAATAAATAAAAGTTTTTATTATCCAATTAATTCTTTTTCCTCCTTTTTCAATTATTTATTTATTATTTATAGTTCTTTAAATTAAAATAACTGAAAATTAAATTCCATCTATTTAATCCTTAGAATAATAAATAATTAACTAAACATTGATTCAACGTTGATCAAAATAATAAACTTGGCGCTTCCAACATCCAAAGCAAAGCACAGTCAAACACAATAACTGATCAGACGCATTCCCCTTTTTACTGATTTTTTACCAAACACTGCAAATCCAAACTGAATGTATCCTTTGACTGGTCCAATCAAACAAACGCGAATTCAATCCAAATGCATTATTTTACTGATTAAGTCAAACAATGCGAATTCAAACCAAATCTCGGAATAACTTGCAAAGCATCGTAGAATTTAAATCCTTCTGAGAACGTGCCCACAAAACCCTAATTCCTGATTAAATGCCAAAGAGTGTTCGCCTGATCAAAGTTGAGCCAAAATCAACCAAAACCCTAAGCCAATTGTTTGAAACATTCTAGAGCCCTGAAAATCAATAAAACCCTAATTGTGTCCGACTGACGAGAAAAGTCTGTTTGACCGATTCTTGAGCCAATCTGAAAAAATCAGGAAACGCCTGAAGCTGTGATTTCTTGTGGAAAAATGCGAGGGAAAATTTTGGGGTACAACAGTTGCCCCTGTTCAATCTTCTTGAACCTAAAGAGTTAGATTGGCAAGTTTGCCTTTCGCGACTTGAAGGTAAAAGAAGATTGGACACTAAAGTGCCCAGAAAATTTGCACTCGGCGATGTGATGGTAGAGGTGAATGGGCTTAAAGATGCCATTTGGTGATGGGCTTAAAGATGCCATCTGATGCGATAGAATCTTGTCGGGGGATGGGCTTAGAGATGCCATCTGAGAATGGGCTTAAAGATGCCATTTGGTGACTGTTGGTAGGAGGATGGGCTTATAGATGCCATCTGAGAATGGGCTTAAAGATGCCATTTGGCGATGTTGAACTGTATGTCAATGGTGAGTGGACATCAGAAAGGCACCCATGTTTTGGAACATCTCTGAATTGGGGGTCTGAATAAGCAATAGACTAACATCCGTGTCTGGAGAATCCGTGAACTATTTTCAGGAGTTGAGATTGAATAAGCAATAGAGCAGCATCCATTGTTGGGAAGCGTCCGTAAACTGTTTTCAAAAATTGAGAAGAGTCTGAACAAGTGATAGGTTAACATCCGTTACTGGAGAACCCGTGAACTGTTTTCAAAAGTTTGAGAAGTTGAATAAGCAATAGAGCAGCATCCGTTGTTGGGAAGCGTCCGTGAACTATTTTCAGAAGTCTGAAGGAGGAACCGGTGTAGGGTTTACTGATGATGAGTCCGTGTGAAACTGCATCTGGATGAATCTGGAATAAGTATCAGAATGTCGCCGTGTCTGGGTCACATCTGAACTGTCTCTGAGTGAATCTGGAATAAGTATCAGAATGTCTCCATGTTTGGGTCACATCTGGACTACTTCTGAGTGAATCTGGAATAAGTATCAGAATGTCGCCATGTCTGGGTCACATCTGAACTATTTCTGGATGAATCTCGAGGGATGATCTTTGTCTGTCGACTGATCTTACCTGAAAAGGTAAAGGGTTAGTTGTATGCAATGTTATGATGTATGATGCAATGTATGTGACATCAATGTTTATGATATGAATGTAATGGATGCGCATGTAAGCTGATGAGCTATCTTGCTGAGGATAAATGAATCCTGGATGGCTGAAGATAAAAGAATCTTGACTGCTGTCGGGGAGAACAAATCCCTGGCTGCTGCTGTGGAGGGCAAGAATCTTCTGATTGTTGAAAATGAGACGTCTTGGGACCACTGTTGGGGAAATCAGAATCTTGGCTTGTATGCCAAACTACTGGGGAATCCTGTCTTGAGGAGATCTTCACCAGAGAATATTCGAATATTCTGTGGGGAACTGAGAACGAGAGTCTTCGATCTGCTTGGGGATTGATAGTTGGAAGTTTAGCTTCGCTGGGGATAATGAAACTTGACTCTGAGGGGAGTTAGCTTCTGGAAGGTTCTCTGGCTGGGGATTGCGAGAGTCCTCTGATTGCTGCAGGTGTTGGTCTGGAACAAGTTACCGAACGTCGCCATCTCTGGGTCACATCTTGAACTATCTCTAGAAACAAATCTGAATAAGTTATAGAATGTCGCCAAATCTTGGGTCACATCTTGAACTATATCTAGAAGGAAATCTTGAATAAGTTGCGGAATATCGCCGAATCAGGGTCACATATGAACTATATCTAGAAGGAAATCTGAATGAGTTATAGAATGTCGCCAAATCTGGGTCACATCTTGAACTATATCTGGAATGAAAATCTGAATGAGTTATAGAATGTCGCCAAATCTGGGTCACATCTTGAACTATATCTGGAATAAAATATGAATGAGTTATAGAATGTCGCCAAATCTGGGTCACATCTTGAACTATATCTGGAATGAAAATCTGAATGAGTTATAGAATGTCGCCAAATCTTGGGTCACATCTTGAACTATATCTGGAATGAAAATCTGAATGAGTTATAGAATGTCGCCAAATCTGGGTCACATCTTGAACTATATCTGGAAGGAAAGTCTGAATGAGTTATAGAATGTCGCCAAATCTTGGGTCACATCTTGAACTATATCTGGAAGGAAAGTCTGAATGAGTTATAGAATGTCGCCAAACTTGGGTCACATCTTGAACTATATCTGGAAGGAAAGTCTGAATGAGTTATAGAATGTCGCCAAATCTTGGGTCACATCTTGAACTATATCTGGAAGGAAATCTGAATGAGTTATAGAATGTCGCCATCTCTGGGTCACATCTTGAACTATCTCTGGACTGAAAATCTGAATGAGTTATAGAATGTCGCCAAATCTTGGGTCACATCTTGAACTATATCATGGAAGGAAATCTGAATGAGTTATAGAATGTCGCCATCTCTGGGTCACATCTTGAACTATATCATGTCTGAAGTCTGAATGAGTTATAGAATGTCGCCAAATCTGGGTCACATCTCGAACTATATCTAGAATGAAAATCTGAATGAGTTATAGAATGTCGCCAAATATGGGTCACATCTTGAACTATATCTGGAAGGAAAGTCTGAATGAGTTATAGAATGTCGCCAAATCTTGGGTCACATCTTGAACTATATCTGGAAGGAAAGTCTGAATGAGTTATAGAATGTCGCCAAACTTGGGTCACATCTTGAACTATATCTGGAAGGAAAGTCTGAATGAGTTATAGAATGTCGCCAAATCTTGGGTCACATCTTGAACTATATCTGGAAGGAAAGTCTGAATGAGTTATAGAATGTCGCCAAATCTTGGGTCACATCTTGAACTATATCTGGAAGGAAAGTCTGAATGAGTTATAGAATGTCGCCATCTCTGGGTCACATCTTGAACTATATCATGTCTGAAGTCTGAATGAGTTATAGAATGTCGCCATCTCTGGGTCTCATCTTGAACTATATCATGTCTGAAGTCTGAATGAGTTATAGAATGTCGCCATCTCTGGGTCACATCTTGAACTATATCATGTCTGAAGTCTGAATGAGTTATAGAATGTCGCCATCTCTGGGTCACATCTTGAACTATATCATGTCTGAAGTCTGAATGAGTTATAGAATGTCGCCATCTCTGGGTCACATCTTGAACTATATCATGTCTGAAGTCTGAATGAGTTATAGAATGTCACCATCTCTGGGTCACATCTTGAACTATATCATGTCTTTTGAGGTCATAAGGAAATTGTTGAACACTTTTGACATTCGAATGCCCCAAGTTGTGATGAAGGAGTCTTGAATCAGATTACTCTGCATATTGAGAGATTTCTTGAAATCTTGACTGGACTGCCCCAGGTTAACTGAACTTCGAAAGATCTGTTGGAACCTTGACTAGACTGCCCCAGGTTAATAGGATGGTGACATGTCATGCCCCTTGTTGATAGGAGATTTGTAAAGGAAGTGTCGTCCTTTTGAAGTGATTTTGCTCACTGAGAGAGTTTTCGTTCCTCCGAACATTCGCTGTATGAAATTCTTCGCTGTCAAACAAAAAGCCAAATGCAGACAGTGATATTCAATCAATGCAAAGTTTATGTTTGTCTCGAAGTTTTGAAAAATGCGTTTTTTAGCAGAAAACTTTTTATAAGACAGATCAACACAAGATTTAGAGCAAAGCCTTACAGGAGTCAGGATACCTTTTGTAACAGTATGCTTTCGAACTAACCCATGCTTTAATTAGGACTTTTGAAGGGTTGTAACGTGGCTTGGTTCACGGTTTAAGAAACAAAGGATAAAGGCTCAAAGTGTATTTGTACCCACCCGCTCTCCGTGTTGTTCTTCAACCCTAAGCTCAGTTAATTGCGCGTCGCACTCTGTTTTGAGTTTGGAACGACTTTTGGGCGATGGTTCACCGGTTGAATTTGGGGAGACAGTCATCATCTCCTTTTTTCTTTTTCAACATTTTTCATGTTGTTGAGGATTTTGTAATTACCTTACTATTTTGATTTTGATTTGTTATCCCTAACTTTTGCCTGACTGTTCCCATTTTCGAGATTACAGTCAGTGGGATGCCCCAGCTTTCTCGAGTTTCCTTTACAGGTTTTGACTCAGTGGGCTTTTTCTCTTTTGAGAGATTGACTGTCTATGTGATAGGGAACCACCCTTGTCTTTAGATTCCAAAGGAATGCTTTTTTTTTGACGTCGTTCGTTGTATTATGAACTGAGAGTTTGCGACTTCAATGCACATTTTCTTTTGAATTAACTGAGATACTACCCTGCCCCGGGTTTATATCAAAGGTTTTGATTGTTTAGAACAGAAAACTCCTACTTCTTTGGCTCGAAGGAGTTGACTAGGGATTATCTTCCTTATAACTCCAGTGTTTGGGAATTGAAAGAAATGCCTGTACATCATCAGCAAGGTCTGTTCAAAAGCATACTGTATGAGATTATGGTATTGTTTCGTCATCCTCCCTCTAAAGGCTTGTAGCCTTTCATCAAGAGTCAAATATCATAAAGAAAAGCATAAGAGTAGTGAAAACGAATGGATGAATTCAAGACAAACATATGCAATGCATTAATGAAACAAAGTTTGACATTAAAAGATAATTGTTTGAATAACAAAGAAGTTACAACTTGGAAATTCAAAGAAACAAAGACGCTCTCAATGATTTGGCATAGGAGCAGTGATCACACTTGGAGGGTCAAAACTTGATCTCCTTGGCATCAATCAAGTCTTGAATCTGGTTCTTCAAAGTCCAACAACTGTCGGTGTCATGCCCATGGCTGTCAGAATGGTAGGCACATCTCTCATTTGAGTTGTACTTGGAAGAGGAAGTATCAGGATTTTGAGGAGGATCCTTCAACGTGATCAGCTTCAAATCCAGCAACTGTCGTAATGCTTGAGACAAAGGCATGTTGATGTCTGTATACTTCCTTTCTTGATATCTCACCCTACGTCTCTTGCCCCGTTTTTGTTGAACAGTCGTGGGATCAGAGATCAGGATTGCCCCAGCATGGTGATCAAGACGACTCTTTTAACCAGTCACTGCATTGGACTCTTTCTTCCCATTGTAGGGGATTTTCTGAACATCAGAGGGAGTAGCTCCTTGGATCTTCCCACTTTTGATGCCAGCTTCGACCCTTTCGCCGGTTAGTATTAGCTCGGTGAACCCAGCTGAAGAGCTTCCAATTAAGTGATTGAAGAAAGGCCCTGTCAAAGTCCCCATGAAGATGTCAATCAGCTCTCTGTCAGTTAAAGGAGGTTGCACCCTACTAGCCAGATCTCTCCACCTTTGAGCATATCCTTTGAAGCTCTCGTCATAACCCATGGTCATGTTCTGCAATTGCACACGAGTTGGTGCAAGATCAGCATTGTACTGATATTGTTTGTAGAAAGCAGTAGCTAAGTCCCCCCATGTGTGGATGCGAGAACCCTCCAATTGATAGAACCACTCGAGTTGAGTCCCTACCAGGCTTTCTTGGAAGAAATGGATCAAAAGCTTTGGATCAGCTGTGTATGGTTGAATCTTGCGGACATAAGATCTTAGATGCATCTGAGGGCAAGAGACTCCATCATACAGAGCAAAGGTAGGGGCTTTGAACTTTGGCGGAATAACCAATCCGGGAACCAAACCCAAGTCTCCTAAATCTAAGCCGGGTATTTGTTGAACCTCCATAGCATTGAGGCGATCCTCCAACTGTTTGTACTTGTCATCAGCGGGAGGATATTGTCCCTCGGAATAGTCAGCTTCAACTTCATCAATCTCCACATCATGGTCTTCTTCAAGACTGACCCCCTTGTCCTTGAGAAAGAGAGCTTTCAAATCTTCTTGCCCTTTACCCATAGCCAGCAGCATTTGCTGGAATTGAGCATTTTGAGCTTGAAGATCTTTTATCGTTTGTTCCATATCCATCTTACTGAAATAAACAGTAAAAAGATAAGAAAACCTGCATGGGAGAAACCTGTTATGCAATGATATGTATGATATATATGCAATGTTTTCAAGGATCTCTTGGGGTAAACACAAGAAAATGTTAGAGGTTGAACTTCGATCTTTGATTGGAGAACTTTGCACCGGTGGATGTCTTTCCACTAGAATCAAGCTCACCATGTCGAGTGGGTCATAGCCACTGATTCAAGTTGTTGTACTTGAACTTTGACTGGAGAACTTTGTATCGGTGGATGTATTTCCACGAGAATCAAGCTCACCATGTCGAGTGGGTCATAGCCACTGATTCAAGTTGTTGCACTCGATCTTTGATTTGGAGAACTTTGTATCGGTGGATGTCTTTCAACGAGAATCAAGCTCACCATGTCGAGTGGGTCATAGCCACTGATTCAAGTTGTTGCACTTGATCTTTGATTGGTATTTGTTTAGAGGAGAAACCTCTTACCCCTTGGTAGACGTCTGGTTCAACGTAACCCTGCATCAAAAGAACCCTCGAGATCCTTGAAATGGTTATTGAAAATGCTATGGTATGATGTCATGATGTTAGGTACATGTATGCGAAAAGCAAGTGAGTGTATATACAGGCAAACATATTCACACAAAGCAAACAAGTCCTTAGGTTTAGGCTTGCATGAGGTTCAGGTACTACCCTCTTTCAGTTTCATTGGTTAAAACCTGTCCTATCAAAAGTAACCGGGTTCTAGAGGATCTCAAATCATTGACTACCCTCAATCGGTCATAACTCCAGCATCGCAATCTTTTCTTACGGCCAGAACCATCGCGAGAGGTTAGCCTCAATGAGTGTAGCATATTGCTACTGTTCTAATGGCCAAGTTGGGTCAATTTAGGGTTCTAAGGTCGGTTGGTGCTTAATGACTCCTTGGAAGACCCATATTCTCCCCGTTTCAACACGAGGGATACCGGTACAGACCAAGGCGCCACACCAACGTAGCCACTGCTTCACCCATGTCGGTATACGCCGGACAGGTCCCTCACAGATTATGCTACCTAAAAGGGTATTCCCCAGATCCGGGTTAGGATCTATGAAACTCTGATACAAAGCCCACAAATGTAAAAGCAAACAAAGCAATCAATTGAAAACAAAGGTGATCTAAACCCTAAGGTAACCCCACTTTGAGTAGTAATCCCCAGCAGAGTCGCCAGTTCTGTGATACGGTGGGAGAACTGACTATGAGTTTTGCGTTTGTATTTGCACTTGTTCGGTTGAGCAAGAGTCGCCACCGACTTTTTATTTTATCCTAAAGGAAAGGTTGAAAAAGCACAGCAAAAACCTTTTGAGATATTTCGTGGGTCCGGGGGGTAGATTATGAAAAGGGAAGGTATTAGCACCCTTTTCATCCATGGTTATCCATGGGCTCTTAGTTACTTGGTTTTTTAGATCACTTGCCTTGATTTTTGATTGCTTTGAAATTGTGGTGTGTGTGTGTGTTTTGAAAATGTTTTTTAAGAGATGCCTTGTCTTAGGCAACCAATGTAATGACTCGTGCTTGAGTATATACGAAGGTGTGTATCTTTTCGAAAAGATGTTTCAAGATGTTTTTTTGAAGAGTTTGTTTTGAAAGTGTGTATGAAGTGTGATTTTTGAAAAGAAGGCAAGTGTTTTTGCAAGTTGATCTCAAGTAACTAAGAGTTTTGTCTACCCCTATTGTACTCAAAAGGTTTTCTCTATGTTTTCAACCCTTTTTAACAATTTTGTTCCACCATTGAATTTGGTGGACAATCTTGCGTTTAGGATGTTTAACGGGACGAGCGCGGGTCATCGTATGGACCATGAATGCAATGGTGCCAAGTGTCTTTGGCAATTTGCTTTGAAGGGACTATGATCATTCCATTTATGCAACTTTCGAAAGCGTCATCGAGGGACTTATGATCATTTGAATTTGTTTTGCCAAAGATACTCGACGTGCAAGCATGGCCCATTTTGGAAGGCAACATGTGGGATTACCCTAGAGGGTGCAAGTGTGATTGTGTATTGATTTCATGTATTTGTCTTGTATTAGGTTATCTAGCGTTTGGTTTTATGTACATGCAAACCCTAGGTCTAACCATGGTATAATTGAAAGCGGTAAATTGCGGAAATGTAAAGTCTACGCTATTACAAAATAAGTATCCGGGAGTGGGGGTACAAATTTACGAATGGGGATGAGACTTAGGAATGTAGTGTCCAATAAGTTACAACCAAATCGAATTTGCGATCAAATGTAAATGTAACGAATATACAAAATAAGCAAATGTATATAGGAGCAATGTAAGTATATTGTGTAAGTGTATGTGTATATGTGTACATAATTATTTACAGGTGCGGAAATGTGAATTTAAATGTATTATTAAGTATTGTTAACTTAAATGAAAAATTAAATGTTTATTTAATTAATCTTTGATTTGTGATCTTGTATTTTTTTTAATATGTACAAAAAGAAAATTTTAATAAAGAAAGGAAAATGTTCTAAGTTTGAAAGTTATTATTTAAATTGTGTATATAAATTTGCATCTTTATATTTTTGTGTTTAATATATACAAAGAATATTTAAATGTTTTAAATTAATTAAAAAATGTATTTATATGTATTTTAGTATTAATGTACAAATTAAGTATAAATCTTAAGAAAAATTATATATTTAGGTACAAATAGAAAATTTCATTAAATATTTTAAATTATATTATGTAATAAAAAATGTATTTTTATGTATTGAAGTATTAATGTATTATTGTCATGTTTTGTATTTCGTTTAATTATGTTAGTATTTTTAGAAATAAAAGAAAAGTATTATCTTAAGAAAAAAATCAATATTCAAAAAGAAAATGTAAGTTAAATTGTAAAGAAAAAATATTAGTTTCTATATAAAATTTAATTATAACATACATATGAAAAAAGTATTATTAATGTAAAAAATTGTTATGTTAATTTATTTAACAAAAGAAAATGGTTTTATATGCTGAAAAAAAGTTTGGAGATTTGAATGGGCCAAAAGGGCATTAGGCCCATACTAATCAAACAGAATGAATAGATAAAAAAAAGGGGTGTGATCAGAAACGCAGTGGGCTTAGGTGCTTCAGAAACGTGTTAGGCCCAAGGCAAAATGATAAGCGTTTTTAGGGTTTGCAATTTTTCGTTTCATTTGGGAATTGATTTAGGGTTTGAGGGAGCAGCGGCGCCGTTTACTCGTTTCACTTCGTTCGTCTTCATCTTCCTCAATGCTGAGATGTAACCCTCCGCCCAGAGCCACCATGCCACCTCTTCCTCCGTCTACCCTCCTCCACGGGTCATTCAACTGCGGTTCACGTTAGGTACGGAAATTCGTTTTCAGTCTCGTTTAGAGTTTTTTCGTCTTGCATGCTATGGTTTCGCATTTATTTGATTTTGTTTATTGATTTACGCGAGGTTTTGAAAAAGAATGAAGAGAGATTCTACCTTTGCGAAGGAGGAGGAAGGAGGCGTTTGGAGGCTTGACGAGGAATACGCGTGATGCTTGCTTCAGACTACTGGTATTTCGTTCTACTTTTGTTTGAGGATGAGTAAAAACTGAAAACTTTGTTGATTTCTCTTCTTCTTGCTTACTGTTAACCTTGGCTTTGCATACTTTTCTTTGACTGTACCTTGTGACGCCTTTTTCTTCTTCTTCTCCTTGCCTGTTGCCTTATTGTATTAGCCTGTGATGATGTTTCTGAGGTTTCTATGTCGCCTTGAACATTGCCATCGTTGGAATATTTATTTTGACTGGCTTTCCTCCTTCTTCCTTCTGACTTGCTTCAGTTGAAATGTTTATTTTTGACTAGCTTTCTCCCTTCTTCTATCTGTGATTCTGTTGCCTTGAAATTTGCCTATGATGATGGTTCCTGAGGTCTTATGTGGTTATGGACATATTTGGCGTGGTTCTGGTTTTTTGGCTCGATACAGTAGGTTCTTGGTTTTAGGCCAATATTTCAACTGGTTTTGTAGGTTATAGCCTTGAACTGGTTTTTTGGTTTGGCCATGAGGTTTTGAAATGGTAATGGTTCTACTGGTTTTTGGGCATGTTGGTTGAGGTTTCAACAGGTTATGGTTCTTTAGGCCATGGTTTATGCTTTTTGGTTTATGTTAGGCTGGACATCAGGTCTTATGGTTTTGAAATGGTTTAAGGTTGATGGAAACTGGTTTGTGGTTTATGTTGATAGCAGGTTTTTATGGTTTACTGCAGGTTATGGTTCAAGCCATAAGGTTGTGTTTCAGCTTAGGCTTTGGAATGGCTATGGTGATGATTGCTTTGAGCCTTTGAGGACTGACTTTGTATTTTGTTTTTGACAGTTTGAGTTGAATGGTAAGGTTTTTGAATGTGTTCAGATTGGTGCTACAGGTTCAGCAGGCTTGGCGTTTTTTCTTATGCTTGTAAACAAAACCGGTTCAAGGTCTTGAGACTGGAGGCTTATGCAGTTTTGTATATTGGTTTGCCTCTTCCTTACTGTACTGTGTTTAGCTCTTTTATATTTCTCTTCATGCCTCAAGCCTAAGCCTGCTTTCTTTGCTCTCTTTTTCTTCTCTCTCCAGTACAGTTTGCATTAAAATAATGTTTATGCTTTGTACTTTTCTGAAAGGGCCACTTTTTTTGGGAAATGATGAAAAGAAATAGCTTGCTTGCATATTAATTTTCCTCTGCATATTTGTCTCTTTTCTTCCAGATTTTGTGCTTTTGATATCTTTCCAAATCTTCTTCTTTGATAGCTTTAAGTAGCTTTGTGACAGTAACTTGTACTTTTGGCAGAAAGTTTGAGTTTGGACTTTTAGTTTGGACTTGCTGTTTGCTTTTGAACTATGCAGTTTGACAATTTTTGAATTGTGCAATTTTGACTTTTGTGCATTCATTTTTAGCAAATAAATATTCGTCCCTCTTTGTGAACCGGGAGAAATCCCGTGATTTGCAGAGAGGGCTAACTGATCCCAATCAGTGGCCCTTAATGATGAACTGTAATTTGTCTCTTTTATTTATTTATCTGCTATTGATTTTCCTTTTTTTCATTTGCAGATAAAAAATTGAATGGAGCACTGGAGCAAGGGATGGCAGATGAAGGAATGAAGATTAGAAAAAATGTTTAGGATAGTTTTATTTAGGTTTAAATTACTTGTAAAATCATTGTTGTAAATAAATTGTAAACAATAATTGTACGAATAATTTAAAAATAAATAAAAGTTTTTATTATCCAATTAATTCTTTTTCCTCCTTTTTCAATTATTTATTTATTATTTATAGTTCTTTAAATTAAAATAACTGAAAATTAAATTCCAGCTATTTAATCCTTAGAATAATAAATAATTAACTAAACATTGATTCAGCGTTGATCAAAATAATAAACTTGGCGCTTCCAACATCCAAAGCAAAGCACAGTCAAACACAATAACTGATCAGACGCATTCCCCTTTTTACTGATTTTTACCAAACACTGCAAATCCAAATTGAATGTATCCTTTGACTGGTTCAATCAAACAAACGTGAATTCAATCCAAATGCATTCTTTTACTGATTAAGTCAAAAATGCGAATTCAAACCAAATCTCGGAATAACTTGCAAAGCATCGTAGAATTTAAATCCTTCTGAGAATGTGCCCACAAAACCCTAATTCCTGATTAAATTCCAAAGAGTGTTCGCCTGATCAAAGTTGAGCCAAAATCAACCAAAACCCTAAGCCAATTGTTTGAAACATTCTAGAGCCCTGAAAATCAATAAAACCCTAATTGTGTCCGACTGACGAGAAAAGTCTGTTTGACCGATTCTTGAGCCAATCTGAAAAAATCAGGAAACGCCTGAAGCTGTGATTTCTTGTGGAAAAATGCGAGGGCAAATTTTGGGGTACAACACCCGGTATCTACCAGCACGTGAGCAATAGTGGTGCCCTTGCACTCAATTGAGACATGCAGAGCATCATTATGATTTCTTCCTTTCGGCGTCAGATCCGCATCTGAAAAACCTAGCCCATTGTCAGCGGTCAGGATGGCCACACAATCTTTGAACTGATCTGCTGAAGTTTCCTGTGGCACATGCGTAGTTTTGAGAAATGCAATCAAAGCCTTCGCATGGGCTTCAGAACACAACAGTAGAGGCAACATGGAGATCTTTGACGGGGTCTGTCCCAGCTGCTCGACAACATTGTAGTCGCTCTTCTTGATAATTTTTAGTATTTCCTCTATTTCTTGTTTAGAGGCTTCCACAACGATTTTCTTAGGTGCCTCCGTCCGGGAAGGCTCACCTATAATTTCCTTGCCCCGAGTCCCAGATGGCTCAGCAGCAGGGGTGGTAACTGGAGTAAGAATAGGAATAGTAGCAGGTGTAATAACTGGAGTAGGAACAGGAGAAATGTCAGGAGTGCTGGTTGGAGCAGCAGTTGGAATAACAGTAGGCTTGATGATAGTCTTCGGGGAAATCTCGGGAGAGAAGACCCTTCCACTTCGGGTAACTTTACTAGTCCCGACAATATTACTGACATCAGTATCAGCTTCTTCATTCTTCAGCTCTTGCTTTACACCATGATAATACACATCAGTGCCATAATGCCATGGGACAACCTTGTCTGAGGTGTACGAGATGGGACCTGGAATAGTGATTATCAACGGAGCAATTATTTAAACATGTGTAATCCTAACAGGTCTTCTCGAGGAAACCTTGTAAGGATTGGCGGAAATGGTTATAATAGCGACGTCTTCATTTGGAACATCAGGGATCATAGTCTTCTCAAACAAAATTTATTTATTATCCATCAGGCGCTGAACACCTGACTTCAACAAATGGCAACTGGAAGGTAGAATCGAACACATGTGGCAACCTTCACCACAACCCAGAAATAAACCGGCCAACAGCAAATTCTTCTTAACAGTCATAAGAGGAGTAGATATTTCTTCAACAGAGGTCACAAACAAATCAGTGTCAACAACATTAACTCCATGACCATGTTTGGGCATGGGAGCAGTTATAACATTCGGCTTTTCTGGAGCATCAAACTCTATCTCCTTGGCTTCGAGCAAGTCTTGTACTTTGCTTCTCAGAGCCCAGCAATCATTTGTATCGTGGCCTGGACTCTCAGAATGGTAGGCGCACCGTGCATTGGGATTGTATATGGGAGAAGTAGTGTTTGGATTCTTGGGAGCCTCTCTCAAGGTTACCAAGTTGGATTTCAGCAGGTGAGGTAACACTTCAGCCAATGTCATGTTGATGCGGGTAAACTGCCGTTGTGGTCTTTCAACCCTTTGTTGATTGTTGTGTTGTGGAGCAACTGCGGATCTTGGTATCACTATAGTATTTACCGTTTGACGGTGTTCAGATCTGCTTTGGCCTCTCGGACTATAGACTGCACTGGCTTCCTTCTTAATAGTAAAAGGCTTCTTTACTGAACTCGAAGAGGTATCCTTCTGTATCTTACCACTTCAAATTCCAGCTTCTACTCTTTCTCCAGTTAAAATCAGCTCAGTGAAACCAGATGATGAGCTTCCAATCAAGTAATTGAAAAACGAACCAGACAGCGTCCCCAGAAACATATCAACCAACTCCCTATCAGACATTGGGGGTTGAACTCTTCTAGCTAAGTCTCTCCATTTCTGAGCATAGTCCTTAAAACCTTCACCTGCCCCCATGGACATACCCTGGAGCTGAGTACGAGTGGGAGCAAGGTCAGCATTATACTGATACTGCTTGTAGAAAGCAGCAGCAAGATCTTCCCAGTGTCGGACACTGGCTCCCTCCAACTGGTAGAACCATTCAAGCCGAGTCCCTGACAGAATATCTTGAAAGAAATGCACCCATAAATTTATGTCGGCAGTGTGGGGCTGGATTTTCCTGACATACGATCGAAGATGGAGTTTTGGGCAGGACACCCCGTCAAACTTGGCAAAAATCGGAGCTTTGAAATTATGAGGGATGACCACTCCCGATACCAGTCCCAATTCCTCGAAATCCAAACCATGGATCTTCTGAACTTCCATAGCACTCAGACGGTCTTCTAGCTGCTTGTACCTATCCTCAGCAGGAGGATATTGCTCATCATCGTAATCAGTATCATTGTCAGAAACTGCAGGACTAGGGTCCTTTTCCCTTTCTTGGTTCTCCCTGTCCTTGGATGAAGAGGTCAGATCAATTTGATGCTTCAACCTTTCCCCGAACCTTCTACCCATGTTCAGTATTCCGACCTTCTTCTTACTCTTCTTCTCTTTCAGAATAAGGGTCTTCAGATCCTCTTGCCCTTTAGCCAGACTTATGAACATCTGTTGGAACTGGGCATTTTGCGCCTGAAGATCTTTGATGGCTTGATCGGAAGACATTTCGGCTGAAATAAACAGCGAAGAAGATGAGAAACCTGTAGGGGTACCTGTAATGATGTGCATGATAATGGGGTGCGCATGTAATGATTTCAAAGACTTTGGGAGATTTAAATTTGCAAACCAAAAAAAACGAAAACTTTATTAGTTTAAACTTGAAAGGTTCAACATGCCTTTAAGGCTTTACAAAGTAAGTAAATAAAACAGGTCTAAAACTAGAAATAGAACATCAAAAATCCCATGGACGCTTCCTCTTTGTGCTGATGTAGTCATTGATCACTCTTTCTTCCTCGAGCTGCCTGGTGAGCTTCAAAACCTTCCTTTCTTGCTCTTGAAACTGCTCCCGGTAAGTATCCCGCTAATTCCTCAACTGAATCCAAGACCTTTGTAATCCCCCAAGATCAGTGGGCATGTAAGGATATAGAACTGTGTAAGGAATGCCTTTTTCGTTAATGGGCTCCACAATCGTTGGTAATACGGCCTCATAAGGCATCATAAGCTTCTGGGCACGAGCTCGGACCCATTGGAGGTAAGGCTGCATAGGAAGGGAAGTCTTCGATCCTAACTCTTTGGGGTCAGATCTGTTTACCATGCCCCAAGCCCGTATGAACCTCCAGCGATGCTCCTTAACATCATCCTTATAGTCGAATACAATGTCCTCGAGAAGTAACTCATGGGGACCATCCCTTCGAGCACGACCAAATTGTCACAAGGCTAGACAAGGACTGTAAGTTATACCCCCTCTGATACCAAGTAATGGGACATTAGGGTACCCCCCACAGTGATCAATAACAGCAGTGTCTTCCATAGCCCGGGAACACCAAAGAATATTCGTATGAACAAGTGACATTATCCTGTACGACCAACCCAAACCTTCTTTGTTCTTCAGCACAGACTTAGGGAGGTGAGAAATAAACCACCTCGACAGCAACGGCATGCAGCATATAAGAGTCCCTCTTCTATTCATAGTACGAGTATGGAGAGCATTCAAGATATCTCCAAGTAAGGTAGGCACAGGGTTGCAAGAAAGGAAGATCCTGACAGCATTCAGATCTACAAAAGAATCCCGATTAGGGAATAGAACCAAACCATAGATAAGAAGAGCCAAGACATCTTCAAAAGCCTAAAAATCCAAATCATCCCAAAATAGCTGAGCCTGGTCTATTAGAAATTTGGCTAGAAAACCTTCGACCCCGCTTGGAGTTTCCCAATTGGATACTACATCGGCCCATTTCAAATGCAAAGCTGAGGCAATGTCTTCTGGTCTAGGAACTTCTTCCATACATGTGAAGGGTACCTGTTCAAGAATGGATATGCCCAATAAATGAGAGAATTCTTCCAAGGTGGGTACCAGCTGGTAATCTAGAAAGGTGAAGCAGTGATGCTTGGGATCGAAGAACTAAAATAGTACACTCATCATCTGTTCATCAAGGTTTGAAGTAACCAGGCTGAGAAGTTGACCGTGTCTCTTAATGAAAGTAGAAGTTTCGAAAACTCTTGATGCTAGCTCTTTAAGTTGGACAGGTATCTGCACAAAGTTGACTCGGATGGTGTTTCTACGAACGGAAGCCATATCTGCAAAACAGAACAAAGATAAATTCCCTTGGTCTCTGAAATGTTTAGTGTAATAAAGCATGAATGCCATGTTATGATGCATGATGTCATGATAAACCACAGGTATAGCAAACACAAGTATTGCAAACACAATCAAATCACACAAAGCCCTTAGGTTTAAGGCTTGCATGAGGTCAAAGGTAATACCATCTTGAAGTTAAGTTGGTTCAAACTTGTCCTAGAAAAGTAACCGGGTTCTAGAGGATCTCAATATCACTGGCCATCCTCCATCGGTCATGGTTTCAGCTCACGCAATCTCTTCTTGCGGCCGAAATTATTCCGAGAGTATGGTCTCAATGAGTGTAGCATCGAGTATCAACCAGTTCTCAGCTCTACACCAAGGCTGGTTATCTCACTACTTTCTAATGGTCAAATTGGGAAATTAAAGGTTCTAAGGTCAGTTGATGCTTAACGACACCATGCAGCGACCCCGTATTCTCCTCGTTTCTCCATAAGGGATACCGGTACCAACCAAAGTGCCACACCAATGTAGCTACTGCTTCAACCGTATCGGTCTACGCCATACAGTTCCCTCACAGTCTATTGCTACTTACCTAAAAGGTATTCCCGAGATCCGGGTGTAGGATCTATAGTAACCCCAAACAGAAACCTCAAAAATAAAGCAAACAAAGCAATCAAGAAAAGCAATTATGATGAACTAGATCCTAAGGTATACCCCTCTTATTAAATCTCCAGCAGAGTCGCCAGTTCTGTGATACGGTGGCAGAACCGACTGTTTGATGCTGGTTTGCGTTTTGCATTCGCAAAATGTCGCGGTAAGCAAGAGTCGCCACTGACTTTTATTTCATCCAATCGGAAAGGAAAAAAGTACAGAAAAATCCTTTTTCGAGATATTCTGAGTACGGGGGGTAGATTATAGAAAGGGAAGGTGTTAGCACCCTTTCTATCCATGGTTTTCCATGGGCTCTTAGGTACTTGCTCATCTTTTTAAAATTTCTTGTGTATATGCTTTGTTTTGAAAATGTCTTACTTCGTGATAACCCTTGTATCAGTCCTCAAAGGTGTGATGAAGTTTGTTTTGAAAGTTTGTTTGAAAAGTGTAAGTGTGAAAAGTTTTGATTTGAGCAAGTACCTACTAGTATCTACCTACTCGAAAAAAGATCGTTTCTATTCTTGTTTCCTTTAGACAGCGCTATCCTACTATTGAGAAATAGGTAGCACCGTCATTAGGACACTTTAGTAATAACCCTAGAGTCTTAAGATCATTTCCGAGGCAACATTTCCGAGGCAACATTCGAATGGGATATTTGATCTTTTTAGACAGGAGGACAACCACTAAGACACCCTATGCTTAATGATCGTTTACCGAAGGCAACCGAAGTGAGAATATACCCTAAGAGCGATATGTGCGAGTGATTTGTTTTCAGTTATTTATCTTTGCACATTAGGGTTTTCTAGTCGTATTAATTTGTCATGCATTCTTGTCATACAATCCTATTAGCATACATCTAAACAGTTAAATATTTGCGGGAATTAAAAATGCGAGAAAATAAATCTACGCTATTACAAGGCTTCGGGGAGGGGGATTAATTACATAGCCAAAAACCCGGGGAAAAAGCGATAAGTAAAAGCCCTAAATTAACTATTACAAACCATGAACAGTTACAAAAACATTGTCAAAATAAATAATAAGCGCGCGACGAATTAAATGCGAGACGATTAGGGTTTTGACCTCTGACTAAACCTATTGACGATTGATAAAAAAAAAGATGTTTTTTCTCATGTTTTAAGAAAATAATGAAATAATTAAATTAAAAAGAAAATCCTAAGTTCTAATTAATTTTAAATTAAGAAAAATAAATTAATTCACTCAAAAAACCTATTTTTGTATTTTTATTTATTTGAGAAAAATAAAAGAATTAAATCAAGAGTTTAACCTAATTTGCTAATTAGTTTTAATTATAAAAAACAAGTTAAAATTGCCCTAAGTTAAACTAAATTAAATTAAATTAACAAAATTAATTTTGATAAAAAAAGTCTAATTCTAATTTTTTGATTTCTTGATTTTATGATTTTATAAAAAAATGATTAATTTGTTAATTAAAATGATTAAAAGAAATATTAAAATAATTAAATAAAATAAAAAGAAAAAGGGAAAAGAAAAATGGGCCTGATAGCAATGCTGAAGAAGGGGGTGCAGATCTGACTTTTGGGCCCAAACAATCCAAGCCCGTTTGACTTTGCCAAATCTGATGTGTATGTTGACTTGAGGTGCATGATGGACCTTCAATGGAAAGGCATTGGATCTTGGCTGAAGATGTGTTTGATGGTTGGATCTTGATGGCATATGGTGGGCGTATGGGACAGCTTTGCACCTGATCACATGATGAAAAATAATATGAAACAAAGGTTGGGACCTGGGGATCGAACCCAGGCCCTCATATCCAATTCCAACGCTTTCTTGCCAACTGAGTTGTGATGCTTAGTTGTAATTATAATGAGAACAAAGAATAATATAAGAAAACATGCATTATTGGTCAAAACAAAAAGAAAAATGCGCGTTAGTTTGAATGAGCCAATGATGTTGTGCCACACAAGCTTCTTCTTCCTCTCTCTGTCGTTTTAGCCTAGGGCACTTTTACCTACAGACACCTTGTTGTAGGTACAGACTTGTGCATCTCAAAAATTGTATACAAGCAAGATAAATGACAAGTGAGGGTACCAATCAACCCGTCTCATCCTCACGAGTATCATGGTACCAGAATCCAAGCCTGATTTTGCCTATATTGAAAAACCCTAAAACGAGCCAAGAAACCCTAACAATGGCACATCATGATTCATGTACTGAAAACGCAATTAAATGATATCAATAGCTTGCAAACTCAATGATGAACAAGAATATATAATCAAAACGTACATATGATGAGTAAATCAATGAAATAAAAATCGAGTTTTGGGGAGAACCGTGGCGTCTGTAACTTACAATTCCAAACGTAAAAATGCTTGCAATTGATTAAGATCCCTTCTGGAGATGTCCAGGAGTCTGTTGGTAATGTTATAATGGCTTGGATTGGCCTCTAGGATGGAAACTGAATCACCACTTTTCTTTGAAATTTTGAAGTTTGGTTCTAGCTTTTCCACGACTGTAACCCCTTTCTCTTGCTTTGTTTTTGTTCATTATATATCCCTCAATGAATTAGGGTTGCAAAACATATTCAATCTTCAAGCTTTGATGATATTTGATTTGATTCTTTATCCATTTGATATCTTTCTAAATTTGTCCTAATCATTCTCTTTTGTACCAATTGCCATTGATTCGAATTGATCTTGCAAGCTCATCATATCTTGGTTGCTAACCTTTCAAAAAAACAAATCAAATCATATATTTGATAATTTTCATCATTTATTTGATTTAATTCACTTTTTAATTAATGAAAAATCAAAATAAATTGAAAAATGAAGCAAACAATTGGTGGATAAGTATTTGAGTCGTGGACCACATTATAATTGAGGTGCAAGCATAAAAAGTTGGGCCCATTTAGCAAAAAATGCAAATTTGAGCACATTTGACTTTTGGCAATTTTGCAAATATGGTCAACTTGGCCAATGCATAACTCTCTCAAGTTTGACCCTATAGGAGTGTTCTTGGACTTTTTAGAAATCTTAGGATGTCCTCTAAGCAACCCTTTTGGTCTCATCTCAATTGAGTCTTCCATGTTCATGTATGAAGCCTTAACCCAAAAGGTGTTTTTGTTGACTTTCCAACATGACCTATAATGTCAAAATTCATATCTTTTTGTGAGTGCATATTTTGAACTTGGGAGATGAAGATGAATTGTATGTAATTGCATCCTCTTCAAAATGAGATTTGGATGGATCATTTCTGATAAAATATGAGAAAGTTATGCTTGGTCAAAGTTGAGTTGACTTTTCTTGCAAAACCCTAATTTAGCAACTTTTGGGTTTTGATGAATTATGAGCAATCCTTGAGGAATCATGATCAACCCTTGATAAAATTATGGATAATGCTTCAAATTAGGATGTTGACCAAAAATCTTGAGGTTTGACTGTATGTGGGCCACAGTTGACTTTTGACCTAGCATAGTTGATTTTCAGGCAGTTGAGCAATTGACTGAGCAAACTTCTTCTGCAAGGCTTGAAACTTGACATGGATGATCTTGAGAACATATTAAGACAATGGTGAGAATTTGAGACCTTTTTGTTTCACACATATTGATGAATATGGAAACCCTAATTTGAGGTATGTTGCCTTAGGAGAGAGTTTGTCTGGTCAACTCTTGAACTTCCTTGAGCAATCTGGGGACCTCACTTGCCATGTGTTGAGAAATATGGGAGGGAAAATTTTGGGGTACAACAAATATTAATCAAATCAAATTAATTAGAAATATGTGTGCAAGAGGGAACATCAATGGTGACCCAGTTCTGAACCCTGACTTCATGCGTCACATAATTCGGCATTTCCTGCTCTGCTTCATCCTCTTCAACAGCATTAACGTCAGAATCAGTTGGATGGAGGTAACCTCCATTGCGGAAAACATCATGATATCTGCTCATAGTAGACTTTGAATTAAAACCTTCAACTCTGCCATTCTTCAAAGAGAAACCCAAACCAGTTATGTTCTTATTCACGGGTGGATCCACAATTCGCCCCCAAACTGCATTATGACCATTGCGCACAACCTATTGCGCGTCCTTCAGTGAAACCATGGAATTATCATTTCTCCTTATGTTGTCAACGGATAGGGCTTGGAACTGGGTTCCAACAACAGCCTCATCCGCTTCTACAATACTGAAGGAGGACAAATGAGATATCAACAATGCCTGCTCCCCACTTATAATCACCACCTTCCCTTCACGCATAAATTTTAGCTTCTGATGTAAAGTTGAAGTGACAACCCCTGCTTCATGTATCCATGGCCGTCTTAACAAACAACTATATGTGGGAATAATGTCCATGACCTGGAAGGTTATCTGGAACAAATGTGGTCCTATATGGATGGTTAAGTCCACTTCACTGATGACAGATTTCCTCGACCCATCAAATGCTTTCACAGTGATTCCACTCGGACGCATAGGTGTTCCTTGTTATTTCAACTTCATGAGAGTACTCCTCAGTGTAACATTCAAAACGGATCCATTATCAATTAGCATATTGGATAGTGAATCATTCTTGTAGTTCATAGATATGTGGAGGGCCAGGTTGTGATTCCTCCCTTCATATGGTAATTCATCATCACAGAAACTCAAGTTATTACATGACGTAATGTTTCCAATTATGCTGCTGAATTGATCTATTGGCATGTCACTCTCCACAAAAGCTTGGTCTAGTACTCTCATCCGGGATTCTCTATGAGCAGAGGAGTTCATTAATAAAGTTAAGATAAATATCTTTGAAGGAGTCTACAGTAGCTGATCTACAATTATGTAGTCCCTCATCTTAATTATCTTCAAAATATCATCCACTTCTTTCTCTAGCGTAGCTCCACTGGTCTCTCCTATAGCCTTCTTCGGTTCATCATTCTTAGCAATTTTCTTTCCAGCAGCAACATCTCTCCGGACAACCGGCGTAAACACACGACCGCTACGGGTCACCCTGATTTTTTCAGCTATATTCCCAACATCGGCCATTGGCTGGATGGGAATTTCCACCCCATCTTCTAAGATTGTAGCGTTGTATTTGTAAGGCACAGCCTTATCTGACTTGTAGGGGGTAGGACCTGGAAAACTAATTACCAATGGGGTAACAACTGGCTTGCTATGGTACTCCACTTCAAAATGGCTGGTGCACTGAAACAAGGCACAATGACGTTTACCCCTTCTTCAACATAATCAGTCATCAAAAAGTCATTTCTGGAAAACAAATCTTCGTCTGAAGAGAAATACTCATCCGCGGAGGCATACTCTTCCTCTGAATCTTCTTCCTTTAAACAAACCTCAACCATATCAACCTCATGATAATCATCCCTCTGACCTGTTATCTTGATAGTTCAATTGTCTAACAACAACTGAACACCCTCCTTCATGATTGAACATCCTCGGGGATCTCAACAGCAAACTAGGAAAGATCCATATTGGTGCTCCACCTGACCAGCCGTATGGAAGAAGGTAGCGTGCAACTGCACGAGGTCCTCATTCAAATTCTCCACATCAAAAATTCTGAATTCACCAGGACATCCAGAAACCATATTCACCTTCTCTCCATACTCTGCCCTAGGCCTGATTATGTGGATGAGGCCCTCATCCATCATCTCCTATAAATCAGCCTTTATCGTATCGCAACCCTGTATATTTGTACTGCAAATAGCACAACTGGAATGGTCATGCGTGTAGTAGCTAAATTCATAGAGGTCTGAGTGCATCTTCATCGATTCTCCTCTAACCAGATTAATGTCAAAAATCCGGACATCGTCTGGACAACCGACCACCATATTTACAGCATTTACTCCCCCATGCTTGGGTAGAGGATTATCTTTCACATTAGGTCCCACGTCCTTGAAAGATAGAACACCAGACTTTACCAATTTCTTCACCTCAGTCTTCAAAGGATAACAATTCTCAACATTATGCCCTGGTGCTCCTTGATGAAAATCACATGTTTGGTCTGCCTTGTAATACCAAGGCAATGGTGATGGTACGGCGGGAGGTGGTCGTGTCTGGACCAATTTTTTCTGAATCAAGGCCGGTAGCAACTTTATATATAGGTCATGGGAATAGGGTCATAACTCTCCCTTCTCTGATTATACCCTTGATTCCCCCTGCTGGGACGGTCTCTGATAAGCAACAGTAGTTGGAGTTGTACTTACAACAGGAGTAACTGAGGCAATTTGCTGATGACGCTGATAATTCTTTCTAGGAGCGTTTACCCTCCTCTCTTGTATAACAACACTTGTATCCCCTTATTTCTTCTTGGTAAACGCATAAGATGGCTTCTTCACACCTCCAGATCCTTCATTCTTCATCAAACGGCCTTCTCTTACAACCTCTTCTAAGCGGATACCCATTCCTACCATTTTAGTAAAGTCACTTGGCGCGCTTGCTACCATCCTCTCATAGTAGAAAGCACCCAGCGTCTTCAAGAAAATATTAGTCATCTCCTTCTCTTCCATGGGAGGAATCACTTGGGCGGCTACCTCACGCCATCTCTGTGCATACTCTTTGAATAATTCCATGTCTTTCTGAACCATGGCCCTAAGTTGATCACAGTCAGGCGCCATGTCCATGTTGTACTTGTATTGTTTGATGAATGCTTCTCCTAAATCATTAAAAGTATGGATATTATCATTGTCCAGACTCATATACCATTTCAACGCAGCACCGGTCAAACTATCCTGAAAAAAGTGAATCAGCAGACGCTGATCGTCAGTATGGGTAGACATTCTTCTCACTTACATCACCAGGTGAGCACGAGGACAAGTGTTGCCCTTATACTTCTCAAATTCTGGGACCTTGAACTTAGCAGGTATCTTAACATTTGGGACCAGGCATAGCTCATTCACATTCTGCTCAAATAGCTCTTTTCTTCTGAGGGCCTTCATCTCTCTTTGCATCTTGTCAAACTGCTCTTGAAAATCATCCATTCTGTCATAAAGGCCCAAGTCTTCACTTGGTGGAGGGAAAGGACGACACACATCATCATTAACAAACGGAACCATATTCACCGAAGGAAGTGCAGCAGGAACAACATGCACTACAGGAGGTGCTGGAGTAACAATAGTCTGAACCACTGGAGTATCAAGATTGAAACCTTCAGGTGCAAAATTCTCTGGCATTCCCCAAGGATAACCTTGAGGCATGCGATTCTGAACAACAGCCGGAGTAGCAAATACAGGAACAATCGGAGCTTCAGTAGTTGCCCTTGTTGGTTGAGGTTGAACACTCGGTGGCTGATTCTGAGCAGCCACCAGAGCTTCCATCAGAGTAATCAGATTGGCCATGCCGGCCTTCAAAATAGAAACTTCTTTGTGCAACTCGCGATTCTCTTGTTCTAAGTTGTCCATCTTCTTCTTAAAATTAGCCCGAGTATTTTAGTGATGAGTCAGCTTGCTGAATGAAGTAAAGAAGCTTGGTAAGACACCTGGATATGCACAATAAATTCAAGAAATATGATGCATGATATGCAATGCATATGATTATTTTTACTTCATTATTTAATATTTCAAGGGATTTAAAGTTTATAGACATATTGCAAACATCAAAGTAATAAAGCTTTTGAAATACTGAAAATTTTTATTATAATAATTCCAAAATGGATTACAAGTCTCAATGATCTCAAGTACAATAGGAAAATACAATCTAAAATCCTGAGAAAAAGAAATGATGGAGATCACTCTATATGCTGGCGCTTCCCCATGAGCCTGGAAATCTCAGCCTTCAATCTTTGGTTTTCTTCCGCATGCCTGATGGAAACCTCTTTCCAATCATCTGAATCAGGAAGTAAGTGATCAGCACCTGATTGAGGCTTAGGAGAAAATAAATCCCCTTGCATCTCCATAGACTCTACCGCCCGACTCTCAAGGATCTCAATCAAATCGTTTTTCTCCTTCAGGTCTGCTCTGTAGGAACTCTCTAAAGTCTGGAACTTGTTCTTCCAAGCACCCCTTTCTTGTTGCATCCTAACCAAAGCAAGTTACAGCTCTTCCAAATCATCTAATAAGGGAGGAGTGGTCTTCACAAACAAATCAGGCATAGGTGTCTCCCGGGTATACGGCATCTTTAACTGAATGACTCTTGATCGGATCCACTGAAGATATGGCTCCAAAGAAACAACACCCCTAGGTCCCAAATCCTTCCTACCCTTCTTATGAATGTGACGACAGGCCTTCGCAATCTGCTCCTTAGCTTCCCTATTGTCTTCCCCTTTTCCTTCAGAAAGAAACTACTTAAATTAATACTATTCGGTTTATCCCTCATCGGATAACCAAGATGTCGACGTGCAAGAACAGGGTTATAGTTAATTCCTCCCTTTGTACCAAGAAGAGGTACATTGGGGAAACTACCACAGCTGTCAATAATATCTATATCTTGATAGGCTCTATGATACCAATCAATATCTGAGTGAGTAAGTGCCATGATCTTAGGAGCCCAACGGGGTTCCTTCTTGACATCCCAAAAAGCATCAGACTGAGGCATATGAGAGATAAATCACTGGTACAACAGAGGCGTGAAACAGATAATCATCCCCCCATGATAAGAATTCCGAAGATGAATATAGTAATAAGCATCACCCAACAGTGTAGGAACTGGGTTTCCAATCATGAAAATCATGATAGAGTTAATGTCAACAAACTTGTCCACATTAGGAAATAAGAACAACCCGTAAGCAAGTAGAGCAAAGATGGCCTCAAAAGCAACTGTACTTTTCATTCTGGAAAAGTAACGAGCTTTCTCCAATAAGAACTGAGCTGGTAATCCTCTAATTCCTCCTTTAGTAGTCATATGAGCTTCCACCTCAGACTTCCCCAAATGAATCAAAGCAGCAATCTCATGTGGTTTTGGCTCACCCTCCAATCCAGTAAAAGAAACACGGTCGGTAACAGGTAAATCCAACAGATAAGAATACTCCTCCAGTGTAGGCATTAACTCATAGTCGAGAAAAGTAAAGCAATGATACATTGGATCATAGAACTGGACCAAGGTCGAGAGAATACCCTCCTTCATCTTCAGCTTCATGAGAGGAATAATGGATCCATACTTGTTCCTAAAGTCTGCAGAACACTCGATCTCTGGAATTAGACTGATCAACTCATCTATCTTGGGATCCTTGAAACTGTATTTCCCAATCTTTCTCTTTCCAGAATCCATGGTTAGAAAGTACCTTAGATATTCACAAATGGTCAACCTTTAAATCCCTTAAAATATGGTTTCTTCAAAAGATGCTTATGAGTGCATGGATGCATGATGCAACAATCACACACAAGATCACACATATAGGGTTCATAGGTTCAACGTCACGAGCATCAGGTCGAAGGTACTACCCATAAGGTGTTGGTCTAAAGTTATCACCTGCCGAACAAGGCTCTAGAGGTTCCCAGAGTCTACATCCTTCCTTCGGATATTACCAACTTCCTGATTAACTCGGTAATTAGTAATATTCTCAAGAAAGACTCGTCCGAGTGTAGTATTGTGTGACAACTATTTTCGGATTACTCCGTCATAGCTTCCGCACTACACCTAAAAGGCCAAGATGGGTTTGGTATTCTACGGTCCTCAGTTTCAGCAGGCTCCCAGGTCGAAAGCAGTACGTCTTCCCAATTACTCGGTAAACGACACTACAGTCAAAGGGGCCTCCACTGAGTGGGGGATCTCATGCCTCCTTTTTTGGGATTACTCCCTCAAAGTTAACATGACTATACTGCCCATCCTATCTTAAAGTTTGCCCAAGTTCGGGTATAGGACTTATGAGTAATCACCAAGCACTCTGAAAACCAGGAAAATCCAGACAAACATACATATAACATATAACACAAAAAACAGTAATAACACATATACAAATATAAACAAAGATAGGCTTAACCCACTTAGGGATGGACCAGCAAGAGGTCAATCTGTCCTCAGTGAAGTCGCCATTTTTCTGTAGCGGTAGAAATGTTCAAGACTAAGTCATTGGATTGACTAGACTTTATACAAATCAAAATAAAAAAACGCCACCGCGCTTTATTGTTTCCAAAGGAATGGGAAAAGAGTGAATAACTCAAAAAGAGGGGGAAAGATTCAAGGTAAGGGGGTTGGTTATGCAAAGGGAAGGTATTAGCACCATAAACATCTATGATACTCCGCATGAGCCTCTTTGTAAAAATCTGTATATTTTGGCTATAAAAATTGTTATATGAAATGGATGGTGAAGGTGAGAAAATAAATATATATTTTATGATTTTTGCACCCACCGCGGTTGCGAACCTTTAGTGCCTATATACCACCTTTCGTGCAATAGGGGATCAGGGTACACGTAGTTCCTTTTTAAAAAAAAATTTAAAACACAAGTGTGTTAGTCAATTTTATGAGATAAAACATCATCGTCATTGTCCGTGTGGAAAACATACCTACTACCCACAATCAAGAGAAAGGAGAATTTGCATCATCTCAAAGTGGAGGATATGGTTTGAATTTTAAAATCAACAATACCTCACTCAACACCCAAGTGGAAAATATCTCTCTTCACTACATATTGTAGAAGTATAGTTGTTTGCATCACTACAAGGATTGACAAGAGTTTAATCTTTTGAGAAAAGTTTAAAGTAAAAGCCAATGTGGCAAAATAGTTTGAAATAAGATTGATTGACTTTTAGTCTTCTCCTAAAAAAATGTTAAGTATTATTAAGTTGATTGGGGTATATTTATGAAAATGTTTTGAAAATACATGGACATAAGTCCAAGTTTATTATAAAAGTGGTTCAAGTTTAAAACAAGAAGGGTTTTCAAAAGGAGGGAGAACATTTTTTTTGAAATTAAAGAAGATGAGAGGAGAAGAAGAGGTTATCCTAAAGCATAAGGTAAAAGCTAGGGATAAGAACCATATAACCAACAAGAAGCCAATACTTGGCATTATGAGCCAAGATAGAGTTCCCATTCTTTGGATTGAAACCAAGCAGGCAAAAATACAAGTCCTCTTGAGAGAACCAAACTTCAAGTGTATTAAGTCTTCATAAAAATTGGGCAGAGTAACGGTTGTTTACGGGTAAATTCCAAATTACAAACAAAGGGTGTAATCACAATAACTTGCACACAAAACAAACAAACAACCCAATGTCTTGAGGTAAACCTCAAGAGCTTCTGACAAAAATAATCAGATAAGATCATAAGGTTTCCAAGATAAGCCAAGGTTTCTAATCCTAAGTCCAAGAAAAGTCCCATACTCCATAATGCCAAGGATAGTAGCCAAATAGTCCAAGTACCATTAAAGATTTTTTAGGGTTTATGTTGATTATTAAGTATCTTAAGAAAGGAAAAGAAAAGCTCAAGTGAGAAAAGTACAAAATGGCAAGAAAATAAATTCTCAAATGAGCAAAGATGAAAATGGCATGAAATGTAAATGCTAAAAGTAAATAGTATATAAAGCATAAAAAAGAATAAAAGCATAAGGTAAAACAAGTCAATAATTAGTGGTTAGTTGGATGACCATCTTGAAACTTGCATTTGGAACTCATTAGAGGATTGGTAGAACGAAAGCCTCCACACAACAAGTTGCATTTGCTTTTTGTCAAGTATATCATCCATTTGGAATTTTCATAAGTACCATTTAATGATCAACAATGTTTAAGTGATCCGCGTTGACCAAAGGTGTTGTAGATCCATTAGAGGATTGGTAGAACCAAAGCATCCACACAATGAATCTCAAGTTTATTGGATCAAAGAGATCAAATTAATATACTTGGGCTTGCAACCATAAGTTTGGGCCACGAATGATCATTTATTCAAATCGGGACAAAATTTAGCGCTATGTTAAGCAATCGTAAGTGGACTTATATAGAAGTCGCACCTATTTTGAGACCGGTCAATAGCAATTTATGCACCATTTGTTTTGAGACATGATATAGAGATCATGCTCCAATAACACCTAGTGCAATAAGAAGGGGATGAGATGAAGAGGGATAAGGAAAAAATATACAAACCACATTTGAATTAAATTTTAATCAAACTATTATTAAAATCATTCATCCATTTTTTGTGGAGTTAAACTCAACACCATGGATCCAATGATGTTAATAAAGTTCTTGATCCAAAATCTAACCCAAGATCAACCAGAAAATAGTCACAAAATAATATCACATTTTAATATATACAAAAGGGTCAAAAAATAATGTTTAAAAATAGAAAATAAAGAGAAAAAATGTCAACTATGTTCAAATTAATCAAGAAATAAAAAGTAAGACCATAGAAAAATCAGAAATGGATCCAAATATTTTTATAAAATTTTTGGTAATTTTTAAAAGTCAGAAACTATTTTTAAACTATTTAAAAATGCTCAAACAAATAGAAAATAGGTCAAAAATAGTAAACCTCAATATAAAACTCCATAAAATTTTCAGAAAGTCAAAAATATGCAAAATAATATTTATGAATTTTTTTCAGAATTAAAAAATGTCAGAAATTATTTTTTAAGTAATTAAAAGAAAGCAAATAATTCAAAAAATACAAAAAAATCAAATGTCAAAATAAAAATATGAAAAAAAATAGTCATGAGATCAGAAATAATTCAAAGTATTTTTGTGAATTTTTTCATAATTTTTTGGATAAAAAATAAAAGTATGAATTTTTGAAAATTTAATCAATAAAACTATAAAATCAGAAAATAAAATAAAAACAAAAAGATGTGGACCATCAGATCATAGTGAAAACGCGTCAGTAAGCTGATCCAGTAGACCAGACGCATTATGCTTGATATGGACCTTAGTGAGATACGCATAGGATCAGAAAAAGGGCAACCAATGAAATTAAAACGTTTGGCACGCTATCATTGGCTGAGACGAGACATGTCATCGTCTTCAACCTCCAGACACCCTGCAATGGGGATTTTGTGAGATCCTTCAAATGGAAAAATTAGAATCCCAAGCTAGTATCATTGAACTCGTCTCTTCAAGACGATTCTAACACCACCATCGCGCCAAATTTATATAAGGTATGGAGAGAAATATGAATCAAAAATTCAGAAAATAGCGAGCACCTTCAATTTGAGATTTCTCTCTCAATTCTCAATGGATTTAAAAATTATAAGCAGCATTAGAATCAGGAGAAGGAGTAGAATAGATTAGTGCTTGATTTGGATCCAAATGGTGGAGAATTCTACCTTTTCGAAGTTCAAGGAAGAAGCTCTGAAACTGGACTTCTGTAGCTTGAATTATGGCTCGTTTTGATTAGTTTAAGTGCTGGAGAGTTTGTATGATGCTTAAGGATGATGAATGCGCAAAGAATTTTTGAAAAGAGAGCTTAAATCTCAGAAACTGAATTCAAAAAAGATGGGTTCGTGTGAGGTTTTGGAAGGGTGTTTTTGGCTCTTAAAGCTTGAAGAAATGAATGGGGGATGACCCTCTATTTATAGGGAAGTGAATGAGAATGAAAATTGTAAAAAACAAGGAAGTTTCGAGGGAAATTGAATGAAGGTCGAGCACGAGTGAAGTGTGACTTCATTTCCATTAAAACTCAACCTAATCATGTGTTTTAGGGTGCTAATCACTTATGACAAGTTTGCTAATCAAGTTTAAATCAAAAACGCGCATAAATCTTGTGTTTAGAAGTCACATTATGGATTTCAAAATTCCGACTTTATGGAAAATTCAGTTTCAAGTTACCAAATTGAAATCCATGGCATTTCCAACTCAAGGGGTCTTAGGGCATGATTCTTGACGCTTTAGAAAGATGAGGTTACAAGCTTTGCAATGGAAAAAGAATGGAGTCAAATGGATGCTTGAGCTGAAAGTTGCATTGAGTCAAAGTTGAAGAAAAAGGGTTGACTTTCCATACTTAGAAATATTTCAAATTCTTCTTTAAAAATGACCTATAATATTTTGCATCCAAACATGGCCTTCCACTTACAATTTGCTCTTGACCAAAAAATATGGAATGAAGTAGATCTCTTGAATGACATTTTGAAACTTGAACCACTCAAAATCTACAAAAATTGAGCAAGTTATGACTTGTTGAAGTTGGCCAAAAATCATGAAATGACCTATAATCTTTTGCATATTTAAGGCAACCTCCATCAATTTTCCCACTTTGCACATAAAAGAAGGCATAAATTTCACATATTCAAGATCATTATGGAAAAATAATGGACTCAAGGTGATGAAAATTGACCAAGTTATGATCAATTGAAGTTACTTATGTAAAATTGTGGATTCATCTAGATGACTTGTAATCTTTCTTCTTCACCAAGTTTCTTCCACATGAAAACTCCTTGGAACTTTTGAAATGATTTGTTGGTACCCATTTGAAGAGAAGGATGTCTTTTGAATTACTAAAAAATACAAAAAGGTGAACAAGATATATTCCTTTGAAGTTCAAAACCCTAGCTTCTAGATCAAGAAAATGCCTTGAGGAACTTTGACAAGTTTGAACAAACTTCTTGTACCAATATTCTTGCTTTGTGAATAGAAGTTGTTGAGGATGATAATGAGGACTCATAGCCCCAAAACCACTTCCATATCTTGAAATTTGAGAGAACTATGCCCTTGTGGCCAATATGAACAAGGCCTTGCCCAAACATAACAGTTTCTCCAATCAACCCCTTGTACTTTTGAGTCAAATCTAAAAACCTTGAAATGTGATGAACCAAAACAACCTTGCCATGCCATTTCTTCCAAAACCACTCCAATGGTGAGGTTTGAACCTCTGAAGCTTTTATTGGCTAGGGCATGGAAATAAACTCATGAACCCATGGAGTAATTTGTTAAACATCATTGCCCTTCACCTACATGGATAATAAGCAAGACAAACAAATCATTGCATTTTATGAGTTAAATGAAGAAAACAAAACAATATTAATGATCACAAAAGTAACATAAGTCCAGGTGCTTGGTAATCCCTCAAAAGGAGCAAAACTCAAAGTAGGGAGGGGAACTAGGAATCCTAATGTGATCTTGTTGTGAGTGAATCAACATGGTATGATGAAGGGATCTTAGGGGGGGAAATTGGGGTACAACAGAAAGCTAAAAATTGCCTAAGAGATTTTGGGTCAAAGCAGCTTCGATAGCAATATACACTCTGATTAGATGCCCAACGAAGCAGTGTTAGCTGGGAATTTCGATTACATAAGTTTTGAATAAATGACACTACGATCGGAGAAAGAATAGTTTGAAAGAAAGTGTGAGGGGGCTTTTATGAGGTCTTCGATTGATGAAGAGCTAGTAAAGAGCTTCGCTATGTTGAACCGTTATCGAAGGGCTCATTTTCGAACTATTGAAATATAAGTTATTCGAAGCATTATAAGGAAAGACATTTCGACTGTCATGTTGATTGAATTGGCGCTTCGAAAAGAAGAAGATTTTGAATTCAAAAGCTTTGAAGAAACACATGGAAGTCTAATGGTTCAAAGTACATGCAACCTTCAAACGTGGTGTGATTTCATAGGAGGACTTAGGGTCGAATCCGCCAAATATAAGTCATCTTAGAGTTTTTGGATCAATATGTTTCAGGCATGTATCCGAACAGGCAAGGAAGAAGTTGGATGATCAAAGTGAAGTCTTGGTGCTCATAGGTTACCATTAGATTAGTACATACAAGTTGTATTCACCAATCAAAGATAAACTAGTGATCAGTAAAGATGGTCTTGTAGACGAAAGAAAAGGGTGGGATTGGGGTCGAAGTTCAGTTTGTCAAGAAGATGAACAGAACAAAGCTTCGACAAGTCAAAATGAACAAGTTGATACTTCTATTGGTCAAATTGAAGGAAAGGAGATCGAAAAGAATAGAGTGAAGCTTCAACAAGTCAAAAGGAAGAGGTGATACTTTGATTGGTCGAATTGAAGGAAAGGAGATCGAAAAGAACAGAACGAAGCTTCGACAAGTCAAGATGAAGAGGTGATACTTCGATTGGTCGAATTAAAGGAAAGGAGATCGAAAGGAACAAGAACTATTCGATTAGGCTGATGTTTCCAGATCAAGCAATCGATGCAGATGGTGACTTAAGCGAAGAAGCCATGATGGTGAAGCCTTGAGAAATTCGAATTGGAACACATAGCCATCAAAAAGAACAAAGCTTGGGAGCTTTTCAAAAGAATAAATTGATGTGAAATGGAAATGCAAGTCGAAACGAACACCTAATGGGATGAAGCTTGTCCAGGTTCACTCAAAGTTCAAAATGGCATGAAATATCTCAAAATGGAAACTTTTCAAATCTTTCGATTTTACTTTCAAAGCCATGGTTAATTGATGATTCATGCCATTTTTGGTCACCACTACATCCCTATATAAATACAAGACCAAATCAGAAGTAGACACACAGAAGTTGCCTCAAAGAGCCACACATACACACTTCCTCAGAAAACTATATCAAAACTCTCAAAAATCTCATAAGTTGTCAAAATTCAAAACCAGCTTTGCAAGCTCCCTCAGTCCAAACAAATACCAGATTCGTATTCCTGAGACATCCGGGAACGCATACCAACCCTTGCACAAGCCATCCCATGCTCAGAACTACAGATCGAGGCACCTCCATTTGGTAAAAAATTCCCAATCTCAAACTCATTCAAACTCATTTTGATTGCATATTCATGTTATTATTGTTGTTTGTGAATGATTTAACACAATACATGTAAGTTGCAGTGCCCAAATGACAGGATACCATTGTTAGGGCCTTTGAAATTGATTGCTTTCGAAACTCATGGTACAAGCCGTTTCAAGCCAAAACAACCCAGATTCGGACTCAGGGGGTTCGAATTAAGGGTAAGGACCTGGGTTCGACACCTAGGTCATGCATTTGGTTTTTTTATAACATATTATATGTAAATCTGATGTTTCAAGTCCAAACACGTTCATTGTAAACCATCAATCCAAGCCATCAGATCACCACTTGATCCAGATCCAGCGCCTCTAACGCGTAGACAACCATGCACTCTCCAGAGCATTCCTCACTGGATTCACAAAACCTGGGCTTCGACAATTTGGGCCTAGCATGTTTTTTAATCACACCACCAGTTCTTGTTTTTACTACCCAGGCCCATTTGCGTTTTTTTTATTTACTTGTTTTATTTGTTTATTTCTTTTAATGTTTTTTTCTTTAATTATAAAATCAAATAAAATCACAAAAAATATTAGGTTAACATTTTCTCAAATAAATTAATTTTTATAAATTAATTGATTAATTATTTTAACCCTTTTTAATTTAAAACTAAATAGACTTAGGATTTTAAATTAAATTTATTTCCATGATCAAAAACAAACAAAAAGATTTTTTATACCTTAGGATTTTCAGACGTATTTTCAATTCGCGCACGTTATTACTTTTCACATTTTTATTTCCATATTTTCTGTAACTGCCTACTGGGATGTAATAGAATTAATTAGGACTTTTACTTTATTGCTTTATTTTTCCCATTTTTGGACATGTAATTAATCCCCCTCCCCGAAGCCTTGTAATAGTTTAGGATTTATCTTTCCGCATTTTAAATTCCTGCAGACTATAAACTGTTTAGATGCATGACTAATAGGATCGTATGACAAGAGATTAAAATCAAAAACTAGCAAACCTAAATGCAAAGATAAATAACTGAATACAATATAATTGCACATGTACACGTCTAGGGTATCCCACTTTGGTTGCCTTCGGAAAAAACAGTCACAACTCTCAAAACGTGAGAGATTTTAGTGGCTATCCTCCGGTTTAAAGATCATATGTCCCTCGATGACCCTCTCAATGTTGCCTCGGTAAAAATTATCTTAAAATCCTAGGGTAGTTACTAAAGTTTCTTACCCAGTTGCCTTTGTGACTGTATAAACGTCCCTTCGAATGTCCCTCAAACATCCAACGGCTAGGGCTACCTACTCACTAATAGTAGGATAGCACTGTCTAAAGGAAAAGAGGAAAAGAACAACCCTTTCGAGTAAAAGTAGATAGTTCCTAGATGCTATGCTCAAACAATATTTACACTTACACAAAACTTCTTTCAAAAACATTTTCAAACACTTTGTATACGTTCTCTACCATTCCGAGAAATATTATAAAGTTTGTCGCACTAAGGCGCTTTCAAAAATACTTTTCAAAAATACACAAAGCACAAGGTATTTCAAAATGAGCTAAGCATCTAAGAGCCTATAGAAAACTACAGATGGAAAGCGTGCTAACAACTTCCCTTTCCATAATCTACCCCCCTTACTCAGAAAACTCTCGAAAGGTCTTTTTCTTTTCTTTTCACCCTTTCCTTTGTTGGATAAAAGAAAAGTCGGTGGCGACTCTTGCTTACCGCAACATTTGCAAATACAAACGCAAAACCAATATAATAGTCAGTTCTCCCACCATATTACAAATATCATTCAATTCAACACAGATCAATCATGCATCAAAATTCCCATTATAGAGTCAGAACCCCACCCTTACCTTGGATTGAAGGTCGCTCTACAATTTTCTGATCGAACCTAGCTTTTTCTCTTTTCCTTATTCCTTTTCTATGCACTTCTCACGACCAATTTTTCCAGCAACATCCTAATTAACCCTATTCCTTTGTTTAAGTAGAACCTCACATTATCCTTATTCTTAATGGGCTTAACAACACACCCCTATGTTAATACTTCCAACCAATAACATAAGCCCAACACCATTATTTCATTAATTCTAACATTATTATTATTATTAATCAACTAATTAATTAATTAATAATAATCTAACAACTTATACCAACAATTCTCAACATCTCATAACTTTCCAACAAATAATCCAAAAATAACATAAGTAAATAATTAATTAAATTAATGGGTGTTACAGTAGCTTCCTTAGGTGCCTCCGCCTAGGTAGGTTCTGTTATTGGTTCTTTTACTCGAGCCTCAGTGGTTACTCGGTAGCGGTAACTCTGACAGATGTAGTGACAGTCTTTAGAGAGATTTCCAGGGAGAAAACCATTCTGCTTCTAGTAACCTTACTGGTTCCTGCAATATTGTCAATGCCGGGATCATCAACCTTAGTAACTTCATCTTCAACAGTTGATAGTACTTGCTTGATGCCCTGTTAGTAGATGTCGGATCCATAGTTCCAAGGAATAGCTTTATCTGAAGAATATGGGATAGGTCCAGGTGTAGTGATAATAAGAGGAGCAACTTTTGGATTGACAGTAATCCTTATAGGACCTTTGGAGGTGATCCTGATAGGAGGTCCGAATATTACAGATAAGTTTTGACACGGATTTTCAGAAGACGAAATCTTTTTGATCAGAATTTTATGATTGTCCATTAGGCGTTGAACGCCTTCTTTTAGCAATTTGCAGCCATTGGGTTAGGCTACGCAACAGTAACATTTTTTAACATAGCCTGGAAATAAATCGGTCTGTAATAGATTCGTCTTGATGATTGGTAAGGGAGTAACCAATTCATTTATAATAGCAACATAAATAACATCATCAATAGCACTTATGCCTTTGTCATGCTTCGGCATAGGTGCAGTAATCACATTCAAGGTCTCCGGAGGATCAAATTCAATCTCTTTGTTGTCAATCATGTTCTGAATTTTGTTCTTCAAGGCCCAGCAGTTATTGATATCGTTCCCAGGACTGTTGGAATGGTAGGCACACTTTGCATTTGGATTATAATGAGGAGAGGAGGTGTTGGGATTCTGAGGAGGCTCCCTCAATGTTATCAGCTCCGCTTTTAACAGATGTTGTAATGCTTAAGATAAGAGCATACTGATCTTCGTAAATTGTATTCTCGGAGCGTCTGACCTACGCCAATTTCCCTGTTGTTATTGTTGAACAGGCGCAGGGTTAGAAATTAATATTGCTCACACAGACTGATTGCAGTTACTTTTAACACGACCCTTCTAGCTATAAACAACATTGGTCTCCTTCTTACCACTGAATGTATTCTTTACAACACTAGAAGATGCAGCCACCAGAATCTTTCTACTCTTGATACCACTTTTAACTTGTTCCCCGGTTAGAATCATCTCAGTGAAACCAGATGAAGAATTCCCAATCAGATGATTAAAGAATAGACCTGTCAGAGTGCCCATGAACATATCAACTAGCTTTCAGTTAGACAAGGGAGGTTGCACCCTTCCAGCTAAGTCTCTCCACTTCTGGGCATATTCTTTGAACCCTTCATTCAAGCCCATAGTCATGTTTTGTAATTGCACGCAAGTTGGTGCCAGGTCAGCATTATATTGATACTGCTTGTAAAAAGCAGTATCCAAATCTTCCCAAGTACGGATGTTGGTTCCCTCCAGCTGATAGAACCACTTGGCTTGTGTACCAGAAAAACTTTCCTGAAAGAAGTGAACCCATAACTTTCTGTCAGCAGTATGGGGTTAGATCTTCTGAACATAAGATCTCATATGAAGTTTTGAACAAGACACATTGTCATATTTAGCAAAAGCGGGGACCTTGAACTTATGAGGGATAACTACCCCCAGAATAAGACCCAGCTCTTCAAAATTCAATCCAGGCACTTTCTGTATTTCCATGGTCTTGAAGCAATCTTCCATATGTTTGTATCTATCATCCGCGGGAGGATATTGTTCATCAGAATAGTCTTCATCCTCAGAAATTTTCCCAGAACCTTGATTGCTTCCACCTTTAGCCCAAACACTTCTACCGTCTTCCTCTTGATTGTCATCTTCATCAAAGGAGATATCAGCAATTTGAACCAGTTTAGATGGACATTTTAATCTTCTCCCCATATTAAGGATAGCAACTGGCTTCCTAGTCTTCTTCTTTTTGGCGATGAGTGCCATCATATCCTTCTGCCCCTGGGCCAAGTTCAAGAGAGTTTCCTGGAATTGGGTATTTTGTGCTTGGAGTTCCTTGATAGTCTGTTCTAGAGCCATCTTTTACTGAAATAAACAGCAAGAAAATGATAAAAACCTGTATAGGAAAACCTGTTATGTGATGATGCATGATATGCAAATGCAAATGTGATGTTTTCAAGGACTGTTGCAGGATTTAAATTTGTTTAAACAAAAGGAAACAAAAGAAATTTTAGTAACAAACTCAAATTATAATTACTTTCAATAAAAAGAGTTACAAAAATAACAAAATATGAATTCAAGTCTCCCATGGACGCATCCTCTTTGTGTTGACATATGCGTTAAGGCTTTGGTCTTCATGGAGTCGTTTTGTCATCTCCAGTACTTTCTTCTCACTAGTGTAGAACTGAGCCTCGGAGATATCTCTTTCTTACTTGAGCTGAATCCATGCCTTCTGTAGTTCTTCAAAGTCGGTAGGCATATCGGGATGAAGAACAATACGAGAAGCATCCTCTTCAACAATAGGCTCTACGATTATTGGTAGGATAACAGGATATGACATTTTAGGATTCTGAGCACGAGATCATACCCATATGAGGTAAGGCTCCAGAGGAATGGAGTTCTTGTGTCCCAAAGTCTTGCTGTCAATCTTGTTGATCGTGCCCCAAACACGTATAAACCTTTGATGGTAATTTTGAGGATCGTTCTCATAGTCGAACATAATACCCTGATTGAGCATATCATGAGGACCATCCGTTCGAGCATAACCAAATTGACATAGAGCTAGAGAAGGGTTGTAAGTGATGCTCCCTCTTATACCAAGGAGTGGTACATTAGGGAATTCCCCACAGAGACCAATAATAGTGACATCTGCCTGAGATCGAGAACACCAATGGATATCTGAATGAGTGAGTGACATCAACCTTTGGGACCACCTCAAATCTTGTTCATTCTTTATCACTAATCGGGGAAGGTGCAAAATAAATCACCTGGATAGTAGAGGTATGCAACATATAAGAGTTCACCGCTTCTTCATAGTACGGGTGTGGAGGGAATGCAGTACATCTCCAAGCAAAGTAGGTACTGGATTATGGGTGAGGAATATTTTGATGGCATTCACATCTATGAATTGGTATGGATTATGGAAAAGTACCAACCCATAAATCAACAAAGCCAACATGTCCTTAAAAGCACGAAAAATCATGGTATCTAGAAACCACTGAGCTTTCTCTATCAAAAATTTAGGAGAGAAACCCTTGACTCCATTCCTTATTTCCCAATTAGATACAATGTTCGATCGTTTCAGATGTAAGGCTACTACAACGTCTTCAGGTTTCGGAACTTGCTCTAAACTGGTGAAGGGTATCTGATCAAGAATAGGCACTTCAAGAAACTTAGAGAATTCTTCCATTGTGGGCACCAACTGATAATCCGGGAAGGTAAAATAGTGATGCTTTGGATCAAATAACTGGAAAAGAACACTCATTATGTCTTCTTGGAAGCCGGTAGTAACCAAACTAAGTAGATGACCATGTCTCTTGGTGAATTGAGAATTGTCGGAAACCTTTTAGACTAATTCCTCAAGCTTGGAATGTATCCTTAAGAAGTTGATCTGGATGGTATTCCTATGACTGAAACCCATGACCCTGCAACATAGAACAAGGATAAATCCCCTAGATCCTTGAAATGGTTAGTCATGATGTTATGATGTTATGATCTTATGATGTCATGTTTAAGCAGATAATCAAACACAAGCAAAGTACACAAGTTCTTAGGTATAGGCTTGTATGGAGTTTGTAGGTAAGTAGCCTCTTGATGTTTAGTGGGCTCAATCTGTCTTAAAGAAGTAATCGGGTTCTAGGGGTCTCAATATCACTGATTTTTCCTACAAGTTTTGTCTATCACGAAACTGACTTACCACCAAACAAAACCCGAGAGTCGAATCTCAATGAGTGTAGTATCGAATATCAACCAACTTCGGACTGAACCAAAGGAGGCCATCTCACTACCTTCTAATGGTTAAGTTGGGTCAATTAAGGTTCTAAGGTTAGTTAATGCTTATGACACCATGCAGCAACCTAATATTCTCCCCGACTGACTCGAGGGACACCAGTACAAACCAATGTGTCGCACTAACGTATTCACCACTTCAACCATATTTGTATATGCCGTATAGTTTCCAAGATCTATTGCTACTTACCTAAAATGCTCCTAGATCCGGGTGTAGGATCTTTGCAAGAAATAACCCAAACAACCCTTTAAAAATAAAACAGGCAAAGCAAACAAGGAAAGCATTAAGAAAGTGATGTAACTCTTAAGGTAACCCCACTTTTAGTTCTCCCCAGCAGAGTCGCCAATTCTGTAATATGGTGGGAGAACTTACTTGTTTTGCATTTTATCGCAAATGTTGCGGATAGTAAGAGTCACCATCGACTTTTCTTTTATCCAATAAAGGAAAGGGTGAAAAGAATAGGAAAGACCTTCGAGATTTTTCTGATTTCGGGGGGTAGGTTATGAAAAGGGAAGGTGTTAGCACCCTTTTCACCCGTAGTTATCTACGGCCTCTTAATCGCTAGCTCACTTTGTTTGAAAATGCTTTGTGTGTATATGTTGGAAAATATTTTGAAAAATGCCTAAGTGCGGCAACTTTGTAATGATTCTTGTATCAGTTAAGAATGCGTACAAAGTGTTTGTTTTTTTTTTAAATATTTCAGAAAAGTGTGATTGTGAGAAAAAGAGTTTTTATGAGCAAGCGATTACGAGTGATATACCTACTCAAAAGTATTTCATGTTTATTTTCCTCCTCCTTTAGATAGTGATATCCGTACCATTAGTTAGTAGGAAGCCCTATCGTTGGATGTGAAGGGACATGCATAGGGTCGTTGTTATGGTCATAGAAGGCAACATATAGGGATACCTTAGAAATTCGAAGGGAATGTCATCATATATTCATAGGCAACATCGAGGGACAAAATCATTTCTCGTAGGCAACTTGAGGGACATCGCGGGACTATGATCTTTATGATAATTTTAACCGAGGATCTTTGTTGAGGGTATCCCTACATTCGAGGGACATGACCATTTTTTGAGGCAACGAGTAAGGTTACCCTAGAGGTGCGTGTGTGGAGAGTGATTTAATTCAATTCATTTATCTTGCATTTAGGGTTAGCTATTGATTGTTTTTATATCTTACCATAGAAACCCTAATTACTAGCAACAATATAGCAAAATAATAGCAGGAAAAGTAAAGCGCGGAAAATAAAGTTCTACGCCATTACAAGGCTTCCGGAGTGGGGGAACAAAATAGTAAAAACGGGGGAAATAGAAAGTAAAACCCTAATTTAAACTATTACAAACCGTGAGAGTTACATAATTGAAAAAATAATGAAATATGCGACAATAATAAAGTACGCGAACTTGTAAAGTAAAAGAAACGGGAAAAAGAAATTACTTGTGATTTGTTTGATGAAATTTTTTTTTTGATATTTAACCTAAAACCTAATTGATTTTAATTGATTAAAAGAAAAATTATTTGATTGAATTAATCAAAGTCCTCAAATCTAAGTTGATTTTAATTTAATCAAGAAACCTAAAAAATTTAATTTAGGGTTGATTAAAAACCTAAAACCTAAATTAGGGTTTATAAAAAAATATTTTTGTAAAAGAGAAAAAAGGTGAAAAAAGAGTGAGAAATATAGAAAATAATCCAAAGGGTATGGGTGGGTGTTGAACCCACACCCTCAAGGCTTTTCAACAACATGCTCACCACCATCCCAAGCGTGCCTTAGTGATGAATAACAAGACCATTGCATTATATAATAAACCTGCAAAAAATATGAAAATATGAGAATTTTGGCAAAACTGGAGATCGAACCCGTGACCTAGGAGACCAATGCCTTATTATGCGCGCTGCTACCGCTGGGACGGCTATACATCCATTCATTTATATCAATCCATAAATATATATTTTAAACAAGTTGCCTGAACCGGAGAGGCGTCGGAGCCCTAGCTCCGGTCGTCTTCTTCAGTTGCTTTCTTTCATCCAACCTGCAAAACACAAAGCGCTAATGATCCAAACACATCCTATCCCCCTAAATCAAGGGTTGCAAGTTCAATGGAAGGGTTGTTTTAGCCTAAAAGTCAATGGTTTGGCCGCTATGGCACAAACTGTGCAAATCAGAGCAATCATGGTATCCTATGATTTTGACTGCATGGGATTATGATGATGATCTAGACCTGTATTAGTGAAACTCAAGAATACATTAGTAGTGTTAATACATGTTAAAGCAAACAGAAAATCAAGATATGAATATCATGCATATTATGAAACAGGTGATTCCATGTAATGCAATTTCACACGTTTTGGACCATCCAATTTGGTCCAAACTTACTCTATAGGCTTGCTGGAAGAGAATGAAATGGAGGTTTTGTAGTGAAAGGGCTTGTAAGTAGAGTTTTGAAATTCTAGGGTTCTTGTAAAAAAGTTGATATTTTGACAAGTTTGAGAGGCAAGGTTTTTTTCGTCTGGTCTTGTATGAGAATTGCTAAGATTATATAGGAGAAATTAGGTCAAAGATATGTGGACTTGGACCTTGTGTAAAAGGCTTTGTATCTTATTTTATTTTATTTTACATTATTAATGAATAAATAAAAAATAATTAAAATAATTAAAATAAAAAGGTCAAGAGGTGCAATAACAAGGTTTTAGGTGTATTAAGAGTATAATACACGTTTTGACTCTTAAACCATGGCCCAATATCCCAAAATAACAAGCTTGGTCACTTTGAACTTCATGCATTTTCTCAAACTTTCCCAACTTGCAATGGTCATAACTCTCTCAATTTTCATCTTTTGAAGGTGACTTGGACTTTTGAGAAAGTTTAAGATATCCTATACAATCTCTATGTTGATCATTTTTTATTTTGAAGACTTTATATTTATGTAAGATGCCTTGACAAAAAGTGTCTTTTTGTTTACTTTTGAAATGACCTATAATGTATTGGCTTATATCTCTCAAATGATGCATTTTTTGGACTTGAGAATTAGGGAGACAAAGTTGTAGAGAATTAAATTTACTTCAAAATGAGCTTTGGTTGGGGGAAATCTGGTGAAGCATGTGAAAGTTATGCTTGGTCAAAGTTTAGTTGACTTCTCCTAAGGAAACCCTAATTTGGCAACTTTTGACTTTTGATGATTTGAGAGCTTTTCTTGAGTAATAATGATCAACCCGTGATCAAATGATGAATATCACTTCAAAATGTTGATGTTGACCAAAAATCTTGAAGTTTGACTGTATGTTGACCATAGTTGACTTTTTAACTAATATAGTTGATTTTTAGTCATATGAGCCATTGACTAAGAAAACTTATGATGCAAGGCTTGAAACTTGACATGAACATTCTTAGGGACATATGAAGAACCATGAAGACCACTTGAGACCTTGGAAACCCAATCTTACTTGAGAAACACAAAACCCTAGTTGTAAGTCCAATACTTAGGAGGAGAATTTGTCTGATCAATTCTTGGGCCACCTTGAGCATTTGAGAATCCTAGGAGAATGTCTTGAAGAGAAATGGGAGGGAAATTTTGGGGTACAACACTACTTATTTTGAAAAACTGTTTAACCTCAAGGTGGAGTCCAGACCAGGCGAAGGAATGGGAGAGACGCGCCAAGGTTGCTTTAACTCCTGAATGGCCTATTGTGTGAGTGGAGTGGTATTCCTGGAGAATGGAGTTACGAAATCCTTGAATGTGAGGTATAAATATTTTGTCCTTGTAAAGTAGTCGTCCTTTTTGAAAACAAAAATGCTTTGCTTCAGTGTTTTCTGTGATGATTTTTTGCACCATCTGCTGACCATTTGAGTCTTTTTCATAAAACATGTGGAGTTACACAAGGAGGTCTCGAACTGAAGAGGACAAAGTCATCAGGAGAAATGTGTTAGATTGGAATTTTTGACTTAAAGCATCAACAACAATATTTTATATACCAGGTTTGTAGAAAATTTCAAAACTAAACCCTTAAAGTTTTGAAGTCCATCTTTGTTGTTCCGAAGTCTGAATTTTTTGAAGTAGCAAGTTGCGAAGACTCTTTTGGTTAGTATAAATGTGAAAATGCTGCCCTATTAAATACTGGCACCATTTTTTAACCACTTCTATAACAACATACATTTCCCTCACACATGTGGAAGAAGCCTGTAAACTGGGACAAATTTTTTTGCTGAAAAAGGCGATGAGGTGACCTTCTTAGGAAAGGACAATGCCAATAGCTACACCTGAAGCATCAATTTCAATTACAAAAGTTTGTGTAAAATTTGGCAAGGAAAGAACCGACATGTCGGTCATCTTGTGCTTTAAATTTGTAAAGGCTACATCATCATGTAGACTCCATATAAATTTAGTATAGCACAACAAATCGGTGAGGGGAGCGGCGAGAGTGGCGTAGTTATGCATAAAATGTCTATAGAAACCAATGAGGCCTAGAAAACCATGGAGATTCGTGAGAGAACACGGAGGATGCCAGTTTAAAATGGCTCTAATTTTATTAGGATCAGGTGCAACGGCTTTCGCCGAAATCACATGCCCCAAATAATCAATTTGATGAACAACAAACACGCACTTAGAGAGCTTTACAAAGAAAGAATGTGGATATAACAAGTTAAACAACACTGTAAATGAACTACATGGTCATCAAAAGTTGGGCTAAAAACAAGAATATCATTAAAAAAAACTAGAACAAATTTGTGTAAGTGAGGGTTGAGTAAATCATTCATGTCCGATTGAAAAGTGGAGGCAGTGTTAGAAATCCCAAAGGGTATAACTAAAAATTCAGATATTCGTCAAATGTACAGAAAACTATTTTATGTGTATCTTCCGACGCAACTCAGATATGGTGATAACTGGAGCGTAAATCTATCTTGGTAAAGATGGTGGAGGAGTTGAGTTCTTCTAACAGTTCGTCAATCGTAGGTATAGGGAAACAATCTTTAATGGTGACGGCGTTTAATATGCGATAGTCCACATAAAAATTCCATGAATCATCCTTCTTTTTGACTAGGAAAACCGGGGACGAAAATGGGCTACTACTGGGAATGATTGTACCCTCTTGTATCATCTCTTTGATTAGTGTGGTCATAACATCTTTTTGTGAATTAGGGTAGCGGTACGGTTTCACATTGATGGGGGAAGTGTTAGGAAGAAGGTTGATGTGGTAATCATGAGGTCGGTTGGGGGGGACGTCCACTAGAGTTTTGAAAAATTGGTTGGTATTGTAATAACATTTTAGTAATTTATGGGTGCATTTTTGGCTGGGTGGTATTTGGTGACAAAGGAGTCTGGTCATGGGCAGTTTGGGTAGAGTCACAAGGTTGCATTATCATCAAATGCAAGGAAGCGATGAAATTTGTGTGGATAAGTTGACGTAATTGGTGAAATATGGTGTGGGTAGAGTGGGATTTTAGGTCGCCGATTAAAGTAATGTTTTAGTCTTGGTAATTAAAGGTGATGGAAGGGATAGAAAAATCAGCTTGTAGAGGTCCTAGTGTCTGAAGCCATGCCATACCCCGCACAATATCAACCCCTTCAATAGGCAAAAAATAGAAGGGAGGGAGAAACTTTTGTTTTGGAGGACCAGCTGCACATTGTTGCATAAGCCTTTGCATTTCAAATAGGAACCATCACCAACCATGACTGAAAATTGAGTAATTGGGGTGGCTTGGAGATTAAGATGCTGAACAATGTGTGGTTGCATGATGTTATACATACTGCCCGTATCCACCAAAAGCATAACTGAAAGTCCACCAATTAATCCCTTAAATTTAAGTTATGGTGAAAATTGTCCCGTTAAGGCTTGAGGGGAAAGTTGGAAATAAGTATCACTTAAGACTGGTTGAGACTCTTGAGGAATGGAATCATTACTTTCGCTCTCGTCCTCAAGAAAGTTGTCTTCTACCAGCAGGATTAAGAATCTAGGAGTGGAACACTTATGGCCAATAACAAACTTCTAATCATAATTGAAACACAACCCTTGTACCCGTCGTTCTTTTAGTTGAACTTGAGAGAGACGCCAGATGGGAAGAGTAGATTAAAATGGTTTTATGGTGGTGGGGATATTTTGTGGCTGTGGGTGTGGAGATATGGAATTTTTTGTGTGGTGGTTTGGGCAGAGGTGGTGGGTTTGGTGTATGTGTTTGTAAATGGTTTTTAAAATTTAGGTTTATTGTCTTTGATCTTAGCTTCAATGAGTTCTGCTAGACCAATGCCTAGAGAGATTTAAGTAGGGCGTTGAATGGCCATTTCATTCCTAATTTCCATGTTCAAACCCGAAATAAAACAAATGAGAATTTCTTCTTGAGGCAAACCCACAACGTAGTTGCCAAGTTTCTCAAAATTTTCTTGATAATCCATAACAAACCCTTCTTACTTCAATTTAAACAATTATGCCTGGTGGTTATCGTAAGTAGAAGGTCCAAAATGCAATTCCAAAACTCGGGTAAATGATAACCAATCAGTTAGTAAATGATTTAAATGCATCCACTTAAACCAACATAATGCCTCACCTTTAAAATAAAAAGAAACTAATGACAGTCTGATTTCGGGTGGATGATTGTAAAAACCAAAGAATCGGTCTGCTTAGAACAACCATTCAAGGGGATTTGGGCCGTAAAACAACGCTAACTCTAGTTTATGTGTGCGGAAAGGGGGTAACGGTGGGATATTCTGAATATTAGGGTATGGTGGCGGGTGGGTTAAGGAAATAATATAGGGTGGTAGAGTGGTGAATAGTTGTCGGTACGGTGTGTAGGTTGGTGGTTGAGTTGGAGTGGATCTGGGTGGAGCCGAGACGGTAGGGTGGTGTGGGGTTTGGGAAAAAATAGCGGACTGGTGTGGTGGTGTGTGAGAAGGGGTGAAGTTAAGGGGAACGGTGGTGGTAGGCATGGGGATGAAGGACACTTGATGGGTTAAACCCGATGAGCTAGCGGCATATAGAACATTGGTAGAGTTTAATGGATCTCGTTGAATGATGAGGTTGTTCAACATGGTCATTAGAGCATCATACCTTGTATTGGAGATCTGATTTTCGTTGTCCAGTCAGGTATGTATTTGTGAGACTTGTTATTGAGGATCTTCGGTAGATTGGTTGAACTGTTCATCCAGTTGCACATGGGTTTCCTGCATCGCATTGTGAAGATGAAGTTGGGCAGTGTGAACTACGGTTTCGATGGCTTCATCGATGATTTCTTTGGAAGTCAAGTTTGAGGGTTTAAGGGGAGCCATGAGAACAAGTGGTGAAAGCACCAATGTTTGATTATTTCTAGGTTTACACTAGAACTATTGTTGCATAGAGATAAAACATAAAAACAACTTTCTTCTTAATTCATTCCAAACTAAAGATTACAATATATAGTAGGGTTTAGGATCCCTATATGGACCGTGGGCCTCTTAGATTACAAGACCAAATAAAGAAAGTTTTAAAAAAATACTAAACAAGCACCCCTATTTCATAACAAAGTCTTTAAACCAATTGGATTGGCTCTTTTCCCTCACGGGATTAGTTGTTGTCTTATCAATTTCATCCCACTCATTAAAAATGGAAAGGAAAATGAAAATTGACAAATACGTACCGCCATTAATTGGTTTTATCCTTTTCTCTCCCTCGTTAGTCTAAAATACCCCCAACCCCTCTTGAGAGAGTTAAAGCTGATAGAATATTATGTCAAATGTTTGACTCAAAACAAATAATTTTTATTAATAAATAAAATAAATTTGTAAATATATTTATTATAATACAATAAATAAATTTTATTAATTTGAATATTAAAAAATATTATAATATATTTTTTAAAACAATAAAATTATAAATTATAAATAAATAATTAACATAATATAAATTAATAAAATATAAAAAAGTTATGATGAAATTTTATGGATAATATTTTTACAAATTTGTAGTTATGTGGCTAAATAAACTATCAATGCATTATTATATGGACGTACACAGGTAGATTTGAATTGTGCTTGGTAAAAATCAAAACTAAAACAACGTGGAATATATCGGTTTGAGTGATGTAAAATAACTATCCATAATATTATTAAATCGATTTGGATAAAATCATAAAGTAGTAGTTCAAATTGAGTTGGATATTTGGTCGCCCTTTTTTTTTTCTTTTGGCGTGTCATATTCCTTATAATAAATGCTCTAACTATATTTTTCTTAAAATATAGACATGCAGGAGCAGTAGACTCTACAACACAGGATCTTAAATTTTAGAGGTCTTGAACTTTTGAAAAGTCTAATTTTTATATATTAATATTAATAAACATAAAAAAATATTATAGAAAAACTCAATAAAATAAAAATCCAATACTATTAAAAAATGAGATTGATTAAATTCCAAATAATTATAATTAAATAATTTTTCATTAGTATACAACTATATCTTTTATGTTTCATTTTTAATTATTATAATTATATTTTTTTTTTAAATTGACTTATTTTTTAAATTAGAACGAAGCTTCTGATTTGATTGGACCGGCCCTGCCTATTAGCACTATTTTTTTAACACTAAATGTCTAAATATTCTATAAAATTTAATAAAAATATTTGCAAAAATCAAAAGTGTATTACGGTCGTACTTAGAACTAGAATTACATAAATTATTTTAAAATTTACTAGTATTAATATCAAAATAATCAAAGTGCAATATCCTAAATAATTCAAATTCACGACTCATAAAATAAGAGTCTAAAATTGAAGCAATTCTAAGTATAAATACATCAAAGTTATGATTCACCAAATTATAAAAAAAAAGTTAAGAACTTTATTCAAATATCCTCCACAGTTCAAAAACAAGACTTCAACGTTAATATCTTCAACCAAATTCCAATTATAAAAATATTCATATATCAATTAATTAGAAGACAAAAAAAAACAAAAATAGTTAATAGTTAATGGTAAAATTCATAGATGAAATGTGATGAGTGGGTTTTATGGATTGGGTCTAGATTTACCCGAAATCCAATTATTTTGAACAATTTTTCATTTTTGAAAACCATATTGACACACTTACCCATTCAGACACAATTTTTTGAATTGATTAGAATGGATTTTGCTGGATTTAATGAGTTTCCACAACTCATATACACCCCTAACGGTTAATACGAGATAGTCTTAGTGAGAAGTAGCCTTTTTATGACGATTTAAAAAACCTAATAAAATTCGAGCTTTAATTGCCTTAATAAGTAACTGACTTTTTAGAACTAAGCTAAACAATTCTAATAAAAATTTGGACTTGAATAAAGTTTAAGCTATATATTTAGTTGTGCTTGACAGGTTGGCCTATATGCACTACTCTATTTTAATAAGAAGATTGTTTCTCCCACCCTAAGTGGTGGAGAAACACATATGAAAATCTAAAAACGTTCCTAAAAATTTGGAACGGTATTTCCAGACGCACCCATTTCACTCCAAAAACACGTTCTAAGGGAGAAACCCGCCTATTTTCTTAAAATTTAGTCCAAAAATGAATCTCCGGACACACTCCATCAAGAATTTTTCTGATTTAACATATCAGTGACAAATTCAGATGTGCACTTTCGAATTTGTGAAGCGGAAATTTGAAAAAATATCACATTTGCATGTTGTAATACGGTGGGAGAACTGACTTGGTTGTTTTGCGTTTGATCGCAATTGTTGCAGATAGCAAGAGTCGACATCGACTTTTCTTTTATCCAATAAGGAAATGATGAAAAGAACAGGAAAGACCTTTGAGATATTTTCTTGAGTTCAGGGGGTAGATTATGAAAAGAGAAGGTATTAGCACCCTTTTCATCCATAGTTATCTATGGGCTCTTAGTTGCTTGCGAGATCACTTGAAAATGTTTTGTTTTGAAAAGGTGCTTTGTGATGGGTGTAAGTTTAAAAATATTTTTCAAAATGCCTTTGTTGCAGCTAACTTTATAATAATTCTCGTCTCTATAAGAATGCATAGAAAGTGTTGGTTTTGAAAAAACTTCAAAGAGATGTTTATTTTTTAAAGATGTTTTGAAAGTGTAAATGTGGAAATGGTTTTAATTTGATGAGCAATCAACTACGAGCGTCCTACCTACTCATAAGGTCTATGTTCTTTTCCTCCTCCTTTAGATGTTTCTATCTTACCATTGATTTGGTAAGAAGTCCCATTGTTAGATGTAAAAGGACGGGCGTGGGTCAATTTTATAGTCATAGAAGGCAACTTATGAGACGTTTTAGCAATTTTCGTTAGGGACTAGATCTTTTATCGAAGGCAACATCGAGGGACTATGATCTTTTTATCGAGGGTCTTTGCTAAAACGCCCATATTCGAGGGACATGACTATTTTCCGAGGCAACAAGTGAGATTACCCTAGAGGTGCACGTGTGTGAATAGTGTGTTTGATTGCATGCATTTTTGTCTTTGAAATTAGGGTTTTCTAATGATTAATTTTATCTTTCCATATACACCCTAAGTTACTAGCATTTATATGAAAGCGGTAAATTATGGAAAGTAAATTTACTACGCTATTACATCACTTGGGGGATGGGGATACAAATTTACAAATGGAGATTGCAAGAAATTAAATCCTAATTAACTATTACAACTATATTGAAACTCGAATAATGTATAAGGAATATAATGTACAAGACATGAATGAAAAGAAAATGAATTTTGTTTTGATTTTGTTAAGGAAATTTAATTAAGTTAAAGAAAAGAAAATAAATAGGAAAATATTTTTGGTCTTTTTCATTGTAAGAAGTTAAATAAAACAAACTAAATAATTTAAATATATTTTTGGTGTTTTTGGGTAGAAAACAGTTTTTTGTGTTTAAAACAGTTTTTGTGTAGAAAAACAGTTTTTTTATGTTTGGGCTCAGGGCTTGTTTGTTAGTTAGTAAACAGGGGGTCAGAAACATAAAAATGTCAAAGCCCAACTGTGGAGGCCCAAGTGTATTTCCTGCAAACAAAACAAAGTGAGAAAACATGAAAGATGAACAAAAGGTCTCGTTGGGTCTTGAACCCAAGACCTTCTACATGGAAAGGCTTTTAGCGCGCGCTGTTTGTACCACTGGGATGGTCTGTTTCATCCGTTGGTTATACAACTTGCACTAAATATAAAATGAATTCAGTTCTAAATGTTCAAACATGGCCTCATCTTATTCCTTCGAGCGTAGGGATGCATGACTCCACTGTTTGAGTTTCGAAAGGCTTCATTTCTCAGCCCAATCGAAAGATGTAAGTATCAAGCGTGCTTAAAGTTTGAAAACGAATATAACCACATAATTTCAAAAGTTAAGGTTCGAAGGTTAGCATGAAATACCAAAACTAAGACCTAACTGTTCAGAGATGAAGTTTTTAATGTACAAGCAATGAATCAAAAATATGGACATGGTCAGCTTCTTAGACATGATATCTACATTTTTCCTTTACAAAGTATATACAAATGATGTTTGAATGAAGAGTTCTAAGTTTTGAAAGAAACTTACTGTGATACGGTGGGAGAACTGACTTGAAGGTTTTGCGTTTTATCGCAAATGTTACGGTTAGCAAGAGTCGCCACCGACTTTTCTTTTATCCAAAAGGAAAGGTGAAAAAGCACAGAAAATAACTTTGAGATTATTTCTTGAGTTTGGTGGGTAGATTATGAAAAGAGAAGGTATTATCACCCTTTTCATCCATGGTTTTCCATGGGCTCTTAGTTACTTTCTAGATCACTTGCTTTTGTTTGAAAATTGTGCTTGGTGTGGTTTTTTGAAAGTATTTTGTAAAGATGCCTTTGTTTAGGCAATTTTTATAATGATTCTTGTTTGTAAGAATGTATACAAAGATGTTTGATCTTTTAAAAATATTTTCAATTTTATAAGATGTTTGAAAGTGTAGGTGATTGTTTTGAAAATAGCAAGGATGTTTGTTTGAGATTGAGCAAGTAACTAGGAGCATTCTACCTACTCAAAAGTCTTTCTTGTTCATTTTCCTTTTCCTTTGACATTGTTACCTTACCATTGATTTGGTAAGTAACCCTATCTTTGGATGTAAACGGGACGGGTGTGGGTCATCGTATAACCATGATTAACAATATTTCAAGGTATCTTAGCATTCTCTTTTAGGTACTAAGATCATTTGAAAGGCAACTTAGATAGCGTCAACGAGGGACTATGATCTTGTATTTGCTTGTTTTTGCTAAGATACCTTACATGCGTAATATGGCCATTTTGTGTAAGGAAATAAAGTGGAATAACCCTAGGGGTGCTTGTGTGCAAGTGTATTGTTTTCATGCTTGTTTTTGTCTTGAATTAGTATTTTCTAAGTATTGGTTTTAGTCTTTCCATACAAGCCATAATTACTAGCATTTGTATATAAAAGCGATAAATTGTGGAATTTAAAGTTATTACGCTATTACAACATTTGTGGGAGTGGGTGTACAAATTAAGTGGGGATTGCAAGAATGTAAACCTAGTTACTCTATTACAATCATATTGAGTTTGATATCAATGTACAAGGAATTAAATGAATACAATGTATAAAAAATGAATAAATATACAAAAATGCAAAAATATAAAGAAAGATGGATCTTTGTTTGGTTTTCATGGGAAAAAAAAGGGAAATTGTCTTAACCTAATTAATTAAAGAAAATAATTAATTAAACTTAAATTTAATAAGATTTTTTTTTAAATAAAACCATAGTTCTATTAATTGATTAAGAGAAAATAAGTTTAGAAAAAGTATTTTTTGGTATTTTTATCTTGAAAATATATATAACATCATAAAATATTTTGGCCTTATATATATATATATATATATATATATATATATATATATATATATATATATATATATATATATATATATATATATATATATATATATATATATATATATATATATATATATATATATATATATATATATATATATATATATATATATATATATATATATATATATATATATATATATATATATATAGGTGTAAAAGGAAAATAAATATTAACCTAATTAATTATTAAAATAAGCCAAAATATAAATCTATCATTTTTTGTATTTTTATGATTTTTTTTTTAGTATTTAGAAAATATATTAAGAAAATAAATGAAATAATACAAAATAAAATAAAATAAATTGGGCCAGGGGCGTATAAATGAAACAGGGGGTTAGCTAGCAAAAATTTAAAAAAAATAAGTCAATCCCAAAGAGGCCCAGCGCCCTGCAAAAAAAGTCAGAAATGTAAAACATGTAAAAAAATACAAAAGAGTATCACTAGGGCTCGAATCCAGGTCGCAAAGGTTACAGGCGCGCGCTTCTACCACTGGGGTGGCTATACATCACTTAACATAGGCAAATCAATAAATATACAAGGCAAAACGCGCCCTGATGACTTCATCTTCAACCTCCAGTCAGACCAACTGTAACTTGCTCATTTCTCATCAAAACTGAAAACTGTAAACATGAAATTTGTAGCAAATTTCCTCACGGTTTCAGAAATGTAAAGCATTAAAGCTATAGATCAAAGATAAGCATGAATTTTACTGGCCCTAATCTGAACCCTAAAAATCTCAGAAATTTCAGTTTTAAAATTCTCTAAGCTCAAGCAAAATTAAAGGAAACTATGGACATAGTTAGCTTCAGGGCAATGATATCTACATGTTTTGTTCACAAATAAACTATTGTTGATGCCTGTATGAAGAGTTCCAAGTTGACAAAACTTACCTCAAAACTGGAAACCGTGTTTTGAGTTTGAGCTTGTTTCAAGTGATGGTGATGATCAGGTTAGCTTCCTTGAGGTCCCAGGAAGCTAATGCAATGATTAGCTTGAACAATGGAAGGCTGAAATGGTCTGGAGAAGTCAATGTGCAGTGCTTTGTTTTTGGAAATGGAGGATGGTGTTAATGGTGTTACAGTTCTAAAACGGGGTGTGGGATCAACTCTATATGATGTTTAGAAACTTTAGAAACCAAAAGGCCAAGAAACGCACGAGTAGATTATGAGTTTCAAGTTTTTGGTCAATTTGTGTAAAAATGGAAGTGTGAAGTGTGATTCTGAGTTCTAGGTTCTTTCAAGGCTTCAGAATTCATGTGTTTGTGTCAAATGGTTTGTGTATGTATAAACAAAAGTGTTTGAGTTCATTGGCAAGTCCGAAGTACAAGTTCTTAGCTTTTGGCTAGATTACTTGATTTTGAAGAAAAGAGGGAAACAAGTGTCAAGGAGAGGTACAAGCATGGGATGGGTGATTGTAAGTGTTTGAAACATTTATCATGAGTTATAGGACCTGTTTGATCAGAAGAAAACAAGTGCAAGGCTCAAGAACAAGTTTTGTACAAAAAGTTGCTTCATCAAAATGGCAATGTGACATTTCCTCCAAAAATGGATATAAAGCATGTCCATGCATTGAATGCTTGAAGTGAGGCCTATAACAGGTGTGTAAACCATTAATTATAGAGTGCCTAACAAGTTTGAGGCCTGCAAAGTAGTTTTTATGCAGCATGGTTTGAATTTGAATTTTGTTCATCACTAAAATGACTTGTAATTAAAGTGATAAAACCCTAACTTCATCTCTTCGATTCTCCCTACTCAAGAATGATCTCAAGGAGTTCTTGGACATTTTGGAAAGCTTGAAATGTTCTCTACAACCCATATTTGAATTGATTTTGAAGATTCCACTTGTAACTATATGAAAAAGTGCCATGAAGTTTGGTCAAAATCCTGACCAAATTAGGATAAAATTTCACTAAGTGTTTAGTTTCATGACCACATGTTCATAAAATTATAACTTGAGATACAAGCATTTTTGGAAGGAGTTGTGTGAAGAAAAGTTGTATATTTTATGGATATCTACAACTTTCATGTTGGAAGTTTCTCTTGAATCAACTTGCATCATGGTGAAAATTCTGCTCAAAGTTATGAAAAAACATGAAATTTCCAACACTTAGAAAAATTTCTAAGTTTAAAAATTTCGACTTTTCAAAATGAAATCTTGACTTTTTGATTTCTTGATGAATAAGTTTCATATTTTGACATGTTTTTATGAATTGTGACCTTTGGAACTTGAATTTGACCAAAAAATCAAAGTTTGACTTTTCAGTATACAATTGACTTTTGATCAGTTGACTGCAAAATTCATCTGTCAATCCAATGGACTTGCAATGTTTTGAACCATGTCATTAGGTCAAAATGATGCAATTGGACTCTTGAGATCATGTTTTAAACCAATTGACCATTTGTTAGGTCAAAAATCAGAAATTGCCCTTTCCCAGTCAAAACCCTAATTTTGACCATTTTGCCCTTTTGGAGATTTGATCAAATTTTTTGAGGAGTTGTGATCCAAACTTGATCAAGTGATACATATGAGTTTAAAATGTTGATGTGGACCAAAAATTATGAATTTTTACTGTAAATTGGCCATAGTTGACTTTTTCCCCAATATAGTTGATTTTTAAGTCAACTGCTCAATTGACTGATAAAAAATGTGATCCAAGGCTTAAAACTTGACATGAGTAATCTTGGGGGTCCATAATTATCCATGAAAGTAACATGGGACGTTGGAAGTTCAAAAATCCTTGTGCAAACTCAAACTCTAATTTTGGTCATCAGTGCATAAGGAGGTGTCTTGAGCTGATCAAATCCTAGTGTAGTCTTGAGCCCAAGGAGATCTTTGTGAGCAAATTCTTGATAAGTGAGAGGGAAAATTTTGGGGTACAACACTTACCTCTTGAAGTGAAATTCGAATGAGATTTGTAAGACTTCCAGGAATGATTCGATGATGGGTTAAGCCTGCTTCGACCTCCCTGAAGTTATTCTAGTTGCTACTTTGCCTTGAAAGTCACTGAATCGAAGGTTGGTGTGATACGGTGGGAGAACTGACTTGGGTTTTGCGTTTGTTTTCGCACTTGTTCGGTTTAGCAAGAGTCGCCACCGAATTTTTATTTTATCCTAAGGAAGGGTTAAAAAGCACAGCAAAAACCTTTGAGATGTTTTCTTGGGTTCGGGGGGTAGATTATAGAAAGGGAAGGTATTAGCACCCTTTCTATCCATGGTTATCCATGGGCTCTTAGTTACTTGCTTAGATCACTTGCCTTGTGTTTTCAATTGTTTGAAATGGTGTGTGTGTGTGTGTGTTTTGAAAATGTTTTGAAAAAGACGCCTTGTCTAGGCAACCATTGTAATGACTCGTGTTTGAGTGTTTTACAAAGGTGTGTATCTTTTCGAAAAGATGTTTCAAATGTTTTTTTTTGAAAGTTTGCTTTGAAAGTGTTTGTGAAGTGGATTTTGAAAAGTAGGCAAGTGTGTTTTTGCAAGTTTATCAAGTAACTAAGAGTTTGTCTACCCCTAAATTTATTCAAAGGTTTTTTCTATGTTTTAACCCTTTTAACAATTTTGTTCCACCATTGTATTTGGTGGACAATCTTGTGTTAGGATGTTAACGGGACGGGCGTGGGTCATCGTTTAGACCATGATTGCAATAGTGCCAAGTATCTTTGGCAATTTCCTTTAAGGGACTTGATCATTTTTAGGCAACTTTCGAAAGCGTCATCGAGGGACTATGATCATTTGAATTTGTTTTATTTTGCCAAAGACACCCAACATGCAACATGGCCCATTATTGAAGGCAACAAGTGGAGTAACCCTAGGGGTGCAAGTGTGATTGGTGTTATCCATTTTCATGCTTTTTTGTCTTTTGTTTAGGTCAAACTATTTGTTATTTGATTTTTGCATACAAACCCTAAGTCTATCATGGCATATTTAGAAAGCTTTAAAGTGTGGAATTTAAAGTCCTAAATTATTACAAAATAATCATGGGGATGGGGGTACAAATGTTCAAATGGGGATGAGACTTTAATAGGGGAGTAGTATCCCAATATTTACAACCAAATCGAATCAATCGCAAATATAATATGTATCAATGTATAGGAATAAGTAAATGTGTATGTGCAAATGTATTTGTGTAAGTGTATGTGATTTATTTACAAGTGAAATAAAAATAATAAAAAGGTTAATTTTTGGATATTTTCATGTTTAGGGCAAAACCCTAATTTTTATAAATAAAAGGTATTTATTATTTATTATATACAATATTTATTAACTATATACAAAAAATAAATAAAAGGGAAGTATATTGTAAAAAAGTATTTTTTGAGGTTAAATATTAATAAGGAAAAAATGTATTATTTTTATGTTTTTATCCTAAATATTCTAATAATTATATAAGTATTTGTATTATATATTAAATATATTAAATATACCCAAAAATAAAATATTTATTATTTACAAAAAAAGAGTATATTTTAAGAAAATGTTTTCAAAAGATAAAATAAAATAAAAATCAGAAAATAAAATGTATTTGTATTATTTCCTAGTATTTTAAATAAAAGTATGTATGTTATTTTATATGTATAAATTCAAATAAGACAAATAAAATACAAATAAAATCAAAAATGGTTGAAAAAATATTTTTAATATTTTTTATGTTTTGACAAAAAATAACAAGTCAGAAACAAAAATAAAAAGTCAAAAATGATTGAAAAATCACACAATGGACCAAGGGGGTGTATGTGACAAAATGTGGTGTAAACAGAAAAACAAGACTCAGGCCCAGCCCAAGTCTATCTTCTTCAACCTCCAGCCAGTTTGTCTCAAAAACGCGCGCTTCTCATGCTTGTTCAAACGTTCTGATTCTTTGATTTTTAACAAAAACTCACAACACAAAAAATGTAAAGCATCAAACCACGAATTCATACATATAAAGAACTTGATCTAACTCTCAGAAATGAGAGAGAATTTCTTCTCCCCCAATTCCTGACCTAAGTTTTGTTCAACATTCAGGTCCCAAATTCTCTCAGTACACACAACATAAATGAAAAGCAATGATATGGGTGGATTCAGGGCCATGAGTAGGACATAACTTCTTCACAAACCTAAGCCTAGATATGCTTGGATAGAGAGATAGAAGTTCAAAATCTTACCTGTTCATCTTGAATCGTGTGCAACAATGGAGGCACTTTCAATGCAGTGTGAGGACTTGTACAGCTTGCTTGAGGTCCAAGGATGCTCTTCCAACCTCTAGCTTGCTTTGAAACTAACTGAAACGAGCTATGTAACTCAACCTGTACAACTGAAAAAATGAAAATGGTGAACTTGGTTAGAGGTGTTACAGTCTGTAACTAGGGCTTGGGATAGTTTGTATGGATGATATAGGATGTGTTTGAACTGGTTTGGATGAAAACGCACGAGGGAAATGAATTGGCCAAGTCAATCTGCAACAGGGACTCTGTTTTGCAGAAAAAATGGTGTTTATGTGGATGAGGAGGTATTGAGGGTTAATGGCTCGTGTTTTAGGTCTGTTAGGGAGTATGAAGTGTGTGGACAAAGTTTACTTGAGTTGGTTCTTGCAGCAATGTGAGTTGTTATCAGTTTTGCAAAGTTTCTTCCTTCTTAAGCCAAAAATGCCAAGTTAGGTTACAGGCTCATACAGGCCCCTCAAACATGCTGCAAAGTTTGTTCTTGATCAGTGGGATATGTCCATACCTTTGTGCCTCAGAGATTTCCTTGTACTTCAAAGATATGTGAACTTGACATAAAGTGCTTCTTTTCCAAAATGGCAAAAATGCTTTATCCATTTAAAGGCTAAACCTTTGTGTAAAGACTTAATGAACAAGATAATGCTAGGACACAAAGGTTTTACATTAAATTATTGAGTAAGAATGGGATTAGAGGCCTGTAATCTAGCTTGAACCATGCTGGATTTGAAAATGCAAAGTGTATGAACATGCCTTGGTCAAGAACAAAAGTGGATTTTGCCCAACTTTGCAAATTCGATTCTCCCTAACCACAAGGGTGTTTGATGAGTTCTTGGACAATTTGGAAAACTTGGAATATGTACCACAATCCATCTTTGTAATGCAAGTTGAAATTACAAGTGGAAGCATGTGAAAAGTGGCCATGAAGTTGGGCAAAAATCCTGCCTAAAATAGGTCAAAAAATTTCTAAGTTAAGAATGTTTTGCACCCCTATTCCAAAAATCATAACTTGAGCTACAAGATTCTTTTGAGGAAACTTTGTGAATCAAAGTTGTAGGTTTTGCAATGGACTATAACTTTCGTGTTTTGAGTTTTTCTTTAATCCAAATACATCTTGATGAAAAAATGGGACAAATTTAGGAAAAAATTAGGAAATTTCATAACTTAGAAAATTTTGAAGTTATGAAATTTCTTCATTTCAAACCCTAATTTGTAATTTTTGGTTTCTTGATGAACAAGTTTCATAATTTGACATGTTTTGATGAAAAATGAATCTTGACACTTGATTTTGACCAAAAAGTCAAAGTTTGACTTTTCAGTATACAGTCAAATTTTGATCAGTTGACTGGAAAATTCATCTGTCAATCTTGTGCATTTGGGATCTTTTGAACTTGTTGAATGTGTCAAGACCATGTCATTGAATCCTTGAGTCCCTATGTGAGCTTGGTTTTCCATTGGCTAGGTCAAACAGTCAAAAATTGCCTTTGTGCAGTCAAAACCCTAAAAATGACCATTTTGCCCTTTTGGTGATCTGATCAAATTTCTTGTGGAATTGTGATCCAAACTTGATCAAATGGTACATATGAGTTCATAATGTTGATGTGGGTTAAAAATCATGAGGTTTGACTGTCAATTGACTACAGTTGACTTTTTCCCCAATACAGCTGATTTCTAGGTCAACTGTCCAATTGACTGGGCAAAGATTGGAATCAAGGCTTATTACTTGGTATGGATAAACTTGTGAGTCCAACATGAAGCATGAAAGTCATCTTGGGCATTTTAGGTCAAAACATCTTTGTGCAAACTCAAACCCTAATTTGGGTCAACAGTGCAAGGAGGAGTCTTGAGCAGAGTAAACCCTAACTTGGTCTTGAGCTCTAAAGGTCTTGTGGTGAGAAAATGTTGGTGAAATGGGAGGGGAAATTTTTGGGGTACAACAGTTGCCCTTGTTCAATCTTCTTAGACCTGAGGATGTAGATTGGCTTGCGTGCCTTTCGTGATCCGAAGGTGGAAGATGATTGAACACTAAAGTGCCCAGAAATTTGCACTCTCATGGTAGAGTATCAGCAGTGTGATGGCGGGAATGGGCTTATAGATGCCATTTGGAGAGATGGTGGATAGGAGGATGGGCTTATAGATTCCATCTGGAGACGTGACAGAACCTTGTCGGGAATGGGCTTATAGATGCCATTTGGAAGTGTTGATCGCGCAAGAGATTCCTTAGCGAGAGCTTGTGTACTTTGAGAAAGGAAGATGGTTTCCTGGCCTGTTACAGGTGTTGATCTTCAAACTCTTCATGCAGATATGCCCTGGCTAGGTACAAGTATCGAATCTACAATTAGTTGCTCACAGACGTGCCCTGGCTAGATACAGGAATCGAATCCGGAACTTCAAAAGGTTGCTTACAGACGTGCCCTAGCTGGATACAAGTATCGAATCTCTAAACTCTTCATATAGACGTGCCCTGGCTGGATACAGGTATCGAATCTACAATCAATTGCTCACAGATATGCCCTGGCTAGATACAGAAATCGAATCTGGAATTAGTCATCTACAGATATGCCCTGGCTGGATACAGGTGTCGAATTTGGAAATTGTCGTCTACAGATATGCCCTGGCTGGATACAGGAATCGAATATGGAATTTGTCGTCTACAGATATGCCCTGGCTGGATACAGGAATCGAATTTGGAATTTGTCGTCTACAGATATGCCCTGGCTGGGTACAGGTGTCGAATCTGGAAACTCTTCATGCAAATATGCCCTGGCTGGATACAGGTATCGAATCTACAATCAATCACTCACAGATATGCCCTGGCTAGATACAGGTATCGAATATGGAATTGTGACAGTTGATAGTAATCATCTTTGGATTGACCTTTTTCTGAAAAGGTAAAAACATTAGTTGTATGCAATGTCATGATGTATGAAATGCATGATGTCATGATGTTTTTTTCAAGAATAAATGAGATCGTGTGATATGATGCGTATATGCATGATAATGTGATGAATGTATTTTTGTCTAGGAAAATAAATCCTTGACGACTGCCGGGAGTTTGTGGAATCCTGGGCTGATGTTTTGAAGAGTAGAGTTCTTCGCTTCCGCTGGGGATGATGGTTGCAAGAATAAACCGGTAGGAGAAGATGACTCCGTTGGGGAATAAACTTGTTGGAGAGATTACTCTGCAGGGAAATACTCTGTGGGAAGAGATACTTCGCTGAGGTTTTGATGAGAGCTCCGCTGGGAATTCCACTGGTAAGTTATGTTGGGGAATTTGATGAACTCCGCTGGGGATTGGAAGAACTTCGTCGAGGATGATCTTTCCGTGGTAATTAGCTGAGGATAACTCAGTTATACCCTGGTGGGGAAATAACCTTTGAATAAAGTCGAGGAGATGCATTCGTATTCTGCAGGGGACAAGCTTCCAGAATCTACTGGGGAGGAGCTTCCAGAATCTACTGGGGATAAGCTTCCAGAATCTGTTGGGGATATGGATTCCACTTTCCTGGGGAAACTTTGGACTGCACTGGGGAATGGTTCCACTGGGGTGTCTTGTATTCCGCCGGGGAACAATCTTATATTAGGACTGCCGGGGATGCTTGCTGAGGAATGTCTATACTTCGCTGGGGAATATTGAGATCTTCTGGGGATACCCAACCTCCTTAAGGTTGACGGTAGACTAACTCTGCTTGAGGAGAGTATCGCTGACTTGCTGGGGGAATATTGTGCCTTTTCGGGGCTGATGGGGGACCAACTCTGCCTGGGGAGAGTATTGCTGAAATCTGGTCTTACTCTGTGGGGAGTTGAGGTAACTTAGTTACATTCTTCAGCCGAACTTACCTTGGTACCTCAGTGGATAGATCAATTAGATCGCTTAGACAATTCTTTATTGCCCCTGTTTCTGATGTCATCTGTAATTAGTCCTTTGTTTTGCATGCAAATATTCATGGTTAGCAATTAAAGTCAAATGCATATATCAAAAATGAACATTGGACGTTCTTTGCAAAACAAAACAGATAAAGGAAAAACAATGGGTAATTTGTCTGAAAAATTGAACTTGTATTGATTTCGAAATTTGCCTGTAAATAAGCGTTTTATGTACAGGAGGCTGACGTCCTAGTAAGAGAACACCGCCGAGCAAAATAGAGTTTATACAATTTTGTGAAAAGGAAACAAAACAGCTATGTGAAAAATAATCCCACTGGGTTCCAACTCTGCTATCGCCTTTATGTCTTCAAACGTCTCATCCCTTTGCTGCTTAGTTGAAGATAAAGCTGATTGATTGGCGCCGTCTGAGCCCGATAGTTGATGCCGAATTCTGGATGCAAGGTGATCCAATGAGACATAGTATTACGCTTTATCCCTAACTTTTGCCTGGACCGCCCTTTCAGGTTTTCAGTCCATCGGGATACCCATTTTTGCCCAAGCCGCCTTTTCAGGTTTTCGACTTGCCGGGTGTACAGATTTTTTTTTCATTTCGTCCCTTATTTTTGCCCGAACCCTTTTGGTTCGCCGGGAAGCCCTTATTTTTGCCTAGGTGTGTCAACCTAGCGGGTCTTTAATTCATGCGTAGTATCTTTTTAATATGTCTGTATTGGCGGGGTGAGGAAGGTCGTCACCATCCATGGTGGTTAGAATCATAGCTCCTCCTGAGAAGACGTGTTTAACCACAAATGGCCCTTTGTACGTGGGGGTCCATTTGCCCATGGGATCACTTTGAGGAAGATTGATGCGCTTGATTACCAGGTCTCCGACTTGATACTCTCGTCGTCTGACCTTCTTGTTAAATGCCCTGATCATCCGTTTTTGGTACGTCTGACCATGACAAATAGCAGCGAGTCTCTTTTCGTCAATTAGGTTTAATTGATCAAGCCGAGTCTGGATCCATTCATCTTCGCTCAAATCTTCATCCTTCATTATTCGGAGAGAGGGTATCTGGACTTCAATAGGCAAGACTGCCTCCATGCCATAGACCAAGGAAAAAGGAGTTGCCCCTGTTGACGTCCGTGCTGAGGTACGGTACCCATGAAGAGCAAACGGTAACATTTCGTGCCAATCTTTGTAGGTCATTGTCATCTTCTGCACAATCTTCTTGATGTTCTTATTCGCCACTTCTACAGCCCCATTCATCTTCGGCCGGTAAGGTGAAGAGTTGTGGTGATGTATCTTGAATTGCTCGCAGAGCTAAGTGATCATCTTGTTGTTAAGATTGGTATTGTTATCCGTAATGATCCTCTCAGGTACACCGTATCGACAGATCAGGTTGTGCCGAATGAACCGTGCCACGACGTTCTTGGTTACGGTAGCATAGGAAGCTGCTTCAACCCACTTTGTGAAGTAATCAATCGCTACTAAGATGAAGCGATGCCCGTTGGATGCCGTAGGTCTGATTTCGCCGATCATATCAATGCCCCACATTGCAAAAGGCCAAGGCGCTGTCAAGATGTTCAGAGGAACTGGAGGAATGTGCACCTTATCAGCATAGATCTGACATTTGTGACACGTCCGAGAATGTTGGTAACAGTCGGCTTCCATTGTGGACCAGAAATATCCTTCCCGAAGGATTTTCTTTGCCATGGTATGTCCACTGGAGTGCGTTCCGAACGTACCCTCATGTAGCTCTGCCATGATCTTTTCTGCTTCAGTATTATCCACACAACACAGTAAGGTTGAATCATGGTTTCGCTTGTAGAGAATGTCATTGCTGAGGAAGAACTTTGCCGCAAACCTTCTCAGGAATTTCTTGTCATTAACAGATGCACCCTCGGGGTATTCTTGAGCTTCCAAGTACCTCTTCACTTCATGATACCAAGGTTTTTCTGTTACCTCTTCGGTCTCGAGATCGCAGCAATGTGCAGGTTCATCCAACTTCCAAATAATGATCCGGAGAGCCTCGTTGTCCCATTTGACTTTGAACATAGAAGACATCGTAGCCAGTGCGTCCGCTAACTGATTCTCCTCTCTTGGGAAGTGTTCAAAAGTTATCTCCTCGAAGTGGGGAATCAACGTCATCACATACTCTTTGTAAGGAAGAAGATTTGTGTGTTTCGTATCCCACTCGCCTTTGACCTGATTGATCACGAGAGCGGAATCTCCAAAGACACTCAGAAACTTGATCCTTAAGTCAATTGCAGCTTGAAGACCCATGATACATGCTTCATACTCCGCCATGTTCTTGGTGCAGTTGAAACATAGTCGGGCGGTGAGTGGGGTATGAGTGCCTTTAGGGGATATGATCACAGCACCGATACGATTACCCAAAGCGTTCGAGGCTCCGTCAAAGTGCATAGACCATCGGGATCCTTCCTCAGGTCCTTCATCCGGTCCAGGTACTTCACAATCAGTCACTACCATAATATCCTCGTCTGGAAATTCAAAGTTCATCGACTGGTAGTCGTCCACTGCCTGGTGTGCCAAATGGTCTGCCAATACACTTCCCTTGATTGCTTTTTGAGTCGTGTACTGGATGTCGTATTCCGTCAAGATTATCTGCCATCTTGCTATTCTTCCGGACAAGGCGGGCTTTTCGAATATGTACTTGATTGGATCCATTTTTGAAATCAACAGAGTAGTGTGAGTCAACATATACTGTCTCAACCGGCGAGCAGCCCATACCAAAGCGCAGCAAGTTTTCTCGAGCAGTGAGTATCGGGTCTCACAGTCGGTAAACTTTTTTCTAAGGTAATAAATGGCGTGTTCTTTTCGGCCAGACTCGTCATGCTGCCCCAGCACACACCCCATTGAGTTGTCTAGTAATGTCAAGTATAAGATTAGAGGTCTCCCTTCAACCGGTGGCATAAGAATGGGTGGTTCTTGGAGATACTCTTTGATTCTTTCGAAAGCGGCCTGACATTCATCATTCCAACGTACTACTTGATCTTTCTTCAGCAGCTTGAAAATTGGTTCACAGGTAGCAGTTAGATGCGAGATGAATCGGGCAATGTAGTTCAACCGTCCTAGAAAGCCTCTGAATTCTTTCTCTGTCTTGGGAGTTGGCATCTCTTGTATGGCTTTCACTTTGGCAGGGTCCACTTGAATGCCTTTGTCGCTTACGACGAAGCCTAGCAATTTTCCAGATCTTACCCCAAAGGTGCACTTGTTTGGGTTCAACCTCAGCTTGTACAACTTCAGACGGTCAAACAGCTTCTGTAGATGGTCAAGGTGTTCCTCCTCAGTTTGGGACCTTGCAATCATATCGTCGACGTATACTTCTATCTCGTGATGGATCATGTCATGAAATAAAGCAACCATGGCACGTTGGTAGGTTACCCCCGCACTTTTCGACCCAAAAGGCATGACCTTGTAGCAAAAGGTGCCCCACTGAGTAACAAAAGTGGTCTTCTCCATGTCTTCAGGAGCCATCTTGATCTGATTATAACCGGAGAAGCCGTCCATGAAGGAGAATACTTTATGCTAAGCAGTGTTGTCAACCAGAACGTCGATATGAGGCAGAGGGAAATCATCCTTAGGGCTCGCCCTGTTCAAATCCCTGTAATCAACACACATTCGGACCTTACCATCCTTCTTCGGCACTGGAACCACATTGGCAACCCACTGAGGGTAAGAAGTCACTGCTAGAAACCCGGCATCAAATTGTTTCATAACCCCAGCTTTGATTTTCTCGGACATTTCTGGACGCATACGGCGGACCTTCTGTTTTACCGGAGGGCAATATTCCTTGGTAGGCAGGTGATGAACCACAATGTCGGTATCCAACCCAGGCATGTCTTCGTAAGACCAGGCAAAGATTTCCACATAGTCATGCAGCATCTGAATCAACCGTTGTTTCACACTGAGCTCTAGATTGGCACCAATCTTGACTTCCTTTCTGTCTGTCTCAGTACCCAGATTTACCGTTTCCACTGGCTCTTCATGTGGCTGAATGGCCCTCTCTTCCTGGAGTAACAGTCTTGCGAGCTCACCAGGCACTTCGCAATCATCTTCACCTTCGTCTTTGGCTAAGTTGATCGGATTTTCAAAGTCATAACTGGCAGTAGCAGAGTCGTTACCAGTGAGATCCAGAGTGGATTGGAACCTGTATAAGTGAGTGTGTGTAAATATAGCTGTTTTGCAATATATAATAAAGAAAGAAAAGGAGCGCAAGATTTTGAAATGCAACAAATGTCCAATGTTTTTATTAATGATATATGAAAATGACACACAAAAGCCCTCACAAATGAAGCCACGGTGCCCCGGGTAAAGTTTCAAAATATTGTCTGTTACAAATTTAAAACAAAAGAGTTCCTTACTGAGTGACAAAAGTAATAGGTGTGAAGTCTTTGGCAGTCCAGTTGCTTGGTCCACCGTCGGTTGTTGGGTAGATCCAGCTGTCGAATTCAGATTCCTCCACGTCGTCTTCAATAGCATTCACTCCCGGGTTGGTGATGAATACAGGAGGTCTTCCAATCCTTGCCTTACGAACAGCCCTCTGAGCTTCTGCAGTGAAACCCAGACCAAACTTGTCAGTCTTTGGAGTGAAATCAGGAAGTCGACCCCAGTTTGCGCACTCACCCTTCTCAATAACAGCCCGGGCATCCTTTAAGGAAGCCATCTTCAAAGGAGGGTATTCAATTACAGTTTCAGCTGATGCCAGTGTCTGAGGCACCTCTTCAAAGTGTTGAAAGTGGGTCTCAATGAACTCCCCATCCATCTCTATGTACCGGAACGAGTTGAGGTGGCTGACCATATATTCTTTCTCCCCTTGAACTGTAACAATTTTCCCTCTAACCGGGTACTTAAGCTTCTGATGTAGTGTGGAGGTCACAGCTCCAGCCTCGTGGATCCATGGACGACCCAGCAAACAAGAATAGGATGGTCAGATATCCATCACATAGAAAGTAGAATCAAAAACTTGAGAGCCAACCCTGATCGGAATGTCAACTTCCCCATGTACCATCCTTTTCGAACCGTCAAAGGCCCGGACAACAATGTTACTAGGCTTGAGCTCCAAACCCTCACAATCCAACCTGTCTAGGGCCTTCTTGGGCAATACGTTCAATGAAGAACCGGTGTCTACCAACACATGGGCAAGAGTAGTGCCCCTGCATTCAATGGAGACATGCAGGGCATCGTTATGGTTCTTTCCTTTGGCAGTCAGATCGGCGTCAGAGAAGCCCAACCCATTATCAGCAGTCAAGTTGGCCATACAATCGGTAAATTGATCAGCAGACGTTTCTTGTGGCACATGGGCCGTCTTCAGGAAGGAAATCAGGGCCTTGGCATGGGCCTCTGAACATAATAACAGTGATAGCATAGAAATCTTTAATGGGGTGTGCCCCAACTGCTCAACTACGTTGAAATCACTCTTCTTAATGATCTTGAGAATCTCTTCCATCTCTTGTTGGGAAGCTTCAGCATTGGTTGTCTTCGGTGCCTCCGTCCAGGCAGGCATATCAGTAGCAATCCCTTTGCCCCGAGCGTCAGATGACTCGGCAGCAGGGGTAGAAACAGGAACTTGAAGGGAAGAAGGCACACTTGCAGGTGTGATGACAAGAGGTCTCTGAATAGCTGGTGGCGTAATATCAGGTGAGAAGAGCCTGCCACTGCGAGTGACTTTAGCAGGCCCGGTGATGTTACTGACGCCGGTACTAGCATCAAACTCTTGCTTTACTCCAAGAACATAAACATCTGCCCCATAGTGCCATGGGACAGCTTTGTCAGATGTATAAGGGAGAGGCCCCGGAATAGTGATGATGATAGGAGCGATCTTCTGAGCGGACATGATTTTGACAGGATTCTTTGAGAGAGCCTTAGGAGGGTTGTTGAAAAAAGTAACAATAGAAACTTCTTCAGTAGGGACAGCAGGAACAACAATCTTCTCGAACAAGATCTCTTTGCTATCCATCAGGTTTTGGATGCCTGACTTCAGCAAGAGACAACCAGCAGGTGAAACAGCACATAGAAGGCAATCTTTGCTACATCCCGGAAATAAACCGGCTAGCAACAGGTTCCTTTTGACAGTCAATAACGGAGTAACAATCTCTTCCACGGAGGCTACATACAGGTCTTCTTCCATAGCGTTCACTCCATGCTGGGGCATGGGAGCGGTCACAACATTGGGTCTTTCGGGCGCCTCAAACTGTATTTCTTTAGCATCAATAAGGTCCTGAACCTTATTCCTCAGAGCCCAGCAATCGTCCGTAGTATGCCCCGGGCTATCAGAGTGATAAGCGCAACGGGCGTTGGGGTTGTACTTTGGAGAAGCTGTGTTCACTACCTTCGGAGCTTCCTTGACAGTTACCAGATTGGTTGACAGTAGTTGCGGCAAAATCTGAGACAGGGTCATACTGAGCCGAGTGTACTGCCTTTTGGGTCTCTCACCCCTTGGTTGGTTATAATACTGAGGAGCAGCAACAGGCTTTGAAATTACCAACGCGTTGACAGCTTGGCGGCGTTCTGGTTTAATTTGTCTTCTGGGACCATAAACAACACTGGCTTCCTTCTTGAAGGGCTTCTTTTCAGTACTTGGGGAGGCACCTTTCTGTATCTTTCCCAACTTGATACCAGCTTCTATTCTCTCACCAGTCAAGATCAAATCTGTAAACCCAGCAGAGGAATTCCCAATCAGATGGTTGAAGAACGGACCAGACAGGGTCCCCAGGAACATGTCAACAAGTTCACGGTCAGTCAAAGGTGGCTGCACTCTGCCAGCCAGGTCTCTCCACTTTTGCGCATACTCCTTAAAACCTTCGCCCGTCCCCAGTGACATACCCTGGAGTTGGGTACGCGTGGGAGCGAGGTCGGAATTGTACTGATACTGTTTATAAAATGCAGTAGCCAAGTCTTCCCAGTTTCGAATACTGGCTCCATCCAGCTGATAGAACCATTCGAGTTGACCCCCGAAAGGCTATCCTGGAAGAAATGGATCCATAGGTTCTTGTCTGCAGTGTAAGGTTGGATCTTCCTTACATATGATCTGAGGTTCAGTTTAGGGCAGGAAGCCCCGTCGTACTTCGCAAAGGCAGGTGCCTTGAACTTGTGTAGGATCACCACCCCAGAAGATAAACCTAGATCTCCAAAATCCAGCCCCGGCACATGTTGAATCTCCATGGCACTTAAACGGTCCTCTAGTTGTTTGTACCTGTCGTCAGCAGGAGGGTACTGTTCATCATTGTAATCTGTCTCGTTGTCGGAGACCATATGACTAGGAGCCCTTCCCCCTTGGGGACTGTCTTTCTTTGCAGAGGAAGTAGCCTGATCAGCCTCATTATGTAGTGTATTCCCAAACCTCCGTCCAGTGTTGAACAGCGCAGTCCTCTTCTTCTTCTTCTTCTTCTTCAAGAGCAGAGTCTTCAACTCCTGTTGACCCTGGGCTAAGCTCATGACCAGCTCCTGAAACTGGGCGTTCTGGGCCTGGAGGGCCTTGATAGCTTGTTCGGTAGTAGGCTCGGAAGACATGATGATTGAGTGCTGAAATAAACAGCGAAGAAGATTAAGCAACCTGTAGAAGAAGGGTACCTGTTATGCATATGATGCAATGAGATGCTTATGATTTATGTTTTCAAAGACAATCGGGATTCAACTTTGTAGACAAAAAGGAAACACACTTCATTAGATTCAAACTTTAAATTGTTCAACAACTTTCCCTTAGGCATTACAAGAATGAAAATACTGAAAAGGAAATAAAAACTGTAAAAGAAACATCCAAAGCTCATCAGTGCTCCCATGGCCTCCTTTTCTCAGTACGGATATAGTCGTTCAGGATCCGCTCTTCCTCCAATTGCTTAGTCAGCTTCTGGATCTTTTGTTCTTGTTCGTTGAACTTTTCCCGATAAAAATCCCGTTCTTCCTGTAGCTGCGCCCAAGACCTCTTTAGTGTATCAACATCAGTGGGTATCTGAGGAGGGAGGACAGTTGGAGGAACCCCGTCTTCATCAGGAAATTCAAGAATGATAGGCCTAACAGCTTCGTATGGCATACCTAACTTCTGAGCACGGATGCGGACCCATCTGTAATAGGGTTCCATTGGTAGAGAAGTCTTCGATCCCAACTCACGTGGGTCAGCTTTGTGAATTCTGTCCCAAGCCTTGATGAATCTACGGCGCAGCTCGTCACTGTCTACCTGAAACTCAAAACTGATGTGAGGTACCAACATCTCATGAGGCCCTGCTCTTCTGGCTCTTCCAAACTGACGGAGAGCTAAACATAGATTATAAGAGATTCCTCCCTGGGTACCGATCAATGGAACATTAGGATATTCTCCGCAACGATCAATAATGGCTATCTCATCCAAACCTCTGAGAGTCCAAGTGATGTCATTATCAGTGAGAGACATTAACCTATGAGCCCAACCCTTTCCTTCTTGGTTCTTCAGCACGAACTTAGGGAGGTGCGAAATAAACCACCTCACTAACAAAGGAGCACAACACCACGGAGTTCCCCATCTTCGGGAAGTACGAGCATAGAGTTGTTGCAGGATATCACCCAAGAGAGTGGGTACAGGGTTCCGAGAGATGAAGATCCTTATGGAGTTGACATTAATAAAGGTATCAGGATTTGGAAACAATACCAGACCATAGATTAAAAGAGCCAGAATGTCTTTGTACGCCTTGAAGTCTAAGTCATTCCAGAAACTATTAGCTTTGCCAACCAGAAACTTAACCAAAAAACCCTTAACTCCACTTCTAGTTTCCCAGTTAGCCATTACCTCTTCTTTGGTCAAGGGAAGGGCTGCAGCAATCTCTTCAGGCCTAAGAGTCTTCTCCCAACCAGTGAATGGAGTCTGCTCCAAAATAGGGATACCAAGTAACTCAGAGAATTCTTCCAGGGTAGGGACCAGCTGGAAGTCTTGAAAAGTGAAGCAATGGTACAGGGGATCATAAAACTGGACCAGGACACTCATCAGTTGTTGGTCCCACTTTGAAGTGATTAAACCGAGGAGAGAACCATGCCTCTTGATGAAGGAAGTAGTGTTTGGAATCCTATCGACCAATTCCTTGAGCAAAGTAGGTGGTTGAACAAAGCTGAGCCGGATAGTATTCCTACGCATGGGCATCATGATGTCCTACAAAACAGAGCAAAGATGAAACCCTCTTGTCTTTGAAATAGGTCAGTCCTTATGCAGGATGCATGCAATGGTATGATGGTATGATGTTTATGGTAAAGCACACCACAAGTATTCACAAAGGCAAGCATGATAAGGCACACAAGTCACACAAGACAACCCTTAGAGTTTAGGCCAGCATGAAGTTTAGGTATTACCCTCTTTCAGTTTTGTTGGTTAAGACCTGTCCTATCAAAAGTAACCGGGTTCTAGAGGATCTCAATATCACTGACTATCCTCAATCAGTCATAACTCCAGCATCGCAATCTTTTCTTGCGTCCAGAACCATCGCGAGAGTTTAGCCTCAATGAGTGTAGCATACTACTACTGTTCTATGGCCAAGTTGGGTCAATTTAGGGTTCTAAGGTCGGTTGGTGCTTAATGACTCCTTGGAAGACCCATATTCTCCTCGTTGCAACACAAGGGATATCGGTACAGACCAAGGTATCACACCAACGTAGCCACTGCTTCACCCATGTCGGTCTACGCCGGACAGGTCCCTCACAGCTTATGCTACCTAAAAGGGTATTCCCCAGATCCGGGTTAGGATCTATGAAGCTCCGATGCAAAGCCCACAAATATAAAAGCAAACAAAGCAAACAATTAAAAACAAGTAAATGATCTAACCCTAAGGTAACCCCACTTTTAAGTTGTCCCCAGCAGAGTCGCCAGTTCTGTGATACGGTGGGAGAACTGACTTGGGTTTTGCGTTTGTTTTCGCACTTGTTCGGTTTAGCAAGAGTCGCCACCGACTTTTTATTTTATCCTAAGGAAGGGTTAAAAAGCACAGCAAAAACCTTTGATATGTTTTCTTGGGTTCGGGGGGTAGATTATAGAAAGGGAAGGTATTAGCACCCTTTCTATCCATGGTTATCCATGGGCTCTTAGTTACTTGCTTAGATCACTTGCCTTGTGTTTTCAATTGTTTGAAATGGTGTGTGTGTGTGTGTTTTGAAAATGTTTTGAAAAAGACACCTTGTCTAGGCAACCATTATAATGACTTGTGTTTGAGTGTTTTACAAAGGTGTGTATCTTTTCGAAAAGATGTTTCAAATGTTTTTTTTTTGAAAGTTTGATTTGAAAGTGTTTGTGAAGTGGATTTTGAAAAGTAGGCAAGTGTGTTTTTGCAAGTTTATCAAGTAACTAAGAGTTTGTCTACCCCTAAATTTATTCAAAGGTTTTTTCTATGTTTTAACCCTTTTAACAATTTTGTTCCACCATTGTATTTTGTGGACAATCTTGTGTTAGGATGTTAACGGGACGAGCGCGGGTCATCGTTTAGACCATGATTGCAATAGTGCCAAGTATCTTTGGCAATTTCCTTTAAGGGACTTGATCATTTTTAGGCAACTTTCGAAAGCGTCATCGAGGGACTATGATCATTTGAATTTGTTTTGTTTTGCCAAAGACATCCAACATGCAACATGGCCCATTATTGAAGGCAACAAGTGGAGTAACCCTAGGGGTGCAAGTGTGATTGGTGTTGTCCATTTTCATGCTTTTTTGTCTTTTGTTTAGGTCAAACTATTTGTTATTTGATTTTTGCATACAAACCCTAAGTCTATCATGGCATATTTAGAAAGCTTTAAAGTGCGGAATTTAAAGTCCTAAATTATTACAAAATAATCATGGGGATGGGGGTACAAATGTTCAAATGGGGATGAGACTTTAATAGGGGAGTAGTATCCCAATATTTACAAACAAATCGAATCAATCGCAAATATAATATGTATCAATGTATAGGAATAAGTAAATGTGTATGTGCAAATGTATTTGTGTAAGTGTATGTGATTTATTTACAAGTGAAATAAAAATAATAAAAAGGTTAATTTTTGGATATTTTCATGTTTAGGGCAAAACCCTAATTTTTATAAATAAAAGGTATTTATTATTTATTATATACAATATTTATTAACTATATACAAAAAATAAATAAAAGGGAAGTATATTGTAAAAAAGTATTTTTTGAGGTTAAATATTAATAAGGAAAAAATGTATTATTTTTATGTTTTTATCCTAAATATTCTAATAATTATATAAGTATTTGTATTATATATTAAATATATTAAATATACCCAAAAATAAAATATTTATTATTTACAAAAAAAGAGTATTTCAAAAGATAAAATAAAATAAAAATCAGAAAATAAAATGTATTTGTATTATTTCCTAGTATTTTAAATAAAAGTATGTATGTTATTTTATATGTATAAATTCAAATAAGACAAATAAAATACAAATAAAATGCAAAAATGGTTGAAAAAATATTTTTAATATTTTTTATGTTTTGACAAAAAATAACAAGTCAGAAACAAAAATAAAAAGTCAAAAATGATTGAAAAATCACACAATGGGCCAAGGGGGTGTATGTGGTAAAATGTGGTGTAAACAGAAAAACAAGACTCAGGCCCAGCCCAAGTCTATCTTCTTCAACCTCTAGCCAGTTTGTCTCAAAAACGCGCGCTTCTCATGTTTGTTCAAACATCATGATTCTTTGATTTTTAACAAAAACTCACAACACAAAAAATGTAAAGCATCAAACCATGAATTCATACATATAAAGAACTTGATCTAACTCTCAGAAATGAGAGAGAATTTCTTCTCCCCCAATTCCTGACCTAAGTTTTGTTCAACATTCAGGTCCCAAATTCTCTCAGTACACACAACATAAATGAAAAGTAATGATATGGTGGATTCAGGGCCATGAGTAGGACATAACTTCTTCACAAACCTAAGCCTAGATATTCTTGGATAGAGAGATAGAAGTTCAAAATCTTACCTGTTCAGCTTGAATCGTGTGCAACAATGGAGGCACTTTCAATGTAGTGTGAGGACTTGTACAGCTTGCTTGAGGTCCAAGGATGCTCTTCCAACCTCTAGCTTGCTTTGAAACTAACTGAAACGAGCTATGTAACTCAACCTGCACAACTGAAAAAATGAAAATGGTGAACTTGGTTAGAGGTGTTACAGTCTGTAACTAGGGCTTGGGATAGTTTGTATGGATGATATAGGATGTGTTTGAACTGGTTTGGATGAAAATGCACGAGGGAAATGAACTGGCCAAGTCAATCTGCAACAGGGACTCTGTTTTGCAGAAAAAATGGTGTTTATGTGGATGAGGAGGTATTGAGGGTTAAGGGCTCGTGTTTTAGGTCTGTTAGGGAGTATGAAGTGTGCGGACGAAGTTTACTTGAGTTGGTTCTTCCAGCAATGTGAGTTGTTATCAGTTTTGCAAAGTTTCTTCCTTCTTAAGCCAAAAATGCCAAGTTAGGTTACAGGCTCATACAGGCCCCTCAAACATGCTGCAAAGTTTGTTCTTGATCAGTGGGATATGTCCATACCTTTGTGCCTCATAGATTTCCTTGTACTTCAAAGATATGTGAACTTGACATAAAGTGCTTCTTTTCCAAAATGGCAAAAATGCTTTATCTATTTAAAGGCTAAACCTTTGTGTAAAGACTTAATGAACAAGATAATGCTAGGACACAAAGGTTTTGCATTAAATTATTAAGTAAGAATGGGATTAGAGGCCTGTAATCTAGCTTGAACCATGCTGAGTTTGAAAATGCAAAGTGTATGAACATGCCTTGGTCAAGAACAAAAGTGGATTTTGCCCAACTTTGCAAATTCGATTCTCCCTAACCACAAGGGTGTTTGATGAGTTCTTGGACAATTTTGAAAGCTTGGAATGTGTACTACAATCCATCTTTGTAATGAAAGTTGAAATTCCAAGTGGAAGCATGTGAAAAGTGGCCATTAAGTTGGGCAAAAATCCTGCCTAAAATAGGTCAAAAAATTTCTAAGTTAAGAATGTTTTGCACCCCTATTCCAAAAATTATAACTTCAGCTACAAGCTTCTTTTGAGGAAACTTTGTGAATCAAAGTTGTAGGTTTTGCAATGGAATATAACTTTCATGTTTTGAGTTTTTCTTGAATCCAAATACATCTTGATGAAAAAATGGGACAAAGTTAGGAAAAAATTAGGAAATTTCATAACTTAGAAAATTTTGAAGTTATGAAATTTCTTCATTTCAAACCCTAATTTGTAATTTTTGGTTTCTTGATGAACAAGTTTCATAATTTGACATGTTTTGATGAAAAATGAATCTTGACACTTGATTTTGACCAAAAAGTCAAAGTTTGACTTTTCAGTATACAGTCAAATTTTGATCAGTTGACTGGAAAATTCATCTGTCAATCTTGTGCATTTGGGATCTTTTGAACTTGTTGAATGTGTCAAGACCATGTCATTGAATCCTTAAGTCCCTATGTGAGCTTAGTTTTCCATTGTCTAGGTCAAACAGTCAAAAATTGCCTTTGTGCAGTCAAAACCCTAAAAATGACCATTTTGCCCTTTTGGTGATCTGATCAAATTTCTTGTGGAATTATGATCCAAACTTGATCAAATGGTACATATGAGTTCATAATGTTGATGTGGGTCAAAAATCATGAGGTTTGACTGTCAATTGACTACAGTTGACTTTTTCCCCAATACAGCTGATTTCTAGGTCAACTGTCCAGTTGACTGGGCAAAGATTGGAATCAAGGCTTGAAACTTGGTATGGATAAACTTGTGAGTCCAACATGAAGCATGAAAGTCATATTGGGCATTTTAGGTCAAAACATCTTTGTGCAAACTCAAACCCTAATTTGGGTCAACAGTGCAAGGAGGAGTCTTGAGCAGAGTAAACCCTAACTTGGTCTTGAGCTCTAAAGGTCTTGTGGTGAGAAAATGTTGATGAAATGGGAGGGAAAATTTTTGGGGTACAACAGTTGGTATATGGAAGTTAGGAGTGAATCGAAGGGCTCATTAATTTCCTTGAGTGGGTTTTTTGAAGGCTTTGGGAGTGTCCCAAGGCTGGTATATGGAAGCTAGAGGGTTGAATCGAAAGTCTAGTAACGTATGAAGGGATTTGAGATTTTTTTTGGTGAAGTCAGGATGTGCCAAGTTTTGTGCTTGGTTTTGATTTTTTTGAGAGTTTGAGAGTTTGAGAGTGTTTGAGGATTTTTTCCACACAACAAAAGTTTGGCCCTTAGTTTGCAAAGGGTCTCTCTATTTATAGAGAAAATGTTTGTAGTAACCAGAACCCTAAGATAACATGTTATGGTTGAAAACGAAGAAAAAAAACAAGTTTTATGGATTTTCATAGTTCCCAAGTTCAAGTACAAGGGAGGCCTGATGTCTGCAGGAGATTTACTTATGTTTTTGATGTTACTTGCAATCAGAGATAAAGCTTACAAGGCTCAATGCATTGACAATTTGCATAAAGCCTGCTTTCCTGAAATGGCAATGATAACTTTGTGCCATACATGGAAAGACATTTTGGGCAATACTTTAAACACTTGGGTAATAGCTTAATTAGTTGTGTAAACAAATAGTCATGAAGTGAAATACAAGCAATGAGGCCTGCAAAGCAATATCCTGTAATATGGCCTATGGGTTCTGTCTTCAACTTGAGGCCTTGAATCTAATACTCTGTCTTTTCATTTTGGCCACATAGATCCGACCTTCGACCAAACTCAAAAGCAGACAAAACTAATTGTCTCCAACAATTACATGTTCTTCGAATGGGCCATATTCATCTGAATATACTACTTTGAGTTCTTTCATTTTGATCACATAGATCCAACCTTCGACCAACCTCAACAGCAAATAAAATTATTTGTTTCCAACCATTGCATGTTCTTTGAATGGGCCACCAAATATAATTCCTAATGTAGAAACTATGGGTATTTAAGGGTTTAGAGGTGGAATAGAAGCAAGTATGAAGGAGGTCACTACTTTGTGAATCGAAGCAAGCATGTAGGAGGCCACTGCTTTATAAATTGAAGCAAGCATGTAGGAGGCCATTGCCTTGTGTATTGAAGCAAACATGTAGGAGGCCATTGCCTTGTGAATCGAAGCAAGCTTGTAGGAGGTCATTGCCTTCTGAATTGAAGCAAACATGTAGGAGGCCATTGCCTTGTGAATCGAAGCAAGCCTGTAGAAGGTCATTGCCTTCTGAATCGAAGCAAGCATGTAGGAGGCCATTGCCTTGTGAATCGAAGAAAACCTGTAGGAGGCCATTGTCTTATGAATCGAAGAAAACCTGTAGGAGACCATTGTCTTTTGAATCAAAGCAAGCATGTAGGAGCCCATTGCCTTGTGAATCGAAGCAAACATGTAGGAGGCCATTGTCTTCTGAATCGAAGCAAGTAATGAAGGAAATCATTTCTTAATCGAAGCTTATGAACCAAACTTGCTCGAAGGAAGCCAAATGCCCAATCGAAGCTTATGAACCAAACTTGCTCTTATTTGATTTGATGCTTGAGAGCCCAATATGATCCATGGAAACTGCATGGGGCATTAAAAGTCCAATTTTACTTGTGCAAATTCAAACTCTAGTTTTGAGTCATCAGTATTGAGGAAGTATCTTGAGTTGATCAAACCTTGTGCAGTCTTGACCCAATAGAAATCTTGTGAGAAAATTCTTGAGAAATGAGAGGGTAAATTTTGGGGTACAACACATGTCAATAACAAATTTGGATGTGCATTTCTGGATTTGTCAAATGAGAAATTTAATAAAACAGGACCCTTCATGTTTGCCTCACTCATGATCAAAAACACCATTTTTGTTCAAAACCTATCAAAATATCCTTCCACGCAAATCAATTTGTCTACTTCAAAATAATAGTTCTTTATTTTTTTCACATTAAGAGGGGAAAAAGATGAAGAAATTTAAGATAATTCACATGTATTTCCTTCTTCAATACTTCCATCAATCTGGTTTAAGAGTTGAAAAATAAACATTGCATCCAAAAATACATTTATGGATTCTAGTTGAAGGACATACGTAAGTGTATTTCCAGATTAGTTCAGAACTTAAATTAGTCGACAATTTTTTGAATATTGTTTGTGATTATTTTTCCTTAGATGTGATGCACCCTGATGTTTTCCCCAAACCTATTGTGTCTATAGATGTCAAGTTTGTTGATGTCTAGTTAGATGTTGGCAACTAATTTATAAGTAAATAGGAGTTTGTTGTTCGTGATCATATGATTCAATGGAATCATAGGGAGGCTACCAAATTATGGGTTGGAGTTGTAATCATAATGTAAAATAATGATTCATATAAAAGACTTGTATTTGTGACACTGAGATACAAAAGAAGTGGTAAGTACACAACTCCAATCCAAAAGTTGAAACTAGAAGACACCAGTTCGAGGAAATGTGAGTGTCCTTTTAAGTTGCATGGATATATTTTAGAAGTTAATAAATTGATATTTAATATGATTTATAATACACATAATCATGACATGTGTCACAAGTTAACCGCCCATCCCATTGCATGTTGCCACATGCCTGAAGAGAAGGAAATAGTTTTTCACATGACATTGAACATGGTGCAGCCCAAAATCATACTTGCAACTTTGAAACGTAAAAGACCATAAAGTATCTCAAATATCAAGAAAGTATACAATGTTTGTACTCAAAACAACATGGTGATATTAGAGAATAGAATAAAAATGCAACAGTTGTTGAAACTTCTGGATGATAACCATAACGTATTTAGGTACTGAGTGTGCGAGGATGGAGAAACCATTCGAGATATATTTTAGACTCATCCTAATTCCATAAAGTTGTTAAACATATTTCTCAATATACTCATTATTGATTCAACATATAAGACCAATAAGTACAAAATTCCATTATTGGAAATTGTTGGTGTTACTTTTACTGAAAATGCTTATTACGTTGGGTTTACATGTTTGGAAAGCGAAAAAGAGGACTACATTATTTGAGATTTAGAAGTGTGTCAAACAATGTTGTAGGAAAAATAAAACACGCCAAAGGCCATTAATTATCATTGATTGTGATACCATATTTATGAATTCGGTTGCAAAAGTGTTTCCTACTTTACACATATTACTTTGTAGGAATCACATCACAAAGAATTTGCGAAGCAGACTTATGCCTATGGTAGGGACCAAACAAATAAAGAGAAAATTGAAAAATGGTCAAAGCCAGCATGATACTGAAAAGAATAATGGATGCTTGGAATGCTATAATAAATTCTTCTATGGAAGAGTTATATGTCGATTTTGTTATACTTTTCAAGAAGGTGTGTGAAATATCTGAACTTCTTGAAATATAATAAAAGTATAATTGTATACTAGGTGAATGAAAAAAAATTGTGCTTGGACCAATCATGTTAGACACTTTGGAAATACAACAACTAACCGAGTTGAATCTCCCCATGCTACACTAAAGAACCGGTTGGAAAATAGTAAATATGATTTGTGTAGAGATTGGGACTCTGAACCAAATGATATAAAACAAGCCTAATGAGATACAAATATCATTTTGTCGCAATATTACAGTGTTGTATCACAAATTTAGAGACATTAATCTCTATTCATAGTTGGTCAATAACATATCTCAAGCAGGCTTGAATTTTAATTTTATGAAGCCAAACGGGCTGAAAAAGTAGGTTTCGATTGCTTAAAGTGTGGTTGTACACTTAGGAAGACATATGGTCTACCACATGCTTGTTTAATTTCAAAGAAGGTGAAACTTGATATCCCAATACGAATGGATAAAGTTTGAACTAGCTGGAAAAGGACCAAGTTGGATGATGATTGTATGATGAAGGACGATAAATTGAATATCTCTCTATCTTGATCGAATATGAAGTTATACAAGAGAGATTGTTGAAATCCGATGATAACATGATAATCTACATCAAGAGAAAACGAGGAAGATTTCTTATCCAGAAATTACATATTTGAAACCATTGTCTTAACCGGTAAAAATATATGGTGCTCCTAAGAAGGTCAAACCAACACTGAGCGATAATTCATTAATGCATTCTCCTTCCTATTTTAAACATGTTGACAAACTTATTTTGGATTCTCCAACTTAAAAATCTCAAAAAAAGTGTTTTCAAAGGAGCTCATATTAGCAAACCATCTCTTACACCACCTTTACTAAAAATCCAATAATACGAATAGATGTCGATTTTTATGCACAAATACATTGAACTGATTGTTAATGTTGAGGGTGACTATAACTGCAATTGTCAAACAGTAACATGTGAATCCAAAAATATATTTTCGGATGCACCCCAATTTAAAAAAACTATAACATGGGTTTATTTAGAACTGTACATCCATACCAACCCCATATTGTTAAAAAAAAATATAGCAGGATTTTTTTTTTGAAAATGCATTTTCGAACTTACCCTAATTTTACTAAACAATGCAGGGTGCATCCGAAAGTATGTCTCTGGAATATCCTCTGTGACATGATTGGGTTTCTAAAGTCTATATTGATCTAAAACTTGTATAAATAAACTAGTTAGCACAAACACACAAAGAACATACAAAATGTCTCAGCACGCTTATCTCGCTTTTTTTTTACTTCAACTGAGAGAAGTCCCTTCTTTATTTTAGGTTCTCAAAGATCACTCATCTTGTCGATCTAAAATGAAAACTAGAGAATCTGTATCCAGACAATTGAAGAGTTGTTAAGTTATATTATCGCTCACCCCTTAATTGACAGTGATGGAAGATACAGTTCAACGAGTTTGAGCTGAAGACGAATGAAGATTTAACTATTATGTAGAATACATTTCACTGTTAAGAAATAAAATGTCTGGTCGAGTTGGATGTGAAGATTGCGAGATCGATCAAAAATATTCTAAAGATGTTGAAACGTCATACTTGATGATAAAATGTATTGTTAAATTTATGTTAACGATTATATTTGTGATGCTTGGTTTTTTTATGTATATCATAACAATTATTGAATGTTAATTTATCTCTATTTCTACATTTGTTTCTGATTCATTAGTTTCTAGAAAAATACTTCCACAATTTACACGAAAATACATCTTCGTATCAATTTTGTCATAAATTAAGGTCTAACTTACTTACGAATGGATTGTGTGTGAATTGGAGTTCGTCTGAAAGTATATTTCCGAATTCTAATGATATTTTTAATTTTTTACTAGAGTGGGGGAATAACCCTTAGAATGGAAAGGACAATTCCCGCTTTAACGATTCTACTCACAACACAATTGAGCCAACAAAGATGAATTTAGACTAATAAAACTAGTATATATATATATATATATATATATATATATATATATATATATATATATATATATATATATATATATATATATATATATATATATATATATATATATATATATATATATATATATATATATATATATATATATATATATATATATATATATATATATATATAAATTAAATAAATAGTAAGATATAGTTTAATTGGTCATGGGTAGGGGTGGAAATAGGTCATACCGACTAACAGGGGCATACAGACAAGTCTACACAGGCCAAGGCCAAAGCCAGGCCATATTTTTTTAAAGTAGAAAAGACTTAGGCTTTTTTATAAGCCTATTTAGTTAAATAAGCTAAGCCGCAAACCCTAAAAAAGTCTATAATACCTATCAGACCGATCTATTATTATAAATATGAATAAATTTATTGTTTTTATATTGCATTTTGTATTTTATATTAAAATATAAAAGTAAAGTTTAGTTATCTTGAATAACTTGTGAAAATAAGTTGAAAAATCTTAGGAATAATATCATAAGTTGTTTTCATAAGTTCTCACAAAACTTATGCTACTATGTAAGCTCAAATAAGTCAATGTAAACAAATATTGATTCTAGCATAATTGAATTTGGTAGAATTAATTTTATCAGAATTAAGTTTAGCAAAATTGATTTATGTTTGAATATATTTATGGAAAAATGAGTTGAATAATAAATTTTAGTGTAAAATCACCCAGAACCAATTCTGGAGGCAGAAGCTATAAATTATAGCTTCAAGTCGAATCAATTCTGTAGGTAGAATCCATTCTACTTATGCCTAACCAAACATTTCAAAATCACCCAGAATCAATTCTACATCTATATAATTGCTTTTGATCACTTCAAAAGCAAACCCAAACATGCACTTAGTCTTATTGTACTTTTGATTATGTACTATATTTAAACATTAATTAAATTGCTTATTTACATATGTTCAAATGATATAGATTTTTTAAGTAGACTAATAGACTAATCAGACATTCAAAAAGGTCAGATCCAGGCTGAAAAATAAGTCTATGATAGACCACATGTCAGACTTAGATTTTAAATTTTTAAGCAGACTAGACTCAGACTTGACAAAACCTAATTCGACCCAATCTATTTTCATCCTTAATCACATATGTTTAAAAAATGAGGCTACGGGCTAAAAGATATCCTTCTAGAACTAATATTCATATCAATTTCTTCGATGTTTGTGTGTGAAATCCTTCATAATTTTTTTTTTTTTAAATAACTAGTAAGTCAAAGAGTTAAAGAGTGTGTATTGTATATAAATCATCGTGAATATTTTTGGTCTACCAATGTTAAACTAATAAATATTTAAACTTCAACTAAAATTTCTGAGAAGTTTAAATTCAAATTTCAAGTGAGTTTGTAAGATTTATTTTAAATATGCGTTTATTTTAATTTAATAATAAAACATATGCGATTTTAAAGTGAAATACTCTAACAAAGAAAAGATGAAATATTAGTTAATTATTTTGTATTTTAAAAATTAAATTAAAATATTATTTTAATATTATTTTATTGTTTTTGTAAAAATATACATAATACTCACTTTAAAAGTTTATTATCTCTTCTTTAACTAATAGAATAAAGATATATTTTAAGAAATGAAAAATAAAACTGCTTTTAGAATATAAATAAAATTAAATGTTTTGGTTTCGTTCAGTTAAATATGTAGATATCAAATCATCTAAGTTTTAGAATGTAAGACGAATTAAGAGAATAATACTTTCTAAAGAATCATTTGATAAAAATTGAGAACATTTATAGATTGTCATATATTAAGAACTTGCAATATCTTTTGACAATTGTTCTCAGAAATGACTTTTCTTAAAGAAAATTCTAGAACATCTAAATTCTAGAACATGTAAGACGATGAAATTCATGTAACTCTCCTTTCACCTATTAGCTCCTTATCATATGTGTTTTATTCAAAGGACAAAATTACAAAACTGAGTATAGATATATAATTATGCTTCTACAAACTCCAAATAGATGATAGAACTTCACATCATGCATCGGTCTATATGTTTCTTATATGCTATAGAAAACTTAGATGTATTTACTTAAAAAGAAATTAAGAAATTATGGTTTCAACATTGAACATTTTCCCACACAGTTGCATTCTTGCCAGCCTTATGAAGAATTCCAATCACTTCTTCATTCGTAACATTGCCAGTAACAATAACCTTGTTCAATTGTTTGTCCACGTTGTATGTCTCGATATCTGCAAGGTTACATATATTTTTAGTTGTTATATGTTGTAGATAATAGAGAAAAAAAAAAAATATTTCGTTAAATCTGTTTAATTGATAGTTGCACAAAAGCGGCGGTTACTTGACCAAAGGAAAAAGAAAAAAAAAGAGAATAAAAAATAATCATCTACCTTCAATCTTCTTGATGGCCTTGAGAATTTTCTTGATACACTCATCACAATGTAAACCAACTTTCACCTCCACCACCTGATAACACACAACAATAAAACTTTGATAATTTCCATAGCTGCATAATAAAATTACTAAATAGTTAGTAAGTGAACTTTATATTGATTCTTACATTGGTCATTTTGCGATGCTATATTGCAAGCCTTGAACATGTAAGGAGAAAGTAGGAAGGGTTATGTGGAGAGAATTTCTTGGGAAGAGCAAGACTTAGAACAATATTGGTATAAATAGACAACATTGTAGTGATTAAGTTGGAATATGATTCTTCTTCAACTTTTTGTGTGTGAATAAAAGGTGAAAAGTTATTCCTAAGTAATTGTCCTCCACTTATTATGTAAGGTTGGCAACCACAAAGAATTGGTCACAAAACAAAGTGAATAAAGATGATGAAGAGGAAACAACCTAGCAATCCATTAATATATACCATCATCGAATAAGTTGGTGTCAATAGAGATGTGTCGGTTTATACACGATTGCACCATGCACAAAATGATCAATATACCATTGCAGAACATCCTCTCATTAATTTGTATTTGTTATATTTATTTCCGATATATGTATCACTAAGAGATTTTAATTGTAACCAACCAGTGGCGAAGTCAGAAAAATTATGAAGCCTGGGCAAGTTTCATTGGCTCTTTCAGTGGCTTCATAATTTTCTACCAAGACAGTAGTTGACATATGTCCTCTTTGTTGCCTAATATGGTGCATTTTGAACTAAATCAATGATAACATATGAACCTAATAGCTCAATTTAGAATCAAATTCATTATAAAGAGCCCTATTAGTTTAGAATCAAGTTCATTATAAAGGATCCTTATCTAATGTTATAACTGCAGTTTCACAAGATATGGTTCTGTTAGGAATTGGTATGTATGTTTTAAAGCCCACATTTTCAACCATAGAAGACATAATTTTGAAAATAAAATAAAAATGTCAACATTTTTCTAAAGAAAATTATTGAACCTTTTTCCCATCGACTATAATAATATTGTCAGGTTCTGCAGTTGCAGAAAGATGAAATCCAGTGACGAAGTCAAAAAAATTAAGAAGACTGGACAAGTTTTCACTGGCTCCGGAGCTAGAAAAATTATGTGAAGGGAATACTTTAGTTTTGTCTTTTCTTAGTATACTTGTACCAATGGCGGAGCTGAAAAAATTTAAAACATGTAAATTATAGAAACTTACTTTTCCATTTGAGAGTGAAAAAATACTTTCTCTCTTGAAGTTGGTTGTATTAACCCTAGCTCCCATTGCTCTCTTTGTTGCCTACACCAAACAACAAATCAAAAGTAATTTATCAGAAAACTAATTCATTCATTAGCTAATGCCTTAGTCTATATATACTTTATAGTCTATAACACCAATTATTAACAATCAAAAGAACAAAAATAATTCTCAAACATAGTTAACTCAAAACCAAAGGCCACAAATATGCTATAGAAAAGTGAATAATTTCATTAGTTTACAGTAGTATATATACAGGTTTGATAAACCTAATTTGGAACAAATCAAGGTAACAAATCTCCTATTGATTTTCCACTAATGTAGCTATTAACTTTTGACTACAAACTAGGTAAATAACAGATTTGTAAATCGGCATAATTAAAGGAATTTTAAATCTAATTATTATTATTGATATCCTCCCGCAAGTTGGATAATTTGTAAGAGAGATGCAACTTGGACAGTAAAAAATCAAATCGTGGGCGAAGCAGAGGCTTTGTTAGAATATCAGCAAATTGATCATCAGTAGAGACAAAAGATACACAAAACTTGCCATGTTGAACGTTTTCACGGACAAAGTGATAGGCTAAGGCTATATGTTTCATTCGAGAGTGGAATACAGGATTAGCACTTAGATGTGTGGCACCGAGATTGTCACAGTATATTACCAGATTAGCGGTTGGAGTGTGACCAAGTTCCGTAAATAAGGAAAGGACCCATAGTAGTTCACTGGCTGTGTCAGCCAAGGCTTTATACTATGCTTCTGTGGATGATCGAGCAACCGAACGTTGTTTGCGGGAGCTCCAAGAGATGGGAGTGCTGCCAAGATATAACAAGTAGCCAGTGGTTGAAACATAATCATCTTTGTCACCAGCCCAGTCTGCATCCGAATATGCATGAAAGTTCAGCGGAGCTGTTGCCGAGATGAAGATTCCTTTGTCACACGAGCCTGCCAGATAGCGGAGCACTCTTTTGAGTGCAGACCAATGCACCGTTCTTGGGTTCTGCGTGAACTGTGCAAGTTTGTTGGTGCTGAAGGCGATGTCTGGGCGTGTAAGACTCAAGTATTGAAGACTTCCAACTAGCGTTCGGTACTCAGTTGGGGAAGGTAGAAGATCACCAGAATCCTTGAGTAATGGAATTGTTGCAGACAACGGAGTGGATGCTGGTTTCGCATCTGCCATACCTGATTGATGTAGTAGATCGGTGATATATTTTCTTTGTGAAAGAAACATACCCACAGCGGAAGGAATTACTTTGACACCCAAGAAGTAGTTGAGGCATCCAAGATCTTTCAACGAGAAGCGAGCAGCAAGTGTGGCAATGAGGCTGGATAATTCTACAGAAGAACTCCCAGTGACAATTATATCATCAACATATACTAATAAGTACAAAGTAACACCTGGTTTTTGGTGGATGAATAAAGATGCATCTGCAGTTGAATTAACGAAACCAATGGAGAGCAGAAATACTCGAAGTTCTGTATACCAAGCGCGAGGTGCCTGCTTCAGCCCATAAAGTGCCTTTTTGAGGCGACAAACATGATTAGGGAAGGTTTTGTTGACAAAGCCAGGCGGCTGCACCATAAAGACTTCCTCTTTGAGTGTCCCTTGAAGAAATGCATTATTGACATCAAGCTGACGGATGGACCACCCTTGACGAACTGCAAGTGTTAGAACGATTCGAATAGTCACTAGTTTAACAACGGGGCTGAATGTTTCCGTATAGTCACAACCGGGGCGTTGGTGAAACCCTTTGGCAACTAACCGAGCCTTGTAACAATCAATTGATCCGTCTGGATTCCGTTTGATTCGAAAGACCCATTTACAACCAACCAAATTTTGAGCAGAGGACCTACTTACAAGATCCCAAGTGTGGTTGTGGTGTAAAGCATCAAATTCGGCTTGCATGGCTGAGCGCTAATCAGGATCACGAAGAGCCTGAGTGATGGTGTTGGGTTCAATGGGAGAGGAGGATCAAACGTGTAGGTTGAGCTTTGTAAGAGGTTTGATGATGTTGTTTTTAGACCGGGTGATGATCCCACCAGCATTGGTTTGTTGTCTTGGGTTTGGGTTGATGGGTGGTGGAGAAGGTTGGGGGGAGGGTTGGGAGTTTGAAGGGGAAGTTTGAGTAGTATTGGTGGGTTCATTTGAGGTTGATGTTTGAGCCAAATCTGGTAAGTGGGTGACAGATGGAGTGGTATGGGCAGCGGATAAGTTTTCCGGTGGGTTTAGAGTGGTATTGTCAATAGGTTGAGCTAGGGGCGGTAAAATAGAGAGTTGAAGTGGGCTTGTTTGTGGTTCTGTATGTGAATTAGATTGAGCTACCAGAGAGCTGTATGGGAATTTGGATTCCACGAACTTCACATGGCAAGAGGTATAAATCCTTCCAGTTGTGGGATCGAGACACAAATACGCGTGTTGATCCGCCGAATAACCTACAAAAACACACATAGCAGACTTTGGTGCAAGTTTATGATTAGCATATGGTTTAATCCAGGGAAAACACAAACATCCAAAACATTTTAATTTATGATAATCCGGGCTAATGTGGAGTAATTTGGAATAAGGTGACTTGTACCCAAGAATTGGAGTTGGGAGACGATTTATGAGGTAGGCTGCAGTAGTCATGGCGTGAGGCTAATAGGTGAGGGGCAAGCCCGAATGGTGAAGAAGAGAGAGGCCAGTTTCGGCAATGTGACGATTCCGGCGTTCAGAGATTCCATTGTGTTCAGGTGTATGAGGTGGGGTGGTGTGGTGACTTATACCATGAGTGCTTAAAAATGGACGAAGTCCAATGTATTCACCACCATTATCTGTGTATAAGATTTTTATTTTGTGCTGATAAAAATTTTCAACTAGTGATTTAAATTTGGGAAATATATTTTGGACATCAGATTTGTGTTTTATTAGATATAGCCAGATATAACGAGTAAAATGATCCACAAACATGCAATAGTAACGAAGACCATCAACAGATAAAACAGGAGAAGTCCATACATCTGAAAAAATTATTTCTAATGGATAAGAAGATTTAAGAGTGGATTCATGAAAAGGAAGTTTGTGACTCTTACTAATTTGACATGAATTACAATCGGATTGTGGGAATTTATTTGAACCCAAAGAAAAATGTTGTTGAATAAATTTAAAGATAGAGGATGAGGGGTGCCCAAGCCTATGGTGCCATGATGCAGAGGATTCCGCGCGGACGGTATGGACAGATGGTGGGGAGGTGGGCCAGAGATAAAGTCCATCCACACATGAGCCCTTATGGGTTATTTGGCATGTCTGCAAGTTCTTTACATGAAAAGAGTTTGGCAGGAAAACAACAGCAGAGTCAGTCTGTTTGGTAAGTTTAGAGACAGAAATAATTTGTTGTTTCATGGAAGGAACACACAGAGCATTAGACAAGGATAAATCATGAATTAAAAGTGTTCCAGAATGAGAGATGTTTAAACCTGGACCATTGCCCATGAACAGCGAGTCAGGACCAGTGTACGGATGATGAAGTGCCATATTTGCAAGATCGTTGGTTACATGATGTGTTGCTCCACTATCAACCAAGAAATCAGTATGAGATGGACCAGCAGCTGCAATGTTGGCCTGAGCCAATCCAGTGTGAGCAATAAAGTTCCGAGACGGTGGCGGGATACCAGGATGTTGCTGCTTGAAGAGTTGGCACTGAGATAGAACATGTCCTTTGACATTGCACCACTAACAGCGTCCAAGAAACGGTTTGCGATTGCTGGTGTGTTGATTAGACGATGCAGGGAATTGACCAGACCGAGGCCTGTTGTTATAGTTGGGTCGAGCCTGAGCATTCAAAGCTGTAACCGGGGCAGGAGTTTGTCTCTGAGCAGCAACAATAGAAAGTTCTTGGATGAGAAGTTTCTCAAGGAGATCATCAAAGTTAATTGGGATATCCCTTGCGTTTATTCCATCAATGACTGCTCTGTAGCCGTCGTCGAGACCACGCAAAACATGGTCAGTCATGTCTTCAACCGAAACAGGAGATCCGAGTGAAGCAAGAAGGTCTGCTGTTTGCTTCAGAGAGTGCATATAGGTTGTGATGGATTGGGTACCTTTGGAAGCCATTCGAAGACGCTCTTTGAGTTGCTTGAGATGGCTGCGAGAGGCCTTGGCATATGTGTTTTTGAGAAGAGTCCAAAGACTATGCGAAGTCTTTGTCTGAGACACTAGAGAGGCCACTTCATTGGAGAGAGTGGTGAGGATAGCGCCATAGATAAGGCGATCTTGTCGACGCCATGTTTGATAAGCAGGATTTGTTGTCGTCACTGAGGGTGTTGCAGTGGTAGAGATCGTTGCTGACGGCGCGGGGAAAGATCCATCTGGATATTTTAGGAGATCAAAGCCATCAAGGAAAGCTTCATTGGAGTTTCCAATTAAGATAATTGGTGGGAAGCAGCTTGGTGACACTGCTAAGAGTGATGCACACAAAGGGTTTGGATGTCTCATAGGGGTTGGTGATGTAGTGGGAACTGTCGGAGGCCATGGGAGACGAGGTTGACAGCAGGAATGAGAAACGCCGTTCTGAATTAGAAGGATATGGCTGAATCGTTTCGCTCTGATACCATATAGAAAAGTGAATAATTTCATTAGTTTACAGTAATGTATATATACAGGTTTGATAAACCTAATTTGGAACAAATCAAGGTAACAAATCTCCTATTGATTTTCCACTAATGTAGCTATTAACTTTTGACTACAAACTAGGTAAATAACAGATTTGTAAATCGGCATAATTAAAGGAATTTTAAATCTAATTATTATTATTGATATATGCAACACTTTGTAATCACCATAATCTTCCAATAAGCACCATTCTTCTTTCTCCGTAACCATCTTCACATAACCTTCAAGAATCAACAAAAAAAAATCAACAATCATCAAGTGTGGAAATTCAAGAACTCAATACCAGAAGCACCATCACAAATCAAGGTTCAATTATCAAAAATCCAGTAAAGCAAAAAGAAGATAAAATAAGAAGAATCTCGGTTCATAATTTTTACCAAACACTTGGTGGGTATAACAGGAAACAAAAAATTTGGCACCAATTCTCTGTCAATTCGTCAACCACAACTTGCAACAACAACAAATAACAACAATGTTGTAGCGAGAATTGAACTGAAACAGAAGCAAAAAGAAGAAAGAACCGGCAGAGGCATTTTATCGAACACTTTATGAGCAGGATCAAAAGCTGTGTTTTATTCTCCTCATCACTTCATCAGGGATTGTACTCATTAAATTTATCGTTATGTATGTTATCTATTTAGTTCACAACCAAATTTGCATAGAAAATAACTCAGAATCATAAGTTATAGCATACCCGTAAGTGTGTCAAAACTGTAAAATAGCTTACCAAAACACCATAGCTTAAAACTAAAATCTGAAAATTCAGAACATCAAACCTGTGCCGATATTTGAGTTTGAGAATCATTTCCAAAATAAGCACGTTTTGACACTTTTCCTTTTCGCGATAAGCAATTTTCCACGGTTTGAACCTGCTGCGTTTCACGTTTTCGTTTTTGTTCCTGTTTCCATTTTCCACGATTCGAACAAAAGTTGTTCCGCTTGAGAGGAAAAAGTGCATAAAAAAATAATCGCTTTCCTTACACGTTTTTTCGTTGGCTACAATGGGATGGTGAAGCGTGACGGAGGAGCCTGGGCAGCTTCCCTATCTGGCCGGACGCTGGTCAACAAAATTATGGACGGCTAGGAACGATACGACTTTTTGAAACTCTAGCATGATAGGAGATTTCTTAGTTTAATGTCTAGTGGTGAGTTTAAGTTTATTATGAATGAAAAAATAAATAAATATATAAAATATATGATTTTTATACTAAGATATTGGAGGGAGATGTGACATTTCTTTCTATTATTATTAAGGTATGGGTCACCTTTCTTTATAAACCTAACATTTTCTTTATTCCTAGTCGATGTGGGACTATGCACAACTTTCACAATTGAAACCCAACCTTAAGGTTTTGGGTTTATAAAGAGAGGTGATCCATACCGCCACTACTACAAAAAAGGGAAAAGACAGCGCTTTTTTAGGCTTTTAATAGCGTTTTAAAGCACTGAATAAAGCAGCGTTGCTAAAAGAAAAGACAGCGCTTTTTTTCAATGTAAAAGCGCTTTCTTATGCCCACTTTAGACAACGCTTTTAGAATAGACAGCACTTTTTTATATACCCCTTTAGCAGCGCTTTTGCTTTAGACAGCGCTTTGTTATTTTTTAAGTTAGGCTTTAGACAGCGCTTTCCTTTAAAAGTGTTGTCTATTCCTCCACTTTAGACATCGCTTTCACACTTTAGGCAGCGCTTTTTTTTTAGTTTTTACAGCGCTTTTCTCCTAAAGCGCTGTCTATTGTTCACGATTTTTTTTATAATAAATTATCTATTTTGACTTACAAAAGCGCTGTCCAATATATATAATGCATTTTAATCAGAATTTTAACCATATTTGAACCAGGTTTTCACCATATTATGCACCCTATTTGGTAGCTTCATTCCAATAAAATATGCATATATAAAAATTACACACATATATAAATTGATGATATATACAACAACAATTACAAAATTTATGATAAAAGTTAAAATTCTACAAGTTAAAATGCCTAAAATTCAAAATTGATGTTACATCTGTACATCTTTCTATCTTCGAGAATTCTCATGAAACAACAACAACATGAATATCTTAGCTCTATCTTCTACACATGCACCTATAAACCTGAAAAAAAAAACAAATGATCGAAATTCATAACATGATAATATTAACGTTGCACTTTATTCGAATTTAATTTATACTCAAAACTCGAAAGTTCTCATCAAAGGAAATAAGACAATATATCTTAGCTTATAAAATTCTCAACCCGATAATAAATTGACATCATTCCTCCATAAGTTCATCCAATTGATCTTTTGAGTAATGTGCACAATTGAATTCCTCAAGGTACTACATATATAATAATATAATAGTATGCTATTTAGTTAAAACAATATGTATGTTTATGAGAAACACAAAATATGAAAATAGTATGTAATTCCTAAGTTAGAAATCCATACCGTGGATGGAATCTCTAATCGATCCAAAAGAATAGTTTATTTCATAAACCTCAACATAAAATAGCCGCAATCTATACCGTTACACTGGCGAGGACACTACACATGGAAAGATAATACGAATATATATCAGGATATACCCCTTAAATTATTTTATCAAGTATCATCACTAATGTAATCAAAACTGAATATCTCTTTGTGAAAATATATCTCCACTCTGATCCATGTAACGTTGTTGGCTCTACTTTTTGGCACTTGAATATCTCTTTGGGAGAGAAAAGCTAGTAGAACGCTATAATAAAATATAAACGACTGTTTATAACAATCTCACATAGAAACATAAACATAAACACAAATCCAGTTATGTTGACCATAAACTTAAACATAAACATAAACATAAACTAGAATATCTCTTTGGGAGCGAAAAACTTACGTGTCAATCATCTGTTTCAAATCTGGATATGTTGACCAATCATTGTATAATGAATCCAGATAATACACAGTTTCTCTCATAGGATTAATCGTAACCAATAACCAGTGTCCACTGGAAGATTAAACAAAGATTAAACAATGGCCAAAAACGGAAAATTATAATAGATCAAGTTAGGATGAAAATCTAACCCGTTGCCAGTATTATATGGCAAAAAGAAAAACTTCTCAGTATCTTTGCTGGCCACGAATAAACCTAGTACATATGCTATGGCATCATCTGGTCTCGTTACAATTAACCCTGAATTGACAGTGTTGGGAGCTAAGAAGCCAAATCTTGCTTCTAATCCACGCGGGCGCACAATGTTGTCATACATAAACCTTAAATTAAAATATCATTAACATTATACTATATTCATTGAAATGAGGGATTAAATTGTTCATCTAATTAAACAAAGTTGATCGGAGTATACCTCATGTATATACCGATAACACCAAGGCCTAATTCCAAATGTCTAAAAACTTGCTCCATATCCTCTCTACCAATTGCTTCAAGGTATTCAAAACCAAAGATGTCTGCACTCATAGGTATAAGGCGGGTACCACCATCCGGAATATCTGTAATTCCTAAATATGTCCGAAGGCATGACCTGAACTGAAAAGTAGTTTTTTTGCTAGCCACGGTCTTCTTAGCAACATTCTTTTTTTGTGTGGAAATATTGCTAATTTCAGGTGCCTTATCCCTACTGACTTGTGTTAGAACAAAGTTTGAATTTACTACCCTAAGTTAAAGTTTTGATGATAACAAAATGCTAGATTAAATAAATTGTATAATTCATATGAGACATATATGCTACCTAAAAATTATATTATGCATTTACAGAAACTCTGATGGATATCAACATAAGAATGTCAACATCAGCATCAGTAGATGAAATATCATATGCCAGCATCAGAAGATGAAATATCATATGCCAGGATCAGAAGATCAAAGCATGTGCTTACGCTGAAGCTTGATGAACAGATCTGCGCGTAACATACTCTAACTCTGATCAAGACCAAAACAATATCATCAGCACCTAGTAGCGTCAGAATAAGCCAAAGCCAACAACACGCTTAATTGACAACGGTACTGTGCATTCAAGACACTTTATTACCAACGGCTGTATTCCAAGACAAAGATCTTCTCAATATGGAAAGAACGTAATGGGCATTGAAATGGAATAATTGACTACAACGTATCTTTTCCAAGGCTATATAAACAAGTCAGTGAGAAATGAATTGGTTAATGCTCTACAACTCTTTACACGCAAAAAGGCAAATCATCTTCATCCTCACTTATACAACTTGCTATATCTCTCAAATTGCTTACTCTTTAGATATAGCATCTTAGTTCACCTAAGCTTAATTTTGTGTATTATCACAGTTATGATATAAAGTTTTTGTAGAAAACATTCAACACACAGTATTCATTTATCTGTAAGAAAGAATTTCCTTGAGAAACGGGTTTGTGGTTTAGACTCAAGAAGGCTTTAGCAGTTGTTAAAGCAGTTGTAATATTCAGTTGAATATAGTGGATTAAGACCTCGTTGGAGAGAGGCGAAATCACCTTGACGGGTGGACTGGAGTAGTTTGAGATCAAACGAACCAGGATAAAAATAATGTGTTATCTGCATTTGATTTCAAGTTTTACAATTCAACCCCCTTTCTTGTGTTTTTCACTTCTTTAACTTGTGCAGTCTCTTTAGCATGAATCTAGTTATCATATAATTAGTTAGGGGAAGTATAAAATCACAAATTAGCATTTCTCATAGCATAAATGTCATATAATTGTGTTGTACCTCAATTGATGCAATTGACTCGGTCTCCCGCCTAATCCCCTTATCTTTTGGAATGGATTTTATTGGAGTCTAACATTACCATGTAAACAAAATGTAAGTATAACTTCCTTAAAAAATTTAAATAGTAAACAATTTTAAGCATACCTCATTATCTACGCAAACGAGGCTTGACGGCTATGTAACAAACGATCCTATTGCATATGCCACCAATGTTGCATCCGCCACATCGTCAGGTAGTGGTAACAACGCACCCCCCTCTAAAACGACATCGACCGATAATTTCAAAAATCCATCTGGGAGAGGTCTATGGTGAAGCATTTCTTCCGAAGTATTATACAATTTTCACTTGCCAACCATCTGATAAGTCGGTGCTGACAAATAGAGTTGACACCGGGAAATTCCCTATAATTTAATAAATATGGTTATATAATTAATAAATATGGTTATATAATTAATAAATGTAGTTTTATAATTTATAAAGATGGTATATAATTACCTCGGGAATATTTTGTCCAAAGTTACCATTGATATTATCTTTGTCACTAGTATCTGTAAAACCTATAGCTTGATCGATTTCCTTTTCCTTTCTCAGCTCATATACTTCTTGTTGTAACTTTTCCAACTTCTCCTGAAGTTCTTTATTGCTTGGAGCTTTTGTATTTGATTTTTTTTCAAGGATGTTGGAGTGATCCCAAGTCCCTTACCCCTCATCCGACCAGAATACTCACGAATATCTAATGCTCGTGAGAGTATTCTCCTGCAATCATTATCTTCATCTGGAGGTATAGACTGGGAAAGAGTCTCCTGAAACTCATATAAATATTGTAATTAAAGAATGATATGTTAATAAAAGAATGATATAATTAAATAAATAAAAGTATGATGTAATTAAATAAATAATGTTATACTTACACATCTCTCAAAAATTTGTTGAACTTTTTCTTCAACAGCTCCATCCTTACACACACGGGCTTCCTTCCACAAAATATGTTCCGAAAGAGATGTTTCAGAACTATTCTCCTTTGTTAGCTACACATTAAGCCAAATAACATGATCAAATATAAGCGTGCATATATTATAGATACTTTTCAATTTATAGATACTTACAATAGATTGTTGTAAGCCTGCATATCCCATACGGCCTTTTCTGTATGGATATGTTGGACTTGATGCTCGTTGTCGATTTACGACACTTAAACTCTCAAATTTTTGGGTATTTCTTTTGGATTTAAAAGTTTCCCATTCTTCAGCTGTAACCAAATCTGCATATTTCTTTGGAAGCTCTACATCAACAAAATTTTATCCGCATCCCTAAGAAACTTGTTTGACAAGAAAGCTCTAAGCCATCTATGTAGTTTCTCGACCAATTTAAGAATATAATCTCTCCTGGTATCCTCAATGATGAACGATCTCTACGAAAATCATACACAAAGTGTGTTAGTATAAGTAATTTAAAGACATAATCGTCATTAAAAACAATTAACATCACATATGGTACCTGTATCTCACTCCATATTTTATCTTTAGCATCGTCCAACACTCTTGCTCTCCAATCTTCACATGTAATTGGAATTTCTCTCCTTACCATCGAACCGAGATAACTCGTAAAAATTGAACCGTTAGGCTCAATTAGTTGGCCTTCTTGACTCCAATGCACATCATACTTTATGCCTTGGTCTCTATCCCGAATTATTCTCTTCGTTATTGTTATTCCTCGTCTATATTCCATTTCTGTTTTACTAACGGCCTTATCTCCATCATGCACAGAATTATCATGTGGGTGATCGTCGTTAGTAGCCATCTAACCTGTAATAAACATAAACATAAACCCAATATAAAATTCCATAGTCATTTAAATATATATAAAATGACAATGCCAAAAATTAACAAGTAATTGTGTTTCTTAATTGATCGATACAGATATAATTTGAACTTGACTTGCCAAAGAAAGAAAAGGGGATATTGGTGTCGACGGCGGATGATACGGCTTTGATGTTCTTCGAATCGGTGATGGTCTTCGACTAACTACACCAATACAAAGGGATCATCAAAAACAAGTTGTATATATATAGGTTAAAAATACTAGTAAAAAAATACTAGTTCATGGAAAATATAAACATGATAAACAATTCAGAAACTAATTAAAATAACAAAAAAATCCATCATATATATCATCTTTTTTATTCCAAAACAAAGAACCAAAAGAAAATGCAATAATGCTAAATGCCAAAAATGTTGTTGTTATATATCAAACCCTACCAAGAACCCAAAAATCAAAATGCATACATATAACTCAGTTTATACATCAATAGGAGGATAATGTATTAGATGTTAACATAGTACATTATCAATAGGAGGATAACTCAGTTTGGACATCAATGGAGATAAAGACATGTTCAAGAAAGAACCTACCTTGAGAACCGGCCGGTGTGGGTGGAGGAAAACCGAGATAGACGGTGGAGGATGGAGGGGGCTGGTACGACGACGAAGGATTTACTGTTTCGGTTCAAGGAGGGAAAGGGTTACGCTTTCTGTTCAAGGAGGGAAAAGGTTACGCTTTCTGTTCGTGAATTTGTGAATACACTGATTCTATTTTTTTAGTTTTCATTTATATGACTTTAGACAGCGCTTTTTAAAAGCGTTGGCTAATATGGACCTATAGCAGCACTTTTGAAAAGCGCTGGCTAATAGGGTCCTTTAGCAGCGCTTTTATGATATTTTTTTTTTAATTTTTTATGACTTTAGACAGCGCTTTCTTAAAGCGCTGTCTAAAGTGGACCTTTACCAGCGCTTTTGATAAAGCGCTTTCTAAAGCAATATTTTAGCATCGCTTTTTAAAAGCGTTGTCTAAGGTCATATTTTTAGCAGTGCTTTTACTAACTATTTTATACAGTTTCCGTGTTTTTTTTAAAATTCACTTATAACAGTGCTTTTGTATAAAAGCGCTGTCTAATGTGCACTGTTAAAAATCACTTTTGGCGTAGTGCGCCTTAAGGTTTTGGGTTTATAAAGAGAGGTGACCCATACTGCCTTAAGGTTTTTGGTGGATATGTGGCGTTAAGGTCTCTTGTAACTATGAACGTTTGTCCCATTGACACTTCTGGACCTCGCTCCTCAGACTTCCCCAATAAATGATATCAGAGTCTGGTTGATTCAGTGGAGGAGCGGAAGTGGATCCAAGTGTGAATCAAGGCTAGTGAAGCTCCCTAGTCGTCCCCAACAAAGTTTTACTCAATTCGTACTCTATTTCTATGTTTAGTTTCACATTTGAAACAAACAAAATTGATTTTAAATGTGTATAATTAATTTGACATGTTTGGTTTCTCACAAATAGAATATACTTTATACAAATGATTTTACTTGAAACTAGAATTTATACATTTTAAATATAAATGTCACTAAAATATATTAGTCAACTCAATTTTAAATAAATTTATTCAAATATAAATAAGTTTACATTCTATTCACTTTTATTGAAAATCAATTTTATAAAATTAATTTTCTTCTTCACATAACTAAAAACACGCTAAGAATCATAACTCAAACTAAATATTGTTTGGTTAGTACTACTAAATATTATTGTGAATTTGGTCAAATATATTGATAATTAGCATAGTGTAATTGTTTTGGACTGGCTCGACAGTTAGAATGGGGCCAATCTAATCTTCTCTTTTGGTACGACCCATACGACCATGGCTCGGATCTCCCCCGCTCTCCGTCGGACACCATCGATCGTTTATCCTCTTGTACTGGCACTGACCTACGATGATTGACGAGCACCTCTCAGTCTGTCCGACCTCAAGTCGCCCAGACAACCAGGAACCGACCAGACTGCTGTCAGTAACCTACCTTCTCCTCGGATTTAACGGCTAGTTACGGGCACACCTGCCCGATATGACAAAGTCTTGACAGTTACTTATTTTTACCGACCCACATATCTAGGTCTAAAAATAGGAACCAATGATCATGCGCCAGAGGCATTATATAAACCCTCACACTTGTGAGGGTCAGATATCGAATATTCACGATTCACCATAAAACTCTAATACTTTACTTGTATCTCTTTACTCTCACATTTACTTGATCGTCGGAGTGTCTTATAGATATAACTCTTTTTTTCCTCCTCGACATTTCAGTCTGGCAGAAGATCATCATCCAACCACTTTACAGATTCTAATCAACTGTTAAGATCAATAATACTAGACATTTGTGACCTCAAAAATATGGATTGATAATAGCTTCAAATGAACCATACAACAAGAGGGTAACAAATCAAAGAACTAACTAGCAAACTTCAATCCCACGTTTAACTTTTTTACTTTGCATGTTTTGAAGACTATCTTATAATAAAATACTCACATAATATCTTTTTTTCTACACCCAATAGCAACGTTTCATTCCATCGTCGACATACACAAACCTACATTAAATTCAGTGCCGTTAACACGCAAAGTACACATCCCCCATTATTTACGTAAAACCATTGGCAATGACATGTCACATTTCCAAACCTACCTAAAAAAACCACAACACCCAATAAAACCTCACCACGTGTCAACCTATTTTTCCTTCCATTGAGGTATCAGATCCCAATTCCCAACACAACATTAGTTGTCACTCCTAGATTTTCTCCATCTCGATTCTCTCTCTTTCCTCTCTTCAAAGTTTCAATTATTCTTCCAAAATCAAAACAATGGGAAACGCTCTCAGATTCCTCTACGGTCATTGTTGCAAACCAACAACTTCTGATGATCCACAATCACTTGGTCCACACGGTGTTACTTCTTCCACCGTTGGTCTTTCAGCTCTCGCCCATGATCTCTTTCACTTCGAAAACACCTCCCAGGTACATGTAACCTATCATCTTCCTTAAAACATCTTCAATTATGTTCAATTTTACCTTAAATTTTGTTTTTTTAGGTTCCGGAAGGACTAAGCAAACATGTCGTGTCTTCGAAAAAAGCTCAAGCTAATTGGTACGTATATAGTTTAGTCATCATCATGTTATTCATATGGTAGTTAAATTGATTACTATGAAAAGAGATTATAAATTTGTATGCTGTTTTTGAATTAGGTTTAGAAAGTTAGTGGATGCTTGGAAAGATGCAAAACCTCCACCTAGAACACCTGAAGAAGCAGCTAGGCTTGTTATTCTTACTTTGAAAGGCCATAAAAAAGCAGATGTTGAGGTTTTCATGTACTTCCAAACTTCAATTCTACTTAATTAATTTGTTTATCAGTTAAAATGATGAAGGTGTTAACTCGGGTTTGTTGATCCGCGCATTCACACAATCACATGGTCCAGGTTTCAAATTTGCATTTGAAATCGTGGAATTGCTGACTATGTGAATGCGTGGAATTAGTGACTGCGATAAATCCAAATTTGTGATGATATTGTAGAAACATATCTCATTGCATATGAATTTTATGTTGCCTGGTTTATAGGGTTTGTTGACTTTCTATGGTCTTCCATTACCACATACCCTTGTTGAAGTAACTGCTCAACCTCCTACATCTTTGCCTCATGGAGTCAAATATGAAATGCACACCTTGCCGGTAAGAATTAAACTACTATCACATAGGGTCAGATTTGTCTTTAAGGACGAGCAAAAATCGGGTCTAAAATTTGACACGATTAAATTGTGACTAAATAAGATCTCATAAAATATTTGTCACAGTTAAATCATGGAAAAATAAGATTTCTATTTGTTTTGTCATAGTTAAACTGTGACTAACCTACACAGAATCTCTAGAAAACTTAAAAGACACCTCTGCATAGAGTAAATCATCAATTTCGTCTCTAAAACTCTTGAATTTGAACAGTTTTGGTTTCTAAGATACACAGAATTCTAAAATGATTTTAGAGATTATGAGCTTTTTCATAGCATTAGCCCTTCTATGAGACAAAATTGATTGATCTAAATGAGCTTGTTTGTGATCTATGATTTTCAATCTCAAAACTTATCCTATACATATATAATTTCAAATACTAAAATGATGATTCAATCTTGTTAAGTTGTAAGCATAGATATAGATATAGTAATGATGAACATGTGGTAGTTGACATGATTCATGTTTTCACAATTGGACTAGGTTGATGCAAAAGCAGTGGCTGATGGTGATACTGTAACAGTTTATGTTAGCACAGCAGACCCTAGAGAGTCATCAGTTCTCCCTCGCAATGTTCATGAAGCAGCCTTGCATCGATCAGAAGCTCGTAATAGAAGAGACTATGAAGAGGCGGATGCATTTCACAAACAGATTATTGATGCAGGATACAGGTTGGTTTATAGTTCTTCCTAATTCTCAATGTCTTTGTTTCTGAGATCAAATTCTACATTATTTTTATTTTGATTGTTTTCTTGTTTAGGATGATTCCATTTGAAAATGATGAAATCCTAGCTAAAAAGTATCGGATTCGACTAAGGTAATTATCAAACAAAAACACTAGTATTGATCAATTCTTGCATACAGTTTACGTCTATAGTAGTATTGAATATTGATGAACTCTAGAAATTAAACAGAGGAATCGATGCGCCCGAAAGCGCAATGCCATATGGAAAAGAAGCGAAAATCGAACTGACAGAGATTCTTCAAGGAAAGTCTTTGAGGGTTCTTGTTTACGGAGAAGATCGGTATCAGCGTTGTGTAGGTGACATCTATTGCAATAACATTTTTGTACAGGTATTCATTTCATACATTTTAACTCTTTGCATCTTATCACTTTCAAAGTTTTCTCATGTTGATTTTCTTTTATGATTAGGAACTTATGCTAAAGAAAGGCTTAGCATGGCATTATACTGCCTACGACAAACGACCGGAACTAGAAACGGTAAGTGCTAATTATGTGTCTTGAAATGTGTTAAGACACTTTAAAACATATGTAGCGTGTGTTTGGTTTTGCAGTGAAAAATATGATACTTTATATCCAAGATTTACTATGTTACTGCATCGGATATCTTGAACGGTTTTTCAAATGTGCATCGAGTTTTCTTCATTTTTTAAAGCTATATATATATATATATATATCCTAACTTTCTTATGTTCTTACACTAGTGGGAGACAGAAGCCAGATCAAAGCGAGTAGGATTATGGGCTTCAAGAAATCCTGAGAAGCCATGGGAATGGAGGAAGAACAAACGAGGCGGTAATTAACATCGCCTAAAATCACACCAGCAAAGACGGTGTTGAAGTAATTGATGCATTGATGAGCACAGACTGAAATAATGTTGAACTAATTAATGGCTAATTGAAAGAAAATGCAAATGCTTTGTACATCATCATTCTTCAATATGTTTATACAAAATCAGTATTTGAAGTTAATATTTTATAGAAGGGAAAGATATTAAAAATTCATAGGGTGTGAACTGTGAAGGTGTTGTTGGCTTATAATGCTGAGTGCCATGTGCAAAACACAATAAAGGATTACAAAATTGTCTTCTGTGAGTATAAAACATTCAAGTTATCAGATACAATTGCATCAATAATTTTACAATTAGAGCATATAAAAAATGTAGTTGCTAGTTACAAGCCAGAGGCAAAATTTTATGGTTATACAATAAAATATGCCTTTGAATTTGAATTATATATATGATGATGATTCACAACTCCTTCCATTTATCCATTGTTCTGTATGATTTACCCCAAATTCATAAACAATGAGCTTGCGTTAATAATATTTTTCAATTTTATTCTCTAAACTAAAAGTTGTTAATCTTCTTTTTGTACTCCATTTATTCCAAATTATTGTTAGTGCGTGAGAGTGAGGAGAGAAAGAGAGAAAAATAAAGGAAATAAGGATTTGTATAATTCAAGTGTACAAAATAATGATACACACTATGACTATTTATATACAATCTTAATTGGGTTTGGGTTAACACAACTTGAATTATATTAAATATTAAATCTAATCAAATATAATCTAATCTAATTTAATATTTCAACACACCTCCATAATCCAAGTTGTCGAACATCTTCAAAAATAGTCAATCTGAACTATTCCTAATTTCTTTCTCAAGAAGTGAAACCTTGCTTCAATATGTTTACTTCTTCCATATAGAATTGGATTCTTCGCCAGATTTATGACTGACTTGTTGTCGATTTACAATATTAGAGGTTTCTTCACTTCGACAGTCATTTCTTCAAGTACAGATCTGATCCAAATTGCTTGACATCCAGCATAGGATTCTGCTATATATTCAGCTTCACACGATGACAATGGCACCACAGGTTGTTTCTTGGAACACCATGAGATTGGAGCACCAAATACTTGAAAAAAATATCCAGTTGTGCTTCTTCGATCTTCCTTATCTCCACACTAATCAGCATCTGAAAAACAATTAACTATTGTTTCTTTGCCTTCAGAATCTCGTCGAAATAGTATTCCATAATTTATTGAACCTTTCAGATATCGAAGGATTCTTCTTACAGCCTTCATATGTGACACTCTTGGTTCGCCCATATATCTGCTTACTAATCTGACTGCGAAACCTATATCAGGTCGACTGTTGCACATATACCTCAGAGATCCCACAATTTGCTTAAACAAAGTTGCATCGACTTTGTCTTCCTCTCCATTATTTTCCAACTTCACATTTGGTTCGACAGATGAGGATGCAGGATTCGAATCATCCGTTCTAAATCTCTTGAGTATCTCTTTGACACACTTTCTTTGATGTAGCACCATACCTTGCTTCGACATTTGAAATTCTATGCCTAAAAAATAAGACAATTTCCCTAGATCCGACATTTCAAATTCCTTCGTCATCAGCTCTTTGGACTTCGGCAGGTTCTCCAAACTATTTCCAGTTACTAGCAAGTCATCAACATACAAGCAGATGATTGTTATATCTTATGCTACAACCTGAACATAGACACCATACTCTGATTTTCATTTGACAAATCCTAATTCGACTAAGTATGAGTCGATCTTCTTGTTCATGCCTTAGGTGCCTGCTTGAGGCCATAAAGCGCTTTGTGCAATCTATATACTTTACTCGCTTCCTTCTGAATCACAAACCCAGGAGGAGGTTGTGTGACATAAACTTCTTCGTCTAAAAGATCATTTAGAAATTCTGATTTCACATCTAGATGGAATGTTGACCAGCCTTGGTTGCATGCCAATGATACTACTAGTCGAACAGTCCCTAATCTTGGTACTGGAGCAAATACTTCAGAGTAGTCAAGTCCTTCTCTTTGAAGAAAACCTCGAGCTACTAATCTTTCTTTATGTCTTGCTATTGACTCATTTGTATTGTGTTTCAACTTGAACACCCATTTTACTTTGATAGCTTTTGTATGTGCTGGCAATTCGAATAACTCCCATGTGTTATTTCTTTCGATTTCCTGTAACTCTTCGATCATAGCTAACTTCCACTTGTTAATCTTCAAAGCTTCGCTATAGTTGATTGGTTCAGCACCTGCAAGTAAAGCAAAATGAACTAATTCTCCATCTGATGTGATTTCATCATCACCCACCACTTCATAATCATGAAGTCTTGTTGGAAGAACTCTATTTCTTTGAGGTCTTTGGCTTGTTTCAGCCACAACCTCTTCGACTTCGACGGGAGTGTCAGCAACCGCTTCTTCTTCGACTTCGACTGGATTCTCGACAATTCCTTCGACCTCTACTTCATTAGTTTCTTCGTCGAAATCAAAGTTCATTAATGATTTGTTAATTGAATTGCTAGAATTCCAATCCCAAGCAGAATTTTCATTAATCACAATATCTCAACTCAACACAATCTTCTCATTAACTGGATTGAATAGTCTGTATGCACCAGTTTTATGATATCTTACCAGAATCATAGATTCACTCTTATCATCAAGCTTCCTTCTTCTTACATCAGGAACATGCTTGTAACACATAGAGTCGAACACCTTCAAGTGACTTACTGGTGGTCGCTTGCCACTCCACACTTATTCAGGAACCCTGTTCTTCAATATCTTAGTAGGACACCTATTCAAAATATAAACTGCAATCAAAATAGCTTCTCCCCATAAAGATTTTGGAAAATTCTTTTGCTTCAGCATGCATTTTGTCATATCTAATATGGTTATATTTCTTCTTTCAGCAATTCCATTATGTTGAGGTGTGTAAGGAGCAGTTACCTCATGATAAACACCATGTTTTGCACAGAAATCTTCAAACATCTTGGATGTGTATTCGCCACCTTCATTTGTTCGTATAACTTTGATCTTCTTCTCACTCTGGTTTTCGACAAGTATCTTGAATCTCTTAAAGATTTCGAATACTTTGTCCTTTCGTTTGATCACATAGATCCACAGCTTTCGACTAAACTCATCGACAAATGAAACAAAATATATGTTTCCACCAATTGTATATTCTCCGAATGGACCACATACATATGAATGTACCACTTCAAGAATGCAGGATAATCTCATTGACATAGTCGAAATGAAAGAATTTCTGGATTGCTTTCCCACTAAACAACCTTCACAAAAATTTCCAGGCATCTCAAGGCTTGGAATACCAGTAACCATATCTTGAGTAATCAATTGATTAAGTGATCAAAAATTTAAATGTCTAAACCTCAAATGTCAAAACCAACTATCCTTGTGTTCGACAACAGTTTTCAAGCATTGAACTTCTGTCGAACTGATCATGGTCTTAAATGTCCTATTCTTCGACGATGGAGATTTTAAGACCAAATTGTTCTTTGTGTCGAACAATTTCAAAAATCCATCTTTCATGACAACTGAGAAACCTCTTTCGACTAGTTGTCCAACACTTAGCAAGTTGCATTTCATTCCAGGTACATATAGCACATCTTTGATCATAGCTTTCCCTCCATTACTCATTTAAAGACTATGTTGCCAGCATCTTCTGCTTGCAACAAACTATTATCAGCATGTTTTACCTTGCTCTTCTTCGACTCGTCAAAATCTGTCAACCACTCCTTTCGACCAGTCATGTGGTTCGAGCAGCCTGAGTCGAGAAACCAGATATTAGATTCAACATGATTATCTGCAACTACAGCCATAACCATCATACCACCTTCAGAATCATCTGAATCTTGGTGTGCAAGGTTCGCTCCTTCGTCCTTGCCTTTCGATCCCTTATCTTTTTTGTACCAATAATTCTTGGTCAAGTGTCCCCACTTTTCACAGTTATAAAATTGCATACGTTTCTTATCTTCTTTTTCCTTTTGATAGTTTCCTCCTCCCCTTTTCAAGGATTCAGAAGATCTATCTTCGACCTTATTCTTATGGAGATTCGACCAAGACTTCTTGCCACGAGTCTTGTCGAACTTGCCTTTGAATTTGTTGGAACCACCATATTTTTTCCATGATTGAGCTTGCAGTGCCTGTATTGAGTCCTGAACTCCTTTCCTTTCGACAATCTTCATCTCATGCGCCTTCAACGAACCAACCAAATCTTCCACTTTAGTGGTTTCAAGATTGTTGGATTCTTGAATAGATACGATAACATGATCAAAGTGAGAGGTCAACATTTTCATTACCTTCTCAATTATCATCTTATCAGTAATGGTTTCACCACAACCCTTCATGAGATGGACGAGTTTCTAAACCTTCGACACATATTTTGTCTTTTTCATTTTCTCCCATCGACAACAACTCATATTATCGACGCAAGATTTATAATTTGACAATCTTGACTTTCTCACCTCATTCGAAATACTTTACCAGAATATCCCATGCCTCATTCGCTGTTTCAGCATGAGAGATTATGTCGAAGTTAGCAGCATCGACAGCCGTTTGAATGGAATAAGCAGCCTTGCAATCTTTCTTCTTGACTTCGTTGTGGGCTTTTTTCTGTTTGTCGATTACATTTGCAGCCAACGCAGAAACGTCGTCGATAACCACTTCTAGGCTTTCATGGAAGCCAAATAAGGATTGCATATATTTTTTTTCATCGGATCCAATTTTTGCCGTCAAGCATTGGAAGAGAATTCGGAATGCCCTTATCACTAGCCATCTTCGCAGCGGTTAATTTACTTGCCCTAGAAAAACAATCTCTGACGTAAAATTCTTAAAAACTTGATCAAGAACAATAACCGGAAGCTTTGGATATAAATTTGTTAGTGCGTGAGACACTTTTAGTGAGGAGAGAAAGAGAATAATAAAGGAAATAAAGATTTGTATTATTCAAGTGTACAAAATAATGATATACACTATAACTATTTATATACAACCCTAATTGGACTTGGGTTAACACAACTTGAATTATATTAAATATTAAATCTATTCTAATCTAATCTAATTTAATATTTCAAGAATTATAACTCACTCTGTAAAAAAAAATTATTTCTAAAATATTGTAAAGTTATACATAATTTCTCTTGCGGATACAAGATTAATTGTATTTCTTATTTTAGGTGTGTTGAGACATGATTAGAATACATGATTGATATGCAAATCCAAAAAAAGATTGGCATTTAAAAAATGAATTTAAAGATAGTTAAAATGATTTTACACATACAATCAATTAAAATTTTTATAATTGCCATATCATTTTAGTATTTTAAAAATAAAAATATAATTTATTGTAATATATATCTCTTATTGATCTTATTTGTTGACCGTGTAAAGATATTTTACACCGTGTAAAGATATTTTACACAAGTGTATTTCCTTTTTATCTTAAAAAAATATAGTTTCTTCACTATTTACAAAATATATATTTTGTTGTCAATTGAACAATTCAGTTTCATCTTATTTTTTTAACATCACGTTGAATAATTTCGTCCTCTAAAAGTGCATTCAAGCCTTTTTTTTTTATAATTATGTATCTATACAAATATCTAGTACCAAGTACTCCCTCCTCCGTTTCATAAAAATGTCATATTTAAATAATCCATCTCATAAAAATGTCATATTTAAACAATGTGCAATTTTTAAGAAAATAATTAGATATGTTGATCTTAATGATAAAAGTAATATTATTTATTAAAATACTTATATTAATTATAATTCATAGAATAGTTGAATAAAGTGAATGTTAAATAAAAATAATAGAATATTAAATACATATCCGAACAAGTGAATGTCAAATACATATCACGAAACTCCAATCTCTTGAAAACTCGAGGTGTTAGAATATTTTTATAGTTATTGTAAGAGTTATAAATGTCAGTGAAAGAATTGAAGCTATAACCCCTTATCCCTAAAACTATTTTGTTGCCAAAATTTGAGACTCTTAACCTCTTACCCTAAGACTATTTTGTTGTCAGCATATTTTGTATTTGTTGGTTTCATGTTAGAGTTTCAGTGCGCTACAACTTGGCACCTCTATTGCCGCGTGGTGTCTACACAATACCGCTGCCAAACCAGTCATATGCTTGAAACTCATGTACATTGGCCCATATCAGAGCTCACAAAAAGTAAGTTTGCAATTGTTATGCATGCTATATGTGCATGAATTATTTTGGATATACAATTCCAGCGGTAAATTATGTAATAATAACTCGTCATATATTATGTATCAGAAAAAAGAAATTCATGCATGTATCATTCTTGGAAACAAAACCTGGTTTCATAAATTTTACTTTCACAAAAAGGAACACAGTTAAGAATGAATGAACTGTACAATGCTCTCCACAATCATATCAATGGATGTAAAGAAAGCCTCAAACAAGAATGAAAGTACTTTGTTTTTGTCACAGACATCATCATCTAAATCAATTACATGCTGCTGCTGATAATCAACAGCTAAATTGTGCCTCCTCAAATACACGTTCGTCGGTCGATATAAAAACTACGATCAGGTTGAAAGGATTCTGAGTCTTTTTCTTCAGGAACTAAGCAGATTCTCTTTGTATCAATGGCGGAGTTGGTGGAGTCATTGTTACATCTTTATCTTTTTCAGAAGGTTCTTCTTTTAGAGTAGATAGTGAACCATCTGGACTATGATGGTCGGTAAAGAAACTGCTAGAACTTAGAGGACTCGACGGTTTGTATGTAGAAGGAGACGAATTGACACCGAGAGGGGAACTCGGACCTGATTTGGTTGAAGCCACACCCTCACGGCGCAAAGGTGAAATCGGCGGTTGGTCAACAGTGCTAATTTCTTTGCTGAAGAATTTGTCGTCTACAATATGATACGCATCCCCTGTCCGCACTTCTTGAGCAAGAGTGCACCAGCAACAGCATAGCCAAAGTGCACAATCAGATATCGCTGGCTTGCCGAAACAGAAGTCATAAGTAGGCAAATTGTATCTCTTTCTCATTTGAATCCTCCAAAAACCACCATAGAGTAAACCGAAAAAACATAGAACGATCCCAGCACCTACTAGTGCTTGCCTAACGGTATCGTCCTCAATATTAACAGCAGCCAAGATGAAAATCCAAAAGGGTGCCATACAGAACAGCATAAAAGTAGCAATGTGAACATACATGTTTCCGAAGCCGAGTCTCTCCATATTCCAACCAAAGACGCAAAAAGTACAGAAAAGTGATAGATACGCTTGAGAGATATCGTCCCAAATGTCAAGTATCCCTCCACTCCACTTTGGTCTATTTTCAACAGTCCTTCGTTTATCTTTCGGTGCAAATGAATATTTCCTCTCTAATGATGTCACTCTCATTTGCTCTTGTTTTTTATCAGCAGTAATTTGAACCTGTGATTCTTCGTCCGATCCAGATTCATAATCTTTACCTAGCGGACTAAGAATGGTATATAGACCAGCAATTGCAGGTGCACCGATCGCAAAAGATATACATATTCCTACACCGATGGCTGGACGCTCAGATCTTTTATACCCCAAGTTTAGACCGCAAAGTGCATATTGCGCGAAACAGTTCACATGACCGAGAATCACCACTACCATTATGTGCATCCATTCATGAGGCTTATAAGTTCCATTCTTGCAATACTCCTTTCTAAGTTTAGCAATATCTTTCGGATTCCATCTGCACAGAAGTACAAGGTGGTAGAATCTCTTCGGATGCTGGTACAAACACATTAACGTAAACAACGCATTGAGTATTTGATTGTTTACCTCAAACCACGCATTCCTCGCAGACTTCTTCGGAATTACAGCATTCAACATACCAGTCATGACAAGGAACAAAATCGCACCAGAAATAGCAACACATAAAATCCACGCAAAAAGCGCCATGTTCATCGGATTCCTAATCCATTCCATCGACATCTTCTTAATCGAATTCCAATCAAGTTTCTTAGAAAATATACCACTGAATCGTTCTCTCAAGCTATGCGAACTCGGAGAAGGCACAGACTGCGACGCCTGGTCCATCAAAGTAGTAAGCCGCTTGAATTTCGCAGACGCCGAACCAAATTTCAAGAAGTTCATCCTATTAGGAATAACACTCATCTTACTCGGGAACTTTCTCTCGGGATTTTCACCGGTCACCAATGTTCTTCGAGAACTCGAAATATCTATGGAAGTAAACTCTTCTACTTTACTCATACTCCCATTATTATTATTATTATTATTACACTCCTCAATTTCTTCTTTACCATTATCAACAGAAACCATTATGATATCAACTCAGATCTTCCTCAATCAAAATCAAATCCTTACAAATCAACAAATACTGCAAGGATAAAAAAACTGTGCTAATTATTCAAATCCAAATCAAATTTCATATCATATATATCTACACAGATTCATCTCATGAAACAAAACCCTAGTAATCACAAATTTGCAACAAAAAAAATTCTGACAAAACCCTAATAATCAAACATGCTGATAAGAAAATAAATAATAAAAAAATCAAAAAGTGAACAGAAAAGTACCTGTAAATAAACTGAGAAAACAAGAAGAAAGCGTTGAATCCAAGTAAGAGTTATATTCTGGACAAAACTGAAAAATCAAGAAATGGTATCTGAACAGTTTCAAACTATCTACAAATGAAACACGAATTGGTTTGGAACATGTTCAAAAAGGTTGCTAAATGCGACTTCTCAGAAGAAGAAAAAGGAAAATGAGATAAATAAAAAATAAATAAAATAAATTGATATTTGATGAGTGGAAAATAAAATATCTTTGATTATTAGAAACTTTATTAAAAGGAAAACATTGAAGATTCAAACTCATCTAGAATAAATGTGTCATGATGGTTGAAGAAACAGACAAGTCTTAATTAACGTTTTGTGCCGCGCGTTTTTTATGACCAATAATTTTGTGACACATGTTAATTGTTTTGGGAGCAGTGTTTTTTAATTAAAAATTTGTGTAATTAAGTTTTAAAATTTAATTAAAATGACATGTTAAGTAATTGTAAGGTGTCACATTTATTCGTTTATTGAAGAAGTTTAGTTTATTTGCGCCGTCGATGAAGTATATCTATGGTTGAAGGTGGCATGAGGTGGTGGGCGTTAATGCATTATTGACTATGAAATGACTTTATTGACCGGTTTGTATAGTTGTCATGTCATCATTTTCAATATTTTATTGTCATATGGCTCTAATCTTATTAGCGAATTTACAATTTGAGATTTTGGTATGTATGGTTTTTTGTTTTCTTCTTGTTCTTGTGAAAATAGGCGATTTCAACTTATTTGGAATTGATGATTTTGAAAGAAAAAATTAATTATTGTTAGGATTATTATTTAGAAATAAAACGGTAAAACGAGTCTGGTCTATTGATATGTCTATTTTATTCATATTTTTTGTGAGACAGACTCAAGTTTTAGACCCGCATCATTTAATATGTCTGTTACATCCGCATTATTTTTTTGTGGACTTTTGCGAGTGTAAGTATTAACATGAAAATTCACAGTTTTCAAGCTTAAAAAAATGTAATGTCTGCGGACCCGCTCTCCTTGCACTCATTTTTTTATGGGACGGATAAAGTTTTAGACTCGAACCTTCAACAAAACTCATTCCATTTCACTATATTTTTCGTGAATTTTCGAGACGGACTTAAATGAGACGGGTATATTGATTGTTATCCCCAATTAACAAGAGTTATTTAGGTGGTTTAACAATTAATTAGAGAAATTTGAGAGTGTAATTAACTTCACTTTCATGCTATATATATATATATATATATATATATATATATATATATATATATATATATATATATATATATATATATATATATATATATATATATATATATATATATATATATATATATATATATATATATATATATATATATATATATATATATATATATATATATATATATATATATATATATATATATATATATATATATATATATATATATATATATATATATATATATATATATATATATATATATATATATATATATATATATATATATATATATATATATATATATATATATATATATATATATATATATATATATATATATATATATATATATCATCTCTTAAATAATGTAATAAACTCATTCTATCAATGCAAAAAAAGATTTTGTTTTAGCTTTCTCTCATGCATTTTAGTGCATTCAATATGGTAGAAGCGGTTTTTTCTGCTTCACCGTCATCTTCATCCTCTTTGTTTTTTTCTTTGGTGAAGATTGAAGTTTTATAGAAACTCATTTCTTTATTTCATCTTCTTTGTCAATTAAGTTCTGCACCAAATTTCATATAAGCTTTAATAGCGAATTTTGAAAGTTGTCTTCACGACTTACAACATCTGATTTGTTCATCCCAAGCTACCTCATTGCAACTTGCATTTCCAATTTCAACAAATACATTTGCACTAAAATTAACAATCAAACTTCGAGAAAATAACTTTCTACTTTGGAATCAACAAGTAGAAGGACTTATCATCTCTCACAAAGTCCACAAAGTGGTGGTAAATTCTCAGATTCCTCAATTGTTCAAAATTGACAATGATAGGGTGATTAATGTTGTATTTGAAGATTATGAATCTAGTTCAAGATCAAATCTGATTCACTTTCCTCTTGTCTACAATCTCTAAAGCAGTTCTACCTCAAGTTCTCTCATGCAAACACACTTATGAAGTTTGGAACAAAATGTTTAAGCACTTCAATTCTCAAATGAAAGCTCGATTTCATTAGTAATATCAGAACTAAATGTTAGAACATAGTTTGATTCTATAACCCTCATAAGAGTTTTGATGATAACAAACACAAAGAACAAATATGTATTCTAAATTTGTGTTTTATGTTGTACAGAAGTTCTGACTAAAACGACATTAGAAGTTAAGCCACAGAAGCACTCAAGCTGAGTAATCAGAATATTCAAAAACATAATGATCAGAATCTGTGCTAAAGAGAAAAATATCCTGATTCTGAACGAAAGTCCAACACGCAAACAGAACCTTATGTTTTTGACTTCCCAAGTTCTGAAGTAAAGCAGCATGCAAGATTCCTAAGTTCTGAAGCGTTACTTTTCCATTAAGGCAGTATCATGTGCAACGGCTTCACTCAGACAAGGATCTTCTCAGTATGGAAAGTACATTAAGTGTTCATTATCATGTTTCCTTTTGGACATATTTGTCACGCCTATATAAACAAGTTTAAAGGGTAAATATTTTACGATTTCACACAACTGCTCAATACAATCTCAAAAAGCTGCAAAAAGTCATATTCATACTATACTCAATTTATGTAATACATCACAGTAGTGATACCGTTTTTGTAACGAAAAACAAACAGTACATGGTAAACCTTTTCTTTTGATGAAGTTATTTTCCTTGAGATAAATCGGTTTGTGATTGTACTCAAGAAGACTTTGACAATTGTCAAAATAGAATTGTAATCAGTTTGATTAGTGAATTAAGTCATCGTTGGAGAGAGGCGAAATCACTTTGGCGGGTGGACTGGAGTAGTTTGAGATCAAGCGAACCAGGATAAAAATCTCATGTCTATTGCTCTTGATTTTTAAGTTTCAATTCAACCCCCCCTTCTTCTGTTTTTCACTTCTTCAATTGGCATCAGAGCGTCTGGTTCTGAGTTCATACATTTAACCGTGTCAGTACAAGATCCAAGCTTTAGAAAAACACAATGGTGGGACCAAGCCAAAACATCAGCAATGACTATCATGATGATAAGGACATAATCGGCGGCAAACCTCCAGTCTTTGATGAAGAAAATTTTGACTACTGGAAAGATAGAATTGAGAGCTTATTTCTGGCTCATGATGTTGACTTGTGGGATATGGTAATTGATGGATACATGCACCCAGTGGATGAAAGTGGTCAGAAGATAGATAGAAAAAGAATGTCTGACCAACAAAAGCGTGACTTCAGAAACCATCATAAGGTCAGAACAATTCTTCTCGGTGCCATCTCATACTCAAAGTATGAGAAGATCTCAAACAGAGAGACAGCCAAAAACGTGTTTGAATCTCTGAGAATGACGCATGAAGACAACATACAAGTTAAAGAAACTAAGGCCCTTGCGCTTATTCAGAAATACGAAGCCTTCAAGATGGAAGAAAGTGAATCCATAGAAGCAATGTTCTCAAGGTTCCAGATTCTAGTCGTTGGGCTGAGAGTTCTTGACAAAGGGTATTCTACTGCCGATCACGTAAAGAAGATCATCAGAAGTTTACCAAAGCAATGGAGGCTAATGGTCACTGCGCTTAAGCTGGCTAAAGATCTCAACAAGATATCTCTAGAGGAACGTGTTAGCTCCCTCAGAAGCCATGAGATAGAGCTAGAAGATGACGAGCCTCAAAAGCAAGGTAAGCCTTTAGCATTAAAATCTAACAAAAAACTTGATTCTAAGGTTTTGTAGACTATGGAAGAAACCTTTGATGGATCCTCATCAGAAGAAGACGAATTGTATCTTCTCTCCAGAAGGGTCAATCAGCTGTGGAAGTAGAGGTAAAGAAAATTCAGAAACTCCAGAAGATCAGGGAATCAGAATTAATCCTCCTCCGGATACAGAAAGTATGAGACCTCCTTTGGACACAGAAGGTCTGAAGCTTCTTCTGGTCACAGAAAGTCAAACAACAGAGATATCATCTGCTATGAGTGCAATGAACAAGGGCACTACAAAAGTGATTGTCCAAGGCTTCAGAAGGAGAATCCCAAAAAGAAGTTCTTCAAGGAGAAGAAGAAAAGTCTCATGGAAACATGAGATGATTCAGATACTTATGATGCAGACTCAGAGTCAGATAATGAAAGAGCCAACATTGCTCTTATGGCAAATGTGACAGAAGACATCGAAGCATCTGGGTCAGACTCAGAATCAGACACAGAAGGGGTATTTCCTAACTTCACTGTTAATTTTACCAAAGTTGAACTAGGAGAAAGTCTGAGTGAAATTCTGGAAAGGTATCAGCAACTCAGAGTCAAATTCAAGAACCTAAATAAGGATCTTGCTTCTGACTCTGAAGAAACTGAGAGTCTTAGATTAGAAAATTCTGAGTTAAAAGAAAAGATTTCAAAACTAGAAAATGATTTACAAAACTCTCAAAAAGAAATAATCTCATAGGCTCCCAGTAGTGCTGATAAAATCATAAAAGAATATGATCACAGCTTTCAGAAGTTTCTGGCTAGAAACATAGATAGAAGCAAGATGGCTTCAATGATCTATAGAGTTAGCAGAAATGGCAGAAAAGGAATAGGATATCAAGGTAAGGTATCTCCACCTAAGAAAGTCATGGACCTAGTAATTAAACGCACACCACTAAAATCTCACTTCACTTATGGGCACACACATGATCTAAAGTACACTAGCAATGATTATTCTGCCAAACCAAAATTCAAACAGAATTTTGGTAAAACTAACAAACCAGGACCCAAAAAGATATGGGTACCTAAGGACAAAATTATATATGTAGCATATATCTTTAGTAGCAAGGCTAAAACACCAGTCATGGTACCTGGACTCTGGATGCTCTCGACACATGATGGGAAGAAAGTATATGTTCCAAAGCCTGGAACTTAAACTTGGAGGCTACGTGGGCTTTGGAGGTAATCAAAGAGGGAAGATCATTGGCTCTGGAACAATAGGTAATGGTAATCTTCCTTCTATTAATAATGTGATGTTAGTTGATGGATTGATACATATCATGTTATCTATAAGTCAATCAAGTGATAACGGTTATGATATAATCTTTAATCAAAATTCATGCAAAGCTGTTAGTCAGAAAGATGGAACTATCTTGTTTAATGGAAAGAGGAAAAACAACATTTATAAGATAAAACTTTCTGAACTAAAGAGTCAGAATGTAAAATTCCTTCTTTCTGTTAACAACGAGCAATGAGTCTGGCACAGAAGATTGGGGCATGTTAGTATGAGAAGAATATCTCAGATTAATAAACTCAATCTGGTCAGAGGACTTCCTAATCTGAAGTTCAGCTCAGATGCTCTATGTGAAGCATGTCAGAAAGGCAAATTTGCAAAACCTTCTTTTAAAGCTAAAAATGTTGTTTCCACCTCTAGGCCATTAGAACTTCTGCACATAAACTTATTTGGACCAGTGAAGACTGCGTCTGTTAGTGGCAAGAAGTATGGGTCAGTGATCGTAGATGACTATAGCAGATGGACATGGGTAAAGTTCTTAAGACACAAGGACGAGTCACATTCTGTGTTCGTTGCTCTCTGTAACCAAGTTCAGAATGAAAAGGATCTTAGAATTGTCAAAGTCAGAAGTGATCATGGTGGAGAGTTTGAAAACAAAAAATTTGAAATATTTTTTAATGAAAAATGCATCTCGCATGATTTCTCTTGTCCTAGAACTCCCCAACAAAATAGAGTTGTAGAACGAAAGAACAGAACATTGCAAGAAATGGCCAGAACCATGATCAACGAGACTAACATTGCTAAGATTTTCTGGGCAGAAGAAATTAACACGGCGTGTTACATTTAGAATAGAATCTCTATAAGACCTATTCTAGAAAAGACTCCATATGAATTGTGGAAGAACAGAAAGCCCAACATTTCTTATTTCCATCCTTTTGGATGTACATGTTTTATTCTGAATACTAAAGATCATATGAACAAGTTTGACTCTAAAGCATAGAAGTGTATTATGTTAGGATACTCTGAACGCTCAAGAGGGTACAGAGTATACAATACAGAAACACAGATTGTTGAAGAGTCAATCAGTGTTAGATTTGATGATAAGCTTGACCCTCAAAAGTCAAAGCAGAATGAATCTTTTGCAAATATAGAAGTTGAATTCACAGGTATTGAAGGCAACTCATCAGAAGTTCCCAACAGAGACGCTCCAACAACTTCAGAAGGAAATGTCACAAGCATTCCAGTACCTTATGTTGATCAATTCCATAAAAGGTTATCCAAAATCAGCATAGCTCACCCTGAAGATAAGATTATGGGAAAGAAGGATGATCCAATCAGAACAAGATCAACATTCAGAAATTCTGAAGAATGCCTCATGGGATTGGTATCCCTGATTGAACCAACAACAATTGATGAAGCTCTTCTGGACAATGACTGGATTCTGGCAATGCAGGAGGAGTTAAACCAATTCACCAGAAATGACGTATGGGATCTGGTTCCAAAACCAAAAGGATTCAAAGTCATTGGAACAAAGTGGGTGTTCAGAAACAAACTGAATGAGCAAGGATAAGTCATCAGAAACAAAGCACGACTGGTTGCACAAGGTTGTAGTCAGCAAGAGGGGATAGACTATACTGAAACCTTTACTCCAGTCGCCAGGTTAGAATCTATCAGACTCTTAATCTCTTTTGATGTAAATAATGGCATCACTCTGTATCAGATGGATGTCAAAAGCGCATTCTTAAATGGTTACATTGATGAAGAGGTATATGTGCACCAACCCCATGGGTTTGAAAATTACGAACACCTAGAATATGTTTTCAAACTAAAGAAGTCACTTTATGGTCTGAAACAAGCTCCCAGAGCTTGGTATGAAAGACTAAGTAACTTTCTGTTAGAAAAGGAATTTACCAGAGGGAAAGTGAACACAACCTTCTTCTGTAAGACATTTAAGAATGACATTTTAGTTTGTCAGATTTATGTAGATGATATTATATTTGGATCTACTAAACCTTCTCTGGGAAGAGAATTTGCTAAGTGCATGCAGGAAGAGTTTGCGATGAGCTTAATGGGATAACTTAAATTCTTTCTGGGCATTCAGATCAATCAGACTCCAGAAGGAACTTACACCAGAGTAAATACATCAGAGAACTTCTGAAGAAATTTGAACTCTCAGAATGTAAGCCATCAAAGACTACAATGCATCCCACGTGTATTCTGGAAAAGGAAGAGGTAAGTAAAAAGGTGGAGCGGAAGATCTACAGAGGTATGATTGGTTCTCTCCTTTATCTGACAGCTTCAAGACCTGATATTATATTCAACGTCTGTTTATGTGCTAGGTTCTAATCAGATCCTAGAGAATCTCACATAATAGCAGTTAAGCGAATTTTGAAGTATCTGAAAGGTACTACTAACATGGGTTTGTTTTATAGAAAATCCAATGAATACAGCTTAGTAGGATATTGTGATGCTGATTTTGCTGGAGACAAAGTAGAAAGTAAAAGTACTTCTAGAAGCTGCCAGTTTCTGGGAGACAGTCTGATCTCATGGACCAGTAAGAGGCAGTCCACAATTTCGTTGTCAACAGCAGAAGCTAAATACATTGCAGCTGCTGGATGCAGCACACAGATGCTCTAGATGAAGAGTCAGCTTGAAGACTTCAACATATTTGAGAGTAACATCCATATTTTCTATGATAATACTTCTGCTATCTGTTTATCCAGAAATCCTATTTTGCATTCTAGGGCTAAGCATATAGAAATAAAACATCATTTTATTGGGGACTATATTCAGAAATGAATTCTCTCTTTAAAATTTATTGACACAGACCATCAATGGGCTGATGTGTTTATAAAACCCCTTTCTGAAGATAGATTTAATTTCATTCTGAAACATCTCAGTATGAAGTTATGTCCAGAATAAGAAGTTTTATTTGCATATTCTAACCCTCAAAACTTTATTTTTTTGTGAACATCTGATCAAGTGTCTTCAGAAGTTAGTGAAGAAGTGAAAAATACAAGAAGGGGGGGTTGAATTGAAAACTTAAAATCAAATGCGCAGTAGACACGATATTTTTATCCTGGTTCGTTTGATCTCAAACTACTCCAGTCCACCCGCCAAGGTGATTTCTTCTCTCTCCAACGAGGACTTAATTCACTAATCAAAAACCGATTACAATCACTACTTTGACAACTGCCAAAGTCTTCTTGAGTACAACCACAACCCGGTTAATCTCAAGGAAAACTAACTTAATCAAGATAAAAGAGTATTATGTGTATGGTTGTTTTTCCTTACAAAAATAGTATCACAACTGTGATATTTTACACAATTTTGAGCATAGAAAAGAGTATGTAAGCTTGCAGCGTTTTAGAGATGTATTGCAATCGTGTTGAAAATCATAAATGATTTGTCCTCTTAGCTTGTTTATATAGGCATAGGAATCCTGTCCAACATAAAACGTGATAATGGATAATTAAATTGTTTCCATATTGAGAAGATTCTTGTCTGAGTAAAGTCGTTGCATGTGATGTTCTCTTGATTGAATAGTAACGCTTCAGAATCTTAGAATCTTGCATGCTGCAATTGCTTCAGAATATTGATGACTTAGAGATGTGAGGATCTGATTGTATATGAAACTTCTGTTCAGAATCAGAGTATTTTTCACTTCAGCGCAAGTTCTGATCATCATTCTTCAGCGCAGATTTGGATTACCTCAGCGTGAAAGCTTCTATAGCTTAACTTTTGATGCTGCTTTGGTTAGAACTTCTGCATACAAGATAACACAAATTTAGAGTACATATTTGTTTGTTGTGTTTGTTATCATCAAAACTCTAATTAAGGGTTGTAGAATCAAACTATGTTCTAACAATCTCCCCCTTTTTGATGATGACAAAAACTAGGATTTTCAATGAAAAATATAGATCAAAAAGCTTAAGAGAGACTCCCCCTGAGTTGATTACTTCCCTGAAGTTCCTTCTCGTCAGAGATTTTAATGCATCTCCTTCTGTTCTTATCAGAATGTGTTCCTGTCCAAGCTTTTCAGAAAATAGAGGTTAAAATATTCAGAATGTTTGAGACTTTGACCCGGTATACTGTTATTGAAAATATCTTACTTTCTCCCCCCTTTTTGTCAGGTATCAAAAAGCAATATAATCATAGTCAAAAATATGAATTATATTGAAAACAGAATGCAATGACAATTTTCAGAAACAAGGAGGTAAAGATAAAGAATTACATATAAACAGTTTAAAGAAAATCTAAGAAGGAGGGGGAAGACGTGTGAACAACACTTCCAACAAGATCTTGATCTGAGTGCTTGATTCTTCCTACTTTCCCAGAATGTCTTTGATTTCTTTTGTAGAATCTTCTTGTTTATCCAGAATACCCTTAATCTCTTTGTTTGTATCCTCTTGTTTATCCAGTCTGGCATGGATTAAGGCATTCTCCTTCTTCAACTCTTCCAGAGTTTGCATGACTAGAGACGAAGTTGGTGTATCTTTAGGGGTTGCATGTTGTTCAGAACATTCTGCAGCCTCTTCTGATTGAACCACTTCTTCTGCTGCAATCATGTTTTCTGGAGTAGTAGTCAGAGAGAGACTATCAGAATCTGGTTCAGTGACTTCTGAAGGATGGTGCTCTTTCCAGGGAGCATTATCCAGCGGAAGAATTTCTTTCTTGTACCATTGGCTCAGAACTTGATCTTGGAAGGCTTTTAGTTGATCACTGAAGTTCTGCTGAGCCCTTTCATAGCCTAATTCTTTAAGCTTCTGAGTTTCAGAGTTGAGCCATTTTCTGAATCTTTCCCACAGAGAATCAGAAGCAGCAGGATTAGAAATCTCTTGACTTGCATGCTTCAAAGAATTAATCCATTCCTGCATTTCTGTTTCAAAAATCAACAGATTCTTACCAACGAATGATTTGGTTGAGGTTGGTTTAGGTTTGGGAGTGTCAATTTTTTTTGAGGTGGAAGCTAGTTGGTCCAGCACTAGTGGATCAATGACAAGTCTGAGGTTGTCAGCTGGACGGTTAATGGGTGATGGAGTGGAAGAGTCATAAATTAGGATTGGTGTGTTAGGGGTGTTTGGTGGTGTAGATTCATATGGTGAAGGGATTTCTGGAATATCATGAATAGTGAGAGGTAAGCAAACCGTAAGGGGTTCTGCTATTCCAGGTATTGGGATAATGGTATCAGAATCTGAAGGGGAGTCTTCAGATTGGTTTGCATTAGCGTGTTGAATTTCTGGTTCAGGAATTTCAGACGATGGGTTTTCAGAAGAAGGAGTGAGTGAGTTTCCATTCTTTGGTTGAGGTGAGTTGAGGTTCAAATGTTCTGGTTGAGGAGAGTATGGTTGTGGATTTTCTGGTTGAGGAGAGTGTGATTGTTGAATTTCTGGTTGTTGTTGAGCATTTGGATTTTCTGGGAGTGGAGATTGAGAGTTTGGATTTTCTGGTATTGGTAAGGAAAAGTCTTGATCAAACAGTTTAATGTCAGATAGAACTTTGGCAAGTTCTGGTTGATCATGTTCTGGATTTGGATTTGGATTGGGGGAGTGAGGTTCATTCAAAAAGTTTCCAAGAGTTACAGATGGTTCAAACTCTATGTCAAAATCCTCAAATGTTTGGGGTGAAGGATTTTCTTTTGGTTGAGGGGGAATGGTTTCAGATGTTGGAATAGCTATTGATTCTACAACATAAACAGAAGATAGGTTACCTTTCTTTTCGCAGCTTTAGGTGTCTTCTGAGAGGATCCTTCTCCTGCTGCCTTCCTCTTTTTGGATTTCTTTAGCACAACCTCTGGAGCTGGCTTGTGCAGATCTTGAATGTCGATTTCTGGAATAGTCCCTTCAGCCTTGCAAGCTTCAAGGTATCTGACTATGATTTCTGGAGATGCATCTATCTTATAAAATAGTGGAAAATCCTTCTGTGATGATCCTTCAAGTCTTTGATCTTGCTGGATGGCTGTCCAGAAGTGAAGATTTCCCTGGCAATAGATATTAGGTCAGAACTCCTATCAGCCATATCAATGCATCTGACTCCACCGCCGTTATATCCAATGAGTTTCCCAGTTAAATATTCTATTATCACTATCTTCTTCCCCATAACATATGATGTAACCTGGTGGTTGGATGAGGTAGCATGAATCCAGAACTCTTTGACGAGAATGGGAAAAGTTGGACCCAACAGACGGTCAAAATATCTATTACATCCCTGTGCAGTTACGTCTTCATAGAGATTAAACTCATTTTCTTGTAAACTTTCAAAATTGATGATCAATTCAGAGAGAACTTCCTGGTTGTCAACAGGAGTGAGTATCATTCTGATGGGTTCTTCATATTGTTCCGTTGATGAAGATTTAGGAGCACTGAGATTCTTGAGACTTGATGATGATGCCATTGTTCACACGGGTTCTTTGAAGAAAATTAATGGAAAGGGTTTTTGAAAATGAAACTTAGAACAAGAGAGAATATAGAAGAGAGTAAAACGTGAATGAATAAAATAGTAAATTAAGTTTATATAGGTTTTTAGAAAACATAAACAGTAAGCAAGAAAATAAGTAATGATTATATGCATTAATGAAACCTGAAATTAGGGGATTTAGAGAGATATTGAACAGTTACCACTGACAAGTGACTCAATGCATCCAATCAGAGCCTTGGACCCTTCAGAATTTAAACGCGTGTTCAGCCTCAAAAGGTAGCTTGTGAGAGGATGATAGATGTTTGATGATGTGAACTGCACGCCTCTATCCTTGAAATGAAACGTTCATATCTTCATAGATAGATTCTGAGGCAACTGTACTTCTAACTTCTGAAGACAAGTTGATCAGATGTTCATAGAAAACAATAAAGTTCTGAGGGTTAAGATATGAAAATAAAACATTTTATTCTGGGCATAACTTCATGCTGAGATGTTTCATAATGAAATTGAATCTATCTTCAGAAAGGGATTTTATAAATATATCAACCCATTGATGGTCTGTGTCAATAAATTTTAAAGTAAGAATTCCTTTCTGAATATAGTCCCTAATAAAGTGATGTTTTAATTCTATATGCTTAGCCCTAGAATGCAAAATTGGATTTCTACTGAGACATATGGCAGAAGTGTTATCACAGAAGATAGGAATGTTACTCTCAAATATGTTGAAGTCTTCAAGTTGACTTTTCATCCAGAGCATTTGAGTGCTACATCCAGCAGCGGCTATGTATTCAACTTCTACTGTTGACAGTGCTATTGTGGACTGTCTCTTGCTGGTCCATGAGATCAGATTGTCTCCCAGAAATTGGCAGCTTCCAGAAGTGCTTTTACGCTCTACTCTGTCTCCAGCAAAGTCAGCATCACAGTATCCTACAAAGCTGTATTCATTGGATTTTCTATAAAACAAACCCAGATTAGTAGTACCTTTCAGATACTTGAAAATTCACTTAACTGCTATTAAGTGAGATTATCTAGGATCTGATTGGAATCTAGCACATAAGCAAACACTGAATAAAATATCAGGCCTTGAAGCCGTCAGATAAAGGAGAGAGCCAATCATACCTCTGTAGATTTTCTGTTCTACCTTTTTACTTACCTCTTCCTTTTCCAGAATACACGTGGGATGCATTGGAGTCTTTGAGGGCTTACATTCTGAGAGGTCAAATTTCTTCAGAAGTTCTCTGACATATTTTCTCTGATGAATGTAAGTTACTTCTGGAGTTTGGTTTATCTGAATGCCCATAAAGAATTTCAGTTCCCCCATTAAGCTCATCTTAAACTCTGCCTGCATGCACTTAGCAAATTCTCTTCCTAGAGAAGGTTTAGTGGATCCAAAAATGATATCATCTACATAAATCTGACAAACTAAAATGTCATTCTTAAATGTCTTACAGAACAAGGTTGTGTCCACTTTCCCTCTGGTGAATTCCTTTTCTAACAGGAAGTTACTTAGTCTTTCATACCAAGCTCTGGGAGCTTGTTTCAGACCATAGAGTGACTTCTTTAGTTTGAAAACATATTCTGGGTGTTTGGAATTATCAAACCCAGGGGGTTGGTGCACATATACCTCTTCATCTATGTAGCCATTTAGGAATTCACTTTTGACATCCATCTGATACAGAATGATGCCATTGTTTATAACAAATGAGATTAAGAGTCTGATAGAATCTAACCTGGTGACTGGAGCAAAGGTTTCTGTATAGTCTATCCCCTATTGCTGACTATAACCTTGTGCCACCAGTCGTGCTTTGTTTCTGATGACTTCTCCTTGCTCGTTCAGTTTGTTTCTGAACACCCACTTTGTTCCAATGACGTTGAATCCTTTTGGTTTGGGAACCAGATCCCATACGTCATTTCTAGTGAACTAATTTAATTCCTTCTACATTTCCAGAATCTAGTCATTGTCTATAAGAGCTTCATCAATTGTTGTTGGTTCAATCAGAGAGACCAGTCCCATAAGGGATTCTTTAGAGTTTCTGAATGTTGATCTTGTTCTGATTGGATCATCCTTCTTTCCCAGGATCTTATCTTCTGGGTGAGCTATGCTGCTTCTGGATAACGTTTTCTGGAGTTTATCAACAGAAGGTACTGGATCGCTTGTAACATTTCTTTCTGAAGTTGTTGGAGCATCTCTGTTGAAAACTTATGATGAGTTGTCTTCAGTACCTGTGAATTCAACTTCTATATCTGCAAAGAATTCATTCTGCTTTGACTTTTGAGGGTCAAGCTTATCATCAAATTTAGCACTGATTGACTCTTCAACAATCTGTGTTTCTGTATTGTATACTTTGTACCCTCTTGAGCGTTCAGAGTATCCTACCATAATACACTTTTGTGCTTTAGAGTCAAACTTGTTCAGATAATCTTTAGTATTCAGAATGAAACAGGTGCATCCAAAAGGATGGAAATAAGAAATGTTGGGCTTTCTGTTCTTCCATAATTCATATGGAGTCTTTTCTAGAATAGGTCTTATAGAGATTTTATTCTGAATGTAACATGCTGTGTTAATTGCTTCTGTCCAGAAGATCTTAGCATTGTTAGTCTCATTGATCATGGTTCTGGCCATTTCTTGCAGTGTTCTGTTCTTTCGTTCTACAACTCCATTTTGTTGGGGATTTCTAGGACAAGAGAAGTCATGCAAGATGCCTTTTTCATTAAAAAATGATTCAAAATTTTTATTTTAAAATTCTCCACCATGGTCACTTCTTACTTTGATAATTCTAAGATCCTTTTCATTCTGAACTTGGTTACAAAATGCAACGAACACAGAGTGTGACTCATCCTTGTGTCTTAAGAACTTTACCCATGTCCATCTGCTATAGTCATCTACGATCACTAACCCATACTTCTTGCCACTAACAGACGCAGTTTTTACTGGTCTAAATAAGTCTATATGCAGAAGTTCTAATGGCTTAGAGGTGGAAACAACATTTTTAGATTTAAAAGTAGGTTTTGCAAATTTGCCTTTCTGACATGCTTCACACAGAGCATCTGAGCTGAACTTCAGATTAGGAAGTCCTCTGACCAGATTGAGTTTGTTAATCTGAGATATTCTTCTCATACTAACATGCCCCAATCTTCTGTGCCAGACCCATTGCTCGTTGTTAACAGAGAGAAGACATTTTACATTCTGACTCTTTAGTTCAGAAATTTTTATCTTATAAATGTTGTTTTTCCTCTTTCCATTAAAAAGGATAGTTCTATCTTTCTGACTAACAGCTTTGCATGAATTTTGATTAAAGATTATATCATAACCATTATCACTTAATTGACTTATGGATAATAGATTATGCATCAATCCATCAACTAGGAGCACATTATTTATAGAAGGAAGATTTCCATTACCTACTGTTCCAGAGCCAATGATCTTCCCTCTTTGGTTGCCTCCAAAGCCCACGTAGCCTACAGGTTTAAGTTCCAGGCTTTGGAACATATGCTTTCTTCCCATCATGTGTCGAGAGCATCCAGATTCCAGGTACCATGACTGGTGTTTTAGCCTTGCTGCTAAAGATATCTGCTACATATATAATTTTGTCCTTAGGTACCCATATCTTCTTGGGTCCTGGTTTGTTAGTGTTACCAAAATTCTGGTTGAATTTTGGTTTGACAGAGTAATTATTACTAGTGTATTTTAGGTCATGCGTGTGCCCATATGTGAAGTGCGATTTTAGTGGTGTGCGTTTTATGACAAGGTCCATGAATTTATTAGGTGTAGATACCTTACCTTAGTATCCTATTCCTTTTCTGCCATTCCTACTAACTCTATAGATCATTGAAGCCATCTTGCTTCTATCTATGTTTTTAGCCAGAAACTTCTGAAAGCTGTGATCATACTCTTTGATCATCTCATCAGCATTATTGGGAGTCTCTGAGATTATTTCTTTCTGAGAGTTTTGTAAATCGTTTTCTAATTTTGAAACCTTTTCTTTTAAATCATAATTCTCTAATATAAGACTCTCAGTCTTTTCATAGTCAGAGACAAGATCCCTTTTCAGGTTCTTGAATTTGACTTTGATTTGCTGACACCTTTCCAGAATTTCATTCAGACTTTCTGCAAGTTCAGCCTTAGTAAAATTAATAGTGAAGTCAGGGAATACCTCTTATGTGTCTGATTCTGAGTCTGAACCAGAAGCTTCACTGTCTTCTGACACGTTTTCCATGAGAGCTATGTTGGCTCTTTCATCATCTGACTCTGAGTCAGCATCAGAAGTGTATGAATCGTCCCATGGTGCCATGAGGCTTTTCTTCTTCTCCTTGAAGAACTTATTTTTGGGCTTCTACTTCTGAAGTCGTGGACAGTCACTTTTGTAATGCCCTTGCTCATTGCACTCATAGCAGATGATGTCCTTGTTATTTGACTTTCTGTGTCCTGAAGAACCTTCAGATCTTCTGTGTCCAGAGGAAGGCTCAGACTTTCTGTATCTGGAGGAAGATTCATTTTGATTCTCTGGTCTTCTAAGGTTTATGAATTTCCTTTGTCTCTGCTTCCACAATTCATTTACCCTTTTGGAGAGGAGAGAAAATTCATCTTCTTCTGATGAGGATACATCAGAGGTTTCTTCCATAGCCTGTAAAACCTTGGAATCAGATTTTTCGTTAGATTTTAATGCTAGTTTCTTACCTTGATTTTGAGGCTCATCTTCTTCTAGCTCTATCTCGTGACTTCTGAGGGAGCTGACAAGTTCCTCCAGAGATATCTTGTTGAGATCTTTAGCTAGCTTAAGGGTTGTGACCATTGGCCTCCATTGCTTGGGTAGACTTCTGATGATCTTCTTTTCGTGATCAGTAGTAGAATATCCTTTGTCAAGAACCTTCAGCCCATCAACAAGGATCTGGAATCTTAAGAACATTTCTTCTATGGATTCACTGTCTTCCATCTTGAATACTTCATACTTCTGAATGAGTGCAAGGGCCTTGGTTTCTTTGACTTGTATGTTGCCTTCATGTGTCATTCTCAGAGAGTCAAACATGTTTTTGGATGTCTCTCTGTTTGAGATTTTCTCATATTCTGAGTATGAGATACCACTGAGAAGAATTGTTCTGGCTTTATGATGGTTTCTGAAATCACGTTTTTGCTGGTCAAACATCCTTTTATGTCTATCTTCTGACCACTTTCATTCACTGGATGTGTGTATCCATCAATTACCATGTCCCATAGATCAACATCATGGGTGTTGTACCCCAAAATTTTCTCTCTCATTTTACTCAATACATGTCCATTGAGATCTTCAATTGGCTCAAGGTTGCCCAAGAGTGGACCAGACAACCTCTCTCCTAAGGCAGTATACCTAAAATTAGGGTTTCCATTTTCATCAATATGGGTGAACCACAAAGTCCTCATATGCTCTCCATGGTCTTAATATGTTATCAAGACCCTACATGTCAAGTTTCATGCCTTGCACAAGAAGTTTGCTCAGTTAACTGCTCAAATGCTTGAGAATCGACTGTATTAGGTCAAACGTCAACTGTGACCCACATACAGTCAAACTTCAATATTTTTTTCAACGTCCACATTTTGAAGTGACTTTCATCATTTGATCAAGGGTTGATCATGATTCCTCAAGGAATGCCCCAAATTCATCAAAACCCAAAAGTTACTAAATTAGGGTTTCTCAGTAAAAGTCAACCAAACTTTGACCAAGCATAACTTCCACATGCTTTATCATAAATTTTCCATACAAAGCTCATTTTGAAGAGGATGAAATTCCCCACAATTCATCTTCAGCTCACAAATTCAAAATATGCACTCATAAAAAGATATGAATTTTTACATTATGGGTACTTTTGAAAAGTCAACAAAAACACCTTTTGGGTCAAAGCTTCTTACATGAACATGGAAGACTAAATTGATATGATACCAAAAGGGTTGATTAGGGGACATCCTAAGATTTCCAAAAAGTCCAAGAACACCTCTCTAGAGTTAAAATTGGAAGAGATATACCTTGTCAAAGTTGACCCTTTTTGCAAAATTGCCAAAAGTCATATATGCTCAAAAATGCATTTTTTGCTAAATGGGCTTAACTTTTTATGCTTGAACCTTACTTATAATGTGGTCCACGACTCAAATATCTATCCACACATTATTTTCTTTATTTTTTAATTTATTTTTATTTTTATTAATTAAAAATTAAATTAAATCAAATAATTGATGAATAATAGCAAAGATATGATTTGGTTTGGTTTTTGGACAGGTTGGCAATCAAAATATGCTGAGTTATCAAGGCCAAAACGAATCAAGCATAATTGGTACAAGAAATGGATGATTTGGCTCAAAATAGCAAGTTTACATAAGCTTGAAAATCAAATCAAATCTCTCATAATTGCAAGGATTCAATCCAAGTTTGTAACCCTAATGCATTCCTAGATATATATTGGACAAGAACAAAGCATGGCATAAGATTTTGTAGTCGTGAAAACACCAAACAAAATTAAAAAAAAGTGACAAAAAGTGTTGGATCGTTTTTGAACTTAGAGATCAATTCAAGCCATTCCAATGCTTCCAATCGTTTCTTGGACCTTCCCAGAAGCTAATACGATCAGTTGCATGCATTCTCAAGCCCAGAATCTCCCCTAGCATTCATACGGTTTTCCCTCTATTTCAACATCAATTACTATATTTCTTGCATCATTAGCATGTTTAAATTATATATTTGTGATCCTCATCGTGTTTGCAAGCTAAATGAATAACTTAATTACATTTTTGAAGCCTATATATGCACTTGCCATTGTTAGGGTTTCCATAAGTATTTTGGGGTTTTTGGCTACAGGAAAAATTAGACCACAAGCTGGATATTGGGATGATCGGGACATAATGACCGGTCGAACCATGGTCTTCAATTCCATTTATATTATGTTTTGTGAATTTTTGAATTGCACAGGTCTTTAGCCATGGAGGCTGACTGTAGGTAAAGGTATAAAGACCTAAGGCAACAGAGAAAGGTAGAAGAAGGTTAGGTGTCAGCCAGCCATTCGCCCATTCAAACCAGCGCGCGCGTTTTTGTTTTTTCCCACTAACCACTTTGTTTCATATATTATATTGTGTTTTCATTATAATAACAACTGAACATGATAGCCTAGTGGTTGGGCGCGTTAGTGGTGAGAGTGAGGACCTGGGTTCGATCCCAGGTCCCAACAATTTTCTTTGTTCTATTTTTTCCTTTACAAACCAGGTACTTCATTCTCTCAAGTGTCCACCATGTGCTAGTAATATCCAACCAGTGGATCTAGGATCAATCAGATCCAACGCCTCAGGCAGTGAGGGACTATGGTACGCCTTCAAGTCAACGCTGCAAGGAATCCAAGGCTGACTGGGCTTGGAGCGTTTTGGGCCTTAAAAAACTCAGATTTGCACCCCCATTGGCTAGTACACAGGCCTAGTTTGCATTTTCTTTTCTATTTTCTTTTTAATTTCTTTAATTAATTTATTTTATTTGTTTTAATTACTTAACCCAAAAATCATTTTCTTTTTTTTAATCAAAAAATCACAACAAACTACAAAAATCTTTTTTTAATAAAAAATATTTTATTTCTTAATTAATTTAGTTTAATTAACTTAGGGCAATTTAATCTCTTTTTATAATTAAAAATAATTAGACTTAGGATTTGGATTGTACATAATTTAATTAATTTTCTTTAAAAATACACCAAAATCTTTTTTTTCTCATTAAAATATTTATTTTAATTAATTAGGTTAACTTAAATACTCTTTTTCATAATTAAAAAGCAACTAGAAATTAGGGTTTCATTTAAATTGAAATTTCATTGTTTTCTCCAATAAAAAATGTACAAAAATCTTTTTCTTTCAATTAGGGTTTAGTTTATTTTTCAACATCCCTCACATTTGATTTACCGTGGGTACTTTTATTTGTTTTATTATTATTATAACTGTTCCGAGCTTGTAATAGTTTTAATTAGGGTTTTAAATTCCTCACTTTTATTTCCCGTCAAGATAATTATGTAACTGTCAAAGCCTTGTAATAGCTAGGTTTATTTTCTCGCACTTTTAAATTCCTGCAAATATTTAACTGTCTAGATGTATGCTAATAGGATTGTATGGCAAGAATGTCTGGAAATTTAAAATGGTAGATCACCTAATGTGCAAAGATTAAATAACTGAAACAACTCATATGCATATATTCAGTCCTAGGGTTTACCTCACTTCGGTTGCCTTCGGTAAAAAATCATTAAGCATAGGAGATTTTAGTGGTTGCCCTCCAGTCTAAAAGATCAAAGTGTCCCATTCGAATGTTGCCTCGGAAAAATCTTAAGACTCTAGGGTTACTACTAAAGTTTTCTAACTGTTGCTTTAGTGATTGTACTTGTCCCTTTCGAATGTCCCTTACTAACTCCAACAACGGGGCTACCTACTCCTTAATAGTAGGATACCGCTGTCTAAAGGAAATGAGAACGAACGATCTTTTTTCGAGTAGGTAGAATCTTAAGTACTTGCTCAATAAAAACTTTTCACACAAACACCTTTCAAAACAAATCTTCAAAACAAACTTCGTCACACCCTTGAGGACTGATACAAGGGTTATCACAAAGTAAAACATTTCCAAGACAAGCACACACAAGAAATTTGAAAAATGAGCAAGTACCTAAGAGCCCATGGAAAACCATGGATAGAAAGGGTACTAACACCTTCCCTTTGCTAACACCTTCCCGTACTCAGAATATCTCGAAAAAAGGTTTTTCTGTTCTTTTTCCTTTTCCATGATTGGATGAAATAAAAGTCGGTGGCGACTCTAGCTTACCGCGACATTTTGCGAACAAAAATGCAAAACGTAAACTAGTAAAAATAGTCGGTTCTGCCACTGTATCACAGAAATGGAGACTCTGCTGGAGACTTGTAAAGTGGGGTTTACCTTAGGATCTAGGTCATTTTTTAATTGCTTTCCTGTTTTCTTTGCTTGCTTTAACTTTAAGGGGTTTTGTTTGGGTATTATTAAATATCCTAAACCTAGATCTGGGGACACTTTTTAGGTAAACAGCAATAGATCGTGGAGACTGTACGGTGTAGACCAATATGGTTTAAGCGATGGCTGTGTTGGTGTGGCACTTTGGTTGGTACCGGTATCCTTCATGGGGAAACGAGGAGAATACGGGGCCGCCGCGTGGTGTTGTGAAGCACTAACGGACATTAGAACCTTAGTTGAACAAACTTGGCCATTAGAAAGTAGTGAGATAGTCGGCCTCGGTGTAGAGCTGAGGATTGGTTGATACTCGATGCTACACTCATTGAGATCAGACTTTCGAGATATTTCGGCCGCAAGAAAAAATTGCTTGAGCTGAGACAATGCCCGATAAAGGATGGTCAATGATATTGAGATCCTCTAGAACCCTGTTACTTTTTAAGACAATTTTGAAACCAACTAAACTTCAAGAGGGTACTAGCTTTGACCTCATGCAAGCCTTAAACCTAAGGACTTGGTATGATTTAACTGTGTTTGCTATATCTGTGTTTGCTATACCTGTGGTTTATCATGACATCATGCATCATAACATGGCATCCATTCTTATTGCACTAACCATTTCAAAGACCAAGGGAATTTATCTTTGTTCTGTTTTGCAGATCATGGCTTCCGTTCGTAGGAACACTATCTGAATCAGCTTTGTGAAGATACCTTCCCGACTCAAAGAGCTAGTATTAAAGGTTTCCGAAACTTCTGCGTTCACTAAGAGACATGGTCGACTTCTCAACCTGGTTACTCCAAACTTTGATGAAAAGATGATGAGTGTACTCTTCCAGTTTTTTAATCCCAAGCACCACTACTTCACCTTTCCAGATTATCAGTTGGTGCCTACCTTGGAAGAATTCTCTCAGTTGTTGGATATACCCATTCTTGAGCAGTTACCCTTCACAGGTCTAGAAGAAGTTCCTAAGCCATAAGTCATAGCCTCAGCTTTGCATCTGAAACAGGATGACGTGGTATCCAATTGGGAAACAAGAAGCGGAGTCAAGGGTTTTCTAGCTAAGTTTCTTATAGACAAGGCCCAACTATTTTGGGATGATATGGATTTTCAGGCTTTTGAGGAGGTCTTGGCTCTTCTAATCTATGGGTTGGTCTTATTCCCTAATCCGGATTCATTCGTAGATGTGAATGTTATCAAGATCTTCCTCTCTCGCAATCCTGTGCCTACCTTGCTCGAAGATATTCTGCACACTCTCCATACTCGTACCATGAAGAGAAGAGGGATTCTTATGTGTTGTATGCCATTGTTGTCGAGGTGGTTTATTTCTCACCTCCCTAAGTCCACACTGAAGAATGAAGAAGGTTTGGGTTAGTCGCAAAGGATAATGTCACTCGCTCATACGGATGTTCTTTGGTGTTCTCGAGCTATGGAAACAACTGCTATTATTGACCGCTTTGGGGAGTACCCCAATGTCCCGCTTCTTGGTATCAGAGGAGGTATAACCTACAATTCTTGTTTAGCTCTGCGAAAATTTGGTTACGCTCGAAGGGATGGTCCCTATGAGTTACTTATCGAGGATATTGTATTCAACTATGAGGATGATGTTAAAGAGTATCGCCAGAGGTTCATACGAGCCTGTGGTATGGTAAACAGATCTGGAGCCAAGGCTTTGGGGCCAAAGACTTCCATTCCTATGGAACCTTACCTACAATAGGTACGAGCTCGGGCCCAGAAGCTTATGATGCCCTATGTGGCTGTTTTGCCAGTGATTGTGGAACCCGCTACAAAAGAGGATATTCCTTATATGATTCTCTATCCTTACACGCCCACTGATCTTGGAGAATTACAGAGGTCTTGGATTCAGTTGATGAAGGAGCGGGATACTTACAGGGATCAGTTCCATGCTCAGGAGAGGAAGGTTTTAGAGCTCACAAAGCCGTTGGATGAAGAAATAGGACTCAATGACTATCTCGGCACAAAAAAGAAGCATCCATGGGAACTTTGATGTCTTTTATAGTTTTAGATTTGTTTTTTATTGTAACGCCTAAAAGGCATTTGAACTTCAAATTCAGCTAATAAAGTTTTGTTTATTTTGGTTTGCAAATTTAAATTTCCCGAAATCTTTGAAATCCTTGCATGTGCATCCCATTATCATACACATCATTACATGTACCATTACAGGTTTCTCATCTTCTTCGCTGTTTATTTCAGCATGAAATGTCTTTCGAGCAAACCATAAAGGACCTTCAGGCACAGAACGCCCAGTTCCAACAAATGTTTATAAGTCTGGAAAAAGGGCAGGAGGATCTGAAAACCCTCATTCTAAAAGAGAAGAAGAAAAAGAAGAAGGTTGTTGGTATTCTGAATATGGGTAGAAGGTTTGGAGAGTGTTTGAAGCGACAAGCCGATCTGACCTCTTCATCCAAGGAAGGGGAGAATCAGGAAGAAGAGAAGGATCTCAGTCCTGCAGTTTCTGACAACGATACCGACTACAATGATGAGCAATATCCTCCTGCTGAGGATAGATACAAACAATTGGAAGATCGTCTGAGTGCCATGGAAGTTCAGAGGATACCTGGACTGGATTTCAAAGAGTTGAGATTGGTGTTGGGAGTGGTCATCCCGCTGAAGTTCAAAGATCCAGTTTTATCTAAGTATGATGGGGTGTCCTTCCCAAAACTCCATCTCCGTTCTTATGTCAGAAAGATCCAGCCCCACACCGCTGATAGAAATCTGTGGGTTCATTTCTTTCAAGATAGTCTGTCAGGGACTCAGCTTGAATGTTTCTACCAGCTGGAGGGAGAAAATATCTGAAACTGGGAAGATCTGGCTGCTGCTTTCTACAAACAGTATCAGTACAATGCCGACCTTGCTCCTACTCGTACTCAACTCTTGAGTATGTCCATGGGCGCAAGTGAAGGCTTTAAAGATTATGCACAAAAATGGAGAGACTTGGCTGGGAGAGTTCAACTCCCGTCATCTGATAGGGAGTTGGGTTATATGTTTTTAGGGATGCTATCTGGTCCATTCTTCAATCATTTGATCGACAACTCATCAGCTGGTTTCACCGAGCTGATCCTAACTGGAGAAAGAGTAGAAGCTGGGATTCGAAGCGGCAAAATACAGAAGGATGCCTCTTCAAGTTTAGTAAAGAAGCATTTTGCTGGTAAGAAGGAAGTCAGTGCCATCTATAGGCCGATGGGCCAAAACAGGGCTGAACAACGTCAGACAGTAAGTGCCGTGATGATACCTAGACCTGCAGTTTCTCCACAATACAACAATCAACAAAGGATGGAAAGACCACAACGGTAGTTTACCCGCATCAACATGACATTGGCTGAAGTTCTACCTCATCTGCTGAGATCAAACTTGGCAACCTTGAGAGAGGCTCCCAAGAATCCAAATACTACATCTCCCCGATATAATCCAAATTCCCGGTGTGCCTATCATTCTAAGAGTCCTAGCCACGATACAAATGACTGTTGAGCTCTGAGGAACAAAGTACAAGGCCTGATTAAAGCCAAGGAAATAGATTTTGATGCTCCGGAGAAGCCAAATGTCATAACTGCTCCCATGCCTAAGCACGGTCGCGGAGTTAATGCTATTGATACTGATTTGTTTGTCACCTCTGTTGATGAAGTTTCTACTCCTCTCATGACTGTCAAGAAGAATTTGCTGTTGGCCAGTTTATTTCCGGGTTGTGATGAAGGTTGCCACATGTGTTCGTTTCTACCTTCTGGTTGCCGTTTTCTTAAGTTAGGTGTTCAACGCCTGATAGATAACAAAGAAATTTTGTTTGAGAAAGCTTTGGTTCCCGTTGTTCCATCTGAAGACGTTGCCATTATAACCATTTCTGCCAATCCTTCCAAGGTTTCCTCGAGAAGACCTGTTAGGATTACATCTGCTCCAAGAATTGCTCCGCTGATAATCACTGTTCCTGGTCATGTTCCATATGTCTCGGAAAAAGCTGCCCCCCAACATTATGGTGCCGATGTATACTATTATGGCATCAAACAAGATTTTAAAGACGAAGAAGTTGATCCAAATATTAGTAACATTATCGGAACCAACAAAGTTACCCGAAGTGAAAGGGTTTTCTCTCCCGATATTTCCCCTAAGACTATAAACAAACCTATTGCCATTCCATCCACTGTTTCTGCTAGTACATCAACTATAGTTCTTGTTCTTACTCTAGTTATTACCCCTGTCGGCGAATCATATGATACCCGCGGCAAGGAAGTTATAGGTGAGCCTTCCCGGAAGGAGGTACCTAAGAAAATTATTGTGGAAGCCTCTAAGCAAGAAATGGAGGAAATAATGAAAATAATTAAGAAGAGCGATGTTGTACCCCAAAATTTTCCCTCCCATATTTCTCAATACATTTCAAATGAGGTCCTCAAATTGCTCAGGGAAATCCAAGGGTTGACCAGACAAACTCTCTCCTAAGGCAGTCTACCTCAAATTAGGGTTTCAGTTTACATCAATATGTTTGAGTCCAAAGGATCCCAAATGCTCACCATTGTCCTAATATGTTCTCAAGATCATCCATGTCAAGTTTCAAGCCTTACAGAGGAAGTTTGCTCAGTCAATTGCTCAAAGGCCTGAAAATCGACTATGCTAGGGCAAAAGTTAACTGTGGCCCATATACAGTCAAACTTCGAGATTTTTGGTAAACATCCTCATTTTGAAGTATTATTCATCATTTGATCAAGGGTTGATCATGATTCCTCAAGGATTGCTCACAATTCATAAAAACCCAAAAGTTGCTAAATTAGGGTTTTGTAGGAAAAGTCAACTCAACTTTGACCAAGCATAATTTTCTCATACTTTATAAAAAATGACCCATCCAAAGCTCATTTTGAAGAGTATGAAATTCCCTACAATCCATCTTCAGCTCCCAAGTTCAAAATATGCACTCACAAGAAGATATGAATTTGGACATTATAGGTCATTTTGAAAAGTCAACAAAAACACCTTTTTTGTCAAAGCTTCATACATGAACATGGAAGACTCAATTGAGATGAAACCAAAAGGGTTGCTTAGAGGACATCTTAAGCTTTCTAAAAAGTCCCAGAACACATCTCTAGGGTCAAAATTGAGAGAGTTATGCATTGGTAAAGTTGACCCTTTTTGCAAAATTGCCAAAAGTCAAATGTGCCCAAAATTGCAATTTTTGTCAAATGGCCCCAACTTTTTATGCTTTCATTGAGTTTGTAACATGACCCAAGACCCATGATATCTCCCAATTGTCTTTATTTTATTTTTGTTATTTATTTTGATTTTATTTCAATTAAATCAAATAAAATCAAAATAAAATCATGAAAATATCAAAAACTAATCAAAGCTTGAGATTTTGTGCATGTTTTGGTCTATTATACAGCTGGAGATGGAATCAAATCGTGCAAGGATCATTTGGACACAAAAAGATTGTATTTGGCCCAATTTGGAAATATTTGCACAAAGAATCAAATGATGAATCAATGATCTTAATTGAAAAAGATTTGAAGCAAATTTGTAACCTAATTCCTTCTAGGGTACATAAGGAACATGTTCAGATCAAAAAATAAGGGATGAGAGGCGTGTAAAACACAAAGCAAGTTTAAAAAAAAATCAAGAAAAGTGGCAAATTAATTTCCACGTTCCAGGCCAATTCAGAGTCTTCTAGCCATCCCAAACGTTTGCTGGACATCCCAGGAACGTGTTTCCACCATCAGCAAGCATTCTCGTGCCCAAAAACGCACTGTAAGTGTCCCACGATTTCCATACTTTCTTGAAATCGAATATCACAATTCTGGCACTTTTAGCATGATTTATTTGCATATTCTTAACCCTTGAGTCATTTGCAAGCTAACAGTTGTATTTAATTGCATTTCTATTGACTGCATGCCAAGATGCCATGATTAGGGTTCGAGCTTTGTTTTTAGGGATTTTGCACACAAGAACAATTGGCCATGGAGAGTGGTACCATGATGCTCGTGAGATTGCAACGAGTTGATTGGTACCACTGGTATTGATTTATCATGCAAGGATAAGATTTTGGAATGGACAAGGGTTATACCTACACCCATATGTCCGTAGGTAAAAGATCTTAAGCTAAATTGACGGAGACGATGAGGAAGATGATAACGTGGCCCTCCCTGACTGGCCAATTCAAAATTCACGCGTTTTATAATATATTATTTTGTTTTTTCTATATAATATTTGTTTGTTGTTCATTGTACAATTAGCAAAGCCAGCTCAACTGGCAAGCGCACAGGGTAAAATGCCAAAGGGCTTGGGTTCGATCCCCAGGTCCCCATGTTATTCCATATTATTTTGCATTGTATGATTAGGTACACATGCGTCCCACAAGACCACCATGCGCCATCAACCTTCAACCACCAGATCCCCAACATGCCAGATCTAAGGCCTCTCACATGGAAGTCCACAATACACCCCAGTCAAGTGCATGTATGAGATTAAGAAAAGTCAACAGGGCCAGGCGCTTTTGGGCCCAGAATTACAAGTCTCACCCCTCTGTTTGCTAGCATACCACCAGGCCCATTCTATTTCTTTTCTAATTTCCTTTATTTAATTTAATTAGTTTAATTATTTTCTAACCACAAAATTAATTTCTTTTTCATAAAAAAATCATAAAATTAATTTTTCACAAATTTAGAATTAGGTTTTATTTTTATTTTATCAAATTTAGTTTAATATTAGTTAAATTTAATTTTAGGGTAATTCTAACTTTTTGTAAATAACTAAAATCAAATTAGAAAAATTAGGGTTGCTTTTGATTCAATTTTATTTCTTTTCTCAATAAAACAACAAAATACAAATATAGGTTGATTTAATTATTTTTCTTAAATTTAAATTAATTATTAATTAGGTTTGTATTTATTCAATTAAAACCTTATTTTCTCAAAATAATCAAAAACAACACAAAAAATGATTTTTCTTGTTAAGTTTCAATTAGGTTTAGATGGGGTCAAAACCCTAATTCCTTTTCATTCGATTCATCGCGCGCGCTTTATTATTTTTGCAAATATTAATGTAACTGCTCACCGTATGTAATAGTTTAATTAGGATTTTCTTTATTTATCGTTTTTACGGGTCTTTGGCTATGTAATTAATCCCCTACCCCGAAGCCTTGTAATAGCGTAGTTTTTATTTCTCGCATTTTAATTCTCGCAAAATATTAATTGTTAGATGTATGATAATAGGATTGTATGACAAGACTGTATGTTAATTTAAAATGGCTAGCAAACCCTAAGGTGCAAAGATAATAACTGAAATCAAAACACTCTCACATGCGCACTCCTAGGGTATACTCTCACTTCGGTTGCCTTCGATAAACGGTCATTAAGTATAGGGTGTCTTAGTGGTCGCCCTCCTGTCTAAACAAAGATCAAAAGTCCCATTCGGAAATGTTGCCTCGTAAATGTTGCCTCGGAAATGTTGCCTCGGAAATATTGCCTCGAATATGATCTTAAGACATTAGGGTTATTACTAAGACGTCCTAGCATTGCTTTAGTGATCATACGTCCCTTTCGAATTGACCCTTACAAACTCCAACGACGGTGCTACCTACTTCTAAATAGTAGGATAGCATTGTCTAAAGGAAATGAGAACAAAAACAATTCTTTTTCAAGTAGGTAGATGCTAGTAGGTACTTGCTCAAATCAAACTCTTTCACACCAAACACTTTTCAAACAAAGTTTTCAAAAACAACTTCGTAACACTCTTGAAGATAGAAGCAAGGGTTAAAACGAAGTAAAACAAAACTTTTCAAAACAAACACACACAAGCAATTTTAAAAGATGATCAAGTACCTAAGAGCCCGTGGAAAACCACAGATAGAAAGGGTGCTAATACCTTCCCTTTCTATAATCTACCCCTCATACTCAAAATCTCGAAAAAGGAATTTTTTTGTGCTTTTGTCCTTTCAAGTTGGATAAAATAAAAGTCGGTGGCGACTCTTGCTTACCGCGACATTTTGCAAACACAAACGCAAAATGCAAACCAGCATTTTCTAAAATAGTCGGTTCTGCCACCGTATCACAGAACTGGCGACTCTGCTGGGGAATATAAGTGGGGTATACCTTAGGATATAGTTCATCATATTTGCTTCTCTTGTTTATTTTGGTTGCTTTACTTTTAAAGGTTTTTGTATGGGAGTTACTATAGATCCTAACCCGGATATGGGGACACCTTTTAGGTAAGTAGCAATAAACTGTGAGGGAACTGTACGGTGTAGACCGATACGGTTAAAGCAGTAGCTACGTTGATGTGGCACATTGGTTGGTACGGGTATCCCTTGTGGAGAAACGAGGAGAATACGAGGCCGCTATGTGTGTTGTTAAGCATCAACTGACCTTAGAACCTTTAATCGACCAACTTGGCCATTAGGAAGTAGTGAGATAGCTGGCCTCGGTGTAAATCCGAGAACTGGTTGATACTCGAAACTACACTCATTGAGACCATACTCTCGAGATAGTTCCGGTCGCAAGAAAAGATTGCGTGAGCTGAAACCATGACCGATGGAGGATGGTCAGTGATATTGAGAACCTCAAGAACCCGGTTACTTTTGCTAGGACAGGTTGAAACCAACTGAACTTCAAGAGGGTAATACCTTTGACCCCATGCAAGCCTTAAACTTAAGGGCTTTTGTGTGACTTGTTTTCCTTTGCCATGTCTGTTATCTGTTATACATGTTGTTTGTTTTATCATGACATCATGCATCATAACATAGCATGCATACTTCATTATACTAACCATTTCAAAGACCGAGGGGATTTATCTTTGTTCTGTTTTGCAGATTATGGCTTATGTGCGCAGACATACCATCCGAGTTAACTTTGTGCAAATACCTGCTCAACTTAAGGAGTTAGCCTCGAGAGTTTCTGAGACTTCTTCCTTCATTAAGAGACATGGTTAGCTTCTTAGCTTGGTTACCTCAAAGTTTAATGAGCAGATGATAAGTTTGCTTTTCCAGTTCTTCGATCCTGTGCATCATTGCTTCACTTTCCCAGATTATCAGCTAGTTCCCACTTTGGAAGAGTTTTCTCACTTACTAGGCATATCCATCCTTGAACAGATGCCCTTCATAGGTTTGGAAGAGACTCCTAGACCAGAAGACATTGCCTCAGCTCTGCATCTGAAACGGGCTGATGTAGTGTCCAATTGGGAAACACGAAGCAGGGTCGAAGGTTTCTTAGCCAAGTTTCTGATAGATCAAGCTCAACATTCTTGGATAATTTGGACGTTCAGGCTTTTGAAGATATCTTGGATCTCCTTATCTACGGTTTGGTTCTCTTCTCGAATCCAGATTCCTTTATAGATGTGAATGCGGTTAAGATCTTCCTTTATCGCAATCCTGTGCCTACTCTACTAGGTGATATCTTGCATGCCCTCTACACTCGTATTGTATGCAGAAGAGGAACTCTTATGTGTTGCATGCCATTACTGTCGAGGTGGTTTATTTCGCACCCCCTAAGTCCATACTGAAGAATGAGGAAGGTTTAGGATGGTCTTACAGGATAATGTCACTTGCCCATACAAACATTCTTTGGAGCTCCCAGGTTATGGAAAGCACTGCTGTCATTGGTCATTGTGGGGGATACCCTAATGTCCCGTTGCTTGGAATCAGAGGGGGAATGTGATATGGTGGGAGAACTTACTTGAGGTTTTGCGTTTGTTTTCGCACTTGTTCGGTTTAGCAAGAATCGCCACCGACTTTTTATTTTATCCTAAGGAAAGGTCAAAAAGCACAAGAAAGACCTTTGAGATGTTTTCGTGGGTTTGGGGGGTAGATTATGAAAAGGGAAGGTGCTAGCACCCTTTTCATCCATGGTTATCCATGGGCTCTTAGTTACTTGTTTTAGATCACTTGCCTTTGCTTTTCAATTGTTTGAAATGGTGCTTTGTGTGTGGTTTTGAAAAATGTTTTGAAAAAGATGCCTTGTCTAGGCAACCATTGTAACAATTCTTTACTCGAATGTTTTACAAAGGTGTTTGTCTTTTTGAAAAGATGTTTCAATGTTTTTGAAAGTTGTTTTGAAATTGTGTGGAGATGTGTGTTTGAAAATGGCAAGGATGTTTTGCAAGTTTGATCAAGTAACTAAGAGTTGTCTACCCTAATTTACTCAAAGATCTTTCCTTATGTTTTTAACCCTTTTAACAGTGTTGTTTCACCATTGTATTTGGTGAACAACCTTGTGTTAGGATGTTTGAACGGGACGGGCGCGGGTCATCGTATACAATCATTGAAGGCAACTTGTGAGACGCACTAACAATTTTGTAAGGGACGAGATCGTTTTATCGAAGGCAACATCGAGGGTCATCGAGGGACTACGATCTTTGTTTATCGAAGGGACATTTGCTAGAGTGTCTCATACTCGAGGGACATGATTGCATTTTTCCTAGGCAACAAGTGAGGTTACCCTAGAGGTGTAAGTGTGAATTGTGTATTGATTTTCATGCATTTGTCTTGTATTAGGTTATCTAGCGGTTGATTTTGAATCTTCGCATACAAACCCTAATTACTATACAGTATATAGAAAGCGATAAATTGCGGGAATTTAAAGTCTAAGCTATTACAAATAAGTATCCGGGGATGGGGGTACAAATGTTTACAAATGGGGATGAGTCTCATCAGTATAGTAGTGTCCAAATATTATTTACAACCAAATCAAATCATCGCATTCTCAATGTAAAAATATAATCAAGGTATAAGAATAAAAGAGAACCAAAAGTATTGTGCCATGCATATGATTATTTACAAATGATTAAAATGAAAATTAAGTAATGTCATTATTTTTTGTGTTTTTTTGTTAATGTTATAGAAACTTGTATAAGATTAATTAAACAAAAGTTTTAAAATTAATTAACTTAATAAAATCTAATATTTACATATTTTAAGTGCAATAATAAAAAAAAAGGTATTGTTAATAAAACTTAATGTGAAAAAATTAATATATTATTTTTATTTACCAAAAGGAGTTAGGTTATATAAAAAAGAAAATAAGATGATGGTAATAAAAAAAAAGTGTTGATTTATATAAAAAAGTGTTAAGAAAATTAAATGGGCTTAGGGGTATGTTCTTGGCCCAAGTGAAAAACAAAGAAGGTTATAGAAAGAAAGGGGGTGTATGCGCCAATTCCAATTGGGCTTGGTGTTTTGTGCGTGGGGCAGGCCCAAACGGGTTCACAGAATTTTATTAGGGTTTCATTGTTTTGTTCAGAATAGGGTTTGCTCATGAACGGCGCCGCTCCCTTTCTTCTTCATCGTCCTTTTCGTCCTCTCTCAATCAAGGTTTCTGATGCCTTCCACTCGCCTCAGCCACCGGACGCCACCTCCACTCTCCTCTCTCCAGAGTTGTACCAGGCGGTGATAAAAGGTAACGACTTTCTTCTTCATGTTTTAGGGTTTCAAAATTCGTGCATGTTATTGATTTTACATATTCTGATCTTCTATGTTATTTATGTTTGTGTGAGGTGTAGAAAAAAAGGGAAGAGGAATTTATACCTTGGTTCTGATTTTTTGGAAAGGAGAAGGAGAGTTTGGACAGGAGGCGTCTTAGGCGGCCGAGCGAGGGAGCGAGACGCTGAGGAAAGCTTTGTTCTGGTACTTGTATCTTTGCTTTGTTTTATAATGAATTCTATGCTTCTGAAAACCCTAGGGCATCTTCTTTTCTTCTTCTGATTGCTTGCCTTGTTGTCGTTCTGATTAGGCTATGTTGATGAACTTTAAATCTCTCTTTGGCTTGATTTGTTTTCAATGATGAGTATTTCTGAGATGTTCTTGCTTCTGACTTTTTGAATATTGGCTTTGTTGGCTTTTTCTAAGATGAAACTTTGATTCTGAGATGCTTTTGATATGTGTTTGGTTATGTTGGCTCTGTGATGAACATGGTTCTGAGAGTATTTTTGATGTGTTTCTGACTCTCTTCCTCTCTTGAACTTGGTTGGTATCGTTTGGCTATTTTGGCCCTGTGATGAACATGGTTCTGAGAGTATTTGGATTTGCTTTGAGTTTAGTTACTTGATCTTGAAGGCAGGTTGAATGTTTGTATGGTTTTTGACAGGCTTGAGGCAGGTTTGTATGGTACAGTTGGGTTTATTGAAGTTTATGCAGGTTATGTTTATGCAGGCTTCAGAGCTTGTGCTTTGTGCAGGCTTGAGGCAGGCTTCAGAGTTTGCAATTTACTGAGCTTGTTAGTTTGTTGTGTAGGCTTTCTTGTATGCAGGCTGGAGGTTTTATGAAGGCAAGCTTGAAGCAAGCTTGAGGCAGGCTGTTGTTTGCTTGCTTGAGGTAGTTTTGAGGCGAACTTGAGGTTACAGGCTTTTAGCAGGAAAGCTTGAAGGTTACAGGCCTTTAGCAGGTTTTGTATTTGAACAAGTTTTTAGGCTTTGGCTGCTTTGAGGTTTGTTTGGGTTACAGGCTTTGAAAGGCTTGCTTCCTTAGGCCTGCTTCTGGTTTTTAGCAGGTTTGTGCTTTTTCTTGCTTGAAAGCAGGTTAGGCTGTGCTGTTTTTTGGGCTTGTTAGTTTTTGAGAGGCTTTGATGCAGGATGTGTTATATTTTTCTATGTGTTCTGCCCCCTGTGTTCTGTACTGAACTCTTTGTTATATATTTCTATATTCTAAGCCTGCCTAAAAAACTGTAAGCCTGCTACTTTTTTACTCTCTTTCTCTCTCTCCAGAAAGCATATCTTTGCTTAGAATATCTTTCTTTTCTGAAAAGGTTTTGGCCTGGAAAATGATGAATAAAAATGCTTGCTTGCAACTTTAGCTTTCCTCTACATTCTGTACTTTTCTTCCAGATTTTCTGCATTGCCTTTGATAGCTTATAGGCAGCTTTATTGACAGTTACAGCTTGGTTGACATTTTTGTTGACAGCTTTGTTGACAACTTTGCACTTGTGACTTAGTTTGCCCATTTTGACAATGCAATTTGGTTTTGGCATTTCAGTTTGGTTTGCCTTTTTGACAATTTGAATTTATCCAGCTTTGTGCATTTTGTTTAATATGCTTCCTTGTATTTAATTAATTCATATGCTTGCAAACAATTTTTCTTTCCTCTTTGTGAACCAAGAAGAGAGTCTTCTTGTGATTTGCAAAGAGGATGAGAAAAATATGATGAAAATCAAAACAATCTGATTCCGGCCAACAACCTTTAATGATGAACTTTTAATTATCTGTCTGAGAATGCCTTTTTAATCCATACTGTATTGACTTCTTTCTTCTCTTTTTGTAGGTAAATATCAGTTGAGCAAAGGATGCAACAGTAGAAGATGAAGACTTCAAGAGATTTAGGATATAGTTTTATTTTATTTCTAATCATTTGTAATAACATTATTGTAAACACTGTAAATAAATTTACAGTATTCAAATAATATTTGTAACAAACAATTGAAAATGAATAAAAATCTTTTTTGTCAGATAATTCTTGATTTCTTCTGCACTTGTTTATTTAATTACTTAAATTTCTTGAATTATAATAATTGGAAATTATCCCAATAATTTTAACTTAGAAATTATAAATAATCAATAAACGTCCGGCGTTCCAAATAACCAAAAGCATTGCACAGTTAAACAAACAAACGTCCATATGCCTTTCACTTCACTGATTAAACCAACAATTCAAACTCTCAATCAGAAGCCTCAGCTTCTATCCCAGATGTTTAGACTTTGAGAAACAAACAGGAATCTTGAACAAGCATCAAAGCAGTGTGACAATCAATTGAAAAGAACTGTGGATTCAATCCCTTCTGAGAATGCGTGTGCAAACCCTAATTCTGGATTTATTGTCAACGAAACGTCCGCCTGATCAAACCCTGAGCCAAACTCAAACAAATCAAAAGAAACCCTAATAATCTACTTGACTGATTCAAAATCAATGAAAACCCTAATTTTGTCTGACTGATGAGAAAAGTCTGTTTGACCGATTCTTGAGCCAATCCGAAAAATCAAGAAAAGCCCGAAGCTGTGATTTCTTGTGAAAAAGAGGAGGGCAAATTTTGGGGTACAACAGTTGCCCCTGTTCAATCTTCTTGCACCTGAAGAGTTAGATTGGCAAGATTGCCTTTCGTGACTCAAATGGTAAAAGAGGATTGGACACTAGAGTGCCCGTAAATTTGCACTTGTCAAGACATGGATGCGGGAATGGGCTTAAAGATGCCATTTGGAGATGGGCTTAAAGATGCCATCTGGAGATGTGACAGAATCTTGTCAGGGGATGGGCTTAAAGATGCCATCTGGAATGTATGTTGTAGGTGAAAGAAATGAGTATCAGAAAGGTGTCCATGTTTTAGAACATCTCTGAACTGGGGGTCTGAATAAGAAATAGATTGACATCCATGTTTGGAGAATCCGTAAACTGTTTTTAGAAGTCTTGGATCTGAACAAGCGATAGGTTAACATCCGTATCTGGAGAACCCGTAAACTGTTTTCAAAAGTCTTGAAGCTGAATAAGCAGTAGATCAGCATCCATGTTGGGAAGCGTCCGTAAACTGTTTTCAGAAGTCGAAGCTTATTAATCTTATCCTGAAAAGGGTAAAATATTAGCTGAAACACAAAATTATGTTGCATAAAATGTATGATGCAATATATATGTTATATCAATATTTATGATATATGAATGTAATGAATGTGCATGTAAGCTGAGTAGCTGTCTTGTTGAGGATAGATGAATCCTGGATAATGAAATCTTTGACTGCTGCCGGGGAAAGTAAATCCTTGACTGCTGCAGGGGATCGAAAATCCTTTGATCGTTGAAAATGAGAAGTCCTGGGACCGCTGTTAGGGAATCAGGAGTTTGGGTTGTATGCTAATCTACTGGGGATTCCTGCCTTGAGGAGATCTTCACTGGAGAATATCTGAATACTCTGAGGAACTGAGAATGAGAGTCTTCATTCTGCTTGGGGAATAAGAATTCTGTGGGGAATAGCCATACTGTTGAAAAGTAGTTATCCTGTTGAAGAGTAAAACTCAGGATTCTGGAAAAAGCTTATTCCTGTCTAGAAGAAGTTCAGGTTTAGGTTGTATGCCACTTTAAGAATGATAATCTTCATTCTGTCGGGAATATCAGGAACTCGGGTTATACACCACTTTGAGAATGAGAGTCTTCATTCTGTCGGGAATATCAAGGGGTTGGGTGTATGCCAATCTACTGGGGAAGCCAGAATGAGAATCTTCCTTCAGGTCTTGGGTCATAAGATTGGGTGTATGTCAATCTCTTGGGGTTTTAAGGATGAGAGTCTTCATTCTGTTAAGGGTCAGAAATTGGGAGTGTACCAATCTTCTGAGGTTTTAAGGATGAGAGTCTTTATTCTGTTAAGGGTCAGAAATTGGGAGTATACCAATCTTCTGAGGTTTTAAGGATGAGAGTCTTCATTCTTGAGAGAAACAGATTTTTAGGAGCTTTAATTGTCCGTTATTCTGTCGGTGGTTGTAATTTCCAGCCGGTGATGAAGGAATTTTTGATGATGATCGTAACTTCCAGCAGGTGATGAAGGAGATTTTGAACGACCTTGAATTCCAGCAGGTGATGAATGAATTTTTGATGATGATCGTAACTTCCAGCAGGTGATGAAGGAGATTTTAAATGACCTTGAATTCCAGCAGGTGATGAAGGAATTTTTGATGATGATCGTAACTTCCAGCAGGTGATGAAGGAGATTTTGAACGACCTTGAATTCCAGCAGGTGATGAAGGAATTTTTGATGATGATCATAACTTCCAGCAGGTGATGAAGGAATTTTTGATGATGATCGTAACTTCCAGCAGGTGATGAAGGAGATTTTGAACGACCTTGAATTCCAGCAGGTGATGAAGGAATTTTCGATGATGATCGTAACTTCCAGCAGGTGGTGAAGGAGATTTTGAACGACCTTGAATTCCAGCAGGTGATGAAGGAATTTTTGATAATGACCGCAACTTCCAGCAGGTGATGAAGGAAATTTTGAACGCTCTTGAATTCCAGCAGGTGATGAAGGAATTTTTGATAATGACCGCAACTTCTAGCAGGTGATGAAGGAAATTTTGAACGCTCTTTCAACTTGAAATGTAATTTGTTTTGGAGAATAAATCCTTGACAAATGTTGGGGAAATAAACCCATGACTGCAGGTCTGCTAGAGAGGTGATGAACTCCTTGAGGACGCTTGAATGTCTTTTCAAAAAGATTTCGGAGAGGTTTCATCACTGCCCCTAGTATCAGATGCTTGTGATATTGCCAGGTCACTTGGACTGCACGTAACCCTTTGATGAGATTGACGTTTAAATGCCCCAAGTGATGGTGAGGGAGACTTGCCCCAGGTTAATCTGTAATTGAGAGATTTCCTGAAATCTTGACTGGACTGCCCCAGGTTCACTGAACTTTGAAAGATTTGTTGAAATCTTGACTGGACTGCCCCAGGTTAACTGAACTTGGAAATATTTGTTGAAATCTTGACTGGACTGCCCCAGGTTAACTTAACTTTGAAAGATCTGTTGAAACCTTGACTGGACTGCCCCAGGTGTGCTGGATAGTGACATGTCATGCCCCCTTGTTGATAGGAGATTTGTCAATGGAAGTGTCATCCTTTTTGAAATGATTTTGCTCACTGAGAGGGCTTTTGTTCACTGGATATTCATTGTGTGAATTTCTCCGCTGTCAAACAAATAGCCAAATGCAAACAGTGATATTCAAGTAATGCAAAGTTTATGTTTGTCTCGAAGTTTTGAAAAATGCGCTTTTTTAGCAGAAAACTTTTTATGAGACAAATTCAACACAAGATTTTAGGGCCAAGCCTTACAGGAGTCAGGATACCTTTTGTAACAGTATGCTTTCGAACTAACCCATGCTTCAGTTAGGACTTTTGAAGGGTTGTAACGTGGCTTGGTTCAAGGTTTAAGAAACAAAGGATAAAGGCTCAAAGTATATTTGTACCCACCCGCTCTTCGTGATGTTCTTCAATCCTAAACTCAGTTAATTGTGCGTCGAACTCTATTCGAGTTTGGAACGACTTTTTGGTGATGGCTCACACCAGTTGAATTTTATGGAAGGCATTCATTTTTGCAACATTTTTCATGTTATTGAGGATTTATAATTACCTCTTTCTTTTGATTTGTTATCCCTAACTTTTGCCTGACTGTTCCTGTTTTTGAGGTTACAGTCAGCGGGATGCCCCAGCTTTCTTAAGCCTCCTTTATAAGTTTTGGCTTAGTGGGCTTTTCTTTTTTGAGAGGTAATGAATGCCTATAAGATAAGGAACCATTACTGTCTTTTGATTCCAAAGGAATGTTTTTTTTGATGTCGTTCGTTGTATTACGAATTAAGAGTTTGCGACTTCAACGCGCACCTTTTTTTGAATTAACTGAGAGACTACCCTGCCCCAGGTTTAAATCAAAGGTTTCAATTTGTTTAGAATAGAAAACTCCTACTTCTTTGGCTTGAAGGGGTTGACTAGGGATTATCTTCCTTATAACTCCAGTGTTTAGGATTTGAAAAAATGCCTGTACATCGTCAGCAAGGTCTGTTCAAAAGCATATTGTATGAGATTATGGCATTGTTTCGTCATCCTCCCTCTAAAGGCTTGTAGCTTTTTATCAAGAGTTGAACATCATAAAGAAAACACAAGAATAGTGAAAACGAGTAGATGAATTCAAGATAAACATATGCAATGCATTAATGAAACAGAGTTTGACATTAAAAGATAATTGTTTGAATAACAAAGAAATTACAACTTGAAAATTCAAATGAAACAAAGATGCTCTCAATGATTCGTCAAAGGAGCGGTGATTATGCTAGAGTCTCCGGAGGGTCGAACTCGATCTCTTTGGCATCAATCATGTCTTGGACCTTGTTCTTCAAAGCCCAACAGTCGTTTGTGTCATACCCTGGGCTACCACAATGATAAGCACATCTTGCATCCGGGTTGTAGTTTGGAGAAGAAGTCTTAGGGTTCGGATGAGGAGCCTTTAATGTAATCAGCTCTTTCTTCAACATGTGTTGTAGTGCTTGAGCTAGTGACATGTTGATCCTAGTATATTGTCTTTTAGGCGCGACCTCCCTACGCTGATGCCCCTGTCTTTCTTGAGCAGGCGCAGGATTAGAGATCAAGGTTGCTCCTACGTGTTGGTCATGATGGCTCTTTTGACCATACACATCATTGGACTCTTTCTTCCCATTGTAGGGCTTTTTCTGAGCATCAGAAGGTGTAGCTTCTTGAATCTTCCCACTTTTGATGCCAGCTTCGACCCTTTCGCCGGTCATTATTAGCTCGGTGAACCCGGCTGAGGAGCTCCCAATTAAGTGATTGAAGAAAGGCCCTGTCAAAGTTCCCATGAAGATGTAAATCAGCTCTCTGTCAGTTAAAGGGGGTTGCACCCTACCAGCCAGATCTCTCCACTTTTGAGCGTATCCTTTGAAGTTATCGTCAGAACCCATGGTCATGTTCTGCAATTGCACACGAATTGGTGCAAGATCAGCATTGTACTGATACTGCTTATAAAAAGCAACAACTAAGTCCTCCCAGGTATGGATGTGAGAACTCTCCAATTGATAGAACCACTCGAGTTGAGTCCCTACCAGGCTTTCTTGGAAGAAATGGATCCAAAGCTTTGGATCAGTTGTGTATGGTTGAATCTTGCGGGCATAAGATTTTAAGTGCATCTTAGGGCAAGAGACTCCATCGTACATGGAAAAGGTAGGGACCTTGAACTTTGGGGGGATGACCAGCCCAGAAACTAAACCCATGTCTCCTAAATCCAAGCCAGGTATTTGTTGAATCTCCATAGCATTGAGGCGATCCTCCAACTGTTTGTACTTGTCATCAACGGGAGGATATTGTTCTTCGGAGTAGTCAGCTTCAACATCATTGATCTCCAAATTGTGGTCTTCTTCAAGACTGACCCCTATGCTGGGTGGAGTTGAAAGGTCTAGGGTTTTAGGTCTTCTTCTCAAGTTCAGGATGCTCGCTGCCTTCTTGGACTTCTTCTTCTTGTCTTTGAGAAGGAGAGCTTTCAGATCCTCTTGCCCTTTACCCATAGCCAGAAACATTTGTTGGAATTGAGCGTTTTGAGCTTGGAGATCTTTCACCGTTTGTTCCATATCCATCTTACTGAAATAAACAGTAGGAAGATAAGGAGACCTGTATGGGAGAAACCTGTTATGCAATGATATGTATGCAATGTTTTCAAGAATCTCTCGGGTTAAACACAAGAAAATGTTAGAGGCTGAACTTCGATCAACATCTCTGATTGGAGAACCTTGTAACGGTGGATGTCTTTCCACGAGAATTAAGCTCACCATATCAAGTGGGTCATAGCTCCTGATTCAAGTTGTTGCACTCGATCTTTGATGGCATTTGTTTAGAGGAGAAAACCTCTTGCCCTTTGGTAGACGTCTGGTTCAACGTGACCCTGCATCAACAGACCCTCGAGATCCTTGAAATGGTTATTGAAAATGCTATGGTATGATGTCATGATGTTATGTACATGTATGCGAAAGTAGGCAAGTATATATATACAGGCAATCATATTCACACAAAGCAAACAAGTCCTTAGGTTTAGGCTTGCATGGGGTTCGTAGGTAAGTACCCTCTTGAAGTTAGTTGGCTCATCCTGTCCTAAAATAGAAACCGGGTTCTAAGGAGCTCAATATCATTGGATTATTTTCTGTGTTCATTGTTTTGGTTTAGCCACTTAACTGGCGACCAAAATATTCCAAGAAAACAACCTTTAATGAGTGTAGTATCGAGTATCTACCAACTTCGGACTGCACCAAAGTCGGTCATCTCACTACCCCTAAAAAGGCCAAGATGGTCAAGTAAGGTTCTAGAGTTTGTTAGTGCTTCATGACATCACTCAGCGGCCCCGTATTCTCCTTGACTACTCAAGGGCTACCGGTACTCACAAATATGTCACACTAACATAGCTACTGCTTCAACCATGTCGGTATACCCCGCACAGTTCCCTCACAGTTTATTGCTATTTACCTAAAAAGGTGCCCCCAAATTCGGGTGTAGGATTTACAACAAACCCAAACAAGGAACCCAAAAAGTAAAGCAATCAAAGTAATCAAAGTAAGCATGTATGGGTGATCTAAAACCCTAAGGTAACCCCACTTTTAGAAACAATCCCCAGCAGAGTCGCCAGTTCTGTGATACGGTGGGAGAACGGACTTGAGGTTTTGCGTTTGTTTTCGCACTTGTTCGGTTTAGCAAGAGTCGCCACCGACTTTTTATTTTATCCTAAGGAAAGGTCAAAAAGCACAGGAAAGACCTTTGAGATGTTTTCTTGGGTTCGGGGGGTAGATTATGAAAAGGGAAGGTGCTAGCACCCTTTTCATCCATGGTTATCCATGGGCTCTTAGTTACTTGTTTTAGATCACTTGCCTTTGCTTTTCAATTGTTTGAAATGGTGCTTTGTGTGTGGTTTTGAAAAATGTTTTGAAAAAGATGCCTTGTCTAGGCAACCATTGTAGCAATTCTTTACTCGAATGTTTTACAAAGGTGTTTGTCTTTTTGAAAAGATGTTTCAATGTTTTTGAAAGTTGTTTTGAAATTGTGTGGAGATGTGTGTTTGAAAATGGCAAAGATGTTTTGCAAGTTTGATCAAGTAACTAAGAGTTGTCTACCCTAATTTACTCAAAGATCTTTCCTTATGTTTTTAACCCTTTTAACAGTGTTGTTTCACCATTGTATTTGGTGAACAACCTTGCGTTAGGATGTTTGAACGGGATGGGCGCGGGTCATCGTATACAATCATTGAAGGCAACTTGTGAGACGCACTAACAATTTTGTAAGGGACGAGATCGTTTTATCGAAGGCAACATCGAGGGTCATCGAGGGACTATGATCTTTGTTTATCAAAGGGACATTTGCTAGAGTGTCTCATACTCGAGGGACATGATTGCATTTTTCTGAGGCAACAAGCGAGGTTACCCTAGAGGTGCAAGTGTGAATTGTGTATTGATTTTCATGCATTTGTCTTGTATTAGGTTATCTAGTGGTTGATTTTGAATCTTCGCATACAAACCCTAATTACTATACAGTATATAGAAAGCGATAAATTGCGGGAATTTAAAGTCTAAGCTATTACAAATAAGTATCCGGGGATGGGGGTACAAATGTTTACAAATGGGGATGAGTCTCATCAGAATAGTAGTGTCCAAATATTATTTACAACCAAATCGAATCGTCGCATTCTCAATGTAAAAATATAATCAAGGTATAAGAATAAAAGAGAACCAAAAGTATTGTGCCATGCATATGATTATTTACAAATGATTAAAATTAAAATTAAGTAATGTCATTATTTTTTGTGTTTTTTTGTTAATGTTATAGAAACTTGTATAAGATTAATTAAACAAAAGTTTTAAAATTAATTAACTTAATAAAATCTAATATTTACATATTTTAAGTGCAATAATAAAAAAAGAAAAGGTATTGTTAATAAAACTTAATGTGAAAAAATTAATATATTATTTTTATTTACCAAAAGGAGTTAGGTTATATAAAAAAGAAAATAAGATGATGGTAATAAAAAAAAAGGTGTTGATTTATATGAAAAAGTGTTAAGAAAATTAAATGGGCTTAGGGGTATGTTCTTGGCCCAAGTGAAAAACAAACAAGGTTATAGAAAGAAAGGGGGTGTATGCGCCAGTTCCAATTGGGCTTGGTGTTTTGTGCGTGGGGCAGGCCCAAACGGGTTCACAAAATTTTATTAGGGTTTCATTGTTTTGTTTAGAATAGGGTTTGCTCATGAACGGCGCCGCTCCCTTTCTTCTTCATCGTCCTCTTCGTCCTCTCTCAATCAAGGTTTTTGATGCCTTCCACTCGCCTCAGCCGCCGGACGCCACCTCCACTCTCCTCTCTCCACAGTTGTACCAGGCGGTGATAAAAGGTAACGACTTTCTTCTTCATGTTTTAGGGTTTCAAAATTCGTGCATGTTATTGATTTTACATATTCTGATCTTCTATGTTATTTATGTTTGTGTGAGGTGTAGAAAAAAAAGGGAAGAGGAATTTATACCTTGGTTCTGCTTTTTTGGAAAGGAGAAGGAGAGTTTGGACAGGAGGCGTCTTAGGCGGCCGGGCGAGGGAGCGAGACGCTGAGGAAAACTTTGTTCTGGTACTTGTATCTTTGCTTTGTTTTATGATGATTGTTATGCTTCTGAAAACCCTAGGGCATCTTCTTTTCTTCTTCTGATTGCTTTCCTTGTTGTCGTTCTGATTAGGCTATGTTGATGAACTTTAAATCTCTCTTTGGCTTGATTTGTTTTCAATGATGAGTATTTCTGAGATGTTCTTGCTTCTGACTTTTTGAATATTAGCTTTGTTGGCTTTTTCTAAGATGAAACTTTGATTCTGAGATGCTTTTGATATGTGTTTGGTTATGTTGGCTCTGTGATGAACATGGTTCTGAGAGTATTTTTGATGTGTTTCTAACTCTCTTCCTCTCTTGAACTTGGTTGGTATCGTTTGGCTATTTTGGCCCTGTGATAAACATGGTTCTGAGAGTATTTGGATTTGCTTTGAGTTTAGTTACTTGATCTTGAAGGCAGGTTGAATGTTTGTATGGTTTTTGACAGGCTTGAGGCAGGTTTGTATGGTACAGTTGGGTTCATTGAAGTTTATGCAGGTTATGTTTATGCAGGCTTCAGGGCTTGTGCTTTGTGCAGGCTTGAGGCAGGCTTCAGAGTTTGCAATTTACTGAGCTTGTTAGTTTGTTGTGTAGGCTTTCTTGTATGCAGGCTGGAGGTTTTATGAAGGCAGGCTTGAAGCAAGCTTGAGGCAGGCTGTTGTTTGCTTGCTTGAGGTAGTTTTGAGGCGGGCTTGAGGTTACAGGCTTTTAGCAGGCAAGCTTGAAGGTTACAGGCCTTTAGCAGGTTTTGTATTTGAACAGGTTTTTAGGCTTTGGCTGCTTTGAGGTTTGTTTGGGTTACAGGCTTTGAAAGGCTTGCTTCCTTAGGCTTGCTTCTGGTTTTTAGCAGGTTTATGCTTTTGCTTGCTTGAAAGCAGGTTAGGCTGTGCTGTTTTTTGGGCTTGTTAGTTTTTGAGAGGCTTTGATGCAGGATGTGTTATATTTTTCTATGTGTTCTGCCCCCTGTGTTCTGAACTGAACTCTTTGTTATATATTTCTATATTCTAAGCCTGCCTAAAAAACTGTAAGCCTGCTACTTTTTTACTCTCTTTCTCTCTCTCCAGAAAGCATATCTTTGCTTAGAATATCTTTCTTTTCTGAAAAGGTTTTGGCCTGGAAAATGATGAATAAAAATGCTTGCTTGCAACTTTAGCTTTCCTCTGCATTCTGTACTTTTCTTCCAGATTTTCTGCATTGCCTTTGATATCTTGTAGGCAGCTTTATTGACAGTTACAACTTGGTTGACATTTTTGTTGACATCTTTGTTGACAGCTTTGCACTTGTGACTTAGTTTGCCCATTTTGACAATGCAATTTGGTTTTGGCATTTCAGTTTGGTTTGCCTTTTTGACAATTCGAATTTATCCAGCTTTGTGCATTTTGTTTAATATGCTGCCTTGTATTTAATTAATTCATATGCTTGCAGACAATTTTTCTTTCCTCTTTGTGAACCAAGAAGAGAGTCTTCTTATGATTTTCAAAGAGGATGAGAAAAATATGATGAAAATCAAAACAATCTGATTCCGGCCAACAACCTTTAATGATGAACTTTTAATTATCTGTCATAGAATGCCTTTTTAATCCATACTGTATTGACTTCTTTCTTCTCTTTTTTGCAGGTAAATATCAGTTGAGCAAAGGATGCAACAGTAGAAGATGAAGACTTCAAGAGATTTAGGATATAGTTTTATTTTATTTCTAATCATTTGTAATAATATTATTGTAAACACTGTAAATAAATTTACAGTATTCAAATAATATTTGTAACAAACAATTGAAAATGAATAAAAATCTTTTTTGTCAGATAATTCTTGATTTCTTCTGCACTTGTTTATTTAATTACTTAAATTTCTTGAATTATAATAATTGGAAATTATCCCAATAATTTTAACTTAGAAATTATAAATAATCAATAAACGTCCGGCGTTCCAAATAACCAAAAGCATTGCACAGTTAAACAAACAAACGTCCATACGCCTTTCACTTCACTGATTAAACCAACACTTCAAACTCTCAATCAGAAGCCTCAGCTTCTATCCCAGATGTTTAGACTTTGAGAAACAAACAAGAATCTTGAACAAGCATCAAAGCAGTGTGACAATCAATTGAAAAGAACTGTGGATTCAATCCCTTCTGAGAATGCGTGTGCAAACCCTAATTCTGGATTTATTGTCAACGAAACGTCCGCCTGATCAAACCCTGAGCCAAACTCAAACAAATCAAAAGAAACGCTAATAATCTGCTTGATTGATTCAAAATCAATGAAAACCCTAATTTTGTATGACTGATGAGAAAAGTCTGTTTGACCGATTCTTGAGCCAATCCAAAAAATCAAGAAAAGCCCGAAGCTGTGATTTCTTGTGAAAAAGAGGAGGGAAAATTTTGGGGTACAACAGGGAATAACCTACAATCCTTGTCTAGCTTTGCGACAATTTGGTCGTTCTCGGAGAGATGGTCCTCATGAGCTACTTCTCACAGATATTGCATTTGATTACAAGGAAGACGTTGACGAGCATCGCCGAAGGTTTATACGAGCTCGGGGTATGGTGAACAGATCTGATCCTCAAGATCTAGGGCCAAGGACTTCCCTTCCTATGCAGCCCTACCTACAATGGGTCCGAGCTCGTGCCCAGAAGCTTGGGATGCCATATGAAGCAGTATTGCCAGTGATTGTGGAGCCCGCTAACAAAGAAGCATTCCTTATACAGTTCTATATCCTTACATGCCCACTGATCCTGGGGCATTGCAGAGGTCTTGGATTTAGCTTAAAGAGGAAAGGGATACTTACCGGGAGAAGTACCATGAGCAAGAAAGGAAGATCTTGAAGCTCACCAGGCAACTCGAGAATGAAAGAACGATCAATGACTATGTTAGGACAAAGGGGAAACGTCCGTGGGATTTTTGATTTTGCTTTTTTAGTTTAGATTTGTTTTCCATTTATTTCTTTGTAACGCCTCAAAGGAATTGTTGAACCTTTTTACACGTTAATCTAATAAATGTTGTTTTATTTTTGGTTTGAAAATTTAAATCTCCCAAAGTCTTTGAAATCATTACATACGCATCCCATTATCATGCACACCATTACAAGTACCATTACAGGTTTCTCATCTTCTTCGCTATTTATTTTAGCAAAAATGTCTTCTGATCAAGCTATCAAAGATCTTCTGGAACAAAATGCCCAATTCCAACAGATGTTCATAAGCTTGGCTACAGGGGCTCAAAGAGCTATTAGGCGCGTGCGGATTGGAAGACCTCCTCTGCACATCAGTAATCAGGGAGTGAATGTAATTGAGGGCAGTGAAGAAGATTCAGATATCGACAGTTGGATCTACCCGAAAACCAATGGTGGATTGAACAACTGGACGGAGAAGTGCACCTCATTTGGCGCATCAGGCCGTGGATGACTACCAATCCATGAATTTCGAGTTCCCGAATGAGAATATCATGTTGGTGACCGACTGTGAAGAACCTGCACCGGATGAAGGACCTGAGGAAGGATCCCGATGGTCTATGTACTTTGATGAAGCCTCGAATGCATTGGGTAATGGCATTGACGCTGTAATTATATCTCCTGAAGGCTGTCATACTCCATTCACTGCCCGATTATGTTTTAACTGCACCAACAATATGGCGGAGTATGAAGCATGCATCATGGGTCTTCGAGCTTCTATTGACCCGAGGATTAAGTTCTTGAGTGTACTCGGAGATTCTTCTCTAGTGATCAGTCAGATCAAAGGCGAGTGGGATACGAAGCTCCCAAATATTATTCCTTACAAGGAGTATGTACTGACATTGCTTCCACACTTTGAGGAGATAACCTTTGAACACTTCCCAAAAGAGGAGAACCAGTTAGCGGACGCTCTAGCTACCGTGTCTTCTATGTTCAAATTCAGGTGGGACAATGAAGCTCCCCAAATTACCACCGAGAGGTTAGACGAACCCGCACATTGCTGCGACATCGAGACTGAAGAGGTAGCAAATAAACCCTGGTTTCACGAGGTAAAAAGGTATCTTGAGGATCAAGAGTACCCCGAGGATGCATCTGTTAATGATAAGAAGTTTCTGAGAAGGTTCGCTGTGAAGTTCTTCATCAGTAATGGTGTCCTTTATAAGTGTAATCATGATTCAACCTTACTGCGATGTATGGACAAAAGCGAGGCAGAAAGGATCATGGCAGAATTACATGAAGGTACCTTCGGAACTCATTCCAGTGGACATACCATGGAAAATAAGATCCTACGGGCTGGATATTATTGGTCTACTATAGAAGCCAGTTGTTATCATCACTCTCGGACCTGTCATAAGTGCCAAATTTATGCAGATAAGGTGCATGTACCTCCAGTTCCTCTGAATGTTTTGACAGCGCCTTGGCCTTTTGCAATGTGGGGCATCAACATGATCGGCGAGATCAGACCTTTTGCATCGAACGGGCATCGATTCATTTTGGTAGGTATTGATTATTTTACGAAGTGGTTCGAGGCAACTTCCTTTGCTACAGTAACCAAGAACGTCGTGGCGCAGTTTATCCAACAAAATCTGATATGTCGGTATGGTGTACCAGAGAGGATCATTAAGGACAATGGTACAAACCTCAACAATATGATGATCATCAAGCTCTGCAAACAGTTCAAGATACAACATTATAACTCTTCTCCCTACCGGCCGAAGATGAATGGGGCTGTTGAAGAAGCTAACAAGAACATCAAGAAGATTGTGCAGAAGATGACGGTGACATACAAGGACTAGCACGAGATGTTACCATTCACTCTTCATGGGTACCATACTTCAGCACGGACGTCGACAGGGGAAACACCCTACTCTTTGGTGTATGGCATGGAGGAAGTCCTACCAATTGAGGTCCAGATACCCTCTCTCCGGATTATGAAGGATGCGGGTTTGAGCAAAGACGACTGGATCCAGACCCGACTTGACCAACTGAACTTAATCAATGAGAAGAGACTTACTGCTATTTTTCATGGTCAGACGTATCAAAAGCGAATGATTAAGGCATTTAACAAGAAAGTCAGACGTCAAGAATATCAGGTCAGGGATCTGGTGATCAAGCGCATCATACTGCCGAAAGGTGATCCCAGGGGAAAATGGACCCCCACATACGAAGGGCCATTTGTGGTTAAGAACATTTTCTCAGTAGGAGCTATGATTCTAACCACCATGGATGGTGACGACCTTCTTCACCCCGTCAACGCAGACATAGTGAAAAGATACTACGCCTAATCAAAGACCCGCTAGGTCGACTGGCCTAGGCAAAAATAAGGGCTTCTCGGCGAACCAAAAGGGTTCATGCAAAAGTAAGGGATGAAAATGAAAAAATTGTACACCCGACAAGTCGAAAACCTGAAAATGCGACTTGGGCAAAAAAGGGTATCCCGGTGGATTGAAAACCCGAAAGGGCGGTCCAGGAAAAAATTAGGGATTGAAGCGTAACACTATGTCTCATTAGATCATCTTGTAACCAGACTTCAGTATCGACTATCAAGCTCAGACGACGCCAATCAATTTGATCTATCTTCGACCAAGTAGCAAAGTGATGAGACACTCGAAGATATAAAGGCAATAGTAGAGTTGAAACCCAGTGGGATTGTTTCACATAGCTGTTTTTATTTCTTTTTTCACAAAATGTATAATTCCCTCGGCGACGTTCTCTTACTAGGACGTCAGCCTCTTGTACAAAACGCCTATTACAGGCTAACTTCAAAAATCAATACAATTCATTTTCACAAAGAAATTTCAACTTGTGTTTTCTTTTTCTGTTTTGTTTTGCAAGAACGTCCAATGATTCATTTTGATATATGCATTTGAAAATAATTATTGCTCATAAATATTTGCACAAGATACAAAAGACAATTACTCATAATTCCAGGAACAGGGGCAAACAAGAAGTGTCCAAACCTTACAGTTGCTCTACCCACTAGGTATAAAGATAGAGCCAACTTGAAATATGACTAAAGGTACATACATTCTCCACAGAGTAGGAAGTATCCAAAAAAAGAACAATGGTGACAACTCTCCCCAGCTGAGGTTCATAATCGCGAATGAGTCGGCAAAATTCTCCCCAAGCAGAGTTTATCTATCACCAATAGAAATTCACCATCAGTGGAGTTTATTTCTTCCACAGGGAGAAATTCAATCCCCGACGGAATTCATCATCACCAGCAACGGTAATTCATTCTCAGCGGAGTCATTTCTCCAAATCAGCAGATCGTCCAGTAGAGTATCTCTCTTCCCCATAGAGTCATTCTCCCACAGGATTGTTCTAAAACAGAGCCTCTCCCGACGGATTATTCTCAAGCAGAATAGACGCAAGTCTCCAGCTAATCATCTTCGATCGTTATCCCCAGGGAGGACGAAGAGCTCAATTCCTTGTACTCTCCAACAGCAGTCCAAGACTTATTTTCCCCTGCTAGAGAGTATTACAAGAACACTGCATATTCATACATCATAGCATATGCATATGCATCATACAACACAATCTCATTTATTTTGAGAACATCATTACTCGATACATGTCATACATTATGACATTACATACGACTAACTCTTTACCTTTCAGGGAAAAATACAAATAAGTTCTCATAGATTTTCTCTGGTTCAGTCAAATCGCTACCAAGATTTCTATTCCAGATTCAAGTTATGAAGCCCGGATTCGAGCGGATAATACCTTGATTTCTCCAAAATACTATGAAGCCTGGAATCGACCAGATAGTGGTATATCTTAAATTCAAGCCATGAAGCCCAGATTCGACCGGATAATATGTTGATATCTCCAGAGTACTATGAAGCCTGGAATCGACCAAATAGTGGTATATCTTAATACAATCTGTGAAGCCCAGAAATCGACCGAAAAACAGATTAACCCTTAGCAAGTTATTATGAAGCCTGGAAATCGACCAGATAGCAATACAAGATACCATGAAGCCTGGACTCGACCGGATAATGGTATAAGACACCGTGAAGCCCGGATCACGACCGGATAGCGGCAAAGGATACTGAAGCCTGGGACACGAACAGATAACAGTGTAAGGTACTGCGAAGCTTAGAATTCTACCAAAATGCAGTTTACCCGGCCAATTACTAAGAAGCCCGGAATTGACCGGATATTAGTATTGCCTTAAATTCAAGTTGAAGCCCGAATGCGACCGGATAACAACTTGATTCCTTATGAAGCCTGGAGCACGACCAGATAAGAAGTGAGAAATTGTGAAGCCTCGAGAATGACCAGATAGAAAGTTTAATCTCATCCCCCAGTAAGTCGTTGTGAAGCCTGGAGCACGACCAGATAACAATCGATCTTATTTTTCTCAGCAAATCACTGTGAAGCCTGAAGCACAACCAGATAGCAGTTCATTTGCACCTCCTCGACTAAGAGATGATTCCCCAGTAGAATAACGGACGACTGAAGCTCCTAAAATTCTACTTTTACCAAGACAGAGACTAGCACTCCCCAGCGTAGTCCGCCTCGACAATAGGTACGGGCTCTCGCAAAGGAATCTCTTATGTGATCGACACTTCTTCAGATGGCCTCTTTAAGCCCATCTTCCAACGTCAACTTCCAAATGGCATCTGTGATACGGTGTCTAGAACCGGAACTGTTTTTGGAATGCTGGTTTGCGTTTTGCGTTTGTGTTTTCAAAATGTCGCGGTAAGCAAGAGTCGTCACCGGATTTTATTTTATCCAACAAGGAAAGGAAAAAAGCACAGAAAAATTCCTTTTTCGAGATTTTCTGAGTACGGGGGGTAGATTATAGAAAGGGAAGGTATTAGCACCCTTTCTATCCGTAGTTATCTACGGGCTCTTAGGTAGTTGCTCATCATTTTCAAAATTGTTTCTGTGTTTATGTGATTTGAAAAGTTTTTGTTTTGACTTCGATTTAACCCTTGTTCTGTCTTCAAGAGTGTTACAAAGTGTTTTTGAAAACTTTGTTTGAAAAGGAGTGTAAGTGTGGAAAAAGTTTGTTTTGGTTTGAGCAAGTACTTAAGAGCTAATCTACCTACTCAAAAAAAAGAATTGTTCTATGTTTGTTTCCTTTAGACAGAGCTATCCCACTATTGGTGATTAGGTAGCACCGTCGCCAAAGTTTTGAGGGTCAATTCGAAAGGGACATACGGTCACTAAAGCAATGTTAGGACGTCTTAGTAATAACCCTAATGTCTTAAGATCAATATTCGAGGAAACAATTCCGAGGCAACCATTCTGAGGCAACTTTTCCGAACGGGACTTTGATCTTTGTTTAGACAAGAGAGCGACCACTAAAATATCCTATACCTAATGACCGTTTACCGAAGGCAACCGAAGTGGGAGTGTACCCTAGGAGTGCGCATGTGCGAGTGATTCAATTTCAAGTTTGTTATCTCTGCACATTTAATGTTAGTGTTGTACCCCAAAATTTTCCCTCCCATATTTCTCAAACCATTTCAAGAAAGATCCCCAAGTTGCTCAAGGTAGTCCAAGGGTTGGCCAGACAAGCTCTCTCCTAAGGCAGTCTACCTCAAAATTAGGGTTTCATGTTGCATCAAGATACTTGAGTCCAAGGGATACAAAATGCTCACCAATGTCCTAATATGTTTCCAAGATCATCCATGTCAAGTTTCAAGCCTTGCAGAGAAAATTTGCTCAGTCAATTGCTCAAAGGCCTGAAAATCGACTGTGCTAGGGCAAAAGTCAATTATGGCCCACATACAGTCAAACTTCAAGATTTTTGGTCAACATCCTAAATTTGAAGGATATTTAATAATTTGATCAAGGGTTGATCATGATTCATCAAGGATTGCTCATAATTCATCAAGACTCAAAAGTTGCTAAATTAGGGTTATGTAGGAAAAGTCAACTCAACTTTGACCATGCATAACTTTCTCATACTTTATGAGAAATGACCCATCCAAAGCTAATTTTGAAGAGGATTAAATTCTATATAATCCATCTTCAGCTCCCAAGTTCAAAATATGCACTCACAAGAAGTTATGAATTTGGACATTATAGGTCATTTTGGAAAGTCAACAAAAACACCTTTTTTGTCAAAGCTTCATACATGAGCATGGAATATCAAATTGAGATGAGACTAAAAGTGTTGCTTAGAGGACATCTCAAGCTTTCCAAAAGTCCAAGAACACATCCAAAGAGTCAAAATTAAGGAAGTTATGCATTGGTGAAGTTGACCCTTTTTGCGAAATTGCCAAAAGTCAACTATCCCCAAAACTTCAATTTTTGCCAAATGGGCCCAATCTTTTTCACTTGTTTTTAGTTGGCAACATAGTCCATGAGCTCTAGCCTTTTCCACTTGTCCTTATCATATTTTTATTATTTATTTTGATTTTTATTTGAATTAATTCAATTTAAATCAAAACAAATCATATAAAATCCAAAATATTGAAAACAAAAAGATTTTGTGCTTGTTTCAGGTTTCAATTATAGCTAGCAAATATTCAAATTCATATCAAGGCATGGTGTGAACAAAAAGATTGAAATAGGCCAATTTTGGAAAGTTTTCAAAGTGAATCAAATCAAGAATCCAATTCATTGATGGAGGAAGATTGAGATCAGTTATCAACCCTAATCCCTTCCTTGATACATATAGAGGCGAGGCAGACCTAAAACTAGGTTAGAGGCAGGCGCATGAACAAGAATCAAACTTGGAAAAATCAAGAAAAAGTGGTGAATAAAATTTTCACTTAGAGGCCAATACAAGACTCTTTGCCTATCCCAATCGATTCCTGGGAGTGTCAGCAAGCTAAAGCAATCAAGAACAAAGCCTTTCCAGTCCCAAAAAGCTTTGTAAGTCCCTCACGATATCCTTGAATTTTTGAAATCGGTTAGCACGATTTAGGCATTGTTAACATGAATTAGTCACATATTCTTGATCTATGAGACATATGCAAGCTTGCTGTATGCTTTAATTGCATTTATATGGCCTATACAAGATTTCACCATGGCTAGGTTTCGTAGCTTCGAATTAGGGTTTTTGCTTGCAGGTGAAATTAGCTTTCATGAGTGGTACCATCATGTTCAGGAGGACGAGACGAGTCTAACCATGGCATTAGATGTCATTTATATGGCTCAAGGAGGATTTTGGAACGAGCCCTGTCAATAGCTACGGACAAACGTCCGTAGGTAAAAGTTTGAAACTTTTACCAACGGATCCAAGAAAGGAAACGACTGCGTGGCGCCCCTCCATTGGCTTGTTCAAAATTTCGCGCGTGGATCTGATACCTAAGGCCTTTTAATATTTGTTTATTATTTTGCATTATTATTACAACAAGAACAATTGGCCCAGTGGTAGCCAGGCAAGCTTTAAGGCGTTGTAAGCTTGAGGTCAGGGGTTCGACCCCTGCATCCACCAAATGCATTTTTCTTAATTTCTTTCAGGTAATCTCATATGCATACCAAGCCAAGAAGTATCATACGTCTTCACCATCCAGCAAGCCAAGTGTCAGGAGATCAAATCCAAAGGCTAGCATGTGAGAGTCCATCATGAGGTCTAGTCAACACAACATACTGAATCATGAAGGTCAACATGGACCTCCATCTTTGGGCCCAGATTTCTGCTTCTAGCACCCCCTTGCAGGCCCAATATCCTTTCTTTATTTCTTTTCTATTTTATTTTATTTCTTTTAATTTATTTATTTATTTCACTAACAATCAAATTATTTTCTTTTTATCAAAAAATCACAAAAATATTTTTCACCAATTAGATTTAGGTATTTTTTTAAAATAAATTTATTAATTTAATTAGATTTAATTTTAGGTAAAACTTTAATTATTTTGTAAATAACTTAAAAATAATTAGAATAAATAGGTTTTATTACTAACTTAATTATATTTTATTTTTTTCCTAAAATAACCAAAAAAACCAAAAATAGGTCATGTAATTATTTTTGTTAATTAATTTAATCACTAATTAATCTATACAATTATTTTTAAAACCTAATTCTTTTCTTTAAAAGATATTAAAAAATAACAAAAACATTTTTTCTTTCATTAGGATAGAAGGGTCAAAATCCTAGTTCGCATTCGATCTAATTTGTCATTGCGCGCTTTATTTTATTTTTTATCCCAATTATTGTATCTGCTCACAGTTTGTAATAGTTTAATTAGGACTCTTTATTTACATTTATCGCTTTAATTTCAAAGGGTTTGTTTTTGGCTATGTAAATACCCGAAGCCTTGTAATAGCGTAGTTTAATTTCCGCACTTTAAATCCCGCAAATTATTAACTGTTAGATGTATGAATAATTAGGGTTTGCATGACAAGAATGTATGTTAAACTTTAAAACAGTTAGATCACCCTAAATGTGCAAAGATAAATAAACTGAAATTGAATCATTCGCACATACGCACTCCTAGGGTACACTCCCACTTGGTTGCCTTCGGTAAACGGTCATTGAGTATAGGATGCTTTAGTGGTCATCCTTTTGTACAAAGATCATAGTTGCCTCGGAATGGTTGCCTCGGATATTGTTGCCTCGGATAAATGATCTAAGACTTTAGGGTTACTACTAAGACGTGCTAACATTACTTTAGTGATCGTACATCCCTTTTTGAATTGACCCTCAAACTCCAACGATGGTGCTACCTACTCGCTAATAGTGGGATAGCATTGTCTAAAGGAAACGAATACAGAACGATTCTTTTTTCGAGTAGGTAGATTAGCTCTTAAGTACTTGCTCAATCAAAACACACTTTTTCACACTTACACTCCTTTACAAACAAGTTTTCAAAAACACTTCATTACACTCTTGAAGACAGAAGCAAGAGTTAAATTGAAGTTAAAACAAAAACTTTTCAAATCCCACAAACACAAAGAAAACAATTTTGAAAATGATGAGCAAGTATCTAAGAGCCCGTAGATAACTACGGATAGAAAGGGTGCTAATACCTTCCCTTTTTATAATGTACCCCCCCGTACTCAGAAATATCTCGAAAAAGGAATTTTTCTGTGCTTTTTTCCTTTCCTTGTTGGATAAAATAAAAGACGCTGGCGACTCTTGCTTACCGCGACATTTTGAAAACACAAACGCAAAATGCAAACCAGCAAATTCCTTAAAAAATAGGGAAACACGTCCCGGTTCTGGCCACCGTATCACAGACATGGTGACTCTGCTAGGGAATTAATAAGTGGGGGTGCACCTTAGGAATAGTTCATCATATTGTTTTCAATTGTTTGATCTGTTTGCTTTATCTTTGTGGGTTTTGTATCAGAGTTACTATAGATCCTAACCCGGATCTGGGGATACCTTTTAGGTAAGTAGCAATAGACTGTGAGGGAACTGTACGACGTAGACCGATACGGTTGAAGCAGTAGCTACGTTGGTGTGACACATTAGTTGGTACCGATATCCCTTGTGGAGGAACAAGGAGAGTATGGGGCTGATAATGGGTCATTAAGCATCAACCGACCTTAGAACCTATAATTGACCAACTTGGCCATAGAAAAGTAGCAGTATGCTACACTCATTGAGACCATACTCTCGCGATGGTTTCATCCGCAAGAAAAGGTTGCTAAGCTGAAATTATGACCGATTGAGGATGGTCAGTCATATTGAAAACCTCTAGAACCCGGTTACTATCACTAGGACAGGTTGAACCAACTAAACTACAAGAGGGTAGTACCTAAACTCCATGCCAGCCTGAAATTTAAGGGCTATTGTGTGACTTGTTTGCCCTTACCATGTTTGCCATCTGTGATACCTATGGTGTGTTTTTATCATGACATCATGCATCATAACATCGCATTCATATTTCATTAGACTAACCATTTCAAAGACCGAGGGATTCATCTTTGTTCTGTTTTGCAGATCATGGCATCTATGCGCAGAAATACCATTCGGATCAACTTCGTACAGATACCTGCTCAGCTTCGAGAGTTGGTTTCAAAGGTTCCTGATACTTCTTCCTTTGTTAGAAGACATGGTCATCTCCTTAGCCTGGTCACTTCCAAGTTGGATGAGCAAATGATGAGTGTGTTGTTCCAATTCTTTGACCCGTCGCATCACTGTTTCACCTTCCCGGACTATCAGCTGGTCCCTACCTTGGAGGAGTTTTCTAATTTACTTGGCATATCTATTCCAGAGCAGACACCCTTTACAGGTTTGGAGATAGATCCTAGGCCAGAGGATATTGCTTCATCCCTCCATCTGACAATGGCTGATGTAGTATCTAATTGGAAGACTCGGAGTGGGATGAAAGGTTTCTTGGCTAAGTTTTTGATTGATCAAGCTCAACAGTTCTGGGATAGTTTAGTATTTCAAGCATTTAAAGACATCCTGGCTCTCCTCATCTATGGCTTGGTTCTGTTCCCAAATTCAGATTCTTTTGTCGATGTGAACGCAGTCAAGATTTTCATGTCCCGTAACCCAGTGCCTACTCTCTTGGGGGATATTCTGCATGCTCTTTATACCCGTACTGTTCGGAGAAGGGGAACTCTCATGTGCTGTGCACCGCTGCTGGCGAGGTGGTTTATTTCTCACCTCCCCAAATCTTTATTGAAGAATGAGGAAGGTATGGGTTGGGCTTACAGAATCATGTCCCTTGCTCATACGGACATCCTTTGGAGTACTAAAGATATGGAAAAGGTAGCTGTCATCGATCGGTGCGGGGAATACCCCAGTGTTCCATTGCTTGGAATTAGAGGAGGGATAACCTATAATCCTTGTTTGGCCTTACGACAGTTTGGACGAGCTCGAAGGGACGGTCCTCATGAGCTGCTGCTTCCAGACATTGTCTTTGACTTCTAGGGGGATGTTGAGGGACATCGCCGTAGATTTGTACGAGCTTGGGACAGGGTGAACATGTCTGATCCACATGAGCTAGGAATGAAGACTTCTCTCCCGATGCAACCATATCTCCAGTGGGTTCGAGCCCGTGCTCAAAAGCTGGGGATGCCATATGAAGCTGTTTTGCCGATGATTGTAGAGCATACTAACGAAGAAGGTGTTCCTTATACAATCCTCCATCCTCATATGCCTACTGATTTGGGGGAATTGAAGAGGTCTTGGATCCAGCTAAGGTAAGAAAGGGACACTTACAAAGAGAAGTATCATGAGCAGGAACGAAAGATCCTAAAGCTTACAAGGCAGCTGGAGATTGAGAGGACAATCAACGATTATGTGAGCATGAAAGGAAAACGACCATGGGAATTCTGATGTCTTTTATTGTTTCTAGTTTAGATTTGCTTTTCAGTATTTCTTTTGTAATGCCTTAAAGGCATTTGTTAAATATTGTTTCAAGTTTTAATCTAATAAAGTGTGTTTTATTTTGGTTTACAAATTTGAATCTCCCTAAGTCTTTGAAACCATTTCATACGCATTCCATTCCCATGCACTTCATCACAGGTACCCTTACAGGTTTCTCATCTTCTTCGCTGTTTATTTCAGCATATCATGTCTTCTGAAACATCTACTGATCAAGCTATTAAGGCTCTGCAAGCTCAGAATGCTCAGTTCCAGGATATGTTCATGAACTTGGCCAGAGTCAACAAGATTTGAAGACTCTTATCTTAAAGGACAAGAAGAAGAAGAAGAAGACGGTCCTCCTGAATATGGGTCACGGATTTGGGAACAGGTTGAGACAGGAAGTTGATTTATCTCATTCATCTGGAGGGGGAGAGAATCAACAAGAAACGAAGGGTCCTAGCCCTGTGGTTTCTGACAATGACACTGATTTGGATGAAGACCAGTGTGATACAGTGGAAGAACTAACTGTTTTTTGGAATGCTGGTTTGCATTTTGCGTTTGTTTTTGCAAAATGTCGCAGTAAGCAAGAGTCGCCACCGACTTTTATTTTATCCAACAAGGAAAGGAAAAAAGCACAGAAAAATTCCTTTTTCGAGATTTTGAGTACAGGGGGTAAATTATAAAAAGGGAAGGTATTAGCACCCTTTCTATCCGTGGTTATCCACGGGCTCTTAAGTACTTGCTCATCATTTTAAAAATGTTTTCTTTGTGCTTGTGGGTTTTGAAAATTTTTTGTTTTAAACTTCGATTTAACTCTTGCTTCTGTCCTCAAGAATGTAATGAAGTGTTTTTGAAAACTTTGTTTGAAAAGGAGTGTAAGTGTGAAAATTTTGTTTTGTTTTGGATGAGCAAGTATCTAAGAACTATATACCTACTCGAAAAAATAATCGTTCTATGCTAATTTCCTTTAGACAATGCTATCCCACTATTAATGAGTAGGTAGCACCGTCGTTGGAGTTAGAGGGTCAATTCGAATGAGGGACTTACGGTCGCTAAAGCAATGTTAGGACGCATTAGTGGTAACCCTAATGTCTTAGATCATTCATTCGAGGCAACAACATCCGAGGCAACCGTTTTAAGGCAACTATGATCTTTTAGACAAGAGGACGACCTCTAAAACGACCTATACTCAATGACCGTGTACGAAGGCAACCAAGTGGAGTGTATCCTAGGAGTGCGCATGTGCGAGTGTGTTGTTTTCAGTTTTTTTTTATCTTTGCATATGTTAAGGGTGATCTAATTTTATTTTAAGATTGAGCATTCATTCTTGTGATGTAAATCCTATTATCAAACATCTAACAGTTGTAATTTGCAGAAATTAAAGGTGCAGAAATTAAATTACAAGGCGTCGGGTATTTACATCACCAAAAGCAACCCTTTGAAAAATAAAATAAAGCGGTAAATAAATAGAAATGTCCTAATTATCTATTACAATTCGGAAGCAGATACATCAATATGGATAAAAATAAATAAAGCGCGATGCGAAGTTAAATCGAATGCAAGATTAGGGTTTTGACCCTTTTTTAAAGAAAATGTCTTTTTTTGTTGTTTTTATTTTAAGAAAAGAAATTAATCCTAAATTAAATAACTAAATTAAATTAATTAAATTAATTAATGTAAAATAATTTATGACATATTTTTGGGTTTTTTATTATTTTAAGAAAGAAAGTAAAATTAATTAAATTAGTAGTTAAAACCTAATTAAGTCTAATTAATTTTATTTATTTACAAAAATAAGTTAGAATTTCCAAATTAATATCCTAATTAATTAATGAGTTTATTAATAAAAATAAAAGTTTTAAAAATTTGATTGGATAAAAAAATATTTTTTGTGATTTTATTTGATAAAAAAGAATTTTGTTATTGGTTAGAAAATTAGTTAAATAAAATAAAACAAATAAATAAAATAAACAAAACAAAATAAAAAAAGTAGAAGAGTTGGGCCTGTTTTGGGTGGTGTTGGTAGCAAATTTGTAGGCCCAACAATTCTGATCCGTGTGGACTTTTTGGATCCAGTGCAGGCACGTTGACTTGGCTTTTGGTGGACCTTCAATCACTGACCATCAGATCTGGCCATTAGCCATCTGGCACTTGGATTAGTGAGGGAGCATGGTGTGGATCTGGCCCCTGCGTGTATGTAATTACCTGAAAAATAATAATATTGAAAAAGAGGGGGACCTGGGATTCGAACCCAGGTCCTGAAGGAGAATGCATCATTCGCTTGCCACCACACCATATTGCTTTGTTTGTTAATATAACATGTATTAATAATAATATAACAAAACAAAATCAATTGGTCAGAAAAAATAAAAAGGCGTGCAACATTTGAACCGGCCAATGGATGGATGACACGAGTTAATCCCTGACCTCCAACACTGTAAACATTACCTGCGGATTTTTATCCGTAGCAAAGGACGCAGCTTCCTTTCAAAATCTCCCTCAAGCCATATAAATACATTTCAAGAACATGGTTGAATTCGTCATGACCTCCTGATCACAACCATGTCCTTCATATGGACCAATTGTACCTGAAATAAAAACTCCCCAAAACTCCAAGCAAACCCTAACTATGGTGGATTGCAATACAGATCATATAAATGGAATTAAATGATGCCAAAAGCCTACAAATGTTCTTGTGATCACAAATATACAATTATTTCACTCAATGGATGCCAGAATCATACGAATCGAAAACAAGAACAAGGCGGTTTTACGAAGGACTTACAGTGCGTATAAGGGCATGAGAATGCCTGGTTTTTATTGGGATAGCTTGTGTGCGTTGCCAGGAATCGATTGGGACCAATATCAAGCTCTGAAAATGCCTCTAGGGTTGATTTCGATCTCCCTCTTTTTTGTGATTTTTTTCAGTTTTTGCTCTGCCTCCACAAGTGTTCTCCAACCCTGATTTTCGTGTCTCTTGCTTGCTTTTGTAATGTACATTGTATTAGGGTCCCAAACTTGGTTCAAATCTTGCCCTATCAATGCTCATGAATTTGGTTTGATCCTTCCATTAAAACCTTCCAAATTTGATTTGATTTGGATCTTTTTGTGCATACAAGCCTTGATTCGAATTTGATTGCAATGCTAGCTGTAGTTGAAACCTGAAATAGCCAAAAAATCATGTGTTATCGATGCTTTAGATTTTATATGAATTTATTTGATTTAAAATGAATTAATTCAAATAAAAATCAAATTAAATAATAAAAATGTGATATGGACACATGGATGAAGCTAGGGCACGTGGGCAACAATGCAAACTCAAATCAAGTGAAAAAGAATGGGCCCATTTGGCAAAATTTAAATTTTTGGGGATAGTTGACTTTTGGCAATTTTGCAAAAAAGTCCAACTTCAACAATGCATAACTTCTTCAATTTTGAACTTTTGGAAGTGTTCTTGGATTTTTTAGAAAGCTTGAGATGTCCTCTAATCAACCCTTTTGGTCTAATCTCATTTTGATATTCCATTCTCAAGTTATAAGCTTTGACAAAAAAGGTGTTTTTGTTGACTTTCAAAAATGACCTATAATGTCCAAATTCATAACTTCTTGTGAGTGAATTTTTTGATCTTGGGATATGAAGATGGATTGTAGGGAATATAATCCTATTTAAAATGAGCTTTGGATAGGTCATTTCTCATTAAGTATGAGAAAGTTATGCTTGGTCAAAGTTGAGTTGACTTTTCCTATAAAACTCTAATTTAGCAACTTTGGAGTCTTGATGAATTTTGAGCAATCCTTGATGAATCATGATTAACCATTGATCAAATGATGAAATATCCTTCAAAATGAGAATGTTGACAAAAAATCTTGAAGTTTGACTGTTTGTAGGTCACAGTTGACTTTTGCCCTAACACAGTCGACTTTTGGACTTTTGAGCAATTGACTGAGCAAACTTCCTCTACAAGGCTTGAAATTTGACATGGATGATCTTGATAACATATTGGGACATTGGGGAGCACTTGAGGTCATTTGGACTCAAAGATTTTGATGCAACACAAAACCCTAATTTGGGGTAGACTGCCTTAGGAGATAGCTTGTCTGGTCAATCCTTGAGCAACCTTGAGCCACTTTGGAGATTTTCCTTGCAATGTTTTGAGAAATATGGGAGGGAAAATTTTGGGGTACAACAGCTGCCCCTGTTCAATCTTCTTAAAACTGAGGATGTAGATTGGCTTTCACGCCTTTCGTGATCCGAAGGTGAAAGATGATTGAACACTAGAGTGCCCAGAAATTTGCACTCGCATGAAGTGGTATCAGCCCTGTGATGTCAGGAATGGGTTTACGGATGCCATTTGGAGATTGCTGGCGGGAGGATGGGCTTAAAGATGCCATCTTAAGGAGTGTCGATCGCATAAGGGATTCTTTAGCGAGAGCTTGTATACCTGTTGTTGTAGAAGATTCTGCTGGGGAAGTTTGATCTTTGTTGAGATTTAGGAACTTGCCTGTACTTCAGTTGAGAGAACATCTCTGCTGAGTTTTAAGAACTTGTTCGTACTTCAACTGAGGGGGAAACATCTTCGTCGAGATTTAAGAACTCGCCCATAATTCCACTGAGAAAACTCTGCTGAGATTTAGGAACCTGTCTGTGATTCGACGGAGGAACTTTGTCGAGATTTAGGACCTTGTTTGTAATTCAACTGAGGATAATTCTGTTGAGATTTAAGAACTTGTCAGTAGTTCGACTTGGGGGAACATCTTCATCAGGATTTAAGAACTTTCCCGTAATTCAACTGAGAAAACTCTGCTGAGATTTAGGAGCTGTCTGTAATTCAATGGAGGAAATTTGTCGAGATTTAGGACCTTGTCTGTAATTTAACTGAGGATAATTCTGTTGAGATTTACGAACTGGTCAGTAATTCGACTGAGGGAAACATCTTCATCAATATTTAAGAACTTTCCCGTAATTCAACTGAGAAAACCCTGCTGAGATTTAGGAACCTGTCTGTAATTCGATGGAGGAACTTTGCCGAGATTTAGGACCTTATCTGTAATTCAACTGAGGATAATTCTATTGAGATTTAAGAACTTGTCAGTAATTCGACTTTGGGAAACATCTTCATCGAGATTTAAGAACTTGCCCGTAATTCAACTGAGAAAACGCTGCTGAGATTTAGGAACCTGTCTGTAATTCGACGGAGGAATTTTGTTGAGATTTAGGAACTTGTCTATAATTCAACTGAGGATAATTCTTTTGAGATTTAAGAACTGGTCAGTAATTCGACTGAGGGAAACATCTTCATCAAGATTTAAGAACTCGTCCATAATTCAACTGAGAAAACTCTGCTGAGATTTAGGAACTCGTCTGTAATTCGACGGAGGAACTTTGTCGAGATTTAGGACCTTGTCTGTAATTCAACCGAGGATAATTCTGTTGAGATTTAAGAACTGGTCAGTAATTCGACTGAGGGAAACATCTTCATCAAGATTTAAGAACTTGCCCGTAATTCAACTGAGAAAACTCTGCTGAGATTTAGGAACTGTCTGTAATTCGACGGAGGAACTTTGTCGAGATTTAGGACCTTGTCTGTAATTCAACCGAGGATAATTCTGTTGAGATTTAAGAACTGGTCAGTAATTCGACTGGGATAAAAGCTTCATAGCTTTGGATTTTGTAAGAATTTAACTGCGTCCTTCCTGAAAGGTAAAGGTCAGTTGTATGTAATGCATGATATGTATCAAGCAATGATGTTCTCAAAATAAATGAAATTGTATTGTATGATGCGTATATGCATGTTTCATGATGTATGAAAGTGTGATGTTTTCAGTTGGGGAAAATAAATCCCGGATAGCTGCTGGAGAAAAGAGTTAAATTCTTCGTTTCTGCTGGGGATAGCGAACGAAGATGATGGTGAGAATAAACCTGCAGGAGGGGATAACTCCGTTGGGGGAATAAACTGATGAGGAGATTGCTCTGTGGGGAAGAGATGCTCTGTAGAGGATTCCACTGATAAATTCCGCTGGGGATGAATTACCGTTGCTGGTGATACAGAATCCTGTTGGAGATTGAATTCCTGTTTGTGAAAGGCATGAACCCCGCTGGGGATGATTTTCCAGTTGTGACTTCACTGGGGATAACCTTTTAGACTCTAATGGGGATAATCCTTTGAGCTCTGCTAGGGACAATCTTCCAAAGTCTACTGGGGATGATTCTCTAATCTCCACTGGGGAAGCTTTTTTCAGACTGCGCTGGGAAAAATTTCAAACTCCACTGGGGATGTTTTGTATTCTACCAGGGAGTATTCTTATACTCCGCTGGGGAATATTAAGACCTTTCAGTGCTGACGGTGAATAAACTCTGCTTGGGGAGAATATTACCGATTCGTTCGCGGTTGCAAGTCTCAGCTGGGGGGAGCTATCATTACTATCTTACTCCGCGGGAAGTGAAAGTACCTTAGCCATATTCTTCAGCTAAATTTACCTTGTACCTGGTGGACAGAGAAACCGTAAAGCTTGGACAATTCTTATTGCCCCTGTTCCTGATATTACGAGTAATCGTCTTTTGTTTCGCATGTAAATATTTATGAGCAATAATTAATGTCAAATGCATATATCAAAATGAACATTGGACGTTCTTTGCAAAACAAAACAGAAAAAGGAAAAATAGTTTGAAATTTCTCTGAAAATGAATTGTATTGATTTTGAAGTTTGGCCTGTAAATAGGCGTTTTTGTACAAGAGGCTGACGTCCTAGTAAGAGAACGCCGCCGAATAGTAGAATTTACACAATTTGTGAAAAACTAAACAAAACAGCTATGTGAATAATCCCACTGGGTTTCAACTCTGCTATTGCCTTTATGTCCTCGAGCATCTCATTACTTTGCTACTTGGTTGAAGGTAGATCAAATTGATTAGTGCCATCCGAGCTTGATAGTCGATACCGAAGTCTGGTTGCAAGTGATCCAATGAGACATAGTGTTACGCTTTGATCCTTAATTTTTCCTGGACCGCCCCTTCGGGTTTTCAGTCCACCGGGATACCCTTTTTTGCCCAAGCCGCCTTTTCAGGTTTTCGACTTGTCGGATGTACAGATTTTTTCATTTTCATCCCTTATTTTTGCCCGAACCCTTTTGGTTCTCCGGGAAGCCCTTATTTTTGCCTAGGCCAGTCAACCTAGCGGGTCTTTGATTATGCGTAGTATTTTTTCACTATGTCTGCATTGATGGGGTGAGGAAGGTCGTCACCATTCATGGTGGGTTAGAATTATAGCTCCTCCTGAGAAAATGTTCTTAACCACAAATGGCCCTTCATAAGTAGGGGTCCATTTGCCCCTGGGATCACCTTGAGGTAAGATAATAAGCTTGATTACCAGGTCCCCAACTTGATACCCTTGTCGTCTAACTTTCTTGTTAAATGCCTTGATCATCCGTTTTTGATACGTTTGACCATGACAAGTAGCGGTAAGTCTCTTTTCATCGATTAAGTTTAGGTGATCAAGCCGGGTCTGAATCCAGTCATCTTCGCTCAAACCTGCATCCTTCATAATCCGAAGAGAGGGTATCTGAACTTCAATGGGCAAAACAGCCTCCATGCCATAAACCAAGGAATAAGGTGTTGCCCCTGTTGACGTTCGCACTGAGGTACGGTACCCATGAAGAGAAAAAGGTAACATCTCATGACAATCTTTGTATGTCACTGTCATCTTCTGCACAATCTTCTTATTGTTCTTATTAGCCGCTTCTACAGCCCCATTCATCTTTGCCCGGTAAGGAGAAGAGTTGTGATGCTGTATCTTGAACTGCTTGCAGAGCTCGGTGATCATATTATTATTGAGATTTGTACCATTATCCGTAATGATCCTCTCTGGTACATCGTATCGACAAATCAGATTGTGCTGAATGAATCGTGCCACGACGTTCTTGGTTACAGTAGCAAAGGAAGCTGCTTCAACCCACTTTGTAAAGTAATCAATAGCTACTAGGATGAAACGATGCTCGTTGGATGTCGTAGGTCTGATCTCGCCGATCATGTCAATGCCCCACATTGCAAAATGCCATGGAGCCGTCAAAACATTCAGAGGTACTGGAGGTATGTGCACCTTATCAGCATAGACTTGGCACTTGTGACAGGTCCGAGAATGCTGATAACAGTCGGCTTCCATTGTGGACCAAAAATATCCCGCCCGAAGGATTTTCTTTGCCATGGTATGTCCACTGGAATGAGTTCTGATAGTACCTTCATGTAACTCTACCATGATCCTTTCTACTTCATTCTTATCCACACAACACAGTAAGGTCGAATCATGGTTACGCTTGTAAAGAATACCATTGCTGATGAAGAACTTTGCCGCGAACCTCCTCAGAAACTTCTTGTCATTAACAGATGCACCCTCGGGGTATTCCTGAGCCTCAAGATACCTCTTCACCTCATGAAACCAGGGTTTATCCGTTGCCTCTTCAGTCTCAATGTTGCAGCAATGTGCAGGTTTGTCCAATCTCTCAATGGTAATCCGGGGAGCTTCGTTGTCCCAATTGACTTTAAATATAGAAGACATCATGGCCAGCGCGTCTGCCAACTGATTCTCCTCTCTCGGGAAGTGTTCAAAAGTTATCTCCTTGAAATGCGGAAGCAACGTCAGTACATACTCCTTGTAAGGAATAAGATTTGGGTGTTTCGTATCCAACTCGCCTTTGATCTGACTGATCACGAGAGCGGAATCTCCGAAAACACTTAGAAACTTAATCCTTAGGTAAATTGCTGCTCGAAGACCCATGATGCATGCTTCATACTCCACAATATTGTTGGTGCAGTTGAAACATAGTCGGGCGGTAAACGGAGTATGAGAGCCTTTAGGAGATATGATCACGGCGCCAATTCCATTGCCCAAAGCGTTTGAAGCTCCATCAAAGTACATAGACCGTCGGGATCCCTCCTCAGGTCCTTCATCCGGTCCAAGTGTCTCACAGTCGGTCACCAACATGATGTTCTCATCCGGAAATTTGAAGTTCATAGACTGGTAATCCTCCACTGCCTAATGTGCCAAATGATCTGCCAACACACTTCCCTTAATTGCCTTTTGGGTCGTGTACTGGATGTCATACTCAGTCAAGATCATCTTCCATCTTGCTATTCTTCCGGACAAGGCTGGCTTCTCGAAGATATACTTGATTGGATCCATCTTTGATATCAATAGAGTAGTGTGAGTCAGCATATACTGTCTCAGCCGGCGAGCAACCCATGCCAAAGCACAGCAAGTTTTCTCAAGCAACGAGTATCGGGTCTCGCAGTCGGTAAACTTTTTTCTAAGGTAATAAATAGCATGCTCTTTTCGGCCAGACTCGTCATGCTGACCCAGCACACACCCCATTGAAATGTCGAGTATTGTCAAGTATAAGATCAAAGGTCTCCCTTCAACTGGAGGCATCAGAATGGGTGGCTCTTGGAGATATTCTTTGATCCTTTCGAAAGCGGCCTAACATTCATCGTTCCATCTTACCACTTGATCTTTCTTCAGTAGCTTGAAGATTGGCTCACAAGTAGCAGTCAAGTGCGAGATGAATCGGGCAATATAGTTCAGACGTCCCAGAAAGCCTCTGACTTCTTTTTCTGTTCGGGGAGCTGGCATTTCCTGTATATCTTTTACCTTTGTAGGATCCACTTGAATACCTTTATCACTTACGACAAAACCCAGCAGCTTACCAGATCTCACCTCGAAGGTGCACTTGTTCGGGTTTAACCTCAGCTTGTACAACTTCAACCTGTCAAATAGCTTCTGAAGATGGTCAAGGTGTTCTCCTTCAGTCTGGGATCTCTCAATCATGTCGTCAACGTATACCTCAATCTCATGATGGATCATGTCGTGGAACAAAGCGACCATGGCGCGCTGATATGTTGCCCCAACATTCTTCAATCCAAAAGGCATGACCTTGTAGCAAAAGGTACCCCCATTGAGTAACAAAGGTTGTCTTCTCCATGTCTTCGGGAGCCATCTTAATCTGATTATAACCGGAGAAACCATCCATAAAGGAGAAGACCTTATACTGAGCGGTGTTGTCAACCAGAACGTCGATATGAGGAAGGGGGAAATCATCCTTGGGACTTTCCCTGTTCAGATCCCTATAGTCAACACACATCTGAACCTTACCATCCTTCTTCGGCACAGGAACCACATTGGCCACCCACTGCGAGTAAGAAGTAACTGCTAGGAAACCGGCGTCAAACTGTTTCATCACTTCAGCCTTGATTTTCTCAGACATCTCCGGGCGCATTCGGTGGACTTTCTGTTTCACGGGAGGACAGTCTTCCTTGGTAGGCAGGCAGTGAACCACAATATCGGTATCCAAACCAGACATATCTTCTTAAGACCAAGAAAGGATCTCAACGTAGTCATGCAGCATATGAATCAGCCGTTGCTTAACACTGGACTCCAAATTTGCACCGACCTTGACCTCTTTCTTGTCTTCTTCTATACCTAGATTCACTGATTCCACCGGCTCTTCATGCGGCTGAATGGCCCTCTCTTCCTGAAGTAGTAGTCTAGCAAGTTCACCAGGCACTTCGCAATCATCTTCACCTTCGTCTTCGGCTAAGTTGATCGGACTTTCGAAGTCATAACTGGCAGTAGCAGAGTCGTTATTAGTGGGATCCAGAGTGGATGTAGACCTGTATATGTGAGTGTGTGTAAAATAGCTGTTTTGCAATATATAATAAAAGAAAAACAAAGAGCGCAAAATTTGAAATGTAAGAAACGTCCAATGCTTTTATTAATGATATATGTAGATGACACACATAAAGCCCTCACAAACAAAGCCACGGTGCCCCGGGTAAGACACCAGGCCGTAAAGTTTAAAACATTGTCTGTTACAAATTCAAAACAAAAAGTCTCATTACTGGGTAATAAAAGAAATTGGGATGAAGTCCTTTGCCGTCCAATTGCTTAGTCCGCCATCGGCAGTTGGGTAAATCCAGCTGTCAAACTCAGATTCTTCAACATCGTGTCCAATGGCATTCACTCCTAAATTGCTGATAAACAGGGGAGGTCTTCCAGTATGTGCACTTCGAACAGCCCTTTGAGCTTCTGCAGTGAAACCCAAACCAAACTTGTTAGTCTTATGTGCAAAATCAGGGAGTTGGCCCCAATTCGCACACCCACCTTTCTCAACAACAGCCCGGGCATCCTTGAAGGAAGCCATCTTCATTGGAGGATCTTCGACAACAGTTTCAGCTGATGCCAACGTCTGGGGAACCTCTTCAAAATGTTGAAATGGGGTCTCAATGAACTCCCCATCCATCTCTACATATCGGAAAGAGTTGAGGTGGCTCACCATGTACTCCTCTTCTCCTCGTACCGTAACTGTTTTCCCCTTGACTGGGTATTTCAGCATCTGGTGAAGCGTAGACGTTACTGCCCCAGCTTTGTGGATCCACGGGCGACCCAACAAACAAGAATAAGATGGCCGAATGTCCATCACATAGAATGTAGATGCAAAAATCTGAGAACCAACCTTCACTGGAATATCCACTTCTCCGTGTACCATTCTCTTGGACCCGTCAAAGGCCCTAACCACAATGTTACTTGGTTTCAGTTCCAACCCTTCACAGTCTAACCGGTCCAATGCCTTCTTGGGTAACACATTCAACGAGGATCCAATATCCACCAATACGTGTGCTAGAGTAGTGCCCTTGTATTCAATAGAGACATGCAGGGCGTCATTGTGATTCTTCCCCTTGGCGGTCAAATCAGCGTCGGAGAAACTCGACCCATTATCTGCTGTCAGACTAGCCACACAATCTTTAAACTGATCGGTTGATGTCTCCTGCGGCACGTGCGCATTCTTCAGGAAAGAAATCAGAGCTTTGGCACGGGCTTATGAGCATAGCAACAGAGACAACATAGATATTTTGGAAGGGGTTTGCCCCAGCTGTTTGACTACATTGTAGTCGCTCTTTTTGATGATCTTCAAAATTTCTTCCATCTCTTGTCTAGAGGCTTCAATAGTAATCCTCTTCGGTGCCTCCGTCCGGGCAGGCTCATCAATGGTCCCTTTGCCCCGAGTATCAGACGACTCGGCAACAGGGGTAAGAATTGGAACTTGAAAAGGGATAGTAACAGGTATACTGGCAGGTGTAATAACAACATGCTTCCGAACAACCGATGGAGAGATCTCAGGGGAGAAAAGTCTTCCGTTGCGGGTGACTTTAGCAGGTCCAACAATATTGCTGACGTCAGTATCAGCCTCTTCAACACTCAAGTCTTGTTTAACTCCGTGATAATATACGTCAGCCCCGTAGTGCCATGGGACAACTTTATCTGGTGTATAGGGGATAGGCCCAGGAACAGTGATGATCAAGGGAGCGATTCTCGGAACAGATGTAACTCTAACAGGCTTTCTCGAGGAAGCCTTGGAAGAATTATCGAAAATGGTGATTATAGCAACTTCTTCAGTAGGAACCAAAGGAACAAAAGTCTTCTCCAACAGAATTTCTTTATTATCCATCAGGCGTTAGACACCTGACTTCAAAAGATGGCAACCGATAGGTAGGACGGAACACAGACGACAACCTTCACCACAGCCCGGAAATAAACCGGCTAACAGAATGTTCTTCTTCACAGTCATCAATGGAGTAGCAATATCTTTCACAGAAACCACAAATGAGTCTTCATCTATAGCATTCACCTCATGCTTGGGCATAGGAGCAGTCACAACATTAGTCCTTTCAGGCGCTTCAAACTCAATCTCCTTAGCATCAATCAAGTCCTGTACCTTATTCTCCAGGACCCAACAATCACTCGTATCATGCCCCGAGCTATTGGAGTGAAAAGCACAGCGGGCGTTCGGATTATACATGGGTGATGTTGTATTGGGATTCTTCGTGGCTTCCTTCGGAATCACCAAGTTGGTCTTCAATAACTGCGGCAGAATCTGAGACAAAGTCATGTTGAGCTGAGTGAACTGTCTTTACGGCCTCTCGGCCCTTGGCTGATTGTGGCGCTGAGGAGCAACAACAGGTCTTGATATAACAACCGCATTAACAGCTTGGCGGTGTTCAGGTCTATTATGGCTCTTTACGCTGTAAACTGCGCTGGACTCCTTCTTAAAATGCTTCTTTTTGGTGCCCGATGAAGCACCCTTATGTATTTTACCGCTCTTGATACCGGCTTCGACTCTTTCCCCAGTCATTATTAACTCAGTAAAACCTGGCGATGAAATTCCAATCATATGGTTGAAATACGGACCAGACAAGGTCCCCATAAACATATCTACTAACTCCCTGTCAGCCAGCGGGGGTTGTACTCTTCCAGCAAGGTCCCTCCATTTCTGAGCGTAGTCTTTGAAACCTTCACTCGCACCCATAGACATACCCTAAAGTTGGGTACGCGTGGGAGCGAGGTCGACATTGTATTGGTACTACTTGTAGAAAGCAGCAGCCAAGTCCTCCCAATTATGGACACTAGCTCCTTCCAGCTGGTAAAACCATTCAAGTTGAGTCTATGAAAGACTGTCTTAAAAGAAGTGGATCCAGAGGTTCTTGTCAGCGGTGTATGGATGAATTTTTCTAACATACGAACTGAGGTGTAGCTTTGGGCAGGAGACCCCGTCGTATTTAGAAAAGGCTGGTGCTTTGAACTTGTGGGGAATCACCACCCCAGATGACAAACCCAAATCACCAAAGTCCAATCCAGCTACTTTCTGGATCTTCATCGAACTTAACCGGTCTTCAAGCTGTTTATATCTATCCTCAGTCGGAGGATACTGGTCTTCGTCAAAATCAGTCTCATGGTCAGATACCACAGGGCTAGGAACCCTCCTTTCTTCTTGGTTTTCTCCCCATCCATATGAGTGAGATAAGTCAACATACTGCAAATTGTTCCCGAACCTACGACCCATATTCAGTAGGACCGTCTTCTTCTTCTTTTTCTTCTTATCCTTCAAGATAAGGGTCTTCAGATCTTGCTGACCCTTAGCCAAGTTCATGAACATTTTCTGAAACTGGGCGTTTTGAGCTTGCAGAGCCTTGATGGCTTGTTCAGTTGATGTTTCAGCAGACATGATGCTGAAATAAACAGCGAAGAAGATGAGAAAACCTGTAAGGGTACCTGTTATGAGGTGCATGGGAATGATATGCGCATGGTATGATTTCAAAGACTTTAGAGATTCAAATTCGTAAACCAAAATGAAACACACTTTTATTAGATAAAACTTTGAATTCAATTGTTCAACAAATGCCTTTAAGGCGTTACAAAAAAGAAATACTGAAAAGTAAATCAACACTAGAAATAATCAAAAGACATCAGCGCTCCCATGGTCGTTTCCCTTTGGTGCTGACATAGTCGTTGAGGATTTGCTCGTTCTCCAGCTGCCTTGTCAACTTCAGGATCTTCCGCTCTTGCTCGTGATACTTTTCCATATAAGTATCCCGCTCTTCTCTTAGCTGCATCCACGACCTCTTTAATGCCCCAATGTTAGTAGGCATGTAAGGGTGGAGGATGGTAGGAGGAACCCCTTCTTCATCAACAACCTCAACAATCACAGGTAAGACAGCTTCGTACGGCATTCCCAGCTTTTGGGCACGGATTCGAACCCATCAGAGATACGGTTCCATCGGAAGAGAGGCTTCATCCCTAACTCATGTGGATCAGACTGGTGTACCCTGTCCCAAGCTCGTATGAACCTGCGGCGATGCTCATCACTATCCCCCTGGAAGTCAAAGACAATGCTTGGCATCAACAACTCATGAGGTCCTTCCCTCCTAGCTCGCCCAAACTGACGTAAGGCCAAACAAGGGTTATATGTAATCCCTCCTCGAACTCCAAGTAATGGAACATTGGGGTATTCCCCACAACGATCAATAATAGCCACTTCTTCCATGTCCTTAGTACTCCAGATGATGTCATTATGAGAGAGAGACATAATCCTGTAGGCCCAGCCCATGCCTTCCTTGTTCTTCAAAACTGATTTGGGGAGGTGAGAAATAAACCACCTCGCCAGCAATGGTGCACAACACATAAGGGTTCCCTGTTTCCGAGCAGTACGGGCATAAAGAGAGTGCAGAATATCACCCAAGAGAGTGGGTACCGGATTACGGGAAATGAAGATCTTCACCGCATTCACGTCAACAAAGGAATCTGAGTTAGGAAACAACACCAAACTGTATATGAGAAGAGCCAAAATGTCTTCAAATTCCTGGAAGTCTAGACTGTCCCAGAACTGATTAGCCCGATCAACCAAGAATTTAGCTAAGAAGCCCTTTGTCCTACTTCTAGTCTCCCAATTTGACATTACCTCAGCCTTTGTCAGATAGAGGGCTGAAGCAATCTCTTCTGGCCTAAGAACTTTCTCCCAACCTGTAAACGGGGTCTGCTCTAGAATGGAGATACCAAGTAGATCCGAGAACTCTTCCAAGGTAGGGACCAACTGGTAGTCTGGAAAAGTAAAGCAGTGGTACAGTGGATCAAAGAACTGGACTAATACACTCATCATCTGTTCATCCATCTTGGAAGTGACCAAACCAAGGAGGTGACCATATCTTCTGATAAAGGAGGAAGTATATGGAACCTTTGCAACCAATTCCTTAAGCTGAGTGGGAATCTGGACAAAGTTGATCCGAATAGTGTTTCTACGCATGGGTGCCATGACCTACAAAACAGAACAAAGATGAATCCCCTCTGTCTTTGAAATGGTTAGTCCAATGCAATATGCATGCAATGTCATGATGCATGATGTCATGATGGAAACATATCACAAGTATTCACAGATAGCAAACATGGTAAGGGCAAACAAGTCACACAGATAGCCCTTAGATTTCAGGCTGGCAAGGAGCTTAGGTACTACCCTCTTTCAGTTTAGTTGGCTCAAACCTATCCTAGAAATAGTAACCGGGTTCTAGAGGATCTCAATATCACTGACCACCCTCGATCGGTCATAATTCCAGTTTAGCAACCTTTTCTTGCAGCCGGAATCATCGTGAGAGTTTGGTCTCAATGAGTGTAGCATACTGCTACTGTTCTATGGCCAAGTTGGTCAATTATAGGTGCTTAGGTAAGTTGGTGCTTAATGACCCCTTAGAAGACCCATTTCTCCTCGTTGCGCCACAAGGGATATCGGTACAAACTAAAGTGCCACACCAATGTAGCTATTGCTTCAACCGCATCGGTCTACGCCGTACAGTTCCCTCACAGTTTATTGCTACTTACCTAAAAGGTATCCCCCAGATCCGGGTTAGGATCTATAGTAACTCCAATTCAAACCCACAAAGATAAAGCATACAAGTCAAGCAATTGAAAACAATATGAACTATTCCTAAGTTACACCCCACTTATAAGCGTCCCCAGCAGAGTCGCCAGTTCTGTGATATGGTGGAAGAACTGACTGTTTTTTAGAATGCTGGTTTGCGTTTTGCGTTTGTTTTCGCAAAATGTCGCGGTAAGCAAGAGTCGCCACCGACTTTTATTTTATCCAACAAGGAAAGGAAAAAAGCACAGAAAAATTCCTTTTTCGAGATTTTCTGAGTACGGGGGGTAGATTATAGAAAGGGAATGTATTAGCACCCTTTCTATTCGTGGTTATCCATGGGCTCTTAGGTACTTGCTCATCATTTTAAAAATGTTTTCTTTGTGCTTGTGGGTTTTGAAAAGTTTTTGTTTTAAACTTTGATTTAACTCTTGCTTCTATCCTCAAGAGTGTAATGAAGTGTTTTTGAAAACTTTGTTTGAAAAGGAGTGTAAGTGTGAAAAATTTGTTTTATTTTGGATGAGCAAGTATCTAAGAACTATCTACCTACTCGAAAAAAGAATCGTTCTATGCTAATTTCCTTTAGACAATACTATCCCACTATTAATGAGTAGGTAGCACCGTCGTTGGAGTTTGAGGGTCAATTCGAATGAGGGACTTACGGTTACTAAAGCAATGTTAGGACGCATTAGTGGTAACCCTAATGTCTTAGATCATTCATTCGAGGCAACAACATCCGAGGAAACCGTGTTGAGGAAACTATGATCTTTTAGACAAGAGGACGACCTCTAAAACGACCTATACTCAATGACCGTGTACGAAGGCAACCAAGTGGAGTGTACCCTAGGAGTGCGCATGTGCGAGTGTGTCGTTTTCAGTTATTTTTATCTTTGCATATGTTAAGGGTGATCTAATTTGATTTTAAGATTGAGCATTCATTCTTGTCATGCAAATCCTATTATCAAACATCTAACAGTTGTAATTTGCATAAATTAAAGGTGCGGAAATTAAATTACAAGGCGTCGGGTATTTACATCGCCAAAAGCAACCCTTTGAAAAATAATAAAATAAAGCGGTAAATAAATAGAAATATCCTAATTATCTATTATAATCCGGAAGCAGATACATCAATAAGGATAAAAATAAATAAAGCGCGACGCGAAGTTAAATCGAATGCAAGATTAGGGTTTTGACCCTTTTTTAAAGAAAATATCTTTTTTTGTTGTTTTTATTTTAAGAAAAGAAATTAATCCTAAATTAAATAACTAAATTAAATTAATTAAATTAATTAATGAAAAATAATTTATAACATATTTTTGGGTTTTTTATTATTTTAAGAAAGAAAGTAAAATTAATTAAATTAGTAGTTAAAACCTAATTAAGTCTAATTAATTTTATTTATTTACAAAAATAAGTTAGAATTTCCTAATTAATATCCTAATTAATTAATGAGTTTATTAATAAAAATAAAAGTTTTAAAAATTTGATTGGATAAAAAAATATTTTGTGATTTTATTTGATAAAAAAGAATTATTTATTGGTTAGAAAATTAGTTAAATAAAATAAAACAAATAAATTAAATAAACAAAACAAAATAAAAAAAGTAGAAGAGTTGGGCCTGTTTTGGGTGGTGTTGGTAGCAAATTTGTAGGCCCAACAATGCTGATCCGTGTGGACTTTTTTGATCCAGTGCAGGCACGTTGACTTGGCTTTTGGTGGACCTTCAATCACTGACCATCAGATCTGGCCATTGGCCATCTGGCACTTGGATTGGTGAGTGAGCATGGTGTGGATCTGGCCCCTGCGTGTACGTAATTACTTGAAAAATAATAATATTGAGAAAGAGGGGGACCTGGGATTCGAACCCAGGTCCTGAAGGAGAATGCATCATTCGCTTGCCACCACACCACATTGCTTTGTTTGTTAATATAACATGTATTAATAATAATATAACAAAACAAAATCAATTGGTCAGAAAAAATAAAAAGGCGCGCAATATTTGAACTGGCCAATGGCTGGATGACACGAGTTCATCCCTGACCTCCAACACTGTAAACATTATCCGCAGATTTTATCCGCAGGAAAGGACACAACTTCCTTTCAAAATCTCCCTCAGGCCATATGAATACATTCCAAGAACATGGTTGAATTCGTCATGACCTCCTGATCACAACCATGTCCTTCATATGGACCAATTGTACCTGAAATAAAAACTCCCAAAAACTCCAAGCAAACCCTAACTATGGTGGATTTCAATACATATCAGATAAATGGAATTAAATGATGCTAAAAGCCTACAAATTTTCTTGTGATCACAAATATACAATTATTTCACTCAATCGATGCCAGAATCATGCGAATCAAAAACAAGAACAGGGCGGTTTTACGAAGGACTTACAGTGCGTATAAGGGCCTGAGAATGCCTGGTTTTGATTGGGATAGCTTGTGTGCGTTGCCAGGAATCGATTGGGACCAATATCAAGCTCTGAAAATGCCTTTATGGTTGATTTCGATCTCCCACTTTTTTGTGATTTTTTTTCAGTTTTTGCTCTGCCTCCACAAGTGTTCTCCAATCCTGATTTTCGTGTCTCTTGCTTGCTTTTGTAATGCACATTGGATTAGGGTCACAAACTTGGTTCAAATCTTGCCCTATCAATGCTCATGAATTTGGTTTGATCCTTCCATTAAAACCTTCCAAATTTGATTTGATTTGGATCTTTTTGTGCATACAAGCCTTGATTCGAATTTGATTGCAATGCTAGCTGTAGTTGGAACCTGAAATAGCCAAAAAATCATGTGTTATCAATGCTTTAGATTTTATATTATTTTATTTGATTTAAAATAAATTGATTCAAATAAAAATCAAATTAAATAATAAAAATGTGATATGGATACATGGCTGAAGCTAGGGCATGTGGGCAACAATGCAAACTCAAATCAAGTGAAAACGAATGGGCCCATTTGGAAAAATTTGAAGTTTTGGGGATAGTTGACTTTTGGCAATTTTGCAAAAAAGTCCAACTTCAACAATGCATAACTTCTTCAATTCTGAACTTTTGGAAGTTTTATTTGATTTTTTAGAAAGCTTGAGATGTCCTCTAATCAACCCTTTTGGTCTCATCACATTTGGATATTCCATGATCAAGTTATAAGCTTTGACAAAAAAGGTGTTTTTGTTGACTTTCAAAAATGACCTATAATGTCCAAATTCATAACTTCTTGTGAGTGCATTTTTTGATATTGGGATATGAAGATGGATTGTAGGTAATAGCATCCTATTCAAAATGAGCTTTGGATGGGTCATTTCTCATAAAGTATGAGAAAGTTATGCTTGGTCAAATTTGAGTTGACTTTTCCTACAAAACCCTAATTTAGCAACTTTGGAGTCTTGATGAATTTTGAGCAATCCTTGATGAATCATGATCAACCCTTTATCAAATGATGAAATATCCTTCAAGATGAGAATGTTAACAAAAAATCTTGAAGTTTGACTGTTTGTAGGTCACAGTTGACTTTTGCCCTAGCACAGTCGACTTTTGGACCTTTAAGCAATTGACTGAGCAAACTTCTTCTACAAGGCTTGAAATTTGACATGGATGATCTTGACAACATATTGGGACGTTGGGGAGCACTTGAGGTCATTTGGACTCAAAGATTTTGATGCAACACAAAACCCTAATTTGGGGTAGACTGCCTTAGGAGATAGCTTGTCTGGTCAATCCTTGATCAACCTTGAGCCACTTTGGAGATTTTCCTTGCAATGTTTTGAGAAATATGGGAGGGAAAATTTTGGGGTACAACAACTAGTATCCTCCTGCCGAGGATAGGTATAAACAACTCGAAGACCGGTTGAGCGTAATGGAGATCCAGAAGGTACTTGGGTTGGACTTCGGAGATTTGGGTTTGGCATCTGGGGTGGTGATCCTGCACAAGTTTAAAGCGCCTGTCTTTGCTAAGTACGATGGGGTATCCTACCCGAAGTTACACCTCCGCTCGTACGTCAAAAATATTCAACCATATACTGCTGATAGGAACCTCTGGGTTCATTTCTTTCAAGATAGTCTGTCAGGGACTCAACTTGAATGGTTCTACCAACTGGAAGGAGCTAACGTCCACAACTGGGAGGACCTTGTTGTTGCTTTTTATAAGCAATACCAGTATAATGCCGACCTTGCTCCCACACGTACTCAACTTCAGGGTATGTCTATGGGTGCGAGCGAAGGTTTTAAGGACTACGCTCAGAAGTGGAGAGATCTTGCTGGAAGAGTACAACCCCCTCTGGCTGATAGGGAGTTGGTGGATATGTTTCTTGGGACTTTGTCTTGTCCATATTTCAATCATTTGATTGAAAGTCATCGTCTGGGTTCACTGAATTGATTATGACTGGGGAGAGAGTTGAGGCCGGTATTAAAAGTGGCAAGATACAGAAAGGTGCTTCATCAAGTACAGAGAAGAAGCCTTTCAAGAAGGAATCTAGTGCAGTTTACAGCCCGAGGAGCCAAAATCAACATGAGCTCCACCAAGCAGTTAATACGGTGGTGATATCAAGACCAACTGTTGCCCCACAACGCAACAATCAGCAAAGAGTAGAGAGACCGCAGCGACAGTATACTCGGCTCAGTATGACTTTATCTCAAATTCTACCGCAACTGTTAAAAACCAACTTGGTGATTCTGAAGGAGGCTCCAAAGAATCCCAATACTACATCACTGCTGTATAATCCGAACACCCACTGTGCTTATCACTCCGATAGCCCAGGGCATGATACCAATAATTGTTGGGCTTTGAAGAATAAAGTGCAGGATCTGATTGATGCTAAGGAGATTGAGTTTGAAGGACCGGAAAAGCCTAATGTCATGACCTCTCATATGCCCAAGCATGGAGTAAATGCTGTGGACGATGATTCATTTATAACTTCTGTGGAAGATATTTCTACTCCGTTAATGATCGTAAAGAAGAACTTATTATCAGCCGGTTTATTTTCGGGTTGTGGAAAAGGTTTCCACCTGTGTTCCATCCTACCTACTGGTTACCATCTATTGAAGTCAGGTGTCCAACGCCTGATGGATAACAAAGAAATCTTGTTCGAGAAAACTTTGGTTCTGTTGATTCCCGTTGAAGATGTTTCCATAATCACCATTTCCGCCAATTCTTCCAAGGCTTCCTCGAGAAAGCCTGTTAGAATTACATCTGTTCCGAGAGTTGCTCCATTGATCATTACTATTCCTGGACCTATCCCTTACATGTTGGATAAGGCTGTCCCGTGGCATTATGGGGCCGATGTGTATTATCATGGGATCAAACAAAACTTGAAGGTTGAAGAGGCTGATACTGATGTTAGCAATATTATTGGGTCTAGAAAAGTCACCCGAAGCGGAAGACTTTTTTCTCCTGAGATCTCCCCACCAACTGTTCAGAAGCCTGTTGCTATTACACCTGCCAGCACATCTGCTACTGTCCCTATTCATGTTCCAATCATTACCCCTGTCGCCGAGTCATCTGACACTCGGGGCAAAGGGATCACCGGTGAGCCTTCCCAGACGGAGGCACCGAAGAAAATTATTATTGAAACCTCTAGGCAGGAGATAGAGGAAACTTTGAAGATCATCAAGAAAAGCGACTATAACATAGTCGAACAGTTGGGGCAAACCCCGTCGAATATCTCTATGTTGTCATTATTGTTGTGCTCAGAAGCCCATACTAAGGCTCTGATTGCTTTCCTTAAAACTGCACATGTGCCGCAGGAAACATCTGCTGATCAGTTCAAAGACTGTGTGGCTAGTTTGACCGCTGACAACGGGTTGGGTTTCTCCGATGCAGATTTGACTGCCAAAGGAAAGAATCACAATGACGCCTTGCATGTTTCAATCGAGTGCAGGGGCACTACTTTGGCCCACGTGCTGGTGGATATTGGGTCCTCGTTAAATGTTTTACCCAAGAAAGCATTAGATCGGCTGGATTGTGAAGGGTTGGTGCTGAAGCCAAGTAATATTGTTGTTAAGGCCTTTGACGGGTCCAAAAGGATGGTACATGGAGAGGTGGATGTTCCTGTTAAGGTTGGTTCCCAAACATTCGCGTCTACATTCTATGTGATGGACATTCGACCATCTTATTCCTGTTTGCTGGGTCGCCCGTGGATTCATAAGGTTGGGGCAGTAACTTCTACGCTTCATCAGATGTTAAAATATCCAGTGAAGGGGAAAATTGTTATAGTACGAGGAGAAGAGGAGTACATGGCGAGCCACCTTAACTCTTTTCGGTATGTAGAGATGGATGTGGAGTTCATCGAAACCCCGTGCCAAAACTTTGAAGAAGTCCCCCAGACTCTGGCGTCGACTGAAACTGTTGCTGAAGATCCTCCAATGAAGATGGCTTCCCTCAAGGATGCCCAGGCTGTTATTGAAAAGGTGGGTGTGCGAATTGGGGCCAACTCCCTGACTTTGCACACAAAACTGACAAGTTTGGTTTGGGTTTTACTGCAGAAGCTCAGATGGTAGTTCGGCGTGTGCGGATTGGAAGACCTCCCCTGCGTATCACTAATCCGGGAGTGAATGCGATTGAAGATGATGATAAAGAGTCTGAGTTTGACAGCTGGATTTACCCGACTACCGACGGCGGATTAAGCAATTGGACGGCAAAGGACTTCGTGCCCATTTCTTTTATTACACAGTAATAAATTTTTGTTTTGGTTTTGTAACAGACAGTTTAAAACTTTTCGGCCCGGTGCCTTCCCCGAGACACCGTGGCTTTGTTTGAGGGCTTATTATGTGTCATTTCCATATATCATCAATAAAAGCATTAGACGTTTTCTTGCATTACAAATTTTGTGCTCCTTTTTTTTCTTCTCTATCTTGCAAAACAGATATTTGTCTTACACACACTCACATATCATGATCTACATCCACTTTGGGTCCCATTGATAACGACTCTGCTACTGCCGGTTATGACTTCAAAAATCCGATCAACCAAGCCGAGGACGAAGGTGAGGATGATTGAGAAGTTCCTGGGGAGCTTGCTAGACTGTTACTTCAAGAAGAGAGGGCCATACAACCTCCAAGAGCCACCAATTCTGATGCCTCCAGTTGAAGGAAGACTGTTGATCTTATACTTGAAAGTGTTGGATAATACAATGAGGTGTGTGCTGGGCAGCATGACGAGTCTGGCCGAAAAGAGAATGCTATTTACTGCTTTGGCAAAAAGTTTACCGACTGTGAGACCCAATACTCACTGCTCGAGAAAACTTGCTGCACTTTGGCATGGGCTGCTCGTCGGCTGAGATAGTACATGCTGGCTCATACTACCCTATTGATATCAAAGATGTGAACATCTTGACAGCGCCTTAGCCTTTTGCAATGTGGGGCATCGATATGATTGGCGAGATCAGACCTACTGCGTCTAATGGGCATCATTTCATCCTGGTAGCAATTGATTACTTTACAAAGTGGGTTGAAGCAGCTTCATTTGCTACAGTGACCAAGAACGTCGTGGCACGGTTCATTTGGCACAATCTGATCTGTCGATACGGTGTACCAGAGAGGATCATTACAGACAATGGTTCAAAACTCAACAATGCGATGATCACCGAGCTCTGCAAGCAGTTCAAGATACAGTATCATAACTCTTCTCCCTACCGGCCGAAGATGAATGGGGCTGTTGAAGCGGCTAATAAGAATATCAAGAAGATTGTGCAGAAGATGATGGTGACATACAAAGACTGGCACGAGATGTTACCATTCGCTCTTCATGGGTACCGTACCTCAGCGCGGACGTCAATAGGGGAAACCCCCTATTCCCTGGTATATGGTATGGAGGCAGTCTTGCCCATCGAAGTTCATATACCTTCTCTTCGGATTATGAAGGATGCAGGTTTGAGCGAAGATGACTGGATTCAGACTCGGCTTGATCAGCTGAACTTAATCGACGAAAAGAGACTTACTGATATTTGTCATGGTCAAACGTATCAAAAGCGGATGATCAAGGCATTTAACAAGAAAGTTATACGAAAAGAATATCAAGTTGGGGATCTGGTGATCAAGCGCATCATACTACCTCAAGGTGATCCCAGGGGAAAATGGACCCCTACGTACGAAGGGCCATTTGTGGTTAAGAACATTTTCTCGGGAGGAGCTATGATTCTAACCACCATGGATGGTGACGACCTTCCTCACCCCGTCAATGCAGACATAGTGAAAATATACTACGCATAATCAAAGACCCGCTAGGTCGACTGGCCTAGGCAAAAATAAGGGCTTCCCGGCGAACCAAAAGGGTTCGGGCAAAAATAAGGGATGAAAATGAAAAAACTGTACACCCGGCAAGTCGAAAACCTGAAAAGGCGGCTTGGGCAAAAAAGGGTATCCCGGTGGACTGAAAACCCGAAAGGGCGGTCCAGGCAAAAATTAGGGATTAAAGCGTAACACTATGTCTCATTGGATCATCTTGCAACCAGACTTCGGTATCGACTATCAAGCTCGGATGGTACTAATCAATCTGATCTACCTTCAACCAAGTAGCAAAGTGATGAGATGCTCGAGGATATAAAGGCAATAGCAGAGTTAGAACCCAGTGGGATTGTTCACATAGCTGTTTTCTTTTCACAAATTGTATAAATTCTATTTGTTCGGCGGTGTTCTCTTGCTAGGACGTCAGCCTCTTGTACAAAAACGCCTATTTACAAGCTAACTCCAAAGTCAATACAATTCATTTTCACAAAGAAATTTCAAACTGTTTTTATTTTTCTGTTTTGTTTTGCAAGAACATCCAATGTTCATTTTTGATATATGCATTTGACATTGATTGCTGTTCATAAATATTTACATGCGAAACAAAATAGGATTACTCGTAATATCAAAAACAGGGGCAAATAAGAATTGTCCAGACCTTACAGTTGCTCTATCCACCAGGTACAGGGATAGATTTAGCTGAAGAATATGACTAAGGTACATTCACGCCCCGCATAGTAAGATAAAGACAATAGTGTTAACTCTCCCCAGCTGAGGTTCGCAACCGCGAATGAGTCGGTAAAATTCTCCCCAAGCAGAGTTTATCTATCATCAGCATTGGAAAATTATCCCCAGGGGAGTTTGGAGAATTATCCCCAGTAGAGGCTGGAGGATTATCCCCAGTAGAGCCTAAAGGGTTATCCCTAGTGAAGTCACAACTGAAAAATCATCCCCGGCGGAGTTCATTCCTTTCACAAACAGAAACCCAATTCCCAACAGGTTTCATTATCACCAACAACGGTAATTCATCCCAGGCTGAGGTTATTCTTCCAAATCAACAAGATCCTTCGACAAAGTATGTCCTCCCCACAGAGTCGTTTCCTCATCAGTTTATTCCCTAGCGGAGTTATCCTCTCCCGCAGGTTTATTCTCACAATCATCTTCATTCACTATCCCCAACGGAAACGAAGAATTCAACTCTTTTCTCCAGCAACTATCCGGGATTTATTTTCCCCAACTAAAAACATCACATTTCCATACATCATGACACATGCATATACGCATCATACAAACACAATCTAATTTATTTTGAGAACATCATTACCTGATACATATCATGCATCATTACATACAGCTAACCTTTACCTTTCAGGAAAGATACGATCAAATTCTCACAAAATTCAAGCTGTGAAGCCCGGGTACGACTGATAATAGTTTAAACCCCAGTAGAATACGGACGACCGAAGTTCCTAAAATTCAACTTTCCTCTTCAATAGAGATGTTTCCTCAGTAGAATACAGATGACTGGAGTTCCTAAAATTCAACAGAGATGATTCCTCAATAGAATACGGACGACTGAAGTTCCTAAAATTCGACAGAGATGTTTCCTCAGTTGAATAACGGATGACTGAAGTTCCTAAAATTCGACAGAGATGTTTCCTCAATAGAATACGGATGACTGAAGTTCCTAAAATTCAACAGAGATGATTCCTCAGTAGAATACGGATGACCGAAGTTCCTAAAATTCAACATAGATGGTTCTTCGGTAGAATATAGATGACTGAAGTTCCTAAAATTCGACAGAGATGTTTCCTCAGTAGAATACGGACGACCGAAGTTCCTAAAATTCAACAGAGATGATTCCTCAGTAGAATACGGACGACCGAAGTTCCTAAAATTCAACTTTCCTCTTCAATAGAGATGTTTCCTCAGTAGAATACAGATGACTGGAGTTCCTAAAATTCAACAGAGATGATTCCTCAATAGAATACGGACGACTGAAGTTCCTAAAATTCAACATAGATGATTCCTCAGTAGAATACGGACGACCGAAGTTCCTAAAATTCAACAGAGATGATTCCTCAGTAGAATACGGACGACCGAAGTTCCTAAAATTCGACAGAGATGTTTCCTCAGTAGAATATAGACGAACGAAGTTCCTAAAATTCAACATAGATGATTCCTCAGTAGAATACGGATGACTGAAGTTCCTAAAATTTAAACAAAGATGACTCACCTGCAGAATAAAGGACAGAGAAGCTCCTAAAATTCTACTTCTTTCAACAAAGATCAACCTTCCCCAGCAGAATCTTCCTCAACGATAGGTATACAAGCTCTCGCTAAGGAATCTCTTATGCGATCAACACTCCTTCAGATGGCATCTTTAAGCCCATCCCCTCGTCAGCAATTTCCAAATGGAATCTGTAAGCCCATTCCCGACGTCACAAGACAATTACCACTTCATGCGAGTGCAAATTTCTGGGCACTCTAGTGTTCAATCATCTTCCACCTTCAGATCACGAAAGGCCGACAAGCCAATTTAAATATTCAGGTTTAAGAAGATTGAACAGGGGCAGCTGTTGTACCCCAAAATTTTCCCTCCCATATTTCTCAAAACATTTCAAGAAAGATCCCCAAGTTGCTCAAGGTAGTCCAAGGGTTGGCCAGACAAGCTCTCTCCTAAGGTAGTCTACCTCAAAATTAGGGTTTCATGTTGCATCAAGATACTTGAGTCCAAGGGATCCCAAATTCTCACCAATGTCCTAATATGTTACCAAGATCATCCATGTCAAGTTTCAAGCCTTGCATAGAAAATTTGCTCAGTCAATTGCTCAAAGGCCTGAAAATCGATTATGCTAGGGCAAAAGTCAACTATGGCCCACATATAGTCAAACTTCAAGATTTTTGGTCAACATCCTCATTTTTAAGGATATTTCATCATTTGATCAAGGGTTTATCATTATTCATCAAGGATTGCTCATAATTCATCAAGACTCAAAAGTTGCTAAATTAGGGTTTTGCAGGAAAAGTGAACTCAACTTTGACCAAGCATAACTTTCTCATACTTTATGAGAAATGACCCATACAAAGCTCATTTTTAAGAGGATGCAATTATATACAATCCATATTCATCTCCCAAGTTCAAAATATGCACTCACAAGATGTTATGAATTTGGACATTATAGGTCATTTTGGAAAGTCAACAAAAACACCTTTTTTGTCAAAGCTTCATACATGAGCATGGAATATAAAATTGAGATGAGACTAAAAGGGTTTATTAGAGTACATCTCAATCTTTCCAAAAAGTCCAAGAACACCTCCAAAGAGTCAAAATTGAAAAAGTTATGCATTGGTGAAGTTGACCCTTTTTGCAAAATTGCCAAAAGTCAATTATCCCCAAAACTTCAATTTTTGCCAAATGGGTCCAATCTTTTTCACTTGTTTTGAGTTGGCAACATAGTCCACGAGCTCTATCCTTTTCCACTCGTCCTTATCATATTTTTATTATTTATTTTTATTTTTATTTGAATTAATTCAATTTAAATCAAAACAAATCATATAAAATCCAAAACATTGAAAACAAAATAATTTTGTGCTTGTTTCAGGTTTCAATTACAGCTAGCAAATATTCAAATTAGTATCAAGGCATGGTGTGAAAAAAAAGATTTAAATAGGCCAATTTTGGAAAGTTTTCAATGTGAGTCAAATCAAGAATCCAATTCATTGATGGAGGAAGATTGAGATCAGTTATCAACCCTAATCCCTTCCTTGATACATATAGAGGTGAGGCAGACCAAAAACTAGGTTAGAGGCAGGTGCATGAACAAGAATCAAACTTTGAAAAATCAAGAAAAAGTGGTGAATCGAATTTGCACTTAGAGGCCAATACAAGACTCTTTGCCTATCCCAATCGATTCCTAGGAGTGTCAGCAAGCTAAAGCAATCAAGAACAAAGCCTTTCCAGTCCCAAAAAGCTCTGTAAGTCCCTCATGATATCCTTGAATTTTTGAAATCGGTTAGCACGATTTAGGCATTGTTAACATTAATTAGTCACATATTCTTGATCTATGAGATATATGCAAGCTTGCTGTATGGTTTAATTGCATTTATATGGCCTATACAAGATTTCACCATGGCTAGGTTTCGTAGCTTCGAATTAGGGTTTTTGCTTGCAGGTGAAATTAGCTTTCATGAGTGGTACCATCATGTTCAGGAGGATGAGACGAGTCCAACCATGGCATTAGATGTCATTTATATGGCTCAAGGAGGATTTTGGAACGAGCCCTATCAATAGCTACGGACAAACGTCCGTAGGTAAAAGTTTGAAACTTTTACCAACGGATCCAAGGAAGGAGACGACTGCATGGCGCCCCTCCATTGGCTTGTTCAAAATTTCGCGCGTGGATCTGATGCCTAAGGCCTTTTAATATTTGTTTATTATTTTGAATTATTATTACAACAAGAACAATTGTCCCAGTGGTAGCCAGGCAAGCTTTAAGGCGCTGGAAGCTTGAGGTCAGGGGTTCGACCCCTGCCTCCACCAAATGCATTTTTCTTAATTTCTTTCAGGTAATCTCATATGCATACCAAGCCAAGGAGTATCATACGTCTTCACCATCCAGCAAGCCAAGTGTCAAGAGATCAAATCCAAAGGCTAGCATGTGAGAGACCATCATGAGGTCTAGTCAACACAACATACTGAATCATGAAGGTCAACGTGGACCTCCATCTTTGGGCCCAGATTTCTGCTTCTAGCACCCCCTTGTAGGCCCAATATCCTTTCTTTATTTCTTTTCTATTTTATTTCATTTCTTTTAACTTATTTATTTATTTCACTAACAATCAAATTATTTTCTTTTTATAAAAAAATCACAAAAATATTTTTCACCAATTAGATTTAGGTATTTTTTTAAATAAATTTATTAATTTAATTAGATTTAATTTTAGGTAAAACTTTAATTATTTTGTAAATAACTTAAAAATAATTAGAATAAATAGGTTTTATTACTAACTTAATTATATTTTATTTTTTTCCTAAAATAACCAAAAAAACTAAAAATAGGTCATGTAATTATTTTCGTTAATTAATTTAATCACTAATTAATTTATACATTTATTTTTAAAACCTAATTCTTTTCTTTAAAAGATATTAAAAAATAACAAAAACATTTTTTCTTTCATTAGGATAGAAGGGTCAAAACCCTAGTTCGCATTCGATCTAATTTGTCATTGCGCGCTTTATTTTATTTTTTATCCCAATTATTATATTTGCTCACAGTTTGTAATAGTTTAATTATGACTCTTTATTTACATTTATCGCTTTAATTTCAAAGGGTTTGTTTTTGGCTATGTAAATACCCGAAGCCTTGTAATAGCGTAGTTTAATTTTTGCACTTTAAATCCCGCAAATTATTAACTGTTAGATGTATGAATAATTAGTGTTTGCATGACAAGAATGTATGTTAAACTTTAAAACAGTTAGATCACCCTAAATATGCAAAGATAAATAAACTGAAATTGAATCATTTGCACATACGCACTCCTAGGGTACACTCCCACTTGGTTGCCTTCGGTAAACAGTCATTGAGTATATGATGCTTTAGTGGCCGTCCTTTTGTCCAAAGATCATAGTTGCCTCAGAATGGTTGCCTCGGATATTGTTGCCTCGGATAAATGATCTAAGACTTTAGGGTTACTACTAAGACGTCCTAACATTGCTTTAGTGACCGTACGTCCCTTTTTGAATTGACCCTCAAACTCCAACGACGGTGCTACCTACTCGCTAATAGTGGGATAGCATTGTCTAAAGGAAACGAATACAGAACGATTCTTTTTTCGAGTAGGTAGATTAGCTCTTAAGTACTTGCTCAATCAAAACACATTTTTTCACACTTACACTCCTTTACAAACAAGTTTTCAAAAACACTTCATTACACTCTTGAAGACAGAAGCAAGAGTTAAATCGAAGTTAAAACAAAAACTTTTCAAAGCCCACAAACAAAAAGAAAACAATTTTGAAAATGATGAGTGTTGTACCCAAAATTTGCTCTCGTATTTTTCCATAAGAAATCACAGCTTCGGGCGTTTCCTGATTTTTCAGATTGGCGTAAGAATCAGTCAAACGGACTTTTCTTATCAGTCAGACAAATTTAGGGTTTTCTTTGATTTTAAAGCAGTTCAGGCAGATTGCTAAGGTTTGTTTGAGTTTGACTCAGGATTTGATCAGGCAGGCGCTTCTGTGAAAATTAAGACAAGAATCAGGGTTTTGTGTGCGCAGAAAGAATTAATCCTACAGTTCTTTTCAGTTTACTCTGAGATTTGGATTGAGGCATTTGAATCAAGAACTGGCAGTATTTTGTTTAATCAGTAAAGGCTAAGGCATTTGATTTGAGATGAGATAAAAGCTGAGGTACTTAAATTGAGAATCTGCAGTGTCTGATTTAATCAGTAAAAGGATAAGTATCTGGATATTGGTTTGACTGACTGTGCATTGTTTAATTGGAGCGCCAGGTTTATTATTGATTCAATGGTAAGACCACAGTGTTTATTAATTATTTTTCTAAGTCAGAATAATTGGATACTTCCAGTTATTTTAATTTAAGAAATTCAAATAATTAAATGAACATTGAATTGAAAGAAGAACTAACTGATAAAAAAGAGGGATGTTTATTTATTTTGAATTGTTTGTTACAGATATTATTTAAATACTGTAAATTTATTTACAGATATTTACATTAATACTATTACAAATAAATTGAAATGGAAATAAAACTATCTTAAAAATCCCTAAGTCTTCATCTTCTATCCAATGCTCCCTTGTTGCTCAATTATTTTTCATCTGCAAAACAAAGAAAAAAGAAGTCAAAAGCAGATAAAAGAGACAGACAGTTAATTTAAAAATTCATCATTAAAAGCAACTGGCCGGAATCAGTTTGCCCTCTCTGCAAATCACGAGATTGCTCTCGGTTCACAAAGAAGGATAAAATGTCTTGCAAAAATGTGAAATGCACAAATTCAAATTTTCAAACATACTGCATAAATCCAAAAAAATTGTCAACCAAGTTTCCAAACAGCATGTACAAGTAAAGGCCAACTGAATCACATTTCCAAACTAAGCCAAAAGCTGTCAAAAATTGTCCAAGGTTACCAAAAGATATCAAACTCCAAAAGCTGTCAATAAAGTACATAAAGTATGCAAGAAACATGGAAAATATGCAGAGGAAAACAAGTGCAAATAATGTTCAAATACATCACTTTCCAAAGGCCAGTTTACTTTTTCAGAAAGAAGACAAATTTAAGCAATAAAAGTGCTTTAATCTGGAGAGAGAAAGAGAGAGGAAAGCAGCTTACAGTACAGCAGGCTAGAGGCTAAACAAAAGATATAAACAGGATGTATAAGAGCACATAGAGGAAGGAGGCAGAAGGCATACAGCAGAAGTGATCACAAAGAGTGAAAACCTCAAGCCTTGCAAACCTGTCCAAGGATTGACCAAGAACGAATATACAAATAATATAACACCTCCTGCCCTTAAAAGACAAAAAGGCCAAGACCCTGAAAATATATACAAGAGCCATTAACCTGCATAACATATCTCAGAAGCCACACAAAGCCTAATAACTTCCAAGTTCATCAAGCCTCATAAACAAAAACAAAAGCTCATAAACCTGAAGCATCAAACTTCAAGCCAAACCTGTAATCTCAACCAAAACACCATAACCTTAAACCTGCATAAGCCAAAAGCCTACTGTAACATAGACCTGCATAACCCAAGCCTGAAGCCTGCAGTAAAGGCCCCAAACAATACAAACTGTCAAGCCCCAAACTGAAGCCAATGCCTGTAACTTCAAAGTCTAAAACCCTGTCCAAGCCTTACCTGCACTAACCTTAAACCAGAAGAAACACATAAATCTGTGTCCAAGCCAAAAAGCTCAAATCTGCAGCAAGCTTTGAAACACATACAGAATTCCCCAAGGGCCCTCAGAACCTAGGTTCATCATTGAGTAATACTCAGCATACTAGACAACTCCGAATAAGCAAAGCAATACTCAGCATACTAGACAACTCAGAATAAGCAAAGCAATACTCAGCATACCAGGCATCTCAGATAAGCAAGCATATCAGAAAGGCAAACGTATCAAATATTCAGAGGCAACAGAAACGAGGCAAATAGAGAAGAAGAGAGGCAACTGAAGCCAACATTCAAAAGAGGAAAAGAAGTGATAAAACAAGGTTTTCAGGAGCTCATCACCAAACCTAAAAGACAAAGATACAAACCAGGAAGCAAAAGCTCAACATTGTGTCCTTCGCCTCCGGCCGCCTAGGTGCCTCTGATCCATCCTCCTCCGTCTCCAACAGAGGTAGTATTTCTCTTCTTTTTTCCTTCTTTCCACCACCTCAAACAGAGACAATAACAAATCAATAAACGAAAAGTAAAGACATGCAAGACATAAAAGCTTGAAACCCTAACGTGATAGAGACAGAAATCGCTACCTTGTTTAACTGTTGCCTAAGTAATCCGTGGAGGGAGAAGGAGTAGATGTTGGCACCGGTGGCCTTGGGCAGAGGATTTCATTCAGAAGCGTGGCTCAAAGGATGAAGATGAAAGACGAAGAAAAGTGATGAACGGCGCGCCTCTGTGTTCTCACAAACCCTAATTCCCAAAATGAAAACAAAACTGAAACCCTTGCAATTTGTGAAACCAGTTGGGCCTTGCCCCATTCACGCCTTAAGCCCGTTTCAGTTAGCACCCCCCTTTCATTCATTCTGGTTATTTGTTTTGGGCCATAACACCCCTTCAAGCCCTTTCCTTTTTTTTTGGTACATGAACTAACTCTTTTTTTTATTTATCATTTTTATTTTCTCTTTTTTATACAATTTAAACTTTATTTTATAAAAAATGATACATCAAAAATTCTTCTTTTTTGTAAGATGTCTATTAATACCTTTTTTATCATATTTAAAAATCCATAAAAAATAGATTATTTTTATGTTAAATATTTTTTCTTAAAACATTTTCTTTTCTTAAAAAAATCTTTCTTTGTACATAAAAAGCACTAACATAAAACATTAGTTTTTTTCTTAAAACATTTCCTTTTTTTCTTTTAAAACTTTGTACATAAAAATACTAATTAAAATACATTAATAGAACTTAAAACATTTCCTTTTCTTTTATTAAACTTTCTTGTTTGTACATATTTAACAAGAATACAAAAGATAATAAATACCTTAATTTTTCATTAAGTTAAACACATTTCGCTTGCAAATAAATCACATACACATTTACAATACACATTTTAACTTTTTATACATTGATACATTTGCTTGTCCCTTTTTTTTTACATTGCTATTACTTTACATTTAAGATTGTGATTGATTCAATTTGGTTGTAAATTATTTGGACACTACTCTCCTATAAGTCTCACCCCCCATTTGTAAATAATTGTACCCCCATCCCCGGATACTCATTTGTAATAGTTTAAGACTTTAAATTCCCGCAATTTATCGCTTTCGAATTATGCCATGATAGATCTAGGGTTGTATGTAAATAAAATCAAACGCTATATAACCTAATATAAAACGAATGCATGAAATCAATACACAATCACACTTGCACCCCTAGGGTAATCCCGCTTGTTGCCTTCCAAAATGGGCCATGCTTGCACGTTGAGTATCTTTGGCAAAACAAAACAAATCAAATGATCATAGTCCCTCGATGACGCTTTTGAAAGTTGCCTATTAAATGATCATAGTCCCTTCAAGCAAAATTACCAAAGACACTTGGCACCATTGCATTCATGGTCCATACGATGACTCGCGCCTGTCCCGTTAAACATCATAAACGCAAGATTGTCCACCAAATACAATGGTGGAACAAAATTGTTAAAAGGGTTAAAACATGAGAAAAAACCTTTGAGTACAATAGGGTAGACAAACTCTTAGTTACTTGATCCAACTTGTAAAAACACTTGCCTACTTTTTCAAAACCACACTCCACAAACACTTTCAAAAACATTTGAAACATCTTTTCGAAAAGATACACACCTTTGTATATACTCAAACACGAGTCATTACAACGGTTGCCGAGACAAAGGCGTCTTTTCCAAAACATCTTCAAAACACACACACACACACACACACACCATTTCAAGCAATCAAAAGTCAAGGCAAGTGATCTAAAACCAAGTAACTAAGAGCCCATGGATAACCATGGATGAAAAGGGTGCTAATACCTTCCCTTTTCATAATCTACCCCCCGAACCCACGAAACATCTCAAAATGTTTTTTCTGTGCTTTTTAACCTTTCCTTAGGATAAAATAAAAAGTCGGTGGCGACTCTTGCTAAACCGAACAAGTGCAAATACAAATGCAAAACCTCAAGTCAGTTCTCCCACCGTATCACAGAACTGGCGACTCTGCTGGGGATATTATTTAAAAGTGGGGTTACCTTAGGGTTTTAGATCACCCTCTTGCATGATTAATTGTGTGCTTTGATTGCTTTACCTTTGTGTTTCTTTTGTTTGGGCTTGAAATCGTACACCCGGATTTGGGAAACATTCATAGATATCAATACATTGTGGAAACTGTGCAGGGTATACCGACACGGTTGAAGCAATAGCTATATTAGTGCGACATATTTGTGAGTACCGGTAACCCTTGAGTTCAATCAAGGAGAGTACGGGGCCGCTGAGTGATGTCACTAAGCACTAATGACCTAGAACCTTACTTGACCATCTTGGCCTTTTATTAGGGGTAGTGAGATGACCGGCTTAGGTGCAGTCCGAAGTTGGTAGATACTCGATACTACACTCATTGAGGGTTGTTTTCTTGGAATATTTTGGTCGCTAGTTAAGTGGCTAAACCAAAACGATGAACATGGAAAACAATCCGATGATATTGAGCTCCTTAGAACCCGGTTACTATTTATAGGACAGGTTTTTAAGCCAACTACACTCAAGAGGGTACTTACCTATGAAACCCCATGCAAGCCTGGAACTAGGGTTTTGTGTGATTTGCTTGTACATATGTTTTGCATACATCATAAACATCATAAAGCATCATATGCATCCACTAACCATGTCAAGGGTTTGGATCTTCACCTTTGTTCTTGTTTTGTAGGTCATGGAAATTCCTCGCAGGAAAACTATCCAAGTCAACCTTGTGAGGATCCCTCCTCAACTCAAGGAGCTTACATCCAGAATTCCCGAAAGCTCTCCCTTCAGTGAAAGACATGGTAGACTGCTCAGACTAGTCAACACTAGCATTGAAGAGGACACGATGAAGGTTTTGTTCCAGTTCTTTGACCCCCTTCACCACTGTTTCACATTCCCTGACTACCAATTGGTGCCCACTTTGGAGGAATTTTCTCAACTCCTGAGAATTCCTATTCTTAATCAACTACCTTTCAATGGTACGGAAAAGGAACCAAAGCCTGAAGATGTTGCTCGAGCACTACACTTGCAACCATCTGACATCAAGGGGTATTGGGAAAGTAGAAGCGGTGTCAAAGGCTTCTTGGCAAAATTCTTGTTGGAGAAGGCACAAGAGTGTTGGAATTCCTTGGATCTACAAGCCTTTGAAGAAATTGTGGCACTCCTTATTTATGAGTTGGTCTTGTTCCCAAATCCTGACCAGCTTATAGATGTCAACACCGTCAAGATCTTCTTATCCAGGAATCCAATACCAACATTGCTTGGGGACATCCTCCACTCATTTTACACACGAACAATGAGAAAGAGAGGTGTTCTCATGTGCTGTACTCCTCTCCTCGTAAGGTGGTTTATTTTGCACCTTCCACAATCTGTTTTGAAGAATGACCAAGGCCTAAGATGGTCACAACGGTTGATGACCCTCACTCACTCTGATGTACATTGGTGTTCTCGATCCAGAGAAAATGTCATCATCATCGATCGTTGTGGAGAGTTCCCTAATGTTCCATTGCTTGGCATTAGAGGGGGCATTACCTACAACCCTTGTCTAGCTTTGAGACAGTTTGGATATGCACGGAGGGATGGCCCTCATGACATGCTGATTCCTGACATAGTTTTTGACTTCGACAACGATGCGCAAGGACTTCGCCAAAGATTCATCAGAGCTTGGAGGATGCCCAACAAGGTAGACAGCAAGACACTGGGGCACAAGAACTCCGTCCCTCTTGAGCCTTATCTCAAGTGGGTACGAACCCGAGCCCAGAGTCTAATGATGCCTTACCCTCATGTTCTCCCTGTGATTAAAGAGCCCGTTAAGGAAGGTGAGGTTCCCTACACCATCTTATACCCTGACATGCCAACGTCATGGGAGGAGATGCAGAAGAGTTGGATTCAACTCAAGGAAGAAAGGGATACTTTTGAAGCCAGCTTCTACGCCAGTGAGAAGAAGGTTTTGGAGCTTACCCGCCGACTCCATGAGGAAGAGACCCTCAACACCTACATTGCACCAAAGAGGATGCGCAACGTCTTTTTACCATGAGAAGTTTTTGTAATATTTGGCCCATGGGGCATTTATGTACTAACAAAATTTCTTCTTATTAATATGACGTGTGTTCTTTTTGTCTGCAACAATTGTGAATTTCTAAATCCTTGAATGCATTGCATAAATAAACATATCATTCATCATGTGCATAAGCAGGTCTCCACACCAGGTTTCCTTATCTTTCTGTTGTTTATTTCAGTAAGATGGATCTCGAACAGACGGTCAAAGATCTACAGTCTCAACTCACAGTTTCAACATCTCCTGATGACCTTGGCAAAGGGTCAGGAGGATCTAAAAGCCCTGCTTGGGAACAAAGAGCAAGTGAAAAAGAAGAAGAAAAGAGTCGGGGTGGCTACCCTGGGAAGAAGGTTTTAGGGTGAAGCCAGAAGGGTTATTGAATTTCCCCCTACATCTGAAGAGGGAACCAGTAAAGGAAAAGGGGCCGCGGTACCGTCTGAATCCGAAGCTGAAGAGGAAGAGGCTGAAGAAGATAAAGACTACTCAGAACAACAATACCCGCCGGCTGATGACAAGTATAAAAACTTGGAAGACAGGTTAGCATCTATGGAGCTGCAGAGAGTTCCCGGCTTAGATTTCGAAGATTTGGGATTAATTGCTGGAATTGTGATCCCCCCGAAATTTAAAGTGCCAGTTTTTGAAAGATATGATGGGCTGTCTTGCCCGAAGATGCATCTAAGGTCGTATGTCCGAAGAATCCAACCTCACACATCTGACAGAAACCTTTGGGTACATTTCTTTCAGGATAGCCTATCTGGCACACAACTGGATTGGTTCTACAATCTTGAGAGATCAGAGGTACATGGTTGGGAGGATCTGGCAGCCGCTTTTTATCGCCAATATCAGTATAACTCTGACCTGGCACCAACCTGTACTCAGCTACAGAGTATGGGGATGGCCTCAGGTGAGGGATTCAAGGAATATGCCCAAAAATGGCGCGATCTGGCCAGAAGAGTGCAGCCACCTCTTTCTGATAGAGAGCTTGTTGATATGTTCCTGGGGACCCTGTCTGGTCCATTCCTTAACCATCTGATTGGTAGCTCTTCCGCAGGGTTTACCAAATTAATTCTGACTGGCGAGCGGGTAGAAGCTAGTATCAAGAATGGGAAGATTTAGAAGGATGCCTCTGCATCTACAACTGTTAAGAAATCATTCCCGACGAAGAAGGAAACGGCTGTTGTGTATTCTCAGAGAGGAGTAGGAAGAAATGAGCGCCGACCGACTGTGGGGGCTGTGATGATCTAAAATCCATCAAACGATCAACCTCGCAATAACCAGTCCAGACCTAAACAGCAATGGGGAGAACAGCCACCACGACAGTTTACCCGCATCAATATGACACCTACGCAGGTTCTTCCACATTTGTTGAATTTGAATCTCACCAAGATTAGGGAAGCACCGAAACTTGTGAATACTTCTTCACTGCACTATCATCCCAATGCTAAATGCGCCTACCATTCCGATAGCGTCGAACATGACACAAACGATTGTTGGGCGCTAAAAAATAAAATTCAAGACTTTATAGATGCAAAAGAGGTGGAGTTTGATGCTCCAGAGAAGCCAAACGTGATATCTGCTCTGATGCCGAAGCATGGTCGAAATTTCCATGCTATTGAGGAAGATTTGTATGTTTCTAATGTCAGTGACCTGAGGACTCCGCTGTTAACCATCAAGTTAAATCTGCTAAGAGTCGGGATTTTCCCGGGATGCAAAGAAGACTGCTACTGTTGTTACTCTCTGCCATTTGACTGCCCATTACTGAAGAAAGGCATCCAAGGCCTGATGGACAGTCAACAAATTCTGTTTGAAAAAGTTCCTGCTATTCCAACCCCTACTGAAGATGTTTCAATTATCACCATTTCCGCCAATCTTTCCAAGGCCGTCAGAAAGCCTGTTAAGATTACATCAGCTACAAAGATTGTTTCCTTGAAAATAACTATGCCTGGGCCTGTCCCCTACAGTTCTGACAAGTCAATACCATGGAATTACGGTGGAGAAATCTACTACCATGGTGTTAAACAAGTTGAAGTAACCGAAGGAAGCTCTGATGAAGAAGAGGCCAGCATTGGAAACATTGTTGGTACAAGCAAGATCACCCTAAGTGGTAGAATATTTTCTCCAGAGATTGCCCCCCCAAAGGCAATCTTTGGACCCTCAGCTGCTGCCAGAGTTAATCCTGCACCAATAAAACTTTCCGCTGAAACTCCGTTGATTGAAGAAACTGTTATTCCCGTTGTTGTCCCTCCTACTTCTGCTGATAAAGGTAAAGGGACCCAAGATGAGCTCGTCAGGACGAGGGCTCAACCTTTGGTCATCCCGGAGACCTCTAAGAAAGAGATAGAGGAGATCCTGAAGATAATTAAAAAGAGTGATTATGACGTGGTAGAGCAACTGGGGAAAACCCCCTCGAAGATCTCCATGTTAGCATTATTTCTTTGCTCTGAGGCGCACGCTAAAGCATTGATAAAATTCCTGAAAACAGCCCATGTGCCCCAGGAAACCTCTGCAGACCAATTCCAAGATTGTGTGGCCAGCCTTACCGCAGACAACGGTTTAGGTTTCTCTGATGCTGACCTGACCTCAAAAGGAAGAAAACACAACGACGCATTACATATGTCAGTAGAATGCCAAGGAACTACTCTGGCCCATGTTCTGGTCGACACTGGTTCTTCTCTAAACGTGCTGCCTAAGAAGGCTCTCGACCGATTAGACTATGAAGACTTGGAGTTAAGGCCAAGTAATATCATTGTAAGGGCATTTGACGGGTCAAAGAGAATGGTACACGGAGAGGTAGACATTCCAATTAAGGTTGGCACAGAAGTGTTCCCCTCAATGTTCTATGTGATGGACATCCGTCCGTCATACTCTTGCTTACTGGGAAGGCCATGGATACATAACGCTGGGGCGGTTACCTCCTCCTTACACCAAATGTTGAAGTACCCTGTCAAAGGAAAGATCATAACCGTGCACGGTGAAGAGGAATATATGATCAGCCACTTGAACTCCTTTCGGTATGTAGAGGTGGAAGGAGAATTCATTGAAACACCATTCCAGCACTTTGAGGAAGTATCTCCTGAAGTGGCAGAAGCAAAAGTGGTAGCTGAGGTACCAAAGCAGATGGCCAGGATGGCATCTCAAAAAGATGCGAAAGCTGCAATGAAGGAAGGGAAGAGCTCAACATGGGGTCAGTTTCCTGATATTCCTCACAAAACAGACAAGTTTGGATTAGGTTTCACTACTGCGGGACAGAAAGCTATGCGCCGCTCAAAGGTTGAAAGAACACCCATCAAGATTTCTCCTTTTGGAATCAACGCTTTGGAGGGTGAAGACAAGGAGGCCAACATTGAAGATTGGATCTACCCAACCGTCGAAGGAGGACTACGCAACTGGGAGGCAAAAGACTTTGTCCCCATTACTTTTATTAATCAGTAATTATCTGTCAAACATTTCCTGCTGGTTTGTAATGATTACTTTTTGAACAATCCGTACACTACTCTTTCACCTCCTGCCTTGCCCGGGGCATGTAGGTCCATTTGTAAGGGTTTTGATTATCTCCATATCCATATGCCATGTTTAATGATTCATTGGACGTTTTTCATTGATAAACTGCTGTGTTCATTTTCTTTCCTTTTTGCATTTTGCTTGTTTAAGGATGGCTATCCCTTACACACACCCACACTCACAAATGCAGGTACCCATCCACTCTGGATTCTATGGGTGACTATTCTGCTATGTCCTTCAATAACTCTGAAGATCTGGTCAATCAGGCTGAGTATGAAGATGACGAAGATTGTGAAGTACCGAGAGAGCTAGCCAGACTTCTACAACAAGAAGAAAGGGCCATCTTGCCTCACGAAGAGTTGTTGGAAACTGTCAACTTAGGAACAGAGGAAGACCGGAAGGAAGTACAAGTGGGTGCCAATCTGGAGCCAGTTGTCAAGGAATGCTTGATACAGCTGTTAAATGAATACGTTGAAATCTTCGCCTGGTCTTATGAAGACATGCCGGGTTTAGACACAGATATAGTGGTTCACCGTCTCCCTACAAGAGAGGATTGTCCACCGATCAAGCAAAAAGTCCGCCGAATGAGGCCCGACATGTCTGAGAAGATTAAAGCAGAAGTAATGAAGCAATTCAACACGGGCTTTCTGGCTGTTACATCCTATCCGCAATGGGTTGCTAACATCGTGCCAGTTCCTAAAAAAGATGGCAAGGTCAGAATGTGTGTGGACTACCGGGATTTGAATAGGGCTAGCCCTAAAGATGATTTTCCGCTACCCCATATTGACATTTTGATTGACAACACAGCTTAGCACAAAGTGTTTTCCTTCATGGATGGCTTCTCGGGCTACAACCAAATTAAAATGGCCCCCGAGGACATGGAGAAAACAACCTTTGTTACACAATGGGGTACCTTCTGCTACAAGGTGATGCCGTTCGGATTGAAGAACGCAGGGGAAACTTATCAACGCGCCATGGTAGCTTTATTTCATGATATGATACATCATGAAATCGAAGTCTACGTAGACGAAATGATAGCTCGATCACAAACAGAGGAGGAACACCTTGAACATCTAGAAAAGTTGTTTGCCAGGTTGAAAGAATACAAACTCAGGCTGAACCCAAGTAAATGCACTTTTGGAGTTAGGTCTGGTAAACTTCTAGGGTTCATTGTCAGTAACAAAGGCATTGAAGTCGATCCAACAAAAGTGAAAGCAATACAAGAGATGCCTGCTCCCCGTACTGAAAAAGAGGTTAGAGGGTTCTTGGGGCGTTTAAACTATATTGCCAGATTCATCTCTCACCTGACTTCTACCTGTGAGCCAATTTTCAAACTATTAAAGAAAGATCAGGTAGTCGAATGGAACGACGATTGCCAGGATGCTTTTGATAAGATCAAGGAGTATTTGCTAGAACCTCTTATTCTGATGCCACCCGTCGAGGGAAGACCATTGATCATGTATCTGACCGTCTTGGATAACTCAATGGGGTGTGTTTTGGGCCAGCATGACGAGTCTGGTCGAAAAGAGCATGCTATTTATTACCTTAGCAAAAAGTTTACCGACTGTGAGACTCGCTACTCACTGCTCGAGAAAACTTGCTGCACTTTGGTATGGGCTGCTCGCCGACTAAGGCAGTATATGCTGACTCATACCACCTTGTTGATTTCCAAAATGGATCCTATCAAGTATATCTTCGAAAAGCCTGCTTTATCTGGAAGAATCGCTAGATGACAAATGATCCTAACTGAGTATGACATCCAGTACACCACCCAAAAAGCTATAAAAGGAAGTGTACTAGCTGACCATCTAGCTCATCAAGCCATCGAAGATTACCAATCCATGAGATTTGACTTCCCATACGAGGACATCATGAATTTGGACAACATTGAAGGTAACGGACCGTATGACGGACCTGAAAAGGGATCCTGATGGACCCTGTACTTTGATGGTGCTTCAAATACACTTGGAAACGGTATCGGTGCGGTACTCATTTCCCTGGAAGGTTGCCACACACCTTTCACGGCCTGACTTTGCTTCAGCTGTACCAACAACATGGCTGAATATGAAGCTTGCATTTTTGGTCTCAAGGCTGCTATAGACTTGGGGATCAAATCTTTGATCGTATTTGGGGACTCGGCTTTGGTTATCAGTCAAATCAAAGGAGAGTGGGATACCAAACATCCTAATCTCATCCCATACAAAGAACATGTCTTGACATTGTTGCCTCATTTCGAGCAAATCACCTTCGAGCATTTCCTGCGAGAAGAGAATCAGCTAGCAGATGCTATGGCTACAATGTCTTCCATGTTTAAACTCAATTGGGATAACGAGGCTCCCCAAATCAACATCGAGCGAATGGATGAACCTGCGCATTGTCACGAGATTAATACCGAAGAAGTAGTGGAACAACCCTGGTTTCACGAAATCAAAAGGTATCTCCAGACTAGAGAATATCCCGAAGGAGCTTTAGTAAATGACAAGAAGTTCCTAAGGAAGTTTGCTGCCAAGTTCTTCCTGAGCAACGACATCCTCTATAAATGCAGCCATGATTGTGTTTTACTCCGATGTGTGGACAAAGCTGAGGCAAAGTTGATCATGACTGAGATACACAGCGGTACGTTCGGCACCCACTTGAGCGGACACACGATGGCTAAGAAGATTCTAAGGGCAGGCTATTACTGGTCTACCATGGAAGCTGATTGCTATCAACACTCTCGTACCTTCCATAAATGCCAAATCTACGCTGATAAGGTGCACATTCCTCTGGTTCCTCTCAACGTGCTGACAGCTCCTTGGCCATTTGCAATGTGGGGCATTGACATGATTGGAGAGATCAAGCCCACTGCATCCAATGGACATCGCTTCATCCTGGTTGCCATTGACTATTTCACCAAATGGGTCTAAGCGGCTTCCTTCGCCTCTGTTACAAAAAATGTGGTTGCCCGCTTCATCAAGCAAAACCTCATATGCCGGTACGGTGTCCCCGACAGGATCATCACAGACAACGGAACCAATCTGAATAATACTATGATCACCGCTCTATGCGAACAGTTCAAGATTTATCATCACAATTCATCTCCCTATCGGCCGAAGATGAACGGTGCTGTTGAAGCAGCGAACAAAAACATTAAGAAGATCATTCAGAAAATGACAGTCACTTACAAGGACTGGCATGAGATGTTACCGTTTGCTCTGCACGGATACCGTACCACAGCACGTACTTCAACTGGGGCAACCCCATTTTCTTTGGTATACGGCATGGAAGTTGTCCTGCCCATGGAAGTTCAGATCCCTTCCTTAAGGATTATGAAAGACGCAGGTTTGAATGAAGATGATTGGATTCAGACACGACTTGATCAACTCAATTTGATAGATGAGAAGCGACTCGCTGCTGTTTGCCATGGTCAGACGTACCAAAAACGGATGATCAAGGCTTTCAACAAGAAAGTCAGACATCAAGTATATCAAGTCGGAGATCTCGTGATCAAGCGGATTATCTTACCACAAAGTGACCCCAGGGGCAAATGGACTCCTACTTACGAAGGACCATTTGTGATCAAGAGCATATTTTCTGGTGGTGCAATGATTCTGACCACCATGGACGGCGATGATTTACCGCACCCCGTGAACACAGACATAATCAAAAGATACTACGCATAAAATAACCCGACAAGTCGAAAACCCGAAAGGGCGGCTTGGGCAAAAATGGGCATCCCGATGAACCGAAAACCCGAAAGGGCGGTTCAGGCAAAAGTTAGGGATAAAACAAAAAAAATCTGTACACCCGGCAAGTCGAAAACCCGAAAGGGCGGCTTGGGCAAAAAGGGGTTTCCCGGTGGATCGAAAACCCGAAAAGGCGATTCAGGCAAAAATTAGGGAATTGGAGCGTATGACTATGTCTCGTCGGATCACTTTAAGGACAATCTCTTCATCAACCAGCTCTAAGCTTCTGATCAATTCTGTCACCGGCAGGCGAAGCGTTGAATGGACAGATATTCAGAGTTGGGAAGGCTATAGCAGAATGGAATCCCATGGAGTTATTTCACATAGCCATCTTTCTTTTGTATAAAACTTTCAATTTTTACGGCGACATCCTCTTACAAGGATACCTGTCTCCTTTGTACAAAGATGCTCATAGAAAGTTAATACAAATACTTTTCCAAATACACAAATTTGCTTTGTCTTCCCTTTTTTCCCTTTTGCACTTATGTTTACTTGAGAAACGTCCAATGTTTTGTTAAGTAGGCATATGCATTTGAACATAGTCATTTCCTTACAAATCAGGAAAAGATGATTACTGATAGGTTAAAGGTACAGATAGATATCTCGATACCCTTTCAGAAGGATTCCCCGAACAGAGTTAAACTCCAGGATCCTCATCAGAACAAGAGCTTTCTCAACGCTGATTTCCCCAGCCGGAGAACCTTCCAGAACTTAGTCATCCTCAGAGTTAAGTTTCAGCACCCCCAGTGGAGCCCTAAAATCTGAAAATCCTATCCCCAGCGGAGCTAAAACTTCCAACTATCAATCCCCAGTGGAACCAGACCACTGAACATTCTCCCCACAGAAATACTTCCCACCAGACTGAAGACCCTCCGTCATACCTCTCCAGCATAAGTCTACCAGGTTCTGAACTCCCCAGCAGAGATCATCAGAATTCTCTCACCCCGCAAGTCATCAAGGAGTTCCGATCCCTAGCAGTGGTCCTAAGATCCTTAAACAAGTAAAGATCTTGTTCCCCAAGCAGTTAGCAGACAACAAGGATTCCTCATCCTCAGTAACCCCAGAGTTCTTCTATCCCCAACTTTGTTATGGGTTTATTTCCCCAACATTTGTCCAGGATTTATTCTCCAAAACAAATTACCTTTCGGATTGATCGGTCGTTCAAAAACTCCTTTATCATCTGTTGGAAGCTACAGTCGTCAAAGATCAAATTCTCACAGGATTCAAGTTACAAAGCCCGAATGTGACCGGATAGTATCTTAATCCCTACAGCATATTGTGAAGCCCGGAGTACGACCGAATAACAATGCCAAACGACCACCAAGCCTGGATTACGAACAGATAGTGATGTCCCCTCAGAGCAAGCTATGAAGTCTGGATTCGACCGGATAATAGTTTAATCCCTAGCAAAGCTATTGTGAAGCCTGGATTACGACCAGATGACAATACAAATTTCCGTGAAGCCTGGATTACGACCAGACAACAGTCAAGAATACTACGAAGCCTAGAGTCGACCAGATAGTGGTATATCTTTAACACAAGCCGTGAATCCCGTATTTGACCGGATGGCAGCTTAGCAAAGCTATTGTGAAGCCTGGATTACGACCCGATGACAATACAAATTTCTGTGAAGCCTGGATTACGACCAGACAACAGTCAAGAATACTACGAAGCCTGGAGTCGACCAGATAGTGGTATATCTTTAACACAAGCCGTGAAGCCCGATTTGATCGGATGGCAGCTTAACAAAGCTATTGTGAAGCCTGGATTACGACCAGATGACAATACAAATTTCTGTGAAGCCTGGTGTTGTACCCCAAAATTTGCCCTCCCATAATCTTCAAAGTTTTGCCAAGCATCACCCCAAATGGTTCAGAGTTTACTCAAGAGCTACACAGTCAAACCACTCTCCTAAGCCAGTCAAATTAGGGTTTTGGTTCCTGCAAGGAAGTTGGGGTTTTCAAGGGCTCAATCAAGTCCCATTTGCTCAACAGTCAACTGTAGGGGCAAAATGGTCATTTGGCAGTCAAAAGTCAAAATTTTTGGTCAACATCTTATTTTGAAGCCACAATCATCATTTGATCAATTCTTGATCATGATTTCACAAGAATGGCTCAAAAATCATCAAGGTGTCAAAAGTTTCTATTTTTGGACAGCTGAAAAGTCAACTGTAACTTGACCAAGGCATAACTTTTTCATGGTTCATCAGAAAAATCCCATCCAATGCTCATCTTGAATGGGAATACATTTTCTACAATTCATCTTCACATTCCAAGTCCAAGAAATGCTCTCACAAAAAGTTATCAATTTCAACATTATAGGTCATTTTCAAAAGTCAACAAAAAGACACTTTAAGTCAAAGACCATAACTTGAGATTGGTAAATCAAAATGACATGGGACCAAAGACATTGGTTAGAGGACTTCAAGACCTTTCCAAAATGTCCAAGAACAAGTTCATAGCTTCAAAATTGAGCAAGATATGCATTGGAGAAGTTGGGACATTTTTGTGAAATGGCCAAAGTCAATTATCCTTGAAACTTCATTTTTGACAAAAGGGGCCCACTTTTTCCACTTGGTTCAGCTTGGCCATGCTTCCCACGTGTCCCACAATTTATTTCAAGATTTAAAATTAATTTTTCCATTTTTATTTAATTTTATTTGATTTAATTCATTTTAAATCTTTTAAAATCAAATAAAAATCAAAGAAATTAATGGAGGGATATATTTTGTGATGATTAGCTTTGATACACCTTAAAACACATTCCAAATTCGTGCAAGGGCCTATTCCAAGAAAGAATTCAAATTTGACACAAAAATGGAAAGTTTATTCAATGGAGTTCATGGCATAATCTTAAACATGAATGCAAAGGCTTAATGACCATTATTTGGATTGATACACATTTCATTACTATATATACAAGCCTTCCCAACCTTATTCAAAAAAGAGTGTGTGCAGAAACGGCCAAGAGCAAAACCAAAAATTATTCAAAAAGTGAGAGTTCTAAAACATAGTTGCGAGCATCTTCAGATTAAAACAAGCACATGGTTCTATTCCTTGCCACACCCTGAAGCTAAAGCAACCTTTGCCAAGTCCTGAGGCTCATACCGCGTTGTAAGTTCTTCCCAGGTCCCTTTATAATTTCCACACTATTTTTTTTATTGCTTTCATATGCAGATTCTCAAAAGAGGAACACTATAGACCTCATATCCCAACAAGCCATGTGTCATCCAAGGCAGATCCAGGGGACAAAAAGAAAGGAACACCATGGTTTGGAGTCAAGCATGCTGTAGGCGATCAAAAAAGTCATACAGGCCTTGTTCAAATGGGCCACAATTCTCAATTCAACACCTCCAAATTTCAGCCCACACCCCCCTTTTGGTTTTACTTCCTTTTTTTTTATTTTGTTTTGTTTTTCTATTATTTTAATTTTTAACCTTTTTTATTTTTATTATTATTATTAACAAATTAACTTAATTAACATATTTTCATAAAAAATAAAAAAAAATAGAATTACATCATTATTATTATTATTATTTTATTTTGTAAATAAATATTAACCAAAATAGTTTAATTAGGCATTTTAATTCCTTTTCTTAAATAATTAAAATAGATCTAGAATTAGGTGAAGTTCACTTTTAATTTTATTTCATTTATTTTATTTCATAAAAACATAAAAAACATAAAAAATATTTTCTTTCAATTAATTAATTAATTAGTCATTAATTAGCTTTAATTTCATTTTAATTACAAAAAAGATCAAAAAAATTCAATTTCTTTTCTTAAAAGGGTCAACACCCTTAGAACGTTCCCGATTATTTTATTCGCGCGCATTTACTTTATTTGATTATTATGTAATTGCCCTCAAGAATGTAATAGTTAAATAGGTTTATCGCTTTATTTAATTTCCGTACTCATTTACTAAGAAACGGGTCTCTTGTAATTTTTGGCGATGTATAGACCCGCGCCTTGTAATAGCGTAGGATTTACGTTTCCGCAATTTACTTTCCGCACCCCTTAATTGTTAACTTGCATGAAAGAATGTATGTAAATAAAAACAACTCGTAGCTCACTAATTAACAAGACAAACATTAACTGAATACAACACACAAATACACACACCACCTCTAGGGTACGCCTCACTTGTTGCCTTCGAAACGTGGTCGTCAAGTATAAGATGTCTTAGCGGTCCTTATGTCCATGATCCAGTTGCCTCGAAACAGTTGCCCCGAAACAGTTGCCTCGAAACAGTTGTCTCGAAATAGTTGCCTCGAAACGGTTGCCTCGGATTAAAAAAAGGATCAAGGACATAAGGGTAGCTTCTAAGGTGTCCTAACTGTTGCTTCGGTGACCACACTGTCCCTACAATCGAATCGACCCGAACACCTCCAACGGTGGTGCTACCTACCTCTCAATGGTGGGATGGCACTACCTTAAGGACATTTACACAGCTTAATTCCTTAGGGTAGGTAGATGACTCATAGATACTTGCTCTTTTCAAAAACAAAACAAAAAACCTTTTCACACCGACACTTTCAAAAAAGCTTTCAAAACAATTTTTCAAACACTCTTGAGGACATATACAAGAGTTATTCAGAAATCTTTAAACGAAACTTTTTCAAAACCCACTCACATTTTGAAAAGCAAACACTTTGAAAACATAAGAGAAAGTATCTAAGAGCCCATGGATAACCATGGATAGAAAGGGTGCTAACACCTTCCCTTTCTATAAATCTACCTCCCGAACCGAGAAACTATCTCATAAGGAATTTTGCTGTGCTTTTGTCCTGTCCATGTTGGAGAAAATAAAAGACGGTGGCGACTCTTGCTTACCGCGACATTTCGCGAAACCAGCGTTAAACAGTCAGTTCTAAATCCACCTACCACAGAACTGGCGACTCTGCTGGGGAAACTTTTAAAGCGAGGTGTACCTTAGGATAGATTATACTTATGTTTTCAATTGCCTGATTTGTGTGCTTTAATATTATTGGGCCTGTTTTGGGAGTTCTATAGATCCTAACCCGAATCTGGGGGATACCTTCTTAGAAAGTAGCAACAAGGCTGTAAGGGAACTGTGCGGGGTATACCGACACGGTTGAAGCAGTCTGCTACGTTGATGTGGCACTTTGGTGAGTACCGGTAACCCATGAGTCAAGTCAAGGAGAGTACGGGGCCGCCGTGTGGTGTCGTGAAGCATCAACTGACCTTAGGAACCTTAATTGAACCATCCTGGCCTCTTTAGGGGTAGTGAGATAACTACTTTGGTGCAGTCCGAAGTTGGTTGATACTCGATACTACACTCAGTTGAGGGTTGTTTTCTTGGGATATTTTGATCGCCAGTTCAGTGGCTAAATCGAAACGATGAACACAGAAAACAATCCAATGATTTTGAGCTCCTTAGAACCCGGTTACTTTGATAGGACAGGTTTGAGCCCACCAACTTCAAGAGGGTAGTACCCCAAACTTCATGCTGGCCTAAACTCTAAGGGCTCTTTGTGTGACTTGTGTGCCTTCAAAACTTGACTACTTGCATACTTGTTATCTGACACTTGAGTTTCTTGCAGGTTTTGTTTACAGTCCTTAATCTGGACTCATAGCAGGGCCTACTTACATCACTCCATACATAACATAACATCATACCATTGCATGCATCCTGCATAAGGACTAACCCATTTCAGGGATCTCAAGGGCTTGTGATGCAGGTCATGATGAACCAGAATGTCTAGTAAGGGGCAAAGGGGATTTATTTTCCTCTAGCCAGGTTGATGACTTAAGTCAGGGGCTATGACCCACTCGATATGGTGAGCCTTGACTCTTGAAGAAGGACTCTCAACAATATGCAGTTCCTTCAATCAAGCCACCAGATTCAAATTCTAACAAGCTTCTTTGTTTATCCCGCGAGGTCCTTGAAAACATTGCATGCATATCATACATATCATTGCATTACAGGTACACTTGTTGCAGGTCACTTACCTTCTTCGCTGTTTATTTCAGCAGTCATCATGAATCCTGAATCATCCAATGGACAAGCTATCAAGGCCCTCCAGGCCCAGAATGCCCAGTTCTAGGAGTTAATTATGAGCCTAGCCCAGGGTCAAAAGGAATTGAAGACTCTGATTCAGAAGAAGAAGAACAAGATGACTGTTTTGTTCAACCCTAGACGCAGATCTGGGAACACACTGCAGAATGAAGCTGAGAGGACTACTCCATCTGTGGGGGAAGGCAGTCACCAAGGGAGAGAGGTTCCTAGCCCTATGGTCTCTGACACCGAGACAGACTTCAATAATGAACAATACCCCCCTGCTGAAGACAGGTACAAGCAGCTGGAGGACCGGTTAAATGCTATGGATATCCAACGTGTGCCTGGGTTGGACTTTGGGGACCTAGGTTTATCTTCTGGGGTGGTGATCCCTCACAAATTCAAGGCACCTGCCTTTGTAAAGTACGACGGGGTTTCTTGTCCTAAGCTGCACCTCCGTTCATACGCAAGGAAGATCCAGCCCTACACGGCAGACAATAATCTATGGATCCATTTCTTCCAGGAGAGTCTTTCAGGGACTCAGCTCGATTGGTTCTATCAGTTGGATGGAACCAGTATTCGTAACTGGGAGGACTTGTCAACTACTTTTTATAAGCAGTATCAGTATAATGCCGACCTCGCTCCTACGCGTACCCAACTCCAGGGTATGTCACTTGGGACGAGTGAAGGTTTTAAGGAGTATGTGCAAAGGTGGAGAGATATGGCTGGAAGGGTGCAGCCACCTTTGACTGACCGTGAGCTCGTTGACATGTTCTTGGGGACCCTGTCTGGTCCCTTCTTCAACCATCTCATTGGAAATTCTTCTGCTGGGTTTACAGATTTGATCTTGACCGGGGAGAGGATCGAAGCTGGCATCAAGGCTGGAAAGATTCAAGAAGCTACACCTTCTGATACTCACAAAAAGCCTTACACTGGGAAGAAAGAGGCCAATGCTGCGTACGGCCAAAAGGGTCACCATGATCAACATATAGGGGCAGTCCAGATCTCTAATCCTAGGCCTGCTCAACAGGGACAGGGGCATCAACGCAAGGAGGTCGCACCCAAGAGACAATTCACTAAAATCAACATGTCACTGGATCAAGCGCTACAGCAAATGTTGAAGGCAGGGCTGATTACCTTGAGGGCTCCTCTCCGGAATCCAAACACCTCTGCTCCCAACTACCATTCTAATGAGAGGTGCGCATACCACTCCGATAGCCCGGGTCATACTACGGACAACTGCTGGCCTTTGAAGAACAAGATTCAAGACATGATTGACACCGGAGAGATTCAGTTTGAAGCGTCAGAGACTCCAAACATAATCAATGCTCCTTTGCCCAATCATTGAAGACTTTTGTTTATTTGAATTTCCGAGTTGTAATTTTTTGCTTATACAAACAATTTAATGTCATAGCGAACTCTTTTATTTCATTAATGCACGACATATGTTTGTTTCTAAACTAATCCAATTATTTTCACTATATTCACATTGCTTTCATATTTTTTGTGATGTCCAACTCTCGGTTAATAATTCTAAGCCTCTTGAGGGGGGATGACGAAAACGATACCATAATCTACAGTATGCTTTTGAACAGACCCTGCTGATGAGGTACAGGCATTGTTTCAATTCTTAAACACTGGAGTTATAAGGATGATAATCCCTCGTCAACCCCTTTGAGCCAAAGAAGTAGGAGTTTTTCTTTTCGAAAATTAAAACCCTTAATCATAACCTGGGGCAGGGTAGTTCTCTCAGTTGATCCGAGTGCACTACGAATGGCACCAAAAAGTCCGTACAAAACAAAAGACAGTGATGGTTCCGAATAATCATAAAGATAGGCAGTCATCATTTCCCAAAATAAAAGCCCAACAAGTCAAAACCCATGAAGGAGACTTACAAAACTGGGGCATCCCGCTGACTGTAAATACAAAAAAAGAAACAGTTCAGGCAAAAAACAGGGATAACAAAATCAGAAAGGAAAGAGGTCTCACAAACCCTCGACGAAAAAAGAAATGGCTGCCTATTCAAAATAAACTGTCAATGTCCGAACCATCACTGGAATATCAAAGCGAAGATTCAAACAAGGTCTAACGCACGATCAGCTGAGTTTAGGTTTGAAGAACATCACGAAGAGCGGGTGGGTACAAATAAATTTTGAGCCTTTATCCTTTGTTTCTTAAACAGTGAACCAGGCCATATTACAACCCTAAAAAGTCCTAGCTGAAGCATGGGTTAGTTCGAAGGCATACTGTTACGAAAGGTATCCTGACTCCTTAAGGTTTGCTATAAAATAATGAGTTGACATCACATTTTACAAAAATCACTTGTTTTTATGAAAAATACATTTTCAAAAACTTCAAGACAGACATGAGCTTTGCATTTTAATATAACATTGCTTGCATATGACTATTTGTTTGAACAGCATAGAAGTTCGCACGACGAATGTCTCATGAACAAAAGCATCTCCAATCAAGGGGCATGGCATGATCATTGTCCATCACCTGGGGCAGTTAAGTCAAGATTTGGAGAATCTCTCAAAAGGCCAACCAGCTTGGGGCAAATCTCCGCCTGAGTCACTTGGGGCATTGGTCATAAATTCCAGCGACGAATATTGCATGATCAAACATCTCCTGATGGCATGGCAACACAACACAACAACAGGGGCAGCTCCCTACATCCTGAGAGCGTGGACTTAGTCGAAAAAATACTACGCATAATCAAAGACCCGCTAGGTTGACACACCTAGGCAAAAATAAGGGCTTCCTGGCGAACCAAAAGGGTTCGGGCAAAAATAAGGGATAAAAATGAAAAAAATCTGTACACCCGGCAAGTCGAAAACCTGAAAAGGCGGCTTGGGCAAAAAAAGGGTATCCCGGTGGGCTGAAAATCCGAAAGGGCGGTCCAGGCAAAAGTTAGGGATTAAAGCGTACGACTATGTGCCGGCATCTTGTCACTTGCCTACCAGAAGAAGATTTGTCAAATCGGCAGTCTTCCAGCACCTCTACAGGTACCTTCTCCCACAGAAGCTGGGGAAATAAGAGTTTCCCAAACTGTACAGCTGCTTTCCTCCAGGTACAAGTTAGATTCAGTTAAAGAATTTGACCAAGATACCTCCACTCCCCGGGAGTAAGACAAGGTTCAACAATACTCTCCCCAAGCAGAGTTGGTCTCCCGTCAGCCCTAACAAGGCACTGTATCACCAGCAAGTCAGCGATACTCTCCCCAAGCAGAGTTAGCCTACAATCAGTCTTAAGGAAGATTGGATATCCCCAGAAGATCTCAATATTCCCCAGCGGAGTATGCAGATATTCCTAAGCAAGCATCCCCGGCAGTCTTAATATAAGATTGTTCCCCGGCGGAATACCACACACCCCAGTGGAGCCACTTCCCCAGTACAGTCTCAAAAAGTCTCCCCAGGAGAGTTGATCAATCTCCCCATTAAGAAGCTTATCCCCAGTAGATTCTGGAAGCTTATCCTCTGCAGAGCACGAACGCATCTCCCCGGCTTTATTCAAAGGTTATTCCCCACCAGAGCTTATAACTGGGTTATCCTCAGCCAATTACCACGGGAAGATCGTCCTCGGAGAAGTTCTTCCTATCCCCCAGCGGAGTTCATCAAATCCCCAACAAAGCTCATCAACGGTATCCCCAGCGGAGTTATCATCAAACCTCAGTGAAGTATCTCTTCCCCGCAGAGTAATTCCCCGCAGAGTAATCTTTCCAACAAGTTTATTCCCCAACGAAGTCATCTTCTCCTACCGGTTTATTCTTGCAACCATCATCCCCAGCGGAAACGAAGAACTCTGTTCTTCAACATCAGCCCAGGATTCAACTTCCCGGCATTCGTCAAGGATTTATTTTCCTAGACGAAAATACATTCATAAACATATCACCTTTCATACATCTTGCTTACATACACAATGCATGCACATACGCATCATATCACACAATCTCATTTCTCCCTGAGAACATCATGACATCATGCATTGCACAACTGACGTTTTGCCTTTTTCAGGAAAAAGGTCAATCCAAAGACGATTACTATCAACTGTTGCAATTCCAGATTCGATACCTGCATCTAGCCAGGGCATATCTGTGAGCGATTGATTGTGGATTTGATACCTGTATCTAGCCAGGCATATCTACCTTAAAGAGATTAAAGAGATAGCTGGGAAATGCTCCAGATATGGATGCTGTTCTTTTGCTTATTCAGATTTTCTCTTCAGAGATGGCTTAGAAATGCTCTAGAGATGGACGCTATTTTGTTGCTTATTCAGAGTTACTTGTTCAGAAATAGTTCAGAGATGCTCCAGATGGACGCTATTATGTTGCTTATTCAGGGCTTCTTTTCAGAGATAGCTTAGAGATGCTCCAGATATGGATGTTGTTCTTTTGCTTATTCAAGACTCCTTCTAGATATAGTTCAGATATGACCCAGGCATGGCGACGTTCTGATACTTATTCCAGATTTCCTTTCAGAGATAGCTTGGAAATGCTCCAGATATGGATGCTGTTCTTTTGCTTATTCAAGACTCCTTATAGATATAGTTCAGATGTGACCCAGGCATGGCGATGTTCTGATACTTATTCCAGATTTCCTTTCAGAGATAGCTTGGAAATGCTCCAGATATGGATGCTGTTCTTTTGCTTATTCAAGACTCCTTCTAGATATAGTTCAGATGTGACCCAGGCATGGCGACATTCTGATACTTATTCCAGATTTCCTTTCAGAGATAGCTTGGAAATGCTCCAGATATGGATACTGTTCTTTTGCTTATTCAAGACTCCTTCTAGATATAGTTCAGATGTGACCCAGGCATGGCGACGTTCTAATACTTATTCCAGATTTACTTTCAGAGATAGCTTGGAAATGCTCCAGATATGGATACTGTTCTTTTGCTTATTCAAGACTCCTTCTAGATATAGTTCAGATGTGACCCAGGCATGGCGACGTTCTGATACTTATTCCAGATTTCTTTTCAGAGATAGCTTGGAAATGCTCCAGATATGGATGTTGTTCTTTTGCTTATTCAATACTCCTTCTAGATATAGTTCAGATGTGACCCAAGCATGGCGACGTTCTGATACTTATTCAGATTCCCTTTCAGATATAGCCTAGAGATGCTCCAGATCTGGACGCCGTTCTATTGCTTATTCAGATTCAAATTTCTAAAAGACAACTTAGAGATGCTCCATCCCGGATGCTCTTCTATTGTTCAGTCCAGATACGATCCAGATTCGGATGACATTCTGTTACTCATGCAGTATGGATATACCCCAGACACGGCGGTCATTCTACCATTTATTCAGACGTCAGCAATCAGGCACAGACTAGATATGCTCCAGACACGGAAACTATTCTATTTCTTATTCAGATTCACCTATCCACCATCTTTCCAAATGGCATCTATAAGCCCATTCCCGACAAGGTTCTGTCACACTTCCAGATGGCATCTTTAAGCCCATCCTCCTATCCACCATCTCTCCAAATGGCATCTGTAAGCCCATTCCCGCCATCACACTGCTGATATTCTACTATGTGAGTGCAAATTTCTGGGCACTCTAGTGTTCAATCATCTTCCACCTTTGGATCACGAAAGGCACACAAGCCAATCTACATCCTCAGGTCTAAGAAGATTGAACAGGGGCAACTGTTGTACCCCAAAATTTGCCCTCCCATAATCTTCAAAGCTTTGCCAAGCATCACCCCAAATGGTTCAGAGTTTACTCAAGAGCTACACAGTCAAACCACTCTCCTAATCCAGTCAAATTAGGGTTTTGGTTCCTGCAAGGAAGTTGAGGTTTTCAAGGGCTCAATCAAGTCCCATTTGCTCAACAGTCAACTGTAGGGGCAAAATGGTCATTTGGCAGTCAAAAGTCAAAATTTTTGGTCAACATCTTATTTTGAAGCCACAATCATCATTTGATCAATTCTTGATCATGATTTCACAAGAATGGCTCAAAAATCATCAAGGTGTCAAAAGTTTCTATTTTTGGACAGCTGAAAAGTCAACTGTAACTTGACCAAGGCATAACTTTTTCATGGTTCATCATAAAAATCCCATCCAATGCTCATCTTGAAGGGGAAGACATTTCCTACAATTCATCTTCACATTCCAAGTCCAAGAAATGCTCTCACAAAATGTTATCAATTTCAACATTATAGGTCATTTTTAAAAGTCAACAAAAAGGCACTTTAAGTAAAAGACCATAACTTGAGATTGGTAAATCAAAATGACATGGGACCAACGACATTGGTTATAGGACTTAAAGACCTTTCCAAAATGTCCAAGAACATGTTCATAGCTTCAAAATTGAGCAAGATATGCATTGGAGAAGTTGGGAAATTTTTGTGAAATGGCCAAAGTCAATTATCCTTGAAACTTCATTTTTGACAAAAGGGGCCCACTTTTTCCACTTGGTTCAGCTTGGCCATGCTTCCCACGTCTCCCACAATTTATTTCAAGATTTAAAATTAATTTTTCCATTTTTATTTAATTTTATTTGATTTAATTCATTTTAAATCTTTTAAAATCAAATAAAAATCAAAGAAATTAATGGAGGGATATATTTTGTGATGATTAGCTTTGATACACCTTAAAACACATTCCAAATTCGTGCAAGGGCCTATTCCAAGCAAGAATTCAAATTTGACACAAAAATGGAAAGTTGTTTCAATGGAGTTCATGGCATAATCTTAAACATGAATGCAAAGGCTTAATGACCATTATTTGGATTGATACACATTTCATTACTATATATACAAGCCTTCCCAACCTCATTCAAAAAAGAGTATGTGCAGAAACGGCCAAGAGCAAAACCAAAAATTATTCAAAAAGTGAGAGTTCTAAAACATAGTTGCGAGCATCTTCAGATCAAAACAAGCACGTGGTTCTATTCCTTGCCACACCCTGAAGCTAAAGCAACCTTTGCCAAGTCCTGAGGCTCATACCGCGTTGTAAGTTCTTCCCAGGTCCCTTTATAATTTCCACACTATTTTTTTATTGCTTTCATATGCAGATTCTCAAAAGAGGAACACTATAGACCTCATATCCCAACAAGCCAAGTGTCATCCAAGGCAGATCCAGGGGACAAAAAGAAAGGAACACCATGGTCTGGAGTCAAGCATGTTGTAGGCGATCAAAAAAGTCATATAGGCCTTATTCAAATGGGCCACAATTCTCAATTCAACACCTCCAAATTTCAGCCCACACCCCCCTTTTGGTTTTACTTCCTTTTTTTATTTATTTTGTTTTGTTTTTCTATTATTTTAATTTTTAACCTTTTTTATTTTTATTATTATTATTAACAAATTAACTTAATTAACATATTTTCATAAAAAATAAAAAAAAATAGAATTACATCATTATTATTATTATTATTTTATTTTGTAAATAAATATTAACCAAAATAGTTTAATTAGGCATTTTAATTCCTTTTCTTAAATAATTAAAATAGATCTAGAATTAGGTGAAGTTCACTTTTAATTTTATTTCATTTATTTTATTTCACAAAAACATAAAAAACAAAAAAATATTTTCTTTCAATTAATTAATTAATTAGTCATTAATTAGCTTTAATTTCATTTTAATTACAAAAAAGACCAAAAAAATTCAATTTCTTTTCTTAAAAGGGTCAACACCCTTAGAACGTTCCCGATTATTTTATTCGCGCGCATTTACTTTATTTGATTATTATGTAATTTCCCTCAAGAATGTAATAGTTAAATAGGTTTATCGCTTTATTTAATTTCCGTACTCATTTACTAAGAAACGGGTCTCTTGTAATTTTTGGCGATGTATAGACCCGCGCCTTGTAATAGCGTAGGATTTACGTTTCCGCAATTTACTTTCCGCACCCCTTAACTGTTAACTTGCATGAAAGAATGTATGTAAATAAAAACAACTCGTAGCTCATTAATTAACAAGACAAACATTAACTGAATACAACACACAAATACACACACCACTTCTAGGGTACGCCTCATTTGTTGCCTTCGAAACATGGTCGTCAAGTATAAGATGTCTTAGCGGTCCTTATGTCCATGATCCAGTTTCCTCGAAACAGTTGCCCCGAAACAGTTGCCTCGAAACAGTTGCCTCGAAACAGTTGCCTCAAAACGGTTGCCTCGGATTAAAAAAAGGATCAAGGACATAAGGGTAGCTTCTAAGGTGTCCTAATTGTTGATTCGGTGACCACACTGTCCCTACAATCGAATCGACCCGAACACCTCCAACGGTGGTGCTACCTACCTCTCAATGGTGGGATGGCACTACCTTAAGGACATTTACACAGCTTAATTCCTTAGGGTAGGTAGATGACTCATAGATACTTGCTCTTTTCAAAAACAAAACAAAAAACCTTTTCACACCGACACTTTCAAAAAAGCTTTCAAAACAATTTTTCAAACACTCTTGAGGACAGATACAAGAGTTATTTAGAAATCTTTAAACGAAACTTTTTTAAAACCCACTCACATTTTGAAAAGCAAACACTTTGAAAACATAAGAGCAAGTATCTAAGAGCCCATGGATAACCATGGATAGAAAGGGTTCTAACACCTTCCCTTTCTATAAATCTACCTCCCGAACCGAGAAACTATCTCATAAGGAATTTTGTTGTGCTTTTGTCCTGTCCATGTTGGAGAAAATAAAAGACGGTGGCGACTCTTGCTTACCGTGACATTTCGCGAAACCAGCGTTAAACAGTCAGTTCTAAATCCACCGACCACACCTGGATTATGACCAGACAGCAGTCAAGAATACTACGAAGCCTGGAGTCGACCAGATAGTGGTATATCTTTAACACAAGCCGTGAAGCCCGGATTTGACCGGATGGCAGCTTAGCAAAGCTATTGTGAAGCCTGGATTACGACCAGATGACAATACAAATTTCTGTGAAACCTGGATTACGACCAGACATCAGTCAAGAATACTACGAAGCCTGGAGTCGACCAGATAGTGGTATATCTTTAACACAAGCCGTGAAGCCCGGATTTGATCGGATGGCAGCTTAGCAAGCTATTGTGAAGCCTGGATTACGACCAGATGACAATACAAATTTCTATGAAGCCTGGATTACGACCAGACAACAGTCAAGAATACTACGAAGCCTGGAGTCGACCAGATAGTGGTATATCTTTAACACAAGCCGTGAAGCCCGGATTTGACCGGATGGCAGCTTAGCAAGCTATTGTGAAGCCTGGATTACGACCAGATGACAATACAAGCTTCTGTGAAAGCTTGGAGATCGACCAGATAACAGTTAAGCATTAGCAGAATGAAGACTCATTCTCAGTTCCTCACCGAATATTCGAATATTCTCCAGTGAAGATCTCCTCAAGACAGGAATCCCCAGTAGATTGGCATACAATCCAAACTCCTGATCCCCCAACAGTGGTCCCAGGACTTCTCATCTTCAACGATCAAAAGATTCTTGCCCTACCCAGCAGCAGTCAAGGAATTATTTTCCCCAGCAGTAGTCAAGATTCTTTTATCTCCAACCATCCAGGATTCATCTATCCTCAGCAGGACAACTCATCAGCTTACATGCATATTCATTACATTAATATCATAAACATTGATATAACATACATTGCATCATACATTTCATGCAACATGACTTTGTGTTTCAGCTAATATCTTACCCTTTTTCAGGATAAAGATTAGTAAGCTCCAGATTCAAGACTTCTGAAAACAGTTTACAGGTTCTCCAGTAACGGATGACAACCTATCGCTTATTCAGATTCTTCTCAACTTTTGAAAACAGTTCACGGACGCCTCCCAACATGGATGCTGATCTATTGCTTATTCAAAATTTCAACCCCTGAAAACAGTTTACGGATTCTCCAAACATGGATGTCAATCTATCGCTTGTTCAGAACCCCAGTTCAAGAAATGTTCCAAAACATGGATACCTTTCTGATACTCGTCCACTCACTAATGACATACAGTTCAATATTTCTAGATGGCATCTATAAGCCCATTTCCGACAAGGTTCTGTCACATCCCCAGATGGCATCTTTAAGCCCATCACCAAATGGCATCTTTAAGCCCATTCCTTCTACCATCACATCACCGAGTACAAAAACTTTTCAAAGCCCACAAACAAAAAGAAAACAATTTTGAAAATGATGAGTGTTGTACCCCAAAATTTGCCCTCGTATTTTTCCATAAGAAATCACAGCTTCGGGCGTTTCCTGATTTTTCAGATTGGCGTAAGAATCAGTCAAACGGACTTTTCTTATCAGTCAGACAAATTTAGGGTTTTCTTTGATTTTAAAGCAGTTCAGGCAGATTGCTAAGGTTTGTTTGAGTTTGACTCAGGATTTGATCAGGCAGGCGCTTCTGTGAAAATTAAGACAAGAATCAGGGTTTTGTGCGCGCAGAAAGAATTAATCCTACAGTTCTTTTCAGTTTACTCTGAGATTTGGATTGAGGCATTTGAATCAAGAACTGGAAGTATTTTGTTTAATCAGTAAAGGCTAAGGCATTTGATTTGAGATGAGATAAAAGATGAGGTACTTAAATTGAGAATCTGCAGTGTCTGATTTAATCAGTAAAAGGATAAGTATCTGGATATTGGTTTGACTGACTGTGCATTGTTTAATTGGAGCGCCAGGTTTATTATTGATTCAATGGTAAGACCACAGTGTTTATTAATTATTTTTCTAAGTCAGAATAATTGGATACTTCCAGTTATTTTAATTTAAGAAATTCAAATAATTAAATGAACATTGAATTGAAAGAAGAACTAACTGATAAAAAAGAGGGATGTTTATTTATTTTGAATTGTTTGTTACAAATATTATTTAAATACTGTAAATTTATTTACAGATATTTACATTAATACTATTACAAATAAATTGAAATGGAAATAAAACTATCTTAAAAATCCCCAAGTCTTCATCTTCTATCCAATGCTCCCTTGTTGCTCAATTATTTTTCATCTGCAAAACAAAGAAAAAAGAAGTCAAAAGCAGATAAAAGAGACAGACAGTTAATTTAAAAATTCATCATTAAAAGCAACTGGCCGGAATCAGTTTGCCCTCTATGCAAATCACGAGTTTGCTCTCGGTTCACAAAGAAGGATAGAATGTCTTACAAAAATGTGAAATGCACAAATTCAAATTTTCAAACATACTGCATAAATCCAAAAAAATTGTCAACCAAGTTTCCAAACAGCATGTACAAGTAAAGGCAAACTGAATCACATTTCCAAACTAAGCCAAAAGCTGTCAAAAATTGTCCAAGGTTACCAAAAGATATCAAACTCCAAAAGCTGTCAATAAAGTACATAAAGTATGCAAGAAACATGGAAAATATGCAGAGGAAAACAAGTGCAAACAATGTTCAAATACATCACTTTCCAAAGGCCAGTTTACTTTTTCAGAAAGAAGACAAATTTAAGCAATAAAAGTGCTTTAATCTGGAGAGAGAAAGAGAGAGGAAAGCAGCTTACAGTACAGCAGGCTAGAGTCTAAACAAAAGATATAAACAGGATGTATCAGAGAACATAGAGGAAGGAGGTAGAAGGCATACAACAGAAGTGATCACAAAGAATGAAAACCTCAAGCCTTGCAAACCTGTCCAAGGATTGACCAAGAACGAATATACAAAAAATATAACACCTCCTGCCCTTAAAAGACAAAAAGGCCAAGACCCTGAAAATATATACAAGAGCCATCAACCTGCATAACATATCTCAGAAGCCACACAAAGCCTAATAACTTCCAAGTTCATCAAGCCTCATAAACAAAAACAAAAGCTCATAAACCTGAAGCATCAAACTTCAAGCCAAACCTGTAATCTCAACCAAAACACCATAAACCTTAAACCTGCATAAGCCAAAAGCCTACTGTAACATAGACCTGCATAACCCAAGCCTGAAGCCTGCAGTAAAGGCCCCAAACAATACAAACTGTCAAGCCCCAAACTGAAGCCAATGCCTGTAACTTCAAAGTCTAAAACCCTGTCCAAGCCTTACCTGCACTAACCTTAAACCAGAAGAAACACATAAATCTGTGTCCAAGCCAAAAAGCTCAAATCTGCAGCAAGCTTTGAAACACATATAAAATTCCCCAAGGGCCCTCAGAACCTAGGTTCATCATTGAGCAATACTCAGCATATTAGACAACTCAGAATAAGCAAAGCAATACTCAGCATACTAGACAACTCATAATAAGCAAAGCAATACTCAGCATACCAGGCATCTCAGATAAGCAAGCATATCAGAAAGGCAAACGTGTCAAATATTCAGAGGCAACAGAAACGAGGCAAATAGAGAAGAAGAGAGGCAACTGAAGCCAACATTCAAAAGAGGAAAAAAAGTGATAAAACAAGGTCTTCAGGAGATCATCACCAAACCTAAAAGACAAAGATACAAACCAGGAAGCAAAAGCTCAGCACTATGTCCTTCTCCTCCGGCCGCCTAGGTGCCTCCGATCCATCCTCCTCCGTCTCCAACAGAGGTAGTATTTCTCTTCTTTTTTCCTTCTTTCCACCACCTCAAACAGAGACAATAACAAATCAATAAACGAAAAGTAAAGACATGCAAGACATAAAAGCTCGAAACCCTAACGTGATAGAGACAAAAATCGCTACCTTGTTTAACTGTTGCCTACGTAATCCGTGGAGGGAGAAGGAGTAGATGTTGGCACCGGTGGCCTTGGGCAGAGGATTTCATTCAGAAGCGTGGCTCAAAGCATGAAGATGAAAGACGAAGAAAAGTGATGAACGGCGCGCCTCTGTGTTCTCACAAACCCTAATTCCCAAAATGAAAACAAAACTAAAACCCTTGCAATTTGTGAAACCAGTTGGGCCTTGCCCCATTCACGCCTTAAGCCCGTTTCAGTTAGCACCCCCCTTTCATTCATTCTGGTTATTTGTTTTGGGCCATAACACCCCTTCAAGCCCTTTCCTTTTTTTTTGGTACATGAAATAACTCTTTTTTTATTTATCATTTTTATTTTCTCTTTTTTATACAATTTAAACTTTATTTTATAAAAATGATACATCAAAAATTCTTCTTTTTTGTAAGATGGCTATTAATACCTTTTTTATCATATTTAAAAATCCATAAAAATAGATTATTTTTAAGTTAAATATTTTTTCTTAAAACATTTTCTTTTCTTAAAAAAATCTTTCTTTGTACATAAAAAGCACTAACATAAAACAATAATTCTTTTCTTAAAACATTTCCTTTTTTTTCTTTTAAAACTTTGTACATAAAAATACTAATTAAAATACATTAATAGAACTTAAAACATTTCCTTTTCTTTTATTAAACTTTCTTGTTTGTACATATTTAACAAGAATACAAAAGATAATAAATACCTTAATTTTTCATTAAGTTAAACACATTTCGCTTGCAAATAAATCACATACACATTTACAATACACATTTTATCTTTTTATACATTGATACATTTACTTGTCCCTTTTTTTTACATTGCTATTACTTTACATTTGAGATTGCGATTGATTCAATTTGGTTGTAAATTATTTGGATACTACTCTCCTATAAGTCTCATCCCCTATTTGTAAATAATTGTACCCCCATCCCCGGATACTCATTTCTAATAGTTTAGGACTTTAAATTCCCGCAATTTATCGCTTTCGAATTATGCCATGATAGATCTAGGGTTGTATGTAAATAAAATCAAACGCTATATAACCTAATATAAAATGAATGCATGAAATCAATAAACAATCACACTTGCACCCCTAGGGTAATCCCGCTTGTTGCCTTCCAAAATGGGCCATGCTTGCACGTTGAGTATCTTTGGCAAAACAAAACAAATCAAATGATCATAGTCCCTCGATGAAGCTTTCAAAAGTTGCCTATTAAATGATCATAGTCCCTTCAAGCAAAATTGCCAAATACACTTGGCACCATTGCATTCATGGTCCATACGATGACCCGCGCCTGTCCCGTTAAACATCCTAAACGCAAGATTGTCCACCAAATACAATGGTGGAACAAAATTGTTAAAAGGGTTAAAACATGAGAAAAAACCTTTGAGTACAATAGGGTAGACAAACTCTTAGTTACTTGATCCAACTTGTAAAAACACTTGCCTACTTTTTCAAAACCACACTCCACAAACACTTTCAAAAACATTTGAAATATCTTTTCGAAAAGATACACACCTTTGTATATACTCAAACACGAGTCATTACAACGGTTGCCGAGACGAAGGCGTCTTTTTCAAAACATCTTCAAAACACACACACACACACACACACATACACACACACCATTTCAAGCAATCAAAAGTCAAGGCAAGTGATCTAAAACCAAGTAACTAAGAGCCCATGGATAACCATGGATGAAAAGGGTGCTAATACCTTCCCTTTTCATAATCTACCCCCCGAACCCACGAAACATCTCAAAAGGTTTTTTCTGTGCTTTTTAACCTTTCCTTAAGATAAAATAAAAAGTCGGTGGCGACTCTTGCTAAACCGAACAAGTGCGAATACAAACGCAAAACCTCAAGTCAGTTCTCCCACCGTATCACAATGAGCAAGTACCTAAGAGCCCGTAGATAACTACGGATAGAAAGGGTGCTAATACCTTCCCTTTCTATAATCTACCCCCCGTACTCAGAAATATCTCGAAAAAGGAATTTTTCTGTGCTTTTTTCCTTTCCTTGTTGGATAAAATAAAAGACGGTGGCGACTCTTGCTTACCGCGACATTTTGCGAACACAAACGCAAAACGCAAACCAGCAAATTCCTTAAAAAATAGGGAAACACGTCCTGGTTCTGGCCACCGTATCACAATTAGCTAACCGTTTTAAAGTTAATCATACATTCTTGTCATGCAACCCTAATTATTCATACATCTAACAGTCAATATTTTGCGGAATTTAAAATGCGGAAAGTAAAGCTACCATATTACAAGGCTTCAGGTATTTACATAGCCAAAAACAAATCCGTAAAAAAAACGATAAATGAAAGTAAAAGATCCTAATTAATCTATTACAACTTGTGAGCAATTACATTAATATGGAAAAATAAAACAATAAAGCGCGCGCGATGAGTTAAGAACGAGAGAGAACTTAGGGTTTTGACCCCTTCTAACCTAATTGAAAGAAAAAATTGTTTTTGTTGTTTTTAATTATTTCTAAGAAAAAGAATTAGGTTTTTTTAAATTAAATACAAAATTAATTAGTAATTAAATTAATTAAAGAAAATGACTAAATTTAACCTATTTTGTGTTTTTGGTTATTTTAAGAAAAGAAAATAGAATTTAATTTAGACAAAACCCAAATTTCTAATTGTTTTTAATTTATTTACAAAAGGAATTAAAGTTACCTAAAATTAAATCATCTAATTCAATTGATTTTTGTATAAAAAATAAATATCCTAAATCTAATTGGATGAAAATATTTTTTGTGATTTTTTTGATAAAAATAAAAATTAATTTGTGTTAGTTAATATAAATAAGTAAATAAATAAATAAATAAAGAAAATATCAAGAAAATATAAAGAGAAGAAAGAAGAATTGGGCCTGGTTGTGAGTAATTTGGGGGGTGTGAGAATCAGATTCTGGGCCCAAAACAGGTTGGTCCACGTTGACTTGCCCAAATTTCCTGTGATGCATTGACCATGACCTATGATACTCCTTCATTGATGGCCTTCAGATCTGGCCTCCTGGCCACTTGGCAGGTTGGATGATGAGGGCGCGTGGTGGTCCTTGGCCTTGTGTGCACGCCTGATTACATGAATGAAAATAACAAGAAATAATAGGGGGCCTGAGATTCGAACCCAGGTCCTGTGACCTTTTACACTCACCTCACTACCAACTGCGCTGTCTTTGTTTCTTGTATACAAAACAAATAATAATTATTATATTATAAACAAGCGAAATAAAGAGAAATTCACGCGGAAATTCAAATGAATGAGTGGTTGCTTGCCACGACATCTTCTTCTCCAAGGATCTGTTGTCTTAGACAACAGACTTTTACCAACGGACGCTCATCATAGCTAAAAACCTGTGCATCTCAAAAATCATGTACAAACACAATAAATCAATGGTGATGGTACCAATCCATTCATCTCAGTATCACGAACTTCATGGTACCTTAATCATGGCCCAATTTTGCCTAGATTAAGAAACCCCAAAATGAGCTTATAAACCCTAGCTATGGCATATGGCAATTCATGCATTGTAAATGCAATTAAACAGTACCAATATCTTGCAAACAAGGTGGTGAACAAGAATATGTGATTAGAATGTGATGAATGTGCAAGAATAACAAGATTCAGTTTTGGAAAAATTGGCGAACCGCGGGAGTCGTGGGGACAAATTCTGGGCACTAGCGCGCTTGTTTTCGATTGGTACTGCTTGCTTGCACTCCCAGAAAGCGAATGGGATGGTCAGGAAGCCTTGTAATTTCCTGGAAGTGTGAAATTGAGTCTGCACTTTTCTTTGATTTTTTCAAGTTTGTTCTGACTTTGTGCGCCTCTCCAACCTTTTGTTTTAGGTATGCAATTGTATACTATATACTGAGGAATTAATTAGGGTTGAAAACACGATCTCAATATTTCTCCATTATAGCTTTTGATTTGGATTTGATTCACTTGAAGATCCTTCCAAAAATAGGCCAAATTCAATCTTTTTGTGCACACAAAGGCCTTTCACAAATTCAATCACTTGCCAGCTAGATATAAGACTTGAAACATGCACAATATCTTGAGGTTTCAATGATTTGGATTTTCTATGATTTGTTTTGATTTAAATTTATTTAATTCAAATAAAAATCAAAATAAATAATAAAAATAAGATAAAGGCAAGTGGGAAGATCTAGGACTCGTGTACCATGCTACCAACTCAAAACAAGTGCAAAACGTTAGGCCCATTTAGCAAAAATTGCAATTTGAGGCATAGTTGACTTTTGACAATTTTGCAAAAAAGGTCAACTTCACCAATGCATAACTTCCTCAATTTTGACTCTTTGAAGGTGTTCTTGGACTTTTTAGAAATCTTGATATGTCCTATAAGAAACCCTTTTAGTCTCATCTCAATTAGTTATTCCATGTTCATGTATGAATCTTTGACAAAAAAAGTGTTTTTGTTGACTTTTCAAAATGACCTATAATGTCCAAATTCATAACTTCTTGTGAGTGCATATTTTGAACTTGGGAGATGAAGATTAATTGTAGGTAATTTCATCCTCTTCAAAATGATCTTTGGATGGTTCATTTCTCATAAAGTATGAGAAAGTTATGCTTGATGAATCATGATGAACTCTTGATCAATCCTTGATGAATCATGATCAACTCTTGATCAAAGGATTAATCACACTTCAAAATGAGGATGTTGACCAAAAATCTTGAAGTTTGACTGTATGGGGACCACAGTTGACTTTTGCCCTAGCATAGTCGATTTTCAGGCCTTTGAGCAATTGACTGAGCAAACTTCCTCTGCAAGGCTTGAAACTTGACATGGACGATCTTGAGAACATATTAGGACAAAAGTGAGCATTTTGGATCCCTTGGATTCAATTATCTTGAGGCAATATGAAACCCTAATTTGAGGTAGACTGCTTTAGGAGAGAGCTTGTCTGATCAACCCTTGGTCTTCCTTGAGCAAATTGAGGATCTTATTTGAAATGTATTGAGAAATATGGGAGGGAAAAATTTTGGGGTACAACAGCTGCCCCTGTTGAATCTTCTTAAACCTGAAGATTTAGATTGGCTTGTCTGCCTTTCGTGATCTGAAGGTGGAAGATGATTGAACACTAGAGTGTCCAGAAATTTGCACTCGCATGAAGTGGTATTCGTCTTGTGATGTCGGGAATGGGCTTATAGATGACATTTGGAGATTGATGACGGGAGATGGGCTTAAATATGCCATCCGAAGGAGTGTCGATCGCATAAGAGATTCCTTAGCGAAAGCTTGTATACCTGTTGTTGAGGAGGATTACACTAGGGGATGTTGATCTCTGTCTTAGGAGAAATAGAATTTTAGGAGCTTCGGTCATCCGTTATTATACTGGGGAATCATCTTTGTTTTGAGAAAGGTTGAATTTTAGGAACATCGGTCGTCCGTTATTCTACTGAGGAATCGTCTCTTAGTTGAAGAGGTGAGAATGGACTACTATCTGGTCGTAATCCAGGCTTCATAGTGATAAGACCGACTGCTATCTGGTCATAATCCAGGATTTACAGTGACTTACTGGGGAGATGAGATTACACTTGCTATCCGGTCGTAATCCAGGCTTCGCAATTTCTCAATTCTTATCTGGTCATGATCCAGGCTTCAGAAGGAATTCAATTGTTATCCGGTCGCATCCGGGCTTCAACTTGAATCTAGGGCACACTAATATCCGGTTGACTTCGGGCTTCTTAGTAATTGTCCAGGTAAAATTGCTATTTGGTCGAAATCCAAGCTTCACAATGTCTTGTGCCGCTATTTGGTCGTAATCCAGGCTTCACGATGTCTCATACCATTATCTGGTCGAATCCATGCTTCATGGTGTCTTGTACTGCTATCTGGTCGAATCCAAGCTTCACAATACCTCACTTCTTATCTGGTCGAAATCCAGGCTTCAGACGAAATCAAGTGGTTATCCAGTCGCATCCGGACTTCCATTTGATTTTAAGGCTTACTAATGTCCGATCGACTTCGGGTTTCATAGTAATTGGTCGGGTGAACTGCTATTTGGTCGAAATCCAAGCTTCACAGTGTCCCTCACTGTTATCTGGTCGTAATCTAGGCTTCAGTGTCTTTTTACCGCTATCTGGTCGTAATCCAGGCTTCCCGATGTAATATACCATTATCTGGTCGAATCCAGGCTTCATGGCGTTCGGAGAAATCAAGATACTATCCGGTCGAACCCGGGCTTCATAACTTGCATTAAAGATATACCACTATCTGGTCGAATCCAGGCTTCATAGTATTCTTGGTTGCTATCTGGTCGTAATCCAGGCTTCACAATGTCTTCTACCATTATCTGGTCGTAATCCAGGCTTCATGGTCTTGTATTGCTATCTGGTTGTAATCCAGGCTTCACAATAGCTTGCTGAGCTGTTATCCGGTCGTAATCCGGGCTTCACGGCTTGTGTTTATGACATACCACTATCTGGTCGAATCCAGGCTTCATGGTGTCTCGGACTACTATCTGGTCGTAATCCAGGCTTCACAGTAACTTGCTTGGGATTAAACTATTATTCGGTTGAATCCGGGCTTCATAGCTTGTTTTTAAGAGATACCACTATCTGGTCATAATCTAGGATTTGCGATACTCTGAGACTATTATCCGGTCGTTCTCCGGGCTTCACAATATGATGGAGTAATCAAGATATTATCCGGTCGTACCCGGGCTTCATAGCTTGAACTTTTTGAGAATTTGATTGTATCTTTTTCCTGAAACGTAAAGGGTTAGTCGTATGTAATGCCATGATTCATGACATGTACTGAGTAATGATGTTCTCAAAAATAAATGAGAATGTGTTGTATGATGCGTATATGCATGTCATGATGTATGGATGTGTAATGTTTTTATGATGTTTTTAGCTGGGGAAAATAAATCCCGGACTGCTGCTGGAGAATATGAAGAGTTTCGCTCGCTGGGGATAATGACTGAAGATGATTGGGAGAATAATCCTGTTGGAGAATACATTGGTGAGAGAATAACTCTGTGGGGATGAGATACTTTGCTAGAGGAGCAACAACCTCGGCTGTGGATGAATTACCGTTGCTGGCGGTGATGAACTCCGTCAGGGATAAAATTTCTGTTTGTCAAAGAAATAAACTCCACTGGGGATGGTCTTCCATTGTTGATGATAGATGAACTCTGCTTGGGAAGAATCTTACCGACTCATTCGCGATTACGAACCTCGGCTGGGGAGAGTTGATAATTCTGTATTCTGGTATTTCCTACTCTGCGGGGAGTGTATGCTTTTTTAGTCATATTCTTCAACTAGGTCTATCCCTGTACCTGGTGAATAGAACAACTATAAGGCTCAGACATTTCTTGTTTGCCCCTGTTTCTGATATTACGAGTAATCGTCTTTTGTTTCGCATGTAAATATTTATGAGCAACAATTATTGTCAAATGCATATATAAAAATGAACCATTGGATGTTCTTGCAAAACAAAACATAAAAAGAAGAACAATTTTGAAATTTGTTGTAAAATGAATTGTATTGATTTTGAAGTTGGCCTATAAATAGGCATTTTTGTACAAGAGGCTGACATCCTAGTAAGAGAACTCCGTCGAAAGATAGAATTTATACAATTCACAAATTTTGTACCCCAAAATTTGCCCTCCCATATTCTCCAAGATTTGCAAAGAGTATGCTTCAAAATCTCCTCAAGGTTTGCACAGTTCAAGGGCCTCCTAACAGTCAAAAACTAGGGTTTTGTTTCTAGCAAAGTAATTGAAGTTTTCAAGGGTCCAATCAAGTCCCACATGCCTATAAACATGGTCAAGCATCCTCATACCAAGTTTCAAAACTTACAGCACAAAATTGCACAGTCAAAAACCCTAATTGCCCTACAGTCAACTATAGGGGCAAAATGGTCATTTGACAGTCAAAAGTTCAAATTTTTGGTCAACATCTCATTTTGAAGCCACAAACATCATTTGATCAATTCTTGATCATGATTCTCAAGGCATGGCTCAAAAAGTCTGAAGATGCAAAAGTTTCCATACTTGGACAGTTGAAAAAGTCAACTGTAACTTGACCAAGGCATAACTTCCACATGGTTTATCAGAAAAATTCCATCCAAAGCTCATTTTGAATAGAAATACATTTCCTACAACTCCTCTTCACACTTCAATCCCAAGAAATGCTCTCACAAAAAGTTATCAATTTCAACATTATAGGTCATTTTCAAAAGTCAACAAAAAGGGACTTTAAGTCAAAGGCCATAACTTGATATTGGTAAATCAAAATGACATGGGACCAAAGGCATTGGTTAGAGGACTTCAAGACCTTTCCAAAATGTCCAAGAACATAATCAAAGCTTAAAAATTGAGCACGATATGCCATGTGGAAGTTGGGAAATTTTTGGGAATTTTGAAAAGTCAACTTTACTTCAAATGCCTCAAATTTGCTAATGGGCCACATTTTCTTCCAAGATTCATCATCCAAAGGCTATGCACGACCATTTGGCCCAAAGGGGATTTATTTCATCATTTTTATTATTTATTTGAATTTTTAATCACAATTAATTCATTTAATTAAATAAAATATGGAAAAAATACTAAACTAATACATTTGAATCTTTTTATGTAGTGTAATCACTCATTGGATACTCAAGATTTCGTGCATACCAAAATTGGAAAGATTGGCCATGATTGGAATCAAAATCACATGAAAAGATTTGAAAAAATATGCATGGAAAATCAAATATTTCTTCCATCAATGCAAAGGGTTTTGGATCCAAATTTCAACCCTAATTCGTTCCCATACATATACTGATGCAAACCCTAAAGCTCAAGACCCTGGAAACTGCGCTCAAGCCATAAACAAACTTTGTATTTTTTGAAGAAATTTTCAAAACTGTTTTCCTATTTTCAGCAGGTTTCAAGGCAAAACAACAATTCCATTGCATTCCTGACGCCTCCAGGAAGCTTCCTGAATCAAAATCATAACCTCTAACATCAAGAAACAGTAGAATCAAGTGGTCCTGTTTCCAGTTTTATACATATTCGTGTTTCAATTTTTAAGCATCTCCATTGCATTCTTTCTATTGATTTAGACTAATCTAACCATTCTAAAGCTAATGATGTTATTTAATTGGATTTTCGTGCCCTATATGCCAAATTACCATTGAAGCTTTCTAGGGTTTCAGAGTTGCAAAATTAGGGGTTTCCTTGTCCAGAAAAATTAGACCACGAGACCAAGACTATTGGATTCAGAAGCTTCACGTGAATCGTTTCCATACCTCGCGATCAATTTATGATCAACAGGTTTCTAATCGCTATTTTTGTGTGCAACGTTTAGTGGGGGTTTAAAACCCCCGCAATCTTGTTTTCTTTTTTCAGGCGAATGCAGAACAGAGGAAGAAGACGCTTAGGTGTCATAACATGAATGGGCAATTCAAAGTTAGCGCGCGTTTTATTTATTCAGGCCACTAACTCCTTTTTTTCCTTATAATAATTGCCTTCCACTAATATTACAAAGCAAACGCCTGGCACAGATGGTTGATGTGTTGTCTCATAGGCACTGAGACCTGGGTTCGATTCCCAGGTCCCCTCACTTCCTTAATATATTTTGTTTCCATGTGATTCTATGCAGCTTGCTCCCAGACGTCCACCATGTAGCCTCATATCCAAGCGTGCCACCTGCCTCGTAGCATCAATTCAATGGCCTTGATTTGGAGACTATCATATGCATAAGTCAGACGTGCCACACGTGATTGCCAGAAGTCAACAAGGCCAGGAATCAAATGGGCCTAACTGCTGGCCATATACCTCCAAACTGGGGTCAACACCCCCAAGGGTTTGCAATTCTTTTCTTTTTTTTTATTTTTCCATTATTTGTGTTAATTCAATTATTTCCTTTTAATTCTTTAAATTAATATATTTTCATAACATAAAAAATAATAAAAAAAATCAGAAAGTCACAAAATAAAATATATTTTATTTAAATGTTATTTTTGTAAATAAATGTTATCAATTAATTTAGTTTTTTTTATTCTAGGATTAATTTTAACATTTTCTTAATAAACTTAAAAAATTTGTAGAATTAGGTTTTAATTACTTTTATCTTTTTTTCCTTTTCTTTTATCATCACTAATAATTAATTATTTATCTTTGTAAATAAAATTGAATTAATTAATTAGGTTAACTTTAGGTTTAATTTTCACATTTTCTTAATAAATTAAAAATAGTTAGAATTAGGTTTTAAATTCCATTAATTCTTATTAAAAATCCATAAATACAAAAAAACTCCAAAAAATCTTTTCTTTTTATTTTAACTTAATTAATTTGTTAATCGTAATTTAATTTCCTAAAAAGGGTCCAACGCCCTCGCATTCCCGACTTTAATTCTCTTCGCATTTTTATTTCTTCTTGTGAATATTCATGTAATTCTCCCAAAGCCATGTAATAGCTTAATTAGACGTTTATACTTTTTCGCACTTTATTTTATTTTCAAATCGGGTCCTGGATTAATTTGGCGATGTGGACCCGCGCCTTTGTAATAACGTAGAACTTTTAATTCCGCATCTTTTAACTATTAATTAAACTGCATGAAAGAATGAATGTCAAAATAAAAGCAACGCGTAGATCACCCATGACATGAACAAGATAAATGCAAATGAACATGACACACAAATCACACACCACCCCTAGGGTACGCCTCACTGTTGCCTTGCCCCTCGAAAGGTGATCGTCGAGTAGAGGATGTTTTAGTAAGTCCTCATGTCCATGAACATGGCATGAGGGTAGCTTCTAAGGTGTCTTCCTATTGCTCTGGTGATCACCATGTCCCGAACCCTCGAATTGACCCGAACACCTCCAATGGTGGTGCTACCTACCTCTCAATGGTGGGATGGCACTACTTTAAGGACATTTACACAGACGAATTCCTTAGGGTAGGTAGACGACTCTAGATACTTGCTCTAGTTTCAAAACAAATAAAAAAAATACTTTTCACACCGACACACTTTCAAAAAGCTTTCGAAAGCAACTTTTCAAACACTCTTGAGGACCGACACAAGAGTCGAACTGGAATTTTCAAAGAAACTTTTTAAAACCCACAGTTGAAAAGCAAACAAACCATTTTGAAAACACAAATGAGCAAGTATCTAAGAGCCCATGGATAACCATGGATAGAAAGGGTGCTAACACCTTCCCTTTCTATAAATCTACCTCCCGAACCGAGAGCAATCTCTTTAAGGAATTTTTCTGTACTTTTGTCCTTTCCATTTGGAGAAAATAAAAGACGGTGGTGACTCTTGCTTCCACGACATTTCGCGAACCAGCGTTAAACAGTCAGTTCCAGATCCACCGATCACAGAACTGGCGACTCTGCTGGGGACAATCTTAAAGTGAGGTGTACCTTAGGACTAAGATCATTGTGTTTTCAATTGCTTTGACTTGTTTGCTTTAAATTGTGGGACTGTCTTGGGAGTTCTATAGATCCTAACCCGGATCTGGGGGATACCTTCTTAGAAAGTAGCAACAAGGCTGTGAGGGAACTGTGCGGGGTATACCGACATGGTTGAAACAGTCTGCTACGTTTATGTGGCACTTTGGTGTGTACCGGTAACCCTTGAGTTCAGTCAAGGAGAGTACGGGGCCTCCGCGTGGTGTCGTGAAGCATCAACAGACCTTAGGAACCTTAATTGAACTATCTTGGCCTCTTTAGGGTAGTGAGATAACTGACTTTGGTGCAGTCCGAGGTTGGTTGATACTCGACACTACACTCAATTGAGGGTTGCTTTCCTGGAATATTTCGGTCGCCAGTTCAGTGGCTAAATCGAAACGATGAACAATGAAAGCAATCCAGTGATATTGGGACCCTTAGAACCCGGTTACTTCTGATAGGACAGGTTGAGCCCACCAACTTCAAGAGGGTAATGCCCAGACCCCATGCTGGCCTAAACTCTAAGGGCTTGTCTTGTGTGACTTGTATGCCTTATATGTTTGCCTTTGTAAATATTTATGGTGTGTTTAATCATAGCATCATGACATCATACAGCATCATATGCATTGGCTAACCATTTCAGGGGTTCGAATCTTCATCTTTGTTCTTGTTTTGTAGGACATGGAAACTGTTCGCAGAAAGACAATTCAAATCAGCCTTGTAAGGATCCCTCCTCAGCTTAAAGAGCTTATATCCAGGATTCCCGAGAGCTCTTCATTCAGTGAAAGACATGGAAGACTCATTAGCTTGGTCAATACCAACATTGAGGAAGATATGATAAAGGTCCTGTTCCAATTCTTTGACCCTCTGTATCACTGTTTCACCTTCCTGGATTATCAGCTGGTACCTACATTGGAGGAGTTCTCCCGGCTTCTGAAGATCCCTATCCTTGATCAACTACCCTACAACGGTATGGAAAAGGAACCCAAGCTTGAAGAGATTGCTAAAGCCTTACACCTACAATCATCTGACCTCAAGGGACATTGGGAAGTTAGAAGTGGTATCAAAGGGTTCTTAGCCAGGTTTCTGTTTGAAAAGGCCCATGAATGTTGGAACTCCCTTGATTTACAAGCTTTTGAAGAAGTTGTGGCCCTCCTTGTCTATGGTTTGGTGTTGTTCCCTAACCCAGATCAGCTTATAGATATAAGTGCTGTCCAGATCTTCATGTCCAGGAATCCTATACCTACGTTGCTGGGGGACATCCTTCACTCATGTTACACTCGAACCATGAGAAAAAGAGGTGTCCTTATGTGTTGCACTCCTCTCCTTGCAAGGTGGTTTATTTCGCACCTTCCACAATCAGTTTTGAAGAACGAGCGGGGTTTGAGATGGTCACAACGGTTGATGACTCTTACACATGCAGATATACATTGGTGCCCTCGGTCCAGAGAGAATGTCACTATCATTGATCGTTGCGGGGAGTACCCTAATGTTCCTTTACTTGGAATCAGAGGAGGTATTACTTATAACCCGTGCCTGGCTTGGAGACAGTTTGGTTATGCTCGGAGGGATGGCCCTCATGACATGTTAATTCCTGACATAGTTTTTGACTTCGACAACGATGCACAAGGACTTCGCCAGAGATTTATCAGAGCCTGGAGGATGCCAAGTAGGATAGACAGTAAGACACTGGGGCACAGGAACTCCATCCCGTTGGAACCTTATCTCAAGTGGGTACGAGCCCGCTCCCAGAAGTTAGTGATGCCATATCCTCATATGCTCCCTGTGATCAAAGAGCCAGTCTTGGAAGGAGAGGTGTCCTACACCATTCAGCATCCCGACATGCCCACATCCTGGGAAGAGATGCAGAAGAGCTGGATCCAGCTTAAGGAAGAGCGGAATTCTCTTGAGACCAGTCTACATGCTAGTGAAAAGAAGGTCTTGGAGCTCACCCGCCTATTGCATGAGGAGAGGAATCTCAACACCTACATAGCTCCAAAGAGGATGCGTAGTGTCTTTTGGGATTGATTTGCTTTGTAATATGTGCCCATGAGGCTTTGATGTACCAAACAATTGTTTCCTTAATAATAACGTGTGTTCGTTTTTTGTCTACAACAAATTTGAACTTTCGAACCCTTGAATGCATTGCATAAACACATATCATTCATCATGTGCACAGCAGGTTTTCTTCTTTTCAGGTTGCTTACTGTTCTTCGCTGTTTATTTCAGCATCATGAATCCTGACTCATCATCAACTGAGATGTCTATCAAGGCTCTTCAGGCGCAGAACGCGCAATTTCAGGAACTAATCATGGGTTTGGCTCAGGGCCAAGAAGAGCTGAAGGCTTTGCTCCTGAAGAAGGAGAAGAAGAAGAAGAAGAGAACTTTTCTTTTTAACTCGGGCCGAAGGTTTGGCAACACTCTGCAAAATGAAGAGGCTGGTTCTTCTATAGGCAAGAGCAGTCCCCAAGGGGGAAAAGGCCCTAGTCCAGTAGTCTCTGACAACGAGACTGACTTCAATGAGGAACAGTATCCTCCGGCTGAAGACCGGTATAAGAAGCTGGAAGACAGACTGAATGCTATGGAGATCCAACAAGTGCCTGGGCTGGATTTTGGAGACTTGGGCTTATCTACTGGTGTGATCATTCCTCATAAATTCAAAGCACCATCTTTTACCAAGTATGACGGGGCATCTTGTCCCAAGCTACATCTCAGATCCTACGTGCGGAAGATTCAACCGTACTCAGTGGACAAGAACTTGTGGATCCACTTCTTCCAGGAGAGTCTTTCAGGGACTCATCTCGAATGGTTCTATCAGCTGGATGGGACCAAAGTTCGTAAATGGGAGGAGTTGGCTACTGCTTTTTATAAGCAGTATCAATATAATGCCGACCTTGCCCCTACACGTACCCAACTTCAGGGTATGTCGCTAGGGTCAAGCGAAGGTTTTAAAGAGTATGCACAGAAGTGGAGGGATCTGGCTGGCAGGGTGCAGCCTCCGTTAACTAACCGGGAGTTGGTAGACATGTTCTTGGGGACCCTATCTGGGCCGTTTTTCAATCATCTTATCGGTAACTCATCTGCAGGGTTTACTGATCTTATTCTGACTGGAGAGAGAATAGAGGCCAGAATGAAATCTGGTAAAATTCAGAAGGGGGCATCTGCAAGCTCTGAGAAGAAGCCCTTTAAGAAGGAGGCCAGTGCCGTATATGGGTCTAGAAGACAAGAGAAACCTGAGCGCCGCCAATCTGTCAACACGGTGATGATTGCTAAGCCTGCTGCCGCTCCTCGGCAAACCAATCCTCAAAGGGCTGAAAGACCCAGAAGAGAGTTTACCCGCCTAAGCATGACTCTATCGCAAATCTTGCCACAGTTGCTGTCCACCAACTTAGTAACTGTCAGGGAGGCCCCGAAAGTTCTGAATACTGCCTCTCCGAAATACAATCCAAATGCCCGCTGTGCTTATCACTCCGATAGCCCGGGGCATTCCACTGACGACTGTTGGGCCTTAAGGAATAAGGTGCAAGACCTTATTGATGCAAAAGAGATACAGTTTGAAGCGCCTGAGAGGCCAAATATGGTGACTGCTCCTATGCCCCAGCATGGAGTGAATGCCGTTGATGAAGATGTATATGCCGTTTCTGTGAATGATGTAGCTACTCCTTTGAAGACTGTCAAGAGGAACCTACTACTGTCCGGTTTATTTCCGGGTTGCAGTGAAGGTTGCCTTTTCTGTGCTGTTTCCTTTTCTGGTTGTCCTTTGCTGAAGTTGGGCATCCAAAGCCTGATGGACAGCAAAGAGATTCTGTTCAAGAAGACTGCTGTTCAGTTGGTTCCGGTAGAAGAAGTTTCTGTTGTTACAATCTTTAAAAATCCAATCAAGGCTCTCCCGAGGAAGCCGGTTCAAATCATGACTGTCGCACCCGTTGTTATTACTGTTCCGGGGCCTCTCCCCTACGAATCTGATAAGGCTGTCCCCTGGCACTACGGGGCAGACGTGTATGTGCATGGAATCAAGCAAGAGTTCAACACTGGCACCAGCGTCAGCAATATCACTGGTCCAGCAAAAGTTACCCGCAGTGGCAGGCTCTTCTCGCCTGACATTGCACCACCAACTATTCGAAGACCTCTCACTATAACACCTACAAGTATACCTGTTCCCGTTTCTGATCAAGTTGTTTCCCCTGCTGCCGAGTCATCTAATGCTCGGGGCAAAGGGATTGAAGATGAGCCTGCCCGGATGGAGGCGCCAAGATCTGTGAATGCTGAGGCCTCCCAACAAGAGATGGAGGAAATCCTAAAAATAATCAAGAAGAGTGACTTTAATGTTGTCGAGCAGCTGGGGCATACCCCCTCCAAGATCTCAATGCTCTCCTTACTACTGTGCTCAGAGGCCCATGCTAAGGCCTTGATTTCATTTCTCAAGACGGCCCATGTGCCACAGGAGACATCTGCAGTCTAGTTTACTGATTGTGTAGCCAATCTGACAGCGGACAATGGGTTGGGTTTCTCAGATGCCGACCTTACTGCTAAGGGAAAGGACCACAATGATGCCCTGCATGTCTCTATTGAATGCAGGGGCACTACTCTTGCGCACGTGTTGGTGGACACTGGTTCTTCCCTGAATGTGCTACCCAAGAAGGCCTTAGACCGGTTGGACTGTGAGGGCCTGGAGCTGAAACCTAGCAACATCATCGTAAGAGCCTTCGACGGTTCTAAGAGGATGGTTCATGGAGAGGTTGACATTCCTATTCGTGTGGGTTCTCAAGTATTCGACTCTACTTTCTATGTGATGGATATCCGTCCATCGTATTCTTGTCTATTGGGTCGACCTTGGATCCACAAAGCTGGGGCAGTGACCTCTACCCTACACCAGAAGCTTAAGTACCCCGTCAGAGGGAAGATCGTCACTGTGCAGGGAGAGGAGGAGTATATGGTGAGCCATTTGAATTCCTTCAGGTATATTGAGATGGACAGGGAGTTCATTGAAACCCCCTTTCAGCATTTCGAGGAGGTACCTCCAACATTGGCAGCAGCGGAAACAGTGATCGAAGAGGATGTTCCTTTGAAGATGGCTTTCTTGAAGGATGCCCGGGCTGTGATCAAGAAAGGTGAATGTGCTAACTGGGGCAGGCTCCCTGATTTTACACAGAAAACTGACAAGTTTGGACTGGGTTTTACTGCAGAGGGTCAGAAAGCGGTGCGCAAGGCAAAGACCAGAAGACCTCCTGTACTCATTACCAACACAGGAGTGAATGCTGTTGGGGACGAAGATGAAGTGGAAGAGTCAGAGTTTGAAAGTTGGATCTACCCGACGACTGATGGTGGATTGACCAATTGGACTGCTAAAGACCATACTCCTGTTACTTTTGTTACGCAGTAATAAACTTCTTTGTTTTGTTATTTGTAATAAACAATTAAAACTCTATGGCCCGGTGTCTTACCCGAGGCACCGTGGTTTCATTTGTGAGGGCATATAAATTGTCATTTCATATACCATGAATAAAGATCTTGGACGTTTTCTCGCATTTCGAATCTTATGCTCCTTTCCCTTCTTTCCTTTCTTTATATTGCAAAACAGCTGTATTTACACACACTCACTCATACAGGTTCCAATCCACTCTGGATCTCACTGGTAACGACTCTGCTACTGCCAGTTATGACTTCGAAAATCCGATCAACTTAGCCGAAGACGAAGGTGAAGAGGATTGCGAAGTGCCTGGCGAGCTTGCAAGACTGTTACTCCAATAAGAGAGGGCAATTCAACCACATGAAGAGCCAGTGGAAACAATAAATCTGGGTACTGAGACGGACAGAAAGGAGGTAAAGATTGGTGCCAACCTAGAGCTCAGCGTGAAGCAACGGTTGACTCAGATGCTACATGATTATGTGGAGATCTTTGCCTGGTCCTACGAAGACATGCCTGGGTTGGATACTGATATTGTGGTCCATCACTTGCCTACCAAGGAAGGCTGCCCTCCGGTTAAGCAAAAGGTCCGCCGTATGCGTCCAGAGATGTCTAAGAAGATCAAAGCCGAGGTTATGAAACAGTTTGACGCCGGGTTCCTTGCAGTGACTTCTTACCCTCAGTGGGTTGCTAATGTGGTGCCGGTACCAAAGAAGGACGGTAAGGTCAGAATGTGTGTCGACTACAGGGATCTGAACAGGGCCAGCCCCAAAGATGACTTCCCTCTACCTCACATTGATGTCCTTGTTGATAATACTGCTCAGCACAAGGTGTTCTCTTTCATGGATGGCTTTTCAGGTTATAACCAGATCAAGATGGCTCCTGAAGACATGGAAAAGACTACATTTGTTACTCAGTGGGGCACCTTCTGCTACAAGGTCATGCCTTTTGGCCTCAAAAATGCTGGGGCAACCTACCAACGTGCCATGGTTGCTTTATTTCATGATATGATCCATCATGAGATAGAAGTGTATGTTGACGACATGATCTCAAGGTTCCAGACTGAGGAGGAACACCTAGATCATCTGCAGAAATTGTTTGACCGACTGAAGTTGTACAAGCTGAGGCTAAACCCGAACAAGTGCACCTTCGGGGTAAGATCTGGGAAGTTGCTAGGCTTCGTTGTAAGTGATAAGGGTATTCAAGTGGACCCTGCCAAGGTCAAAGCTATTCAAGAGATGCTTGTTCCTAAGACAGAGAAAGAGGTCAGAGGCTTTCTAGGACGCCTGAATTACATTGCTCGCTTCATCTCGCACCTAACTGCTACCTGTGAGCCAATCTTCAAGTTGCTGAAGAAAGATCAGGTAGTACGTTGGAATGATGAATGTCAGGCCGCTTTTGACAGAATCAAAGAGTATCTCCAAGAACCACCCATCCTTATGCCACCGGTTGAAGGGAGACCTCTGATATTATACCTAACAGTACTCGACAACTCAATGGGGTGTGTGCTGGGGCAGCATGACGAGTCTGGCCGAAAAGAGCATGCCATTTATTACCTTAGCAAAAAGTTTACCGACTGTGAGACCCGATACTCACTGCTTGAGAAAACTTGCTGCGCTTTGGTATGGGCTGCTCGCCGGCTGAGACAGTATATGCTGACTCACACTACCTTATTGATCTCAAAGATGGATCCTATAAAGTACATATTTGAAAAGCCTGCTCTGTCTGGGAGAATAGCAAGATGGCAAATGATCTTGACAGAATACGACATCCAGTACACAACTCAGAAATCTATCAAGGGGAGTGTATTGGCAGATCACTTGGCACATCAGGCAGTAGACGACTATCAGTCAATGAACTTCGAGTTTCCAGACGAGAGCATCATGATAGTGACTGATTGTGAAGTACCTGGACCGGATGAAGGACCTGAGGAAGGATCCCGATGGTCTATGCACTTCGATGGAGCCTCCAATGCTTTGGGTAACGATATCGGCGCTATAATCATATCCCCTCAAGGCACTCATACTCCACTCACTGCCCGACTATGTTTCAACTGCACCAACAACATGGCGGAGTATGAGGCATGCATCATGGGTCTCCAAGCTGCGATCGACTTAAGGATCAAGTTTCTGAGTGTCTTCGGAGATTCCGCTCTCGTGATCAATCAGATCAAAGGAGAGTGGGATACGAAACATCCGAATCTTATTCCTTACAGAGAATGTGTGTTGACATTGATCCCCCACTTCACAGAGATAACCTTTGAACACTTTCCAAGAGAGGAGAATCAGTTAGCGGACGCGTTAGCTACGATGTCTTCTATGTTCAAAGTCAAATGGGACAATGAGGCTCCCCGGATCATCATCTGGAAACTGGACGAACCGGCATACTGTTGTGATCTTGAAACTGAATTGGTGACTGAGAAGCCTTGGTACCATGAGGTGAAGAGATACTTGGAAGCTCAGGAATACCCTGAAGGTGCATCTGTCAACGATAAGAAGTTTCTAAGAAGGTTCGCAGCGAAGTTCTTCCTTAGCAACGGCATCCTGTATAAGAGAAACCATGATTCGACCTTACTATGTTGTGTAGATAAGACAGAAGCAGGAAGGATCATGGAAGAGCTACATGAAGGGACCTTCGGAACACATTCCAGTGGACACACTATGGCAAAGAAAATCCTTCGGGCAGGGTATTTCTGGTCCACAATGGAAGCTGACTGTTACCAACGTTCTCAGACATGTCACAAGTGCCAGATTTATGCAGATAAGGTGCACGTTCCTCCAGTCCCTCTGAATGTCTTAACAGCGCCTTGGCCTTTTGCAATGTGGGGCATTGATATGATCGGCGAGATTAAACCTACGGCATCTAACGGGCATCGCTTCATCCTGGTAGCGATTGATTACTTCACAAAGTGGGTTGAGGCAGCTTCCTACGCTACGGTAACCAAGACTATTGTGGCACGATTCATTCGGCATAACCTGATCTGTCGATACGGCATCCCAGAAAGGATCATTACAGACAACGGTACCAATCTTAATAAAAAGATGATCACTGAGCTCTGCGAGCAGTTCAAGATACAGCACCACAACTCTTCTCCTTACAGACCGAAGATGAATGGGGCTGTAGAAGCAGCAAATAAGAACATTAAGAAAATCGTGCAGAAGATGACAGTGACCTATAAAGATTGGCACGAGATGCTACCGTTCGCTCTACATGGGTACCGTACCTCAGCCAGGACGTCAACCGGGGCAACTCCCTTCTCCTTGGTCTACGGTATGGAGGCAGTCTTACCGATCGAAGTACAAATACCCTCTATCCGGATAATGAAGGATGCAGATCTAAACGAAGATGATTGGATCCAGACACGACTTGATCAGCTAAACCTTATTGACGAAAAAAGACTTGCTGCTATCTGTCATGGTCAGACGTATCAGAAACGGATGATCAGGGCATTTAACAAAAAAGTCAGACCACAAGAATATCAAGTTGGGGATCTGGTAATCAAGCGAATCATCCTTCCTCAGAGTGATCCAAGGGGAAAATGGACCCCTACGTATGAAGGGCCATTTGTGGTTAAACATGTGTTCTCAGGAGGAGCCATGATTCTAACCAACATGGATGGTGACGATCTTCCTCACCCCGCCAATGCAGACATAGTAAAAAGATACTACGCATGAAAAAGACCCGCTAGGCTGACATGCCTAGGCAAATATTAGGGCTTCCCGGCGAACCAAAAGGGTTCGGGCAAAATGAAGGGATGAAATGAAAAAATCTGTACACCCGGCAAGTCGAAAACCTGAAAAGGCGGCTTGGGCAAAAATGGGTATCCCGGTGGACTGAAAACCCGAAAGGGCGGTCCAGGCAAAAGTTAGGGATAAAGCGTAATACTATGTCTCATTGGATCACCTTGCATCCAGAATCCGGTATATACATCAAGTTCAGACGGCATCGATCAGTCAGCTTCATCTTCAACTAAGGTCATCAAGTGATGAGACGCTCGGAGATATAAAGGCAATAGCAGAGTTGAAACTCAGTGGATCATTCATTTCACACAGCTATTTTATTTTCTCTTGTACAAATTTGTATAAACTCTTTTGTTCGGCGGCGTTCTCTTACTAGGACGTCAGCCCCTTGTACATAAACGCCTATTTACAGGCAAATTCAAAAATCAATACAAATATACTTTTCAGTTAAAATTGCCAATCGTTTTTCCTTTTTTTTGTTTTGTTTTGCGAAGAACGTCCAAGGTTCCATTTGTGATATATGCATTGACAATAATTTGCTAACTCATGAATATTGGCATACAAAGCAAAGGATTAATTACAGGTAACATTAGAAACAGGGGCAATAAAGAGTTGTCTGAGCGATCTAATTGCTATATCCACCAAGGTACCAAGGTAAGTTCGGCTGAAGAACATAACCAGTACATCTAAATTCCCCAGAGAGTGCGTCAGCAAGTCAGTGCACTCTCCCCAAGCAAAGTTACAGTCAACCTTAAGGAAGTTGGGTATCCCTCGCAGATCTCAACATTCCCCAGCGGAGTATATATGCATTCTTAACAAGCATCCCCGGCAGTCTTAACCTAAAGATGGTTCCCCGGCGGTATATCAAACATTCAATGGAGTCACTTCCCCGATACATCTCAAAACTTCCCCAGGAGAGTCCAATCTAGTTCCCCAGGAAAGTTGGAATCCATCTTCCCAAGCAGTGAGCTTATCCCTAGTAGATTCTGGAAGCTTACCCCCGCAGAGCACGAACGCGTCTCCCGGTTTTATTCAAAGAGTTATTTCCCTACCAGGATATAACTGGGTTATCCTCAGCCAAAAGACACGGGAAGATCGTCCCCGACGAAGTCTTTCCTATCCCCAGCGAAGTCTATTAACACTTCCAACATAACAATGGTATCCCCAGCAAAGTTACCATCCACATTTCAGCAAAGTACCTCTTTCCCCACAGAGTATTGCTCCCCAGCAAGATCGTTAGAGTACTTTTCTCCCCGCAGAGTAATCTCTTCGCCAAGTTATTCCCCAACGGAGTTATCTCCTCCTACCGGTATTTCTTGCAACTATCATCCCCAGCGGAAGCAAAACCTATTTTCCAACAATCAGCCCATGAGTGACTTCCCGGCACCCATCAAGGATTTATTTTCCTAAGACGAAAAGATACATTCATAAACATCGCACTTCCATACATTATAGCATGCATATACGCATCATATCTTACAAATCTCATTTATGTTGAGAACATCATTGCTTGATCCACATCATGCATTGCATATGACTGACCTTTACCTTTCAGGAAAGATCCAGTTGAGTTCTCAGCTACGTTTCAAGACCCTGACCGGTTCAGTTAAATCGACCCTAAGATTTTTCTGTTTCTTATCCGGTCAAAGGCCTTCTCTGGTTCAGTCAGATCGACCCTAAGATCTCCCTGATTCTTATCCAGTTGAAGATTTCAAGACCTAGACCAGTTCAGTTAAATCGACCCTAAGATTTTCCTGTTTCTTATCCAGTCAAAGGCCTTCTCTGGTTCAGTCAGATCGACCCTAAGATCTCCCTGATTCTTATCCAGTTGAAGATTTCAAGACCTAGACCGGTTCAGTTAAATCGACCCTAAGATTTTCCTGTTTCTTATCCAGTCAAAGGCCTTCTCTGGTTCAGTCAGATCGACCCTAAGATCTCCCTGTTTCTTATCCAGTTGAAGATTTCAAGACCTAGACCGGTTCAGTTAAATCGACCCTAAGATTTTCCTGTTTCTTATCCAGTCAAAGGCCTTCTCTGGTTCAGTCAGATCGACCCTAAGATCTCCCTGATTCTTATCCAATTGAAGATATCCAAGATTCTCTCAGCGTTACTGTTGAGGTTGAAGTCGCCCAAGATTCTCTCAGCGTTACTGTTGAGGTTGAAGTCGCCCAAGATTCTCTCAGCGTTCCTGTTGAAGTAGCAATCGCCCCAAGATTCTCTCAGCGTCCCTGTTGAGGTAGTAATCGTCCAAGGTTCTCTCACTGTCCCGTTGAGGTAGTAACCATCCCTGGTTCATTCATCACCGTTTGAAGCTCCAGATTCAATTCCTGTAACCAGTCAGGGCGCATCTATACAAAGAGTTTGAAGACCAGTACCTGTAACAGGTCAGGTAATCATTTTCTTTTTCAGGTATGCAAGTTCTCGCTAAGGAATCTCTTACGCGATCGACACCCAGGTGGCATCTATAAGCCCATCCACCTATCCATCACCTCTCAGCATGGCATCTATAAGCCCATCCTCCTATCCATCAATCTCCAAATGGCATCTATAAGCCCATTCCCATCGTCACACTACTATGTGAGCGCAAATTTCTGGGCACTCTAGTGTTCAATCATCTTCCACCTTCGGATTACGAAAGGCACGTCAGCCAATCTGCATCCTCAGATCTAAGAAGATTGAACAGGGGCAACTGTTGTACCCCAAAATTTGCCCTCCCATATTCTCCAAGATTTGCAAAGAGTATGCTTCAAAATCTCCTCAAGGTTTGCACAGTTCAAGGGCCTCCTAACAGTCAAAAACTAGGGTTTTGTTTCTAGCAAAGTAATTGAAGTTTTCAAGGGTCCAATCAAGTCCCACATGCCTATAAACATGGTCAAGCATCCTCATACCAAGTTTCAAAACTTACAGCACAAAATTGCACAGTCAAAAACCCTAATTGCCCTACAGTCAACTATAGGGGCAAAATGGTCATTTGACAGTCAAAAGTTCAAATTTTTGGTCAACGTCTCATTTTGAAGCCACAAACATCATTTGATCAATTCTTGATCATGATTCTCAAGGCATGGCTCAAAAAGTCTGAAGATGCAAAAGTTTCCATACTTGGACAGTTGAAAAAGTCAACTGTAACTTGACCAAGGCATAACTTCCACATGGTTTATCAGAAAAATTCCATCCAAAGCTCATTTTGAATAGAAAGACATTTCCTACAACTCCTCTTCACACTTCAATCCCAAGAAATGCTCTCACAAAAAGTTATCAATTTCAACATTATAGGTCATTTTCAAAAGTCAACAAAAAGGGACTTTAAGTCAAAGGCCATAACTTGATATTGGTAAATCAAAATGACATGGGACCAAAGGCATTGGTTAGAGGACTTCAAGACCTTTCCAAAATGTCCAAGAACATAATCAAAGCTTAAAAATTGAGCAAGATATGCCATGTGGAAGTTGGGAAATTTTTGGGAATTTTGAAAAGTCAACTTTACTTCAAATGCCTCAAATTTGCTAATGGGCCACATTTTCTTCCAAGATTCGTCATCCAAAGGCTATGCACGACCATTTGGCCCAAATGGGATTTATTTCATCATTTTTATTATTTATTTGAATTTTTAATCACAATTAATTCATTTAATTAAATAAAATATGGAAAAAATACTAAACTAATACATTTCAATCTTTTTATGCAGTGTAATCACTCATTGGATACTCAAGATTTCGTGCATACCAAAATTGGAAAGATTGGCCATGATTGGAATCAAAATCACATGAAAAGATTTGAAAAAATATGCATGGAAAATCAAATATTTCTTCCATCAATGCAAAGGGTTTTGGATCCAAATTTCAACCCTAATCCGTTCCCATACATATACTGATGCAAACCCTAAAGCTCAAGACCCTGGAAACTGCGCTCAAGCCATAAACAAACTTTGTATTTTTTGAAGAAATTTTCAAAACTGTTTTCCTATTTTCAGCAGGTTTCAAGGCAAAACAACAATTCCATTGCATTCCTGACGCCTCCAGGAAGCTTCCTGAATCAAAATCATAACCTCTAACATCAAGAAACGGTAGAATCAAGTGGTCCTGTTTCCAGTTTTATACATATTCGTGTTTCAATTTTTAAGCATCTCCATTGCATTCTTTCTATTGATTTAGACTAATCTAACCATTCTAAAGCTAATGATGTTATTTAATTGGATTTTCGTGCCCTATATGCCAAATTACCATTGAAGCTTTCTAGGGTTTCAGAGTTGCAAAATTAGGGGTTTCCTTGTCCAGAAAAATTAGACCACGAGACCAAGACTATTGGATTCAGAAGCTTCACGTGAATCGTTTCCATACCTCGCGATCAATTTATGACCAACAGGTTTCTAATCGCTATTTTTGTGTGCAACTTTTAGTGGGGGTTTAAAACCCCCGCAATCTTGTTTTCTTTTTTCAGGCGAATGCAGAACAGAGGAAGAAGACGCTTAGGTGTCATAACATGAATGGGCAATTCAAAGTTAGCGCGCGTTTTATTTATTCAGGCCACTAACTCCTTTTTTTCCTTATAATAATTGCCTTCCACTAATATTACAAAGCAAACGCCTGGCACAGATGGTTGATGTGTTGTCTCATAGGCACTGGGACCTGGGTTCGATTCCCAGGTCCCCTCACTTCCTTAATATATTTTGTTTCCATGTGATTCTATGCAGCTTGCTCCCAGACGTCCACCATGTAGCCTCATATCCAAGCGTGCCACCTGCCTCGTAGCATCAATTCAATGGCCTTGATCTGGAGACTATCATATGCATAAGTCAGACGTGCCACACGTGATTGCCAGAAGTCAACAAGGCCAGGAATCAAATGGGCCTAACTGCTGGCCATATACCTCCAAACTGGGGTCAACACCCCCAAGGGTTTGCAATTCTTTTTTTTTTTTTTTTCCATTATTTGTGTTAATTCAATTATTTCCTTTTAATTCTTTAAATTAATATATTTTCATAACATAAAAAATAATTAAAAAAATCAGAAAGTCACAAAATAAAATATATTTTATTTAAATGTTATTTTTGTAAATAAATGTTATCAATTAATTTAGTTTTTTTTATTCTAGGATTAATTTCAACATTTTCTTAATAAACTTAAAAAATTTGTAGAATTAGGTTTTAATTACTTTTATCTTTTTTTCCTTTTCTTTTATCATCACTAATAATTAATTATTTATCTTTGTAAATAAAATTGAATTAATTAATTAGGTTAACTTTAGGTTTAATTTTCACATTTTCTTAATAAATTAAAAATAGTTAGAATTAGGTTTTAAATTCCATTAATTCTTATTAAAAATCCATAAATACAAAAAAACTCCAAAAAATCTTTTCTTTTTATTTTAACTTAATTAATTTGTTAATCGTAATTTAATTTCCTAAAAAGGGTCCAACGCCCTCGCATTCCCGACTTTAATTCTCTTCGCATTTTTATTTCTTCTTGTGAATATTCATGTAATTCTCCCAAAGCCATGTAATAGCTTAATTAGACGTTTATACTTTTTCGCACTTTATTTTATTTTCAAATCGGGTCCTGGATTAATTTGGCGATGTGGACCCGCGCCTTTGTAATAGCGTAGAACTTTTAATTCTGCATATTTTAACTATTAATTAAACTGCATGAAAGAATGAATGTCAAAATAAAAGCAACGCGTAGATCACCCATGACATGAACAAGATAAATGCAAATGAACATGACACACAAATCACACACCACCCCTAGGGTACGCCTCACTGTTGCCTTGCCCCTCGAAAGGTGATCGTCGAGTAGAGGATGTTTTAGTAAGTCCTCATGTCCATGAACATGGCATGAGGGTAGCTTCTAAGGTGTCTTCCTATTGCTCTGGTGATCACCATGTCCCGAACCCTCGAATTGACCCGAACACCTCCAACGGTGGTGCTACCTACCTCTCAATGGTGGGATGGCACTACTTTAAGGACATTTACACAGACGAATTCCTTAGGGTAGGTAGACGACTCTAGATACTTGCTCTAGTTTCAAAACAAATAAAAAAAAATACTTTTCACACCGACACACTTTCAAAAAGCTTTCGAAAGCAACTTTTCAAACACTCTTGAGGACCGATACAAGAGTAGAACTGGAATTTTCAAAGAAACTTTTTAAAACCCACAGTTGAAAAGCAAACAAACCATTTTGAAAACACAAATGAGCAAGTATCTAAGAGCCCATGGATAACCATGGATAGAAAGGGTGCTAACACCTTCCCTTTCTATAAATCTACCTCCCGAACCGAGAGCAATATCTTTAAGGAATTTTTCTGTACTTTTGTCCTTTCCATTTGGAGAAAATAAAAGACGGTGGTGACTCTTGCTTCCGCGACATTTCGCGAACCAGCATTAAACAGTCAGTTCCAGATCCACCGATCACAACAAAAAATAAAGAAAAATAGCTATGTGAACAATCCCACTGGGTTCCAACTCTGCTATTGCCTTTATATCCTCGAGCATCTCATCACTTTGTTGCTTGGTTGAAGGTAGATTAAATTGATTGGCGCCATCCGAACTTGATAGTCGATATTGAAGTCTGGTTGCAAGATAATCCAATGAGACATAGTGTTACGCTTTGATCCCTAATTTTTGCCTGGACCGCCCTTTCGGGTTTTCCATCCACCGGGATACCCTTTTTTGCCCAAGCCGCCTTTTCTGGTTTTCAACTTGCCGGATGTACAGATATTTTTCATTTTCATCCCTTACTTTTGCCCGAACCCTTTTGGTTCGCCGGGAAGCCCTTATTTTTGCCCAGGCCAGTCGACCTAGCAGGTATTTGATTATGCATAGTATTTTTTTCACTATGTCTGCATTGACGGGGCGAGGAAGGTCGTCACCATCCATGGTGGTTAGAATCATAGCTCCTCCCAAGAAAATGTTCTTAACCACAAATGGCCCTTCGTACGTAGGGGTCCATTTTCCCCTGGGATCACCTTGTGGCAGTATGATGCGTTTGATCACCAAATCCCCGACTTGATACTCTTGTCGTCTGACTTTCTTGTTAAATGCCTTGATCATACGCTTTTGATACGTCTGACCATGACAAATAGCAGTAAGCCTCTTCTCATCGATTAAATTCAACTGATCAAGCCGGGTCTGAATCCAATCATTCTCACTCAAACCTGCATCCTTCATAATCCGAAGAGAGGGTATCTGGACCTCAATGGGTAAGACTGCCTCCATGCCATACACCAAAGAATAGGGTGTTTCCCCTGTTGACGTCCGTGCTGAGGTACGGTACCCATGAAGAGCAAATGGTAACATCTCGTGCCAATCTTTGTATGTCACCGTCATCTTTTGCACAATCTTCTTGATATTCTTATTAGCCGCTTCAACAACCCCATTCATCTTCGGTCGGTAAGGAGAAGAGTTGTGATGCTATATCTTAAACTGTTTGCAGAGCTCAGTGATCATTGTATTGTTGAGATTTGTACCATTTCCAGTAATGATCCTTTCTGGTACACCATATCGACAGATCAAATTGTGCCGAATAAACCGCGCCAAAACATTCTTGGTTACTGTAGCAAAGGAAGCTGCCTCAACCCACTTTGTAAAGTAATCAATAGCCACCAGAATGAAACGATGCCCGTTGGATGCAGTAGGTCTTATCTCACCAATCATGTCGATGCCCCACATTGCAAAAGGCCAAGGATCTGTCAAGATGTTCAGAGGAACTGGAGGTATGTGCACCTTATCAGCATAGACTTGGCACTTATGACAGGTCCTAGAATGTTGATAACAATCGGCTTACATAGTGGACCAATAATATCCTTCCCGTAGGATTTTCTTTGCCATGGTATGTCCACTGGAATGAGTTTCGAAAGTACCTTCATGTAACTCTATCATAATCCTTTCTGCCTCGCTCTTGTCCACACATTGCAGTAAGGTTGAATCATGGTTACGCTTGTAGAGGATACCATTACTGATGAAGAATTTCGCCGCGAACCTCCTCAAGAACTTATTATCATTAACAGATGCACCCTAGGGGTATTCTTGAGCCTCAAGATACCTTTTTACCTCGTGAAACCAGGGTTTATCTGCTACCTCTTCAGTCTCAATGTCACAGCAATGTGCGGGTTCGTCCAACCTCTCAATGGTAACCTGGGGAGCCTCATTGTCCCACCTGACCTTGAACATAGAAGACATGGTAGCTAGCGCGTCCGCTAACTGATTATCCTCTCTTGGGAAATGTTTAAAGGTTATCTCCTCGAAGTGCGGAAGCAACGTCAATACATACTCTTTGTAAGGAATAAGATTTGGGTGTTTCTTATCCCACTCTCCTTTGATCTGACTGATCACTAGAGCGGAATCTCCGAATACACTTAAGAACTTAATCCTCAGGTCAATAGCTTCTCGAAGGCCCATGATGCACGCTTCATACTCCGCCATATTGTTGGTGCAGTTAAAACATAATCGGGCGGTGAACCGAGTATGACAGCCTTTAGGAGATATGATCACGGCGCCAATGCCATTACTCAACGCGTTTGAGGCTCCATAAAAATACATAGACCATCGGGATCCTTCCTCAGGTCTTTCATCCGGTCCAGGTTCTTCACCGTCAGTCTCCAACATGATGCTCTCATCCGGAAACTCGAAATTCATAGACTGGTAATCATCCATGGTCTGATGTGCCAAATGATCTGCCAACACACTCCCCTTGATTGCCTTATGGGTTGTGTATTGGATGTCGTACTCAGTCAAGTTCATCTTCCATCTTGCTATTCTTTTGGACAAGGCATGCTTTTCGAAGATATACTTGATTGGGTCTGTTGTACCCCAAAATTTTCCCTCCCATATTTCTCAAAACATTTCAAGAAAGATCCTCAAGTTGCTCAAGGAGGCTCAAGGGTTGACCAGACAAGCTCCCTCCTAAGGCAGTCTACCTCAAATTAGGGTTTCATGTTGCATCAAGATACTTGAGCCCAAGGGATCCCAAATACTCACCATTGTCTTAATATGTTCTCAAGATCATCCATGTCAAGTTTCAAGCCTTGCAGAGGAAATTTGCTCAGTCAATTGCTCAAAGGCCTGAAAATCGACTGTGCTAGGGCAAAAGTCAACTGTAGCCTACATACAGTCAAACTTCAAGATTTTTGGTCAACATCCTCATTTTAAAGTATATTTCATAATTTGATCAAGGGTTAATCATGATTTATCAAGGATTGCTCATAATTCATCAAGACTCAAAAGTTGCTAAATTAGGATTTTGCAGGAGAAGTCAACTCAACTTTGACCAAGCATAACTTTCTCATACTTTATGAGAAATGACCCATCCTAATCTCATTTTAAAGAGGGTGCAATTCTCTACAATCCATCTTCATCTACCAAGTTCAAAATATGCACTCACAAGAAGTTATGAATTTGGACATTATAGGTCATTTTGAAAAGTCAACAAAAACACATTTTTTGTCAAAGCTTCATACATGAACATGGAATACCAAATTGAGATGAGACCAAAAGGGTTGCTTAGAGGACATCTCAAGATTTCTAAAAAGTCTAAGAACACCTTCAAAGAGTCAAAATTGAGGAAGTTATGCATTGGTGAAGTTGACCTTTTTTGCAAAATTGTCAAAAGTCAACAATGCCCCAAATTGTAAATTTTGCTAAATAGGCCTAACTTTTTGCACTTGCCTTGAGTTGGTAGCATGGTACACGAGCCCTAGCCCTTTCCACTTGTCTTTACCTTCTTTTTATTATTTATTTTGATTTTTATTTGAATTAAATCAATTTTAATCAAAACAAATCATGAAAAAATCTAAAACATTGAATCCTCAAGATCTTGTGCATGTTTCAGGTCTTATATCCAGTTGGCAAGTGATTGGGATCGTGCAAAGCCTTGGTGTGCACAAAAAGATTAAATTTGGTCTATTTTTGGAAAGATATTCAAAGGAATCAAATCAAAATAAAAAGCCATGATTAATAAATATTGAGCATAATTTTTCAACCCTAATCCATTCCTCAATACATAAGGAACAATTGCATACCTAAAACAAGAGGTTAGAGAGGCGCAAGAACAAGAACCAAACTTGAAAAATAAAAGAAAAAGTGCAGACACGATTTCAAATTTCCAAGCATCCTCAAGACCTTCCAGCCATCCCAATCGCTTCCTGGGATCACAAGCAAGCGAAACCAATCAAGAACAAGCACTCTCAGGCCCTGAAACTCACTGTAAGTCAGCCACGACTTTGGATTTTTCTTGAATTCAAATTGCACAATTTTGGCATCTATAGCATGAAATAATTGTACATTCTTGCTCCTTAAAACATTTCTAAACTATCTGTAATATCCAATTTCGTTTTGGTGGACTGTATCACAAATTGCCATTGTTAGGTTTTTTGGTTTCGTTTTAGGGTTTTTATGTGCAGGCAAAATTAGCCCCCATGAAGGGTATCATGATGTTCAGGATGCCAAGACGATTCGATTCATGACATTAAAAGTCATTTATCGTGCCCATGGAGGATTTTGAGATGAACCAGGCTTGTAGCTACGGACATACGTCCATAGGTAAAAGTCCCTGCGTCTTTTAGCCACAGAGAAAGGAAGAAGAAGATATCGTGGCAAGCAACCATTCGCTTGTTTAAAAATGCGTACGCTGAATTAACATATTATGCCCTTTTAATATTTAATTATTGTTTTGTCTTTGATGTATAAATGGAACACACAACTCAGTTGGTGGCCAAGCATTGGAAAAGTGCTTTGAGGCCTGGGTTCGAATCCCAGGTCCCCCCATATTTCATGTTATTTTGTTGTAATTGATCAGGGATGTACACAAGGCCAAGGACCACCATGCGCTCTCATCAGCCAATCTGCCAAGTGGCCAGATGGCCAGATCTAAAGGCCATCGACGAAGGAGCATCATAGGCTTCAGTCAACGCATAGCATGGGAGCATGGAAGTCAACATGGACCTCAGATTTTTGGGCCCAGACTTGGCTATTCACACCCCCTAAAACAACTTTTTCAGGCCCAAACTCTCTTTTACTTTTCTTTTTCTTTATTAATTAATTAATTTATTTTACTAACATAATTAATAATTCCTTTTTATCAAAAATCACAAAAATAATGTTTTTCACCCAATTTAATTTAGGTTTATTTTTTATCAAAAATTAATTAATTTAATTAGGTAACTTTAATTATTTTGTAAATAAATTAAAATTAATTAGAACAATTAGGTTTTTTTGTTTCTAACTTAATTATATTTTCTTTTTCTTAAAATAACAAAACACAAAAATAGGCCATTTAATTAATTTAATTACTAATTATTTTGTATTTAATTTTAAAAACCCAATTCTTTTCTTAAAAATAATTAAAAACAAAAAAAACAATTTTTTCTTTCAATTAGGTTAGAAGGGGTCAAAACCCTAGCTTTCTCTCGTTCTAAATTTCCTCGCGCGCGTTTTATCATTTATTTTTATCCTATTAATGTAATTGCTCACAAGTTGTAATAGTTTAATTAGGTCTTTTATTTTCATTTATCGCTTTTCTTTACGGGTTTGTTTTTGGCTATGTAAATACCCGAAGCCTTGTAATAGCGTAGCTTACTTTCCGCACTTTAATTTCCGCAAAATATTGATTGTTAGATGTATGAATAATTAGGGTTGCATGACAAGAATGTATGATTAACTTTAAAACGGTTAGCAAACCCTAAATGTACAAAGATAATAACTTGAAATTGAATCACTCGCACATGCGTACTCCTAGGGTACACTCCCACTTCGGTTGCCTTCGGTAAACGGTCATTAGGTATAGGATGCTTTAGTGGTCGTCCTTTTGTCTCAAAGATCAAAGTTTCCTCGGAATGGTTGCCTCAGATATTGTTGCCTCGAATAATCGATCTAAGACATTAGGGTTACTACTAAGACGTCCTAACATTGCTTTAGTGACCATACGTCCCTTTCGAATTGACCCTCAAAAATCCGACGACGGTGCTACCTACTCACTAATAGTGGGATAGCGTTGTCTAAAGGAAACAAACATAGAACAATTCTTTTTTCGAGTAGGTAGATTAGTTCTTAAGTACTTTCTCAATCCAAACAAACTTTTTTACACTTACACTCCTTTTCAAACAAAGTTTTCAAAACACTTCGTAACACTCTTGAAGACAGAAGCAAGGGTTAAATCGAAGTCAAAACAAAAACTTTTTAAATCAGACAAACACAAAGAAGCAATTTTGAAAATGATGAGCAAGTACCTAAGAGCCCGTAGATAACTACGGATAGAAATGGTGCTAATACCTTCCCTTTCTATAATCTACCCCCCCCCCCCCCCCCCCCCGTACTCAGAAAATCTCAAAAAAAAGGAATTCTTCTGTGCTTTTTTCCTTTTCTTGTTGGATAATATAAAAGTCGGTGGAGACTCTTGCTTACCGCGACATTTTGCGAACACAAACGCAAAATGCAAACTAGCATTCCTAAAACAGTTCCGATTCTGCCACCGTATCACAAAACTGGCGACTCTGCTGGGGAATGAATAAGTGGGGTATACCTTAGGATTAGTTCATCATATTTGCTTCTATTGTATGATTTGATTGCTTTATTTTTGTGGGCTTTGTATCGGAGTTACTATAGATCCTAACCCGGATCTGGGGAACACCTGTTAGGTAAGTAGCAATAAACTGTGAGGGAACTGTACATCATAGACCGATACGGTTGAAGCAGTAGCTACATTGATGTGGCACATTAGTTGGTACCGATATCCCTTGTGGAGGAACAAGGAGAATACAGGGCTGCTATATGGGTCGTTAATCATCAACTGACCTTAGAACCTATAATTGACCAACTTAGCCATATGAAGTAGTGAGATAGCCGGTCTCGGTGTAGAGCTGGGAACTGGTTGATACTCGATGCTACACTCATTGAGACCATACTCTCGAGATAGTTCTGGCTGCAAGAAAAGATTGTGTGAGCTGAAACCATGACCAATAGAGGATGGTCAGTGATATTGAGAACCTCTAGAACCCAGTTACTATTATTAAGACAGGTTGAACCAACTGAACTTCAAGAGGGTAGTACCTAGACCCCATGCATGCCTGAAAATTAAGGGCTATTGTGTGACTTATTTGCCTTTACCATGTTTGTTACCAGTTATACCTGTTGTGTGTTTCATCATGACATCATGTATCATGACATAGCATGCATATTTCATTAGACTAACCATTTCAAAGACCGAGGGGATTTATCTTTGTTCTGTTTTGCAGATTATGGCTTTAGTATGCAAAAATACCATTCGAGTCACCTTCGTTCAAATCCCTACTCAACTCAGAGAGTTAGTTTCAAAAGTTTCTGATACTTATTAATTTGTTAGAAGACATGGTCATCTCCTTAGCTTGGTCACTTCAAAGTTGGATGAGCAAATGATGAGTGTGTTGTTCCAGTTCTTTGATCCATTGCACCATTGTTTCACCTTCCCGGATTATCAGCTAGTCCCTACTTTGGAGGAGTTTTCTGATTTACTAGGCATATCTATCCTCGAGAAGACACCCTTCACAAGTTTGGAGGAGGTTCCTAGACCTGAGGATATTGCTTCAGCCTTACATCTAAAAAGGGTTGATGTAGTATCTAACTGGGAGACACAGAGCGGGGTTAAAGGTTTCTTGGCTAAGTTTCTAATGGATCAAGCTCAACAGTTCTGGGATAGTTTGGATTTTCAAGCATTTGAAGACATCTTGGCTCTCCTCATCTACGGCTTGGTTCTTTTCCTGAATCCAGATTCTTTCATAGATGTGAATGCGGTCAAGATCTTCATGTCTCGTAATCCAGTGCCTACTCTTCTGGGTGATATCCTACATGCTCTCTATACTCGCACTGTGCAAAGAAGAGGAACCCTCATGTGTTGCACGCTGCTGCTGGCGAGGTGGTTTATTTCGCACCTCCCTAAGTCTGTATTGAAGAATGAGGAAGGTATAGGTTGGGCTTACATAATCATGTCCCTTGCTCATACGGACATTCTTTGGAGTTCTAAGGATATGGAAAGAGTAGCTGTTATTGATCGATATGGGGAATACCCTAATTTCCCTTTTCTTGGAATTAGAGGGGGAATAACCTACAGTCCTTGTTTGGCTCTACGACAGTTTGGTCGCGCTCGGAGAGACAATCCTCATAAGCTACTCCTTACAGATATTGTCTTTTACTACAAAGGGGATGTTAATGAGCATCGCCGAAGGTTTATACGAGCCTGGGGCAGGGTGAATAGGTCTGACCCACATGAGCTAGGATTGAAGACTTCTCTCCCGATGCAACCCCATCTCCAGTGGGTTCGAGCCCGTGCTTAAAAGCTGGGAATGCCATATGAAGCTGTTTTGCTAGTGATTGTAGAGCATACTAATGAAAAAGGTGTTCCTTATACAGTCTTCCATCCCTATATGCCTACTGATCTTGGGGCATTGAAGAGATCTTGGATCCAGTTAAAGGAAGAAAGGGATACCTACAGGGAGAAGTATCATGAGTAGGAGAGGAAGATATTGAAGCTTACAAGGCAGCTTGGGAATGAGAGGACAATCAACGATTATGTCAGCACGAAGGGAAAACGACCATGGGACTTCTGATGTCTTTTATTGTTTCTAGTTTAGATTTGCTTTTCAGTTTATTTCCTTTGTAACGCCTTAAAGGCATTGTTAAACATTGTTACAAGTTTGAATTTAATAAAGTGTGTTTTATTTTGTTTTACAAAGTTTAATATCCCAAAGTCTTTGAAATCATTTCATACGCATTCCATTATCATGCACCTCATCACAGGTACCATTACAGGTTTCTTATCTTCTTTGCTGTTTATTTCAGCACAAAATGTCTTCTGAAACACCTACTGATCAAGCCATCAAAGCTCTTCAAGCTCAGAATGCTCAGTTCCAAGAGATGTTCTTGAACCTGGCCAAAGGGCAGCAAGATTTGAAGACTCTCATCTTGAAGAACAAGAAGAAGAAGAAGAAGAAGAAGGTGGTTCTGCTGAATATGGGTCACAGATTTGGGAATAATTTACGACAGGAAGCTGATCTGTCTCATTCATCTCGAGGAGGAGAGGATCAAGAGGAAAGAAATGGTCCTAGCTCTGTGGTTTCTGAAAATGATACTGATTTTAATGATGAACAGTACCCTCCTGCTGAGGATAGGTACAAGCAACTTGAAGACCGTCTGAGTGCTATGGAGATTCAGAAGGTTCCTGGTTTGGATTTTGGAGATTTGGGGTTGGCATCTGGGGTGGTGATCCCGCACAAGTTTAAAGCTCCTGTCTTTGCTAAGTATGATGGAGCATCCTGTCCAAAACTCCATCTCTGCTCATACGTCAGAAAGATTCAACCCTATACTGCTGATAGAAACTCGTGGGTTCATTTCTTTCAAGATAGTCTGTCAGGGACTCAACTTGAATGGTTCTATCAATTGGAAGGAGCTAATTTCCGCAACTGGGAAGACCTTGCTGCTGCTTTCTACAAGAAATACCAGTATAATACCGACCTTGCTCCCACACGTACTCAACTTCAGGGTATGTCTATGGGTGCGAGCGAAGGTTTTAAGGACTACGCTCAGAAGTGGAGAGATCTGGCTGGAAGAGTACAACCCCCTCTGTCTGATAGGGAGTTGGTGGATATGTTTCTTGGGACTTTGTCTGGTCCATATTTCAATCATTTGATCGGTAGTTCATCGTCTGGGTTCACTGAATTGATTTTGACTGGGGAGAGGGTAGAAGCTGGTATCAAAAGTGGCAAGATATAGAAAGGTGCTTCATCAAGTACAGAGAAGAAGCCTTTCAGAAAAGAAGCTAGTGTTGTTTACAGCTCGAGGAGCCAAAACCGACCTGAACGCCACCAAGTAGTTAACGCGATAGTAATATCAAGACCCACTGTTGCCTCACAACGCAACAACCAGCAAAGAGTAGAGAGACCACAAAGACAGCATACTCGGCTCAATATGACCTTATCTCAAATTTTACCGCAATTGTTGAAGACTAACCTGGTAACTCTGAGGGAAGCCCCGAAGAATCCCAGTACCACATCTCCGCTGTATAATCCAAACGCCCGTTACGCTTATCACTCTGATAGCCCGGGTCATGATACGAACAATTGCTGGGCCTTGAGTAATAAGGTGCAAGATTTGATTGAGGCTAAAGAAATTGAGTTTGACGCACCGGAAAATCCTAATGTCATGAATTCTCCTATGCCCAAGCATGGAGTGAATGCTGTGGATGATGATTCATTCGTGACCTCCGTAGAAGACATTTCTACCCCGTTGTTGACCGTTAAGAAGAATCTATTGTTGGCCAGTTTATTTCCGGGTTGTGGCGAAGGTTGCCGCCTATGTTCCATCCTGCTTGCTGGTTGCTATTTACTGAAATCAGGTGTTCAGTGCCTGATGGATAACAAACAAATCTTGTTCGAGAAAACTTTGGTTCCGTTGATTCCTGTTGAAGATGTTTCCATAATAACCATTTCCGCCAATCCTTCCAAGGTTTCCTCGAGAAAGCCTGTTAGGATTACATCTGTTCCGAGAGTTGCTCCATTAATCATTACTATTCCTGGACCTATCCCTTACACTTCAGATAAGGCTATCCCGTGGCACTATGGGGCCGATGTGTATTATCATGGGATTAAACAAGACTTGAAGGTTGAAGAGGCTGATACTCATGTCAGCAATATTGTCGGGTCTAGCAAGGTCACCCAAAGCGGAAGACTTTTCTCTCCTGAGATTTCCCCTCCGACTGTTCAAAAGCCTGTTGCTATTCCATCTGCCAGTACATCTGCTACCGTCCCAGTACATATTCCAGTTATCACCCCTGTCGCCGAGTCATCTGACACTCGGGGCAAGGAAGTTACAGGTGAGCCTGCCCGGACAGAGGCGCCTAAGAAGATTACTGTAGAAACCTCTAAGTAGGAGATAGAGGAAATTCTGAAGATTATCAAGAAAAGCGACTACAACGTAGTCGAACAGCTGAGGAAAACCCCGTCGAAGATCTCCATGTTATCTTTATTGTTGTGCTCAGAAGCCCATGCAAAGGCTTTAATTGCTTTCCTTAAAACAGCGCATGTGCCGCAGGAAACATCTGCTGATCAATTCAAAGACTGTGTGGCTAGTTTGACCGCTGACAATGGGTTGGGTTTCTCCGAGGCAGATCTGACTGCCAAAGGAAGAAATCACAATGATGCTCTGCACGTTTCGATCGAGTGCAGGGGCACTACTCTGGTCCACGTACTGGTGGATACTGGGTCCTCATTAAATTTTTTTCCCAAGAAAGAATTAGATCGGCTGGATTGCGAAGGGTTGGTTCTGAAGCCAAGTAATATTGTGGTTAGGGCCTTTGACGGGTCCAAAAGGATGGTGCACGGGGAGGTGGATGTCCCTGTTAAAGTTGGCTCTCAGACTTTTGCGTCCATGTTCTATATGATGGACATTCGACCATCTTATTCTTGCTTGCTAGGTCGCCCGTGGATTCATAAGGCTGGGGCAATGACTTCCACGCTCTATCAGATGTTGAAATATCCAGTAAAAGGGAAGATTGTTATAGTACGAGGGGAAGAGGAGTACATGGTGAGTCATCTTAACTCCTTCAGGTATGTGGAGATGGATGGAGAGTTTATTGAAACCCCGTGTCAAAACTTTGAAGAGGTTCCCCAGACTCTGGCGTCAAGTGAAATTACTGTTGACAAACCTCCGATGAAGATGGCTTCCCTCAAGGATGCCAGGGATGTTATTGAAAAAGGTGGGTGTGCAAATTGGGGCCAACTCCCTGACTTTGCACATAAGACTGACAAGTTTGGTTTGGGTTTTACTGCAGAAGCTCAAAGGGCTGTTCGGCGCGCGCGAATTGGAAGACCTCCTCTTCGCATCAGTAATCCGGGAGTGAATGCAATCGAAGATGATGAAGAAGAGTTAGAGTTCGACAACTGGATTTATCCGACTGCTAACGGTGGCTTGAACAATTGGACAGTAAAGGACTTCGTGTCCGTTTCTTTTATTACACGGTAATAGACTTTTGTTTTGAGATTTGTAACAAACAATTTGAAACTTTATGGCCCGATGCCTTGCCTGAGGCACCTTGGCTTTGTTTGTGAGAGCTTAACATTTTCCATTTCCATATATCATCAATAAAGCATTGGATGTTTTCTTGCATTACAAATTTTGCGCTCCTTGTTTTTCTTTTCTATCTTGTACTTAATTAAAAACACCTATTGTCTTACACACACTCACATATCATAATGCAGGTCCACATCCACTCTGGATCCCACTGATAACGACTCTGCTACTACCAGTTATGACTTCTAAAATCCGATCAACCAAGCCGAGGACAAAGGTGAGGATGATTGTGAAGTGCCTGGGGAACTTGCTAGACTATTACTGCAGGAAGAGAGGGCCATACAGCCCCATGAAGAGCCAGTGGAATCAGTGAATCTGGGTACAGAGGAAGACAAGAAAGAGGTCAAGATCGGTGCAAATCTGGAGTCTAGTGTCAAGCAACGGTTGATTCAGATGTTGCGTGACTACGTTGAGATCTTCGCTTGGTCTTATGAAGATATGTCTAGGTTGGACACTGATATCGTGGCACACCGCTTGCCAACCAAAGAAGACTGTCCTCTAGTGAAGCAGAAAGTTCGCCGCATGCGCCCAGGGATGTCTGAGAAAATCAAAGTTGAGGTCATGAAACAGTTTGATACCGGATTTCTAGTTGTTACCTCTTACCCACAGTGGGTTGCCAACGTGGTTCCGGTGCCGAAGAAATATGGTAAGGTTCAGATGTGTGTGGACTATAGGGACCTGAACAGGGAGAGCCCCAAAGATGATTTCCCACTCCCTCACATCGATGTTCTGGTTGACAACACCGTGCATCATAAGGTCTTCTCCTTTATGGATGGTTTTTCTGGTTACAATCAGATTAAGATGGCTCTCGAAGACATGGAGAAGACAACCTTCGTTACGCAGTGGGGTACCTTTTGCTACAAAGTCATGCCTTTCGGATTAAAAAATGTTGGGGCAACTTATCAGCGCGCCATGGTCGCTTTGTTCCACGACATGATTCACCATGAGATTGAGGTTTACGTTGATGACATGATTGCTAGGTCCCAGGCTGAAGAAGAACATCTTGACCATCTCTAGAAACTATTTGACAGATTGAAGATGTATAAGTTGAGATTAAACCCGAACAAGTGCACCTTTGGGGTAAGATCTGGTAAGCTGCTGGGTTTTGTCGTTAGTGATAAATGTATTCAAGTGGATCCTGCAAAGGTGAAGGCTATACAGGAAATGCCAGCTCCCCGGACTGAGAAAGAAGTTAGAGGCTTTTTGGGACGTCTGAATTACATTGCCCGATTCATTTCACATCTGACTGCTACTTGTGAGCCAATCTTCAAGCTGCTGAAGAAAGATCAAGTGGTAAAATGGAATGATGAATGTCAGGCCGCTTTCGAAAGGATCAAGGAATATCTCCAAGAGCCTCCTATTCTGTTGCCTCCAGTTGAGGGAAGACCTTTGATCTTATACTTAACAGTACTCGATAATTCGATGGGCTGTGTGATGGCGCAGCATGACGAGTCTGTCCGAAAAGAGCATGCTATTTACTACCTTAGAAAAAAGTTTACCGACTGTGAGACTCGATACTCACTGCTTGAGAAAACTTGCTGCGCTTTGGCATGGGTTGCTCGCCGGCTGAGACAATATATGCTGACTCACACTACTTTATTGATATCAAAGATGGACCCAATCAAATATATCTTCGAAAAGCCTGCCTTGTCCGGAAGAATAGCAAGATGGCAGATGATCTTGACTGAGTATGACATCCAATACACAACCCAAAAAGCAATCAAGGGGAGTGTGTTGGCAGATCACTTGGCACATCAGGCTGTGGATGATTACCAGTCTATGAATTTCGAGTTTCTGGATGAGAACATCATGTTAGTGACCGACTGTGAAACACCTGGACCGGATGAAGGACCTGAGGAGGGATCCCGATGGTCTATGTATTTTGATGTAGCTTTAAACGCTTTGGGTAATGGAATTGGTGCCGTGATCATATCTCCTGAAGGCTGTCATACTCCGTTCACCGCCCGATTATGTTTTAACTGCACCAATAATATGGCAGAGTATGAAGCGTGCATCATGGGCCTTCGAGCAGCTATTGACCTAAGGATTAAGTCTCTGAGTGTATTCGGAGATTCCGCTCTAGTGATCAGTCAGATCAAAGGTGAGTGGGATACGAAGCACCCAAATCTTATTCCTTACAAAGAGTATGTACAGACGTTGCTCCCACACTTCGAGGAGATAACCTTTGAACACTTCCCAAGAGAGGAGAATCAGTTAGCGGATGCACTAGCTACCATGTCTTCTATGTTCAAGGTCAGGTGGGACAACGAAGCTCCCCGGATTACCATTGAGAGGTTGGACGAAACTGCACATTATTATGACATCGAGACTGAAGAGGTAACAGATAAACCCTGGTTTCACGAAGTAAAGAGGTATCTTGAGGCTCAGGAATACCCCGAGGGTGCATCTGTTAATGATAAAAAAAATTTGAGGAGATTTGCGGCAAAGTTCTTCATCAGTAATGGTATCCTTTACAAGCGTAACAATGATTCGATCTTACTGTGATGTGTGGAAAAAAGCGAGGCAGGAAGGATTATGGCAGAGTTACATTAAGGTACCTTCGGAACTCATTCCAGTGGGCATACCATGGCAAAGAAAATCCTACGGGATGGATATTATTGGTCTACTATGGAAGCCGATTGTTATCAGCATTCTCGGACCTGTCATAAGTTCCAAGTCTATGCTGATAAGGTGCATATACCTCCAGTTCCTTTGAACGTCTTGACGGCACCTTGGCCCTTTGCAATGTGGGGCATCAATATGATTGGTGAGATCAGACCTACTGCGTCCAACGGGCATCGTTTCATTCTGGTAGCTATTGATTATTTCATGAAGTGGGTTGAGGCAGCTTCCTTTGCTACAGTAACCAAGAATGTCGTGGCGTGGTTCATTCGGCATAATCTGATCTGTCGATACGGTGTATCAGAGAGGATCATTATGGACAATGGTACAAATCTCAACAATACGATAATCACCGAGCTATGCAAGCAGTTCAGGATACAGCATCACAACTCTTCTCCTTACCGGCCGAAGATGAATGGGGCTGTTGAAGCGGCCAATAAGAACATCAAGAAGATTGTGCAGAAGATGACGGTGACATACAAAGACTGGCATGAGATGTTACCATTTGCTCTTCATGGGTACCGCACCTCAGCACAGACATCAACCGGGGTAACACCTTATTCCTTGGTATATGGCATGGAAGCAGTCTTACCTATCGAGGTCCAGATACCCTCTCTTAGGATTATGAAGGATGCAGGTTTGAGCGAGGATGATTGGATCCAAAACCGGCTTGATCAGCTGAGTCTAATCGATGAAAAGAGACTTATTGCTATTTGTCATGGTCAGACGTACCAAAAATGAATGATCAAGGCATTTAACAAGAAAGTCAGACGACAAGAGTATCAAGTTGGGGATCTGGTGATCAAGCGCATCATACTGCCACAAGGTGATCCCAGGGGAAAATGGACCCCTACTTACGAAGGGCCATTTGTGGTTAAGAATATTTTCTCAGGAGGAGCTATGATTCTAACCACCATGGATGGTGACGACCTTCCTCACCCCGTCAATGCAGACATAGTGAAAAAATACTACACCTAATCAAAGACCCTCTAGGTTGACTAGCCTAGGCAAAAATAAGGGCTTCCCGGGGAACCAAAAGGGTTCGGGCAAAAATAAGGGATGAAAATGAAAAAAATATGTACACCCGGCAAGCCGAAAACCTGAAAAGGCGGCTTGGGCAAAAAAGGGTATCCCGGTGGACTGAAAACCCGAAAGGGCGGCCCAGGCAAAAATTAGGGATCAAAGCGTAACACTATGTCTCATTGGATCATCTTGTAACCAGACACCGGTATCAACTATCAAGCTCAGACAACACTAATCAATCTGATCTACCTTCAACCAAGTAGCAAAGGGATGAGATGCTCGAAGATATAAAGGCAGTAGCAGAATTGGAACCCAGTGGGATTGTTCACATAGATGTTTTCTTTGTTTTTCACAAATTGTATAATTCATCGTTCGGCGGTGTTCTCTTACTAGGACGTCAGCCTCTTGTACAAAAAATTCCTATTTACAGGCCAACTTCAAAATCAATACAATTCATTTTCACAAAGAAATTTCAAATTGTTTTTCTTTTTCTGTTTTGTTTTGCAAGAACGTCCAATAGTTCATTTTTTATATATGCATTTGACAATAATTGCTGCTCATAAATATTTACATGCGAAACAAAAGACGATTACTCGTAATATCAGAAACAGGCGAAAACAAGAAATGTCCAGACCTTACAGTTGCTCTGTCCACCAGGCATAGGGATAGACCTAGTTGGAGAAAACAATTAAAGGTACATTCACTCCCCGCAGAGTAAGAGAAGGACAGTGGTGTTAATTCTCCCCAATTGAGGCTCGCAACCGCGAATGAGTCGATAAGATTCTCCCCAAGCAGAGTTTATCTATCACCAGCACCGGAAGATTATCCCCATTAGAGTCTGAAAGATTATCCCCAGTGGAGTTTATTTCTTCCACAAACAAGAAATCTTATCCCCGACAGAGTTTATTATCGCCAGCAACGATAATTCATCCACAGCCGAGGGTATTTCTCCAAAATCAGCAAATCCTCAGCAAAGTATCTCTTCCCCACAGAGTCATTCTCTCACCAATGTATTCACCAGCTGGATTATTCTCCCAATCATCTTCGGTCGTTATCCCCAGCGAGCGAAAACTCTTTTTCTCCAGCAGCAATCCGGGATTTATTTCCCCAACTAAAGAACATCATAAAAACATTACACATCCATACATCATGACACGCATATGCATCATACAACACAATCTCATTTATTTTGAGAACATCATTGCCTGATACATATCATGCATTACATACAGCTAACATTTACCTTTCAGGAAAGATACAATCAAATTCTCACAAAATTCAAGCTATGAAGCCCGGGTACGACCGGATAGTATCTTGATTACCCCATCATATTGTGAAGCCCAGAGAACGACCAGATAGCAGTATCAGACACCGCGAAGCCTGTATTCGACCAGATAGTGGTTTATCTTTAAGTTGTGAAGCCCGGAGAACGACCGGATAATAGTTTAATCCCCAGCAAGCCGTGAAGCCCGGATTACGACCGAATAACAGCTCAGCCAATTACTGTGAAGCCTGGATTACGACCAGATAGCAGTCAGAGACACCATGAAGCCTGGATTCGATAAATAGTGGTTTATCATAAACACAAGCCGTGAAGCCCAGATTATGACCGGATAACAGCTCAGCAAGTTATCGTGAAGCCTGGATTACGACCAGATAGCGATACAAGTTTCTGTGAAGCCTAGATTACGACCAGATAGCAGCAAAGAATACTACGAAGCCTGGAGCTGACCAAATAGTGGTATATCTTTAATGCAAGTTATGAAGCCCAGATTCGACCGGATAATATCTTGATTTCTCCAAACACCATGAAGCCTGGACTCGACCAGATAATGGTATAGGACACCGTGAAGCCTGGATTACGACCAGATAGCGACAAAGACACTTAAGCTTGGATTACGACCAGATAATAGTGAGGGACACTGTGAAGCTTAGATTTCGACCAAATAGAAGTTTACCCGGCCAATTACTATGAAGCCCAGATTCGACCAGATATTAATAGGCCCAACAGTCAGAGGGAAGCCCGGATGCGACCAAATAACCACTTGATTTCTTATGAAGCCTGGATTTTGACCAGATAAGAAGTAAGGTATTGTGAAGCCTGGATTACGACCAGATAGCAGTACAAGACACCATGAAGCCTGGATTCGACCAGATAATGGTATAAAGCCTCGTGAAGCCTGAATTACGACCAGATAACGATAAAAGGACTAAAGCCTGGATTACGACCAGATAACAGCACAAGACACTACAAAGCTTGGATTTCGACCAAATAGCAGTTTACCTGGATAGATACTAAGAATCCCGGGGTCGACCAGATATTAGTGTGCCCTAAATTCAAGTTGAAGCCCGGATGCGACCGGATAACAATTGAATTCCTTCTGAAGCCTGGATTACGACCAGATAAGAATCGAGAAATTGCGAAGCCTGGATTACAACCGGATAGCAAGTTTGATCTCATCTCCCCAGTAAAGTCACTGTAAATCCTGGATTACAACCAGATAGCAGTCGGCCTTATCACTATGAAGCATGTATCACGACCAGATAGTAATTCATTCTCACCTCTTCAACTAAGAGGCGATTCCTCAGTAGAATAACGGACGACCGAAGCTCCTAAAATTCAACTTTTCTCAAGAAACAGAGACTATTCCCCCAGTAGAATAACGGACGACCGAAGCTCCTAAAATTCTATTTCTCCCAAGACAAAGAACAACATTCCCCAGCAGAATCTTCCTCAACAACAGGTATACAAGCTCTCGCTAAGGAATCTCTTACGCGATCGACACTCCTTCGGATGGCATCTTTAAGCCCATCTCCTATCATTCATCTCCAAATGGCATCTATAAGCCCATCCCCGACATCACAAGACAAATACCACATCATGCGAGTGCAAATTTCTGGGCACTCTAGTGTTCAATCATCTTTCACCTTCAGATCACGAAAGGCAGACAAGCCAATCTAAATCTTCAGGTTTAAGAAGATTGAACAGGGGAAGCTGTTGTACCCCAAAATTTTCCCTCCCATTTTTCTCAAAACATTTCAAGAAAGATCCTCAAGTTGCTCAAGGAAGCTCAAGGGTTGACCAGACAAGCTCCCTCCTAAGGCAGTCTACCTCAAATAGGGTTTCATGTTACATCAAGATACTTGAGCCCAAGGGATCCCAAATGCTCACCATTGTCCTAATATGTTCTCAAGATCATCCATGTCAAGTTTCAAGCCTTGTAGAGGAAATTTGCTCAGTCAATTGCTCAAAGGCCTGAAAATCGACTGTGCTAGGGAAAAAGTCAATTATGGCCTACATACAGTTAAACATCAAGGTTTTTGGTCAATATCCAGATTTTGAGGTATATTGCATCATTTGATCAAGGGTTGATCATGATTTATCAAGGATTGCTCATAATTCATCAAGACTCAAAAGTTGCTAAATTAGGGTTTTACATGAAAAGTCAACTCAACTTTGACCAAGCATAACTTTCTCATACTTTATGATAAATGACCTATCCAAAGATCATTTTGAATAGGATGCAATTATCTACAATCCATATTCATCTCCCAAGTTAAAAATATGCACTCACAAGAAGTTATGAATTTGGATATTATGGGTCATTTTGAAAAGTCAACAAAAATACCTTTTTTGTCAAAGCTTCATACATGAACATGGAATACCAAATTAAGATGAGACCAAAAGGGTTGCTTAGAGGACATCTCAAGATTTCTGAAAAGTCCAAGAACACCTTCAAAGAGTCAAAATTGAGGAAGTTATGGATTGATGCAGTTGACCTTTTTTGCAAAATTGTCAAAAGTCAACTATGCCTCAAATTGCAAATTTTGCTAAATAGGCCTAACTTTTTGCACTTTCCTTGAGTTGGTAGCATGGTACACGAGCCATAGCCCTTGCCACTTGTTTTTACCTTATTTTTATTATTTATTTTGATTTTTATTTGAATTAAATCAATTTTAATCAAAACAAATCATGGAAAAATCTAAAACATTGAATCCTCAAGATCTTGTGCTTGTTTCAGGTCTTATATCCAGTTGGCAAGTGATTGGAATCGTGCAAAGCCTTGGTGTGCACAAAAGATTGAATTTGGTCTATTTTTGGAAAGATATTCAAAGGAATCAAATCAAAATCCAAAGCCATGATTGATAAAGATTGAGCACACTTTTTCAACCCTAATCCATTCCTCAATACATAAGGAACAATTGCATACCTAAAACAAGAGGTTAGAGAGGCGCAAGAACAAGAACCAAACTTGAAAAATCAAAGAAAAAGTGCATACACGATTTCACATTTCCAAGCATCCTCAAGACCTTCCAGCCATCCCAATCGCTTCCTGGGATCACAAGCAAGCGAAACCAATCAAGAACAAGCACTCTCAGGCCCTGAAACTCACTGTAAGTCAGCTACGACTTTGGCTTTTTCTTGAATTCAAATTGCATAATTTTGGCATCTATAGCATGAAATAATTGTACATTCTTGCTCCTTGAAACATTTCTAAACTATATGTAATATCCAATTTCGTTTTGGTGGACTGTATCACGAATTGCCATTGTTAGGTTTTTTGGTTTCGTTTTAGGGTTTTTATGTGCAGGAAAAATTAGCCCCCGTGAAGGGTATCATGATGTTCAGGATGCCAAGACGATTCGATTCATGGCATTAGAAGTCTTTTATCGTGCCCATGGAGGATTTTGAGATGAACCAGGCTTGTAGCTACGGACATACGTCCGTAGGTAAAAGCCCCTGCATCTTTTAGCCACTGAGCAAGGAAGAAGAAGATATCGTGGCAAGCAACCATTCGCTTGTTTAAAAATGCGTGCGCTGAATTAACATATCATGCCCTTTTAATATTTAATTATTGTTTTGTCTTTGATGTATAAATGGAACACACAACTCAGTTGGTGGCCAAGCGTTGGAAAAGTGCTTTGGGGCCTGGGTTCGAATCCCAGGTCCCCCCATATTTCATGTTATTTTGTTGTAATTGATCAGGCGTGTACACAAGGCCAAGGACAACCATGCGCTCTCATCAGCCAATCTGCCAAGTGGCCAGATGGCCAGATCTAAAGGCCATCGACGAAGGAGCATCATAGGCTTCAGTCAACGCATAACATGGGAGCATGGAAGTCAACATGGACCTCTGATTTTTGGGCCCAGACTTGGCTATTCACACCCCCTAAAACCACTTTTTCAGGCCCAAACTCTCTTTTACTTTTCTTTTTCTTTATTAATTTATTTATTTATTTTACTAACATAATTAATAATTCCTTTTTATCAAAAATCACAAAAATAATGTTTTTTACCCAATTAAATTTAGGTTTATTTTTATCAAAAATTAATTAATTTAATTAGGTAACTTTAATTATTTTGTAAATAAATTAAAATTAATTAGAACAATTAGGTTTTTTTGTTTCTAACTTAATTATATTTTCTTTTTCTTAAAATAACAAAACACAAAAATAGGCCATTTAATTATTTTCTTTAATTAATTTAATTACTAATTATTTTGTATTTAATTTAAAAAACCCAATTCTTTTCTTAAAAATAATTAAAAACAACAAAAACAATTTTTGCTTTCAATTAGGTTAGAAGGGGTCAAAACCCTAGCTTTCTCTCGTTCTAAATTTCCTCGCGCGCGTTTTATCATTTATTTTTATCCTATTAATGTAATTGCTCACAAGTTGTAATAGTTTAATTATGTCTTTTATTTTCATTTATCGCTTTTCTTTACGGGTTTGTTTTTGGCTATGTAAATACCCGAAGCCTTGTAATAGCGTAGCTTACTTTACGCACTTTAATTTCCGCAAAATATTGATTGTTAGATGTATGAATAATTAGGGTTGCATGACAAGAATGTATGATTAACTTTAAAACGGTTAGCAAACCCTAAATGTGCAAAGATAATAACCTGAAATTGAATCACTCGCACATGCGCACTCCTAGGGTACACTCCCACTTTGGTTGCCTTCGGTAAACGCTCATTAGGTATATGATGCTTTAGTGGTCGTCCTTTGTCTCAAAGATTAAAGTTGCCTCGGAATGGTTGCCTCGGATATTGTTGCCTCAAATAATCGATCTAAGACATTAGGGTTACTACTAAGACGTCCTAACATTGCTTTAGTGACCGTACTTCCCTTTCGAATTGACCCTCAAAAATCCGACGACGGTGCTACCTACTCACTAATAGTGGGATAGCGATGTCTAAAGGAAACAAACATAGAATAATTCCTTTTTCGAGTAGGTAGATTAGTTCTTAAGTACTTGCTCAATCCAAACAAACTTTTTCACACTTACACGCCTTTTCAAACAAAGTTTTCAAAACACTTCGTAACACTCTTGAAGACAGAAGCAAGGGTTAAATCGAAGTCAAAACAAAAACTTTTCAAATCACACAAACACAAAGAAGCAATTTTGAAAATGATGAGCAAGTACCTAAGAGCCCGTAGATAGCTACGGGAAGAAAGGGTGATAATACCTTCCCTTTCTATAATCTACCCCCCGTACTCAAAATCTCAAAAAAAAAAGGAATTTTTCTGTCCTTTTTTCCTTTCCTTGTTGGATAAAATAAAAGTCGGTGGCGACTCTTGCTTACCGCGAGATTTTGCAAACACAAACGCAAAACGCAAACCAGCATTCCTAAAACAGTTCCGGTTCTGCCACCGTATCACAGGGTCCATCTTTGATATCAATAAGGTGGTGTGAGTCAGCATATACTGTCTCAACCGACGAGCAGCCCATGCCAAAGCGCAGCAAGTTTTCTCGAGCAGTGAGTATCGGGTCTCACAGTCGGTAAACTTTTTGCTAAGATAGTAAACAGCGTGCTCTTTTTGGCCAGACTCGTCATGCTGCCCCAGCATGCACCCCATTGAATTATCGAGTACTGTCAAGTATAAGATTAAAGGTCTCCCTTCAACTGGAGGCATCAAAATAGGTGGCTTTTTGAGATATTCCTTGATCCTTTCAAAAGCGGTCTGACATTCATCATTCCATTTTACCACTTGATCTTTCTTCAGCAGCTTGAAGATCGGCGCACAAGTAGCAGTCAAATGTGAAATGAATCGGGCATTGTAATTCAGACGTCCCAAAAAGCCTCTAACTTCCTTTTCCGTTTGGGGAGCTGGCATCTCCTGTATAGCCTTCACCTTTGCAGGATCTACTTGAATACCTTTATCACTAACAACAAAACCCAGCAGCTTACCAGACCTTACTCCAAAGGTGCACTTGTTCGGGTTTAACCTTAGCTTATACGTCTTCAACCTGTCAAACAACTTCTGAAGATGGTAAATATGTTCTTCTTCAGTTTTGGACCTTGAAATCATGTCATCAACGTAAACCTCAATCTCATGGTGAATCATGTCGTGGAACAAAGTGACCATGGCTCGCTGATACATTGCCCCAGCATTCTTCAACCCGAAAGGCATTACCTTGTAACAGAAGGTGCCCCACTGTGTATCGAAGGTTGTCTTCTCCATGTCCTTGGGAGCCATCTTAATTTGATTGTAACCAGAAAACCCATCCATAAAGGAGAAGACCTTATGCTGTGCGGTGTTGTCGACCAGAACATCAATGTGAGGCATTAGGAAATCATCCTTGGGGATCGCCCTGTTCAGATCTCTATAGTCTACACACATACATACTTTACCATCTTTCTTAGGCACAAGAACAAAATTGGCAACCCACTGCGGGTAAGAAGTAACTGCTAGAAAACCAGCATCAAACTGTTTCATGACCTCAGCTTTGATTTTCTCAGACATCTCGGGGCGCATACGGCGAACTTTCTGTTTTACTGGTGGGCAGTCTTCTTTGGTTGGCAGACGGTGTACCACAATGCCTGTATCCAACCCAGGCATATCTTCATAAGACCAAGCGAAGATCTCAACATAGTCGCGTAACATCTGTACCAACCGTTGCTTGACGCTAGGCTCCAGATTTGCACCTATCTTGACCTCTTTCTTGTCTTCCTCGGTACCCAAATTCACTGATTCCACTGACTCTTCATGCGGCTGCATAGCCCTCTCTTCCTGAAGTAACAGTCTAGCAAGTTCTCCAGGCACTTCACAATCATCCTCACCTTCGTCCTCGACTTGGTTGATCGGATTTTCGAAGTCATAACTGGAAGTAGCAGAGTCGTTACCAATGGGATCCAGAGTCGATGTGGATCTGCATTATGATATATGAGTGTGTGTAAGACAAATAGCCGTTTTGATAAAGTGCAAGATAGAAAAGAAAAACAAGGAGCGCAAAATTTGTATTGCAAGAAAACGTCCAATGCTTTATTGATGATATATGAAAATGACAAATGATAAGCCCTCACAAACAGAGCCAAGGTGCCTCGGGCAAGGCATCGGGCCGTAAAGTTTTAAATTGTCTGTTACAAATTTCAAAACAAAAGTCTATTACTTTGTAATAAAATAAACGGGCACGAAGTCTTTCGCCGTCCAGTTGTTCAATCCACCGTTGGTAGTCGGGTAAATCCAACTGTCGATATCTGACCCTTTATCATCATCTTCAATTGAATTCACTCCCTGATCATGTTTCGGCATCAGAGCAGTTATGACGTTGGGTTTCTCTGGAGCGGCAAAATCAATTTCTTTAGCCTCAATCAAGTCTTGCACTTTATTCTTCAAAGCCCAACAGTTGTTCGTGTCATGACCTGGACTATTAGAGTGATAAGCGCAGCGGGCGTTTAGATTATACAGTGGAGATGTGGTGCTGGGATTCTTTGGGGCTTCCCTCAGAGTTACCAGGTTGGTCTTCAACAATTGCGACAGAATTTGAGACAAGGTCATATTGAGTCGAGTATACTGTCTTTGCGGTCTCTCTACTCTTTGCTGATTGTTGCACTGTGGGGAAACTGTAGGTCTTGATGTTACTACCGCATTCACTACTTGACGGCGTTCAGGTCTATTTTGGCTCCTCGAGCTATAAACTGCACTAGCTTCTTTCCTGAAAGGCTTCTTTTCTGTACTTAATGAAGGACCCTTCTGTATCTTACCACTTCTGATACCAGCTTCTACTCTCTCCCCAGTCATAATCAATTCAGTAAACCCGGATAATGAACTGCCGATCAGATGATTGAAAAATGGACTAGAAAAGGTCCCCAAAAACATATCAACCAGCTCCCTATCAGATAGAGGGGGTTGGACTCTTCCATCCAGATCTCTCCACTTCTGAGCATAGTCCTTAAAACCTTCACTTGCACCCATGGGCATACTCTGAAGCTGAGTACGAGTGGGAGCAAGGTTAGCATTATACTGGTACTGCTTGTAGAAAGCAGCAGCAAGGTCCTCCCAATTGCGGACATTAGCTCCTTCCAATTGATAAAAACATTCAAGCTGAGTCCCTGATAGACTATCTTGAAAGAAATGGACCCACAGATTCCTATCAGCAGTGTAGGGTTGGATTTTTCTGATGTATGAGCGGAGATGGAGTTTTGGACAGGACACTCCATCGTACTTAGCAAAAATCGGAGCTTTAAACTTGTGAGGGATCACCACCCCAGATGCCAATCCCAAATCTCCTAAGTCCAGACCAGGTATCTTCTGAATCTCCATTGCACTCAACCGGTCTTCGAGTTGCTTATACCTATCCTCGGCGGGAGGATACTGTTCTTCATCAAAATCAGTGTCATTATCAGAGACCACAGGACTAGGACCCTTTCCTTCCTCTTGATTCTCTCCTCCTCCAGATGAATGAGACAAATCAGTTTCTTGTCGCAACCTATTCCCAAATCTGTGACCCATATTCAGGAGGACCACCTTCTTCTTCTTCTTCTTCTTCTTCTTCTTCTTCTTCTTCTTCTTCTTCTTCTTCTTCTTTTTCTCCTTTAGGATAAGAGTCTTCAAATCCTGTTGTCCTTTGGCCAGGTTCAGGAACATCTCCTGGAACTGAGCATTATGTGCTTGAAGAGCCTTGATGGCTTGATCGGTAGGTGTTTTAGAAGACATTATGTGCTGAAATAAACAGCGAAGAAGATAAGAAACCTGTTATGGTACCTGTAATGAGGTGCATGGTAATGGAATGCGTATGAAATGATTTCAAAGACTTTGGGAGATTCAACTTTGTAAAACAAAATAAAACACACTTTATTAGATTCAAACTTGTAAAATGTTTAACAATGCCTTTAAGGCGTTACAAAAGAAATAAACTGAAAAGCAAATCTAACTAGAAACAATAAAAGACATCAGAAATCCCATGGTAGTTTTCCCTTCGTGCTGACATAATCGTTGACCGTCCTTTCATTCTCAAGCTTCCTTGTAAGCTTCAAGATCTTCCTCTCTTGTTCATGATACTTCTCCCGGTAGGTATCCCTTTCATCCTTTAACTGGATCCAAGATCTCTTCAATTCCCCAAGATCAGTAGGCATATAGGGATATAGGACTGTATAAGGAACCCCTTCTTCATTAGTATGCTCTACAATCACCGGCAAAACAACTTCATAAGGCATCCCCAGCTTTTGAGAACGGGCTCGAACCCACTGGAGATAAGGTTGCATAGGGAGAGAAGTCTTTAGTCCTAGATCTTGAGGGTCAGACCTGTTCACCATGCCCCAAGCCCGTATAAACCTTCGGCGATACTCTTTGATGTCCTCTTTGTAGTCAAAGACAATATCTGTAAGAAGCAGCTCATGAGGACTGTCTCTCCGAGCGCGTCCAAACTGTCGTAAAGCCAAGCAAGGACTGTAGGTTATACCCCCTCTAATGAAAAGCAACGAGACATTAGGGTATTCCCCACATCTATCAATGACAGCTACTCTTTCCATATCCTTAGAACTCCAAAAAATGTTCGTATTAGCAAGGGACATGATTCTGTAAGCCCAACCTACACCTTCCTCATTCTTCAATACAGACTTGGGGAGGTGTGAAATAAACCACCTCTCCAGCAGCAGCGTGCAACACATGAGGGTCCCCCTTCTTCTCACAGTACAAGTATAAAGGGCATGCAAAATACCACCCAAGAGAGTAGGCATTGGATTACAAGACAAGAAGATCTTGACTGCATTCACATCTATGAAGGAATCTGGATTCGGGAAAAGAACCAAGTCGTAGATGAGGAGAGCCAAGATGTTTTCAAATGTTTGAAAATCCAAGTTATCCCAGAACTGTTGAGCTTGATCAATTAGAAACTTGGCCAAGAAACCTTTAACCCCGCTCCGTGTCTCCCAGTTGGATACTACATCAGCCCTTTTTAGATGTAAGGCTGAAGCAATGTCCTCAGGTCTAGGAACCTCCTCCAAACCTGTGAAGGGTGTCTGCTCGAGGATAGATATGCCTAGTAAATCAGAAGACTCCTCCAAAGTAGGGACTAGCTGATAATCCGGGAAGGTGAAACAATGATGCAACAGATTAAAGAACTGGAACAGCACACTCATCATCTGCTCATCCAACTTTCAAATGACCAGGCTAAGGAGATGACCATGTCTTCTAACAAATGAAGAAGTATCAGGAACTTTTGAGACTAACTCTCTGAGCTGAACAGGTATTTTCACGAAGTTAACTCGAATGGTATTTCTGCGTATTGAAGCCATAATCTGCAAAACAGAACAAAGATAAATCCCCTCGGTCTTTGAAATGGTTAGTACAATGAAGTATGCATGCTATGTCATGATGCATGATGTCATGATAAAACACACAACAGGTATAGCAGGTAACAAACATGGTAAAGGCAAACAAGTCACACAAGAGCCCTTAAATTTTAGGCTTGCATGGAGTCTAGGTACTACCCTCTTGAAGCCGGGACTATCTCAAGAGTATGGTCTCAATGAGTGTAGTATCGAGTATCAACCAGTTCTCAACTCTATACCGAGGCCGGCTATCTCACTACTTCCTATGGCCAAGTTGGTCGATTATAGGTTCTAAGGTCAGTTGATGCTTAACGACCCATATAGCAGCCCCGTATTCTCCTTGTTCCTCCACAAGGGATACCGATACCAACTAATGTGCCACATCAACGTAGCTACTGCTTCAACCGTATCGGTCTACGCCGTACAATTCCATCATAGTTTATTGCTACTTACCTAACAGGTGTTCCCCAGATCTGGGTTAGGATCTATAGTAACTCTGATACAAAGCCCACAAAGATAAAGCAATCAAATCAAACAATAGAAGCAAATGATGAACTATTCCTAAGGTATACCCCACTTATTAAAAGTCCCCAGCAGAGTCGCCAATTCTGTGATACGGTGGCCAGAACCGAAATTGTTTTTCGAATGCTGGTTTGCGTTTTGCATTTGTGTTTGCAAAATGTCGCGGTAAGCAAGAGTCGCCACCGACTTTTATTTTATCCAACAAGGAAAGGAAAAAAGCACAGAAAAATTCCTTTTTCGAGATTTTCTGAGTACGGGAGGTAGATTATAGAAAGGGAAGGTATTAGCACCCTTTCTATCTGTAGTTATCTACGGGCTCTTAGGTACTTTCTCATTATTTTCAAAATTGCTTACGTGTTTGTGTGATTTGAAAAGTTTTTGTTTTGACTTCAATTTAACCCTTGCTTCTGTCTTCAAGAGTGTTACGAAGTGTTTTTGAAAACTTTGTTTGAAAAGGAGTGTAAGTGTGGAAAAAGTTTGTTTTGGTTTGAGCAAGTACTTAAGAGCTAATCTACCTACTCGTAAAAAGAATTATTCTATGTTTGTTTCCTTTAGACAGTGTTATCCAACTATTAGTGAGTAGGTAGAACCGTCGCCAGAGTTTTGAGGGTCAATTCGAAAGGGACGTACGGTCACTAAAGCAATGTTAGGACGTCTTAGTAATAACCCTAATGTCTTAAGATCAATATTCGAGGCAATAATTCCGAGGCAACTATTCCGAGGAAACTTTTACGAACGAGACTTTGATCTTTGTTTAGACAAGAGAGCGACCACTAAAATATCCTATACCTAATGACCGTTTACCGAAGGCAACCGAAGTGGGAGTGTACCCTAGGAGTGCGCATGTGCGAGTGATTCAATTTCAAGTTTGTTATCTCTGCATATTTAAGATTAGCTAACTGTTTTAAAGTTAATCATACATTCTTGTCATGCAACCCTAATTATTCATACATCTAACAGTCAATATTTTGCAGAATTTTAAATGCGAAAAGTAAAGCTATGCTATTACAAGGCTTCGGGTATTTACATAGCCAAAAAAACCCGTAAAAAAACGATAAATGAAAGTAAAAGATCCTAACTAATCTATTACAACTTGTGAGCAATTACATTAATATGGAAAAATAAAATAATAAAGCGTGTGCGATGAGTTAAGAACGAGAGAGAACTTAGGGTGTTGACCCCTTCTAACCTAATTGAAAGAAAAAATTGTTTTTGTTATTTTTAATTATTTCTAAGAAAAAGAATTAGGTTTTTTAAATTAAATAAAAAATTAATTATTAAATTAATTAAAGAAAATGACTAAATTTAACCTATTTTGTGTTTTTGGTTATTTTAAGAAAAGAAAATAGAATTTAATTTAGACAAAACCCTAATTTCTAATTGTTTTTAATTTATTTACAAAAGGAATTAAATTTACCTAAAATTAAATCATCTAATTCAATTAATTTTTGTATAAAAAATAAATATCTTAAATCTAATTGGATGAAAATATTTTGTGATTTTTTTGATAAAAAGAAAAATTAATTTGTGTTAGTAAATATAAATAAATAAATAAAGAAAATATCAAGAAAATATAAAGAGAAGAAAGAAGAATTGGGCCTAGTTGTGAGTAATTTGGGGGGTGTGAGAATAAGATTCTGGGCCCAAAACAGGTTGGTCCACGTTGACTTGCCTAGATTTCCTGTGATGCATTGACCATGGCCTATGATACTCCTTCATTGACGGCCTTCAGATCTGGCTTCCTGGCCACTTGGCAGGTTGGATGATGAGGGCGCGTGGTGGTCCTTGGCCTTGTGTGCACGCCTGATTACCTGAATGAAAATAACAAGAAATAATAGGGGGGGACCTGGGATTCGAACCCAGGTCCTGTGACCTTTTACACTCACCTCACTACTAACTACGCTGGATTTGTTTCTTGTATACAAAACAAACAATAATTATTATATTATAAACAAGTGAAATAAAGAGAAATTCGCACGGAAATTCAAATGGACGAGTGGTTGCTTGCCACGACATCTTCTTCTCCAAGGATCCGTTGTCTTAGACAACAGACTTTTACCAACGGACGCTCATCGTAGATAAAAACCTGTGCATCTCAAAAATCATGTACAAACACAATAAATCAATGGTGATGGTACCAATCCATTCGTCTCAGTCTCACGAACTTCATGGTACCTTAATCATGTCCCAATTTTGCCTAGATTAAGAAACCCCAAAACGAGCTTATAAACCCTAGCTATGGCATATGGCAATTCCTGCATTGTAAATGCAATTAAGCAGTACCAATATCTTGCAAACAAGGTGGTGAACAAGAATATGTGATTAGAATGTGATGAATGTGCAAGAATAACAAGATTCAGTTTTGGAAAAATGGGCAAACCGTGGGAGTCATGGGGACGAATTCTGGGCACTAGCGCGCTTGTTTTCGATTGGTACTGCTTGCTTGCACTCCCAAGAAGCGAATGGGATGGTCAGGAAACCTTGTAATTGCATGGAAGTGTGAAATCGAGTTTGCATTTTTCTTTGATTTTTTCAAGTTTGTTCTGACTTTGTGAGCCTCTCCAACCTTTTGTTTTAGGTCTGCAATTGTATACTATATACTGAGGAATGAATTAGGGTTGAAAACATGATCTCAATCTTTCTCCATTATAGATTTTGATTTGGATTTGATTCACTTGAAGATCCTTCCAAAAATAGGCCAAATTCAATCTTTTTATGCACACAAAGGCCTTGCACGAATTCAATCACTTGCCAGCTGGATATAAGACCTGAAACATGCACAATATCTTGAGGTTTCAATGATTTGGATTTTCTATGATTTGTTTTGATTTAAATTGATTTAATTCAAATAAAAATCAAAATAAATAATAAAAATAAGATAAAGGCAAGTGGTAAGAGCTAGGACTCGTGGACCATGCTACCAACTCAAAACAAGTGCAAAAAGTTAGGCCCATTTAGCAAAAATTGCAATTTGAGGCATAGTTGACTTTTGACAATATTGCAAAAAAGGTCATCTTCACCAATGCATAACTTCCTCAATTTTGACTCTTTGAAGGTGTTCTTGGACTTTTTAGAAATCTTGAGATGTCCTATAAGCAACCCTTTTCTTCTCATCTCAATTTGGTATTCCATGTTCATGTATGAAGCTTTGACAAAAAAGGTGTTTTTGTTGACTTTTCAAAATGACCTATAATGTCCAAATTCATAACTTCTTGTGAGTGCATATTTTGAACTTGGGAGATGAAGATGAATTGTATGGAATTGAATCCTCTTCAAAATGCGCTTTAGATGGGTCATTTCTCATAAAGTATGAGAAAGTTATGCTTGGTCAAAGTTGAGTTAACTTTTCCTACAAAACCCTAATTTAGCAACTTTTGGGGTTTTGATGAATTGTGAGCAATCCTTGATGAATCATGATCAACTCTTGATCAAAGGATGAATCACACTTCAAAATGAGGATGTTGACCAAAAATCTTGAAGTTTGACTGTACGGGGACCATAGTTGACTTTTGCCCTAGCACAGTCGATTTTCAGGCCTTTGAGCAATTGACTGAGCAAACTTCCTCTGCAAGGCTTGAAACTCGACATGGATGATCTTGAGAACATATTAGGACAAAAGTGAGCATTTGGGATCCCTTGGATTCAAGTATCTTGAGGCAATATGAAACCATAATTTGAGGTAGACTGCTTTAGGAGAGAGAGCTTGTATGATCAACCCTTGGTCTTCCTTGAGCAAATTGAGGATCTTACTTGAAATGTATTGAGAAATATGGGAGGGAAAATTTTTGGGGTACAAAAGCATCTATAAGCCCATTCCCGATATCGCAAGACGAGTACCACTTCATGAGAGTGAAAATTCCTGGGCACTCTAGTGTTCAATCATCTTCCACCTTCTGATTACGAAAGGCAGACAAGCCAATCTACATCCTCAGGTTTAAGAAGATTGAACAGGGGCAGCTGTTGTACCCAAAAAATTTCCCTCCCCTAATACCTCAAATTAGGGTTTCAGTTTGCATCAATATGTTTGAGTCCAAAGGATCCCAAATGCTCACCATTGTCCTAATATGTTCTCAAGATCATCCATGTCAAGTTTCAAGCCTTGCAGAGGAAGTTTGCTCAGTCAATTGCTCAAAGGCCTGAAAATCGACTGTGCTAGGGAAAAAGTTAATTGTGGCCCACATACAGTCAAACTTCAAGATTTTTGGTCAACATCCTCATTTTGAAGTATTATTCATCATTTGATTAATGGTTGATCATGATTCTTCAAGGATTTCTCACAATTCATCAAAACCCAAAAGTTGCTAAATTAAGGTTTTGTAGGAAAAGTCAACTTAACTTTGACCAAGCATAATTTTCTCATAATTTATCAAAAATGACCCATCCAAAGCTCATTTTGAAGAGGATGCAATTCCCTACATTCCATCTTCAGCTCCCAAGTTCAAAATATGCACTCACAAGAAGATATGAATTTGGACATTATAGGTCATTTTGAAAAGTCAACAAAAACACCTTTTTTGTCAAAGCTTCATACATGAACATGGAAGACTCAATTGAGATGAAACCAAAAGGGTTGCTTATAGGACATCTTAAGATTTCTAAAAAGTCAAAGAACACATCTCTAGGGTCAAAATTGAGAGAGTTATGCATTGGTAAAGTTGACCCTTTTTGCAAAATTGCCAAAAGTCAAATGTACCCAAAATTGCAATTTTTGTCAAATGGGCCCAACTTTTTATGCTTTTATTGAGTTTGTAACATGAACCACGCCCCATGACCTCTCCCACTTGTATTTATTTTATTTTTGTTATTTATTTTGATTTTATTTCAATTAAATCAAATAAAATCAAAATAAAATCATGAAAATATCAAAAACTAATCAAAGCTTGAGATTTTGTGCATGTTTAGGTCTATTATACAGCTGGAGATGGAATCAAATCGTGCAAGGATCATTTGGACACAAAAAGATTGTATTTGGCTCAATTTGGAAAGATTTGCACAAAGAATCAAATCATGAATCAATGATCTTAATTGAAAAAGATTTGAAGCAAATTTGTAACCTAATTCCTTCTAGGGTACATAAGGAACATGTTCAGATCAAAAAACAAGGGATGAGAGGCGTGTAAAACACAAAGCAAGTTTAAAAAAATCAAGAAAAATGGCAAATTGATTTCCACGTTCCAGGCCAATTCAGAGTCTTCTAGCCATCCCAAACATTTGTTGGACATCCCAGGAACGTGTTTCCACCATCAGCAAGCATTCTCGTGCCCAGAAACGCATTATAAGTGTCCCACGATTTCCATACTTTCTTGAAATCAAATATCTCAATTCTGGCACTTTTAGCATGATTTATTTGAATATTCTTAATCCTTGAGTCATTTGTAAGCTAACGGTTGTATTTAATTGCATTTCTATTGACTGCATACCAAGATGCCATGATTAGGGTTCGAGCTTTATTTTTAGGGATTTTGCACACAGGAACAATTGGCCATGGAGAGTGGTACCATGATGCTCGTGAGATTGCAACGAGTTGATTGGTACCACTGGTGTTAATTTATCATGCAGGGATAAGATTTTGGAATGGACAAGGGTTATACCTACACCCATTTGTCTGTAGGTAAAAGATCTTGAGCTAAAACGACGGAGACGATGAGGAAGATGATAACATGGCCTTCCCTGACTGGACAATTCAAAATTCGCGCATTTTATAATATATTATTTTGTTTTTTCCATATAATATTTGTTTGTTGTTCATTATACAATTAACAAAGCCAGCTCAGCTGGCAAGTGCGCGGGGTAAAATGCCAAAGGGCCTGGGTTTGATCCCCAGGTCCCCATATTATTCCATATTATTTTGCATTGTATGATTAGGTACATAGGCGTCCCACAAGACAACCATGCGCCATCAGCCTTCAACAACCAGATCCCCAGCGTGCCAGATATAAGGCCTCTCACATGGAAGTCCACAATACACCCCAGTTAAGTGCATGCATGAGATCAGGAAAAGCCAACAGGGCCAGGCGCTTTTGGGCCCAGAATTGCAAGTCTCACCCCCCTGTTTGCTAGCATACCACCAGGCCCATTCTATTTCTTTTCTAATTTCCTTAATTTAATTTAATTAGTTTAATTATTTTCTAACCACAAAATTAATTTCTTTTTCATAAAAAAATCATAAAATTAATTTTTCACAAATTTAGAATTAGGTTTTATTTTTATTTTATCAAATTTAATTTAATATTAGTTAAATTTAATTTTAGGGTAATTCTACCTTTTTGTAAATAATTAAAATCAAATTAGAAAAATTAGGGTTGCTTTTGATTCAATTTTATTTATTTTCTCAATAAAACAACAAAATACAAAAATAGGTTGATTTAATTATTTTTCTTAAATTTAAATTAATTAGTAATTAGGTTTGTATTTATTCAATTAAAACCTTATTTTCTCAAAATAATCAAAAACAACACAAAAAATGATTTTTCTTCTTAAGTTTCAATTAGGTTTAGATGGGGTCAAAACCCTAATTCCTTTTCATTCGACTCATCGTGCGCGCTTTATGATTTTTGCAAATATTAATGCAACTGCTCACCGTATGTAATAGTTTAATTAGGATTTTCTTTATTTATCGTTTTTACGGGTCTTTGGCTATGTAATTAATCCCCTACCCCGAAGCCTTGTAATAGCGTAGTTTTTATTTCTCGCATTTTAATTCTCACGAAATATTAATTGTTAGATGTATGATAATAGGATTGTATGACAAGACTGTGTGTTAATTTAAAATGGCTAGCAAACCCTAATGTGCAAAGATAATAATTGAAATCAAAACACTCGCACATGCGCACTCCTAGGGTATACTCTCACTTCGGTTGCCTTCGGTAAACGGTCATTAAGTATAGGGTGTCTTAGTGGTCGCCCTCCTGTCTAAACAAAGATCAAAAGTCCCGTTCGGAAATGTTGCCTCAGAAATGTTGCCTCAGAAATATTGTCTCGAATATGATCTTAAGACATTAGGGTTATTACTAAGACGTCCTAGCATTGCTTTAGTGATTGTACGTCCCTCTCGAATTGACCCTTACAAACTCCAACGACGGTGCTACCTACTTCTCAATAGTAGGATAGTGTTGTCTAAAGGAAACGAGAACAAAAACAATCCTTTTTCGAGTAGGTAGATGCTAGTAGGAACTTGCTCAAATCAAACTCTTTCACACCAAACACTTTTCAAACAAAGTTTTCAAAAACAACTTCGTAACACTCTTGAAGACAGAAGCAAGGGTTAAAACGAAGTAAAACAAACTTTTCAAAACAAACACACACAAGAAATTTTAAAAGATGAGCAAGTACCTAAGAGCCCATGGAAAACCACGGATAGAAAGGGTGCTAATACCTTCCCTTTTCTATAATCTACCCCTGTACTCAAAATCTCGAAAAAGGAATTTTTCTGTGCTTTTGTCCTTTCCAGTTGGATAAAATAAAATTCGATGGCAACTCTTGCTTACCACGACATTTTGCAAACACAAACGCAAAACTCAAACCAACATTTTCCAAAACAGTAGGTTTTGCCACCGTATCACAGAACTAGCTACAATGTGGTCGAGCAGCTGGGGCAGATCCCATCAAAGATATCCATGTTATCCCTGCTGTTGTGCTCCGAGGCCCATGCAAAGGCTTTGATTGAATTCCTCAAAACTGCGCATGTGCCACAAGAGACTTGAGCTGATCAGTTCAAAGATTGTGTGGCCAGCCTGACCGATGATAATGGGCTGGGTTTTTTAGATGCAGACTTGACACCAAAGGGAAGGAAGCATAATGATGCTCTTCATGTCTCGATTGAATTCAGGGGAACCACTATGGCTCATGTGCTGGTAGATATTGGGTCTTCATTGGATGTTCTGCCGAAGAAGGCATTGGACCGGTTGGATTGCGAGGGTTTAACTCTAAAGCCTAGTAACATTGTGGTAAGGGCTTTTGACGGATCAAAGAGAATGGTGCACGGGGAAGTGGACATCCCTGTCAAAGTAGGTTCTCATACTTTTGGGTCCACCTTCTATGTGATGGAAATCAGGCCGTTGTATTCTTGTTTGTTGGGTCGTCCTTGGATCCATGTGGTTGGGGAAGTCACTTCCACACTCCATCAAATGCTGAAAAATTCGATAAAAGGAAAGATTGTCACAGTGCGGGGTGAAGAAGAATATATGGTGAGTCACCTCAACTCCTTCCTCTATGTAGAGATGGACGGGGAATTCATAGAAACTCCTTTTCAGAACTTCGAAGAGGTTCCTCAGATCTTGGCATCAACTGAAACTACTACCAACAAACCTCCTTTGAAGATGGCTTCTCTCAAGGACGTCAAGGCTGTGGTTGAAGAAGGTGGGTGTACCAATTGCGTTCAGCTCCCTAATTTCACTCACAAAACTGACAAATTTGGTTTGGGCTTTACTACAGGGGCTCAAAGGGCTGTTAGACGCGCTCAGGATGGAGGACCTCCCATATGCATCAGCAATCGTGGGGTTAATGCCATTTAAGACAACGAGGAAGAATCAGACATGGACAACTGGATCTACCCAACTACCAATGGTGGACTAAGTAACTGGACGGCTAGGGACTTTATACCTGTTTCTTTTATTCCATAATAATTGACTTATTTGTTTTAAGATTTGTAATAAACAATTTGAAACTTTACGGCCTGGTGCCTTGCCCGAGCCACCTTGGCTTTGCTTGTGAGGGCTATTATTTGTCATTTCATATATCATTAATAAAGCATTAGACGTTTCTTGCATACAAATTTTGCGCTCTTTGTTTTTCTTTCTTGCGTTCACTTTATCAAAACAACTATTCTCTTACACATACTCACATATCATAATGCAGATCCATATCCACTCTGGATCCCATTGATAACAGCTCTGCTATTTCCAGTTATGACTTCAAAAATCCGATCAACCAAGCCTAGGACGAAGGTGAGGATGATTGAGAGGTTCCTGGAGAACTTGCTACACTATTACAGCAGGAAGAAAGGGCCATACAGCCTCATGAAGAGTCGGCTGAGACAGTGAATTTGGGTACTGAGACAGACAGAATAGAGGTTAAAATAGGTGTAAATCTGGAGCTTAGTGTCAAACAAAGGTTGATACAAATGTTACACGACTATGTTGAGATCTTCACCTGGTCCTATGAAGACATGCCTGGGTTGGACACTGATATTGTGGTACATCTCCTACCGACTAAAGAAGACTGTCCTCCGATTAAACAGAAGGTCCATCGTATGCGCCCTGAAATGTCAAAGAAGATCAAAGCAAAGGTCATGAAACAGTTCGACACAGGATTCTTAGCTGTCACTTTGTATCCACAGTGGGTTGCTAACGTTGTTCTGGTACCTAAGAAGGACGGTAAGGTACGGATGTGTGTTGATTACAGAGATCTGAACTGGGAAAGCCCCAAGGATGACTTCCCTCTTCCTAACATTGACGTTCTGGTCGACAACACCGTGCAACATAAAATCTTCTCCTTCATGGATGGTTTCTCTGGCTATAACCAGATCAAGATGGCTCCCGAAGACATGGAGAAGAAAACATTAGTTACACAATAGGGCACCTTCTGCTACAAGGTGATGCCTTTTAGGTTGAAGAATACTGAGGCAACTTATCAGCGCGCCATGGCCGCTTTGTTCCATGATATGATTCACCACGAGATCAAAGTTTATGTCGATGACATGATAGCCAGGTCTCAGACTGAGGAAGAGCACCTTGATCATCTCCAAAAGTTGTTCAACAGGTTAAAGATATATAGGCTGAGGTTGAATCTGAACAAGTGCACCTTCGGGGTAAGGTCTGGTAAACTTTTGGGTTTCATTGTCAGCGACAAAGGCATCCAAGTAGATCCTGCAAAGGTAAAAGCTATACAAGAAATGCCAGCTCCCCGTACAGAGAAAGAGGTTAGAGGTTTCTTGGGACATCTGAATTACATCGCCAGGTTCATTTCATATCTGACTGCTACTTGTGAGCCAATCTTCAAGCTTCTGAAGAAAGATCAAGTGGTAAAGTGGAACGATGAATGCCAGACCGCTTTCTAAAGAATCAAGGAATACCTTCAAGAACCACCAATTCTGATGCCTCCAATTGAAGGAAGACCTTTGATATTATACTTGACAGTGCTAGACAATTCAATGGGGTGTGTGCTGGGGCAGCATGACGAGTCTGGTTGAAAAGAGCACGCAATTTATTACCTTAGCAAAAAGTTTACCGACTGTGAGACACGATACTCATTGCTCGAGAAAACTTGTTGCGCTTTGGCATGGGCTGCTCGCCGACTGAGACAATATATGTTGACTCACACTACCTTGTTGATATCAAAGATGGATCCGATCAAGTATATTTTCGAGAAGCCCGCTCTCTCCGGAAGGATAGCAAGGTGGCAAATGATCTTAACTGAGTACGACATACAATATACAACCCCAAAAGCAATTAAGGGAAGTGTATTGGCTGATCATTTGGCTCATCAGGCCGTGGATGATTACCAGTCCATGAATTTTGAGTTCCTGAATGAGAATATTATGCTGGTCACTGACTACGAAGAATCTAGACCGAATGAAGGACCTGAGGAGGGATCCCGATGGTCTATGTATTTTGATGGAGCCTCGAACGCACTGGGTAACGGCATTGGCGCTGTAATCATATCTTCTGAGGGCTGTCATACTCCGTTCACTGCCCGATTATGTTTTAACTGCACCAACAACATGGCGGAGTATGAGGCGTGCATCATGGGTCTTCGAGCTGCTATTGACATAAGGATTAAGTTCTTAAGTGTATTCAGGGATTCCGCTCTGGTGATAAGTCAGATCAAAGGCGAGTGGGATACAAAGCACCCGAATTTCATTCCTTACAAAGAGTATGTACTAACATTGCTCCCACACTTCGAGGAGGTAACCTTTGAACATTTCCCACGAGAGGAGAACCAGTTAGCGGACGCGCTAGATACCATGTATTCTATGTTCAAGTATAGGTGGGACAATGAAGTTCCCTAAATTACCATTGAGAAATTGGATGAGCCGGCACACTGTTGCGATATCAATACCGAAGAAGTGGCAGACAAACCCTGGTTTCACGAAGTCAAAAGGTATCTCGAGGCTCAAGAGTACCCCGAAGGGGCATCTGTCAACGATAAGAAGTTTCTGAGAAGGTTCGCTACAAAGTTCTTCCTTAGTAATGGAATCCTCTATAAACACAACCATGACTCCACACCATTACGGTGTGTAGACAAGAGCGAAGCAGAGAGGATCATGACAGATCTACATAAAGGCACCTTCGGAACCCATTCTAGTGGACATACCATGGCTAAGAAGATCCAACGGGCAGGATACTACTGGTCCACCATGGAATCCGATTGTTATCAGCACTCTCAAACTTGTCACAAATGCCAAATCTATGCTGATAAGGTGCATGTGCCTCCAGACCCCTTGAATATGTTGACATCTCCGTGGCCCTTTGCGATGTGGGGCATTGACATGATTGGAGAAATTAGGCCCACCGCTTCCAATGGAGATCGCTTCATCTTAGTGGCAATTGATTATTTCACAAAGTGGTTTGAGGCAGCCTCTTTTGCTACAGTAACCAAGAATATCATGGCGCGGTTTATTCGATATAATCTGATATGTCGATATGGTGTGCCAGAGAGAATTATTACTGATAATGGTACGAATCTCAACAACATAATGATCATCGAGCTCTGTAGACAGTTCAAGATACAGCACCATAATTCTTCTCCGTACCGGCCGAAGATGAATGGCGATGTTGAAGCAGCTAACAAGAATATCAATAAGATTGTACAGAAGATGATCGTGACATACAAAGACTGGCATGAGATGTTACCATTCGCTCTTCATGGGTACCGTACCTCAGCACGGACATCGACAGGGGAAACACCCTACTCCCTGGTATATGGCATGGAGGCAGTCCTACCCATCGAAGTCCAGATACCCTCTCTCAGGATTATGAAGGATGCGGGTTTGAACAAAGACGACTGGATCCAAACCCAACTTGATCAGCTAAATTTAATCAATGAAAATAGAATTACTGCTATCATCCATGGTCAAATGTATCAAAAGCGAATGATCAAGGCTTTTAACAAGAAAGTCATGCGTCAAGAATATCAAGTCGGGGATCTGGTAATCAAACGCATCATACTACCACAAGGTGATCCCAGGGGAAAATGGACCCCCACGTACGAAGGGCCATTTGTGGTTAAGAACATTTTCTCAGGAGGAGCTATGATTCTAACCACCATGGATGGTGACGACCTTCCTCACCTTGTCAATGCAGACATAGTGAAAAGATACTACGCATAATCAAAGACCCGCTAGGTCGACTTGCCTAGGCAAAAATAAGGGCTTCCCGGCGAACCAAAAGGGTTCGGGAAAAAGTAAGGGATGAAAATGAAAAAAATATGTACACCCGACAAGTCGAAAACCCGAAAGGGAGGCTTGGGCAAAAAAGGGTATCCCGGTGGACCGAAAACCCGAAAGGGAGGTCCAGGCAAAAGTTAGGGATTGAAGCGTATCATTATGTCCCATTGGATCATCTTGCGACCAGACTTCGGCATTGACTATCAGGCTCGGATGACACCAATCAATCTGATCAACTTTCGGCTAAGAAGCAAAGTGATGAGACGCTTGAAGATATAAAGGCAATAGCAGAGTTGGAACCCAATGGGGTTGTTTCACATAGCTGTTTTTTCTTTCTTTTACACAAATTGTATAATTTCTATCTTTCAGCGGCGTTCTCTTACTAGAACGTCAACCTCCTTGTACAAAACGCCTATTACAGGCCGACTTCAAAATCAATACAAGTCATTTTCACAAGAAACTTCAATCTATTTTTTCTTTTTCTGTTTTGTTTTGCAAGAACGTCCAATGATTTTTTTTATATATGCATTTGAAAATGATTTCTGCTCATAAATATTTACGTACGAAACAAAAGGAAATTACTCGTAATTCCAGAAACAGGAAAAAACAAGAAGTGTCAAACCCGACAGTTACTCTGCCCAGCAAGTACCGGGACAGAGCCAGCTTGGGAATATGATTATCAGTACTATTGTACCCCAAAATTTTCCCTCTCATTTCTCAAAGGATCACCCTGGACCCTCGGGTTTGCTTCCATCCAATTCCAAGCCTTGAATTATCAATTTTCCAAGAAAGTCATTCACAAGGGCAAAATGGTCATTTGCACACTGAAAAGTCGAACTTTGACTTTTGGATCAAAATCAAATTTCAAAAATCAAATTTCATCAAGACATGTTGGAATATGAAGTTTGTTTCATCAAGGAATCCAAAAGTCAAATTTTACTTTGGAAAAGTCAAATTCTAAATACTTAGAAATTTTTCTAAGTGTTTAAGAATTATGACAATTTCAGAACTTCTGACCAGATTATCACCATAACACTCAGCAAATTCTGGATATTCTCAAGACAGATTTTGGTCATAACTTCTGGGCCAGTATTCAAAGAGGTTCAGTCAGAGTTTGCCAGGGTAATTCAAAGAAGGTTTACAAAGCGTGTTATAAACTTCCTGGAAAGTCTGGGAACTCCTTCAGAACATGCTGGAGACAGAAGATAAAAGGATCAGAAGATTGGATGCTACGCTGAAGCAGAACTTATGGATATTCTCAAGACAGAGTTTGGTCAGAACTTATGGGCCAGTGTTCACAGAGGTTCAGTCAGAGTTTGCCAGGGTAATTCAAAGAAGGTTTACAAAGCGTGTTATAAACTTCCTGGAAAGTCTGGGAACTCCTTCAGAACATGCTGGAGCCAGAAGATAAAAGGATCAGAAGGTTGAATGCTACGCCGAAGCAGAACTTCTGATCCAGAATAAAGCAATGATGCATAGTTTCACATGGCAGGATTTCTGATTTGATAAATCTCATCATCATTTAATGCTCATTTAATGCTCACAACCACTTTTGAGACTTTATCCAAAGGATTTCCCCCACGTGTACCCCTACTTTCTTGGGAAAACAATTTTTGTGCAAAAGTGTGCTAGGCCCATGTGCTGCTCTTACTTTTCCTTAATTCATGCTGACAAATCCAGCTTAGGCGCTGCTAACCATCCCACTTGGTGCATTGAACCACGCTTGTTTAAGCTTACTTCAAGAGTAAGTCAGCATCTAGCGTATGATGTTGGTGCCACTTGACCTCTCTAAACTACAAAACCTTTGCCTATAAATAGAACACCATTGGCCATTGAAAAAAGGTAGGGGAAAAATTTGAGAAAGAGGAAAAGAAAACTTAAGAAAGAAAAGCCTTGAACCCCTGCAAAAATTCCAAGAGTCCAAAAAGATCATAAACACAAAAATACAAAACCTTAGCATTTGATTCTTGCATTAAAACTCCATTTTTCCTCAAGTTGTTTCTTGACCAAAACTACCCATACAGTTCCTGATATACATTCAAAAGCCATCCAAAATTCTGTAGTCAAACAGTAACACATTCTCCACCAAAATACACCTCAAGGCGTCAGAACTTCATCCTTTGGTTGTCCTAGAATTTTCTAATCTTTTACAGACCAAGTTGAAAGTTTCCAGCCTGCTGAGCGCGTGAGGAAGCTTTTCAGAATATCACAAGTGGTCAGAGCCAGGTTCCAGCTCCCAGAGTATTTTCCAGCTGCAAGGTAAGTTTTCTGCTGACTCTCATCATATTATTTAGGCATTCTCAGATTTTGCATATTTAACACAATGTAGATATTCTGATTCTGATGATGTACATATTCTGAGATTTCATGCATCTGCCTGCCTAAATAGAGAAAATCCTAGTTCATAGCTTCATGAAAAAATTAGGACTCATAATTAAGATTAGCAAATTCATGTTTTCTTCTGGTTTATATTTCTGATATTTCTTGCTTCTGAAACATCATGAAAGTTGTCATTAAATGTTATGTGTGCAACTTCTGTTCTGTAAAAAAATGACTAAGTTGCAGATGTTCTGACTAGCATGGAGAAGAGAGGCAAAGTTTTGACAGCTACATCAGAACTTCTAAAAACTTCTGTATCCTCAGCGGATTTAGAACTTCTGACTTTCCCTATTTTTCTTAACATTGTTTCTGTTTGTGCAACACGTCAGAGTTAGAACTTCAGACCCCCCTACTTCAGCATTTGCGTTGATTCTGTCTTCTTTCTCCTTTATTATTTTTACCATCACTTTTATCTTTCATTAATCAAAAAGACCAAAAATATTTTCTTAAACAAATTTATTTCTTTTCTTAAACGAAACAAACATTTTACATTTCCTGAACATCCTTATCCATTCAATATGGTTGTAATAGTAACTTAGGACTTAATTTGCAATCCCCATTTGAAATTTGTACACCCCATCCCCCTAATGATTATAATAGCGTAGAATCTTTATTTTCCGCACTTTTATTACTTTCATATATTGTTAGTAATTAGGGTGTGTATGGCAAGACTAAAACTAATGTTTAGAAAACCCTAGTTCAAGATAAACAAGCATGTAAATAAAACACACTTGCACACGAGCACCCCTAAGGTAATCTCACTTGTTGCCTATCGGAAAATAGTCATGTCCCTCGAACATGGACGTTTTAGCAAAGACCCTCGATAAAAGATCGTAGTCCCTCGATGACCCTCGATGTTGCCTTTGATAAACGATCTAGTCCCTAAACAACATTGCTAAAATGTCTCATAAGTTGCCTTCTATGACTATACAAATGTCCCGCGTCTGTCCCTTCACATCCAACGATGGGGATTCTTTCCAAAGCAATGGTAAGATAGCAACATCTAAAGGAGGAGGAAAAGCACATTTAAGACCTTTTGAGTAGGTAGGTTCGCTCTTAGTTACTCGCTTGCTCACAACAAAAACATTTTTATACACCCACACTCTCATCTTTGAACTATTTTTGAAACAAACACTTTGTATGCGTTCTTATAAAAACAAGAATCATTACAAAGTTACATTTTCAATAGACTTTCAAAAACACATCTCACACTATCATCTTTGAACTATTTTCGAAACAAACACTTTATATGCGTTCTTATAAAAACGAGAATTATTACAAAGTTACATTTTCAAAATACTTTCAAAAACCACACCACAAGCACAATTTCAAACAAAAAGCAAGTGATCTAGCAAGTAACTAAGAGCCCATGGAAAACCATGGATTAAAAGGGTGCTAACACCTTCCCTTTTCATAATCTACCCCCCGAACTCAAGAAAACATCTCTAAAGGTCTTTCCTGTGCTTTTTTACCTTTCCTTTTTGGATAAAAGAAAAGTCAATGGCGACTCTTGCTAAACCGTAACATTTGCGAACACAAACGCAAAACCTCAAGTTAGTTCTCCCACCGTATCACAAAACTGGCGACTCTGCTGGGGACACATCTAAAAGTGGGGTTACCTTAGGGTTAGATCACATTTACTTGCTTTCTTTGTTTGATTTGTATTGCTTTACATTATGGTTCTCTGTTTGGGCTTGCTTTGATCCTCCACCCGGATTTGGGATACCTTATAGGTAAGTAGAAATACATTGTGGAAACTGTGCGGGGTATACCGACACGGTCTAAGCAATAGCTACGTTAGTGTGACATATTTGTGGATACCGGTAGCCCTTGAGTAGTCAAAGAGAATACGGGGCCACTAAGTGATGTCATGAAGCACTAATGAAACTCTAGAACCTTTACTTGACCAACTTGGCCTTTAAGACGTAGTGAGATGACCGACTTTGGTGCAGTCCGAAGTTGGTAGATACTCGATACTACACTCATTGAGGATTGGTTTCTTGGGATATTTCGATCGCCATTAAAGAGGCTTGAGCTGAAACAATGACCAAGGAAACAATCTGGTGATATTAAGCTCCTTAGAACCCAGTTACTATTGCTAGGACAGGTTGAGCAAACTAAACTTCAAGAGGGTACTTACCTACAAACTCCACGCAAGCCTAAACCTAAGGACTTGTCTACTTTATGTGTATATGATTATTTGCATATAAACTTGTTTACTTTGCATACTTGTACATAACATCATAACATCATACCATAACATTTCAATAGCCGTTTCAAGGATCTCGAGGGCCTATGATGCAGGGTCACGTTGAACCAGACGTCTACCAAAGGGCAAGAGGATTTATTTTCCTCTCACCAAACACCGTCAAATATCAAGTACAAAAAACTTGATTCAAAGGCTATGACCCACTTGACATGGTGAGCTTAATTCTCGTGGAAAGACATCCACCGATACAAAGTTCTCCAATCAAAGCTGTAAGCGACTACTAACATTTACCCCGCGAGATCCTTGAAAACATGCATCCACATATCATGCATCATATCATGACAGGTTTCTCCCATACAGGTATCCTTATCTTCCTACTGTTTATTTCAGTAAGATGGATATGGAACAAATGGTGAAAGGCATCCAGGCTCAAAATGCTCAACTTCAAGAGATGTTCTTGAACCTATCCAAGGGACAAGAAGAGGTCAAGGCGCTCCTCAGCAGGGGCATGATCATGGGAAATCTTGGGGACGACAGAGATGACCAATTGGGGCGACTACAAACCGAGATAGCCGTAATGAAAGTCCAGATGATGGGACAACTGGTGGGCCAAATGGCTCTTATCCAAAATCTGGCACAAGGACAAGAAGCGCTGAGGGTCCTCGTCAACAAGCTTTGTCGAGATGGATGTAAACAAATGGGGGAAACATCTAGGATTGGGGATCAAGTCATCATTCAGCCTCCCTTGAGACAAGAAGTCGAGAGAAGACCTCCCCAATTTGCTTTCGCATCACAAACCCAGCAACCACCTCATCAACAAGGACAGGGTAACCGAAGTAAATAGGTCCCAACCGTTAGGCAGTTCACCAAACTCGACATGCATATATCGCAGGTCTTACAACACCTGTTGAACTTAAATTTGGTCACATTAAGGGATCCTCCTCGGAATCCCAATACCTCTTCTCCTAACTATCATCCCAATGCATTATGTGCATACCACTCCAATAATCCTAGGCATGATACGAACGACTGTTGGGCTTTGAAAAATAAGATCCAAGACTTGATTGACAGAGGAGTGTTGGAGTTCACACAAGACGGCCAGACTGAGTTCTTCTGCCGTCCCTCAAAGGCTAACCACCTAAAGTGACAAGTTCAGACAAAGAGGCTTATGTTTCATTTGAATTTTCAGTTGTAATTCCTTTTGTTATTCAAACAATTATCTATTAATGTCAAACTTTGTTTCATTAATGCATTGCATATGTTTGTCTTGATTTGATCCACTCGTTTTCATTTTCATTTAAACTATGCTTTTTACTCTCTTTTGTGACATTCAACTCTTGCTAAAAGTTACAAGCCTTTAGAGGGAGGATGATGAAAATAATGCCATAATCTCATACAGTATGCTTTTGAACAGACCTTGTTGACGATGTACATGCGTTTTTTAAAATCCTAAATAGTGGAGTTATAAGGAAGATAATCCCTAGTCAACCCCTTCGAGCCAAAGAAGTAGAAGTTTTATGTTTTAACACAAATTGAAACCTTTAATCAAAACCTGGGGCAGGGTAGTCTCTCAGTTAAAAATGCGCATTCAAATCGCAAACTCTCATTTCGTCATACAACGAATGACATTAAAACATTTCTCTGGAATCAAAAGACGGTGATGGTTCCCTACCAAATAGGTAGTCATTATCTCTCAAAAGGAAAAGCCCACTAAGTCAAAACCTAAGAAGGAGGCTTAAGAAAAACCGGGGCATCCCGCTGACTGTAATCTCAAAACAAGAACAGTCAGGCAAAAATTAGGGATAACAAATCAAAAAAGAGGTCACTATAAATCCTCAATGTGATCGGTGGATCTGGAACTGACTGTTTAACGCTGGTTCGCGAAATGTCGCGGAAGCAAGAGTCGCCACCGTCTTTTATTTTCTCCAAATGGAAAGGACAAAAGCACAGAAAAATTCCTTAAAGAGATTGCTCTCGGTTCGGGAGGTAGATTATAGAAAGGGAAGGTGTTAGCACCCTTTCTATCCATGGTTATCCATGGGCTCTTAGATACTTGCTCATTTGTGTTTTCAAAAAATGGTTTATTTGCTTTTCAACTGTGGGTTTTAAAAAGTTTCTTTGAAAAATTTCAGTTCGACTCGTACGTCAGAGTTTTTGAAAAATTTGTTTTGAAAGCTTTTGAAAATGTGTTGGTGTGAAAAGTATTTTTTGATTTGTTTGAATTTAGAGCAAGTATCCTTGAGAACCTACCTACCCTAAGGAATTCGTCTGTGTAAATGTCCTTAAAAGTAGTGCCATCCCACCATTGAGAGGTAGGTAGCACCACCGTTGGAGGTGTTCGGGTCAATTCGAGGTTCGGGACATGGTGATCACCAGAGCAATGGGAAGACACCTTAGAAGCTACCCTCATGCCAGGTTCCCGGATCATGAGGACTTACTAAGACGTCCTCTACTCGACGATCGCCTTTCGAGGCAAGGCAACAGTGAGGCGTACCCTAGGGGTGGTGTGTGCGATTCGTGTGTCGTTTTCATTGATAATTTGTCTTGTCATGTTTGTTGTGATCTACGCTTGATTTTATTATGTCCATTCATTCTTGCATGCATATTTGTTAACAGTTAAAGTTTGCGGGAAAATAAATCTAAGGCTATTACAAATGGCGCGGGTCCACATCGCCAAAATTAAACCGGACCCGATTTGACGGAAAGTAAATAAAGAAAATAAAAAGTGCGAAAAGTAAAAATTGTTACAAGGCTTTGGGACATGTACATAATTATTTAAACGATATAAAATAAATGCGCGAAATTAACAATTAAAAATATGGGCGTTGGACCCTTTCGTAAGAAATTAAAGTTAATGAATTTAATTAATTAGGCGAGGAATAAAAAATCAAAAATTAAAAAGGAATGTTTTTTTTGGTGTTTTCATGTTTTTAAGATTTAAAAGAAAAAAGAACTTTTTAGAATGAAATTTGAAATGCGAACCCTAATTCTAATGTTTTTTAGTTATTATGAAAATGTTATATTAACCTAAATTAAACCCTAATTTTTACCTATGTACATTTAATTATAAAAATAAAATAAATAAATAAATAATATTGTGATAAAAAAGGGAAATTTAAAAGGTATAAAAATTATCAATTAACCTAATTCTATATTTCTAGATTTTTAGTTATTAAAAAGAATTAAAATTGCAACCTAATTAAAACTAAGTATTTACATGCTAATTTATTTAGAAAAAGTAATTAAAATAAAATAATTATTAAATTTTTGTCTTTTCTGATTTTATGATGTTTTTTGTATTTTGTTAAAAAAAACAATTAATTAATTTAAGACAATAAAACAAACAAACAAATAATTAAAAATAATAAAACATAAAGAAAATTAGAAAAGATAAAACCAGGGGGGGTTTGCTGTCCCATTATGGAGGTATAATCCAAAAGTTTGGGCCCAATAGGCAGTGGCCTGTTTGACTTTCTGCCTAGCGTGTGGACGCGTTGACCTGAGTATACGTGTTCTTCAGATTCTTGGCCTTGGATTGATCTTAGTGCACACGTGGGTGGCCTGGATGTAGAGCGTATGGTGATCCACAAAGGTGTGCCTGCATAGGAATGAATATGGAAAAACAATATTGAAAGTTACACAGACCTGGGGTTCGAACCCAGGTCTTGGATATTGCCAAGAGAGGTACCTGCCAGCTGAGCCGTTTGAATTATTTGATATATTAATAACACACAAACAACAAAAAGAAAGAACAAGCGCATTAGTGATTAAACGCGCGAAATTTAAAATCAGCGAATCATTGATGGACAACACATCGTCTTCCTCACTTTTTCTGAAACATGAACGTATGGCCACGGTTTTCTGGGCGTGGCTTAAGGGATGCTTTAAGAAAATAGCGATTAGACCCTCGACGCTCATAAATTGAGCGCGAGGGTTCCATCATCTTCGTCTTCAAGCGCTGAGTCTGATGGCACTGATTTGGAGTTCTAATTTTGCCTCGTTATGAAAGCCCCAAATCGAAAACCTGCAAACCCTAGAATTCGCGCATGGTAGAATCTCATACACAGCGAAATAATGCAATTAAACATAATGGTTAGCTTGTAAACTTCATCAGGAATGCAAAACACATATCAAAACTTATAAAAAATGCATGGATTGGTATGCACGATTAGGAGTTTTTCTTGATGCAGTGTGAGTTCAAACTACCAGTTCTTGAAGCTTTGGTCGTTGTTCTTGATTGGAATGCGTTCTACGTTACCCAAGGAAGCTAATGGGATCAGTATTATGCCTTGAATCCACCTGAAACAATGATTTCAGAATTGCCTTTTTATGAAAAATTTTCAAGTTTGGTCAATGGTTTCCTGCGCAGCTTTCAGTCTAATGCAATTAGGTTTGTCATCCTGAATATGTAGTGAGGCAATTAGGTCAAAAACATGGATCAAATCTCTTGGAATTTATTGTTTTGAATATTTGATTTCCTTAAGGATTTTCCATATCTTTTCCATGTGCATTTTGGTTCAATCATGCCAATCAGCTCCAAATCTTTCCCCATTTATATTTACACGAAATATTGAGTATCAAACATGCATAAAAAGATTGGTTAAGGCAATTTTGATATTTTTCATGTATTTAATTGATTTAATTGAATTAATATAAATAAAAATCCAAATAAATAAATAAAAAATGAGAAAATACTTCCCTTTGGGCCAAGTGGTCGTGCATATGCTTAGAATGATGAATCTTGGAAGAAAAATGGGCCCATTAGCAATTTTAGACCATTTGAATCAAAGTTGACTTTTCAAAATATCCAAAAATTTCCCAACTTCCACAAGGCATAACTTGCTCAATTTGTAAGCTTTTCACATGTTCTTGGACATTTTGGAAAGGTCTTTGAGTCCTCTAACCAATGCCTTTGGTCCCATGTCATTTTGATTTACCAATCTAAAGTTATGGCCTTTGACTTAAAGTCCCTTTTTGTTGACTTTTGAAAATGACCTATAATGTTGAAATTGATAACTTTTTGTGAGAGCATTTCTTGGACTTGTAATATGAAGATGAGTTATAGGAAATGTCTTTCTCTTCAAAATGAGCTTTGGAAGGGATTTTTCTGATAATCCATGTGAAAGTTATGCCCTGGTCAATTTCAGTTGACTTTTTCAGCTGTCCAAATATAGTAACTTTTGCATCTTGATGATTTTTTGAGCCAAATTTTGAGAATCATGATCAAGCATTGATCAAATGATGTTTGTGGCTTCAAAATGATGTGTTGACCAAAAATTTGAACTTTTGACTGCCAAATGACCATTTTGCCCCTACAGTTGACTGTAGTGCAATTTAGGGTTTTGACTGTGCAATTTTGAGCTGAATGCCTTGAAACTTGATATGAAGATACTTGTCCATATTTGTAAGCATATGAGACTTGATTGGGCCTTTGAAAACTTCATTTTCTTGATCAGAATCCAAACCCTAGTTTTGACTGTATAGGAGACAGTTGAGCTGCACAACCCTTGGGGAATTTTGTGACTTGGCTTGGCAATTTCTTGAAGAATATGGGAGGGCAAATTTTGGGGTGCAACAGTTGCCCCTGTTCAATCTTCTTAGACCTGAGGATGCAGATTGGCAGACGTGCCTTTCGTAATCCGAGGGTAGAAGATGATTGAACACTAAAGTGCCCAGAAATTTGCGCTCACATAGTAGCAGTGAGATGGGAATGGGCTTATAGATGCCATTTAGAAGTCGCTTGGATAGGATGATGGGCTTATAGATGCCGTCTGGATGTTGATCGCGTAGGAGATTCCTTAGCGAGAACCTGCATACCTGCAAAACAGAAAATGAGTACCTGACACGTTGCAGGAGCTGATTTTAGATGCTTGGTGTAGCTATGTCCTGACTGGTTACAGGAGCTGAGTCTGGAGCTTCAAACGCTGATGAATGAACCAGGTATGGTTACTGCCTTAGCATAAATGGTAAGAGAACCTTGGGTGATTTTAACTTCAACAACGCTCGTTGAGAAAATCTTGGCGGGAATTACCATCTTTGCAATATCGGGAAGAGAGCCATAAGCAATTATAATCTGCAAGGGAATCACCTCACTCGCCGTCGGAGAGGGGAATCATAGGAAAAGGAATTGTCACCTCACACACCGTCGGAGAGAGAAACATAAGAGACTATTACCTCACACTCATCGTCGGAGAGGGAATCATCTGAGAAGGACTTACTACCTCACACACCGTCGGAGAGGGAACCATGGGAGACTATCACCTCACACTCATCGTCAGAGAGGGAAACATCTGAAAAAGGAATTACCACCTCACGCACTTGCCGGAGAGGGGACCATAAGAGATTATCACCTCACACTCATCGTCGGAGAGGGAAACATCTGAAGAAGGAATTACCACCTCACGCACTTGCCGGAGAGGGGACCATTGGAGACTATCACCTCACACTCATCGTCGGAGAGGGGAACATCTTGAAAAAGGAATTACCACCTCACACTCATCGTCGGAGAGGGGACCATAAGAGATTATCACCTCACACTCATCTTCGGAGAGGGAAACATCTGAAAAAGGGATTACTACCTCACACACCGTCGGAGAGGGAACCATAAGAGATTATCACCTCACACTCATCGTCGGAGAGGGAAACATCTGAAGAAGGACTTACCACCTCACGCACTCGCCGGAGAGGGGACCATAAGAGATTATCACCTCACACTCATCGTCGGAGAGGGAAATATCTGAAAAGGACTTACCACCTCACGCACTTGCCGGAGAGGGGACCATAAGAGACTATCACCTCACACTCATCGTCGGAGAGGGAAACATCTTGAAAAAGGAATTACCACCTCACACACCGTTGGAGAGGGAACCATAAGAGAATATCACCTCACACTCATCGTCGGAGAGGGAAACATCTGAAAAAGGACTTACCACCTCACGCACTCGCCGGAGAGGGGACCATAAGAGATTATCACCTCACACTCATCGTCGGAGAGGGAAACATCTGAAGAAGGAATTACCACCTCACGCACTTGCCGGAGAGGGGACCATTGGAGACTATCACCTCACACTCATCGTCGGAGAGGGGAACATCTTGAAAAAGGAATTACCACCTCACACTCATCGTCGGAGAGGGGACCATAAGAGATTATCACCTCACACTCATCGTCGGAGAGGGAAACATCTGACAAAGGGATTACTACCTCACACACCGTCGGAGAGGGAACCATAAGAGATTATCACCTCACACTCATCGTCGGAGAGGGAAACATCTGAAGAAGGACTTACCACCTCACGCACTCGCCGGAGAGGGGACCATAAGAGATTATCACCTCACACTCATCGTCGGAGAGGGAAATATCTGAAAAGGACTTACCACCTCACGCACTTGCCGGAGAGGGGACCATAAGAGACTATCACCTCACACTCATCGTCGGAGAGGGAAACATCTTGAAAAAGGAATTACCACCTCACACACCGTTGGAGAGGGAACCATAAGAGAATATCACCTCACACTCATCGTCGGAGAGGGAAACATCTGAAAAGGACTTACCACCTCACACACCGTTGGAGAGGGAACCATAAGAGAATATCACCTCACACTCATCGTCAGAGAGGGAAACATCTTGAAAAGGAAATCTGGAAGCAGCATCAAAACGTCACCATATCTGGATCATATCCGAAACTATATCTAGAAGGAAATCTGGACACAGTATCAGAACGTCACCATATCTGGATCATATCCGAAACTATATCGAGAAGGAATTCTGGAAGCAGTATCAGAACGTCACCATATCTGGGTCATATCTGAAACTATATCTAGAAGGAAATGCGATAGTTGATAGTAGTCATTTTTGTATTGATCTTTTTCCTGAATAGGCAAAACATAATTGTATGCAAAATCATGATGCATGAACTGTATGTTTTCAAAATTAAGGAGATTCGTGTAGCATGATGCATATGCATGACGATGTGATGTTTATGAATGTATTTTTGTCTAAGAAAATAAATCCTTGACGGGTGCCGGGAAGTCACTCCTGGGCTGATGTTGAAGAACAGACTTTGGCTCCGTTGGGGATGATAGTTGCAAGTATACCGGTAAGAGAAGATGACTCCGTTGGGGAATAAACTTGGCGAATGAATAATTCGGCGGGAAGACAATCTAATGACCATGCTGAGGAGCGATACTCTGTGGGAAGAGGGATGTCTTGAATGTTGATAATAGTTTGCTGGGGATACCCTTGTTGTTGGAAGTGTTGGTAGACTTCGCTGGGGATAGGAAGATTTTGTCGACGACGCTCTTTCCGTGGCCTTTGGCTGAGGATAACCCAGTTATATCCTGTTAAGGAAATAACTCTTTAAATTAAGCCGGACGACGCGTTCGTGCTCTGCGAGGGGATAAGCTTACTGCTTGGGGATATGGACTCCATCTTTCCTGGGGAAGCTGGATTGGACTCTCCTGGGGAAGCATTGAACTGTATTGGTTATGTTCTTCAACGGACCCTACCTTGACACCTTAGAGGACAGAGCAATCAGATTGCTTAGACCATCCATTATTGCCCCTGTTTCTATGGGGGAGGCACTTGTGGGGTGCTGATAGTTGTTGATGGATAAACATTCTTCTGGTAGACAGATGACAAGAAGACGGGACATAGTCGTACGCTTTAATCCCTAACTTTTGCCTGGACCGCCCTTTCGGGTTTTCAGTCCACCGGGATACCCATTTTTGCCCAAGCCGCCTTTTCAGGTTTTCGACTTGCCGGGTGTACAGATTTTTTCATTTCATCCCTTATTTTTGCCCGAACCCTTTTGGTTCGCCGGGAAGCCCTTATTTTGCCTAGGCATGTCAGCCTAGCGGGTCTTTGATTACGCGTAGTATTTTTCGACTATGTCTACACTCTTAGAATGCAGGGAAGTGCCCCTGGCTGTTTATGTTGCCATATTACCAGAAGATGTCTGATCATGCAAGATTTGTTATTGAAATGCCCCAAGTGACTCAGGCGGAGATTTGCCCCAGGCTATTTGGCCTTTTGAGAGATGCTCCGAATCTTGACTTAACCGCCCCAGATGATGGGCAATAGTCATGCCATGCCCCTTGATTGGAGATACTCTTGTTCATTAGACTTTTACTGTGCGAATTTTCCTGCTGTTCAAACAAAAAGTCATATGTAAACAAAGTTATGTTAAAAATGCAAAGCTTATGTCTGTTTCGAAAATTTTGAAAATGCATTCTTTTTTCGTAAAACAAGTGATTGTTTGTAAAACGTGATGTCAACTCATTATTTTATTGCGAGCCTTAAGGAGTCAGGATACCTTTCGTAACAGTATGCTTTCGAACTAACCCATGCTTCAGCTAGGACTTTTGAGGGTTATAACGTGGCCTGGTTCACGGTTTAAGAAACAAAGGATAAAGGCTCAAATTATTTGTACCCACCCGCTCTTCGTGATGTTCTCCAAACCTAAACTCAGTTGATCGTGCGTTAGACCTTGCTTGAGTCTTTGCTTTGATTTTCCGGTGAGGGTTCAGATATTGATGATTTATTTGGAATAGGCAGTCATTTTTTTTTTGTTGAGGGTTTGTAGAACCTCTTTCTTGATTTTGTTATCCCTTTCTTTTTTGCCTGAACTGTTTCCTTTTTTTGGAATTACAGTCAGCGGGATGCCCCAGTTTCATAAGTCCCCTTTGTAGGTTTAGACTTTTTGGGCTTTTCATTTATGAATTTTGATGATGACTGCCTGTCCTTTTGATTGTTCTGAACCATTACTGTCTTTGTTCGTTTCGTAAAGATCTCTTCGGTGCCATTCGTCATGCACTTGGATCAACTGAGAAGCCTACCCTGCCCCAGGTTATGATTAAGGGTTTCAATTTTCGAAAATAAAACTCCTACTTCTTTGGCTCAGATGGGTTGACGAGGGATTATCTTCCTTATAACTCCAGTGTTTAGGATTTGAAACAATGCCTGTACCTCATCAGCGGGGTCCGTTCAAAAGCATATTGTAATGATCGCGGTATCGTTTTCGTCATCCTCCCTCAAGAGGCTTAGAATTAACGAGAGTTGACATCAGAAAAAATATGAAACAATTTGCATATAGTAAATGCGAATATATTGATTCAAAATAGACATAAGCGATGCATTAATGGAACAACAATGTTTTCACATGAATAAATGTTTAAACGGTCAAAAGAAAAACACAACTTGAACATTCAAATGAACAAAAGTTTCCTAGTCTCGGAGCTTGTCACTTCAACTGATGAGCCTTGGAGGAATGGTAGAAAAATTCAACCTGTCCATCTTGTGTGAACTCCAATGCCCCTTCATCGATCAGGTCCTGGATTTTGTTCCTCAGATCCCAACATTCATTGGTATCATGTCCTGGGCTAGCAGAGTGGTAGGCACACCTCTTATTGGGATCATAGGCAGGAGATGCTGTGTTGGGGTTCCGGGGATGAGCCCTTAATGTGATCAGATTCAACCTCAATAGGCGTTGCAAAGCTTGAAACAGCGACATGTTGAGCTGGGTGAATTGCCTCCTGGGCTTGTCTGGCTGAACTTGGCGAGGTTGGTGCTGAATTTGTGGCACTGGAGTCATTTGAGGAGCTTTCCCCTTATCCTCTTGTCTCGAGGATGATTGGATGATGAATGGCTTTTTACCCTTAGATGTTTGCCCCAGTTGGTTACCCTGAAGCAGTTGGTTGACGAGAAACCAGAGCTCCTCTTGTCTTTGAACTAGGCCTTGAATGACATTCCTCTGTCCCAGCATCTGGGCTTTCATAGCATCCATCTCAGCTTGTAGGTGTTCCAACTTTTCATCCTCAGCATTGCCCCTGACGAAGGTCTCCGTGAGAAGTATCCTTAGCTCCTCTTGCCCCTTGGATAGATTCAGGAGGATTTCCCCGAACCGAGTCTCTTGAGTAAGAAAGTCCTGGTCGTCTTGTGGGCAAGCCATTGCTGAAATAAACAGCGAGAAGGGTGAGTGACCTGCAAAGAACGGGTATCTGTAATGCAATGATATGTATGATATGCATGCAATGTTTTCAAGGATCTCGCAGGGTAAACAGAGAAACTTGTTAGCGTTGGAAACTGGCAACTTGATTGAAGGAACTTCCTGTTGTAGAGAGCCCTTCTTCAAGGGTCAAAGGCTCACCATATCCAGTGGGTCATAGCCCCTGACAACTTTGGCTAGAGGAAAATAAATCCTCTTTTCCCCTTGTTAGATGTTTGATTCATCATGACCTGCATCACAAGCCCTTGAGATCCTTGAAATGGGTTAGGATGTATGCAATGGTATGCAATGGTATGATGTCATGCTATGCATGGGGTGATGCAGGTAAACCCTGTTATGAGTCCCAATTAAGGACTATAAACAGACCCTGCAAGAAATTCAGTATACTTTGTTATGAGTCCCCATTAAGGACTATAAACAAAACCTGCAAGAGATCTAGTAAACCCTGTTATGAGTCCCAGTTAAGGACTATAAACAACACCTGCAAGAAATTTGGTAAACCCTGTCATGAGTCCTAGTTAAGGACTATAAACAAGACCTGCAAGTAATTTGGTAAACCCTGTCATGAGTCCTAGTTAAGGACTATAAACAAGACCTGCAAGAAACTTAGTACCCTGTTATGAGTCCCAATTAAGGACTATAAACAAGACCTGCAAGAAACAAGTGTCAGGTAACAAGCACGCAGATAGTCAAGTACGAAGGCACACAAGTCACACAAAAAGAGCCCTTAGGGTTTAGGCCAGCATGAGGTCTGGGTAGTACCCTCTTTCAGTTTGTTGGTTAAGACCTGTCCTATCAGAAGTAACCGGGTTCTAGAGGATCCCAATATCACTGACTACCCTCAATCGGTCATAACTCCAGCATCGCAATCTTTTCTTGCGGCCAGAACCATCACGAGAGTTTAGCCTCAATAGGCGTAGCATACTGCTACTGTTTCTATTGGCCAAGTTGGGTCATTTAAAGTTCTAAGGTTGTTGGTGCTTAATGACTCCTTAGAAGACCCATATTCTCCTCGTTGCAACACAAGGGATATCGGTACAGACCAAGGTGCCACACCAACGTAGCCACTGCTTCACCCGTGTCGGTCTACGCCGGACAGGTCCCTCACAGCTTATGCTACCTAAACAGGGTATCCCCAGATCCGGGTTAGGATCTATGTAACTCCCATGCAACCCACAAATTTAAAGCAGGCAAAACAATACAAGTGAAAACACAGTTATGACCTAGCCCTAAGGTACACCCCACTTTATAAGATGTCCCCAGCAGAGTCGCCAGTTCTGTGATCGGTGGATCTGGAACTGACTGTTTAACGCTGGTTCGCGAAATGTCGCGGAAGCAAGAGTCGCCACCGTCTTTTATTTTCTCCAAATGGAAAGGACAAAAGCACAGAAAAATTCCTTAAAGAGATTGCTCTCGGTTCGGGAGGTAGATTATAGAAAGGGAAGGTGTTAGCACCCTTTCTATCCATGGTTATCCATGGGCTCTTAGATACTTGCTCATTTGTGTTTTCAAAAAATGGTTTGTTTGCTTTTCAACTGTGGGTTTTAAAAAGTTTCTTTGAAAAATTTCAGTTCGACTCGTACGTCAGAGTGTTTGAAAAATTTGTTTTGAAAGCTTTTGAAAATGTGTTGGTGTGAAAAGTATTTTTTGATTTGTTTAAATTTAGAGCAAGTATCCTTGAGAACCTACCTACCCTAAGGAATTCGTCTGTGTAAATGTCCTTAAAAGTAGTGCCATCCCACCATTGAGAGGTAGGTAGCACCACCGTTGGAGGTGTTCGGGTCAATTCGAGGTTCGGGACATGGTGATCACCAGAGCAATGGGAAGACACCTTAGAAGCTACCCTCATGCCAGGTTCCCGGATCATGAGGACTTACTAAGACGTCCTCTACTCGACGATCGCCTTTCGAGGCAAGGCAACAGTGAGGCGTACCCTAGGGGTGGTGTGTGCGATTCGTGTGTCGTTTTCATTGATAATTTGTCTTGTCATGTTTGTTGTGATCTACGCTTGATTTTATTATGTCCATTCATTCTTGCATGCATATTTGTTAACAGTTAAAGTTTGCGGGAAAATAAATCTAAGGCTATTACAAATGGCGCGGGTCCACATCGCCAAAATTAAACCGGACCCGATTTGACGGAAAGTAAATAAAGAAAATAAAAAGTGTGAAAAGTAAAAATTGTTACAAGGCTTTGGGACATGTACATAATTATTTAAACGATATAAAATAAATGCGCGAAATTAACAATTAAAAATATGGGCGTTGGACCCTTTCGTAAGAAATTAAAGTTAATGAATTTAATTAATTAGGCGAGGAATAAAAAATCAAAAATTAAAAAGGAATGTTTTTTTTGGTGTTTTCATGTTTTTAAGATTTAAAAGAAAAAAGAACTTTTTAGAATGAAATTTGAAATGCGAACCCTAATTCTAATGTTTTTTAGTTATTATGAAAATGTTATATTAACCTAAATTAAACCCTAATTTTTACCTATGTACATTTAATTATAAAAATAAATAAATAAATAAATAATATTGTGATAAAAAAAGGGAAATTTAAAAGGTATAAAAATTATCAATTAACCTAATTCTATATTTCTAGATTTTTAGTTATTAAAAAGAATTAAAATTGCAACCTAATTAAAACTAAGTATTTACATGCTAATTTATTTAGAAAAAGTAACTAAAATAAAATAATTATTAAATTTTTGTCTTTTCTGATTTTATGATGTTTTTTGTATTTTGTTAAAAAAAACAATTAATTAATTTAAGACAATAAAACAAACAAACAAATAATTAAAAATAATAAAACATAAAGAAAATTAGAAAAGATAAAACCAGGGGGGGTTTGCTGTCCCATTATGGAGGTATAATCCAAAAGTTTGGGCCCAATAGGCAGTGGCCTGTTTGACTTTCTGCCTAGCGTGTGGACGCGTTGACCTGAGTATACGTGTTCTTCAGATTCTTGGCCTTGGATTGATCTTAGTGCACACGTGGGTGGCCTGGATGTAGAGCGTATGGTGATCCACAAAGGTGTGCCTGCATAGGAATGAATATGGAAAAACAATATTGAAAGTTACACAGACCTGGGGTTCGAACCCAGGTCTTGGATATTGCCAAGAGAGGTACCTGCCAGCTGAGCCGTTTGAATTATTTGATATATTAATAACACACAAACAACAAAAAGAAAGAACAAGCGCATTAGTGATTAAACGCGCGAAATTTAAAATCAGCGAATCATTGATGGACAACACATCGTCTTCCTCACTTTTTCTGAAACATGAACGTATGGCCACGGTTTTCTGGGCGTGGCTTAAGGGATGCTTTAAGAAAATAGCGATTAGACCCTCGACGCTCATAAATTGAGCGCGAGGGTTCCATCATCTTCGTCTTCAAGCGCTGAGTCTGATGGCACTGATTTGGAGTTCTAATTTTGCCTCGTTATGAAAGCCCCAAATCGAAAACCTGCAAACCCTAGAATTCGCGCATGGTAGAATCTCATACACAGCGAAATAATGCAATTAAACATAATGGTTAGCTTGTAAACTTCATCAGGAATGCAAAACACATATCAAAACTTATAAAAAATGCATGGATTGGTATGCACGATTAGGAGTTTTTCTTGATGCAGTGTGAGTTCAAACTACCAGTTCTTGAAGCTTTGGTCGTTGTTCTTGATTGGAATGCGTTCTACGTTACCCAAGGAAGCTAATGGGATCAGTATTATGCCTTGAATCCACCTGAAACAATGATTTCAGAATTGCCTTTTTATGAAAAATTTTCAAGTTTGGTCAATGGTTTCCTGCGCAGCTTTCAGTCTAATGCAATTAGGTTTGTCATCCTGAATATGTAGTGAGGCAATTAGGTCAAAAACATGGATCAAATCTCTTGGAATTTATTGTTTTGAATATTTGATTTCCTTAAGGATTTTCCATATCTTTTCCATGTGCATTTTGGTTCAATCATGCCAATCAGCTCCAAATCTTTCCCCATTTGTATTTACACGAAATATTGAGTATCAAACATGCATAAAAAGATTGGTTAAGGCAATTTTGATATTTTTCATGTATTTAATTGATTTAATTGAATTAATATAAATAAAAATCCAAATAAATAAATAAAAAATGAGAAAATACTTCCCTTTGGGCCAAGTGGTCGTGCATATGCTTAGAATGATGAATCTTGGAAGAAAAATGGGCCCATTAGCAATTTTAGACCATTTGAATCAAAGTTGACTTTTCAAAATATCCAAAAATTTCCCAACTTCCACAAGGCATAACTTGCTCAATTTTTAAGCTTTTCACATGTGCTTGGACATTTTGGAAAGGTCTTTGAGTCCTCTAACCAATGCCTTTGGTCCCATGTCATTTTGATTTACCAATCTCAAGTTATGGCCTTTGACTTAAAGTCCCTTTTTGTTGACTTTTGAAAATGACCTATAATGTTGAAATTGATAACTTTTTGTGAGAGCATTTCTTGGACTTGGAATATGAAGATGAGTTATAGGAAATGTCTTTCTCTTCAAAATGAGCTTTGGAAGGGATTTTTCTGATAATCCATGTGAAAGTTATGCCCTGGTCAATTTCAGTTGACTTTTTCAGCTGTCCAAATATAGTAACTTTTGCATCTTGATGATTTTTTGAGCCAAATTTTGAGAATCATGATCAAGCATTGATCAAATGATGTTTGTGGCTTCAAAATGATGTGTTGACCAAAAATTTGAACTTTTGACTGCCAAATGACCATTTTGCCCCTACAGTTGACTGTAGTGCAATTTAGGGTTTTGACTGTGCAATTTTGAGCTGAATGCCTTGAAACTTGATATGAAGATACTTGTCCATCTTTGTAAGCATATGAGACTTGATTGGGCCTTTGAAAACTTCATTTTCTTGATCAGAATCCAAACCCTAGTTTTGACTGTATAGGAGACAGTTGAGCTGCACAACCCTTGGGGAATTTTGTGACTTGGCTTGGCAATTTCTTGAAGAATATGGGAGGGAAAATTTTGGGGTGCAACACTCAACAACATGAAAAATGTTTCTAGAAATGACTGCTTTTTGATAAACTCGACTTGTCTGAACCATCACCAAAACGTCATTCCAGACTCAATTGGAGTTTCAAACGCACAATTAGCTGAGTTTAGGACTGAAGAACGTCACAAAGAACGGGTGGGTACAAATACACTTTGAGCCTTTATCCTTTGTTTCTTAAACCGTGAACCAAGCTACGCTACAACCCTTCAAAAGTCCTAATTGAAGCATGGGTTAGTTCGAAAGCATACTGTTACAAAAAGGTATCCTGACTCCTATAAGGCTTTACTCAAAATCCAAAGTTGAATTACAAACTTCTTTATTTGCTAAAAACATATTTTTCAAAATTTTAAGACAAACATAAACTTTGCATTACTTGAATATCACTGTGTGCATATGGCTATTTGTTTGACAGTGGAGAAATTCACACAACGAATATCCAGTGAACGAAAGCTCTCTCAGTGAATAAAATCAATTCAAGAAGGATGACACTTCCATTAACAAATATCCTATCAAACAAGGGGACATGACATGCCACTATCTAACACACCTGGGGCAGTCCAATCAAGATTCCAAGAAATCTCTCAAGAAATGCAGAGCAACCAGGGGCAGGTTTCCATCTCCGTCACTTGGGGCATTGAACGTCAATCTCAGCAAAGGGTTACGTACAATCAAACATTTTTTGGCAATGCCACAAAAATTTTCTGCTAGGGGCAATGACAAGTCTCCCCGAAGTCCTTCTCATAGGATAATTTCCCAGCAAGAGTTTAACCTATGAAAACCTTTCCCCAACTGAGACAACCTCAAGAATCCTCGAGGACTTTCCCCCAACGAAGTCGTCACCTCTCAAGCAGACCGGCAACAGAGTTTATTTCTCTAACAAACGGTAGGATTCCCTAACTTGAGTTTGCCTCTCCGACTACTACAAATCAAAGGACCACAACTCCTCTTCCCCAGTAGACTACTCTACAATCCCCAGCAAGTTACTGTGAAACCTGGACCCGACCAGATATCAGTTCAACTTCGACTCCCCAGTAGAGCAACGGAAGACTAAAACTCCTGAACTCTTTTTCCCCAAGCAAGAATCAACACTCCCCACAGAGTTTTCAATATTCCCCAGCGGAGTTCTCCTCAAAACAGGAATCCCCGATGGAAACATTCTAAGCAAAGTTTAAAGACACACCAACTCTTCAACAGCAGTCCAAGATTTAACAACTCCCCAGCATTTGTTAAGGATTTATTTTCCCAGACAAAGATACACTTCAATAAACATGTCACATTTCATACATCCTATTTACATATATGATAAGTGCATACGACACAATCTCATTTATTTTGGGAACATTATGACATCATACATTTCATGCATCACGACATTGCATACAACTAACGTTCTAACTTTTTCAGGAAAGATCAATCAACAAATGGTTACCATCAACCATTTTCAAGTTTCAGATTAATACCTGTAACAAGCCAGGAAAACTATCTTTCTTTCTCAAGTTAGAGATTAATACCTGAAACAAGCCAGGAAAACTATCTACATGAAGAGATTGAAGATTAACACCTATAACAAGCCAGGAAAACTATCTTTCTTTCTCCGGTTAGAGATTAATACCTGAAACCAAACAGGACAACTATCTACTTGACCAACTGAAGCAACCCTACACAGGTTCCTTCCAAGATGCAGTTTTACACTGACTCATCATCAGGCAACCCTACACCGATTCCTTCTTTTTCCAAGATGCAGTTTTACACGAACTCATCATCAAGCAACCCTACACAGGTTCCTTCCAAGATGCAGTTTTACACGAACTCATCATCAGGCAACCCTACACAGGTTCCTTCCAAGATGCAGTTTTACACGGACTCATCATCAGGCAACCCTACACCGGTTCCTTCTTTTTCCAAGATGCAGTTTTACACGGAATCATCATCAGGAAACCTTACACCATTTCCTTCTCTTTCCAAGATGCAGTTTTACACGGACTCATCATGAAGCAACCCTACACAGGTTCCTTCTCAAGAAATTTTAGATGCAGTTTTACACAGACTCATCATGAAGCAACCCTACACAGGTTCCTTCTCAGGAAATTTCAGATGCAGTTTTACACGGACTCATCATGAAGCAACCCTACACAGGTTCCTTCTCAGGAAATTTCAGATGCAGTTTTACACGGACTCATCATGAAGCAACCCTACACAGGTTCCTTCTCAGGAAATTTCAAATGCAGTTTTACACTGACTCATCATGAAGAAACCCTACACAGGTTCCTTCTCAGAAAATTTCAGATGTAGTTTTACACGGACTCATCATGAAGCAACCCTACACAGGTTCCTTTTCAGGAAATTTCAGATGCAGTTTTACACGGACTCATCATGAAGCAACCATACACAGGTTCCTTCTCAGGAAATTTCAGATGCAGTTTTACACAGACTCATCATGAAGCAACCCTACACAGGTTCCTTCTCAGGAAATTTCAGATGCAGTTTTACACGGACTCATCATGAAGCAACCCTACACAAGTTCTTTCTCAGGAAATTTTAGATGCATTTTTACACGGACTCGTCATGAAGCAATCCTACACAGGTTCCTTCTCAGGAAATTTCAGATGCAGTTTTACACGGACTCATCATGAAGCAACCCTACACCGGTTCCTTCTCTTTCCAAGCTGAATTTTTACAATGACTCATTATCAGGCAACCCTACACATGTTCCTTCTTTCCAAGATGAAGTTTTACACGAACTCATCATCAGGCAACCCTACACAGGTTCCTTCCTTCCAAGATGAAGTTTCACACGGACTCATCATCAAGCAACTCTACACAGGTTCCTTCCATTTCCAAGATGCAGTTTTACACTGACTCATCATCAAACAACCCAACCTTCCGATACAGTTCAGATACGCTCTAGACACGGACGCTATTCTGACAATCATTCAATTCCAGCTTACAGATACAGTCCATCAATCAATTCTAGATGGCATCTTTAAGCCCATCTCCAACAGCTTTCTGTTACCTCTTCAAATGGCATCTTTAGGCCCATTCCCTACGTAATCAATTAACACATCTTCGAGTGCAAATTTTCTGGGCACTCTAGTGTTCAATCATCTTCCACCTTCAAGTCACGAATGGCAGATTTACCAATCTAACTCTTTAGGTGTAAGAATATTGAACAGGGGAAGCTGTTGTACCCCAAAATTTACCCTCTAATTTCTCAAAGGATCACCCTAGACCCTCAGGTTTGCTTCCATCCAATTCCAAGCCTTGAATTATCAATTTTCTAAGAAAGTCATTCACAAGGGCAAAATGGTAATTTGCATACTAAAAAGTCAAACTTTGACTTTTGGATCAAAATCAAATTTCAAAAATCAAATTTCATCAAGACATGTTGGAATATGAAGTTTGTTTCATCAAGGAATCCAAAAGTCAAATTTTACTTTGGAAAAGTCAAGTTCTAAATACTTAGAAAATTTTCTAAGTGTTTAAGAATTATGACAATTTCAGAACTTCTGACCAGATTATCACCATAACACTCAGCAAATTTTGGATATTCTCAAGACAGAGTTTGGTCAAAACTTCTGGGCCAGTGTTCACAAAGGTTCAGTCAGAGTTTGCCAGGGTAATTCAAAGAAGGTTTACAAAGCATGTTATAAACTTCCTGGAAAGTCTGGGAGCTCCTTCATAACATGTTGGAGCCAAAAGATAAAAGGATCCGAAGATTGGATACTACGCTGAAGCAGAACTTTTGGATATTCTTAAGACAGAGTTTGGTCAGAACTTTTGGGTCAGTGTTCACATAGATTCAGTCAGAGTTTTCCAGGGTAATTCAAAGAAGGTTTACAAAGCGTGTTATAAACTTCCTGGAAAGTCTGGGAACTCCTTCAGAACATGCTGGATCCAGAAGATAAAAGGATCAGAAGATTGGATGCTACGCGGAAGCAAAACTTCTGATCCAGAATCAAGCAATGATGCATAGTTTCACATGGCAGGATTTCTGATTTGATAAATCTCATCATCATTTAATGCTCACAACTAATTTTAAGACTTTATCCAAAGGATTTCCCCCACGTGTACCCCTACTGTCTTGGGAAAGCAATTTTTGTGCAAAAGTGTGCTAGGCCCATGCACTGCTCTTACTTTTCCTTAATTCATGCTGACAAATCCAGCTTAGGCGCTACTAACCATCCCACTTGGTGCATTGAACCACACTGTTTAAGCTTACTTCAAGAGTAAGTCAACATCTAGCGTATGATGTTGGTGCCACTTGACCTCTCTAAACTACAAAACCTTTTCCTATAAATAGAACACCATTGGCCATTGAAAAAAGGTGGGGGGGAAATTTGAGAAATAGGAAAAGAAAACTTAAGAAAGAAAAGCCTTGAACCCCTGCAAAAATTCCAAGAGTCCAAAAAGATCATAAACACAAAAATACAAAACCTTAGCATTTGATTCTTGAATTAAAACTCCATTTTTCCTCAAGTTGTTTCTTGACCAAAACCACCCATACAGTTCCTGATATACATTCAAAAGCCATCCAAAATTCTGTAGTCAAACAGTAACACATTCTCCACCAAAACACACCTCAAGGCGTCAAAACTTCATCCTTTGGTTGTCCCAGAATTTTCTAATCTTTTACAGACCAAGTTGAAAGTTTCCATTTTGCTGAGCACGTGAGGAAGCTGTTCAGAATATCACAAGTGGTCAGAGCCAGGTTCCAGCTCCCAGAGTATTTTCCAGCTGCAAGGTAAGTTTTCTGCTTACTCTCATCATATTATTTAGGCATTGTCAGATTTTGCATATTTAACACAATGTAGATATTCTGATTCTGATGATGTACATATTCTGAGATTTCATGCATCTGCCTGCCTAAATAGAGAGAATCCCAGTTCAGAGCTTCATGAAAAAATTAGGACTCAGAATTAAGATTAGCAAATTCATGTTTGCTTCTGATTTATATTTCTGATATTTCTTGCTTCTGAAACATCATGAAACTTGTCATAACTATTATGTGTGCAACTTCTGTTCTGTTAAGAAATGACTAAGTTGCAGATGTTCTGACTAGCATGGAGAAGAGAGGAAAAGTTCTGACAGCTACATCAGAACTTCTGAAAACTTGTGTCCTCAGCGGATTCAGAACTTCTGACTTTCCCTATTTTTATTAACATTGTTTCTGTTTGTGCAGCACGTCGGAGTAAGAACTTCTGACCTACCCTACTTCATCATTTGCCTTGATTCTGTCTTCTTTCTCCTTTATTATTTTTACCATCACTTTTATCTTTCATTAATAAAAAAGACCAAAAATATTTTCTTAAACAAATTTATTTCTTTTCTTAAACGAAACAAACATTTTACATTTCCTGTACATCCTTATCCATTCAATATGGTTGTAATAGTAACTTAGGATTTAGTTTGCAATCCCCATTTGAAATTTGTAAACCCCATCCCCCTAATGATTGTAATAGCGTAGAATCTTTATTTTATGCACTTTTATTGCTTTCATATATTGTTAGTAATTAGGGTGTGTATGGAAAGACTAAAACTAATGTTTAGAAAACCCTAGTTCAAGATAAACAAGCATGTAAATAAAACACACTTGGACACGAGCACCCCTAAGATAATCTCACTTGTTTCCTATCGGAAAATAGTCATGTCCCTCGAACATGGACGTTTTAGCAAAGACCCTCGATAAAAGATCGTAGTCCCTTGATGACCCTCGATGTTGCCTTTGATAAACGATCTAGTCCCTAAACAACATTGCTAAAACGTCTCATAAGTTGCCTTCTATGACTATACAAACGTCCCGCGTCTGTCCCTTCACATCCAACGATGGGGCTTCTTGCCAAAGCAATGGTAAGATAGCAACATCTAAAGGAGGAGGAAAAGCTCATTTAAGACCTTTTGAGAAGGTAGGTTCGCTCTTAGTTACTCGCTTGCTCACAACAAAAATATTTTTATACACCCACACTCTCATCTTTGAACTATTTTTGAAACAAACACTTTGTATGCGTTCTTATAAAAACAAGAATCATTACAAAGTTACATTTTCAAAATACTTTCAAAAACACATCTCACACTCTCATCTTTGAACTATTTTCGAAATAAACACTTTGTATGCGTTCTTATAAAAACGAGAATCATTACAAAGTTATATTTTCAAAATACTTTCAAAAACCACACCACAAGCACAATTTCAAACAAAAAGTAAGTGATCTAGCAAGTAACTAAGAGCCCATGGAAAACCATTGATGAAAAGGGTGCTAACACCTCCCCTTTTCATAATCTACCCCTCGAACTCAAGAAAACATCTCTAAAGGTCTTTCCTGTGCTTTTTTACCTTTCCTTTTTGGATAAAAGAAAAGTCGGTGGCGACTCTTGCTAAACCGCAACATTTGCAAACACAAACGCAAAACCTCAAGTTAGTTCTCCCACCATATCACAAGTACATACACTCCCCACAGAGTAAAAGTATCCAAAGGCATTGATGTCAGTTTCCCTGAAACAGGACATAACTCTCCCCAACCGAGGTTCGTAATCGCAGGCGAGTCAGTAAATTTCATCCCCCAAGCGGAGTTTATTTCTCCAGATACAAAATCTCAATCTCCAAAAGATATCATCATCTCCAGCAACGGAATTTCATCCCCAGCTGAGTTTATTCCTCCAGATCAGCAAGTCTACCAACAGAGTATCTCTTCCCCTAAGTTGGTCCCTGCAGAGTTATTCTCCAGCATTCTGTCCCGACAGAATATTTACAAATCTCCAGCAACCGTCAGGGATTTATTTTCCCAAGACACGAGCATACCCTGATAGCATTCCATGAACATACATCATGACATACGCATACATATCATATACAGCATAATCTCATTTATTTTGAGAACATCATCTCACCCTGCATTTCATGCATCGCATACAACTAACCTTAACATCTTTTGCAGGAAAAGACGATTAGCTTCAACGAATCCAACAATTATACAAGTTACATCTACAGACGACTAACGGAAACTCAGTTCCCGAAACCAAACGGGTGAACTAATCTACATTATCTCTTTGAAGTAACCCTACTATCCAGGTTTCTTCCCCATAAGCCCTACTATCCGGGCTTTGATATCGAAGTAACCCTACCATCCAGGTTCCTTCTCACAGCCCTACTATCCAGGCTTTCATATCGAAGTAACCCTACGACCCAGGTTCCTTCTCATAGCCCTACTATCCAGGCTTTCATATCGAAGTAACCCTACTATCCAGGTTCCTTCTCATAGCGCTACTATCCAGGCTTTCATATCGAAGTAACCCTACTATCCAGGTTCCTTCTCACAACCCTACTATCCAGGCTTTCATATCGAAGTAACCCTACGACCCAGGTTCCTTCTCACAGCCCTACTATCCAGGCTTTCATCTCGAAGTAACCCTACGACCCAGGTTCCTTCTCATAGCCCTACTATCCAGGCTTTCATATCGAAGTAACCCTACTATCCAGGTTCCTTCTCACAGCCCTATTATCCAGGCTTTCATATCGAAGTAACCCTACTATCCAAGTTCCTTCTCACAGCCCTACTACCCAGGCTTTCATATCAAAGTAACCCTACTATCCAAGTTCCTTCTCATAGCCCTACTATCTAGGATTTCATATCGAAGCAACCCTACTATCCAGGTTCCTTCTCACAACCCTACTATCTAGGCTTTCATATCGAAGTAACCCTATTATCCAGGTTCCTTCTCACAGCCCTACTACCCAGGCTTTCATATCGAAGTAACCCTACTATCCAGGTTCCTTCTCATAACCCTACTATCCAGGCTTTCATATCGAAGTAACCCTACTATCCAGGTTCCTTCTCACAGCCCTACTATCCAGGCTTTCACATCGAAGTAACCCTACTATCCAGGTTCCTTCTCATAGCCCTACTATCCAGGCTTTAACATCGAAGTAACCCTACTATCCAGGTTCCTTCTCACAACCCTACTATCCAGGCTTTCATATTGAAGTAACCTTACTATCCAGGTTCCTTCTCTCTTATCTCTAGACAACAGTTCACAACACTGTAAAACCTGGACCTGATCGAACACAATTGGTTTCGCACTTCCCCAGTAAGTCGTGGTGCAGCCTGTACCTTGACCAAATATGCAATTCACTTCCGCTCCCTCAAGAAAGAGTTATTTCCCCAGTAGAGTAACAGACAACTAAAGCTCCTAAAATTCTATTTCTCCCAAGACAGATACCAACGTTCCTCAGCAGATTCCTCCCTAACAACAAGAATAGGAACTCTTATCGAAGGAATGTCTCAGGAAATCAACATCCTCTAGATGGCATCTTTAAGCCCATCTCTGACGATTCTCCGTCATATCCAGGATGGCATTTTTAAGCCCATCTCCGACAATCTTCTATCATCAACCTCAAAATGGCATCTATAAGCCCATTCTTGATATCACAAATCAAATTCCAGTTCATGCGAGTGCAAATTTCTGAGCACTCTAGTGTTCAATCATCTTCCACCCTCAGATTACGAAAGGCAGACGAGCCAGTCTACATCCTCAGGTTTAAGAAGATTGAACAGGGGCAGCTGTTGTACCCCAAAATTTGCCCTCTCATTTTACTCAATACATGTCCATTGAGATCTTCAATTGGCTCAAGGTTGCCCAAGAGTGGACCAGACAACCTCTCTCCTAAGGCATTATACCTCAAATTAGGGTTTCCATTTTTATCAATATGGGTGAACCACAAAGGCCTCATATGCTCTTCATGGTCTTAATATGTTCTCAAGACCCTACATGTCAATTTTCATGCCTTGCTGTTGGCTCCTAAATTCGACACCCTTGATTTATTAATGTCAGCCATTAAAGCTGAAGGATGTTTTCGACTGGCTAAGTCTGTCGAAATGCCCGTCGAAAGATGGCAAAGTACTTAGAAGATTTCTTCCAAGGGAGAAGTTGGTTGCCTTCGACGTCGAAGGAGTTTCTCGTCGAAGACGTCTCTCGACGAAAGTGTTCGATGGTTCAGAATGGAGCAGTTTGAAATTCAAGCGTTTGGAGGGAAAACGGTTTCCAGCGGTTACCAAGTGTGACGTGCGAAGATCTGGAGCGTCGAACGTGGAGAACGTGCCAAGTGGAATGATCTCGAAGCAGTGTAACTGCCCGATGGTTACTTGGGATGTTTTAGTATAAATAGTAGTAGTCATGTAAGTTCTCGCGTGTGTTCACAATTCTATACAAAGTCACTCATATAGATTTGAGTACCCAGCGTGTGAGAAAGAATTGTTGAGAAATGTATGTGTGAAACACCAATTTTATTAATCAAAGTCATTTACTTTTCCAGAAATTTACTTGCTTTCCTCTTTACATTCCTGTCGAAGCCTTTTACTTTAAGCCTTGTTTATTTTACCAAGTCTTTCCTTCATGCAATTTACTTGAAGCCTCTTTAATTTATTTAAAGCCTCTTTATTTAAAGCCTTATCCAACTTAATCAAACTTCAAAATTAACCTATGTCCTAGGATCAATCTGATCGATCCTGCGAGTAACCAAATAAGTAACCATTTGGAGGATCAGCGGTTGTTTACCAAAAACCAAGGTAAACAAATTGGCACACCTGGTGGGACTGTGTGTTGATTGTTGAAAATAATCTCATCTTTTCGAGTTGTATGTTATTGAGAAGTGGTAGAATATACACAAACGATAACAATATTGCCAGAAGAAGGGAAGAGATGGCGAATCCTCCAAACAATAACGAAATCCCACAAACGAATGTGGGAGCAACGGTTAGTACGACCGTAAGTGAAGCGACAACTGTTGGTTCGACACCAGCAGTATCGGTCACAACCACGGGGCCAATACCTTCGTTAACGGGCCCCAGGATGCCTTTGGGAACTCCCCCACCAAGGGGAAATTTAGGCACAAGGCCTTTTGTTCCCCCAGGATTTACGCCATTCTATGGTATGCCAACTTCTGAATTGGCTAGCCTGACGAATGTTACGTCCACTTTTTCAGACCCTTTAGTGAGTGCCTCTTCGCCACTCCAAGGTTCTGGAGTAGGCATGGCGAATAGAAATAGGACCCAACTCTTAGGAGGAACGTCCCAAGTAGCCCATGGCCTTACAAATGCCTCGACAGCAGTCTTGAGGCAACAAATGGACGAAAGCAACCATGATATGGTGCAAATGTTGGCACAAACTTTGAGTACAGTGCTAAACCCTCTAATACAAAACACTACTCAATCGAATCAGCAAGTGACAGCGCAAATGACGCGTTTGGCTGATTTCTTTGGAGTACCCCAACCTGTTCGACAGCCCCAAAGGGCGCAAATAAGGGGAAACCAGGGGATATTCTTAGAGGAAGAAACCACCATCAACCAGGCTCAACAGCCTGTCGAACAAAACCTTAGGGCACGATTGGAGCAACCCGTCGAGGAACCTAGGGTAATAACCCCAGAGGTAAGGTTAATTAACAGAAACCAAAATGCTGACGAGGTAGTCCAGCATATCCAATACCAGAATATGGGTTTGGAAAACAATCTGGCGACCATGATCGAAAGGATCATGACTCAGAATGGGATGAACATGGGCTTTCGAAGGCCCAACTTTACATCTCCATTGTCAGAGTACGTGTTACAAACGGACTTACCTCCTAGATGCAAAGTCCCCAAATTTACTAAGTTCTCCGGGGACACGACAGAATCTACTGTCGAGCATGTGGCGAGATACTTGATCGAAGCAGGTGACATTTCGAATAACGAAAACCTAAGGATCAAGTACTTCCCAAGTTCTTTAACAAAGAACGCCTTTACTTGGTTTACAACTCTCCCCCCCAATTCGATCCATCATTGGACCCAGTTGGAAAGATTGTTCCATGAACAATTCTACATGGGGCAAACCAAGATAAGCCTGAAAGAATTGGCCAGTGTAAAGAGACGTTTCACTGAACCTATAGACGAATATCTAAATAGGTTTAGGCTGCTCAAGGCGAGATGTTTTACACAAGTGCCAGAACATGAGTTGGTCGAAATAGCCGCAGGCGGTTTGGATTATTCCATTAGGAAGAAGCTAGACACCCAATACCTGAGAGACATGGCCCAACTGGCCGATAGAGTTCGACAGGTAGAACGCCTCAAAGCTGAAAAAGCAAAGGCAACGAAAACTCACAAGAGAGAGAGGATAGCGTACGTTGAGATGGATGACGAAGATCCAGAATCCTTCGACGATACTATAACTGTCGAAGAAGGAGAAGTCGATTTAGCCGAACTGAAACAAGGGCCACCATACTCTTGTAAGCAGTTAGTCCCCTCAAGTGGGAAAAATCCCATTGGTCCAGAAAGGACCAACGATAGGTTCCCAAAAAAGACTTATAGTTTTGACATCACAAAATGTGATGAAATATTCGACTTGCTGGTTAAAGATGGCCAAATGATAGTACCCCCATGGGTAAAAGTGCCTCCTCTTGATCAAAGAAAGAAGAGAGGTTTTTGCAAATATCATAATTTTTTGGGCCATAAAACTTCTCAATGTTTTCTTTTCAGGAATCTTGTGCAAGACGCTATCGAAGAAGGGAGGTTAAAGTTTGCTGACAAAACCCCCATGGCTGTCGACTCAAATCCATTGCAGGCTGAAGCCCACTATGCTGAGCCCTCTGAGGTGAACGTGATAGAGGCAACCAGGAGCCAGTCGAAGAAGCCAGGAATTACCATGGTCGAAGTCTCAAAGGACCACATCAACATGCCAATCTTTGGCAGTTTTTCTGGAAATTTATCCAGGAAGACAATTGAAGCAGTTCAGAAAGCGGTCGAAAGCCCGAAGTCGGAGACCGCTGAAGCACAAAAAACTGGACCAAAATCCAGTTCCCACTTGGCCACAGTTCAAGGCCAGACGGAGAATCTGGAGATACAAATGAAGCAGTTAACTCTTGCTAACAAAGATACAATGAATATCAACATGGTTGAACTTTCTGACCCAAAAGCATCAGAAGAGGCCATGAGGCAAGAACAAGCTAATAAGACTGCTTTCCCTCGGGAAAATGAAAATTTGGCAGATTTTTTACAAAGATGCCAGAAAAAGAAATCAGAAGTGATGCTGTGTCCAAGATGCAGTTCGATCTTTGACAAAAAAGCTGCTGAGTACATTCAAGGCGTAAGAGCAGCGAACAAGAGAAGGGAAAATGTTAACCTTCGACATGATCCCAGAAGAGCCTCCCAAAGAGGTTCAAACCAAGAAAATAGGCCATTGACTTTTAGGCCTCCCACAAATGTGCCAGTAGACACTTGGTACAAAACCTCTGGTCGAAAAAGGCCAAGTGAGGAGAAATGGCACTCTTTCGATGTGCCAAGAGGTTCCTCTCTGACTCAAAAGAGAGAGCCTCAGGTTGCTGCACCTAGGGTTGCACAAGTGTCCAGCAACTACAAAGGTAAAAATCCCATGTTTCGATCTCAATGGAGGAGATATCAAAGGAGACGAAAAGCTGAAAGGGAGGCTGCCAACGAACCAAAGGCAGAAACCAGTTCGAACGTTCCTCAAAGGAAACAAAGGAAACCTCTGGAAAGAGAGCCAGTAACCAACAGGCTAGTCTGGCCTAACCAAAGTGAAGTCGAAGACGAAGACGGTTCTGAGTCTGATGATACTTTGGACATAATGGTGAATATAGTTTCAGTGCTGCCCAGAGAATTCAATCGACAGGTAGAGGTCGAAGCAAGTGACTGGGAAGTGGAACAAGAAATGGCCAAACACAGGCCAGTGTGCTATTTCGTCATGGACAATGGCACCACTGAGGAACAAAATGGGTTCTTCGAGCCACCTACAGAGGCGATGAAAAATCACCTCAAGCCTTTATTCATAAGGGCTAAACTCGAAGAAACTACTGTGAATAAAATATTGGTCGATTGTGGGGCAACCATCAATATTATTCCTCACTCTATGCTAAGGAAAATTGGCAAAAGGGATGAGGACATTAAGCCTCACAACATGGTCCTGTCGAACTATGAGGGCGGCATAGGGACCACTATGGGAGTGATCCAGCTAGATATCAAAGTAGGATCTATCCTTCGACCAACGATGTTTATGGTCATATCGGCCAAGCCTAACTACAATCTTTTGTTGGGCCGTGAATGGATTCATGGTGTTGGCGTTGTACCTTCATCAATGCACCAGAGGCTGCTCCTATGGCGTCCAGATGGGATGGTCGAAAACATAGAGGCAGATCAAAGCTATTACCTTGGCAAAGTGAATCACCTGGGTTTGGCAGATTTCGACAAAAACTTGGCTCACATAGGGCCATGTCCAACACCTGACTTCGACATGGCGCCAACGCCAAACACTTTTTGTTCCCTATACCTGCATCCTGAGCATGGTTTCCAATGGGACAGAGAAGACTTGTCCCACATAGACTTCAGTGGGTTAACTGATATCCAACCAACTGGTTGGGGAAGTGAATTCAGTGATAATGACTGAGTCACAATCTTTGAAGCGAATTTCGGCTTATGTAGCCGAAACTAAGATGATAACGGCTCTCGAAGCCGAAGTGAAGTACATGGCCACACAGGCCAATGATCAACAGTTATCTGCTGCAGGTCCAGGAAAGGATTTCGATCCAAAACCCCCTGATATCATGCCAGAAGAAATGCAGGAACAGAGGCTCGACGCCATCTATGACGATGAGCCTTTGGGCTTCGAAAAGGACCCCTTGGCGAATAACATTAAAATGTTAGCGCAAGATCCTTTAGAAGAAATCAACTTAGGTGAAGGATCAGAGAAAAGGCCAACTTACATCAGCGCCAAAATCGATCCAGAACTTAGGTTGGAAGTAATCCAATTGCTGAAAGAGTTCAAAGACTGTTTTGCATGGGATTATGACGAAATGCCTGGTCTCGACAGAGGATTGGTAGAACTTCAGTTGCCAATCAAACCTGGGAAGAAGCCAATCAAGCAAAATCCAAGGCGCTTCGCTCCAGAGATACTGTCGAAGATCAAGACGGAAGTCGAAAGACTGCTGAAATGCAAATTCATACGTGTTACAAGGTATGTCGAATGGATTGCAAACATTGTGCCAGTAATTAAGAAAAATGGTACGTTAAGGGTGTGCATAGATTTCAGAGATTTGAATGCTGCTACACCCAAAGATGAATATCCTATGCCTGTGGCGGAAATGCTAGTCGATTCTGCCGCTGGCTATGAATACCTGAGTATGCTCGATGGTTATTCAGGATATAATCAAATTTTCATTGCTGAAGAGGATGTGTCGAAAACAGCCTTTCGATGCCCTGGGGCCTTAGGCACTTACGAATGGGTAGTGATGCCTTTTGGCCTAAAGAACGCTGGGGCGACGTACCAGCGAGCAATGAATGCTATCTTCCATGATTTTATTAACACTTTTATGCAAGTATATATTGATGACATTGTTATAAAATCTGTTTCCAGGAAGAACCATATTGACCACCTTCGACAATCATTCGAAAGAATGAGAGAACATGGTCTGAAGATGAACCCTTTGAAGTGTGCGTTCTGTGTGAAAGCTGGAGATTTCTTGGGCTTCGTTGTCCACAAGAAAGGAATCGAAATCAACTAGAACAAGACGAAGGCAATTTTGGAAGCGAAAGCGCCGTCGAATAAGAAGGAACTGCAATCTCTCTTAGGCAAGATAAATTTCTTAAGGAGGTTTATATCTAATCTAAGTGGGAAAGCCCAGGCCTTTTCACCCTTACTTCGACTGAATAAAGAGGGGTTCGAATGGGGGCAGGAGCAACAAGAAGCCTTCGACAAAATCAAAGGGTACCTCACTAAGCCACCTATTTTGGTGCCTCCTTGTAGCAATAGGAGTATGAGATTGTACATAACTGCATCCGACAAAACTCTGGGAAGCATGTTAGCCCAAGAGGATGAGAATGGAGTCGAAAGACCCATTTATTATCTCAGTAGAGTTTTGAACGATGCAGAAACTAGATATAGTGAAGTTGAAAAATTGTGTCTATGTCTGTATTTATCTTGTACAAAACTCAAGCAATATATAAAACCAGTTGATGTGTATGTTTCGTCTCATTTTGATGTTTTCAAGTATATGTTGTCGAAACCTATCTTGCACAGTCGAATTGGCAAGTGGGCATTAGCATTAACTGAATACTCCTTGACCTTTATGCCTCTTAAGGCAGTAAAAGGACAAGTGGTTGCAGACTTCATAGTCGACCACTCAATTCAAGTCGAGGATATTAATTATGTGGAGATAGAACCTTGGAAATTCTACTTCGATGGTTCCAGCCATAAAGATGGAACAGGGGTAGGAGTCTTGATTATTTCTCCAGATAAAATTCCAACAACATTCAAGTACAAAATATCAGGTTCTTGTTCGAACAATGAGGCTGAGTATGAAGCTCTAATTACTGGCCTTGAGATATTGTTGGAATTGGGGGCAACTCGAGTCGAAATAATGGGAGACTCAGAGTTAGTAATTAAGCAAGTCACAAAGGAATATAAATGCATAAGAGAAAATCTCATTATGTACTTTGTGATAGCAAATCGTTTATTGAAAAAATTTGAAACAGTCAATATTCGACACATACCCAGAGTCGAAAATCAAATAGCCAACGACTTGGCACAGATTGCATCTGGGTATAAGATTTCAAAAGCGAGATTACAAAGAGCAATCGAAGTTCGAGAAAAGATAAAAGCAACTTGTCTATCACCAACAGACTTGGAATCGACGAGACTAGGATATGCTGATCAAAGTAACTTCAAAATTTCGTTCATAGATAATTTGTCAGAGCAAGATTGGAGGAAACCCATTGTGGACTATCTTCAAAATCCAGGAGCTTCGACAGAACGAAAAACAAAGTACAGGGCGTTGAGTTATGTACTCATGGGTAATGAGTTATTCAAGAAAACGCCTGAAGGGGTATTGCTAAAGTGCTTAAGTGAAACTGAGGCATACATAGCCCTTTCGACTACGCACGCTGGAGCATGTGGGGCTCACCAAGCAGGCCATAAGATGAAATGGTTGTTGTTTCGACAAGGACTATATTGGCCCACTATGTTGAAAGATTGTGTTGAGTTCGCCAAAGGTTGTCAAGAGTGTCAAGTCCACACAGGCATCCAACATGTACCAGCAAGCGAACTTCATTCGATAGTGAAGCCTTGGCCCTTTAGAGGATGGGCGTTGGACCTCATTGGAGAGATTCGACCAGCATCATCGAAGAGTCAGAAATACATACTGGTAGGCATTGATTATTTTACTAAGTGGATCGAAGCTATCCCTTTAGTCAATGTAGACCAAGAAAATGTCATTGAATTTATTCAAAAGAACATTATCTTTAGGTATGGAATCCCTGAGACGATAACAACTGATCAAGGATCAGTTTTCACTGGTCGAAAGATGCAGGAATTTGCTCAGGAAACAGGGTTCAAACTCCTAACATCAACGCCTTATTATGCACAGGCGAATGGTCAAGTCGAAGCAGCCAACAAAGTGGTGATTGGCTTGATAAAAAAGCATGTTGGGAAGAAACCAAAGAATTGGCATAAGACGTTAGACCAGATTCTATGGGCTTGTCGAACGTCCCCAAAAGAAGCCACAGGTACAACACCGTATAGGCTAACTTTTGGCCATGATGCAGTGTTGCCAGCAGAGATTTGTCTTCAATCTGCAAGGGTTCAGAGGCATTATGATATTCCCTCTGAGATTTATTGGAATATGATGTTAGATGAACTGGTGGATTTAGACGAAGAGAGATTGCGCGCTCTCGACCTACTCAGGCTTCAGAAGAAAAGAGTAGAAGACTCTTATAATAAAAAGGTAAAACCTAAGGTATTTTTGCCTGAAGAACTAGTTTGGAAGGTAATTCTTCCCATGGATCGAAGGGATCGAAGCATGGGGAAATGGTCACCTAAATGGGAAGGACCATTCAGAGTTATCCAAACTTTTTCTGGTGGAGCCTATGAAGTCGAAGAGCTAGGTGAAGATAAAAGGCTCTTGAGAGTAAACGGTAAATATTTGAAAAAATACAAACCTACACTCCAAGAGATAAATATAAAATAATAAAAGAACAAGACTAAATTAACCATAAAAATGCCAAAATGGAAATTTTATAAATTTCAGCCAAGATGGCAATGTTGTCGAATATAGATTACAAAATATGGTTACAAAAGCTGAATCGATCAAAAGGGAATAGAGTCCTTGAGTCGAATGTACTTGGCTTGCTGCAGCTCCAACCTTTTCTTACACCAGGCGTTCTCCTGCACAATCTTGGCAATCTGAGCGTCGAAGCCTTGGGCCTTCTCAGCAAATTCCAGGCCTTGTTTGATTTCAGTTTGGCTCTCGGTGTCTGAGACGGTCGAAAGAAGTTCCTCCTTGCGTATAGTGTTGGCATTTATCTTAGCCTCAATTTCTTCGATTTGTGCCCTGAAGGAAGCATTCTCTCGATCGATGGCATCGACTTCTTCCTGCGTAGACGCTTTTTGCTTCGACAACTCCGCAATTCGAGAAGTCGTATCCGAAACAGCAGTCCACGCAGAGGAGCTTTTGCCATACAACACCTCGAGCTGACTATTAAATCCCCTTTGGCGCCTATAATCTGCTGAGACTTGATCAATCATAGAGTGTAACTCCATGATCAAGCCTGAAACTTCTAGAGCTACAGCTAACAAGTCGACAGCATTCAAAACATCCCTCAAGTATGATGGAGCAGTGGGGTCCCCCTCTAAAGCCTTCATCAAGTCCTTCTTGAAAAACTGGGCCTTAACCTTCGCCAAAGCTTCATCAAGAGGAGAGGTTTCAGTGGACTTCCCCGACAGGGTAGGAACCTCCTGACTAGCGTCGGACGAACTCTTGCTCTCGATGATTGCGTTGAGATAGCTAACAGGGTCAGTTTGTTTCAAGAGTTCTAAGTCCTCTTTCGACCTGTGCTTCGTTGAGGTAGCAACCCTTGCAACAGCATTGTCTTGGGTTTGAGGCTGTTGAGTGTTAGGTGCCTCGACTTGTTGCCCTTCGACTCGGACTGGGGCAGTACCAGCGTCTTCTTGGTGCTCTTCGCTAGCGTCACCTTGGTGCCCTTCGCCAGTATCACCTTGGTTCTCTTCGTCAGCAGCACCTTGATTTTCTTCGCCAGCATTGCCTTGGTCCCCTTCTTCACGATTCTCTTCCGACAGATCCACCACCTGAACCCCTTCTGGCTGTTGTTCTTCTGTTTGAGGTTCTTCTGCGGGTTTTTCTACCGTCTCAGCATTGGCCTCATTTCTTTCAGTATGGGCTTCGTCATTTTCCAAACATTTTTCTTGTGGCCTGCTGAGTTCAGCAGATTCCAGCGTTTCAGAGGTCCTTGGTGGTGAACTCTCAGTGGTGTCCTGAGAAAGGAAAGAGGAAGAATCTTCAGAGATCGAAAAAGACATAATCGAATGTAGGTATCTACACCTAAGTTATAAAAAGGTTTAAAAGATTACCTGTAAGTTAGCTTCAGCCCCAGGGCTGGAATTGTCGCTTTCGACAGGCTTGTTGAGAAGAACGTTTAGTTCCTCCTCCGTTGGCTCCTCAATGATCACTGGAGGTGGCCTGGGCTTTCTCCCAGCAACCTTTATTCTAAATGTTCGACCTTCAGGAGCAGGAGCAGGAACAGGAGCGTCCTTCGTCAGCTTTCGCCTTTTTAAAGGAGCAGGAGGAGAATCACTTTCTTCATCGCTCCCAGATTCGACCACCAGTGCTGGCCGTTTCTTGGGCGAAGGTGCCTAAAAGACCAATGGGAATTCGACTTAGCAATTGTATCGAAAGTTAAAAATCGAAAGCCAGAAGAAAATAATGAAAGTCTGGTTACCGATACAGAAGGCTTCTTCGAAGGGCCTTCCCCCTGTTGGTTGGTGGTAGTCTTCGATGGCGCTGTAGTCTTCGCCGGCGGTGGAGGTTTTGTTGAAGGGCCTCCTCCCTGTTGGCCTTCTGTAGCCTTCTTGGCTACAGGCTTTCGAACAACTGAAGGCAAATAAAAAGTTAACAGGCTAACAGTCAAAAAGAAAGACAAAGTAATGTAAAAGGATGAACTTACATTTCTTTATTTTGTCCAACACAAGGACAAAAGATTTCTGAAGCTCATCCACGAAGTCTTTCTCGTCGAAAAACTCCTCAGCGTAATAACTTTTCCACCACTCCTCGAAGGATGGTGAGCAAAGAAAGTTGAGCTGGTAGTCAAACAACGAGAGAACTGTTCGACCAGCATATCTTCTGATATGCTTAATGGCAGCTTCTTCGGTGTAATCATTGCAGAAGTACAACATGGACTTCTCTCTTGGAAAAATCGGAGAAGGTAGGGTCTGTATAATACCAAACTGGCGAGATACCAGGTTTGGTTGGTATGCAATCAGACTCAAGTGAGTCTTAGAGCTCCTGAATCGAAGAGGCATGATCCTTGGTGTGAGGAACGCCTCCCACAGTATTGTATGTTCGTCAACATTAGGACCACTCGACGTCCTTGGATGTGGCCTTGTGAACCATGTTGGGCCTACCTTCCGTCGAGAAAACGGAGCCATAGTTGAAGCAAACTCCTTCCTTCGAGCAAACATCAGAACGAAGTTGGTGAAGGTTTGCTGAAACTCCAATCCATCTTCCATAGGCGTCAACAGAGCCAGCCTGGTTCCTTCGACGCGTCTGTTCGCTATCTCTGGAGCCTGCTCATTTATCTGAACCTTCTTAGGCAAGAAAGATTCGAAAGTGGCATTGAGCCACAGTTGGAGCAGCCAGAAAGGCCCAGCAAGTAGAAAACTGGCCCTATTCTCGATAATTTTTAGAAGAGTGGCCCCATTACTAATCGAATCATAGAGGCTAGCCAGAATCAATTCTGCCAGACAGACATTCTGGCCATGATGGAGTTGAGTGGCGAGAGTGACCATCTTCTTGGTCACTTGTAGGGACTTCGAGCAAAATACAAAGTGAGTCAGCCATAAGGCTAGAAACGCTATGTGTTCGACATCCGACACAGCATCTGTCGACCTGTCGTGATAGTGGTTTATGAAGGTGGTATAGGTTGGTTTGGTCTCAGAGAAGCCAATTTGATCCTCCGACATCTCCTCCGGATCGAAGTAGTCCCCGGTGGGTCGAAGGCCAGTGATAGCGGCCACATCGAAGAGTGTAGGAGTCAACATCCCACAGGGAAGGTGGAAAGTAAAGTGGGAGTAGTCCCAGAACAGCAGAGAAGCTATCAGCATCTCTGGAGAATAGTTCAAACCTGTCTTCGACAGCATCACCAGGTCGAAGATCCCCATCTTTTTCCAGATGGAAGCTTGGCTTTTCTCCATCTTTTCCAGCCAAGCAACGTAGTCGGGAGTCAAGCTAGGGCCAGACCTAAAAGCCCTAACACCTCTGTTGAAGAAGCGGAGGTCGATTTTTTCATGCGCAGGGTCTTCATTGTCTTCAGCATCTTTCTTGGCACATGCAACCGGTTTGAGTTTCTCAACTACCGGAAAGTAGCTCTTGATCTTCATGGCCTCAGAAATACTTGGATACAAGGGGCCAGACATAGCAAAGATCTGGTTGGAATATCCAACCGGGATCATAAGGTGATGTGAGTAAGCATCACGAACGGCGATGTCCAAGGGTTCAGGGACCCTTCGTTGGCCCATAGCAGTTACCACTGGAGCGGTGACGAAAATCTTAGGTTGGGAGTTTCCAGTTGGTGCGGTAGCACTAGGAGCAGTAGAACCAGATGCCATTGTTAGTGTTGGGTTTGAAATGAGGTTGAAGACGAAGTGAAGGAGGAAAAGTTTCTGCAAAGATAACAAGCTTGTATGAGAATAGAGAAGTTTGAAGGCTAGATGGCGTAAAAAGTCCCACAATGGGGTACTTACTGCTATTTATAGTAGTGGGGGAAATCCCAAAAACCGAGGACATTAAATGCCATTTAATGCTGCAGGAGGTAGTGGGACGCGTGGCATCCCCCTGTTGTTTCAGCCGTTCTGCAGAAATAGAGAGACGCAGCGTGCGTCCTCGTTTTTGGGAATTGTCATAATGACAAATTCTGAAATGACGTTTGGTACTGCACGCCGTACTGACATGACGTCTTAGGTACGGATAAATGATGGTTTTCTTGGGATTGCCAATGGTTGGTAGAAAACAACAAAAAGTGCACAAGTTAATTTGTGACTAAGCGTGAAAGGACAGGTGTCGAATGGCGTTTCAAAGAATGCCTTTTTCTTTCAGAGTCGAAATAAGGCATTCTTGGGGGGCAATTTGTTGGCTCCTAAATTCGACACCCTTGATTTATTAATGTCAGCCATTAAAGCTGAAGGATGTTTTCGACTGGCTAAGTCTGTCGAAATGCCCGTCGAAAGATGGCAAAGTACTTAGAAGATTTCTTCCAAGGGAGAAGTTGGTTGCCTTCGACATCGAAGGAGTTTCTCGTCGAAGACGTCTCTCGACGAAAGTGTTCGATGGTTCAGAATGGAGAAGTTTGAAATTCAAGCGTTTGGAGGGAAAACGGTTTCCAGCGGTTACCAAGTGTGACGTGCGAAGATCTGGAGCGTCGAACGTGGAGAATGTGCCAAGTGGAATGATCTCGAAGCAGTGTAACTGCCCGACGGTTACTTGGGATGTTTTAGTATAAATAGTAGTAGTCATGTAAGTTCTCGCGTGTGTTCACAATTCTATACAAAGTCACTCATATAGATTCGAGTACCCAGCGTGTGAGAAAGAATTGTTGAGAAATGTATGTGTGAAACACCAATTTTATTAATCAAAGTCATTTACTTTTCCAGAAATTTACTTGCTTTCCTCTTTACATTCCTGTCGAAGCCTTTTACTTTAAGCCTTGTTTATTTTACCAAGTCTTTCCTTCATGCAATTTACTTGAAGCCTCTTTAATTTATTTAAAGCCTCTTTATTTAAAGCCTTATCCAACTTAATCAAACTTCAAAATCAACCTATGTCCTAGGATCAATCTGATCGATCCTGCGAGAAACCAAATAAGTAACCATTTGGAGGATCAGCGGTTGTTTACCAAAAACCAAGGTAAACACTTGCACAAGAAGTTTGCTCAGCCAACTGCTCAAATGCTTGAGAATCGACTGTATTAGGTCAAAAGTCAACTGTGACCCACATACAGTCAAACTTCAAGATTTTTGGTCAACATCCACATTTTGAAGTTACTTTCATCATTTTATCAAGGGTTGATCATGATTCCTCAAGGAATGCCATAACTTCATTAAAACCCAAAAGTTGCTAAATTAGGGTTTCTTAGTAAAAGTCAACCAAACTTTAACCAAGCATAACTTCCACATGCTTTATCAGAATTTTTCCATCCAAAGCTCATTTTGAAGAGGATGCAATTACCTACAATTAATCTTCATCTCAAAAATTCAAAATATTCACTCATAAAAAGATATGAATTTTTACATTATGGATCCTTTTGAAAAGTCAACAAAAACACCTTTTGGGTCAAAGCTTCTTACATGAACATGGAAGACTAAATTGAGATGATACCAAAAAGGTTGCTTAGGGGACATCCTAAGCTTTCCAAAAAGTCTAAGAACACCTCTCTAGGGTTAAAATTGGAAGAGATATACCTTGTCAAAGTTGACCCTTTTTGCAAAATTGCCAAAAGTCAAATGTGCTCAAAAATGCATTTTTTGCTAAATGGGCCTAACTTTTTATGCTTGCACCTCACTTATAATGTGGTCCATGACTCAAATATTTATCGACACATTATTTGCTTTATTTTTCAATTTATTTTTATTTTTTATTAATTAAAAATTGAATTAAATCAAATAATTGATGAATAATAGCAAATATATGATTTGATTTGGTTTTTGGACAGGTTGGCAATCAAAATATGCTGAGTTATCAAGTACAAAATGAATCAAGCATAATTGGTACAAGAAAGGGATGATTTGGCTCAAAATAGCAAGTTTACATAAGCTTGAAAATCAAATTAAATCTCTCATAATTGCAAGGATTCAATCCAAGTTTGTAACCCTAATGTGTTCCTAGATATATATTGGACAAGAACAAAGCATGGCATAAGGTTTTGCAGTCGTGAAAACACCAAACAAAATTCACAAAAAGTGTTGGATCGTTTTTGAACTTAGAGATCAATTCAAGCCATTCCAACGCTTCCAATCGTTTCTTGGACCTTCCCAAAAGCTAATAAGATTAGTTGCACGCATTCTCACGCCCAGAATCTCCCCCTAGCGTTCATACGGTTTGCCCTCTATTTCAAAATCGATTACTGTATTTCTTACATCATTAGCATGTTTAAGTTATATATTTGTGATCCTCATCGTGTTTGCAAGCTAACTGAATAACTTAATTGCATTTTTGAAGCCTATATATGCACTTGCCATTGTTAGGGTATCCATAAGCGTTTTGGGGTTTTTGGCTACAGGCAAAATTAGACCACAAGTTGGATACTGGGATGACCGGGACATCATGACCGGTCGAACCATGGTATTCAATTCCATTTATATTGTGTTTTATGAATTTTTGAATTGCACAGGTCTTTAGCCATAGAGCCTGACTGTAGGTAAAGGTATAAAGACCTAAGGCGACAAAGAAAGGTAGAAGAAGGTTAGGTGTCAGCCAGCCATTCGCCCATTCAAACCAGCGCGCACGTTTTTGTTTTTTTCCCCACTAACCACTTTGTTTCATATATTATATTGTGTTTTCATTATAATAACAACTGAACATGATAGCCTAGTGGTTGGACGCGTTAGTGGTGAGAGTGAGGACCTGGGTTTGATCCTAGGTCCCAATAATTTTCTTTGTTCTATTTTTTCCTTTACAAATCAGGTACTTCATTCTCTCAAGCGTCCACCATGTGCTAGTAATATCCAACCAGTGGATCTAGGATCAATCAGATCCAACGCCTCAGGTAGTGATTGACTATGGTACGCCTTCAAGCCAACGTTGCAAGGAATCCAAGGCTGACTGGGCTTGGAGCGTTTTGGGCCTTAAAACTCATATTTGCACCCCCCATTGGCTAGTACACAGGCCCAATTTGCATTTTCTTTTCTATTTTCTTTTTAATTTCTTTAATTAATTTCTTTTATTTGTTTTAATTAATTAACCCAAAAATCATTTTCTTTTTTTTAATCAAAAAATCACAACAAACTACAAATTTTTAATAAAAAATATTTTATTTCTTAATTAATTTAGTTTAATTAACTTAGGGCAATTTAATCTCTTTTTATAATTAAAAATAATTAGACTTAGGATTTTAATTGTACATAATTTAATTAATTTTCTTTAAAAATACACCAAAATCTTTTTTTTCCATTAAAATATTTATTTTAATTAATTAGGTTAATTAGGTTAACTTAAATACTCTTTTTCATAATTAAAAAGCAACTAGAAATTAGGGTTTCATTTAAATTGCAATTTCATTATTTTCTCCAATAAAAAATGTGCAAAAATATTTTTCTTTCAATTAGGGTTTAGTTTAATTTTCAACATCCCTCGCATTTGATTTACCGCGCGCATTTTTATTTGTTTTATTATTATTGTAATTGTTTCGAGCTTGTAATAGTTTTAATTAGGGTTTTAAATTTCGCACTTTTATTTCCCGTCAAGATAATTATGTAACTGTCAAAGCCTTGTAATAGCTAGGTTTATTTTCTCGCACTTTTAAATTTCTGTAAATATTTAACTATCTAGATGTATGCTAATAGGATTTTATGGCAAGAATGTCTGGAAATTTAAAACGGTAGATCACCTAATGTGCAAAGATTAAATAACTAAAACAACTCATATGCACATATTCACTCCTAGGGTTTACCTCACTTCGGTTGCCTTCGGTAAACAATCATTAAGCATAGGAGATTTTAGTGGTTGCCCTCCAGTCTAAAAGATCAAAGTGTCCCATTCGAATGTTGCCTCAGAAATGTTGCCTCGGAAATGTTGCCTCGGAAAAATCTTAAGACTCTAGGGTTACTACTAAGGTTTTCTAACTGTTGCTTTAGTGATTGTACTTGTCCCTTTCGAATGTCCCTTACAAACTCCAACGACGGGGCTACCTACTCCTTAATAGTAGGATAGCATTGTCTAAAGAAAATGAGAATGAACGATCTTTTTTCGAGTAGGTAGAATCTTAAGTACTTTCTCAATAAAAACTTTTCACACAAACACCTTTCAAAACAAATTTTTAAAACAAACTTCGTCACACCCTTGAGGACTGATACAAGGTTTATCACGAAGTAAAACATTTTCAAGACAAGCACACACAAGCAATTTGAAAAATGAGCAAGTACCTAAGAGCCCATGGAAAACCATGGATAGAAAGAGTGGTAACACCTTCCCTTTCTATAATATACCCCCCGTACTCAGAATATCTCGAAAAAAAGTTTTTTCTGTTCTTTTTCCTTTTCCATGATTGGATGAAATAAAAGTCGGTGGTGACTCTAGCTTACCGCGACATTTTGCGAACAAAAACGCAAACTAGTAAAAACAGTCGGTTCTGCCACCGTATCACAATGGGCCAGAAAGAAGCTCTCAATTATGTCTTTCCAGTAGTCAAAATTTTCTCCATCAAAGACTGGAGGTTTGCCACTGATTCTGTCTTTGTCCTCATGATAATCATTGCTGATGTTTTGGCTTGGTCCCACCGTATTGTTTTTCTAAAGCTTGGATCTTGTACTAACACGGTTAAGTGTATGAACTCAGAACCAGGCGCTCTGATGCCAATTGAAGAAGTGAAAAACACAAGGAGGGGTTGAATTGAAAACTTAAAATCAAATGCGCAGTAGACACGATATTTTTATCCTGGTTCGTTTGATCTCAAACTACTTCGGTCCACCTGTCAAGGTGATTTCGCCTCTCTCCAACGAGGACTTAATTCACTAATCAAAAACTGATTACAATCACTACTTTGACAACTGCCAAAGTCTTCTTGAGTACAACCATAACCCGGTTAATCTCAAGGAAAACTAACTTAATAAAGATAAAAGAGTATTCTGTGTATGGTTGTTTTTCCTTACAAAACAGTATCACAACTGTGATATTTTACACAATTTTGAGCGTAGAAAATAGTATGTAAGCTTGCAACGTTTTAGAGATGTATTGCAGTCGTGTTGAAAATCGTAAACGATTTATCCTCTTAGCTTGTTTATATAGGCATAGGAATCCTGTCCAACATAAAGCGTGATAATGTACAATTAAACTGTTTCCATATTGAGAAGATTCTTGTCTGAATGAAGCTGTTGCATGTGATGCTGTCTTGATTGAATAGTAACGCTTCAGAATCTTAGAATCTTGCATGCTGCAATTGCTTTAGAACATTGATGACTTAGAGATGTGAGGATCTGATTATATATGAAACTTCTGTTCAGAATCAGAGTATTTTTCACTTCAGCGCAGGTTCTGATCATCATTCTTCAGCGTAGATTCTGATTACCTCAGTGTAAAAACTTATATAGCTTAACTTCTGATGCTGCTTTGGTCAGAACTTCTGCATACAAGATAACACAAATTTAGAGTGCATATTTGTTCTTTGTGTTTGTTATCATCAAAACTCTAATTAAGGGTTGTAGAATCAAACTATGTTCTAACAGTTAGGAGTACAATTGCATTCAGAATATATCAATGAAGATCTGAACCTTTCATTTCAAAGATAGAGGCGTGCGATTCACACCATCAAACATCTGTCATCCTCTCACAAGCTACCTTTTGAGGCTGAACACGTGTTCAAATTCTGAAGGGTCTAAGGCTCTGATTGGATGCATTGAGACACTTGTCAATGGTAATTGTTCAGTATCTACACGCAATCCCCTAATTTCAGGTTTCAGAATTTCAATATAATCATTACTTATTTTCTCTTTCTTACTGATTAAGTTTTCAAAAGTGTTTATAAATTCAATTTCACTATTTCATTCACTTCATACTGCATCCATTATTCTCTCTCACTCTTGTTTTTGCAAAAATCCCTTTTCTCAGTTTTCTTCAACAAATCCGTGTGAATAATGACATCCTCGTCAAGCATCAAAAATCTCAACAGTGGTCCTGGTTCTTCTTCAACAGAACAGTATGAGGAACCTATAAGAATGTTGCTCACTCCGTTAGATAATCTTGAATTTCTATGTGAGTTGATCATTGATTTTGAGAGTTTAAAAGAAAATGGGTTTGATTTATATGAAGATGTGACGGATCAGGGATGGAACAAATACTTTGATCGTATGTTGGGTCCAGTATTTCCTATTCTTGTTAAGGAATTTTGGATTCATGCTACTTCATCCAACCATCAGGTTACGTCATATGTTATGGGGAAGAAGATAGTAATTACAGAAAACTTGATTGGGAAACTTATTGGGTACAATGGCGGAAGAGTCAGATGCATTGACATGGCTGACAAGTGTTCTGACCTAAAATCTATTGATAGGGTCATTTTCACTTCTGGACAGCCATCCAGCAAGATAAGAGACTTGAAAGATTATTACAGAATCTGGGCCAAGACCATTCTGGGTTGCATAAATCACAGGAAGCCTACAATCTCTCTTGACTACATCAACATTGATCAGCAATTTCTGTTGTATTTCATTGCAAAGAATACCAAAATAAACCTTCCATACTTGCTCTTCAATCATCTGAGAACAAGCGTGAAGGAAACAAGGGAAGAAGAAAGAACAAAAAGGGATTGGATTCCTCTGGAAAGATTGATTTCTGACTTTCTGACAGAAAATAGGCTGATAGAACATCTGACAGAAGCTCAAGAGATCAACACTCTGGAAGCAAGTGCTGGGAAACCACTAAATGCCAAGAATCTGAAGAAAATGAAGATTATTTACAGCATTAAGAAGGAACCAACAATTTCTTCTCATGAAGTCATCACGTCTAGGAGAATCCTTCTGAAGGATTTTCCACTATTTTCTGAGATAGATGCTTCTCCAGAGATTGTGGTCAGATACCTTGAAGCTTGCAAGGAAGATGGAACTATTCCATAACTCAACATTTGTGACCTGCACAAGCCAGCTCCAGATGTTGTGCTGAAGAAATCTAGAAAGAGGAAGGTAGCAGGAGAAGGATCCTCTCAGAGGACACCCAAAACTGCGAAAAAGAAAGGTAACATATCTTTTGTTTATGTTGTAGAATCTATAGTTTTTCCAACATCTGAAATAGTTCCCCCTCAACCAACAGAAAATCCCTCACCACAAACATTTGAGGATTTTGACATAGAGTTTGATCCCTCTGTAACTCTTGGCAGTTTCTTAAATGAACCTCACTCCCCTAATCCAAATCCAGAACAAAATCAACCAGAACTTGCAAGAGTTCTATCTGATATTGAACTTTTTGACCAAGACTTTCAATCACCAATCCCAGAAAATCCAAACCTCCACTCCCAATAACCAGAAAATCCACACGCTCATTCTCCATAACCAGAACATCCAAATCCCAACTCTCCTCAACCAGAAAATGAAAACCCTCTCACTCCCCAAACTGAAAATCTAAATTCTGAAACACCTGAACCAGAAAATCAACGCGCTACCGCAAACCAATCAGAAGACTCTTTTACAGACTCTGATACCACTACCCTAATTCCTGGAATAACAGAACCTATTATGGTTCGTCTACCTCTCTCCATCCATGATATTCCAGAAATACCTTCACCATATGATTCCACACCACCAAACACTCCTCACTCATCAGTCCTGATTTCTGATTCTCCTACTCCCTCACCAATTAACTATCCAGCTGATCATCTCAGAACTGTCATTAATCTAGAAGCGCTGGACCATCTAGCTTCAACCACCAATAAAGTTGCCATTCCCAAACCCAAACCAACCTTAACCAAAACAAGTGTTGGTAAGAACTTGTTGATTTTTGAAACAGAAATACAGGAATGGGTTACTTCTTTGAAACAAGCAAGTCAAGAGAATTCCAATCCTGCTGCTTCTGATTCTCTTTGGGATAGATTCAGAAAATGGTTCAACTCTGAATCCCAGAGACTAAAAGAATTGAGTTATGAGATGGCTTAACAGAACTTCAGTGATCAGCTGAAAGCCTTCAAAGAACAAGTTCTGAGTCACTGGGACAAGAAAGAAATTCTTCTGCTGGAAAATGCTCCCTGGAAAGAGCACCAACCTTCATAAGCCATTGAACCAGGTTCTGATAGTCACCCTCTGACTACTGCTCCAGAAAAGGAAATTGCAACAAAAGAAGTAGTTGAATCAGAAGATGCTGCATAATATTCTGAACGACTTGCAACCTCTGAGGAAACACCAGCTACGTCTGTGGTCATGCAAACCTTGGAAGAGTTGAAGAAGGAGAATTCTTTAATCCATGCAAGGTTGGATAAGCAAGAAGACACTACCAAATAAATCAAGGATATACTGGGAAAGCAGGAAGAATCAAGCACTCATATTAAGAGCTTGCTGGAAGTGTTGTTCACACGACTTCCCCCTCCATCTTAGATTTTCTTTAACTTGTTCTCTATATTCTTCATCTTATCTTCTTTGTTTCTGAAATATGTCATTGCAATCTGTTTTCAATACAAATCATCATTTTTTACTCTGATAATTTATGATTATATTGCTTTTTGATACTTGACAAAAAGGGGGAGAATATAAGATATTTTCAATAACAGTTTACTGGGACTAACTCTCAAACATTCTGAATATCTTAACTTCTTATTTATTTTATGAAAGCTTAAACAGGAACAAAATTTGATAAAGACAGAAGGAGATACATCAAAAGCTCTGGTACAAAGAACTCCAGGGAAGTATCTCATCTCTATCTGAGTACTCAACTCAGGGGGAGACTCTCTTAAGCTTTTGTTCTGTAATTTTTTATTGAAAAATCCTAGTTTTTGTCATCATCAAAAATGGGGAGATTGTTAGAATATAGTTTGATTCTACAACCCTCATAAGAGTTTTAATGATAACAAACACAAAGAACAAATATGCATTCTAAATTTGTGTTTTATGTTGTACAAAAGTTCTGACTAAAACGACATCAGAAGTTAAGCCACATAAGCACTCAAGCTGAGTAATCAGAATATTCTGAAGCATCATGATCAAAATCTGCGCTAAAGAGAAAGATATCTTGATTTTGAACGGAAGTCCAACACGCAAATAGAACCTTATGTTTCTGACTTCCCAAGTTCTGAAGTAAAGCAGCATGCAAGACTCCTAAGTTCTGAAGCGTTACTTTTCCATTAAGGCAGTATCATGTGCAACAGCTTCATTCAGACAAGGATCTTCTCAGTATGGAAAGTGCATTAAGTGTCCATTATCATGTTTCCTTTTAGACAGATTTGTCACGCCTATATAAACAAGTTCAAAGGGTAAATCGTTTACGATTTCACACAACTGCTCAATACAATCTCAAAAAGATGCAAAAATTCATATTCATACTATACTCAATTTGTGTAATACATCACAGTAGTGATACAATTTTTGTAACGAAAAACAAACAGTAAACAGTAAACCTTTTCTTTTGATTAAGTTATTTTCCTTGAGATAAACCGATTTGTGGTTGTACTCAAGAAGACTTTGACAGTTGTCAAAGTAGAATTGTAATCAGTTTGATTAGTGAATTAAGTCCTCGTTGGAGAGAGGCGAAATCAACTTGACGGATGGACTGGAGTAGTTTGAGATCAAGCGAACCAGAATAAAAATCTCGTGTCTATTGCTCTTGATTTTTAAGTTTCAATTCAACCCCCCTTCTTGTGTTTTTCACTTCTTCACTAAAAAATAGCAAGAAAGGGAATCACTCAATTTTTGAGTATATTCTTTGAGTTTGAGCCATACTTAATTCTCTTCTGCCATTGTTGATCCTATTTATGAAAGATATCATATAGATGCAATACTCCAAGGCTTGTTTGAGGAATACAACTGTTTCATCATGGTGATCTATGGCAATGGCAGGGTGGAACCAATATATATATATATATATATATATATATATATATATATATATATATATATATATATATATATATATATATATATATATATATATATATATATATATATATATATATATATATATATATATATATATATATATATATATATATATATATATATATATATATATATATATATATATATATATATATATATATATATATATATATATATATATATATGATGTTGAGCCTATTTTATATGTTCAAGAAGTTCACTTGGAAAAATTTCGTCGAGAACTCTCAGCTCAGAGAGCAACTACTAATGTTGCACATGCCATAACTGTAACACCCTGTAATATGGTGAGAGAATTGTTTTTTTTTTGTTTTTACATTTTATCGCAATTGTTGTTGATAACAAGAGTCGCCACCGACTTTTCTTTTATCCAATAAGGAAAGGGTGAAAAGAACAGGAAAGACCTTTGAGAAATTTGAGTTCGGGGGATAGGTTATGAAAAGGGAAGGTGTTAGCACCCTTTTCATCCGTAGTTATCTACGGGCTCTTAATCGCTAGCTCACTTTGTTTGAAATGCTTTGCGTACGTGTTTGAAAATATTTTGAAAAAAAAATGCCTAAGTATGGAAACTTTGTAATGATTCCTATATCAGTCAAGAATGCGTACAAAGTGTTTGTTTCTTTGAAAATATTTCAGAGGAAGTGTTTGTGAAAAAAATATATGTTTTGTTTTTTATGAGTGTGATCGGTGGAAATAGAACTGACTGTTTTGAAATGCTGGTTCGCGAAATGTCGCGGTAAGCAAGAGTCGCCACCGTCTTTTATTTTCTCCAACAAGGAAAGGACAAAAGCACAACAAAATTCCTTTTCGAGATGTTTCTCGGTTCGGGAGGTAGATTATAGAAAGGGAAGGTGTTAGCACCCTTTCTATCTGTGGTTATCCACGGGCTCTTAGGTACTTGCTCACTATGTTTTCAAAAATGTTTTGCTTTTCTTGTGTTTGTGGGTTTTGAAAAAAAGTTTGTTTGAAAACTTCAATTTAACTCTTGTATCTGTCCTCAAGAGTGTATGAAGTGTTTGTTTGAAAACTTTTGTTTGAAAGTGTAAGTGCGAAAAGTTGTTTTTTGTTTTGAAAGAGCAAGTACCTGAGAACCTCTACCTACTCAAAAGAAATTAAGCTGTGTAAATGTCCTTTAGACAGTACTATCCCACTATTGAGAAGTAGGTAGCACCGTCGTTGGAGTTATTCGGGTCAATTCGATTATAGGGACATGTGGTCACCAAAGCAATAGTAGGACACCTTAGCGGTAACCCTAATGTCTTAGATATTTTTTATCTGAGGCAACCGTTTCGAGGCAACTTTGATCTTTAGACAGGAGGGCGACCTCTAAAGCACCCTATACTCAATGACCACGTCGAGGCAACCAAGTGAGGCGTACCCTAGGAGTGGCATGTGTGAGTCTGTCAGGTTTCATGTTAAGTTATCTTTGTACATGTTATGGTGAGCTACGGGTTGATTTTAATTTCAGAGATAAGTCTTGTCATGTATAGCCTAATTAACATACATCTAACAGTTAATAGTTTGCGGAAAGTAAATCTACGCTATTACAAGGCGTCGGGTATTTACATCGCCAAAAACAAACCCTTTGAAAAAGTAAATGCGAGAAAATAAAGAAAGCGATAAAAAGTCCTAGTTAACGTTATTACATCCTCGGAGCAATTACATAAATATGATCAAAAATATGAATCAAAATAAACACGCACGAGAAAAGAATTGAATCGGAGAAGTCCTTAGGGTTTTGACCCTTTTTTGAGAAAGGAGGAAGTTTGTTATTATTTTGCAATTAATTAAATTAAACCTAAAACTAATTAATTAATTAGAAGAAAAGAAATATTTTTGAGTTTTTTATGTTTTTTTAGGAAATAAATAAAAAATAGTCAAAAGTTAGTAAAAACCCTAATTCTAGTTTATTTTAAATTATTGAGAAAAAAGTTAAAATTAACCCTAATTAGACTAAATTAATTTGTTAGTTTTTATTTACAAAAATAATAAATTAAAGGTGAAATAAATAAATAATAATAATAATAATAAAATATTTTATGTTTTCTGAATTTTATTAAAAAAAGTTAATTTGGTTAATTAAATAATAATAATAATAATAATTAGTAAAATAGTTAAATAAAGAAGAAAAAAGAATTAAAAGAAGAATAAACCAAGAGGGGGTGCTGGCCCATTATGGAGGTATGTTCTGGAATTTCAAGCCCATTTGTACACAAGCCTGTTTGACTTTTGAGATCCTCCATGCGCATGGTTGACTGGGAGTATGGTGATCACTCCATCTTGGCCTTCAGATTTGCTTTGCAAGCCACTTGGCGCATGGATGATTGAGGCATATGGTGGACAACATCACGAAACCTGCATGTAATTATATGAAGAAAAATAGAAACAAGTGTTTTGGGGGACCTGGGATTCGAACCCAGGTCCCAACGCCTATTGGATGCTTGGCCAACCACTCCACCATCACGCTTTAGTCGTTATTAGCATAAGAGACAAATAATATATTGGGAAATAAATCATTAAGCTGTAAACAACATAAAAACGCGCGCTTATTTGAATTAACCACTCAGAGGTTAACACCTCATCATCTTCTTCGCTGTTCTGCAAAAAATAAACATTAGATAGCGGGGGTTTTTAACCCCCACTATTCATCTTGACGAAAAATAGCGATTAGCCCTATGGCTGATATAAATGTTTCGCGATGGTTCCTTTGTTTTCGTCTTGTCCTAACGAGTTCAATCGTGGGTCTCACAAGGCTTAATTTTTCCTGGATTGCAAAGCCCCAATTCCAAAACTTATGAACCCTAGAAATCGTCCATGGCATTTTGTGATTCAATGCATAATAATTCAATTAAATGATTCCATAAGCTTGGTATGACCTCTGGCAATGCAACACAATCAATAAAACATGTTAATTATGCATGAATTCAACAATACGATTTTGGAAAAAAGCTTCAAACTGTGGTTCTGTTTAGGGCGATTCTTTGAGCTTCAAGGCTTGAATTTGATTGCCACACACTCCTGGGAACTCCTGCAAGATGTTAGAATCAACAAAAAGCTTTGAATCGCCCTAGAATATAGAAATCAGTTTTGCAATTTTCTTGAAATTTTGCAATATGCTATGGCCTTTGTCTGCAGCTCTTTCACGTGTATGGCATTAGGGTTAGCTTGTACATATATAGAGGACTGAAATTAGGTCACAATCTTGAGCAAAAATCCATGGAATTGATGATTGAATATTTGATTGAAAATCAAATCTTTTTGCATTTTCATGATTGAATAAAGTTGTCAATTTTGGATATTTTTGCATCTTTGATTTGTACACGAAATTGCCAGTATATCTTGACCATATTTGCTTCACAAAAAGATTGAAAAACCAAATCTTTGTATTTTCCTACAATTTAAATTAATTAAATGAATTAATATCAATTAAAAATCCATTTAATTAATAAAAAATAAGAAAATAAATTCAATTAAGCTTGATGGGTCGTGCATAGGCCATGGATGAAGTTTCAAGAAGAGATTTGAGGTCCATTAGCAAAAATAAGGTGTTTTGAGCAAAGTTGACTTTTGCAAATTCATAAAAATTTCCCAACTTCTCCAATGCATAACTTGCTCAAATTTGATCATATGAACATGTTCTTGGACATTTTGGAAAGGTCTTGAAGTCCTCTAACCAATTCCTTTGGTCCCATGTCATTTGGATTTACCAATCTCAAGTTATGGCCTTTGACTTAAAGTGCATTTTGTTGACTTTTGAAATTAACCTATAATGTAGAAATTGATAACTTTTTGTGAGGGCATTTCTTAGACTTGGAATGTGAAGATGGATTGTAGTAAATGTCATCCCCTTAAAAATGAGCATTGGATGGGAATTTTCTGACAAAACATGAAAAAGTTATGCCCTGGTCAAGATACAGTTGACTTTTCTACTGTCCAAAAATAGTAACTTTTTGCATCTTGATGATTTTTGAGCTATCCTTGTGGAATCATGATCAAGACTTGATAAAATGATGATTGTGGACTCAAAATAAGATGTTGACCAAAAATTCTGACTTTTGACTGCAAAATGACCATTTTGCCCTTGCAGTTGACTGTGGGTCAAATGGAGCTTTTGACTGTGCAAATTGACACTGTGAGTCTTGAAACGTGGCATGTAGATGCTTGAGAATGTATATAGGCATATGAGACCTGATTGAACCATTGAAAACCTCAAATTCCTTGAGAGAACCAAAACCCTAATTTCAGCTGGCTTAGGAGGTGATTTGATTGTATAACCCCTTGAGCAATCTTGAACCATTTGAAGATGATTCTTGACAAATTTTGGGGTACAACAGTTGCCCCTGTTAAATCTTCTTAAACCTGAGGATGTAGATTGGCTTGCGTGCCTTTCGTGATCCGAAGGTGGAAGATGATTGAACACTAAAGTGCCCAGAAATTTGCACTCGTGTGGTGTAGTATCAGCAATATGATGTCGGGAATGGGCTTATAGATGCCACCTGGTAATGTGACAGAATCTTGTCGGGGATGGGCTTATAGATGCCATCTGGAAATGTAATGGGTAGTTGTGGAGATGGGCTTAAAGATGCCATCCAGGGGTGTCGATCGCGTAAGAGATTCCTTAGCGAGAACTTGCATACCTGTAGTTTGTAGAATTGTAACTTTGTAAGTTGAAAGAAGAAACCTGTGTAGGGTTGCCTGATGATGAGTTCGTATAAAACTGCATCTGAAAGAGAGAAAGAACCGGCGTAGGGTTGCTTCATGATGGTCAAGTAGATAGTTGTCCTGTCTGGTTTCAGGTATTAATCTCTGACCTGAGAAAGAAAGATAGCTTTCCTGGCTTGCTACAGGTATTAATCTTCAATCTCTTTCATGTAGATAACTTTCCTGTCTGGTTTCAGGTATAGATCTACAGTCAGTCGTTCACAGATATTTCCTGGCTAGTTACAGGTGTTGATCTGGAACTTAAGAAAGGTTTTTTTTTTGTTTTTGATAATGATGTGATGAAGGAATCTGAGACGATTGCTACTCCAAATAGATGATGAAAGAATCGGGGACGATTACTACCTCAGCAGGATGATGAAGGAATCTAGGACGACTTCTACCTCAGCAGGATGATAAAGGAATCTTGAGTGACTTCTACCTCAACAGGATGATGAAGGAATCTGGGTCGATTACTACCTCAGCAGAATGATGAAGGAATCTTGAACGATTACTACCTCAGCAAGATGATGAAGGAATCTTGACGAATTCTACCTCAACGGGATGATGAAGGAATCTAGGACGATTACTACCTCAGCAGGATGATGAAGGAATCTTGACGACTTCTACCTCAACGGGATGATGAAGGAATCTTGGACGATTACTACCTCAGCAAGAATGGTGAAGGAATCTTGGGCGATTACTACCTCAGCAGGAATGGTGAAGGAATCTTGGACGATTACTACCTCAACGGGATGATGAAGGAATCTTTGACGACTGCTACTCCAAAAGGTATGACTTTTATCTGTTGATCGATCTTTCCTGAAAAGGTAAAGAGTTAGTTGTATGCAATGTCATGATGTATGCACGATGTCATGATGTTCTCAAGAATGAGTGAGATCGTGTCGTATGCACTTTATCATGTATGTAAATAGTAGATGTGGAATGTGATATGTTTATGAATGTATTTTCGTCTGGGAAAATAAATCCTTGACAAATGTCGGGGAGTTTGTTAAATCCTGGGCTGATATTGAAGAGTCTGGTTGAATTCTTTGTTTCCACTGGGGATGATGCACGAAGATGATTGCAGGAATAAACTTGTAGGAGAAGATGACTCCGTTGGGGGGTAAACCTGGTGAAGAGATTACTCTATGGGGAAGAGGTACTTCGCTGAGATTTTAACGATAACTCCGCTGGGGATTCCGTTGATAAGTTCTGTTGGGATTTCGATGATGAACTCCGCTGGGGATAGGAATAACTTCGCTGGATATAGAAAGAACTTCGCTGGGTATGATCTTTCTGTTGCAATTTGCTGAGGATAACCCAGTTAGACTCTGGTGGAGATAATCTCTGAATATGGATAGGGAGAGATATTTGTACTCTGCAGGGAATAAACTTCCAGAATCTACTGGGGAGATGATTCAACTCTGGCGGGGAAGCCTTTCAGACTGTGCTGGGAAATGGTTCCACTGGGGGGTATCTTGTATTCCGCCGGGGAACAATATTATATTTCCGTCGAGGAATATTAAGACTGCCGGGGATGCTTACTGAGGAATATCTTTATACTCCGCTGGGGAATATTAAGATCTACTGGGGATACCCAACCTTTTCAGGATTGATGGTAGGCCAACTCTGCTTGGGGGGAGAGTATTGTTGACTTGTTGGGGATACTGTGCCTTTTTAGGGATGATGGGAGACCAACTCTGCTTGGGGAGTGAAGGTATCTTGGTCAAATTCTTCAGCTGAACCTACCCTGGTACCTTGTATCTGGTGAGCAGAACAGCTGTATAGTTTGGACAATTTTCATTGCCCCAGCTTCTGTGGGAGAAGGTACCTGTGGAGGTCTTGATAACGATTGACAAATCCTCTTCTGGCAGGAAAGTGACGAGATGACGGGACATAGTCATACGCTTTTGATCCCTAACTTTTGCCTGGACCGCCCTTTCGGGTTTCCAGTCCCTCGGGATACCCTTTTTTGCCCAAGCCGCCTTTTCAGGTTTTCGACTTGCCGGGTGTACAACTTTTTTCATTTTCATCCCTTATTTTTGCCCGAACCATTTTGGTTCGCCGGGAAGCCCTTATTTTTTCCTAGGTCAGTCAACCTAGCGGGTCTTTGATTATGCATAGTATTTTTTCGACTATGTCCATGCTCTCAGGATGTAGGGAGGTGTCACTGTCAGTAGTGTTGTGTTGCCATACTACCAGAAGATGTTTGATCATGCAAGATTCGTTGCTGGAATTCATGTCCAATGCCCTAAGTGACTCAGAAGGAGATTTGCCCCTACCTATTTGGCATTTTGAGAGATTCTCTGAATCTTGACTTGACTGCCCCAGATGACGGACAATGATCCTGCCGTGCCCCTTGATTGGACGTGTTTTTTCCACTTGAGGTGACCCTTTTTATTGAAAAGGTTTTTTGTTCACGAGATATTCGTCGTGCGAATTTCTCTGCTGTTTGAACAAATAATCATATGCAAACAATGTTATTTTAAGAATGCAAAGCTTATGTCTGTCTTGAAGTTTTTTGAAAATACAGTTTTCAATAAAACAAGTGAATTTTTGTAAAATGTGATGTCAACTCAAGATTTTACAGCAAACCCTACAGGAGTCAGGATACCTTTGGTAACAGTATGCTTTCGAACTAACCCATGCTTCAGCTAGGACTTTTAAGGGTTATAACGTGGCCTGGTTCACGGTTTAAGAAACAAAGGATAAAGGCTCAAAATTTATTTGTACCCACCCGCTCTTCGTGATGTTCTTCCATCCTAAACTCAGCTAATCGTGCGTTAGACCTTGTTTGAGTCTTTGCTCTGATATACCAGTGATGGTTCGGATACTGAAAGTTTATTTTGAACAGGCAGTCATTTTGTTGAGAGTTTGTAGGACCTCTTTCTTTTTGATTTCGTTATCCCTGTTTTTTGCCTGAACTGTTTCTTTTGTGATTACAGTCAGCGGGATGCCCCAGTTTTGTAAGTCTCCTTCATAGGTTTTGACTTAATGGGTTTTTATTTTGAGAGATAATGACTGCCTGTCCTTACGATTATACAGAACCAACATTGTCTTTTTGTCTCGGAAGGACTTCTTTGATGCCATTCATTGTGCACCTGGATCAACTGAGAAAACTACCCTGCCCCTGGTTATAATTAAGGGTTTTAATTTGTGAAAAGAAAAAAAACTCCAACTTCTTTGGCTCGAAGGGGTTGACGAGGGATTATCTTCCTTATAACTCCACTGTTTAGGATTTGAAACAATGCCTGTACCTCATCAGCGGGGTCTGGTCAAAAGCATACTGTAAAGATCGTGGTATCGTTTTTGTCATCCTCCCTCAAAAGGATTAGCATTTTTTAATCGAGAGTTGAATCATCAAAAAGTGGGAGCAATTTTGAATATAGTGAATACGAATGGATTGATTCAAAACAGACATATGCGATACATTGATAAAGCAATAAAGTTTGACATGAATAAATGTTTGAATAAGCAAATAAAAATACAACTTGAAAATTCTAATAAAACAAAAGACATTCTCAATGATTTGGTGTAGGATCAGTGATCAAACTTAATCTCCTTGGCATCAATCAAGTCTTGGATCTTGTTCTTCAAACTCCAACAATCGTCGGTGTCATGTCCCGGACTGTCAGAATGGTAGGCACATCTCATAGTCGGGTTGTACTTGGAAGAGGAAGTATCAGGATTTTGAGGAGGATCATTTAGTGTGATCAGTTTCACCTTCAGCAATTGTTGTAACGCTTGAGACAAAGGCATGTTGATGTCAGTATACTTCCTTTCTTAATACCTTACCCCATGCCTATTGCTCTGTCTTTGTTGAACAGGCGCGGGATTGGAGATCTGGGTTGCCCCTACATGTTGATCACGACGACTCTTTTTACCAGACACAGCATTGGACTCCTTTTTTCCATTGTAGGGCTTTTCTGAGTATCAGAAGGTGTAGCTTCTTGAATCTTCCCACTTTTGATGCCAGCTTCAATTCTTTCCCCAGTCAAGATAAGGTCTGTAAACCCGGCTAAAGAATTCCCAATCAAATGGTTGAAGAATGGACCAGACAGGGTCCCCAAGAACATATCCACGAGTTCACGGTCAGTCAAAGGTGGCTGTACCCTTCCAGCAAGGTCTCTCCACTTTTGGGCGTACTCTTTAAATCCTTCACTCGTCCCTAGTGACATACCCTGGAGTTTGGTACGCGTAGGAGCGAGGTCAGAATTATACTGATACTGCTTATAGAACGCAGTAGCCAAATCCTCCCAGTTACAAATACTGGCTCCATCCAGCTGATAGAACCATTCGAGTTGAGTCCCTGAAAGACTATCCTGGAAGAAATGGATCCACAAATTCTTGTCAGTGGTGTAAGGTTGGATCTTCCTTACATACGATCGGAGGTGCAGTTTTGGGCAGGAAGCTCCGTCGTATTTGGCAAAAGCAGGTGCCTTGAACTTATGGGGAATCACCACCCCAGAAGATAGACCTAGGTCTCCGAAGTCCAGCCCAGGCACGTTCTGTATCTCCATAGCACTTAAATGGTCTTCCAGCTTTTTGTACCTATCCTCGGCAGGAGGGTACTGTTCTTCATCATAAGTCGTCTCGTTGTCAGAGACTACGGGACTAGGAACCCTTCTCTCTTGGGGACTGTCTTTCCCTACAGAAGAAGTAGTCAGATCAACCTCATTTTGTAGTCCATTCCCAAATCTGCGTCCAGTGTTGAACAAGACGGTCCTCTTCTTCTTCTTCTTTCTTTCTTTCAGAATCAGAGCCTTTAAATCTTGTTGACCCTGGGCTAGGCTCATAACCAACTCCTGGAACTGGGCATTCTGGGCCTGGAGGGCCTTGATAGCTTGTTCAGTGGAAGGTTCAGTAGACATGATGATTACTGAAATAAACAGCGAAGAAGATAAGTGACCTGTAAAAGGGGTACCTGTAATGCAATGATGGCATGAAATGCGTATGATTTATGTATGCAATGTTTTCAAGGATCCTGCGGGGTAAACAAAGAGACTGTTAGAATTTTAATCTGGTAGCTTGATTGAAGGAACTTCATATTGCTGAGAGTCCTTCTTCAAGAGTTAGGCTCACCATATCGAGTGGGTCATAGCCCCTGACTCAATTTATCATGTTTTGATCTCCAAACAACCTTGGCTAGAGGAAAATAAATCCCCTTTGCCCCTTGCTAGACATTTGGTTCATCATGACCTGCATCACAAACCCTTGAGATCCTTGAAATGGGTTAGTCCTTATCCAGGATGTATGTAATGTTATGATGTTATGATGTTATGTACATGGATGCAAAAAGTAAGCAAGTGTATATACAAATAGTCATATTCACACAAAGCAAACAAGTCCTTAGGTTTAGGCTTGCATGGGGTTCGTAGCTAAGTACCCTCTTGAAGTTGGTTGGCTCAAAACCTGTCCTATGAATAGTAACCGGGTTCTAAGGAGCTCAATATCATTGGATTGTTTTCTATGTTCATTGTTTTGATTTAGCCACTTAACTGGCGACCAAAATATTCCAAGAAAACAACCCTCAATGAGTGTAGTATCGAGTATCTACCAACTTCGGACTGCACCAAAGTCGGTCATCTCACTACCCCTAAAAAGGCCAGGATTGTCAAGTAAGGTTCTAAGGTCAGTTGATGCTTCACGACACCACATGGCGGCCCCGTACTCTCCTTGACTTGACTCAAGGGTTACCGATACTCACCAAAGTGCCACATCAACGTAGCAACTGCTTCAACCATGTCGGTATACCCCACACAGTTCCCTCACAGTTTGTTGCTACTTCTAAAGGTATCCTCAGATCCGGGTTAGGATCTATAAAACTCTGATACAAGCCCACAATATTAAAGCATTCAAGGCATACAATTGAAAACATAGTGATCTAATCCTAAGGTACACCTCACTTATTAATTCCCCAGAAGAGTCGCCAGTTCTGTGATCGGTGGAAATAGAACTGACTGTTTTGAAATGCTGGTTCGCGAAATGTCGCGGTAAGCAAGAGGAGCCACCGTCTTTTATGTTCTCCAACAAGGAAAGGACAAAAGCACAGCAAAATTCCTTTTCGAGATGTTTCTCGGTTCGGGAGGTAGATTATAGAAAGGGAAGATGTTAGCACCCTTTCTATCCGTGGTTATCCACGGGCTCTTAGGTACTTGCTCACTATGTTTTCAAAAATGTTTTTCTTTTCTTGTGTTTGTGGGTTTTGAAAAAGTTTGTTTGAAAACTTCGATTTGACTCTTGTATCAGTCCTCAAGAGTGTATGAAGTGTTGTTTGAAAACTTTTGTTTGAAAGTGTAAGTGCGAAAAGTATTTTTGTCATGTTTTGAAAGAGCAAGTACCTTAGAACCTCTACCTACTCAAAAGAAATTAAGCTGTGTAAATGTCCTTTAGACAGTACTATCCCACTATTGAGAAGTAGGTAGCACCGTCGTTGGAGTTATTCGGGTCAATTCGATTATAGGGACATGTGGTCACTAAAGTAATAGTAGGACACCTTAGCGGTAACCCTAATGTCTTAGATCTTTTTTATTTGAGGCAACCGTTTCGAGGCAACTTTGATCTTTAGATAGGAGGGCGACCTCTAAAGCACCCTATACTCAATGACCACGTCGAGGCAACCAAGTGAGGCGTACCCTAGGAGTGGCATGTGCGAGTGTGTCAGGTTTCATGTTAAGTTATCTTTGTACATGTTATGGTGAGCTACGGGTTGATTTTAATTTCAGAGATAAGTCTTGTCATGTATAGCCTAATTAACATACATCTAACAGTTAATAGTTTGCGGAAAGTAAATCTACGCTATTACAAGGCGTCGGGTATTTACATCGCCAAAAACAAACCCTTTGAAAAAGTAAATGCGAGAAAATAAAGAAAGCGATAAAAAGTCCTAGTTAACGTTATTACATCCTCGGAGCAATTACATAAATATGATCAAAAATATGAATCAAAATAAATACGCGCGAGAAAAGAATTGAATCGGAGAAGTCCTTAGGGTTTTGACCCTTTTTTGAGAAAGGAGGAAGTTTGTTATTATTTTGCAATTAATTAAATTAAACCTAAAAATAATTAATTAATTAATTAGAAGAAAAGAAATATTTTTGAGTTTTTTTATGTTTTTTTAGGAAATAAATAAAAAATAGTCAAAAGTTAGTAAAAACCCTAATTCTAGTTTATTTTAAATTATTGAGAAAAAAGTTAAAATTAACCCTAATTAAACTAAATTAATTTGTTAGTTTTTATTTACAAAAATAATAAATTAAAGGTGAAATTAATAAATAATAATAATAATAAAAAATATTTTATGTTTTCTGAATTTTATTAAAAAAAGTTAATTTGGTTAATTAAATAATAATAATAATAATTAGTAAAATAGTTAAATAAAGAAGAAAAAAGAATTAAAAGAAGAATAAACCAAGAGGGGGTGATGGCCCATTATGGAGGTATGTTCTGGAATTTCAAGCCCATTTGCACACAAGCCTGTTTGACTTTTGAGATCCTCCATGCGCATGGTTGACTGGGAGTATGGTGATCACTCCATCCTGGCCTTCAGATTTGCTTTGTAAGCCACTTGGCGCATGGATGATTGAGGCATATGGTGGACAACATCATGAAACCTGCATGTAATTATATGAAGAAAAATAGAAACAAGTGTTTTGGGGGACCTGGGATTCGAACCCAGGTCCCAACGCCTATTGGATGCTTGGCCAACCACTCCACCATCACGCTTTAGTCGTTATTAGCATAAGAGACAAATAATATATTGGGAAATAAATCATTAAGCTGTAAACAACATAAAAACACGCGTTTATTTGAATTAACCACTCAGAGGTTAACACCTCATCATCTTCTTCGCTGTTCTGCAAAAAATAAACATTAGATAGCGGGGGGTTTTAACCCCCACTATTCATCTTGAGGAAAAATAGCGATTAGCCCTGTGGCTGATATAAATGTTTCGCGATGGTTCCTTTGTTTTCGTCTTGTCCTAACGAGTTCAATCATGGGTCTCACAAGGCTTAATTTTTCCTGGATTGCAAAGCCCCAATTCCAAAACTTATGAACCCTAGAAATCGTCCATGGCATTTTGTGATTCAATGCATAATAATTCAATTAAATGATTCCATAAGCTTGGTATGACCTCTGGCAATGCAACACAATCAATAAAACATGTTAATTATGCATGAATTCAACAATACGATTTTGGAAAAAAGCTTCAAACCGTGGTTCTGTTTAGGGCGATTCTTTGAGCTTCAAGGCTTGAATTTGATTGCCACACACTCCTGGGAACTCCTGCAAGATGTTAGAATCAACAAAAAGCTTTGAATCGCCCTAGAATATAGAAATCAGTTTTGCAATTTTCTTGAAATTTTGCAATATGCTATGGCCTTTGTCTGCAGCTCTTTCACGTGTATGGCATTAGGGTTAGCTTGTACATATATAGAGGACTGAAATTAGGTCACAATCTTGAGCAAAAATCCATGGAATTGATGATTGAATATTTGATTGAAAATCAAATCTTTTTGCATTTTCATGATTGAATAAAGTTGCCAATTTTGGATATTTTTGCATCTTTGATTTGTACACGAAATTGCCAGTATATCTTGACCATATTTGCTTCACAAAAAGATCGAAAAACCAAATCTTTGTATTTTCCTACAATTTAAATTAATTAAATGAATTAATATCAATTAAAAATCCAATTAATTAATAAAAAATAAGAAAATAAATTCAATTAAGCTTGATGGGTCGTGCATAGGCCATGGATGAAGTTTCAAGAAGAGATTTGAGGCCCATTAGCAAAAATAAGGTGTTTTGAGCAAAGTTGACTTTTGCAAATTCATAAAAATTTCCCAACTTCTCCAATGCATAACTTGCTCAAATTTGATCATATGAAAATTTTCTTGACATTTTGGAAAGGTCTTGAAGTCCTCTAACCAATTCTTTTGGTCCCATGTCATTTGGATTTACCAATCTCAAGTTATGGCCTTTGACTTAAAGTGCATTTTTGTTGACTTTTGAAATTGACCTATAATGTAGAAATTGATAACTTTTTGTGAGGGCATTTATTGGACTTGGAATGTGAAGATGGATTGTAGAAAATTTCATCCCCTTCAAAATGATCATTGGAAGGGATTTTTCTGACAAACCATGAAAAAGTTATGCCCTGGTCAAGATACAGTTGACTTTTCTGCTGTCCAAAAATAGTAACTTTTTGCATCTTGATGATTTTTGAGCTATCCTTGTGGAATCATGATCAAGACTTGATAAAATGATGATTGTGGACTCAAAATAAGATGTTGACCAAAAATTCGTACTTTTGACTGCAAAATGACCATTTTGCCCTTGCAGTTGACTGTGGGTCAAATAGAGCTTTTGACTGTGCAAATTGACACTGTGAGTCTTGAAACTTGGCATGTAGATGCTTGAGAATGTATATAGGCATATGAGACCTGATTGAACCATTGAAAACCTCAAATTCCTTGAGAGAACCAAAACCCTAATTTCAGCTGGCTTATGAGGTGATTTGATTGTATAACCCCTTGAGCAATCTTGAACCATTTGAAGATGATTCTTGACAAATCTTGAAGAATATGGGAGGGCAAATTTTGGAGTACAACAGTTGCCCCTGTTAAATCTTCTTAAACCTGAGGATATAGATTGGCTTGCGTGCCTTTCGTGATCCGAAGGTGGAAGATGATTGAACACTAAAGTGCCCAGAAATTTGCACTCGCGTGGTGTAGTATCAGCAATATGATGTCGGGAATGGGCTTATAGATTCCACCTGGTAATGTGATAGAATCTTGTCGGGGATGGGCTTATAGATGCCATCTGGAAATGTAATGGGTAGTTGTGGAGATGGGCTTAAAGATGCCATCCAGGGGTGTCGATCGCGTAAGAGATTCCTTAGCGAGAACTTGCATACCTGTAGTTTATAGAATTGTAACTTTGTAAGTTGAAAGAAGAAACCTGTGTAGGGTTGCCTGATGATGAGTTCGTATAAAACTGCATCTGAAAGAGAGAAGGAATCGGTGTAGGGTTGCTTCATGATGGTCAAGTAGATAGTTGTCCTGTCTGGTTTCAGGTATTAATCTCTGACCTGAGAAAGAAAGATAGCTTTCCTGGCTTGCTACAGGTATTAATCTTCAATCTCTTTCATGTAGATAACTTTCCTGTCTGGTTTCAAGTATAGATCTACAATCAGTCGTTCACAGATATTTCCTGGCTAGTTACAGGTGTTGATCTGGAACTTAAGAAAGGTTTTTTTTTGTTGATAATGATGTGATGAAGGAATCTGAGACGATTGCTACTCCAAATAGATGATGAAGGAATCGGGGACGATTACTACCTCAGCAGGATGATGAAGGAATCTAGGACGACTTCTACCTCAGCAGGATGATGAAGGAATCTTGAGTGACTTCTACCTCAACGGGATGATGAAGGAATCTGGGTCGATTACTACCTCAGCAGAATGATGAAGGAATCTTGGACGATTACTACCTCAGCAGGATGATGAAGGAATCTTGACGACTTCTACCTCAACGGGATGATGAAGGAATCTAGGACGATTACTACCTCAGCAGGATGATGAAGGAATCTTGACGACTTCTACCTCAATGGGATGATGAAGGAATCTTGGACGATTACTACCTCAGCAAGAATGGTGAAGGAATCTTGGGCGATTACTACCTCAGCAGGAATGGTGAAGGAATCTTGGACGATTACTACCTCAACGGGATGATGAAGGAATCTTTGACGACTGCTACTCCAAAAGGTAATGACTTTTATCTATTGATCGATCTTTCCTGAAAAGGTAAAGAGTTAGTTGTATGCAATGTCATGATGTATGCATGATGTCATGATGTTCTCAAGAATGAGTGAGATCATGTCGTATGCACTTTATCATGTATGTAAATAGTAGATGTGAAATGTGATATGTTTATGAATGTATTTTCGTCTGGGAAAATAAATCCTTGACAAATGCCGGGGAGTTTGTTAAATCCTGGGCTGATATTGAAGAGTCTGGTTGAATTCTTCATTTCCACTGGGGATGATGCACGAAGATGATTGCAGGAATAAACCTGTAGGAGAAGATGACTCCGTTGGGGGGTAAACCTGGTGAAGAGATTACTCTGTGGGGAAGAGGTACTTCGCTGAGATTTTAACGATAACTCCGCTGGGGATTCTGTTGATAAGTTCTGTTGGGATTTCGATGATGAACTCCGCTGGGGATAGGAAGAACTTCGCTGGATATAGAAAGAACTTCGCTGGGTATGATCTTTCTGTTGCAATTTGCTGAGGATAACCCAGTTAGACTCTGGTGGAGATAATCTCTGAATATGGCTAGGGAGAGATATTTGTACTCTGCATGGAATAAAGGCCTCTAAACCAGTTTGTACTCCATAATTTAATGCAAATCCATTGAGCCAAGGCATTGTCTTGGTCATTAAGGGTATTGTACACTAGATTAAGCCTTAAATGGAAAAAGCAACATTGCCATTTTTGCTTGAATTTTGCGCTTTATGTCAAAACAGCATCCTAGAGCCTTGAACCATATCTTATGCTGCAAACAAAATCCACTAAATGGAGGGGCCAAGAAGGTTGTATGCAGGGTGATAAGATGGCATGTACAAGCCTATAACCTCATTTCCACTCTCTTGCTTCAAGGAGGAGAAAACTTGTCAAACACAAGGCATCTCACACATCTGATAAAACCAACTAAAACAAAGTTGTCAAACAAGTTTCAGATACCCTAGCAAGACAGAAACACGAGTCCTTGACCACTAAAACCTCCTTGTGCACAGAATCCCCATTTTCTTGCAAAACAGGGTCAGTTCTGCATTTTGCAAGCCACATTCAAATTCCCTCGTGCGTTTTATCCAAAACTACTTCTAACACATTCCAATCAACCTACCTGAGCTATCCAGATCATTCACAAGTTGTTGTAACTCCCTTAACACACATTGCCATTTTTGTTTGGAAGCTTTGCAGGTTGAGTTCTGTAGCACGATTCAGGCCACCTCAAAATAAACCAAGCATTGGAAAAGCTTCAGTGGACCTCAGGCAAGCTCAAAAGAACCTCAAGCACCCTTGGAAGTTGCTGCATTGTCCAGCTCGAAGTCAACTGAAACAGGTATTTCATGAACTTCTATCTCTCTATTTAGGAATAGTTAGAATTATGTTTGTGAATGAAAGATATTGTATTCATAGCCCTGAAACCATACATATGCTTAGTTTTCATTTATATTAATCGTGCTAGGAGAATTTCATCCATGAACTTTCTGAAAAAACTAGGTTAGAAATTAGGGCCAGAGAAATTCTCTCTGGTCTTTGAGAGTTAGCTTAAGTTTTTTATATGGTTAGATTCCTTGTTTGATGCTCTACAAGTTTCATGTTATGAGTTTTGTCAAAAAAAGCACAGAATCAGGAGATAGTAGCTTGTATGGAAAACACACGTTTTTGTTTGAACTAAGGAAGAAGACGAAGTTGACTGGGCTGGGCCTGGTTATTTTTGCTTCTAACACTTGCATTTTCAGTTCACACCCCCCTGGCCCATTTCCTTGCATATTTGTCATTTTTGCATTTTTATTTTTATTCTGACTTTATTATTTTATGTCTAAATATAAAAAATGGCAAAAAATTATTGAATTTTTTTTATTAATAACCATGTATTAAAAAAATATTTTGCAAATAACCAGGTTTCGGAAAAAATTACGCAAATAACCATGTTTGAGATGGCTCCACAAAGGAGGAGCCATCTCATTTGGCGCATGCTCCTCTTTTTTTAAGGGAGGCGCCATCTCACTTGGCGCCTAAGGGCAAAGGGCAAGCCCTAAGCCAAGTGAGATGGCGCCTATGTACAAAATTAGGTCCAAAAAAAAAAAATTTCTTTCCTGCGCGTTGCGTATTAGACAGAGATAAACAAAATGGATTTTTTATTTAAAAAAAAATAATTACATTCAACTGTTTTACATTTAAAGAACAGTAAAAAAATAGATACAAAAAAATACTGGGAAAAAAAAAGATACATCAGTGATCCCCAGGAACCCGGTAATGACCCCCAGTTCCGCATCCCCGTCCCCGCCTTTCTCTTGCTGGGTGCCGTCTCGTTTCCTGCTGCGGCAAGGTCGATGGCCCAGCGAAGTCAATGCGATCTGAATCCATAAAATCAGTAAGATCTCCATATCTCGAAGATCCGCTCTGGTACAGTCGATTACCCATACCCTCGAAGTTTGGTCGTGTTGGCGGTGGGTTGGGTTCCATGGTTGGTCGGTAGCATTGGTCGTCTGAGTATGGGGGGTAGAAAGGAAATGGATCTTGGGGTGTTTGGTATTGTGGATGTTGGGTTGTTTGGTGATATGGTGGTTGATGGTAGGTTTGGTCGGGTTGGTCATAATCTTCTGACATTCCCATATCAGGGCTAAGGCTGGATGTTGAGGGCGCCATATTGGGATATGTGGAAGACTGAAATTGTGTATGGGGTATGTGGGTTTGCTGGTATTGGGGTTGGTATTGTGGTTGGGTTTGAGGCATTTCCGGGTATTGGTAGTTTGGCGGTGATTGTGGTTGGTAGTACGACATTTGGTTGTAGTTGTGTTGTGGTGGGGAATGTGGTTGTGTGTTTGTTGGTCTGTTTCTTCTTGGGGGTTGGTTTGAGGTTGATGGATTTTGGGTTTGTTGGTGGGGAATCGAGGGTTGTGCCCATTGTGTGCGTGGGTCAACCAAGTACCTCGGATGAGACACGTGCATATCTGGGTTACTAACCGACCTGTACCACGACATATATTGATCGGTGTGTCGCATGTTACCTTGAGTAAGGAAAACCGGGGATTGCAAGATGTAGCGGTGACGCCTTTGCCACATTTTACACCATTCTGGAGCAAATTCTTTCCAGTTGGTAAGATTCCACTGGGCGTCGACCCTTTTTAGATGCCAGGGGGACAAATCTGTTGGATCACTTGGTATCTCTTGGATCATTCCGAACTGCATCTTCACACGTTCGCTGTGGTGCATCTCCACAATGTTGAACCGAATGAGTGCAGTCTTTGCAGTCCAAGTTGCTGCATCCTCTAGATTTGGAGAATGGTCCAAACCCAAATATGGTCTCCAGACGAACTGCGATAAAATTTAAATCAGGTAAGCGCAAAAGTAATGTATAAATAATTAAAATGAACAAAAGTTAAAAGCTACGACGTACGTCATCTGGGCCTAAGTGATCCAACAGATTCCGGTAGAGTGCGACATTGAATCTGGGATTCTTGCCGTAATCCATACCCCTCACGCAGTACCTAAAGGAAATGAGAAACATGTTATTTTTAGCATATATTTTGGAAAGAGAAGAATAGTTATAAATGCTATAACTTAATGACTTACTTTGTTGCGTAAGGGAAACCAAAAGTGTTGTTGTTGATGGGGTTTAAGGACTCCATCCTCCACCAACCCCAGGCTTGTAGTAAAAATGCGCACCCATAAAATGTACATTTTTCCTTGACTGCGTTTTTGCACAAGGAACTGTACAGGTGTGCTAATACTGCAGAACCCCAACTAAATTTTCTAGTTTTATCAAAATTTGTTAGTAAATGTAAGTACATGAAATTTACACTATTTCCCGTACTTTCGGGAAATAAAAATGTACCAAAAAGTATCATAATATACGTTCGGGCTTTTACTACTCGGTCATTCTCTGAGGAATTTTCATTTAATTCCATACTTGCATAATGCCGTTTCAGGTCAGTGAGTAGTATTCCCTGCCCTCTTGCTCCACCACCTTCTACCATGTCCCTACCCAACAGTTCTTCACACTGTGAGTTCGGTTGTTGAACCGACCCGTTCACCGCCTTACCGTCAATAGGGAGGCCCAGTAGCATGTACACATCTTCGAGAGTGATGGTACATTCACCTATTGGTAGGTGAAATGTATGGGTCTCCGGTCTCCACCTCTCCAACATTGCAAGAATGAATTTGGAGTCAATGGTGCAGTTGGAGATCTTTATCACGTGTCCAAAACCTGCATATTCCAGATAAGGGACGATAAATGGGTCGGGAGCAAGGTATTTGTGCGAACGGATTCTGAATCTTTGTGTATCCTGAGATCATAATTAAACAAGAGTAAGATTAATTAAGATGAACAACACGTTATTTGAAGTATGAAAAATGTATAACCAAAGAAGAGACTTACAAATGCAGCAATGTTTTCCCTTGTGCCTCTGTGAGTATCTCCCATTGTTAGAAGGGCCATTGTTCAGAACGCTTGAGAGAATGAAAGACTTAGGAAGAAATAGAGAGTATGATAGACTTAAGAAATATTTCGTAGCAGAGAGTGAGAGTTGTGTGGGTGTGAGAGATGTTTCATAAGGTATGTATTTATAGTCAAATAAGTTTGATGTAGTGGTTGCATGCCTGCGATGTGTCACATTTGCATGCTTAGGGTGTTACACATATGCATGCATGCATTTACAAAAATTGTAAGGTGTCACTCTTGCAGGCTAGGTGGCAGCCCATGCATGTATCACGATTGGACAGTAAGGGAGGTGCCATCTCACTTGGCGAAATAGTACAAAAATGAATGGTGTCGCCACCCCATTTGGCGAATAAGAGGTGTCACGTTTTACAGCATTGGCTCAGGCTACGTGACAGCCTTTGGGATTCCTTTCTTTGTTGCATGCAAGGCCATTGGAGTTGATGGGTGGAGTCTTACACAAAACATTTATGTGTGCAGAATAGGGCCAGGCTAGGTGGCAGCATAAGCCCATGCATGTATCACGATTGGACAGTAAGGGAGGCGCCATCTCACTTGGCGAAATAGTACAAAAATGAATGGTGTCGCCACCCCATTTGGCGAATAAGAGGTGTCACGTTTTACAGCATTGGCTCAGGCTACGTGACAGCCTTTAGGATTCCTTTCTTTGTTGCATGCAAGGCCATTGGAGTTGATGGGTGGCAGGCTAGGTGGCTGCATAAGCCCATGCATGTAATATTATTGGCAGCCTTGGGGGGTTGCATCACTTACTTAATTGAAATTTTTTGCCTTACGTTGAACATAACATTCATTCACATAAACTGTAAAATTTTCCAACCTTCGAATCAGTCATCTAACCTTCAAACATTCCAGCCTTCATACCTAAAACAATTCTACACAATGGCCTCTTCACCATAATTTGTTGTCAAAACACATTTCAACGGTGAGACATACATGTGTCCCACAGTTGGGTTTTTGTTTAGAAACACCGACAATGTCCGATTTCTCTTAAACGGGAAAGCAAATTTCTCGTACTTTAAGAAAAGATTGGAGGCCAAACTTGAACGAGGCCCGGTATCCCAGATATTTTATCAGAGTCCAGTCTTTTTTGGAAACAACCAAGTTATTTTTTATAAGGTTGCAATTCAAGATGACGAGGATTTCCAGAACATGATTTCCAGCCATGTCTATTCTGGAAACGACTCTATTGAGTTGTACGTTCTGTTTCAAGAGCCTCCGGTGACACAGGAGGTAGAGCCTCCGGTGACACAGGAGGTTGATCCTTTGGAGAATGAGCAAGATGAGGTGGATGCAGTTGATGATGAAGAAGAAGATAACGAGTTAGAGTTTGATGAAATGGTGAACGACGATTCTGACGATGATGGCATCCCAAGTATTCCTACCGACAAAATCTACACACCACCTACGCACATGACAAACTTCAACATGGGCGGAGATGAACCTTCTACGGACTTGTTTTTCCAACCGTATATGCAATCGGATGAAAATTTAAAAGAGAAGGACAAGTTTCGTAATAGAGATGAATGCATAAGGGCCATCAAAAAATTTCACATGCTCAACTCGGTTGATTATAAGGTGGATCGTGTAAACCCGGAAAGGTACAAGATCAAGTGTGTCCACCCTGACTGTATGTTCAAGCTGACCGCTTCATACAGACTAAGGGGTGACTGTTGGGTCATAGGTTCCATGACTACCCATACTTGTGTAAGTTCCACTCAATCACAAGACCACCGAAAACTCAACCATGATCTAATCTGTCAAGAAATCCTACCCCTGGTCAGCAATGACCCTTCTTTGAAGGTGAAAACAATCATCTCCCACATCACCACGGTTTTTAACTACACTCCGTCTTACCGTAAGGCGTGGTTAGCAAAGACTAAGGCGATTGAAAGGGTGTACGGGAACTGGGAGGAGTCATACCGAGAACTTCCCCGCTACCTAAATGCACTCAAGACATATTCTCCAGGTAGTGTTTATGTTCTGGAAACATTGCCAGCGTACGCCCAAGATGGTAGTCTACTACATGGCAACGGAATATTCAGTCGCGTCTTTTGGGCATTTCAACCATGAATCACAGGGTTTGCATCATGCAAACCAATTCTACAAATAGACGGGACTTGGTTGTATGGGAAGTACAAAGGCACGCTTTTGATGGCAGTTGCACAAGATGGCAATAATAACATTTTCCCCGTTGTGTTTGCCCTTGTCGAGGGGGAGACCGGTGGTGCTTGGAGCTTTTTCCTGAAAAATCTTCGTACACACGTGGCTCCTCAACCAGATCTTTGTTTGATCTCGGACAGACATGCCTCCATTGAAAGTGCCTATAATAATCCGGCAAATGGTTGGCATGACCCTCCTTCTACGCATGTCTATTGCGTCAGGCATATCGTCCAGAATTTCTCGAGGGAGGTCAAGGACAAAACATTGAGGAAAGCGGTGATGAATGCGGGATACGCACTGACACAGCCCACATTCAAATATTACCGCAACGAGATCCGTTTGTCTAACCCAGAAGCCGGTACGTGGATCGACAATATACCGGTCGAAAAGTGGACTAGGTCATACGACAATGGCCAAAGATGGGGGCATATGACAACAAATCTTATTGAATCAATGAATGGGGTATTCAAGGGCATACGAAACCTCCCCATCACTGCCTTGGTGAAATCCACGTATTTTAGGATGGCTGCGTTATTTGCCAAAAGAGGTGAAATGTGGTATGCGGTCTTGCAATCAGGACAACTATGGAGTGAAAGCTGTATGAAATACATTAAGGCTGAAAGTGCTAAAGCCAACACTCACATGGTTACACGGTTTGACCGCCATAGCCACAACTTCATTGTGAAAGAGACAATTGACCACAATGAAGGCCTGGCAAGACAAGAATACAGGGTCATTTTACCTTCTCAATGGTGCGATTGTGGCAGGTTTCAAGCTTTTCGTATGCCTTGCTCTCATGTCATTGCCGCTTGTACGCATACCCATCAAGACGCGCTTCAACTGCTCTCAAACGTTTATAAATCTGAAACGTTGCTCACTGTTTACAACAACAACTTTCCTTTGGTGGCAAAACCGGACTATTGGCCTGAATACAACGGTGATATAGTTTGGCACAATGACCAAATGCGAAGGAACAAGAAGGGTCGTCCCAAAAGCAGGTGCATAACAACAGAAATGGACGATCTTGACAGGTTGGAAAGAAAGTGTGGTTTATGCCGTCAGGTCGGACACAATCGCAAAAACTGTCCGAATCGGGCGTCTGGCTCGACCACATAAATTTTGTAATACAATAAATCTTTTCAATATTTGTGTTGTAAACATTATGGGTTTTCCGTTAATAAAACTGTTCACACAATTTAAGAAATTCAATATAGGAAATTACATTAGGGTTTTCGCGTACAACAATGATTAACGATATTCAATCTAGGAAATTACAACTGTTAACACAATTTCATCTGACCCATGCATCATCAGCATTACATCACTGTCTGTTTTGACTTCCTTCAACCACACATTAGGTCTTCATGTCGCATGCGAGGTTGTTGTTCGTTTTCGCTGGATCCTTCGAATTTTTTCCCCCTCGGCGATGTCTCCATCTAGCCACCGCATCAACTCCCGCTTCAGACGCTCCATGGAGTGAATGTGCCAGAATTTCATTTTCATCGCAGGTTTCGTGGCGGAGAATATAACGTAACCATCTCTGCTAAAAATCATAGGCGACGTCATTACGTAAATAAGGGAGTACAAAATAAAAATACAGTGCGAGAAAGTGTGAGAAATTTCAAAGAAACGGACGAATTATTTATAAAACAGCAAAAAACCCTAGTTTTGCCCTAGGCGCCAAGTGAGATGGCGCCTCCTCTCCTTTTTAAGGAGCATGCGCCATCTCACTTGGCTAAAAGCCAAGGGAGGCGCCAAGTGAGATGGCACCTAGGGCAAAACCCTAGGTGCATGCGCCAAATGAGATGGCTCCTCCTTTGTGGAGCCATCCGAAACATGGTTATTTGCGTAATTTTTTCCGAAACCCGGTTATTTGCGAAATATTTTTTTAATACATGGTTATTAATAAAAAAAATTCAAAAATTATTTTCATGTATTTTTTCCATTTATTTGGTTTTTATTTTTATTTTTACTAGTATAAAAATGTTTATATATTTTTATGTCATTTTGTTTAAATTAAAAAAATAATACAAATAATACTTTTATTTTCATTTATTATTTTTATACACATTTGAAAATATTTTCTTGAAATATATACATTTTATAAATAATTTATTTTATTTCTATTCACATTTAATATATATATATATATATATATATATATATATATATATATATATATATATATATATATATATATATATATATATATATATATATATATTATTAAACAATTAGAATAAAAAACACAAAAATAATACATTTTTATTTTTATTAATATTTTACACTAAAAATACCTTCTTTTTTTTTAATATACTTTTATTTTTGTACAAACGAATACATTATTGTATATAAATAATAAATAATACTATTTATTTAAGAAATTAGGGTCTTTGCCCTAATAAAATAAAAATAATTAAAATTGACTTTTTTTATTTATTTACATTTCACATTAAAAATACTTTGTACATACATAAAACTTTTTTGCATAATACATTTTATTTAATATTTATTTATTGTATTTTATTTAAATAATGTACATTTAATTATTATGTTTTATACATTCAATTTGGTTGTAATCATTTAGAATTTAATTTCTTGTCAAAATAATCCCCCATTCAAATTTGTACCCCCCCTCCCTATATCATGTTGTAATAGTGTAGAATTTAAATTCTCGCACCTTTAAATGCTTTCAATTATGCCATGATTAGACCTAGGAATTGTATGCAAAATCAAATTAACAAATAGTTTGACCTAATCAAAGATAAAAATGCATAAAAAAACAAACACAATGCACACTTGCACCCCTAGGGTTACAATCCACTTGTTGCCTTCAAAAATGGGCCATGATATGCATGTCAAGTACTTTGGCAAAACAAAAACAAAACAAAGATCATAGTCCCTCGATGACGCTACCTGAGTTGCCTAAACAAAATGATCAAGTCCCTCAAGAAAATTGCCAAAAATACTTGACACTATTGCTATCATGGTCTATACGATGACCCGCGCCTGTCCCGTTTAACATCCTAACACAAGGTTGTTCACCAAGTACAATGGTGAAGCAACACTGTTAAAAGGGTTAAAAACATAAGAAAAATCTTTGAGTAAAATAGGGTAGATAGCTCTTAGTTACTTGATCAAAAACTTGCAAAAACATCCTTGCTATTTTCAAACACACTTCACAACACAATTTCAAAACCCTACTTTCAAACATTGAAAATTTTTCAAAAGACAAAAACCCCTTTGTATACATTCAAACAAGAATCATTACAAAGGTTGCCACAACGATGGCCTCTTTTCAAAACATCTTTCAAAACCACACACAAAGCACCATTTCAAACAATTGAAGAGCACCATTTCAAACAATTAAAAAGCAAAGCAAGTGATCTAAGCAAGTAACTAAGAGCCCATGGATAACCATGGATAGAAAGGATGCTAATACCTTCCCTTTCTATCATCTATTCCTCGAACCCAAGAAAACATCTCGAAGGTTTTTCCTGTGCTTTTTGACCTTTCCTTAGGATAAAATAAAAAGTCGGTGGCGACTCTTGCTAAACCGAAACATTTGCAAACACAAACACAAAACCTCAAGTCAGTTCTCCCACCGTATCACAGAACTGGCGACTCTGATGGGGAAAACTTTAAAAGTGGAGTAACCTTAGGGCTTAGATCACCCTTGGCATGATTATATTGTTTGCTTTGATTGCTTTACATTTGGTTCTCTTGTTTGGGCTTGAAATCCTCTACCCGGATTTGGGAAACATTCATAGGTAAATAGCAATATGTTGTTGAAACTGTGCGGGGTATACCGATATGGTTGAAGCAATAGCTATATTAGTGCGACATATTTGTGAGTACCGGTAGCCTTTGAGTCAATAAAAGAGAATACGGGGCCGCTGAGTGATGTCATAAAGCACTAATGAACTCTTAGAACATTACTTGACCATCTTGGCCTTTTATTAGGGGTAGTGAGATGACCGGCTTTGGTGCAGTCCGAAGTTGGTAGATACTCGATACTACACTCATTAAGGGTTGTTTTCTTGGAATATTTTGGTCGCTAGTTAAGTGGCTAAACCAAAACAATGAACATAGAAAACAATCCAGTGATATTGAGCTCCTTAGAACCTGATTACTATTTATAGGATAGGTTTGAGCCAACTAAACTCAAGAGGGTATTTACCTATGAAACCTCATGCAAGCCTAAAACTAGGTTTTTGTGTGACTTGTTTGTACATTTGCTTGTGCATACATCATGAACATCATAAAGAATCATATGCATCCACTAACCATTTCAAGGGTTTGGATCTTCATCTTTGTTCTTGTTTTGTAGGTCATGGAATCTCTTCGCAGGAAAACAATCCAAGTCAACCTTGTGAGAATCCCTCCTCAACTCAAGGAGCTTACATCCAGGATTCCAGAGAATTCTCTTTTCAGTGAAAGACATGGTAGACTTCTCAACTTGGTCAACTCCAACATTGAAGAAGATATGGTGAAAGTTCTCTTCCAGTTCTTTGACCCCCTACACCACTGTTTCACATTCCCTGATTACCAGCTAGTACCCACTTTGGAGGAATTTTCCCAACTCCTGAGAATTCCTATTCTTTACCAACTATCCTACAACGGTACGGAAAAAGAACCAAAGCTTGAAGATGTTGCTCAAGCATTACACTTGCAACCATCTGACATCAAGGGACATTGGGAAAACAGAAGTGGTGTCAAGGGTTTCTTGGCAAAGTTTCTGTTTGAGAAGGCACAAGACTGCTGGAATTCTCTTGATCTACAAGCCTTTAAAGAGATTGTGGCACTCCTTATCTATGGGTTGGTCCTGTTCCCAAACCCTGATCAGCTTATAGATGTGAATGCTGTCAAGATTTTCATATCCCGGAATCCTATACCTACATTGCTTGGGGACATCCTGCACTCATTTTACACACGAACAATGAGGAAAAGAGGTGTTCTCATGTGTTGTACTCCTCTCCTAGCAAGATGGTTTATTAATCACCTTCCCCAATCAGTTTTAAAGAATGAGCAGGGTTTAAGGTGGTCACAACGGTTGATGACCCTCACACATTCTGATGTACATTAGTGTTCTCGGTCCAGAGAAAATGTCATCATCATTGATCATTGTGGGGAATTCCCTAATGTCCCACTACTTGGCATTAGGGGAGGCATTACCTACAACCCTTGTTTAGCTCTAATACAATTTGGATATGCTCGGAGGGATGGCCCTCATGACATGCTGAATCCTGACCTAGTTTTTGACTTCGACAACGATGCGCAAGGACTTCGACAAAGATTCATCAGAGCTTGGAGGATGCCCAACAAAATGGATAGTAAGACACTGGGGCACAATAATTCTATCCCCCTTCAGCCTTATCTCAAGTGGGTACGAACCCGCGCCCAGAATCTTATGATGCCATATCCTTACATTCTCCCCTTCATCAAAGAGCCTGTTATGGAAGGAGAGGTTCCATATACCATCCTACATCCAGACATGTCAACATCATGGGAAGAAATGCAAAAGAGTTAGATTCAACTCAAAGAAGAACGGAATACTTTTGAAGCCAGCTTTTATGCCAGTGAGAAGAAGGTTTTGGAGCTTACCCGCCGACTTCATGAGGAGGAAACTCTCAACACTTACATCGTACCAAAGAAGATGCGCAACGTCTTTTTACATTAAGAATTTTGTAATATTTTGCCCATGGGGCACTTATGTACTAACAATTTCTTCTTAATATGACGTGTGTTCCTTTTTGTTTGCAAAAAATTTGAATTTATGAATCCTTGAATGCATTACATGGATAACACATCATTCATCATATGCATAAATAGGTCTTCACACCAGGTTTCCTTATCTTTCTGCTGTTTATTTCAGCAAGATGGATTTGGAGCAGACGGTTAAGGATCTACAAGCACAAAATTCTCAATTCCAGCAACTCCTCATGACCTTAGCAAAGGGTCAAGAGAACCTCAAAGCACTGTTGGAGAAGAATAAAGAGAAAAAGAAGAAGAGGCCTGGAGTAGCCACTTTTGGAAGAAGATTTGAAAGCAATGCTATAAAATTTATCGAGTTCCCCTCAACGTCTGATGAAGGGGATGGTAAAGGAAAAGGGGCCGCGGTACCGTCTGAATCTGAAGTTGAAGAGGAGGAAGAGGAAGAAGATGAAGATTACTCCGAACAGCAATATCCCCCTACGGATGATAAATATAAGAATCTTGAGGATAGATTGGCAGCCATGGAGTTGCAGAGGGTACCTGGTTTAGATTTTGAAGAACTAGGGTTGGTCGTTGGGATCGTCATCCCTCCCAAATTCAAAGTACCAACGTTTGCTAAGTATGACGGTCTATCATGCCCAAAGATGCACTTGAGATCGTATGTCAGAAAGATCCAACCCCACTCATCTGATAAAGACCTTTGGGTACACTTTTTCCAAGACAGTTTGTCAGGCACACAATTGGACTGGTTCTATCAACTCGAGAGATCAGAGGTTCATAATTGGGAAGACTTAGCTGCTGCTTTTTACCGTCAATACCAATACAATGCTGATTTGGCGCCCACTCGTACTCAACTACAGAGTATGGGATGGCTTCCAATGAAGAATTTAAGGAATATGCCCAGAAGTGGAGGGATCTGGCTGGAAGGGTGCAGCCACCATTGTCGGATAGAGAGCTAGTTGACATGTTTCTAGGGACCCTGTCTGGCCCTTTCTTCAATCATCTAATCGGGAGTTCTTCCGCGGGATTTACTGAACTAATTTTGACCGGCGAAAGGGTTGAGGCTAGTATTAAAAGTGGTACGATTCAGAAGGATGCTTCCGCGTCCACCGCTGTTAAGAAGACCTTCCCAGATAAAAAGGAAGCTCCTGCTGTTTATTCTCAGAAAGGCCAAGGAGGAATTGGGCGCCGACCTACTGTAGGGGCTGTGATGATTCAAAACTCTTCAAATGATCAACCTCATAACAATCAGTCAAGACCTAATCAACAACGGGTAGAAAGGCCACAACGGAAGTTCACCCGAATCAACATGACACCAGTGCAAATACTCCCTCATTTATTGAAGCTGAATCTTACCAGTTTGAAGGAAGCGCCAAAGAACTCTAACACCTCCTCTCCATACTACCACTCCAATGCTAAGTGTGCTTACCACTCTGACAATGCTGGGCATGATACTAATAATTGTTGGGCGCTTAAGAATAAAATCCAAGACCTGATTGACGCCAAGGAGGTAGAATTCGATGCGCCCGAAAAGCCAAATGTGATTTCTGCCCCAATGCCTAAGCACGGTAATAATGTTCATGCTGTTATGGAGGACCTTCATGTTACTGATGTTGCTGACCTTTTGACTTTGTTACTTGTGATTAAAGGGAATTTGATGAGAGCTGGGATATTTCCTGGTTGTGGAAAAGACTGCTATTTTTGTTTGAACATACGAGGTGATTGCCCAATGTTGAAGTCAGGTGTCCAACGCCTGATGGATACCCAAGAGATAATCTTCCAGAAGACCCCTGTTGATACCTTCACTCCTGTTACTCCTGCTACTTTTGCTACTTAAACCAATGATATTGCAATTATAACCATTTCCGACAATCCTCCCAAGGCTTGCAAAAGGCCTGTCAGGATTACGCCCGACCCTAAATTTGTACCATTAAAAATCACCATGCCGGGACCTATCCCGTATCAATCTAGCAAAACGATACCATGGAACTATAGAGGAGAAATCTTCTATCATGGTATCAAGCAGATTGAAGCAGTCCAAGAGATTTCTGAAGAAGAAGACCCTGATGTAGGGAACATTGCGGGTATAAGCAAGATAACCCGCAGCGGCCAGATCTTTTCTCCGGAGATTGCTCCCCCCGAGCAGTTTTCGGACCCTCGAAAGCTTCTGCACCTGTTAAGTCATCTGTGCGAGACCCGATAATTGAAGAATTGGATACTCCTGAAGTAAGATCATCTATTGATAATACCGGTAAAGGTAAGGGGATACTGGAAGGGCCTGTCAGGACGAAGGCTCATGTTGTGGTTATCCCTGAAACCACTCAGAAAGAAATGGATAAAATCTTGAAAATAATCAGAAAAAGTGACTATGATGTTATGGAACAATTAGGGCAGACCCCTTCTAAAATTTCAATGTTAGCTCTTCTAATTTGCTCTGAGGCCCACGCTAAGGCATTAATAAAATTTCTAAAGGCGGCACATGTACCCCAAGAGACTTCGGCTGACCAATTTCAGGAGTGTGTGGCCAGTCTTACTGCTGATAATGGCCTTGGCTTTTCCGATGCTGGCCTGACTCCCAAAGGAAGGAAACACAACGACGCGCTACATGTTTCAGTCGAATGCAGGGGAACCACCCTCGCCCATGTCTTAGTTGATACTGGTTCTTCCTTGAATGTGTTGCTGAAGAAAGCTTTAGACCGTTTGGATTGCGAAGGATTGACCCTCAAACCTAGTAACATCGTTCTTAGGGCCTTTGATGGGTCCAAAAGAATGGTTCATGGAGAGGTTGATATTCCTATCAAAGTAGGTACAGAAGTTTTCAACTCCACCTTTTATGTGATGGACATCCGTCCGTCATATTCGTGTTTGTTAGGAAGACCGTGGATCCATTATGCCGGGGCAGTTACCTCTTCTTTGCACCAAATGCTGAAATATCATGTTAAGGGTAAGATTATAACAGTGCATGGCGAGGAAGAGTACATGATAAGTTATCTCAATTCCTTCCGCTATGCGGATTTGGATGGCGAGTTCATCGAAACGCCTTTCCAACATTTTGAGGAAGCTTCTCCTGAGGTAGCAGTTGCGAAGACAATGATTGAGGGGCCTATCGTTCCCAAGCATGTATCTAGGATGGCATCTCTCAAGGACGCAGAGGCTATAATTAAAGAGGGGAAGAGCACAGTGTGGGGGCAGTTGCCTGATTTTCCCCATAAGACGGACAAGTTTGGATTAGGGTTCACTGCTGCAGGGCAAAAGGCTATGCGTCGCTCCAAGGCTGGAGGACCACCCGTCAAGATCTCTCACCATGTAATTAATGTTGTAGAAGATGAAGACGAAGAGAGCCGCTTTGAAGATTGGATCTTTCCGACCATCGAAGGGGGTTTAAGAAACTGGGAAGCAAAGGATTTTATTCCCATCACCTTTATCAACCAGTAATTTTATCTTTGAACAATTTCTTATTTCGGTCTGTAATAACTAAAATAATTCGTACACTTTTTTCACCTCATGCCTTGCCCGGGGCATGTAGGTCCATTTGTAAGGGCTTGATTTTCCTCATTATCATATGCCATGTTTTAATGAATCATTGGACGTTTTTCATCTATAAACTGCTGTGTTCATTTTCTTTCCTTTTGCATTTTTGTTTTGTTTAAGGATGGTTATCCCTTACACACACCCACACTCACAAATGCAGGTACCCATCCACTCCGGATGCCATGGGTGACTATTCTGTTTTAGCCTTCGATAACTCTGAAGACTTGGTCAATCATGCTGAGTACGAAGTTGACGAAGACTGTGAAGTGCCGGGAGAGTTAGCCAGACTTCTACAACAAGAAGAGAGGGCTATTCTGCCTCATGAAGAGTTGCTAGAAACGATCAACTTGGGGACAGAGGAAGACAAGAAAGAAGTAAAAGTGGGTGCCAACCTGGAACCAAGTGTCAAGGAGCGTTTAGTGCAGCTGTTAAACGAATATGTTGAAATCTTTGCCTGGTCTTACGAAGACATGCCAGGGTTAGACACAAATATCATGGTTCACCGTCTCCCTACAAGAGAAGACTGTCCACCGATTAACCAAAAGGTCCGCCGGATGAGGCCTGACATGTCTGAAAAGATCAAGGCTGAGGTAATGAAGCAATTCAACGCTGGCTTCCTGGCTGTTACTTCCTATCCATAATGGGTTGCTAACATTGCGCCCGTGCATAAGAAGGACGGCAAAGTCAGAATGTGTGTGGACTATCGGGATTTAAACAGGGCTATCCCTAAAGACGATTTTCCGCTGCCACACATCGACATCTTGGTTGACAATACATCTCAGCACAAAGTATTTTCTTTCATGGACGGATTCTCGGGCTATAACCAGATCAAAATGGCACCCGAGGACATGGAGAAAACTACTTTTGTCACGCAATGGGGTACCTTCTGCTACAAAGTGATGCCATTCGGACTGAAGAATGCAGGGGCAACCTATCAACACGCCATGGTAGCTTTGTTTCATGATATGATACATCATGAGATCGAAGTTTATGTAGACGACATGATAGCTCGATCACAGACGGAAGAAGAACACCTTAATCATTTGCAAAAGCTGTTTGCCAGGTTGAAGGAGTATAAGCTCAGACTGAACCCAAGCAAGTGCACTTTTGGAGTTAGGTCTGGTAAACTTCTGGGATTTATTGTCAGCAACAAAGGCATTGAGGTTGATCCAGCTAAAGTGAAGGCTATATAAGAAATGCCTCCCCCCCGCACTGAAAAGGAGGTTAGAGGATTCTTGGGACGCTTAAACTATATTGCGAGGTTTATCTCTCACCTGACATCTACCTGTGAGCCAATTTTCAAATTGTTGAAGAAAGATCAGGTAGTTGAATGGAACAATGATTGTCAAGTTTCTTTTGATAAGATCAAGGAGTATTTACTGGAACCTCCTATTTTGATGCCACCCGTCGAAGGAAGGTCGTTAATCATGTATCTAATTGTTTTGGATAACTCAATGGGGTGCGTACTGGGCCAACATGACGAGCCTGGCTGAAAAGAGCATGCCATTTATTACCTTAGCAAAAAGTTTACCGACTGTGAGACTCGCTACTCACTGCTCAAGAAAACTTGTTGCGCTTTGGTATGGGCTGCTCGCTGGCTAAGGCAGTATATGTTGACTCATACCACTCTGCTGATTTCCAAGATGGATCCGATCAAGTATATCTTCAAGAAGCCTGCTTTATCTGGAAGAATCGCTAGATGGCAAATGATCCTGACTGAGTATGATATCCAGTATACTACCCAAAAAGCTATAAAGGGGAGTGTACTAGCTGACCATCTAGCTCATCAAGCCGTCGAAGATTACCAATCTATCAGATTATACTTCCCTAACGAGGACATCATGACATTGGACGACATTGAAGGTAACGGACTGTATGACGGACCTGAACAAGGATCCCGATGGACCCTGTACTTTGATGGTGCTTCAAATGCACTTGGTAACGGTATCGGTGCGATACTCATTTCTACGGAAGGTTGCCATACACCCTTCACTGCCCGACTTTGCTTCAGCTGTACCAACAACATGGCTGAATATGAAGCTTGCATCTTTAGTCTCAAGGCTGCTATAGACTTGGGAATCAAATCTTTGGTCGTATTTGGGGATTCGGCTTTGGTTATTAGTCAAGTCAAAGGAGAGTGGGACACCAAACATCCTAATCTTATCCCATACAAAGAACACGTCTTGACATTGCTGCCTCATTTCGAGCAGATTACCTTCGAGCATTTCCCGCGAGAAGAAAATCAGTTAGCCGATGCTCTGGCTACAATGTCTTCCATGTTTAAACTCAATTGGGATAATGAGGCTCCCCAAATTACCATCGAGCGAATGGATGAACCTGCGCACTGTCACGAGATTAACACCGAAGAAGTAGTGGAACAACCCTGGTTCCATGAAATCAAAAGGTATCTCCAGACTCGAGAATACCTTGAAGGAGCTTCCGTCAATGACAAAAAGTTCTTAAGGAAATTTGCTGCCAAGTTCTTCCTGAGCAATGGTATCCTTTATAAACGCAGCCATGATTGTGTTCTACTTTGTTGTGTGGACAAGGTTGAAGCAGAGTTGATCATGACCGAGATACATAGTGGCACATTTGGTACCCACTTGAGCGGACATACGATGGATAAGAAGATTCTAAGGGCAGGCTACTACTGGTCTACCATGGAAGCTGATTGTCATCAACACTCCCATACCTGCCACAAATGCCAAGTCTACACCGACAAGGTGCATATTCCTCCTGTTCCTCTCAACGTTCTGACAGCTCCTTGGCCATTCACAATGTGGGGCATTGACATGATTGGAGAGATCAATCCCACGGCATCCAATGGACATCGTTTCATCCTGGTGGCTATTGATTACTTCACCAAATGGGTCGAGATAGCTTCCTATGCTTCATTTACAAAGAATGTGGTTGCCCGCTTCATCAAGCAGAACCTCATATGCCAGTATGGTATCCCCGACAGTATCATCACAGACAACGGTACAAATTTGAACAATACCATGATCACCGCTCTATGCGAACAGTTCAAGATTTATCACCACAATTCATCTCCCTATCGGCCGAAGATGAACGGTGTTGTTGAAGCCGTGAACAAAAACATCAAGAAGATCATCTAAAAGATGACAGTCACCTACAAGGACTGGCATGAGATGTTGCAGTTTGCTCTGCATGGATATCGTACCACGGCACGTACTTCAACAGGGGCAACCCCATTTTCTTTGGTGTATGGCATGGAAGCTGTTCTACCCATGGAAGTTCAGATTCCTTCCTTGAGGATTATGAAGGATGTCGGTTTGAGTGAAGACGATTGGATTCAGACCCGACTTGATCAACTTAACTTGATCGACGAGAAGCGACTTACTGCTATTTGTCATGGTCAGACGTATCAAAAACGGATGTTCAAGGCTTTTAACAAGAAAGTCAGACATCAGGTATATTAAGTCGGAGATCTTGTAATCAAGTGGATCATCTTACCGCAAAGTGACCCCAGGGGAAAGTGGACTCCTACATATGAAGGACCATTTGTAATCAAGAGAATCTTTTCTGGTGGGGAAATGATTCTGACCACCATGGACGGCAACGACTTGCCGCACCCTGCGAACGTAGACATAGTCAAAAGATACTACGCATAAAACGACCCGACAAGTTGAAAACTCGAAAGGGCGACTTGGGCAAAAATGAGCATCCCGGTGAATCAAAAACCCGAAAGGGCGGTTCAGGCAAAAATTAGGGATAAAACAAAAAAAATATGTACACCCGGCAAGTTGAAAACCCGAAAGGGCGACTTGGGAAAAAAAGGGTTTCTCGGTGGATCAAAAACCCGAAAGGGCGGTCCAGGCAAAAGTTAGAGAATTAAAGCGTATGACTGTGTCTCGTCGGATCACTTTAAGAACAATCTCTTCACCAACAAGCTCCAAGCTTCTGATCAATCCAGTCATCGACGGACGAAGCAGCGAATGGACAAGATATTCAGAGTTGTAAAGGCTATAGCAGAATGGGAATCCCATGGAATTATTACACGTAGCCATCTTTCTTTTGTATAAAATTTTTCAACTTTTACGACAATATTCTCTTACTAGGATGTCTGTCTCCTTTGTATAAAGATACTCACAAAAGTTAATACAAAGATACTTCAAAGTGCAGAAATTTGCTTGCCTTTCTTTTCTTTTCACACTTATGTTTTATTTGAAATCGTCCAATGTTTCGTTAAATACGCATATGCATTTGAATATAACCACTGCTTATAAATAAAACGAAATTGAAAAAGGATAATTACTGATAGGTTGAAGGTGTAGGAAGATACCCTTATGCTATTCTAGAAGAAATCCCCTGCAATACATTGTTCAGATCCTCAACAGAGCTAAAAATTTGGAGTATTATTCCCCAGCAGAGCTAAGCTTCAAGACCCCCAGCGGAGCCAGTACATTCTAAACTTGATTCCCCAGCTGAGTTAAGTTTCAAAGTCCCCATCAGAGTTCAAAATCCTGATCCCCAGTGGAACCCAAAAACCCTGAAATACTTATCCCCAGCGGAGCCAGAATAGTCTAAGCCTTCTTCCCCAACGAAGCCAAATTTCCGACCACCAACCCCCGGTGGGAACTGTTCTACTTCCCCAAATTCTCCCCACAGAGTTATTTCCCAACAAGATCGAAGATTCCCGGCCTCATTTCTCCAAGCAGAAGCCTCATAGGTTTTAACTCCCCAGTAGAAATTTTTAGAGTTTTCCCTACTTCCCAGGAAAGTCATGAAGGATTCTCATTCCCTGCAGAAGTTGTCAAAGGCCTTGTTAATCCCCACAAATCACCGAGGATTTTCAATCTCCAGCAGTGGTCCCAAGATTTCTCCTTCTCAATAATCAGAGATCTTTAATCCCCAAGTAGTCAGCAGTCAACAAGGATTTCTCATCTTCAGTATTCAAAGATTTTTAGAATCCCCAGCATCGGTCAAGGATTTACTTTCACCCGACAGCAATCAAAGATTTCATTATCTCCAGTTGTCAAGGATTTATTTTCCTCAACAAGACAGCTACTCAGCTTACATGCACATCCATTACATTCATATATCATAAACATTGATGAAATACAGTTCATTGCATCATACATATCATGCAACATAGCTTTGTGTTTTAGCTAACATTTTACCCTTTTCAGGATAAGATTAAAAGGCTATCGCTAACAATTATTCAGATACAGTATGGATACACCCTAGACACAGCGATCATTCTATTACTCATTCAGAATTTCAAGTCAAAATACAGTACAGATACACCCCAGACACGACGGTCATTCTACTACTCATTCAGACTTCAGCAATCTGATACAGACCAGATACACTCCAGACACGGAGGCCATTCTTTCTCTCATTCGAATTCAACTATCAACTTCAAGTCCAGATACGTTCCAAACACGGATGCCATTCTGGCCTTTACCCCAGCAGTTTGATTCTCCCCAGTGCGGTCGCCAAGGAAGTCATTCTGTCACTTATTCAGATCCCAGTTACAGTCTCAGATACACTCCAGACACGGAAGTCATTCTACTACTCATACAGATCTCAACTTCAGATACAATCCAGATACGCTCCAGACTTGGTTGCCATTCTGTCACTCACTCGGAAGTTATCCCCAACCCAGAGATGCTCCATACACAGATATTTCTCTGTCGCCCATTCAGAATTCAGAGACAATATAGATACACTCCAAACATGGCAGTCATTCTGATATTCATTCAAAGTCCAAATACAGTTATAGCTCAGATACGCTCCAGGAACGGATGCCTTCCTTTTGCTCATACAGACTCAGTCTCCAGATACAGTTCAAATGCATTCCAGACACGGATACCATTTTAATGCTCATTCTTCTGACCTACCACATTACAATTCAACAAACATTCTTGGATGGCATCTTTAAGCCCATATCCATCAAGATTCTACCATCTCCAAATGGCATCTTTAAGCCCATTCCCTCATCTATGTTTTGACAAGTGCAAATTTACGGGCACTCTAGTGTCCAATCCTCTTTTACCTTCGAGTCGCGAAAGGCAAACTTGCCAATCTAACTCTTCAGGTTCAAGAAGATTGAACAGGGGCAACTGTTGTACCCCAAAATTTTCCCTCTCATTTCATCAACATTTCTCATCACAAGAATCTTGGAATTCAAGGTCAAGCTAGGGTTTGCTCTGCTCAAGACACCTCCTTGCACTATTGACCTAAATTAGGGTTTGAGTTTGCACAGTGATGTTTTAACTTACAATGCCCAAATTGACTTTCATACTTCATGTTGGACTCATAAGTTTGTTCACACCAAGTTTCAAGCCTTGATTCAAATTTTTGCCCAGTCAATTGGACAGTTGACCTAGAAATCAGTTGTATTGGGGAAAAAAGTCAGTTGTGGCCAATTGACAGTCAAACCTCATGAAATTTGATCCACATCAACATTATGAACGCATATGAACCATTTGATCAAGTTTGGATCACAATTCCACAAGAAATTTGATCAGGTCATCAAAAGGGCAAAATGGTCATTTTTAGGGTTTTGACTGTTTGACCTAGTCAATGGCAAATCAAGCTCAACCATGGACTCAAGGACTCAATGAGATTGTCTTTACCCATTCAACAAGTTCAAAAGATCTCAAATGCATAGGATTGACAGATGAATTTTTCAGTCAACTGATCAAAATTTGACTATATATTGAAAAGTCAAACTTTGACTTTTTGGTCAAAATCAAGTGCCAAGGGTCATTTTTCATCAAGACATGTCAATTTATGAAACTTGTACATCAAGAAACCCAAAAATGCAAATTAGGGTTTAAAATGGAAAATTTTCATAACTTAGAAATTTTCGAAGTTATAAAATTTTCTTATTTTTTCCTAACTTTGTCCCATTTTTTCACCAATATGCAAATGGATTCAAACAAAACTTATAACATGAAAGTTGTAGTCCATCACAAAGTATACAACTTTGATTCACAAAGTTTTCTAAAAAGAAGCTTGGATCTCAAGTTATGATTTTTGGAACAAGGGTACCTAAAACTTTTAACTTAGAGAAATTTTGCCCTAGTTTAGGCAGGATTTTGACCCATATTCTTGGCCATTTTTCACATAGTTCCACTTGGAGTTTCAAGTTTCATTTCAAATATGGATTATAGTACATGTTGCAAGCTTTCCAAATTGTCCAAGAACTTCTCAAACACCTTTGTGGTTAGGGAGAATTGAATGCTTGAAGTTGGAAAAAACTCACTTTGCAACCATGGCCAATACATGTTCATACCACTTGCCAAATCTGATCTACCTAGCTTGGTTCACAATTACAGGCCTCTAAACCAGTTTGTACTCCATAATTTAATGCAAATCCATTGAGGCAAGGCATTGTCTTGGTCATTAGGGTATTGTACACTAGATTAAGCCTTAAATGGAAAAAGCAACATTGACATTTTTGCTTGAATTTTGCTTTATGTCAAAACAACATCCTAGAGCCTTGAACCATATCTTATGCTGCAAACAAAATCCACTAAATGGAGGGGCCAAGAGGGTTGTATGCAGGGTGATAAGATGGCTTGTACAAGCCTATAACCTCACTTCCACTCTCTTGCTTCAAGGAGGAGAAAACTTGTCAAACACAAGACATCTTACACATCTGATAAAACCAACTAAAACAAAGTTGTCAAACAAGTTTCAGATACCCTAGCAATCCAGAAACACGAGTCCTTGACCACTAAAACCTCCTTGTGCATAGAATCCCCATTTTCTTGCAAAACAGGGTCAATTCTGCATTTTGCAAGCCACATTCAAATTCCCTCGTGCGTTTTGTCCAAAACTACTTCTAACACATTCCAATCAACCTACCTGAGCTATCCAGATTATTCACAAGTTGATGTAACTCCCTTAACACACATTGCCATTTTTGTTTGGAAGCTTTGTAGGTTGAGTTCTGTAGCACGATTCAGGCCACCTCAAAACAAACCAAGCATTGGAAAAGCTTCAGTGGACCTCAGACAAGCTCAAAAGAACCTCAAGCACCCTTAGAAGTTGTTGCATTGTCCAGCTCGAAGTCAACTGAAACAGGTATTTCATGAACTTCTATCTCTCTATTTAGGAATAGTTAGACTTAGGTTTGTGAATGAAAGATGTTGTATTCATAGCCCTGAAACCATACATATGTTTAGTTTTCATTTATATTAATGGTGCTAGGAGAATTTCATCCATGAACTTTCTGAAAAAACTAGGTTAGAAATTAGGGCCAGAGAAATTCTCTCTGGTCTTTGAGAGTTAGCTTAAGTTTTTTATATGGTTAGATTCGTTGTTTGATGATCTACAAGTTTCATGTTATGAGTTTTGTCAAAAAAGCACAGAATCAGGAGATAGCAACTTGTGTGGAAAACACGCCTTTTTGTTTGAACTGAGGAAGAAGACGAAGTTGACTGGGCTGGGCCTGGTTATTTTTGCTTCTAACACTTGCATTTTCAGTTCACACCCCCCCTGGCCCATTTCCTTGCATATTTGTCATTTTTGCATTTTTATTTTTATTCTGACTTTATTATTTTATGTCTAAATATAAAAAATACCAAAAAATTATTTTTTATGTATTTTTTCCATTTATTTGGTATTTATTTTTATTTTTACTAGTATAAAAATGTTTATATATTTTTATGTCATTTTGTTTAAATTAAAAAAATAATACAAATAATACTTTTATTTTCATTTATTATTTTTATACATATTTGAAAATATTTTCTTGAAATATATACATTTTCTTGAAATATATATATATATTTATATATATATATATATATATATATATATATATATATATATATATATATATATATATATATATATATATATATATATATATATATATATATATATATTATATATATATATATATATATATATATATATATATATATATATATATATATATATATATATATATATATATATATATATATATATATATATATATATATATATATATATATATATATATATATATATATATATATATATATATATATATATATATATATATATATATATATATATATATATATATATATATATATATTTATATATATATATATTTATATATATATATTTATATATATATATTTATATATATATTTATATATATATATATATATATATATATATATATATATATATATATATATATATATATATATATATATATATATATATATATATATATATATATATATATATATATATATATATATATATATATATATATATATATATATATATTATAATACTATATTTTATTAAACAATTAGAATAAAAAACACAAAAACAATACATTTTTATTTTTATTAATATTTTACACTAAAAATACCTTCTTCTTTTTTTAATGTACTTTTATTTTTGTACAAACTGATACATTATTGTATATAAATAATAAATAATACTATTTATTTAAGAAATTAGGGTCTTTGCCCTAATAAAATAAAAATAATTAAAATTGACTTTTTTTATTTATTTACATTTCACATTAAAAATACTTTGTACATACATAAAACTTTTTTGCATAATACATTTTATTTAATATTTATTTATTGTATTTTATTTAAATAATGTACATTTAATTATTATGCTTTATACATTCAATTTGGTTGTAATAATTTAGAATTTAATTTCTTGTCAAAATAATCCCCCATTCAAATTTGTATCCCCCTCCCTATATCATGTTGTAATAGTGTAGAATTTAAATTCTCGCACCTTTAAATGCTTTCAATTATGCCATGATTAGACCTAGGATTTATATACAAAATCAAATTAACAAATAGTTTGACCTAATCAAAGATAAAAATGCATGAAAAAACAAACACAATGCACACTTGCACCCCTAGGGTTACAATCTATTTGTTGTCTTCAAAAATGGGTCATGATATGCATGTCAAGTACTTTGGCAAAACAAAAACAAAACAGAGATCATAGTCCCTCGATAACGCTACCCGGGTTGCCTAAACAAAATGATCAAGTCCCTCAAGAAAATTGCCAAAAATACTTGACACTATTGCTATCATGGTCTATACGATGACCCGCGCCTGTCTCGTTTAACATCCTAACACAAGGTTGTTCACCAAGTACAATGGTGAAGCAACACTGTTAAAAGGGTTAAAAACATAAGAAAAATCTTTGAGTAAAATAGGGTAGATAGCTCTTCGTTACTTGATCAAAAACTTGCAAAAACATCCTTGCTATTTTCAAACACACTTCACAACACAATTTCAAAACCCTACTTTCAAACATTGAAAAATTTTCAAAAGACAAAAACCCCTTTGTATACATTCAAACAAGAATCATTACAAAGGTTGCCACAACGATGGCCTCTTTTCAAAACATCTTTCAAAACCACACACAAAGCACCATTTCAAACAATTGAAGAGCACCATTTCAAACAATTGAAAAGCAAAGCAAGTGATCTAAGCAAGTAACTAAGAGCCCATGGATAACCATGGATAGAAAGGATGCTAATACCTTTCCTTTCTATAATCTATTCCCCGAACCCAAGAAAACATCTCAAAGGTCTTTCCTGTGCTTTTTGACCTTTCCTTAGGATAAAATAAAAAGTCGGTGGTGACTCTTGCTAAACCGAAACATTTGCGAACACAAACGTAAAATCTCAAGTAAGTTCTCCCACCGTATCACAACTGCCATCATATATGCGTAGGCAACATCGAGGGACAAGATCATTTCTCATGGGCAACTCGAGGGACATCGCGGGACTATGATCTTTATGATGATTTTAACTGAGGGTCTTTGCTAAGAATATCCCTACGTTCGAGGTACATGGCCACTTTTATTCAAAGGCAACAAGTGAGTTTACCCTAGAGGTGCTTGTGTGAAGAGTGGGTGTAAATAGTGTGTTCTTGAACAATTACATCCACAAGGAAGTGTTTATCAATCAACCTCCATGTTTTATCAACTTGACATTTTCTGATCATGTCTTCAAACTTAAAAAGGATTTATACGGCCTGAAGCAAGCTTTAAGAGAATGGTATGATCGTCAAAGCAATTTTTTGCTTGAGAACAAGTTTCATAGATGACAAGTTGATAAAACCCTTTTTATCAAAAGGTTTGAGCATAACATTTTACTTGTTCAAGTTTATATATATAATATTATATTCGGTGTTACTAACGAATCTTTGTGCAAGGATTTTTCTGTGATTATGAAAAATGAGTTTGAGATGTCCATGATGGGGGAACTTCGTTACTTTCTAGGACTACATATCCATCATAAAAAATAAGGGACATTCATAATTTTTGTTAACCTTGTTGAAACACTAGTTAAGTGAATACAAAGTTAATCATGGTATTATCCCAATAAAATGCGATAACATTAGTACCATAAACCTCGCGAAAAATATAGTACTGCACTCTCGGATTAAACACATTAAGGTTAGACATCATTTCATTAGAGTTCATGTTAAAAAGAAGCGATTATGTGATTGAGCATGTGTCTTCATATAATTAACTCACAAATATTTTTATCAAACCTCTTCCTAACAAAAACATCTTTTTCAGAAGAACTGACTTAGGAATATTGAATCAATCATACATGGATTAATATCTGCTAGCTTTCTTTTCTCCTCCTCGTTCTTCCCTTTATCTATGTGAATACATGATCTATGTGCTTGCTTGTCTTTATTTTCCATCTTTTTGATAATTCCAAAGTGAGATAAGTATACTCACAAGGGGAGTAGAGTATACTCTCTCTATATATGTTAGGCGAAGTTTAACCACTCCAATCTATCACCTTAATTTTCTTGTTTTACCCACCTCCTTGAGAGATGTATTGTCATCATAAAAAGGGAGAAAACATTGATCTATGTGCTTGCATGTATAATAGGTTGTAGTTGATGTTTTTAGCATGGGCGTGTTGATGATGACATCGATGTTCGGTGTAATCATGATGCTTGATCATTTGCTTAACATGATGGCTTTGGACATACAATAAACAACCAGGTGATATCTTTCCAACTATCTTTGATGATGACGCTTATCCTAAATTCATCTCAAGTATCATCGGGGAGAGGATTCAAGGTTCCAGCGAAGTGCTAAAGTCAAAGATAATGTATCATGGAACTTGAAGCTTCAAAGTTGTGAAAGAGGAGAAGTGTGAAAGCTCTTATGGTCGATCGTGCACGTAGCATAATGTCTGAGTGACCAAAGTATTATAAAAGTTATATAAATAACTCATAAGTTACTAAGACAACTCTCACATACTCGCCAAACGTTTTTTAGGGGACCCCTTTTTTTAACTACCAGAAAATGTTTTACAAAAGTATCCAGTCAGTTACTAGCTAAAATAATCCTTTATGGGTGAAATTTACACTAGATAATCGATTACCATACTATGGTTAATCAGTTATCTCTTTTGTAATGCCTCATAATCGATTATTAGGGATCATAGTCGATTAGTGATGGAGTCATTCGGTCTTTCATATTTAAACCACATAATCGATTATGTGATGTGTATAATTGATTATGAGCTTTAAAAGACCCATGTATTCTTTCCATTTTTGAATCAAATTTTCTACTATAAAAGGAGGTTGCCCCTTCCCTTTCATTCACACTAGATTTTGAATTTCAATCATCATTTTCTCATTGTAACATCTCTCTCTTATTTCCTTTCAAAAATATTGCCTTAGTTCCTTTATGGGTAAAATACACTTATGAGATTTTAGTTGTACTGGTGTTTAGCTTTTTGTCAAAAGTGTGATTCTCTTAAAGTGCTTGTTTTGTTTGGTTTTTGAGGTTATCCAGGTAAAAAACCCATGTTTGGTTTCTGAGATCATCTGGTTAAAATCTCGTTCTTCGTTCGTGAGCTCGGTCGGTTAAAAAATTCATTTGTGTTTGAAGTCATTTATTCAACAAGAAGATCGCGATCAAGATTGGTCAGAACTCGTCTTCCCTTCTTTGGCCACAACTGAAGACAGTGTATAGGGGTTCAACAAGACGATTAATTTGAGTTCGTCCCCAACAATTTGGGCTTTATGTATATATTTCCTTTTGTTTCATGTAGTTTGAACGACTTTTCCCCATTTAAAGCCTTTTGATTATTGAAATTTGTGTTTACTCTTTATATTTTTTCTTGAAAGAGTCGTTTTTATAATGTTTGACTATGCCCCGGTAAGGGCGAATACGACCTTCTAATGACTTTTCTTTTTTGTGCAACCTCATTTCGAAGGCGATTTTCCCCGATGGATTTGAATGATAATACCATGTAGGAAGTCATATGTAAGTGCGAGGATACTCGGAGGATTTCAGTATGATATCCCATACGGAGTTGCCCATAAGTGCGAGGATACCGAAAGGGTTTGAGTATGTTAATACCCCCATGAGAAGTTGTTCGTAGGCGCATGGATACCCGAAAAATTCCAGCATAATATTCTGTAAGAAGTCCCCATAGACACAAGGATACTCCATAAGAATTTAGTACGGGCCTTAAAGATATAAGAATGTACTTATGAAATGTAAGTCAGCTTATGTTACAAGATTCCATAGTAAGATGGGTTACAAACTAATAGAACATACAAAAGGAATAAAAATGAAAAGATATTAAGGAGTGTAAGAGGAATTAAACGCATGACATGATAAAATTTTAATACTCAGTAGATATCAGTCCAAAAAAAAAGGGAAAACTGAAATAATTGAAAGAGAGGCAGTTACAATTTTATGTCCAGTGCTTTAGTCAAGTCTCCATATAATCTCTTAATTCCTCTTGAGTGGTCCTCAAATATTTTCCCTAGTTTTCTTCTCATTTTAAGTTGTTTCTCATTCCTATTAATTTTTCTCAATTAAATTACCCTAGTTTTCTTCTCATTTTAAGTTGTTTCTCATTCCTATTAATTTTTCTGAATTAAATTACAAGTATTATCACATCTATGGTATCTATATAGAGGATCGATCCAATCCGTTTAAAGGCCTAAAATAAATTTTAAAATGAGTTTTTTAAAATATATTTTAAAATAATAATTTTATGACCAAAAAGAAAAGAGATCAATATTTTACCAACTTAACTATGACAATATACACGATTAATATGTCATTATATATTTTTATAACTAAATAAATAAAAAACTATGTCATTTTAACAAATAATTTTTCTTTTAAAATGACTGTCATTTTCACTTTTCAATGTAGTAATAATTATTATTTTCCAATTATGTCATTTATTTTTTACTCTCTACACTATTTTCAATACATTAATAGAGTTAATTTTGTAAAAGTGTAATATCTTATAATAATATCATTGCATTCTTTAATTTGACAGTCATTTCGAAACGGAGAGAGTAATACATTTCTTTAGATTTTTAGGTGAATTAGGTCATGCATCAACTTGACTTTGTTTTTCAATAAACAAATAGAAAACTCCATTGTAGCTTATTTGGTACTGCAAGGAATTTTGTTCTTAGAGTGAGAAAAAATTAACATAAAAAACAGATACTATTTGTTGTTAAATAGTAATATGTAAGATGAACAACCGCATAGACAATCATAATGCAAGACAAATATAATCAAACATGAAGTTCAACCAGCACAAAAGCTAAGACACAATTCAAGTTAGATCATCCTCCTCAAGTTCTTTGGCTTTCAATTTTTCCTTCACCCTCAGAAAAAGTGTTGTTTTCCAAGAATCCTGCACAATATGTTTATTCTAGTATAAGAATTTATACACGCCTAGAAATAGTCATGTTTTTTTTCTTCATAATTTAGAGCTTACCAAAGGAGTCATGCTATCAAATTCTTTGACAGCTTCGGTAAACTTTGCAACGTCTTCTTCATCAATCGCAGCAGCAACATCCTGCCAATTTGTTTTCCAGAAGAAACAAGTTAGCGATCACGGCCGTAATATAGGAGGCACACATTGAAGAAACATGTGCATTCAAATGTATAATTTTACTATTTGACCAAATTTAATAATGAAATTCAACAAGCATTATACCGCCAAAAGTTTATATTCGCGTGTTCCTGAAAACGTCGGATCCAATTCCTACACATACAAAAATAAATACACATCTAAGTGATTCAATAATCGAGGATATATATTACTAGTCTGTGTAGACGTAAATTTTTATAAGATATTCGACCTGATATCGTTCTAATGCATTGGAAATAGCAATAACATCTCCTTTACAAAGTTCGCAAATCCCAGCATTAAGAAGATGTCCTTTAACTCCATACTTCAACAAGTTATTGTTGAGAGACTGGCGCGCTATCGCTTCATAAATTTCAATCGATTTCTGATATCTAGAGATAATAAAAATAGACGAAACAATTATTAACATGAAATCTACCATAAAGAGAATGATATGATAAAGTTCCTAGAAAATATACTGTTCTAGCTGAGCAGAAAATTGAGCAACTTTTTGCTTGCACTGGTTTGAAGATGTGGTTACTTCCTCACTTTCATAAAAGTCGGCTGATTTTTCATAGTAAACAAGGGCCTTCTCGATATTTTGTTCGGACTCGCATAATTCAGCAATTTCCTGTGTAAATAAAACCAAAAGCCAATTATAATATTTTTATGGTGATTCCTTAAAAAGTATTGCCAAGAAGAAGAACTGAATATGCATTGTAAGAAATAAAATTTAGCTTATCGCTGAGAAAAATACCGAAGTAGTAATGATATATACCTTCAAATACCTAGCGGCCATAGAAATTCTTCCAATGTCGCAGAAAATATTTACAGCATTGTCTAAGCAAGATACAGCCTCTGCATTAAAAGAGAGTAGACGGAGATTAGCATCGAAAGTGCTATTTTCTCAATCATAATGCAAGTGATGCCATACTAACAAATTCTTTTAGCTATATAATGAATTCCACATCAAATGAGATGGATCTCAACCTATGAAGTGCAAAAACGAACACCAAACACGACACTGACACTTCGATCTTAGTAATAACTTGTAAAAATAAATAAATTGAACGTAGTCACAAGTGTCAATATCGTATCGGTATCAGCGTGACACGGAAACACCTTCTTTTAGAGGTGTCGGTACTACAAAGGTCTCAAGTATAAGTATATGCATATACCACATAAGTTTTAGGACAATCCTAGTGTATATAACCATACACTCATATACATACCATTCATATTAACTTTTTTATAGCAATGTGCAGCATCAACATAAGCCGAGGCAGCTTCATGCTTGCTTTCCAACTAGAATCACAATCACAAGGCAACAAAGATCATTTCAGGGTTAAGAGAGAATAAGAAACAAAGTAGTATAACTCCAAAGAAAGGTAAATTGTGTCACCTTCAAATGGCAATTTGCCAACTTAACATAGGTGGATCCTGCTTTGTCCCCTGAAATGTGATCACCACCAAAACTAAACAATTTCAGCCTGATTTTGCTACACCTAAACATTATTAACAACTAGAAATCGCGTATAGAATCTAAATAGATGATATCATGGTGTCTGACATTGACACACGTCTGACTCTGAACATGTCTTTAATTTGAATTTGAAGTGTCGGTTCTACCTATACCGTTATAATAAAAAATATTAATATTGCGATTTAATCTTAAAAGTTTGCTTCAATAAGAATTGATACAATAATCTAAAGTAACAAAGTCACAACTCAATATACATGACGTGCGAAACAAGCATTATGTTTAACATTGGTGAGAAGGGGTAAACTCGTCCAACATTTCCAATTGCATCACAATTTACAATTAAATAACGTTAATAACATGTAATTGATCATCAATTAAAGAAGAATTGGAGATTTTACATGATTTGGAGAGCTTATAGGAATTGGCAGATTTATCGAATAGATCAGCAGCGTCCTCAAATTTGGAACCAAACATGCCCCAACTACTCAGCTTTTTTTCTGCCTTATTCTCAAAATCCTCTGCTCTCGCCATTTGATCTCCCATGTTTGTAACAAAAGAGAATCGATCAATTCAATTTTGTGTATTTTTATGAAAATTTGATTTGTGTTTCTAGAGATGGAAATGGTTACGCAGATAGAAAGTATTCACACCAAATTGAAAGAACAAAATGAAAGAAAAATAGGATTATTGATTTTTTGTGTTCCACAACGTGTCTTAACTATTGGGCTTTTTTGGTTATTAAGCTATTTTAATGGGCTAACCCAATTTAGCAATAAAAAAGAGAAATTTCTTATTCAATGCGAGACTATTTCCCCAACAGTTAATACTCCCATGAGAAATTGTTCATAGGTGCAGGGATACCCGGAAAATTCCAACATAATATTCTGTTGGAAGTCGCCCATAAACACAAGGATACTCCAGAGGAATTTAGTATGGGCCTTAAAGATATAAGAATGTACTTATGAAATGTAAGCCAACTTATTTTACAAGATTCCATAGTAAGATGGGTTACAGACTAATAGAACATACAAAAGGAATAAAAATTAAAAGATATTAAGGAGTGTAAGAGGAAATAAACGCATGACATGATAAAATTTTAATACTCAGTAGATATCAGTAAAAAAAAAAGGGAAAACTGAAATAATTGAAAGAGAGGCAGTTACAATTTTATGTCCAGTGCTCTAGTCAAGTCTCCATATAATCTCTTAATTCCCCTTGAGTGGTCCTCAAATATTTTCCCTAGTTTTCTTCTCATTTTAAGTTATTTCTCATTCCTATTAGTTTTCCTCAATTAAATTACAAGTATTATCACATCTATGGCATCTATATAGAGGGTCAACCCAATCCGTTTAAAAGCCTAAAATAAATTTTAAAATTTTACCAACTTAAGTATGACAATATACACAATTAATATGTGATTATATATTTTTATAACTAAATAAAAAAAATATGTCATTTTAGAAAATAATTTTTCTTTTAGAATAATTATCATTTTTACTTTTCAATGTAGTAATGATTACTATTTTTTTAATTATGTCATTTACTTTTTACTCTCTACACTATTTTCAATACATTAATAGAGTTAATTTTGTAAAAGTGTAATATCTTATGATAATATCATTGCATTCTTTAATTTGAAAGTCATTTCGAAACTGAGGGAGTAATACATTTCTTTAGATTTTTAGGTGAATTAGGTCATGCATCAACTTGACTTTGTTTTTCAATAAACAAATAGAAAACTCCATTGTAGCTTATTTGGTACTTCAAGGATTTTTGCTCTTAGAGTGAGAAAAAATTAACATAAACAAACAAATACTATTTGTTGTTACATAGTAATATGTAAGATGAACAACCGCGTAGACAATCATAATGCAAGACAAATATAGTTAAACATGAAGTTCAACCATCACAAAAGCTGAGACACAATTCAAGTAAGATCATCCTCCTCAAGTTCTTTGGCTTTCAGGTTTTCCTTCACCCTCAGAAAAAGTGTTGTTTTCCAAGAATCCTGCACAATATGTTTATTCTAGTATAAGAATGTATACACGCCTAGAAACAGTCATGTTTTTTTTCTTCACAATTTAGAGCTTACCAAAGGAGTCATGCTATCAAATTCTTTGACAGCTTCGGTAAACTTTGCAACGTCTTCTTCATCAATCACAGCAGCAACATCCTGCCAATTTGTTTTCGAGAAGAAACAAGTTAGCGATCACGGCTGTAATATAGGAGGCACACATTGAAGAAACATGTGCATTCAAATGTACAATTTTACTATTTGACCAAATTTAATAATGAAATTTGTTGTACCCCAAAATTTGCCCTCTTATTTTATCAAGATTTCTCCTCACAAGACTCTTTGGACTCCAGACAGAGCTAGGACTTGCTCTGCTCAAGACATCTCCTTACACTAATGACCTGAAATTAGGGTTTGAGCTTGCACAAGTACTTTGGAATTTTCCAGTACCAAAATTAAAAGGAAACTGTCAAAAAAGGAGAAAACAGATAAAAATATTATTTTGACAGAATTTGGAGAAATACAAGTGTTCTTTGTTTTAGCTCCTTCGACTGGCCTTTTGGCCTCTTTCGACACAAGCTTGGTTTGCGTCCTTCGACTGGGCATGGGCCTCTGGCACATTTGGGTTTGGATTCACAAGGAAAAAGCCTCTTGTAATCTATTTCATTTCCAAGGGAAAAGGCACTCTTTTAACATCCTTCGATTTGCACTTTTTGTTCCCTATTTGCCTCTTTCGAATATGAACATTTTGTCCTCCTACATACACTCTTTCATTCGACCACATATAACCTCTGACATGCAAGCTTTCGATTGGACATGAGCCGCCTTCACACAAAGACTTCGATTGGAGTTTTGGTTCCCTTCGAATCAGCATCTCTCAAACCCAACTCTAAATCCTTCGACGCGGTTTTCTTTAGTACATTTCTAGAACTCTTCGACACAAGTGGAAAATAGGATTTTGAAAGGACAACTGATCAAATCTGTGGACCCTGCTACGTGATCTTACTTTACCAGCCTTAATGCTTGTATTTCACTCCATAATTAATTACTTATATTTTGGATTAAGCTATTGTCCAGGTGATTAAGCCTTTGTCCAGAAGTTTCTTGCGTGAAAGTGAACTTGCTAAGTACAAATCCTATCCCAAGCCCATGCTTTGCTAAAATCGTGTTTGTACTTCACCATAAGTCAGGGAAGTCAGCCCCTTTTAACCAACCACTTCAGTACTTTACCTTGGGATCTTTGAAAATCTGACATAGCTTAATATTCACGTTTCAGCCAAGCCACATCTTTGTTTAAACTTCCAAACCTTTTCTCTATAAATAGAGGATCCATTGACAAAGAAAGGGTCCAGATTTTTGCTAAGAGAGAAAAACCATAAAAATTCTCAAGCACTCAAACTTTCCCATATTTTCCAACTCCTATATTCCCAAACTCTCCAACATTCTCAAACCTTTAAAACTCTAAGATTTTTTCATAAAAAAGTCTCAGTAGTGTACCTTTCAATTTACTTCCCCTAAACTGAAGCAACCTTCGATTCACCTTCCACCATCATATACTCTCTTTCGATTCAGTGACTGCCCAAACTAAGCAGTAATAGAACTAGTTTCAGGAAGATCCCAGCGAAGCTCCCCCCACCATAAAAAAGGGCCACCTACAGCTCTTTCGACTAAGTACTTCAAGAGGTAAGTTCTCTCCAAACTTAGAACTCTTTCATTTAAACATCATGTGTACATGCCAATAAAGAAAAATGTAGATATTTCTGGACCATGTTTTAACATTGAATTCTGACTGCCCATATGCTAAAAACTCAACCTTAATTAGTTATACTTTGGACTTCGAGACCCATTGTGATACGGTGGGAGAACTGACTTGGGTTTTGCGTTTGTATTCGCACTTGTTCGGTTTAGCAAGAGTCGCCACCGACTTTTTATTTTATCCTAAAGGAAAGGTTAAAAAGCACAGAAAAAACCTTTTTGAGATGTTTCGTGGGTTCGGGGGATAGATTATGAAAAGGGAAGGTATTAGCACCCTTTTCATCCATGGTTATCCATGGGCTCTTAGTTACTTGTTTAGATCACTTGCCTTGATTTTCAATTGCTTGAAATTGTGGTGTGTGTGTGTGTGTTTTGAAAATGTTTTTGAAGAAGACGCCTTGTCTTAGGCAACCGTTGTAATGACTCGTGTTTGAGTATATACAAAGGTGTGTATCTTTTCGAAAAGATGTTTCAAATGTTTTTGAAAGTTTGTTTTGAAAGTGTTTGTGGAATGTGGTTTTGAAAAGTAGGCAAGTGTTTTTGCAAGTTTGATCAAGTAACTAAGAGTCGTCTACCCCTAAATTTACTCAAAGGTTTTTTTCTCATGTTTTAACCCTTTTAACAATATCGTTCCACCATTGTATTTGGTGCACAATCTTTTATTAGGATGTTTAACGGGACAGGCGCGGGTCATCGTATGGACCATGAATGCAATGGTGCCAAGTGTCTTTGGCAATTTGCTTGAAGGGACTACGATCATTTTGATAGGCAACTTTCGAAAGCGTCATCGAGGGACTATGATCGTTTTGATTTGTTTTGTTTTACCAAAGATACTCAACGTGCAAGCATGGCCCATTTTGGAAGGCAACAAGCGGGATTACCCTAGGGGTGCAAGTGTGAATGGTGTATTGATTTCATGTATTTGTCTTGTATTATGTTATCTAGCATTTGATTTTATGTACATACAAACCCTAGGTCTATACATGGTATAATTGAAAGCGATAAATTGCGAAAATTTAAAGTCTACGCTATTACAAATAAGTATCCGGGAGTGGGGGTACAAATATTTATAAATGGGGATGAGACTTAAATGGGAGAGTAGTGTCCAAATAATTTACAACCAAATCGAATTGCGATCTCAAATGTAATATGTATCAAATGTACAAGAATAAAGGCAATGTAAAATGTACCAATGTATCAATGTATAGGAATAAGTTAAATGTGTATGTATCAATGTATTTGTGTAAGTGTATGATTTATTTACAAGTGAAATAATAAATAAAAAAGTTAATTTTTGGATATTTTCATGTTTAGGGCAAAACCCTAATTTCCTAATAAATAGTATTTATTATTTATATTATATAAATTATTTATTAATTATATACAAAAAATAAATAAAAAGGAAGTATATTGTAAAAAAGTAATTTTTGAGGTTAAATATTAATAAAATGAAAAATGTATTATTTTTGTATTTATCCTAAATATTTAATAAAAGATAGATAAGTATTTATATTATTTACTAAATATATTAAATATGTACAAAAATAAGAATATTTATTATTTACAAAAAGGTATATTTTTTAGAAAATGTTTTCAAAAGATAAAATAAAATAAAATCAGAAAATAAAATGGTATTTGTATTATTTTCTAGTATTTTAAATAAAAGTATATATATTATTTATTTACATACATATGCCTAACAAAACAAATAAATGCCAAATAAATATTAAAAAAATGTGAAAAAATATTTTTAATGTTTTTTATATTTTAACAAAAAATAACAAGTCAGAATCAAAAAGAAAAAGTCAAAAATGATTAAAAAATCACACAATGGGCCAAGGGGGTGTATGTGTGAAATAGTGGTGCAAATAGAAAAATAAGTCAGGCCCAGCCCAAAGAGGTTGTCTTCAACCTCCAGCTATTCAAACAGAAGCAAAACGCGTGTTTTCTCTTGTCAAGCATAGATCCTGATTCTTGGATTTTTAACAAAAACTCACAACATCAATATTGTAGAGCAAACTGCCACGATTCTAAACATATAAAGAAGTCGTTCTAACTCTCAGAAATGAGAGAGAATTTCTCCTCCCCCAATTCCTGACCTAGCTTTTGTTCAATGTTCAGGTTTAAAATTCGTGCAGCACACATAACATAAATGAAAAGTAATGATATGGATAGATTCAGGGCCATGAGTAGGACATAATTTCTTCACAAACCTAAGCCTAGATATGCTTGGATAGAGAGATGGAAGTTCAAACTTTTACCTGTTCAGCTTGAGTTGTGTACAACAATGGAGGCACTTTCAATGCAGTGTGAGGACTTGTACAGCTTGCTTGAGGTCCAGGGATGCTTCCTCTATGCTTGGTGTGCTTTGAATCCTTCTGAATCAAGCCATGGAAGTCAACCTGCAAGAGAGAAAAGTGAAATTGGCATGCTTTGCTAGAGGTGTTACAGTCTGTTTCCAAGGCTTGGGATAGTTTGTATGGATGTTATGGAGGGTGTTTGAGGTGGCTTGGATGAAAATGCACGATGGAAATGAATTGGCCAAGTCAATCTGCAACAGGGACTCTGTTTTGCATAAAAAATGGGCTTTGATGGATGAGGAGGTATTGGGGATGGTTTGGTCGTGTTTCAAGTTAGTCAGGGAGTATGGAATGTGTGGACAAAGTTTGCTTTAGCTCTTGCTTGCAGGAATGTAAGTTGTGGTACAAAATGCAAGTTTTCTTCTTTGATAAGTAAGGAAGTGTGTATGGATAATGCAGGCCTGTACCACCCTCAATCTATGTTGCACATTTGAGTCTTGATCAGTGGGATATGTTCATGAATCTTGTGCCCAAAGATATGGCTTGTACCTCTTAGATTGTAAACTTGACATAAAGTGTTTCTTTACAAGAATGGATAAAATGCTTTTTCTAATTATGGATTAATCTAACATATATTGCCCAAATGAATGAAATAACATCTTGGCACAATGGTTTAGCATTGAATTATTGAGTAAGAAAGGGATTAGAGGCCTGTAACCTAGATTGAACCATGCTGAGTTTGAAAATGCAAAGTTATGAACATGTAATTGGCTTATGAACAAAGTGACTTTTGCCTAACTTCACAAATTCGATTCTCCCTAACCACAAGGGTGTTTGATGAGTTCTTGGACAATTTTGAAAGCTTGGAATGTGTACTACAATCCATCTTTGTAATGCAAGTTGAAATTCCAAGTGGAAGCATGTGAAAAGTGGCCATGAAGTTGGGCAAAAATCTTGCCTAAAATAGGTCAAAAAATTTCTAAGTTAAGAATGTTTTGCACCCTTATTCCAAAAATCATAACTTTAGCTACAAGCTTCTTTTGAGGAAACTTTGTGAATAAAAGTTGTAGATTTTGCAATGGACTATAACTTTCATGTTTTGAGTTTTGTTTGAATCCAAATGTATCTTGATGAAAAGATGGGACAATGTTTCTTCATTTCAAACCCTAATTTGTGATTCTTGGTTTCTTGATGAACACGTTTCATAATTTGTCATGTTTTGATGAAAAATGAATCTTGACACTTAATTTTGACCAAAAAGTCAAAGTTTGACTTTTCAGTATACAGTCAAATTTTGCTCAGTTGACTGGAAAATTCATCTGTCAATCTTGTGCATTTGGGATCTTTTGAACTTATTGAATGTGTCAAGACCATGTCATTGAGTCCTTGAGATCATATGTGAGCTTGGTTTGCCATTGGCTAGGTCAAACAGTCAAAAATTGCCTTTGTGTAGTCAAAACCCTAAAAATGACCATTTTGCCCTTTTGGTGATCTGATCAAATTTCTTGTGGAATTGTGATCCAAACTTGACCAAATGGTTCATATGAGTTCATAATGTTGATGTGGGTCAAAAATCATGAGGTTTTACTGTCAATTGACCACAGTTGACTTTTTCCCCAATACAGCTGATTTCTAGGTCAACTGTCCAATTGACTGGGCAAAGATTGGAATCAAGGCTTGAAACTTGGTATGGATAAACTTGTGAGTCCAATATGAAGCATGAAAGTCATTTTGGGCATTTTAGGTCAAAACATCTTTGTGCAAACTCAAACCCTAATTTGGGTCAACAGTGCAATGAGGGGCCCTGAGCAGAGTAAAACCTAACTTGATCTTGAGCTCCAAGGGTCTTGTGATGAGAAAGTGTTGAGGAAATGAGAGGGTAAATTTTGGGGTACAACAGTTGCCCCTGTTCAATCTTCTTAGACCTGAGGATGTAGATTAGCTTGCGTGCCTTTCGTGATCCGAAGGTGGAAGATGATTGAACACTAAAGTGCCCAGAAATTTGCACTCTCATGGTAGAGTATCAGCAGTGTGATGGCGGGAATGGGCTTATAGATGCCATTTGGAGAGATGGTGGATAGGAGGATGGGCTTATAGATGCCATCTGGAGACGTGATAGAACCTTGTCGGGAATGGGCTTATAGATGCCATTTGGTGATGGGCTTAGAGATGCCATCTGGAGATGTGACAGAACCTTGGCGGGAATGGGCTTATAGATGCCATTTGGTGATGGGCTTAGAGATGCCATCTGGAGATGTGACAGAACCTTGGCGGGAATGGGCTTATAGATGCCATTTGGTGATGGGCTTAGAGATGCCATCTGGAGATATGACTGAACCTTGGCGGGAATGGGCTTATAGATGCCATTTGGTGATGGGCTTAGAGATGCCATCTGGAGATATGACCGAACCTTGGCGGGAATGGGCTTATAGATGCCATTTGGTGATGGGCTTAGAGATGTCATCTGGGGTGTCGATCGCGTAAGAGATTCCTTAGCGAGAACTTGCGTACTTGAGAAAGAAAGATAATTTCCTGGCTTGCTACAGGTGTTGATCTTCAATCTCTTCATGCGGATATGCCATGGCTAGATACAGGTATCGAATCTACAATCAAACGCTCACAGATATGCCCTGGCTAGATACAAGAATCAAATCTCTAAACTCTTCATGCAGACATGCCCTGGCTAGATACAGGTGTCGAATCCACAATCAGTTACTCACAGATATGCCCTAGCTAGATACAGGAATCAAATCTGGAATTGGTCGTCTATAGACATGCCCTAGCTGGATACAGGAATCGAATCTCTAAACTCTTCATGCAGACATGCCCTGGCTAGATACAGGTGTCGAATCCACAATCAGTTACTCACATATATGCCCTGGCTAGATACAGGTGTCGAATCCACAATCCGTTACTCACAGATATGCCCTGGCTAGATACAGGAATCGAATCTGGAATTGGTCGTCTACAGACATGCCCTGGCTGGATACAGGAATCGAATCTCTAAACTCTTCATGCAGACATGCCCTGGCTAGATACAGGTGTCGAATCCATAATCAGTTACTCACAGATATGCCCTGGCTAGATACAGGAATCGAATCTGGAATTGGTGACAGTTGACAGTAATCATCTTTGGATTGACCTTTTCCTGAAAAGGCAAAACATCAGTTGTATGCAATGTCATGATGTTTGAAATGCATGATGTCATGATGTTTTCAAGAATAAATGAGATTGTGTGATATGATGCGTATATGCATGCGTCATGGTGTATGATAATGTGATGAATGTATATGAATGTGTTTTCGACTAGGAAAATAAATCCTTGACGAAGGCCGGGAAATCAAATCCTGGGCTGATGTTGAAGAGTGGAGTTCTTCGTTTCCGCTGGGGATGACGGTTGCAAGAATAAACCGGTAGGAGAAGATGACTCCGTCGGGGAATAAACTTGTTGGAGAGATTACTCTGCGGGGAATTACTCTGTGGGAAGAGATACTTCGCTGAGGTTTTGATGAGAGCTCCGCTGGGGATTCCACTGATATGTTATGTTGGGGAATTTGATGAACTCCGCTGGGGATAGGAAGAACTTCGCCGAGGACGATCTTTCCACGGTAATTAGCTGAGGATAACCCAGTTATACCCTGGTGGGGAAATAACCTTTGAATAAAGTCGGGGAGATGTGTTCATACTCTGCAGGGGATAAGCTTCCAGAATCTACTAGGGAGGATGATTCAACTTTCCTGGGGAAACTTTTCAGACTGTACTGGAGAAGGGATTTCGTTGGGGAATAAACTTGTTGGAGATTGCATAGTAGTCTACTGGAGAAGAGGAGATGTGGTCCTTTGAATTGTAGTAGTCGAAGAGGCAAACTCAGGCTGGGGAATCCTGATGTTGTTGGGGAAACAAACCCTGATATCGGTCTGCTGGAGAGGTGACATCTTCTCGAGGACGCTTGAATTTATTTTCAAAAAGATTTCGGAGAGGTTTCATCACTGCCCCTAGCACCGGATGCTTTGTGATATTGCCAGGAAACTTGGATTGTTCGTAACCCTTGAGATTTGACATTCGAATGCCCCAAGTGATGGTGAAGGAGACTTGCCCCAGGTTGATAGGAGATTTGTCAATGGAAGTGTCATCATTTTTGAAGTAATTTTACTCACTGAGAGAGTTTTCGTTCCTCGAACATTCATTGTGTGAATTTCTTCGCTGTCAAACAAATAGTCAAATGCAAACAGTGATATTCAAGCAATGCAAAGTTTATGTTTGTCTCGAAGTTTTGAAAAATGAGTTTTTTAGCAGAAAACTTTTTATAAGACAAGTCAACACAAGATTTTAGAGCAAAGCCTTACAGGAGTCAGGGTACCTTTTGAACAGTATGCTTTCGAACTAACCCATGCTTCAATTAGGACTTTTGAAGGGTTGTAACGTGGCCTGGTTCACGGTTTAAGAAACAAAGGATAAAGGCTCAAAGTATATTTGTACCCACCCGCTCTTCGTGATGTTCTTCAACCCTAAGCTCAGTTAATTGTGCGTCGTACTCTGTTTGAGTTTGGAACGACTTTTGGGTGATGGTTCACCAGTTGAATTTTGGAAGACAGTCATCATCTCCTTTTTTCTTTGAAACATTTTTCATATTGTTGAGGATTTGTAATGACCTCTCTATTTTGATTTTGATTTGTTATCCCTAACTTTTGCCTGACTGTTCCCGTTTTTGAGATTACAGTCAGCGGGATGCCCCAGCTTTCTTAAGCCTCCTTTACAGGTTTTGACTTAGTGGGCTTTTTCTTCTTTTTTTTTGAGAGATTGACTGCCTATGTGATAGGGAACCACCCTTGTCTTTTGATTCCAGAGGAATGCTTTTTGTTGACGTCGTTTGTTGTGTTACGAACTTGGGAGTTTGCGACCTTGATGCGCACCTCTTTTTTTGATTTAACTGAGATACTACCCTGCCCCAGGTTTATATCAAAGGTTTTGATTGTTTAGAACAGAAAACTCCTACTTCTTTGGCTCGAAGGGGTTGACTAGGGATTATCTTCCTTATAACTCCAGTGCTTGGGAATTGAAAGAAATGCATGTACATCATCAGCAAGGTCTGTTCAAAAGCATACTGTATGAGATTACGGTATTGTTTTGTCATCCTCCCTCTAAAGGCTTGCAGCTTTTTATCAAGAGTGAAATATCATAAAGAAAGCATAAGAGTAGTGAAAACGAATGGATGAATTCAAGACAAACATATGCAATGCATTAATGAAACAAAGTTTGACATTAAAAGATAATTGTTTGAACAACAAAAGAAATTACAACTTGAAAAATTCAGATGGAACAAAAAGTCTCTCAACTTGAGTTTTGTCATCTTAGGTGGAGCACCCAAAGTGGAAGATTTTCATCTCACCATTCGGCATGAACTTCAGCACCCCATTGTCAATCAGATCCTGAGTTTTGTTTTCAAGGCCCAGCAGTCCTCGGTGTCATGTCCAGGACCATAGGAGTGGTATGCACACCTCCTATTGGGATGATAGGTAGGAGCAGAAGTATTAAGGTTCGGATGAGGGACCCTTAATGTAATCAGCTCTTCCTGCAACATGCGTTGTAGCACTTGACCCAGTGACATGTTGATCTTGGTGAATTGTCTTTTATGCGCGGCTTTCTTACGCTAATGCCCCGGTCTTTGTTAAACAAGCGTAAGATGTAGTTGGGCTTGTGACCCTGCAACAAGTTGGGGAGCTTTTCCCTTGTCTTCTTGTCTCAGAAAGGGTGGAATGATGATTTGATCTTCAGCCCCAGTTGTTTGTCCCACTTGATTATCCCGAAGCAGTTTGTTGACAAGAACCCCAAGCTCTTCTTGTTTTTTAGCCAAGTCTTGGATGAGAGCTTTCTGACTTGCCAGTTCCCCTTTCAATATGGTTATCTCAATGTGTAGCTCCCACTGGTCATCTCTATCGTCCCCAGGATTTCCCACGATCATGCCCCTGGTGAGGAGCGTCTTGACCTCTTCTTGCCCCTTGGACAGGTTCAAGAACATCTCTTGAAGTTGAGCGTTTGGTCCTGGATATCCTTAACAGTCCTCTCTAGAGCCATCTCTTACTGAAATAAACAGTATGAGAGTAAGGAAACCTGAAAAAGGAAAAACTGTCAAGATGCAATGCATGATATGTGGATGCATGTTTTCAAGGATCTCTTGGGGTAAACACAAGAGAATGTTAGAGGTTGAACTTTGATCTTTGATTGGAGAACTTTGCACCGGTGGATGTATTTCCGCGAGAATCAAGCTCACCATGTCAAGTGGGTCATAGCCCTTGATTTAAGTTATTGCACTTGATCTCTGATTGGAGAACTTTGCACCGGTGGATGTCTTTCCACGAGAATCAAGCTCACCATGTCGAGTGGGTCATAGCCCCTGATTCAAGTTGTTGCACTTGATCTTTGATGGCATTTGCTTAAAGGAGAAACCTCTTGCCCTTTGGTAGACGTCTAGTTCAACGTAACCCTGCATCAAAAGAACCCTCGAGATCCTTGAAATGGTTATTGAAAATGCTATGGTATGATGTTATGATGTTATGTACATGTATGCAAAAGCAAGTGAATGTATATACAGGTAATCATATTTACACAAAGCAAACAAGTCCTTAGGTTTAGGCTTGCATGGGGTTGTAGGTAAGTACCCTCTTGAAGTTAGTTGGCTCATCCTGTCCTAAAATAGAAATCGGGTTCTAAGGAGCTCAATATCATTGGATTGTTTTCTGTGTTCATTGTTTTGGTTTAGCCACTTAACTGGAGACCAAAATATTCCAAGAAAACAACCCTCAATGAGTGTAGTATCGAGTATCTACTAGCTTCGGACTACACCAAAGTCGGTCATCTCACTACCCCTAAAAAGGCTAGGATGGTTAATTAAGGTTCTAAGAGTTCGTTAGTGCTTCATGACATCACTCAGTGGCCCCGTACTCTCCTTGACTGAACTCAAGGGTTACCGGTACTCACAAATATGTCACACTAACATAGCTTACTGCTTCAACCGTGTCGGTATACCCCGCACAATTCCCTCACAGTTTTATTGCTATTTACCTAAGAAGGTGCCCCAAATCCGGGTGTAGGATTTACATCAAACCCAAACAAGGAACCAAAAAAAGTAAAGCAATCAAGGCAATCAAAGCAAGAATGTAAAGGTGATCTAAACCCTAAGGTAACCCCACTTTTAGATTTCTCCCCAGCAGATTCGCCAGTTCTGTGATACGGTGGGAGAACTGACTTGGGTTTTGCGTTTGTATTCGCACTTGTTCGGTTTAGCAAGAGTCGCCACCAACTTTTTATTTTATCCTAAAGGAAAGGTTAAAAAGCACAGGAAAAACCTTTTTGAGATGTTTCTTGGGTTCGGGGGGTAGATTATGAAAAGGGAAGGTATTAGCACCCTTTTCATCCATGGTTATCCATAGGCTCTTAGTTACTTGTTTAGATCACTTGCCTTGATTTTCAATTGCTTGAATTTGTGGTATGTGTGTGTGTTTTGAAAATGTTTTTGAAGAAGACGCCTTGTCTTAGGCAACCGTTGTAATGACTCGTGTTTGAGTATATACGAAGGTGTGTATCTTTCGAAAAGATGTTTCAAATTTTTTTGAAAGTTTGTTTTGAAAGTGTTTGTGGAATGTGGTTTTGAAAAGTAGGCAAGTGTTTTTGCAAGTTTGATCAAGTAACTAAGAGTCGTCTACCCCTAAATTTACTCAAAGGTTTTTTTCTCATGTTTTAACCCTTTTAACAATATCGTTCCACCATTGTATTTGGTGGACAATCTTGTATTAGGATGTTTAACGGGACAGGAGCGGGTCATCGTATGGACCATGAATGCAATGGTGACAAGTGTCTTTGGCAATTTGCTTGAAGGGACTATGATCATTTTGATAGGCAACTTTCGAAAGTGTCATCGAGGGACTATGATCATTTTGATTTGTTTTGTTTTGCCAAAGATACTCAACGTGCAAGCATGGCCCATTTTGGAAGGCAACAAGCGGGATTACCCTAGGGGTGCAAGTGTGAATGGTGTATTGATTTCATGTATTTGTCTTGTATTAGGTTATCTAGCGTTTGATTTTATATACATACAAACCCTAGGTCTATACATGGTATAATTGAAAGCGATAAATTGCGAAAATTTAAAGTCTACGCTATTACAAATAAGTATCCGGGAGTGGGGGTACAAATATTTACAAATGGGGATGAGACTTAAATGGGAGAGTAGTGTCCAAATAATTTACAACCAAATCAAATTGCGATCTCAAATGTAATATGTATCAAATGTACAAGAATAAAGGCAATGTAAAATATACCAATGTATCAATGTATAGGAATAAGTTAAATGTGTATGTATCAATGTATTTGTGTAAGTGTATGTGTTGTACCCCAAAATTTGCCCTCCCATTTCCTCATCATTTTCTCATCACAAGACCTTTAAAGATCAAGGTCCAATTAGGGTTTCCTCTGCTCAAGACTTCTCCTTGCACTGTGGACTCAAATTAGGGTTTGTGTTTGCCTAAAGATGTTTTGACCTAAAATGCCTAAGATGACTTTCATGCTTCATATTGGACTCCCAAGTTTACCCATACCAAGTTTCAAGTCTTGATTCCAAGTTTTTCCCAGTCAATTGGACAGTTGACCTAGAAACCAGCTGTATTGGGGAAAAAGTCAACTGTGGCCAATTGACAGTCAAACCTCATGAAATTTGATCCACATCAACATTATGAACTCACATGGACCATTTGATCAAGTTTGAATCACAATTCCCCAAGAAATTTGATCAGATCACCAAAAGGGCAAAATGGTCATTTTTAGGGTTTTGACTGCACAAAGGCAATTTTTGACTGTTTGACCTAGCCAATGGCAAACCAAGCTCACATATGGACTCAAGGACCCCATGGAATTATCTTGACATGTTCATCAAGCTCAAAAGATCCCAAGTACACAAGATTGACAGTTGAATTTCCCAGTCAATTGATCAATTTTGACTGTATACTGAAAAGTCAAACTTTGACTTTTTGGTCAAAATCAAGAGTCAAGATTCATTTTTCATCAAAACATGCCAAATCATGAAACTTGTTCACCAAGAAATCACAAAATGCAAATTAGGGTTTGAAAATGGAATTTTTCATAACTTAGAATTTTTCTAAGTTATGGAAAACCCTAATTTTTCCCAACTTTACCCCATCTTTTCACCATGATCCATTTGGATTCAATCAAAAGTCAAAACATGAAAGTTGTAGCTTGTTGCAAAATCTACAACTTTGATTCACAAAGTTTTCTCATTTGAAGCTTGTATCTCAAGTTATGATTTTTTGAATAAGGGCACTAAACCATCTTTTAACTTAGTGAAATTTGACCTATTTTGACAAGGTTTTCTACCCTACTTCAAGGCCACTTTTCATACCCTTCCACTTGGAATTTCAAATTGCATTTCAAAGATGGATTGTAGTACACATTACAAGCTTTCCAAAATGTCCAAGAACTCATCAAACAACCTCATAACTTGAGAGATTCGAATTTCACAAGTTGGCAAAAATTCACTTTTGTTCTTCATCAAAGCATGTTCATAAACTTGGCAAATTTGAATTCAGCATGCTTAAGCTACATTGCAGGCCTCTAATCCCATTCTCACTCAATAATTCAATGCATATCCTTTGTGTTCTAACATTATTTTGCTCATTTGGATAATACACACAAAATCAAGCCTAAACTAGAAAAAGCATGTTATCCATTCTTGTAAAGTGATACTTTATGGCAACTTTGCAAATCTATGAGGTACAATGCAGATCTTTGAAGCAAAAAAGCATAGGCATATCCCACTGATCAAGACTCAAAGGTGCAGCATAGATTGAGGCATTGTACTGGCCTAGAAACCAAGTTGACATTTGCTTGCTTCACATAGAAGTAACATCCATAACTTATGCTATCTCTCATATCAGTCAAGGAACACAGCACAAAAGATATCAAACACATTCCATAGACCTCATTGAAGTTTTTGCTCGAGCCATTTGCCTTTCAAACCCTCTCCATCTCAGAATCATCCTCAAACTGCACAAACAGGGGTGCCCCTGCAGTTTGAGTGCAATCTCTCATTCCCTTCAAACATTTCTGTCCAAACCTGTTCCTCTACCTTCCTTACAACATATGCAAGCTATCCATAAGCTAAGGCACGATCTGTAGTTGCTCTAACCACTTCCACCATTTTCACATCTTTAACTTGCAGGTGAAGTTCTATAGCTTGATACAAGAAGGTTCAAGACAAAGTGAGCATTGAAAAAGCATCCCTGGACCTCAAGGAAGCTTTTCCAACCATTACATTGCACTGAAAGTCTCTCATTCTCCACATAGAAGTTCAACTGCACAGGTAAAAGTTTGAATTCGTATCTCTCTTATTAGGCATATTTAGTCTTAAGTTTGTGAAGAAGCAAGGTCCTACTCATAGCCCTGAACATGTACATAGCTTTACTTCTCATTTCTTTTGCCTGAGTAGAGAGAATTTGAGCTCTGAAAATGGTAGAAAAATTAGGTCAGAAAAGAGGGGGAGAGAAATTCTCCCTCATCTTGGAGAGATAGGTCATGTTCTTTATATGGTTAGAACCGTCTCTTCATGCTGAACATTTCTTGTGTTATGAGTTTTTGCTAAAAAGCCAGGAATCAAGAGTTAGAAGGGACTGAACATTGGCGCGCGTTTTTCAAATAACCTGTGCTGGAGGTTGAAGAAGGAGTGAAGTGGGCTGGGCTTGGATTTGTGTTGCTTTTCACACCCCATTTTTTGGTTTACACCCCCCTGAGCCCATTTGTTTATTTTTCAACATTTTTGACTTTTTCTTTTTGGGTTGACTTTGTTTATTTTTTCTCATGCCATTAAAATTTTTAAAATATTTTTCCATCATTTTTGTATTTATGGCATATTTGTTTGTTTATTTCTTTTATTTATATACAAATATATATATATATATATACTATTATTAAAATAAATAGAAAATAATGAAGATACATTTTTATTTTTATTTTTACTCTCTGAAAATATTTCACACAAAAAAATACTTTTATTTATTTTATTAAAATATTAAATAAATATTTATTTTGTATAATACTCATTTAGGGTTTAATATATGTATATATACATGTTTATTAATATATTTAAGATAAAAATATAAAATACTTGATTTTCTTCATTTTTATTAATATTTGATACAAAAATACTTTTTTTCACAAAATACTTCATTTTATTTTATTTTTGTCCATAATGAACAAATAGTAGAATTTAATTAGATAATAATACTTTTTATATAAAAATTAGGGTTTCTTACCCTAAGTTTCAAAATACTAAAAAATAGATACATTTTTATTTTCTTTTTCCTTTTACATAAATATTTTCTCATACACATAAAAAAAAAAAAAACTTTCTTTTTTACATTTCACATATTTATTTTGTTTACATTTAAATTATGCAATTTATTTACCATGCAAAGATCCAATTGTTGTAATAATTTAGATTTAAATTCTTGTCAATATCCCCATTTGAACATTTGTACCCCCCTTCCCATATTTGGTTGTGTAATAGTTTAGTAATTTTAATTTCGCACTTTATTGCTTTCTAAATAATGACATGCTAGAATTAGGGTTTGAATGCGAAAAAACGATAAAAAATAGTTTGACCTAATACAAGATAAACAAGCATGAAAATGGACACACAAATCACACTTGCACCCCCTAGGGTATTCCACTTGTTGCCTTCAAATAAATGGGCCATATTGTATGTTGAACATCTTTGGGCAAAGCAAACAGTTTGAATGATCATAGTCCCTCGATAAAACTTTTCAAAACAAACAAAACAAATGATCAAGTCCCTTAGAGAAATTGCCCAAAGACATTTAACGTCGTTACAATTATGGTCTAAACGATGACCCGCGCCTGTCCCTTTCACATCCTAACACAAGGTTGCCCACCAAATACAATGGTGGTGCAAACTTGTTAAAAGGGTTAAAGTATAGCAATAATCTTTTGAGAAATTTAGGAGTAGATAACCTCTTAGTTACTTGAACCAACTTGCAAAACAAAACACTTGCCTATTTTTTCAAACCACACTTCACTACACTTTACAAACAACTTTCAAAAACAAATGAAAACCTTTTCAAAAGACATACATCCTTGTATACATCCCCACATGGATCATTGCAAAGGTTGCCACCACATTGGCCTCTTTTCAAAACATTTTCAAAACCCACACACTCAAGCACCATTTAAAACAATTGAAAACAAAAGGCAAGTGATCTAAGCAAGTAACTAAGAGCCCATGGATAACCATGGATAGAAAGGGTGCTAATACCTTCCCTTTCTATAATCTACTCCCCGAACCCAAGAAAACATCTCAAAAGGTTTTTGCTGTGCTTTTTAACCTTTCCTTAGGATAAAATAAAAAGTCGGTGGCGACTCTTGCTAACCGCAACATTTGCGAATACAAACGCAAACCTCAAGTCAGTTCTCCCACCGTATCACAGAACTGGCGACTCTGCTGGGGATGTACTTAAAAGTGGAGTAACCTTAGGGTTTTAGATCACCTGTGTTTTCAATTGTTTGCTTTGTCTGCTTTTATATTTGTGGGCTTTGCATTGGAGTTTCATAGATCCTAACCCGGATCTGGGAGATACCCTTTTTAGGTAGCATAATCTGTGAGGGACCTGTCCGGCGTAGACCGACATGGGTGAAGCAGTGGCTACGTTGGTGTGGCATCTTAGTCTGTACCTATATCCCTTGTGTTGTAACGGGGAGAATATAGGTCTTCTAAGGGGTCATTAAACACCAACCAACCTTAGAACCCTAAATTGACCAACTTGGCTATTAGGACAGTAGCAGTATGCTACACTCATTGAGGCTAAACTCTCGAGATGGTTCTGGCCGCGAGAAAAGATTGCGATGCTGGAGTTATGACCGATTGAGGGTAGCCAATGATTTGAGATCCTCTAGAACCCGGTTACTTTTGATAGGACAGGTTTTAACCAACAAAACCAAAAGAGGGTAATACCTGAAACTCATGCTGGCCTGAAACCTAAGGTTGTCTTGTGTGACTTGTGTGCTTTATCTGCCTATGTGAATACTTGTGATATGCTTCATCATAGCATCATGCCATCATACCATTGCATGCAAGGCTAACCCATTTCAAAGACAAAAAAGTTTCATCTTTGCTCTGTTTTGTAGGACATCATGATGCCTGTGCGAAGAAACACTATCCGGCTCAATTTTGTTCACCCACCTGATTTGCTTAAAGAGTTGGTTGACAGAATTCCAAACACTACCTCCTTCATCAACAAACATGGTTCCCTCCTTGGCTTGATCACTGCAAAATGGGACCAACAACTGATAAGTGTTCTGACCCAGTTTTATGACCCTCTGCATCATTGTTTCACCTTTCAAGACTTCCAGCTGGTTCCTACCCTGGAAGAGTTCTCTTACTTGCTTGGGATTCCTGTCTTGGAGCAAACTCCTTTCACTGGTTTGGAAAAGACTCCTAGGCCTGAAGAAATTGCTGCAATTCTCCCCTTGACCAAAGAAGAGGTATTGTCCAACTGGGAAACTAGAAATGGGATCAAGGGCTTTTTGGTCAAATTTCTGGTTGGCAAGGCTAATGATTTCTGGAATGACTTGGACTTCAAAGCATATGAAGATGTTCTGGCTCTTTTGATCTATGGTCTGGTATTGTTTCCCAACCCTGACACCTTCATCAGTATCCATGTCATAAGAATCTTCATGTCTCGAAATCCGGTACCCACTCTCTTGGGTGACATTCTACAACAACTCCATGCTCGTACTGCTCGAAAACGGGGAACTCCATGGTGTTGTGCTCCTTTGCTGGTAAGGTGGTTTATTTCGCACCTTCCTAAGTCCGTGCTGAAGAATGAAGAAGGAAAAGGTTGGGCTCGGAGGTTAATGTCTCTCACAGATAAGGATATCACTTGGACTCTCAGAGGTTTGGACGAGGTAGCTGTTATCGACCGTTGCGGAGAATACCCTAATGTCCCGTTGATCGGTATCCAAGGAGGAATCTCTTACAATCCATGTTTAGCTCTCCGTCAGTTTGGAAGAGCCAGAGGAGATGGGCCCCATGAAATGCTGGTTCCTCACTTCCATTTTGAGTTTCAGGCAGGTAGTGACAAACTACGCCAGGGATTCATTAGAGCTTGGGACAGAATCCACAAAGCTGACCCACATGAGTTAGGACCAAAGACTTCTTTACCATTGGAGCCCTATTGCAAATGGGTCCGCATCCGTGCTCAGAAGTTAGGTATGCCGTACGAAGCTGTCAGACCAATCATCCTTGAAACTCCCAATGAAGATGGGGTTCCTCCAACTGTCCTCCCTCCTCAGATACCTACTGATTTTGATACCATGAAGAGATCTTGGGCACAGCTAAAGGAAGAACGGGATTTCTATCGGGAGAAGTTCAACGAGCAGGAAAGGAAGGTCCAAAGGCTGACTAAGCAATTGGAGGAAGAACGTGTCCTGAACAACTACATCAGCACTGAGAGGAGGAGGCCATGGGAGCATTGATGAGCTTTGATTATTCCCTTTTGTAGTTTTATTTCCTTTTCCGTATTTTTCATTCCTGTAATGCCTAAGGGCAAATTGTTGAACAGTTGAAAAATTTTAATCTAATGAAGTGTGTTTCCCTTTTTGTCTACAAAGTTGAATCTTATTTGTCTTTGAAAACATAAAACATACGCATTCCATTACACCATATGCATAGCAGGTACCCTATTTCACAGGTTGCTTAATTTTCTTCGCTGTTTATGTGCACAGTCATCATGAATTCGGAGTCATCCAGTGAGCAAGCAATCAAGGCCCTCCAGGCCCAAAGTGCACAGTTTCAAGAAATGGTCCTAAGCCTAGCCCAGGGTCAGCAAGAGTTGAAGACTCTACTCCTAAAGAAGAAGAAGAAAAAGAGAACGGCGATGTTCAATACCGGACGCAGATTTGGGAACACACTCCACAATGAAGCTGATCCGACCACTTCTTCTGCAGAGAAAAACAGTCCCCAAGGGGGAGAAGCACCTAGTCCTGCAGTCTCCGACAACGAGACGGATTATAACAAGGAACAATACCCACCTGCTGCCGACAGATACAAACAATTGGAGGACCGCTTGAGCGCTATGGAAATTCAGAACGTGCCGGGACTGGATTTCGGGGATTTGGGATTATCTTCTGGAGTAGTAATTCCACACAAGTTTAAGGCGCCTGCCTTCGCCAAGTATGATGGGGTCTCCTGCCCAAAGCTACATCTGAGGTCGTATGTAAGGAAAATCCAACCTTACACGGCGGATAAAAACCTCTGGATTCACTTCTTCCAAGACAGCCTCTCGGGGTCTCAGCTTGAATGGTTCTACCAATTAGACGGAGCTAGCATCCGGCACTGGGAGGATTTGGCGACTGCTTTCTACAGACAATACCAATATAATTCTGATCTCGCTCCTACGCGTACCCAACTTCAGGGTATGTCTCTAGGGACGGGTGAAGGATTCAAAGAGTACGCTCAAAAATGGAGAGATTTGGCTGGCAGGGTGCAGCCTCCATTAACTGATCGAGAGCTGGTGGATATGTTTCTGGGAACGTTGTCTGGACCGTTTTTTAATCATTTGGTTGGTAACTCCTCCGCTGGGTTCACAGATTTGATATTAACGGGAGAGAGAATTGAAGCTGGCATCAGGTCAGGCAAGATACAGAAGGCTGCCTCTACAAGTGCTGAGAAGAGGCCGTTTAAGAAAGAAGCAAGTGCCGTCTATGGCCCTAGAAGACAAGTCAAGCCCGAAGGTCGCCAAGCCGTTAATGCTTTGGTCATCTCTAAACCTGTTGCTGCTCCTCAGCAGTACAATCAGCAAAGAAGTGAAAGGCCCAAGAGGCAGTATACCCGATTGAGTATGACATTATCTCAAATTTTACCCCAACTGTTATCCACCAACCTGGTGACCCTCAAAGAAGCTCCTAAGGTCGTCAACACTGCGTCCCCTAAATACAACCCGAATGCCCGGTGTGCTTATCATTCTGATAGTCCCGGGCACACTACTGATGATTGTTGGGCCTTGAGAAACAAAGTGCAAGATCTAATTGACGCGAAAGAAATTCAGTTTGAAGCGCCGGAAAGACCGAATGTTGTAACGGCTCCTATGCCCCAGCATAGGGTGAATGCCATTGAGGAAGAAGTGTATGCTGTTTCGATAGATGAAGTTGTTACCCCTTTGAAGACTGTTAAGAAGAACCTACTGCGGGCCGGTTTATTTTCGGGTTGCGGCGAAGGTTGCCCATTCTGTGCTATTTCCCTATCCGATTGTCCCTTGCTAAGGTTAGGCATCCAAGGCCTAATGGATAGCAAGGAGATTTTATTCAAAAAGACTGCTGTTCAATTGGTTCCAATGAAAGAAGTTTCCGTGATTACCATCTTCAAAAATCCAATCAAGGCTCCCCCAAAGAAGCCTATTCAAATCTTGACAGTTGCGCCTGTGATCATTACTGTTCCAGGACCCCTCTCCTACGTGTCTGATAAAGCTGTCCCCTGGCATTATGGGGCAGATGTATATGTAAATGGAATCAAGCAAGAATTTGATGCTAGTGCCAGTATCTGCGATATCACCGGTCCGGCTAAAGTCACCCGCAGTGGCAGGCTCTTCTCGCCTGACATTGCGCCTCCCGCTATTCGAAAACCCCTCCTCATAAAACCTGCAAGTTTACCAAGTCCTGTTGCTGATCAAATTGTGTCCCCTGCTGCCGAGTCCTCAAATGCTCGGGGCAAAGGGATTGAAGAAGAGCCTGCCCAGATGGAGGCACCAATACCCGTGAATGCTGAGGCCTCCCGACAAGAAATGGAGGAGATTCTGAAAATAATAAAGAAAAGTGATTTTAATGTTGTCGAACAGTTAGGGCATACACCCTCCAAGATCTCCCTGCTTTCCTTATTACTATGTTCCGAGGCCCATGCAAAAGCCTTGATCTCATTTCTCAAGACGGCCCATGTGCCGCAGGAGACGTCTGCAGTTCAGTTCACTGACTGCATAGCAAATTTGACGGCGGACAACGGCTTGGGCTTTTCAGATGCTGACCTAACCGCAAAAGGGAGAAACCATAATGATGCCCTGCATGTCTCTATTGAATGCAGGGGCACTACTCTGGCACATGTATTGGTGGACACAGGTTCTTCCTTGAATGTTCTTCCGAAAAAGGCTTTGGATCGTCTGGATTATGAGGGCCTGGAGTTGAAACCCAGCAATATCATCGTCAGAGCTTTTGACGGTTCCAAGAGGATGGTTCATGGAGAGGTTAACATCCCTATTCGTGTGGGCTCTCAAGTGTTTGACTCTACCTTTTACGTGATGGATATACGTCCATCGTACTCCTGTCTGTTGGGTAGACCTTGGATCCACAAAGCTGGGGCAGTGACCTCCACCTTACACCAAAAGCTGAAGTATCCCGTCAGGGGGAAAATTGTCACTGTGCAAGGAGAAGAGGAGTATATGGTGAGCCATTTGAATTCCTTCAGGTACATCGAGATGGACGGAGAATTTATTGAAACTCCCTTCCAACATTTCGAGGAGGTACATCCAATTTCAGCAGCTGCGGAGACAATGGCCGAAGAGAATGATTCCTTGAAGATGGTTTCCCTAAGGGATGCCCGGGCTGTGGTTCAGAAAGGCGATGGTGCACACTGGGGTCAGCTTCCTGACTTCACTCAGAAGAACGACAAGTTTGGGCTAGGCTTTACTACAGAGGCTCAGAAGGCAATGCGCAAAGAGAAGATTGGAAAGGCTCCGGTGTTTATTTCCAGCTCAAGGGTGAATGCTATCGAGGAGGATGTGGAGGAAGCTGAGTTTGATAATTGGATCTACCCGACTGCTAGCGACGGACCAAGCAACTGGACAGCAAAGGATTTTACCCCTATCACATTTGTCACGCAGTAATTGATTTCTTTTGATTGCCAAATTTGTAACAAACAATATGTTAAAACTCTGTTGGCTCGGCGTCCTGCCCGGGGCATCGTAGCTCCATTTGTGAGGGCTTTTTTTGTATGACATTTTCATATATCATCAATCAAAACATTGGACGTTTGTTGCATTTCAAATCTTGTGCTCCTTTTCTTTGTGTTATACATATTGCAAAACAGCTATATTTACACACACTCACTTATACAGGTTTCAATCCACTCTGGATCTCACTGGCAACAGCTCTGCTACCGCCAGTTATGACTTCGAAAATCCGATCAACTTGGCCGAAGACGAAGGTGAAGATGATTGCGAAGTGCCTGGTGAACTCGCAAGACTGCTACTACAGGAAGAGAGGGCTATTCAACCACATGAAGAGCCTGTGGAGACAATTAACCTGGGTACTGAGACAGATAGGAAAGAGGTCAAAATTGGTGCCAATCTAGAGCTCAGCGTGAAGCAACGATTGATCCAGATGCTACAAAACTACATGGAGATCTTTTCCTGGTCCTATGAAGATATGCCTGGTTTGGATGCCGACATTGTAGTTCACCATTTGCCAACCAAGGAAGATTGCCCTCCAGTAAAGCAAAAAGTTCGACGAATGCGTCCAGAGATGTCTGAGAAGATTAAAGCTGAGGTGATGAAACAGTTTGATGCAGGTTTCCTTGCAGTAACTTCTTACCCTCAGTGGGTTGCCAACGTTGTGCCAGTGCCGAAGAAGGACGGTAAGGTCAGAATGTGTGTCGACTACAGGGATCTGAACAGGGCCAGCCCCAAGGATGACTTCCCCCTACCTCACATTGATGTCCTTGTTGACAATACAGCTCAACACAAGGTGTTCTCCTTCATGGATGGCTTCTCAGGGTATAATCAGATCAAGATGGCTCCTGAAGATATGGAGAAGACTACATTTGTAACTCAGTGGGGAACCTTCTGTTATAAGGTCATGCCATTCGGATTGAAAAATGCTGGGGCAACCTATCAGCGTGCCATGGTTGCTTTATTTCATGATATGATCCATCATGAGATTGAAGTATACGTTGATGACATGATCGCAAGGTCTCAAACTGAGGAGGAGCACCTTGATCACCTGAGGAAGTTGTTTGACCGACTCAAGTTGTACAAGCTGAGATTGAATCCCAACAAATGCACCTTCGGGGTGAGGTCCGAAAAATTGCTAGGTTTCATTGTAAGTGATAAAGGTATCCAGGTGGACCCTGCCAAGGTTAAAGCTATTCAAGAGATGCCGACCCCAAAAACAGAGAAAGAAGTCAGAGGTTTCCTGGGACGATTGAATTACATTGCCCGATTCATCTCACATCTGACTGCTACTTGTGAGCCAATCTTCAAATTACTGAAGAAAGATCAAGTGGTACGCTGGAATGATGAATGTCAGGCCGCCTTTGAAAGAATAAAGGAATACCTCCAAGAGCCACCCATTCTTATGCCACCAGTGGAAGGAAGACCTCTGATACTATACTTGACAGTGCTTGATAATTCGATGGGGTGTGTGCTGGGGCAGCATGACGAGTCTGGCCGAAAAGAGCACGCTATTTATTACTTGAGCAAAAAGTTTACCGACTGTGAGTCTCGTTACTCACTGCTTGAGAAAACTTGCTGCGCTCTTGTATGGGCTGCTCGCCGGCTGAGACAGTATATGCTGACTCACACTACTTTATTGATTTCAAAGATGGATCCCATCAAGTACATATTTGAAAAGCCTGCTCTGTCTGGAAGGATAGCGAGATGGAAAATGATCTTAACAGAATATGATATCCAGTATACAACTCAGAAAGCAATTAAGGGGAGTGTACTGGCTGATCATTTGGCACACCAACCTGTGGACGATTATCAATCATTGAACTTTGATTTTCCGGACGAAGACATCATGGTGGTAACTGACTGTGAAGTACCTGGACCGGATGAAGGACCTGAGGAAGGATCCCGATGGTCTATGCATTTTGATGGAGCCTCCAATGCTTTGGGTAACGGCGTCGGCGCTGTAATCATATCCCCCAAGGGGACCCATACTCCACTCACCGCCCGATTATGTTTCAGCTGCACCAACAACATGGCAGAATATGAGGCATGTATCATGGGTTTACAAGCTGCGATCGATTTGAGGATCAAGTTTCTAAGTGTCTTCGGAGATTCCGCTCTCGTGATCAATCAGATCAAAGGCGAGTGGGATACGAAACACCCGAATCTCATTCCTTACAAGGAGTATGTATCGACCCTGCTCCCCCACTTTGAAGAGATAACTTTTGAACATTTCCCCAGAGAGGAAAATCAGCTAGCGGACGCACTAGCCACGATGTCTTCAATGTTTAAAGTTAAATGGGACAATGAGGCTCCCCAAGTCCTAATCTGGAAGTTGGATGAACCGGCATACTGCTGCGAGCTCGAAGCTGAGAAGGTGACTGAAAAACCCTGGTATCACGAGGTGAAGAGGTACTTGGAAGCCCAGGAATACCCGGAAGGTGCATCTGTCAATGATAAGAAGTTCATGAGGAGATTTGCTGCAAAATTCTTCCTCAGCAACGGCATTCTCTACAAACGGAATCATGATTCAACTCTGTTACGTTGTGTGGATAAGGCTGAAGCAGAGAAAATTATGATGGAACTACATGAAGGTACATTTGGGACCCATTCCAGTGGACACACCATGGCTAAGAAAATCCTTCGGGCAGGATATTTCTGGTCCACGATGGAAGCCGATTGTTACCAGCACTCCCGGACTTGTCATAAATGCCAGATCTATGCTGACAAGGTGCATATCCCTCCGGTTCCTTTGAATGTCCTGACGGCACCTTGGCCTTTCGCAATGTGGGGCATCGATATGATCGGTGAGATCCGACCGACGGCATCCAATGGGCACCGTTTCATCTTGGTGGCAATCGATTACTTCACGAAATGGGTTGAGGCAGCTTCATATGCCACGGTAACCAAGAGCGTCGTGGCACGTTTCATCCGGCATAATCTGATATGTCGGTACGGTGTCCCGGAAAGAATCATTACGGACAACGGTACCAATCTCAATAACAAAATGATCACTGAACTCTGTGAACAATTCAAGATACAGCACCACAATTCTTCCCCCTATCGGCCGAAGATGAATGGGGCTGTAGAGGCAGCCAATAAAAATATCAAGAAAATTGTGCAGAAGATGACAGTGACCTATAAGGATTGGCACGAGATGTTACCATTCGCTCTTCATGGGTACCGCACCTCAGCAAGGACGTCAACCGGGGCAACTCCCTTCTCCCTAGTCTATGGCATGGAGGCAGTCTTGCCGATTGAAATCCAGATACCCTCTCTCCGAATAATGAAGGATGCAGACTTGAATGAAGATGATTGGATCCAAACTCGACTTGATCAACTAAATCTAATTGACGAAAGAAGGCTCACTGCTATCTGTCATGGTCAAACGTATCAAAAACGGATGATCAGGGCATTTAACAAGAAAGTCAGACCGCAAGAGTATCAAGTCGGGGACCTGGTAATCAAACGCATCATCCTTCCTCAAAGTGATCCCCGGGGCAAATGGACCCCTACTTACGAAGGGCCATTTGTGGTTAAGCGTGTGTTCTCTGGAGGAGCCATGATCCTAACCACCATGGACGGTGACGACCTTCCTCACCCCGCCAATGCGGACATAGTGAAAAAATACTACGCATAAATAAAAGACCCGCTAGGTTGACATACCTAGGCAAAAATAAGGGCTTCCCGGCGAACCAAAAGGGTTCGGGCAAAAATAAGGGATGAAATGAATAAAAATCTGTACACCCGGCAAGTCGAAAACCTGAAAGGGCGGCTTGGGCAAAAAAGGGTATCCCGGTGGACTGAAAACCCGAAAGGGCGGTCCAGGCAAAAGTTAGGGATAAAAAGCGTAACACTATGTCTCATTGGATCACTTCGCATCCGGAGTTCGGCATCAACTATCTGGCCCAAATTTCGGCATTGACCAATCAGCTTCATCTTCAGATTAGGCAGTAAGGCGATGAGACGTTCGAAAACATAAAGGCGATAGCAGAGTTGGAACCCAGTGGGATTGTTCACGTAGCTGTTTTGTTTTCTTTTTCAAAATGTAAACTCTATACTATTTGGCGATGTCCTCTTACTAGGATGTCAGTCTCTTGTACAAAAAACGCCTATTCACAGGCAAAGTTTAAATCAATGAAAATTCACTTGTCCATACAAATTGCCGTTGTTTTTCTTTTTTTGTTTTGTTTTGCGAAGAACGTCCAATGTTCATTTTTGATATATGCATTTGACATTAAATTGCTGATTCATGAATGTTTGCATATGAAAAAAAAAAGATTAATTACAAGTGACATCAAAGACAGGGGCAATGTGGAGTTGTCTAATGCGGTCTAGTTGTTTTGTCCACCAAAGCACCAAGGCAGGTTCAACTGAGGAATGTGGCCAAACCATCTTAACTCCCCGCAGAGTAAAGCAAAATTCAGCAGCACTTTCCCCAAGCAGGAGTCGATTCCCCGTCGATCCTGAAAAAGGCACAACATCCCCCGGCAGGTCTTAAAAGCTCATCCCCAGTAGATTCTGCGAGCTTATCCCCGGCGAAGTACGAACGTCTCGCCCAAGTTTTATTTAGAGTTATTTCCTCACAAGGACTTATAATTGGGTTATCCTCAGCTAAAAGCCACGGAAGACCGTTCCCGGCAAAAGTTCCTTCAATCCCCAGCGAAGTCTATCTTTGGTTTTCCCAAGCAGAGTTTATCTTTGGGGTTCCCCAGCGGAGTTTATCATCATTATCCTCAGCGGAATCCATTGTTAAAGTCCTCAGCAGGCCTCTCATCAGAGCTTCGGTCAAGCATCTCTTCCGCAGAACAGCTTCCCGGTCATTCGTCAAGGATTTATTTTCCTAAGATGAAATTACACTCATAAACATTTCACATTTTCATACATCTTGCTTACCTACATGATGAAACACATGCAACATCAAATGTCGAACATCATGACATCATGCATATCATACATCATGACATTGCATACAGCTTACGTCTTTGCTTTTTCAGGAAAAAGACAATCTCAAAAACGACTACTTTCAACTGTCACAATTCCAGATTCGATACCTGTATCTAGCCAGGGCACATCTGAGAGTGATCAGTTTCCAGACTCGACTCCTGTATCTAGCCAGGGCACGTCTGAAGAGTTCGAAGATTCGACTCCTGTATCCAGCCAGGGCACATCTATCAGCTACAACATTTCCGGATTCGACTCCTGTATCCAGCCAGGGCATATCTGTTAACCACATTTCCAGACTCGATTCCTGTATCTAGCCAGGGCACGTCTGCAGAATTCAAAGATTCGACTCCTGTATCCAGCCAGGGCATATCTATTGACGACTATTTCCAGATTCGACTCCTGTATCCAGCCAGGGCACATCTGTGAGCAACCGATTGTAGATTCAATACCTGTATCCAGCCAGGGCATATCTGCATAAGGAGATTGAAGATCAAACACCTGTAACAAGCCAGGAAAACATCTGTCTTTCTTAAAACACATAAGTTCTCGCTAAGGAACCTCTTATGCGATCAACACTTCCGAATGGCATCTATAAGACCATTCCCGACAAAGTTCTGTCACTTTTCCAGATGGCATCTACAAAGCCCATCTCCCTATCCACCATCTCTCCAAATGGCATCTATAAGCCCATTCCCGACACCACATTGTCGAGACTCCAGCATGCGAGTGCAAATTTCCGGGCACTCTAGTGTCCAATCTCCTTTTACCCTCGAGTCGCGAAAGGCAAACTTGCCAATCTAACTCTTCAGGTCCAAGAAGATTGAACAGGGGCAACTGTTGTACCCCAAAATTTGCCCTCCCATTTCCTCATCATTTTCTCATCACAAGACCTTTAAAGATCAAGGTCCAATTAGGGTTTCCTCTGCTCAAGACTTCTCCTTGCACTGTGGACTCAAATTAGGGTTTGTGTTTGCCTAAAGATGTTTTGACCTAAAATGCCTAAGATGACTTTCATGCTTCATATTGGACTCCCAAGTTTACCCATACCAAGTTTCAAGTCTTGATTCCAAGTTTTTCCCAGTCAATTGGACAGTTGACCTAGAAACCAGCTGTATTGGGGAAAAAGTCAACTGTGGCCAATTGACAGTCAAACCTCATGAAATTTGATCCACATCAACATTATGAACTCACATGGACCATTTGATCAAGTTTGAATCACAATTCCCCAAGAAATTTGATCAGATCACCAAAAGGGCAAAATGGTCATTTTTAGGGTTTTGACTGCACAAAGGCAATTTTTGACTGTTTGACCTAGCCAATGGCAAACCAAGCTCACATATGGACTCAAGGACCCCATGGAATTATCTTGACATGTTCATCAAGCTCAAAAGATCCCAAGTACACAAGATTGACAGTTGAATTTCCCAGTCAATTGATCAATTTTGACTGTATACTGAAAAGTCAAACTTTGACTTTTTGGTCAAAATCAAGAGTCAAGATTCATTTTTCATCAAAACATGCCAAATCATGAAACTTGTTCACCAAGAAATCACAAAATGCAAATTAGGGTTTGAAAATGGAATTTTTCATAACTTAGAATTTTTCTAAGTTATGGAAAACCCTAATTTTTTCCCAACTTTGCCCCATCTTTTCACCATGATCCATTTGGATTCAATCAAAAGTCAAAACATGAAAGTTGTAGCTTGTTGCAAAATCTACAACTTTGATTCACAAAGTTTTCTCATTTGAAGCTTGTATCTCAAGTTATGATTTTTTGAATAAGGGCACTAAACCATCTTTTAACTTAGTGAAATTTGACCTATTTTGACAAGGTTTTCTACCCTACTTCAAGGCCACTTTTCATACCCTTCCACTTGGAATTTCAAATTGCATTTCAAAGATGGATTGTAGTACACATTACAAGCTTTCCAAAATGTCCAAGAACTCATCAAACAACCTCATAACTTGAGAGATTCGAATTTCACAAGTTGGCAAAAATTCACTTTTGTTCTTCATCAAAGCATGTTCATAAACTTGGCAAATTTGAATTCAGCATGCTTAAGCTACATTGCAGGCCTCTAATCCCATTCTCACTCAATAATTCAATGCATATCCTTTGTGTTCTAACATTATTTTGCTCATTTGGATAATACACACAAAATCAAGCCTAAACTAGAAAAAGCATGTTATCCATTCTTGTAAAGTGATACTTTATGGCAACTTTGCAAATCTATGAGGTACAATGCAGATCTTTGAAGCAAAAAAGCATAGGCATATCCCACTGATCAAGACTCAAAGGTGCAGCATAGATTGAGGCATTGTACTGGCCTAGAAACCAAGTTGACATTTGCTTGCTTCACATAGAAGTAACATCCATAACTTATGCTATCTCTCATATCAGTCAAGGAACACAGCACAAAAGATATCAAACACATTCCATAGACCTCATTGAAGTTTTTGCTCGAGCCATTTGCCTTTCAAACCCTCTCCATCTCAGAATCATCCTCAAACTGCACAAACAGGGGTGCCCCTGCAGTTTGAGTGCAATCTCTCATTCCCTTCAAACATTTCTGTCCAAACCTGTTCCTCTACCTTCCTTACAACATATGCAAGCTATCCATAAGCTAAGGCACGATCTGTAGTTGCTCTAACCACTTCCACCATTTTCACATCTTTAACTTGCAGGTGAAGTTCTATAGCTTGATACAAGAAGGTTCAAGACAAAGTGAGCATTGAAAAAGCATCCCTGGACCTCAAGGAAGCTTTTCCAACCATTACATTGCACTGAAAGTCTCTCATTCTCCACATAGAAGTTCAACTGCACAGGTAAAAGTTTGAATTCGTATCTCTCTTATTAGGCATATTTAGTCTTAAGTTTGTGAAGAAGCAAGGTCCTACTCATAGCCCTGAACATGTACATAGCTTTACTTCTCATTTCTTTTGCCTGAGTAGAGAGAATTTGAGCTCTGAAAATGGTAGAAAAATTAGGTCAGAAAAGAGGGGGAGAGAAATTCTCCCTCATCTTGGAGAGATAGGTCATGTTCTTTATATGGTTAGAACCGTCTCTTCATGCTGAACATTTCTTGTGTTATGAGTTTTTGCTAAAAAGCCAGGAATCAAGAGTTAGAAGGGACTGAACATTGGCGCGCGTTTTTCAAATAACCTGTGCTGGAGGTTGAAGAAGGAGTGAAGTGGGCTGGGCTTGGATTTGTGTTGCTTTTCACACCCCATTTTTTGGTTTACACCCCCCTGAGCCCATTTGTTTATTTTTCAACATTTTTGACTTTTTCTTTTTGGGTTGACTTTGTTTATTTTTTCTCATGCCATTAAAATTTTTAAAATATTTTTCCATCATTTTTGTATTTATGGCATATTTGTTTGTTTATTTCTTTTATTTATATACAAATATATATATATATATACTATTATTAAAATAAATAGAAAATAATGAAGATACATTTTTATTTTTATTTTTACTCTCTGAAAATATTTCACACAAAAAAATACTTTTATTTATTTTATTAAAATATTAAATAAATATTTATTTTGTATAATACTCATTTAGGGTTTAATATATGTATATATACATGTTTATTAATATATTTAAGATAAAAATATAAAATACTTGATTTTCTTCATTTTTATTAATATTTGATACAAAAATACTTTTTTTCACAAAATACTTCATTTTATTTTATTTTTGTCCATAATGAACAAATAGTAGAATTTAATTAGATAATAATACTTTTTATATAAAAATTAGGGTTTCTTACCCTAAGTTTCAAAATACTAAAAAATAGATACATTTTTATTTTCTTTTTCCTTTTACATAAATATTTTCTCATACACATAAAAAAAAAAAAACTTTCTTTTTTACATTTCACATATTTATTTTGTTTACATTTAAATTATGCAATTTATTTACCATGCAAAGATCCAATTGTTGTAATAATTTAGATTTAAATTCTTGTCAATATCCCCATTTGAACATTTGTACCCCCCTTCCCATATTTGGTTGTGTAATAGTTTAGTAATTTTAATTTCGCACTTTATTGCTTTCTAAATAATGACATGCTAGAATTAGGGTTTGAATGCGAAAAAACGATAAAAAATAGTTTGACCTAATACAAGATAAACAAGCATGAAAATGGACACACAAATCACACTTGCACCCCCTAGGGTATTCCACTTGTTGCCTTCAAATAAATGGGCCATATTGTATGTTGAACATCTTTGGGCAAAGCAAACAGTTTGAATGATCATAGTCCCTCGATAAAACTTTTCAAAACAAACAAAACAAATGATCAAGTCCCTTAGAGAAATTGCCCAAAGACATTTAACGTCGTTACAATTATGGTCTAAACGATGACCCGCGCCTGTCCCTTTCACATCCTAACACAAGGTTGCCCACCAAATACAATGGTGGTGCAAACTTGTTAAAAGGGTTAAAGTATAGCAATAATCTTTTGAGAAATTTAGGAGTAGATAACCTCTTAGTTACTTGAACCAACTTGCAAAACAAAACACTTGCCTATTTTTTCAAACCACACTTCACTACACTTTACAAACAACTTTCAAAAACAAATGAAAACCTTTTCAAAAGACATACATCCTTGTATACATCCCCACATGGATCATTGCAAAGGTTGCCACCACATTGGCCTCTTTTCAAAACATTTTCAAAACCCACACACTCAAGCACCATTTAAAACAATTGAAAACAAAAGGCAAGTGATCTAAGCAAGTAACTAAGAGCCCATGGATAACCATGGATAGAAAGGGTGCTAATACCTTCCCTTTCTATAATCTACTCCCCGAACCCAAGAAAACATCTCAAAAGGTTTTTGCTGTGCTTTTTAACCTTTCCTTAGGATAAAATAAAAAGTCGGTGGCGACTCTTGCTAACCGCAACATTTGCGAATACAAACGCAAACCTCAAGTCAGTTCTCCCACCGTATCACAGTATGATTTATTTACAAGTGAAATAATAAATAAAAAAGTTAATTTTTGGATATTTTCATGTTTAGGGCAAAACCCTAATTTCCTAATAAATAGTATTTATTATTTATATTATATAAAATATTTATTAATTATATACAAAAAATAAATAAAAAGGAAGTATATTGTAAAAAAGTAATTTTTGAGGTTAAATATTAATAAAATGAAAAATGTATTGTTTTTGTATTTATCCTAAATATTTAATAAAAGATAGATAAGTATTTATATTATTTACTAAATATATTAAATATGTACAAAAATAAGAATATTTATTATTTACAAAAAGGTATATTTTTTAGAAAATGTTTTCAAAAGATAAAATAAAATAAAATCAGAAAATAAAATGGTATTTGTATTATTTTCTAGTATTTTAAATAAAAGTATATATATTATTTATTTACATACATATGCCTAACAAAACAAATAAATGCCAAATAAATATAAAAAAATGTGAAAAAATATTTTTAATGTTTTTTATATTTTAACAAAAAATAACAAGTCAGAATCAAAAAGAAAAAGTCAAAAATGATTAAAAAAATCACACAATGGGCCAAGGGGGTGTATGTGTGAAATAGTGGTGCAAATAGAAAAATAAGTCAGGCCCAGCCCAAAGAGGTTGTTTTCAACCTCCAGTTATTCAAACAGAAGCAAAACGCGCGTTTTCTCTTGTCAAGCATAGATCCTGATTCTTGGATTTTTAACAAAAACTCACAACATCAATATTGTAGAGCAAACTGCCACGATTCTAAACATATAAAGAAGTCGTTCTAACTCTCAGAAATGAGAGAGAATTTCTCCTCCCCCAATTCCTGACCTAGCTTTTGTTCTATGTTCAGGTTCAAAATTCGTGCAGCACACATAACATAAATGAAAAGTAATGATATGGATAGATTCAGGACCATGAGTAGGACATAATTTCTTCACAAACCTAAGCCTAGATATGCTTGGATAGAGAGATGGAAGTTCAAACTTTTACCTGTTCAGCTTGAGTTGTGTACAACAATGGAGGCACTTTCAATGCAGTGTGAGGACTTGTACAGCTTGCTTGAGGTCCAGGGATGCTTCCTCTATGCTTGGTGTGCTTTGAATCCTTCTGAATCAAGCCATGGAAGTCAACCTGCAAGAGAGAAAAGTGAAAATGGCACGCTTTGCTAGAGGTGTTACAGTTTGTTTCCAAGGCTTGGGATAGTTTGTATGGATGTTATGGAGGGTGTTTGAGGTGGCTTGGATGAAAATGCATGATGGAAATGAACTGGCCAAGTCAATCTGCAACAGGGACTCTGTTTTGCAGAAAAAATGGGCTTTGATGGATGAGGAGGTATTGGGGATGGTTTGGTCGTGTTTCAAGTTAGTCAGGGAGTATGGAATGTGTGGACAAAGTTTGCTTTAGCTCTTGCTTGACGGAATGTAAGTTGTGGTACAAAATGCAAGTTTTCTTCTTTGATAAGTAAGGAAGTGTGTATGGATAATGCAGGCCTGTACCACCCTCAATCTATGATGCACATTTGAGTCTTGATCAGTGGGATATGTCCATGAATCTTGTGCCCAAAGATATGGCATGTACCTCTTAGATTGTAAACTTGACATAAAGTGTTTCTTTACAAGAATGGATAAAATGCTTTTTCTAATTATGGATTAATCTAACATGTATTGCCCAAGTGAATGAAATAACATCTTGGCACAATGGTTTAGCATTGAATTATTGAGTAAGAAAGGGATTAGAGGCCTGTAACCTAGCTTGAACCATGCTGAGTTTGAAAATGCAAAGTTATGAACATGTAATTGGCTTATGAACAAAGTGACTTTTGCCTAACTTCACAAATTCGATTCTCCCTAACCACAAGGGTGTTTGATGAGTTCTTAGACAATTTGGAAAGCTTGGAATATGTACTATAATCCATATTTGTAATGCAAGTTGAAATTCCAAGTGGAAGCATGTGAAAAGTGGCCATGAAGTTGGGCAAAAATCTTGCCTAAAATAGGTCAAAAATTTTCTAAGTTAAGAATGTTTTGCACCCTTATTCCAAAAATCATAACTTGAGCTACAAGCTTCTTTTGAGGAAACTTTGTGAATCAAAGTTGTAGATTTTGCAATGGACTATAACTTTCATGTTTTGAGTTTTGTTTGAATCCAAATTTATCTTGATGAAAAGATGGGACAAAGTTAGGAAAAAATTAGGAAATTCCATAACTTAGAAAATTTCTAAGTTATGAAATTTCTTCATTTCAAACCCTAATTTGTGATTCTTGGTTTCTTGATGAACAAGTTTCATAATTTGGCATGTTTTGATGAAAAATGAATCTTGACACTTGATTTTGACCAAAAAGTCAAAGTTTGACTTTTCAGTATACAATCAAATTTTGCTCAGTTGACTGGAAAATTCATCTGTCAATCTTGTGCGTTTGGGATCTTTTGAACTTGTTGAATGTGTCAAAACCATGTCATTGAGTCCTTGAGTCCATATGTGAGCTTGGTTTGCCATTGGCTAGGTCAAACAGTTAAAAATTGCCTTTGTGCAGTCAAAACCCTAAAAATGACCATTTTGCCCTTTTGGTGATCTGATCAAATTTCTTGTGGAATTGTGATCCAAACTTGACCAAATGGTTCATATGAGTTCATAATGTTGATGTGGGTTGTAACACCCCAGTTTCAATTATTTGATTTATTTAAATTTGGGAAATTATTTTATTAGAATTAATAAAATAAAGAGGAATTATTTATTTTGAAATATGGAGGAAAATAAAAGAAATAAGAAAATGCTGAGTTTTTAAGTTATTGGGCTTGGATGTTGTTAGTAAAGAGTGGGGGTGCAAAAGAAGTAAGGATATGTTTTGGAACTCAAGTTATTTTTTTCTCATTATTCACGATAACACAGATTTGGGATTATTTGGGAAATAGAGCTCTGAAGGCGAGAAGAACGAAGAACATCGCTCAAGAACTCAAGCTGCAAATTGATAAGGTAAGGGGGGCTAATACTCGATTTACTTTTGCTTATGGGTTTATGTATGGTAATTTAGATAATCGTAGGGAGAACCCCAATTGTTAGATGTTACTAGGAATCGATACCCTTAGGATTGAACCTTGTTAGAAAAGGGTTAGGTTCCCAATTTTTATGAATCGATTAGGAATTTTAGGTTCCAAATGGTGGATTGGGAGTATATCTGCATGATCATGAATTTACCTTAGAGGTTTAGCGATAACCTTAATGTTGTCAGAAATTCCCTAAAAGGGACGAGTAATCACGGTTAAGGTTACTATAATGATTGTTGGTAATTAGGAAATTGAGGTGTTGTTTTGAATTATACAAACTCGATGTCGTTAGGTACCGAAATGCGCGTTTAGCTGGCATTTTCCCGCGTTTGGCTGCTGTTCTGAGCTGCTGCAGGTACAGGAAAATTATGTACGCGCTCAGCAACACGGGCCGTGTTGCACAACACGGGCACCCATGTTGCTCTTCTGTGTTGGTGAGATAATGTGTTTTCTGGACACATTACAACACGGGCCGTGTTGCACAACACGGGCACCCGTGTTGGTCCCCTGTAATGAGAAAAAATGTGTTTTCTGTACGCGCTCAGCAACACGGGCCGTGTTGCACAACACGGGTACCCGTGTTGATGCTGCTGTGTTGATTTTTCTGAATTTTGTTTTCTGTGCGTTATTGTGGATTTTATTGTCATGCTTTTGGATAATGTTATCGAGCATGAATTATGATATGACTTGATATGATTGATGTTTAAATAGTATGCTGAGTGATTACATGCTATCCATATCCTGTTATAATTGATGTTGTTGATGTGCATGATATGTTGATTGATGTTCATAGTATGCTGAGTGTTACATACTTACATATCATGTTGCATTTGTTAATTCCCATTGTGTGGAATTAACATGGTGGCCAATATATGTGTCCGCGATTTAATGGAACGTTGAGGTGGTAGCCGTGTCCGCGATATAATGGAACGGTGAGTTATCCGTGACCCGAGATTTAATGGGGCGGTAAAGTGGTACCACATGCATGGGTGTGTTGCATTACCTTGAATATAACATGAATGGATGATTTTTCCAATGTTGTATTTGATTGTTTGTATGCACGTATGGTTGCTAAATTGTTGACGATATTTGATGTTAATTGCAAATATGAAAAGTAATATATTATGGGTATATGAATTGTAAAGATTTTTGTAAACTATGAAATATGCTAATTGTTGGGTGATGCTTATGGTTTCCTGAATTGATTGTTATGAATGTATAATCAAATGTATAATTGAGATGCTCACCCTTACTGTTGAATATTTCAGATTGAGGAGCTTCGTTCAGGTGCTTGGCGAAGGCTCGTCGTTTCTAGTTTATTTTCGTTTTAGTATTGTCCGGGTCATGCTCTGATAGTTGTAACTCCGGGAACGTTTGTTTGTCGAGCTGTTTTAATCAGACTCGTTTAATTCCTTATGTTTTGTTATAATATGATGTTGACATTTTCCAGGTGATAATCCCTGATGATTTTGAAAATATTATAACATTGATTTTATTAATTAAATTATTCCGCTGTGTAAACATGTATGAGTTACTACTACGTTATGCATGACAGGAATTTGTTTTATTAAAAGAGAATTGTAGCATCCTCGATTATACATGTACTCTGAAATTATGATTTTAATATTTGCGAAAATTCGTTCGGGGTTTTAGAGGGTGTTACAATAGTGGTATCAGAGCATAGTCGGTCGTTGCGACCAAAGTCTTGAGTCAGTCATCCCTTTTGTATGCGATTAGTGTAAGGTAACACTGTCGATACTGTATTCTAATGAAGAGTATGTTTTGATTCTCAGGAATATGGCTGGAAGAGGTAACGGACGAAATGATGCTGCACTCGCTGAGGCTTTGGGGATGTTAGCTGGTGTACTTGCTGGAAACCCAACTGGAGGCGTGATTGGTGCTGATAGGCAATTGGGAAATTTCCAAAGGAACAATCCTCCGTTGTTCAAAGGTACACATGACCCTGAAGGTGCTCAGAAGTGGCTGAAGGAAATCGAAAGGATTTTCCGTGTGATTGATTGTGCTGAAGATCTGAAGGTCAGATATGGTACGCATATGTTGGCAGAAGAGGCCGACGACTGGTGGGTTGCCACAAGGACTGAAATGGTTCAGGATGGAGAGGCACTGACTTGGGCTAACTTCAGAAGGGCTTTTCTGAGGAGGTACTTTCCTGAAGATGTTCGGGGAAGAAAGGAAATTGAGTTTTTGGAGCTTAAGCAGGGCAATCTGACTGTTAGTGAATATGCTACTAAGTTCACTGAGCTGGCAAAGTATTATGCACACTACAACAATGATGAGGCTGGAGAATTCTCTAAATGTATCAAATTTGAGAATGGTCTCCGAGATGAGATTAAGCAGGGAATCAGGTACCAGCGTATTCGTAGATTTTCTGATCTGGTGGATTGTAGCAGGATCTTGGAAGAAGATATTACCAAGAATAGGTCGTCTCACTCTCGTGGGGCTGTTGATAAAAGAGGAAAGCAACATATGGACCGTGGCAAGCCATATGGTAGAGATAACCAGAAATCAGGTGGATGGAAAAGGCCTAGTGGGGGAGATTCTAAGGCTCCTATCAGATGCTACAGGTGTGGTGAGTCTGGTCACCACATTCGAGATTACAAGAGTGATGAGAAGAAGTGCTATAAATGTGGAAAGGCTGGTCATTTGTCTATTGATTGCAAAGGGAAGTCTGTTACTTGTTACAATTGTGGCGAAGAAGGTCACATTCGTCCGCAGTGTCCTAAGCCTAGGAAGGATCAGTCAGGTGGAAAAGTGTTCGCTTTGTCTGGATCTGAGACTACTCCAGAGGATCGATTGATTAAAGGTACGTGTTTTATTCATGGCACACCTTTAGTTGCAATTATTGATACTGGTGCAACTCATTCTTTCATTTCTTTGGATTGTGCTGAGAGGTTGAAACTGGACATATCTGGTATGCGAGGTAGCATGGTTGTTGATACTCCTGCATCGGGTTCAGTGACAACTTCACTTGTATGTAGGAATTGTCCTATTGAGATTTTTGGTAGAGGTTTCGGTATGGATTTAGTGTGCCTACCGCTTGAACAAATTGATATTATCCTTGGGATGAACTGGTTGGAATTCAACCGGGTTCATCTGAACTGCTTTGCTAAGACGGTGATTTTTCCAGAAGCAGTTGGTGTCGAGAATTTGACTATGACTGCTAGGCAGGTACAAGAAGCAATGGAAGACGGTGCTAATGTGTTTATGTTACTTGCTTTGTTAGATGCAACAGGAAAGGTCAGGAGTGGGGAATTGCCAGTGGTGTGTGAATTTCCAGAAGTCTTTCCTGATGATGTTGGTGAGTTACCTCCTGAGAGAGAAGTGGAATTCTCCATAGATTTGATTCCTGGTACGAGACCGGTGTCGATGGCGCCATATTGTATGTCTGCGTCTGAGTTGGCTGAATTGAAGAGTCAGTTGGAAGATTTACTGGAGAAGAAGTTTATTCGTCCAAGTGTTTCACCTTGGGGTGCTCCGGTATTGTTGGTCAAGAAGAAAGAAGGTTCTATGAGACTGTGTGTCGATTACAGGCAATTGAACAAAGTAACCATTAAGAATCGGTATCCATTACCGAGGATTGATGATTTAATGGATCAGCTAATTGGAGCCAGTGTATTCAGTAAGATTGACTTGAGATCTGGATGTCATCAGATTCGTGTGAAAGCGGAAGATGTACAAAAGACTGCTTTTCGAACGAGGTATGGGCATTATGAATATTCTGTTATGCCGTTCGGGGTTGCTAATGCACCTGGTGTTTTCATGGAATATATGAACAAGATTTTTCATCCGTATCTGGATAAGTTTGTTGTAGTTTTTATTGATGACATTCTGATTTATTCCAAGAATGACAAAGAGCATGCGGAACATCTCAGAATTGTGTTAGAGTTGTTGAAAGATAGGAAGTTGTATGCAAAGTTGTCCAAATGTGAGTTCTGGCTGAATGAAGTTAGTTTTCTTGGACACGTGATTTCTAAGAATGGGATTGCAGTAGATCCTACAAAGGTAGAAGCAGTATCTCAGTGGGAAGCGCCGAAGACTGTTTCTGAAATCAGAAGTTTTCTTGGTCTTGCAGGTTATTACAGAAAGTTTATCGAAGGATTCTCAAAGTTAGCATTGCCTTTGACGAAGTTGACTCAAAAAGGACAAGCGTTTATTTGGGATTCTGATTGTGAGAAAGGTTTCCAAGAATTGAAGCGGAGATTGACTAGTGCTCCTATTCTGATTTTGCCGAATCCAGTGGAATCTTTTGTGGTCTATTGCGATGCATCTCTGATGGGTTTAGGTGGTGTTTTAATGCAGAATCAGCAGGTAGTTGCGTATGCTTCGAGACAGTTGAAGGTTTATGAAAGGAACTATCCTACTCATGATTTAGAGTTGGCAGCAGTTGTGTTTGTCTTGAAATTGTGGAGACATTATCTGTATGGTTCGAGATTTGAAGTGTATAGTGATCATAAGAGTTTGAAGTATCTTTTCGATCAGAAAAAGCTCAATATGAGGCAAAGAAGGTGGTTGGAATTTCTCAAAGATTATGATTTTGGTTTGAATTACCATCCTGGTAAGGCAAATGTGGTTGCAGATGCTTTGAGCAGGAAATCCTTGCATATGTCTATGATGATGGTTCGTGAATTGGATTTAATTGAACAATTCCGAGATTTGAGTTTAGTTTGTGAAAGTACTCCGAAGTGTGTTCGTTTGGGTATGTTGAAACTTACTAGTGGTATCCTAGAAGAGATCAGGATCGGGCAGAAATCTGATGTTAATTTAGTTGATAAATTGACATTGATCAACCAAGATCAAGGTGGTGAGTTTAGAATTGATGAGAATGATGTTATGAGATTTGGCGATAGAGTTTGTGTCCCTGATGTCGCAAAAATCAAGCAGAGTATATTAGAGGAAGGACATCGCAGTGGGATGAGTATTCATCCGGGTGTCACGAAAATGTATCATGATTTGAAGAAATTGTTTTGGTGGCCGGGAATGAAAAAGGAAATAGCTGAATTTGTGTATGCATGTTTAATCTGTCAGAAATCGAAGATTGAACATCAGAAGCCGTCTGGATTTATGCAACCAATGTTTATTCCAGAATGGAAGTGGGATAGTATTTCTATGGATTTCGTATCTGGGTTGCCGAGGACTCCTATGAATTGTGAAGCGATATGGGTCGTTGTGGATAGGTTGACTAAGTCTGCTCATTTTATACCGGTGCGAATGGATTACTCAATGGAGAGATTGGCACAGTTATATATTGAGAAAATAGTGAGTTTGCATGGAGTTCCTTCTAGTATTGTGTCAGATAGAGATCCGAGGTTCACTTCGAAATTTTGGGAAGGATTGCAGAAGGCTTTGGGTACTAAATTGAGGTTGAGTTCAGCTTACCATCCTCAGACTGATGGACAGACGGAGAGGACGATTCAATCGTTAGAAGATTTATTGCGTGCTTGTGTTTTAGAGAAGGGTGGAGCTTGGGATAGCTATTTGCCATTGATTGAATTTACTTATAACAATAGTTACCATTCGAGTATTGGTATGGCTCCGTTTGAGGCATTGTATGGTAGACGGTGTAGAACGCCTTTGTGTTGGTATGAATCTGGAGAGAGTTCAGTAATTGGGCCAGAAATTGTTGAGCTGACTACTGAAAAGATCAAATTGATTCAAGAGAAGATGAGAGCTTCTCAGAGTCGTCAGAAAAGTTATCATGATAAGAGGAGAAAGAATTTAGAATTCAGTGCTGGAGATCATGTGTTTATGAGAGTTACTCCGATGACGGGTATTGGTCGAGCGTTGAAATCTAAGAAGTTGACTCCGCGTTTTATTGGTCCGTTTCAGATTACGGAAAGAGTTGGGGAAGTTGCTTATCGTATTGCTTTACCTCCGAGACTTGCGAATTTGCACGATGTTTTTCATGTTTCTCAGCTGAGGAGATACATTCCAGACCCATCTCATGTAATCCAAATAGATGATGTACAGGTGAGAGATAACCTGACAGTAGAAACATTGCCTATGAGGATAGAAGATCGGGAAGTGAAACAGTTAAGAGGTAAAGAGATAGCATTAGTGAAGGTTGCTTGGGGAGGTCCAGCAGATGGAAATATCACTTGGGAGCTGGAGAGCCAGATGAAAGAGGCTTATCCAGAACTGTTCGTCTAAGGTATGTTTTCGAGGACGAAAACTCTTTTAGTGGGGAAGAGTTGTAACACCCCAGTTTCAATTATTTGATTTATTTAAATTTGGGAAATTATTTTATTAGAATTAATAAAATAAAGAGGAATTATTTATTTTGAAATATGGAGGAAAATAAAAGAAATAAGAAAATGCTGAGTTTTTAAGTTATTGGGCTTGGATGTTGTTAGTAAAGAGTGGGGGTGCAAAAGAAGTAAGGATATGTTTTGGAACTCAAGTTATTTTTTTCTCATTATTCACGATAACACAGATTTGGGATTATTTGGGAAATAGAGCTCTGAAGGCGAGAAGAACGAAGAACATCGCTCAAGAACTCAAGCTGCAAATTGATAAGGTAAGGGGGGCTAATACTCGATTTACTTTTGCTTATGGGTTTATGTATGGTTAATTTAGATAATCGTAGGGAGAACCCCAATTGTTAGATGTTACTAGGAATCGATACCCTTAGGATTGAACCTTGTTAGAAAAGGGTTAGGTTCCCAATTTTTATGAATCGATTAGGAATTTTAGGTTCCAAATGGTGGATTGGGAGTATATCTGCATGATCATGAATTTACCTTAGAGGTTTAGGGATAACCTTAATGTTGTCAGAAATTCCCTAAAAGGGACGAGTAATCACGGTTAAGGTTACTATAATGATTGTTGGTAATTAGGAAATTGAGGTGTTGTTTTGAATTATACAAACTCGATGTCGTTAGGTACCGAAATGCGCGTTTAGCTGGCATTTTCCCGCGTTTGGCTGCTGTTCTGAGCTGCTGCAGGTACAGGAAAATTCTGTACGCGCTCAGCAACACGGGCCGTGTTGCACAACACGGGCACCCGTGTTGCTCTTCTGTGTTGGTGAGATAATGTGTTTTCTGGACACATTACAACACGGGCCGTGTTGCACAACACGGGCACCCGTGTTGGTCCCCTGTAATGAGAAAAAAATGTGTTTTCTGTACGCGCTCAGCAACACGGGCCGTGTTGCACAACACGGGTACCCGTGTTGATGCTGCTGTGTTGATTTTTCTGAATTTTGTTTTCTGTGCGTTATTGTGGATTTTATTGTCATGCTTTTGGATAATGTTATCGAGCATGAATTATGATATGACTTGATATGATTGATGTTTAATTAGTATGCTGAGTGATTACATGCTATCCATATCCTGTTATGATTGATGTTGTTGATGTGCATGATATGTTGATTGATGTTCATAGTATGTTGAGTGTTACATACTTACATATCATGTTGCATTTGTTAATTCCCATTGTGTGGAATTAACATGGTGGCCAATATACGTGTCCGCGATTTAATGGAACGTTGAGGTTGTTAGAACAATGTTTGAATCTACTACCCTATATTTGAGTTTTGATGATAACAAAGTGAAAAGATATAGTATTTATATGTTTCATGTTTGAACTATATGCTGCCTAAAATTACTATGCTCTGACTTGCAGATACGCTGATTAAAATAAGCAAGATCACTTCTTCAGCATCAGAATTTGATTTCATACACCAGCATCAGAAGTTGCTGAATCAGAACGTCAAGATCAGATGATCAACTCACGTACATGCTGAAGCTTGATGAACAGAACTGCGCGTAAACACTCTGATACAGAAACACAATAGTTCATCAGCAGCGAAGCAGAATCAGAATGAGCCAAGCCAGAACGTGCATTGAAGAAGCAACGGTATTGTGCATTGAACGCTAATTAATTCCAACGGCTTCATTCCAGACAAGATCTGCTCAAAAAGGAAAGCTTGTTATTAGCATTGAATCAAGAATATTTGCACTCAACGTTCATCTTCTCAAGTGCTATATAAACAAGGCTTCGAAGATTATAATGGCTAATGCTCTCCAATTCTCTACACGCAAAAAGCTGAACAATAATCTTCATCTACCAGTTTTGCTAAACCCCAAACTCTGATACTCCATTAGTGTTTAGCAATCTAAGTTTCTAAGCTTCATTTGTGTATACATCACAGTTGTGATAAAGTTTTGTAGAAAACATTCACACACATTGTTTTATACCTTTGTAAGAAAGTGTTGCCTTGACAAACCGGATTGTGGTTTGAATCAAGAAGGATTTAGCAGTTGTTAAAGCAGTCTGTAATATTCAGTTGAATATAGTGAATTAAGACCTCGTTGGAGAGAGGCGAAATCACCTTGACGGGTGGACTGGAGTAGTTTGAGATCAAACGAACCAGGATAAAAATATCTTGTCAATTGCTTTAAGATTTCAGTTTTACAATTCAACCCCCCCCCCCCCTTCTTGTGTTTTTCACCCCTTCAATTGGTATCAGAGCGCCTGGTTCTGTGCTAAAACACTTAACCGTGTCAGTACAAGATCCAGCGTCAGAAAAACACAATTGCAGGAAACAACTCTCATTTCAGCAATGACAACAATGAGGACAGAGACAGATTCAGCGGCAAACCTCCAGTCTTTGATGGAGAAAACTTTGATTACTGGAAAGACAGAATTGAAAGCTTCTTTCTAGCACATGATGCTGATCTGTGGGATATGGTGACAGATGGATACACGCACCCTGTGAATGCAACTGGTCAGAAGATTGAAAGAAAATCAATGACTGATCAACAAAAGCGTGACTTCAAGAATCACCATAAGGCCAGAACCATCCTCCTCAGTGCCATCTCCTATACTGAGTATGAAAAGATCTCCAACAGAGACACAGCTAAGAACATCTTTGATTCTCTCAGAATGACGCATGAGGGCAACGTTCAAGTCAAAGAAACAAAAGCTCTGGCGCTCATTCAGAAGTATGAGGCGTTCAAAATGGAAGAATCTGAATCCATTGAAACTATGTTCTCTAGATTCCAGATTCTGGTAGCTGGTCTCAAAGTTCTGGACAAAGGATACTCTACTGCTGACCATGTCAAGAAGATAATCAGAAGTTTACCCAAGCAGTGGAGGCCTATGGTTACTGCTCTGAAGCTAGCGAAGGATCTCAACAAAATCACTCTGGAGGAACTTATAAGCTCCCTCAGAAGTCATGAGATAGAGCTAGAAGCTGATGAGCCTCAGAAGCAAGGTAAGCCTTTAGCTTTAAAATCTAACAAAAAATCTGAATCTAAAGTTTTGCAGGCAGTTGAAGAAACATCTGATGGATCCTCATCAGAAGAAGACGAACTTTCCCTTCTCTCCAGAAGAGTAAATCAACTGTGGAAGCAAAGACAAAGGAAGTTCAGGAATCCCAGAAGATCTGATCAGAACGAGTCTTCTTCCAGATACAGAAGGACAGATTCTTCCTCTGGATACAGAAGATCTGAAGGCTCCTCCAGTAGCAAGAAGCCAAACACAAAAGACATCATCTGCTACGAGTGCAATGAGCAAGGACACTACAAGAGTGACTGCCCAAAGCTTCAGAGGGAAAAGCCCAAAAAGAAGTTTGGAAGAGAAAAGAAGAAAAGTCTCATGGCCACATGGGATGACTCTGACTCGTCTGAAGCTGACTCAGAATCAGATGATGAAAGGGCAAACATAGCGCTCATGGCTAACATTCCAGATGATAGTGAAGCTTCTGAATCAGACTCAGAATCAGACACAGAAGAGGTATTCCCTAACTTCGCTGTTAATTTTACAAAAGCTGAACTTGCTGAAAGCCTCAATGAAATTCTGGAACGTTATCAGCAGATTAGAGCTAAATTCAGAGACCTGAAAAGGAATCTTGAATCTGACTCTAATAAGTCTGAGAGTCTCAAATTGGAAAACTCTGAGCTGAGAGATAAAATTTCAAAATTAGAAAACTCTTTACAAAACTCTCAGAAGGAACCAATTTCTGAAACTCCCAGCAACGCTGATGAGATCATCAAAGAGTATGATCATAGTTTCCAGAAGTTCTTAGCTAAAAGCATAGATAGAAGCAGAATGGCTTCAATGATCTATGGAGTTAGCAGAAACGGCAGGAAGGGAATAGGATACCAAGGTAAGGTTCCTACACCTAAGAATGTCATGGATTTAACTATTAAACACACTCCTCTAAATTCACACTTTGTGTATGGTCACACACACGACATCAAATACACTAGCAGTAAGCACTCTGTGAAACCAAAATTCAACCAGAGTTTTGGTAAAACTAACAAGCCAGGACCCAAGAAAATCTGGGTACCTAAGGATAAAATAATACATGTTGCAGATATCTTTAGCAGCAAGTCAGAAACACCAGTCATGGTACCTGGACTCTGGCTGCTCACGACACATGACGGGAAGAAGGCATATGTTCCAAAGCCTGGAACTTAAGCCTGGAGGCCACGTTGGCTTTGGAGGCAATCAGAGGGGAAAGATAATTGGCTCTGGAACTGTAGGTAATGGAAATCTTCCCTCTATTAATAATGTTCTGCTAGTAGATGGATTGATGCATAATCTGTTATCCATAAGTCAATTAAGTGATAACGGTTATGATATAATCTTTAATCAAAAATCATGTAAAGCTGTTAGTCAGAAAGATGGGACTATCCTGTTTAATGGAAAGAGGAAAAACAACATTTACAAAATCAAACTTTCTGAACTAAAAAGTCAGAACGTAAAATGTCTTCTGTCTGTTAACAACGAGCAGTGGATCTGGCACAGAAGATTGGGGCATGTTAGTATGAGAAGAATATCTCAGATTAACAAACTCAATCTGGTCAGAGGACTTCCTAATCTGAAGTTCAACTCAGATGCTCTGTGTGAAGCATGTCAGAAAGGCAAATTTGCAAAACCTTCTTATAAATCCAAAAATGTTGTTTCTACCTCTAAGCCATTAGAACTTCTGCACATTGACTTATTTGGACCAGTTAAAACTGCTTCAGTCAGTGGCAAGAAGTATGGGTTAGTAATCGTAGATGACTATAGCAGATGGACATGGGTAAAGTTCTTAAGACACAAGGACGAGTCACACTCTGTGTTTGTTACCTTCTGTAACCAAGTTCAGAATGAAAAAGATCTTAGAATCGTTAAAGTCAGAAGTGATCATGGTGGAGAATTTGAAAATAAAGATTTTGAGTCATTCTTTAATGACAAAGGCATTCTGCATGATTTCTCTTGTCCTAGAACTCCCCAACAAAATGGAGTTGTAGAACGAAAGAACAGAACATTGCAAGAAATGGCCAGAACCATGATCAATGAGACAAACGTTGCTAAGACCTTCTGGGCAGAGGCAATAAACACAGCGTGCTACATTCAGAATAGAATCTCAATAAGACCTATTCTGGAAAAGACTCCATATGAATTGTGGAAGAACAGAAAGCCCAACATTTCGTATTTTCATCCATTTGGATGTACTTGCTTTATATTGAATACGAAGAATTATTTGAACAAGTTTGATTCTAAGGCACAGAAGTGTATTATGTTAGGATACTCTGAACGCTCAAGAGGGTACAGAGTATACAATACAGAAACACAGATTGTGGAAGAATCAATCAGTGTTCGTTTTGATGACAAGCTTGACTCTGAAAAGTCAAAGCAGAATGAAAATCTTGCAGGTATAGAAATTGAATTTGCAGGTTCTGAAGACAAGTCATCAGAAGCTCTCAACACAGACATTCCTTCAACATCTGAAAGGAGCAATGCTAGAAATCCTACAACTGCTGCTGATCAACCTCAGAAGAGATTACCCAGAAGCAGTTTGGATCACCCAGAAGAGACTATCCTAGGAAGAAAGGAAGATCCAATCAGAACAAGAGCAAGCTTCAGAAACTCTGAAGAAACTCTTATGGGACTTGTGTCTCTGATTGAACCTTCTTCTATTGATGAAGCACTTCTGGATAATGACTGGATTCTGGCAATGCAAGAAGAGCTGAATCAATTCACCAGAAACGACGTATGGGATCTCGTTCCCAGACCAAAAGGATTCAACGTCATTGGAACAAGATGGGTGTTCAGAAACAAGCTAAATGAACAAGGTGAAGTCATCAGAAACAAGGCACGACTGGTTGCACAAGGTTATAGTCAGCAAGAGGGGATAGACTATACAGAAACCTTTGCCCCAGTCGCCAGGTTAGAATCTATCAGACTTTTAATTTCATTTGTTGTTAATAGAGGCATCACTCTGTATCAGATGGATGTCAAAAGTGCATTCTTAAATGGTTATATAGAAGAAGAAGTTTATGTTCACCAACCCCCAGGTTTTGAAAATACAAAACATCCAGAACATGTCTTCAAACTAAAGAAGTCACTGTATGGTCTGAAACAAGCTCCCAGAGCTTGGTATGAAAGGCTAAGTAACTTTCTGCTTGAAAATGAATTCACCAGAGGGAAAGTGGACACTACTCTATTCTGTAAAACAGTTAAGAGTGACATTTCAGTCTGTCAAATTTATGTTGATGATATCATTTTTGGTTCTACTAATCCTTCTCTTGGAAGAAAATTTGCTAAGTGTATGCAGGCAGAATTTGAGATGAGCCTCATGGGGGAACTGAAATTCTTTCTAGGAATTCAGATCAATCAAACTCCAGAGGGAACTTACATTCATCAGAGCAAATACATCAGAGATCTTCTGAAGAAATTTGACCTCTCAGAATGTAAGCCATCAAAGATTCCAATGCATCCCACGTGCATTCTGGAAAGAGAAGAGGTAAGCAAAAGTGTAGAACAGAAAGTCTACAGAGGTATGATTGGTTCTCTCCTTTATCTGACTGCTTCAAGACCTGATATCTTATTCAGCGTATGTATTTGTGCTAGATTCCAATCAGATCCTAGAGAATCTCACTTAACAGCTGTTAAGCGAATTTTCAAGTATCTGAAAGGTACTACTAATCTGGGTTTGTTTTATAGAAAATCTAGTGATTACAGCTTAGTAGGCTACTGTGATGCTGATTTTGCTGGAGACAGAGTGGAACGTAAAAGTACTTCTGGAAGCTGCCAGTTTCTGGGAGAAAATCTGATCTCATGGTCCAGCAAAAGGCAATCAACAATTGCTCTGTCAACAGCAGAAGCTGAGTACATAGCAGCAGCAGGATGTAGCACACAAATGCTCTGGATGAAAAGTCAGCTTGAAGACTTCCAGATTTTTGAGAGTAACATTCCTATTCTTTGTGATAATACTTCCGCTACTTGCTTAAGTAAGAATCCTATTTTACATTCTAGAGCTAAGCATATAGAAATTAAGCATCATTTCATTAGGGACTATATTCAGAAAGGCATTTTAAACTTAAAATTCATAGATACAGACCATCAATGGGCTGATATCTTTACTAAACCCCTTTCAGAAGATAGGTTCAATTTCATTCTGAAACATCTCAGCATGAAAGTATGCCCAGAATGAAAATGTTTTAATTCCATACATTTATCTTCAGAATGTAATTATATTACTGTGAACTTCTGATCAATCTTCTTTCAGAAAGATAGAACATGCAGATTGTATCAGATGCAAGTCTAAAGATCTGAGAGTCTAATCTCAAAGATAGACGTGCTGATCACTACATCAAACAAGTGTCATCCAATCATCAGCATATCTCTGAAGCAGAACGCGTGCACGCTTCTGAGAAGGCAAAGCGCTGATTGGGTGCATTGAGACACATGTCTGGTAACCGTTTTTAAGTATCTTTCTCAAATCCCCCAAAATCAGCAAGCATTTAATGAAAAGTAATCACACTTGTTAAATGGCAATCATTATTTTTTTCTCTCTCTTAAAAACGTTTAATTTTTCAAAATAATTTTTGAAAACTCTATTTAAGCCCATTAATCCTTCATTCTTATTCTTTACGCTTTCTCATAATCATTCAAGTATTTTCTGCATATTTCTGAGTTTATCTCCTACAAACCTCTTTCTCTCAAATCATTCTCAAAGCTTTTTCTGTGAGAACAATGGCATCCTCCAGCATTTCTGCAGGCAATCAGAAGAAAGAAACCTCTGAACAATATCAGGTGCCCCTCAGAACTCTTCTCACACCGGTAAAGAATCTTGAAGTTCTCTCTGAGTTAATCATCGACTTTGAAAGTTTGAAGGAAAATGGATTTGACCTAACTGAAGAAATTAGGGCTCAAAAGTGGGAGAGGTATTTCGATAGGTTGGTTGGACCAACATTCCCAGCGCTAGTCAAGGAATTTTGGATTCACGCCAAGATTTCTAAGCATCTAGTCATCTCTTCTGTCATGGGAAAGAAGATAGTGATTTCTGAAGATCTCATTGCTAGGCTAATCGGTCAAAGTGGTGGTGGAGTCCGTTGTGTGGACATGGCTGACAGATGCCCTGATATAGGTGTGGTAGCCAACAGCATTTTCACTCTTGGAATGCCCAGCAGCAAAATTAAGGATCTGAAGGATCACTGCAGAGTATGGGCCAAGATTGTTCTGGGATGCTTCAACCACAGGAAACCAACAAGTTCTCCTGATTATATAAACGTGGATCAGCAATTTCTGATCTACTTTATTGATCAGAGGGTAAAGATCAATCTGGCACACTTTCTGTTCAACCATCTCAAGACCAGTGTCAAAGAAACAAGAGAAGAAGAAAGGACCAAAAGGGACTGGATACCGTTTGGAAGGCTTATATCAGATATTCTGACAGAGAATAAGCTGATAGAGTATCTGAGCGAAGCTCAAGTGCTGAGCACTATTGAACCAACCGTTGGAAAACCGCTGAACGCTAAGAACCTGAAAAAGATGAAGCTGATAGAAAATATTAAGAAGGAACCCAGAGCTACTTTAACTGCTGACATCTCCAGCAGAAGAGTGCCTCTGAGTGATTTTCCAAAATTTTCTGAAATGGAATCCAAACCAGAGATGTTTCTCAAGTATCCAGATTCATACAAGGAAGAAGATACAGGTTCAAAGCTGAAGATCAAAGATCTGAGTCAAATCCAACCAGAAGTGACTCAGAAGAAGACAAAGAAGAGGAAAGCACCAGCAGAAGGATCGTCTCAGCAGACTCCAAAGAAAAGAGGTATTTCATCTGCTGCCCCTATTTCAATTTCATCTACTATTCCAACATCTGCTGCCCCTCCTCAAACCTCTCACAGAATATCAATCCCAATCCCTACCATTGATGAAACCATACCAGAAGACCCTTCTGAGGCCTTATTACTCAGAAGACCCAGAACTAAGATTCCCAAACAACCAACTGTTTCAACAACACCAGCACTTGATCGAGTGCTAGCTGATATTGAGCGTGAACATGCTTCTGCTCAACCAAATTCTGAACCACCAAATATTCCTCCTCCACAACCAGAACCACAACCTGAACCAGAACAACAACAACAACAACCACTCACAGAAGAACCTCTGATCCCTGAGCAATCAGAGATTCCACCTCCTCAACCAGAAAATAATCCACCTTCACCACAAACAGAGTTTCACCACTATGAAACCCCTTCTCCACATCATTCTGATCCTCACTCACCTCAACCTTCACCGTTGGCAATCCAGTTGCCATGTGGAACCACCATTGTCAGGCCCCAGTTGCCATCCTCATTAGAATCGACACCTCCAAAAACTCCTACCACTCCAATTGAAATATCTGACTCTGATACCCCTCCTCCAAAACCAACAGCATCTCAGCAAACCTCTGAAAACCAATCCTCTGAAAACCCCAGCAGGATCTTCATTGACTTAACCAGTCTTGAACGTCTTGCTGATCTAAGACACAAAATTGCCATACCCAAACCAAAGCAACCAGATGTTGGCTCTGGTATTTTGAATTTTGAAACAGGTATGCTGCAATGGATTGCTTCTTTGAAGCAAGTCTGTCCGGGGATGATCGACCCAGCTGCTTCTGATCAGCTCTGGTCACAGTTCAGACTATGGGTACGTGCTGAAGCCCTCAAGCTGCAGGACGTCAACTATGAGCAGGCTCAACAGAACTTCAGCAAGCTGCTGAAGGAAGTTGAAAGTCAGCTGCCTCAAGAAGTTGTGCTCCCTCTGGACAGTGAATCTTGGTCTGAGAAAGAGCAAGCTGCAAAGGTGCAACCATCAGAAGAAGACAAGACCATTCAGGCTGAAGAAAATCCAGCAGAAGATGTCGCTGAAAGTTCTGAGAAGCTTCCTCCCTCTGATACTTCTCAAGCTGCCTTGGACAGGCAGGCTCTGGAAGAATTAAGGCTGAATGACTTGCGTCTACAACAGCGGATGGAAGAGAATGATCAGAAGATGAAGGCAAGAATGGATGTACAGGACAACAAAATTGACACTGTTGTCAACATGGTTCAGAAGCAGAATGAAACTTCTGAAAAGATTCAAGCAATGCTGGAAAGCCTGTTCTCACGCATGCCCCCTCAACCTTAAATCTTTTTCATGCATAATTTTTTATGTTTTCTTCATTTTCTGATGTACTGTTTTGACTATGTTTTGTAATGTTCTTTTGCTCTGAACTATTTTAATATAATTTGTTTTTCTGATCTAAATTGTTTTAGCACATCACCAACACTTTTTGATTGCTGACAAAAAGGGGGAGAACAAGAATGATATTTAAAATCCATAACGGCTAACTAGACAGAAATTCTCAAACATTCTAACTCTATTACTTGAAATGTTTTTTTTTTGTCTACAGGAACAAGGAAGCTCCTGAACACTATGAAGACTAGAAGCTCTGATCAAAATGTAGAAGCTCTGATCAATGTTGCTCTGATCAAATATGAAGTTCTGATCGACCAAATACTCTGATCCAAAGCAAAGCTCTGACAGGAAAAGCTCTGAAGCTCTGCTCTCTGATAAGTCAAAGACTCTGATAAGCTGATGTTCAAAGAAAGAAAAAGATCTGATCCTGAAGTACACGTATCATCAAAGGGAAGTAATCAACTCAGGGGGAGTATCTCTTAACTCTGATTTCTCCTTACTTCTTAACTCTGAAACATTTCCCAGACACCTTTTCACGTTATTTTTCATTTAAAATATCTAGTTTTTGTCATCATCAAAAAGGGGGAGATTGTTAGAACAATGTTTGAATCTACTACCCTATATTTGAGTTTTGATGATAACAAAGTGAAAAGATATAGTATTTATATGTTTCATGTTTGAACTATATGCTGCCTAAAATTACTATGCTCTGACTTGCAGATACGCTGATTAAAATAAGCAAGATCACTTCTTCAGCATCAGAATTTGATTTCATACACCAGCATCAGAAGTTGCTGAATCAGAATGTCAAGATCAGATGATCAACTCACGTACATGCTGAAGCTTGATGAACAGAACTGCGCGTAAACACTCTGATACAGAAACACAATAGTTCATCAGCAGCGAAGCAGAATCAGAATGAGCCAAGCCAGAACGTGCATTGAAGAAGCAACGGTACTGTGCATTGAACGCTAATTAATTCCAACGGCTTCATTCCAGACAAGATCTGCTCAAAAAGGAAAGCTTGTTATTAGCATTGAATCAAGAATATTTGCACTCAACGTTCATCTTCTCAAGTGCTATATAAACAAGGCTTCGAAGATTATAATGGCTAATGCTCTCCAATTCTCTACACGCAAAAAGCTGAACAATAATCTTCATCTACCAGTTTTGCTAAACCCCAAACTCTGATACTCCATTAGTGTTTAGCAATCTAAGTTTCTAAGCTTCATTTGTGTATACATCACAGTTGTGATAAAGTTTTGTAGAAAACATTCACACACATTGTTTTATACCTTTGTAAGAAAGTGTTGCCTTGACAAACCGGATTGTGGTTTGAATCAAGAAGGCTTTAGCAGTTGTTAAAGCAGTCTGTAATATTCAGTTGAATATAGTGAATTAAGACCTCGTTGGAGAGAGGCGAAATCACCTTGACGGGTGGACTGGAGTAGTTTGAGATCAAACGAACCAGGATAAAAATATCTTGTCAATTGCTTTAAGATTTCAGTTTTACAATTCAACCCCCCCCCCCCCCCCTTCTTGTGTTTTTCACCCCTTCAGAGGTGGTAGCCGTGTCCGCGATATAATGGAACGGTGAGTTATCCGTGACCCGAGATTTAATGGGGCGGTAAAGTGGTACCACATGCATGGGTGTGTTGCATTACCTTGAATATAACATGAATGGATGATTTTTCCAATGTTGTATTTGATTGTTTGTATGCACGTATGGTTGCTAAATTGTTGACGATATTTGATGTTAATTGCAAATATGAAAAGTAATATATTATGGGTATATGAATTGTAAAGATTTTTGTAAACTATGAAATATGCTAATTGTTGGGTGATGCTTATGGTTTCCTGAATTGATTGTTATGAACGTATAATCAAATGTATAATTGAGATGCTCACCCTTACTGTTGAATATTTCAGATTGAGGAGCTTCGTTCAGGTGCTTGGCGAAGGCTCGTCGTTTCTAGTTTATTTTCGTTTTAGTATTGTCCGGGTCATGCTCTGATAGTTGTAACTCCGGGAACGTTTGTTTGTCGAGCTGTTTTAATCAGACTCGTTTAATTCCTTATGTTTTGTTATAATATGATGTTGACATTTTCCAGGTGATAATCCCTGATGATTTTGAAAATATTATAACATTGATTTTATTAATTAAATTATTCCGCTGTGTAAACATGTATGAGTTACTACTACGTTATGCATGACAGGAATTTGTTTTATTAAAAGAGAATTGTAGCATCCTCGATTATACATGTACTCTGAAATTATGATTTTAATATTTGCGAAAATTCGTTCGGGGTTTTAGAGGGTGTTACAAGGGTCAAAAATCATGAGGTTTGACTGTCAATTGACCACAGTTGACTTTTTCCCCAATACAGCTGATTTCTAGGTCAACCGTCCAATTGACTGGGCAAAGATTGGAATCAAGGCTTGAAACTTGGTATGGATAAACTTGTGAGTCCAATATGAAGCATGAAAGTCATTTTGGGCATTTTAGGTCAAAACATCTTTGTGAAAACTCAAACCCTAATTTGGGTCAACAGTGCAATGAGGGGCCCTGAGTAGAGTAAAACCTAACTTGATCTTGAGCTCCAAGGGTATTGTGATGAGAAAGTGTTGAGGAAATGAGAGGGAAAATTTTGGGGTACAACACCCATCGTTTTGTTTTTTTTATGCTAACCCCTGGACTGTAGTTATGTTTGGATGTTGCCTTTTAAGAACTTAAGATAGGTTTGTTATACCCTTCGATTGGATAGCTGCACAAGCCTTTCGAATCACAATCTGAGGGCCTAAGATGCTTACAATGAGTCAGAAAGGAGCCTGTGGAAAAGCCAGAACCTTACTGACCCCAACCCCTAGTCGAAGGAGACAGGCAAAATCGAAGAGCATGACTGATTCCAGACTCCAAATCGAAAGAAGCCCAAAATACGCAGAGTCGAAGGGTTCCTGCCTGAGTCGAAGGCCCTTTTATTTTCTTGCCTTTAATTTATTTTCGCCTTTATAATTTCATGTTATTCAATATGGTTGTAATAGCGTAGGGTTTTATCTTTCTTTTTCATTTTATTGTATGCTTGTTAGTAAAATAGGAAATGTATGACAAGATAAAAACAACAAAATAGACAATCCTAATCAAAGAAAAAATGCATGCAAATAACACACTTTGCACACAAGCACCCTTAGGGTTTCTCCCACTTGGTTGCCTAAAATAAAAATGGCCATGGTATGCATGTTGAGTATCTTGGCAAAACAAAAACGAAACAAAATATCATAGTCTCTCGATGACACTATCTTGGTTGCCTATACAAAATGATCTAGTCCCTCAAACAAAAACTTGCTAAGATACTTGGCACAATTGCTATCATGGTCAATACGATGACCCGCGCCTGTCCCGTTTAACATCCAAATACAAGACTGCTTACCAAATACAATGGTAAAAAAACAATGTAAAAGGGTTAAAAATGTGTAGGAAAGATCTTTGAGTAGATAAGGTAGATGCTTTTAGTTACTTGAATAAAACTTGAAAACATCCTTGCTATTTTCAAAACACATCACAACACAAATTCCAAACATTTCCCAAAACAAACTTTTAAACATTGAAACATCTTTTCAAAAGACAAAACACCTTTGTATACATTCAAAAAAGAACCATACGAAGTTTTATTTTCAAAATACTTTCAAAAACACATCTCACGAATACACTTTTGAACTATTTTCGAAACAAACACTTTGTAGGCATTCTCATAGAAACGAGAACCGTTACGAAGTTCCATTTTCAAAATACTTTCAAAAATCACCACCACAAGCATACATTCAAACAAAAGCAAGTGATCTAAATAAGTAACTAAGAGCCCATTGAAAACCATGGATGAAAAGGGTGCTAGCACCTTCCCTTTTCATAATCTACCCCCCGAACCCAAGAAAACATCTCAAAGGTCTTTCCTGTGCTTTTTGACCTTTCCATTGGATAAAATAAAAAGTCGGTGGCGGCTCTTGCTAAACCGAAACATTTGCGAACACAAACGCAAAACCTCAAGTCAGTTCTCCCACCGTATCACAGAATTGGCGACTCTGCTGGGGAAATATTTGAAAGTGGGGTTACCTTAGGGTTTTAGATCACCTTTACATGCCTATCTTATTTGACTTGTATGCTTTACTTTTCGGTTCCTTGTTTGGGTTTGTTTTAAATCCTACACCCGGATTTGGGGGCACCTTTTAGGTAAGTAGCAATAAACTGTGAGGGAACTGTGCGGGGTATACCGACATGGTTGAAGCAGTAGCTATGTTGATGTGGCACTTTGGTTGGTACCGGTAACCCTTGAGTTGAATCAAGGAGAGTACAGGGCCGCCGCGTGGTGTCGTGAAGCATCAATTGACTTTAGAACCTTACTTGACCATCTTGGCCTTATTAGGGGTAGTGCGATGACCGACTTTGGTGCAGTCCAAAGTTGGTAGATACTCGATACTACACTCATTGAGGGTTGTTTTCTTGGAATATTTCGGTCGCCAGTAAAGTGGCTAAATTGAAACAATGAACACAGAAAATAATTCTGTGATATTGAGCTCCTTAGAACCCGGTTACTATTTCTAGGACAGGTTGAGCCAACTAACTTCAAGAGGGTACTTACCTATGAAACCCCATGCAAGCCTGAAGCTAGGAACTTGTGTGACTTGCTTGTACATATACTTGTGCATACATCATGAACATCATAAAGCATCATTTGCATCCACTAACCATTTCAAGGGTTTGGATCTTCATCTTTGTTCCTGTTTTGTAGGTTATGAAATCACTCCGCAGAAAAACAATCCAGGTCAACCTTGTGAGAATACCTCCTCAACTCAAGGAGCTTGCTTCCAAGATTCCAGAGAATTCTCTCTTCAGTGAAAGACATGGTAGACTTCTCAACTTGGTCGACTCCAACATTGAAGAAGACATGGTGAAAGTTCTCTTCCAGTTCTTTGACCCCCTACACCATTGCTTTACATTTCCCGATTACCAACTAGTGCCTACTTTGGAGGAATTTTCTCAACTCTTGAGGATTCCTATTCTCCATCAACTACCCTACAATGATACGAAAAGAGAACCAAAGCCTGAAGATGTTGCTCAAGCCTTACATTTGCAACCATCTGATATCAAAGGTCATTGGGAAACCAGAAGTGGTGTCAAGGGTTTCTTGGCAAAGTTTCTGTTTGAGAAGGCACAAGAATGCTGGAATTCTCTAGATCTGCAAGCTTTTGAGGAAATTGTAGCACTTCTCATCTATGGGTTGGTCTTGTTCCCAAACCCTGATCACCTTATAGATGTGAATGCTGTCAAGATTTTCATATCTTGGAATCTTGTGCCTACATTGCTTGGGGACATCTTACACTCATTTCACACAAGAACAATGAGGAAAAGAGGTGTTCTCATGTGCTGTACTCCTCTTCTAGCAAGGTGGTTTATTTCTCACCTTCCCCAATCAGTCTTGAAGAATGAACAAGGCTTGAGGTGGTCACAACGATTGATGACTCTTACACATTCTGATGTTCATTGGTGTTCTCGGTCCAGAGAAAATGTCATCATCATTGATCGTTGCGGAGAATTCCCTAATGTCCCACTACTTGGCATTAGGGGAGGCATTACCTACAACCCCTGTTTGGCTCTGAGACAATTTGGGTATGCCCGAAGGGATGGCCCTCATGACATGTTGATTCCAGACTTGGTTTTTGACTTTGACAACGATGCTCAAGGACTTCGACAAAGGTTTATCCGAGCTTGGAGGATGCCCAACAAAGTGGACAGTAAGACACTGGGACACAAGAATTCCATCCCCCTTGAGCCTTACCTCAAGTGGGTACGAACCTGCGCCCAGAATCTTATGATGCCTTACCCCTACATTCTGCCTATGATCAAAGAGCCTGTTATGGAAGGAGAGGTTCCATACACCCTCCTACATCCTGACATGCCAACATCATTGGAGGATTTGCAAAAGAGTTGAATACAGCTCAAGGAAGAACGGAATACTTTTGAAGCCAGCTTCTACGCCGGTGAGAAGAAGGTTTTAGAACTTACTCGTCGACTCCACGAAGAGCAGACTCTCAACACCTACATCGCACCAAAGAGGATGCGCAACGTCTTTTTACATTAGAATTTTGTAATATTTTGCCCATGGGGCATTTATGTACTAACAAAATTCTTCTTAATATGACGTGTGTTCTTTTTGTTTGCAACAAATTTGAATTTCGGAATCCTTGAACGCATTACATGAATACATATCATTCATCATATGCATAGGCAGGTTTTTTCACCAGGTTTCCTTATCTTTCTGCTGTTTATTTCAGCAAGATGGATATAGAGCAGACGGTCAAAGATCTACAGGCACAAAATTCACAGTTCCAACAACTCCTCATGACCTTGGCAAAGGGTCAAGAGGATCTTAAAGCACTGTTAGAGAAAGAAAAGGAAAAATAAAATAAGAAAAAGAAAAGAGTGGGTGTGGCCACTATGGGAAGAAGATTTGAGAACCAAGATAGGAGAGTCCTGGATTTCCCCTCGACGTCCGATGAAGGGGCTGGAAAAGGAAAGGGAGTTGCAGGGCCTTCCGAGTCTGAAGCTGAAGAAGAAGAAGAGGAGGATGAAGATTACTCTGAGCAGCAGTACCCTCCTGCGGATGATAACTATAAGAATCTGGAAGATCGGCTGGCAGCCATGAAGGTACAAAGAGTACCTGACCTGGATTTCGAAGAACTAGGGTTGGTTGTTGGGATTGTCATTCCCCCTAAATTCAAAGTGCCTACATTTACTAAATACGATGGTTTGTCTTGTCCGAAGATGCATCTGTGGTCTTACGTCAGAAAGATCCAACCTCACTCTTCTGATAAGGATCTGTGGGTCCACTTTTTTCAAGATAGTTTGTCAGGTACGCAATTGGATTGGTTCTATCAGCTTGAGAGGTCTGATATACATAACTGGGAGGATTTGGTTGCTGCTTTCTATCGACAATATCAATATAACACAGATTTAGCACCTACTCGTACTCAATTAGAGTATGGGTATGGTCTCTAATGAAGGCTTCAAGGAGTATGCCCAGAAGTGGCGGGATTTGGCTGGAAGGGTGCAACCACCATTGTCTGAGAGAGAGCTTGTGGATATGTTTCTGGGGACCCTGTCAGGACCATTCTTTAATCACTAGATCGGGAGCTCATCTGCAGGGTTCACCGAATTAATTCTGACGGGTGAAAGGGTCGAAGCTGGCATTAAGAGCAGTAAAATTCAGAAGGATGCATCTGCTTCCGCCGCTATCAAGAAGACATTTCCAGCCAAGAAAGAAGCTTCTGCTGTTTACACCCAGAGAAATCAAGGAAGAATGGAGCGCCGACCAGCAGTGGGGGCTGTGATGATTAAGAACTCCTCAGCCGATCAACCTCGAAGCAGTCAACCCAGAGCTAACCAAACCAGGGTGGAAAGGCCTGCACGGCAATTCACCCAGATCAATATGACACCTGCTCAGGTTCTCCCTCATATGTTAAAGTTAAACCTTACCAATTTGAAAGAGGCGCCGAAGAACCCAAATACCTCTTCTCCCTACTATCATTCCAATGTAAAATGTGCATATCATTCGGACAGTGTGGGGCACGACACCAACAACTGTTGGGCCCTTAAAAACAAGATCCAAGATTTAATAGATGCCAAGGAGGTGGAGTTTGATGCCCCCGAAAAACCTAATGTGATATCCTCTCCTATGCCAAAACATGGTCATAATGTCCATGCTATTGTAAAAGATCTTCATGTTACTGCTGTTGATGACTTAATGACTCTGTTGCCAATAATCAAGATGAATCTGTTGAAAGCCGGGATTTTCCCAGGCTGTGAAAAAGATTGTTACCTTTGTTCAACCTTGCAATCTGACTGTCCGCTATTAAAGTCAGGGATCCAACGCCTGATGGATACTCAAGAAATCCTCTTCAAGAAAACTCTTGTTACTCCTGTTACTCCTGTTACTCCAATCAATGATGTTGCTATAATCACCATTTCCGACAATCTTTCCAAGGTCTCCAAAAGACCTGTTAAGATTACACCTGATCCAAAGTTTGTACCGCTGAAGATTACTATGTCGGGGCCTATCCCATACAAGTCCAACAAGACAATATCGTGGAATTATGGGGGAGAGATCTTCTACTATGGTGTTAAGCAGATCGAATCAGTTGAAGAAAATTCCGATGAAGAAACTTTTGACATAGGAAATATTGCGAGAACAAGTAAGATCACTCGTACTGGAAGAATCTTCTCTCCGGAGATTGCTCCTCCAAGGGAAATCTTCGGACCCTCAAGTGCTCCTGTGCCAGTCAAGATATCTGTGTGAAGTCCAGTTATTGAAGAAATTGTTACTCCCGAAGTTATACCCTCTGCTGTTACTGTTAATAAAGGTAAGGGGATCCAAGAAGCGCCCGTCAGGACGAGGGCTCAGACTTTGGTTATCCCCGAGACCACCCAAAAGGAAATGGAGGAGATTTTAAAGATAATTAAGAAAAGCGACTATGATGTCGTAGAGCAGCTGGGGCAAACCCCTTAAAAAATCTTTATGCTGGCTCTATTGCTCTGCTCTGAGACTCATGCCAAAGCCTTGATCAAATTCCTGAAGACGGCACACGTGCCTCAAGAAACTTCTGCGAATCAGTTTTAAGAGTGTGTAGCTAGCCTTACAGCCGACAATGGTCTTGGCTTCTCTGATGCCGATCTAACATCTAAGGAAAGAAAGCATAATGATGCGCTGCATGTCTCGGTAGAGTGCAGAGGGACCACTCTTGCTCACGTTCTTGTTGATACCGGGTCGTCTTTAAATGTCTTGCCTAAAAAAGCGTTGGACAGATTGGACTGTGAAGGTTTGACCCTAAAGCCCAGTAATATCATTGTTAGAGCCTTTGACGGTTCTAAGCGGATGGTCCACAGGGAGGTGGACATCCCAATTAAAGTGGGTACGGAAACTTTCAACTCCACATTTTACGTCATGGACACCCGTCCCTCCTACTTGTGCTTGTTAGGGAGGCCCTGGATTCATTACGCTGGGGCAGTCACTTCTTCTCTACACCAGATGCTCAAATACCCAGTCCAGGGTAAAATCATAACAGTTCATGGTGAGGAGGAGTATATGATAAGCCACCTTAACTCTTTCCGCTACGTGGAGTTAGATGGTGAATTCATAGAAACACCTTTCCAACACTTTGACGAGGTTTCTCCTGATGTCATCCCTTAAAGATGCGGAGGCTGTGATCAAGGAAGGAGGAAGCACAGTATGGGGTCAACTGCCATATTTTCCTTACAAGACAAATAAGTTCGGCTTGGGTATCACTGCTTCTAGTCAGAAGGTTGTACGTCGCTCCCGGGCTGGAGGACCGCCATTGAAAATCACTCATCATGGAGTTCATGCTTTAGAGGATGATGAAGAAGGAAGCAATTTTGAAGACTGGATCTTTCCAACCATTGAAGGAGGACTGAACAACTGGGAGGCGAAAGACTTCGTTCCCATTACTTTCATCAATCAGTAATTTATCTTTTGAATATTTTCTGTTGGTCTGTAATATTTATTAAACAATTAGTACACTCTTTTTGCCTTATGTCTTACTCGGGGCATATAGGTCCATTTGTAAGGGTTTTGATTCTTCATTTTCATATGCCATTTTTAATGAATTATGGACGCTTTCATATATAAACTTTTGTGTTCATTTTCTTTCTTTTTATATTTCATTTTGTTTAAAGGTGACTATCCCTTACACACACCCACACTCACAAAATGCAGGTACCCATCCACTCCAGATTCCATGGGTAACAATTCTGCTATGGCCTTCAGTGACTCTGAAGATCTGGTCAATCATGCCGAATATGAAGGTGATGAAGACTGTGAAGTGCCTGGAGAGTTGGCTAAACTTTTGCAACAGGAAGAAAGGGCTATTCTGCCCCATGAAGAGTTGTTAGAGACTATCAATTTGGGTACTGCCGAAGACAGAAAAGAGGTTAAAGTGGGTGCCAACCTGGAGCCAAGTGTCAAAGAGCGCTTAGTTCAGCTGTTGAATGAATATGTTGAGATCTTCGCCTGGTCCTATGAAGACATGTCGGGACTGGATAAAGATATTGTGGTTCACCGTCTCCCTACAAGAGAAGAATGTCCACCAATCAAACAAAATGTTCACCGAATGAGGCCCGATATGTCTGAAAAGATCAAAGCTGAAGTGATGAAGCAGTTCAATGCTGGCTTTCTTGCTGTTACTTCCTATCCACAATGGGTTGCTAACATTGTGCCCGTACCTAAAAAAGACGGCAAAGTCAGAATGTGCGTGGACTACAGAGACTTAAACAGGGCTAGCCCTAAAGATGATTTTCCACTACCACACATTGACATCTTGGTTGACAACACAGCTCAACACAAGGTATTCTCTTTCATGGACGGATTTTCAGGGTACAACCAGATCAAAATGGCCCCCGAAGACATGGAGAAGACTACTTTTATTATGCAGTGGGGTACCTTCTGTTATAAAGTGATGCCATTCGGACTGAAGAATGTCGGGGCAACCTATTAGCGAGTCATGGTAGCTTTGTTTCATGACATGATACATCATGAGATTGAAGTCTATGTAGACGACATGATATCCCGTTCACAGACAGAAGAAGAACACCTCAACCATCTGCAAAAGTTGTTTGTCAGGTTAAAGGAATATAAGCTCAGACTGAACCCTAGAAAGTGCACTTTCGGAGTCAGGTCCGGTAAACTTTTGGGATTCATCGTCAGTAACAAAGGCATCGAGGTTGATCCTACCAAAGTCAAAGCTATACAAGAAATGCTTGCCCCTCGCACCGAGAAGGAGGTCAGAGGTTTCTTGGGACGCCTAAACTACATTGCAAGGTTCATCTCTCACCTAACATCTACCTGTGAACCAATCTTCAAGTTGTTGAAGAAAGATCGGGTGGTTAAATGGAATAATGACTTTCAAGTTGCTTTCGATAAGATCAAGGAGTATTTGCTGGAACCTCCTATCTTGATGCCACCCGTCGAAGGAAGGCCTTTAATCATGTATCTGATTGTCTTAGATAATTCAATGGGGTGCGTACTGGGCCAACATGACGAGTCTGGCCAAAAAGAGCATGCCATTTATTACCTTAGCAAAAAGCTTACCAACTGTGAGACCCAATACTCACTACTCGAGAAAACTTGTTGCGCTTTGGTATGGGCTGCTCGCCGACTAAGGCAGTATATGTTGACACATACCACTTTACTGATCTCTAAGATGGATTCGATCAAGTACATCTTCGAGAAGCCTGCTCTATCCGGAAGAATCTCTAGATGGCAGATGATCCTCACCGAATATGATATACAGTACACGACCCAAAAAGCTATAAAGGGGAGTGTGTTAGCCGATCATCTGGCTCATCAAGCCGTTGAAGATTACCAATCCATGAGGTTCGACTTTCCCGACGAGGATATCATGACTTTGAGCAACATTGAAGAAAACAGACCGTATGACGGACCTGAACAAGGATCCCGATGGACTCTGTACTTTGATGGTGCCTCCAACGCACTTGGGAACGGTATCAGTGCGGTACTTATATCTCCAGAAGGTTGCCATACACCTTTCACTGCTAGACTCTGCTTCAGCTGCACCAACAACATGGCCGAGTATGAAGCTTGTATCTTTGGTCTCAAGGCTGCTATTGACTTGGGAATCAAATCTCTGATTATATTTGGGGACTCAACTTTGGTTATCAGTCAAATCAAAGGAAAGTGGGATACTAAACATCCAAACCCTATCACTTACAAAGAACATGTCCTGACATTGTTACCACACTTCGAGCAGATTACCTTCGAGCACTTCCCGCGAGAAGAGAATCAGCTAGCAGATGTGCTAGCTACAATGTCCTCCATGTTTAAACTTAATTGGGATAATGAGGCACCTCAAATCACCATCGAACGGATGGACGAACCTGCACACTGTCACGAGATTAATACCGAAGAAGTAGTGGACCGACCTTGGTTTCACGACATCAAAAGGTATCTCGAAGCACAAGAGTACCCTGAAGGAGCTTCAGTCAACGATAAAAAGTTCTTAAGGAGGTTCGCAGCCAAATTCTTTCTAAGCAATGGTATCCTATACAAGCGCAATCTTGATTGTGTCCTACTCCTATGTGTGGAAAAGGTTGAAGCTGAGAAGATCATGGCCAAACTACATAATGGCACCTTTGGCATCCACTCGAGCGGTCATACGATGGCTAAGAAGATTCTAAGGGCAGGCTACTATTGGTCTACCATGGAAGCTGATTGTCATCAACATTCCCGTACTAGTCACAAAAGCCAAATCTATGCTGACAAGGTACATATTCCTCCAGTTCCTCTCAATGTCTTAACAGCTCCTTGGCCATTCACGATGTGGGGAATCGACATGATTGGAGAGATCAAGCCTACAACATCCAATGGACATCGTTTCATCCTGGTGGCCATTGATTACTTTACCAAGTGGGTCGAAGCAGCTTCCTTCGCCTCCATTACAAAGAATGTGGTTGCCCGCTTCATCAAGCAGAACCTTATATGCTGGTATGGTATCCCCGACAGGATCATCACTAACAATGGTACAAATTTGAACAATATTATGATCACCGCTCTGTGCGAGCAGTTCAAGATTCAACATCACAATTCATCTCCCTATCGGCCCAAGATGAACGGTGATGTCGAAGTTGTGAACAAAAATATTAAGAAGATCATTCAAAAGATGACAGTCACCTACAAGGACTGGCACGAGATGTTACCGTTTGCTCTGCATGGATACCGTACCATGGCACGCACTTCAACCGGGGCAACACCCTTTTCTTTGGTATACGGCATGGAGGCTGTTTTACCTATCGAGGTTCAGATTCCCTCCTTGAGAATCATGAAAGATACTGGTTTGAGTGAAGACGATTGGATTCAGACCCGGCTTGATCAACTTAACTTGATTGACGAGAAGCGACTTACTGCTGTTCGCCATGGTCAGGCGTATCAGAAACGTATGATCAAGGCCTTCAACAAGAAAGTCAAGAAACAAGTATATCAAGTCGGGGACCTTGTAATCAAGCGGATCATCTTGCCGCAAAGTGATCCCAGGGGCAAATGGACTCCTACTTAAGAAGGACCATTTGTGATAAAAAACATCTTTTCTGGTGGGGCAATGATTCTGACCACCATGGACGGCGATGACCTACCACACCCTGCGAACGCAGACATAGTCAAAAGATACTACGCATAAATGACCCGGCAAGTTGAAAACCTGAAAGGGCGACTTGGGCAAAAATGGGCATTCCGGTGAATCGAAAACCCGAAAGGGCGGTTCAGGCAAAAATTAGGGATAAATATAAAAAAAATCTGTAAACACGGCAAGTTGAAAACTCGAAAGGGCGACTTGGACAAAAAAGGGTTTCCCGGTGGATCGAAAACCCGAAAGGGCGAACCAGGCAAAAGTTAGGGAAATAAAGCGTATGACTATGTCTCGTCGGATCACTTTAAAGGCAATCTCTTCATGGACAAGCTCCAAGCTTCTGATCAATCCAATCATCTGCGGACGAAGCGACGAATGGACAAGATACTCAGAGTTACGAAGGCTATAGCAGAATGGGAACCCCATGGGATTGTTACACATAGCCATCTTTCTTTGTATAAATTTTTTCTCAATTTTATGACAACATTCTCTTACTAGGATGTATGTCTCCTTTGTACAAAATACTTACACAAAGTTAATACAAAGATACTTCAAAGTGCAGAAATTTGTTTGCTTTCTCTTTCTTTTTACACTTATGTTTTATTTGAAAATGTCCAATGATTTATTAAATGAGAATATGCATTTGAATATAATCACTGCTTATAAATAAAACGAAATGAGAAAGGATAATTACTGATAGGTTGAAAGTATAGGAAAATGTATTCAGGCAATTCCAGAAGAAATCCCCTGAAGTACATCATTCAGATCCTCAACAGAGCTAAAGCCTTGAAATACACATCCCCAGCGGAGTTAAGTTTCAAAATCCCCATCAGAACTAAGTTTCCAAACTCCCAATCCCCAGCGGAGCCAGAAAACTTTGAACTGCAAACCCTCAGTGAAGATGAAACTTTCTTCCCCAACGGAGTCCAAAACTTCAACCCTTAAATCCCGGTGGAAGACCATCCAGTTTCCTCCAATTCCCCAGAGATTTGTCTTAAAATCGGAAGATTCCCCTACAAGTTATCTTAGAAATCAGACAACAGCTTCGGATAATTCCTCATAGTGTTGACATACAATGCCAGCCCTTGAGAACTCTTCAGCAGAATAAACATTCTCCCCACAGATTTATTTCCCAGCAGATCGAAGATTCTCGGTCTCATTTCTCCAGTTAAAGCCTCCCAGGTTTTAATTCCCCAGGAAAATCATGAAGGATTCTCACATCCCCACAGAAGTTGTCAAGGTTCTTTTTAATCCCCACAAGTCACCAAGGATTTTCAATCCCCAACAGTGGTCCAAAGATTTCTCATTCTCAGCAATCAAAGATCTTGAATCTATAACAGTTGTCAAGGGTTTATTTCCCCCGGCAGTAGTCAAAGATTTTATTATCTCCAGCTATCAAGGATTTATTTTCCTCAGCAAAACAGCTAATCAGCTTACATGTGCATCCATTACATTCATATATCATAAACATTGATAAAGCACACTTTATTGCATCATACATATCATGCAACATAACTTTGTGTTTTAGCTAACATTTTACCCTTTTCAGGATAAGATTAAAAACTACCTTTAACAAATGTTCAAAGATTTCAGATACAGTATGGATACACCCCAGACACGGCAGTCATTCTATTACTCATTCAGAATTCAACAATCAGATACAGTATGGATACACCCCAGGCACGGTGGTCATTCTATTACTCTTTCAGAATTTCAAGTCAAGATACAGTATGGATACACCCCAGACGCGGTGGTCATTCTATTACTCATTCAGATTCAACTATCAACTTCAAGTTCAGATACACTCCAGACACGGAAGTCATTCTATCACTTGTCCAGATCCCAGTTACAGTACAGATACACTCCAGACATGGAAGTCATTCTGCTACTCATACAGATCTCAACTTCAGATACAGTCCAGATACGCTCCAGACACGGTAGTCATTCTGTCACTCATTCAAATGTTATCCCCAGCTCAGAGATGCTCCAGACACGAATGCTATTTTGTCGCCTATTCAGATTTCAGATACCATATAGATACACTCCAGACACGGCAATCATTCTGTTATTCATTCAGAATCGAATACAGTTATAGCTCGGATACACTCCAGACACGGACGCCATTCCTTTGCTCATACAGATCCAATCTCCAGATACAACTCAGATACGTCCCAGATACGGATACCATTCTGATGTTCATTCTCCTGATTTTCAACAAACATTCTTGGATGGCATCTTTAAGCCCATCTCCAACAAGATTCAATCATCTCCAAATGGCATCTTTAAGCCCATTCCCTCAACCACATTTTGACGAGTGCAAATTTACGGGCACTCTGGTGTCCAATCCTCTTTTACCTTCAAGTCACGAAAGGAAAACTCGTCAATCTAACTCTTCAGGTTCAAGAAGATTGAACAGGGGCAGCTGTTGTACCCCAAAATTTGCCCTCTTATTTTATCAAGATTTCCCCTCACAAGACTCTTTGGACTCCAGACAGAGCTAGGGCTTGCTCTACTCAAGACATCTCCTTACACTGATGACCTAAAATTAGGGTTTGAGCTTGCACAAGTACTTTGGAATTTTCCAGTACCAAAATTAAAAGGAAACTGTCAAAAAAGGAGAAAACAGATAAAAATATTATTTTGACAGAATTTGGAGAAATACAAGTGTTCTTCGTTTCAGCTCCTTCGACTGGCCTTTTGGCCTCTTTCGACACAAGTTTGGTTTGCGTCCTTCGACTGGGCATGGGCCTCTGGAACATTTTGGTTTGGATTCACAAGGAAAAAGCCTCTTGTAATCTATTTCATTTCCAAGGGAAAAGGCTCTCTTTTAACATCCTTCGATTTTCACTTTTTGTTCCCTATTTTCCTCTTTCGAATATGAACATTTTGTCCTCCTACATACACTCTTTCATTCGACCATATATAACCTCTAACATGTAAGCTTTCGATTGGACATGAGCCACCTTCACACAAAGACTTCAATTGGAGTTTTGGTTCCCTTCGAATCAGCATCTCTCAAACCCAACTCTAAATCCTTCGACACGGTTTTCTTTAGTACATTTCTAGAACTCTTCGACACAAGTGGAAAATAGGATTTTGAAAGGACAACTGATCAAATATGTGGACCCTGCTACGTGATCTTACTTTACCAGCCTTAATGCTTGTATTTCACTCCATAATTAATTGCTTATATTTTGGATTAAGCTATTGTCCAGGTGATTAAGCCTTTGTCCAGAAGTTTCTTGCGTGAAAGTGAACTTGCTAAGTACAAATCCTGTCCCAAGCCCATGCTTTGCTAAAATCGTGTTTGTACTTCACCATAAGTCAGGGAAGTCAACCCCTTTTAACCAACCACTTCAGTACTTCACCTTGGGATCTTTGAAAATCTGACATAGCTTAATATTCACGTTTCAGCCAAGCCACATCTTTGTTTAAACTTCCAAACCTTTTCTCTATAAATAGAGGAACCATTGACAAAGAAAGGGTCCAGACTTTTGCTAAGAGAAAAAAATCATAAAAATTCTCAAGCCCTCAAACTTTCCCATATTTTCAAACTCCTATATTCCCAAACTCTCCAACATTCTCAAACCTTTAAAACTCTAATATTTTTTCATAAAAAAGTCTCAGTAGTGTACCTTTCAATTTAGTTCCCCTAAACTGAAGCAACCTTCGATTCACCTTCCACCATCATATACTCTCTTTCGATTCAGTGACTGCCCAAACCAAGCAGTAATAGAACTAGTTTCAGGAAGATCCCAGCGAAGCTCCCCCCACCATAAAAAAAAGGGTCACCTACAACTCTTTCGACTAAGCACTTCAAGAGGTAAGTTCTCTCCAAACTTAGAACTATTTCATTTAAACATCATGTGTACATGCCAATAAAGAAAAATGTAGATATTTTTGGACCATGTTTTAACATTCAATTCTGACTGCCCATACGTTGAAAACTCAACCTTAATTAGTTATACTTTGGACTTCGAGACCCATCATTTTTTTTTGTGCTAACCCCTGGACTGTAGTTATGTTTGGATGTTGCCTTTTAAGAACTTAAGACAAGTTTGTTATACCCTTCGATTGTCTAGCTGCACAAGCCTTTAGAATCACAATCTGAGGGCCTAAGATGCTTACAATGAGTCAGCAAGGAGCCTGTGGAAAAGCCAGAACCTTACTGACCCCAACCCCTAGTCGAAGGAGACAGGAAAAATCGAAGAGCATGACTGATTCCAGACTCCAAATCGAAAGAAGCCCAAAATACGCAGAGTCGAAGGGTTCCTGCCTGAGTCGAAGGCCCTTTTGTTTTCTTGCCTTTACTTTATTTTCGCCTTTATAATTTCATGTTATTCAATATGGTTGTAATAGCGTAGGGTTTTATCTTCCTTTTGCATTTTATTGTATGCTTGTTAGTAAAATAGGAAATGTATGACAAGATAAAAACAACAAAATAGACAATCCTAATCAAAGAAAAATGCATGCAAATAACACACTTTGCACACAAGCACCCTTAGGGTTTCTCCCACTTGGTTGCCTAAAATAAAAATGGCCATGGTATGCATGTTGAGTATCTTGGCAAAACAAAAACGAAACAAAAGATCATAGTCCCTCGATGACACTATCTTGGTTGCCTATACAAAATGATCTAGTCCCTCAAACAAAAACTTGCTAAGATACTTGGCACAATTGCTATCATGGTCAATACGATGACCCACGCCTGTCCCGTTTAACATCCAAATACAAGATTGCTTATCAAATACAATGGTAAAACAACAATGTAAAAGGGTTAAAAATGTGTAGGAAAGATATTTGAGTAGATAAGGTAGATGCTTTTAGTTACTTGAATAAAACTTGCAAACATCCTTGCTATTTTCAAAACACATGACAACACAAATTCCAAACATTTCCCAAAACAAACTTTCAAACATTGAAACATCTTTTCAAAAGACAAAATACCTTTGTATACATTCAAACAAGAACTATTACGAAGTTTTATTTTCAAAATACTTTCAAAAACACATCTCACAAATACACTTTTGAACTATTTTCGAAACAAACACTTTGTAGGCGTTCTCATAGAAACGAGAACCGTTACGAAGTTCCATTTTCAAAATACTTTCAAAAATCACCACCACAAGCATACATTCAAACAAAAGCAAGTGATCTAAACAAGTAACTAAGAGCCCATGGAAAACCATGGATGAAAAGGGTGCTAGCACCTTCCCTTTTCATAATCTACCCCCCGAACCCAAGAAAAAATCTCAAAGGTCTTTCCTGTGCTTTTTGACCTTTCCATTGTATAAAATAAAAAGTCAGTGACGACTCTTGCTAAACCGAAACATTTGTGAACACAAATGCAAAACCTCAAGTCAGTTCTCCCACCGTATCACAAAATTCAACAAGCGTTATACTGCCAAAAGTTTATATTCGCGTGTTCCTGAAAACGTCAGATCCAATTCCTGCATATACAAAAATAAATACACATCTAAGTGATTATATAATCGAGGATATATATTCCTAGTCTGTGTAGACATAAATTTTTATAAGATATTTGACTTGATATCGTTCTAATGCATTGGAAATAGCAATAACATCTCCTTTACAAAGTTCGCAATGTTCTATCGCTTCATAAATTTCAATCGATTTCTCATATCTAGAGAATAACAAAAATAGACGAAATAGTTATTAACATGAAATCTACCATAAAGAGAATGATATGATAAAGTTCCTAGAAAATATATTGTTCTAGCTGAGCAGAAAATTGAGCAACTTTTTGCTTGCACTGGTTTGCAGATGTGGTTACTTCCTCACTTTCATAAAAGTCGGCTGATTTTTCATAGTAAACAAGGGCCTTCTCGATATTTTGTTCAGACTCGCATAATTCAGCAATTTCCTGTGTAAATAAAACTAAAAGCCAATTATAATATTTTTATGGTGATTCCTTAAAAGGTATTGCCAAGAAGAAGAACTGAATATGCATTGTAAGAAATAAAATTTAGCTTATCGCTGAGAAAAATACCGAAGTAGTAATGATATATACCTTCAAATACCTAGCGGCCATAGAAATTCTTCCAATGTCGCAGAAAATATTTACAACATTGTTTAAGCAAGATACAATCTCTACATTAAAAGAGAGTAGACGGAGATTAGCATCGAAAGTGCTATTTTCTTAATCATAATGCAAGTGATACCATGCTAACAAATGCTTTGAGCTATATAATGAATTCCACATCAAATGAGATGGATCTCAACCTATGAAGTACAAAAACGAACACCGAACACGACACTGACACGTTGACCCTAGTAATATCTTATAAAAATAAATAAATTGAACGTAGTCACAAATGTCAATATCGTATCGATATCAGCGTGACACAAAAACACCTTCTTTTAGAGGTGTCAGTGCTACAAAGATCTCAAGTATAAGTATATGTATATACTGAAGGGGTAAGAAAACACTTAGAAGGGGGGGTTGAATAAGTGACTATTTTTCTTTTCAAAACAAAGCTCAACAATAATGGAAAGACAAGGTTATTTTTATCCTGGTTCGTTTGAACTCAAACTACTCCAGTCCACCCGTCAAGGTGATTTCGCCTTTCTCAACAAGGACTTAATCCACTATCATCAACCGATTATAAACACACAACAACTGTTGTGACTAACAATGCACAAGTAATCTTACAAGTGACTAACACCACTAAGACTTAAATCTAGTCCTAGTCTACTTGAGAAATCTGACCAAACTTGGTCTCTCAAGGAACAATTATAAGAGTTTAATCTTTACAAATAGTGAGATAAAATTTGCTTCTAATCAAGCTATATCACAACTGTGATTTTTCACTTAGAATAATTTGCATAAAGTGTATGAACAAAGAGTTTGCGAGCCCAAAATTATTCACGTAGTTTCTTGCTTCTTTTTTGAATTTTATTAGTTTTTTGGCTTGCAATAAATGTCCTTCTATATATAGTAGGAACAAAAAGACCGTTGTTGCCTTCAGAAAAGTGGAGAGCATTAAATGTTTGCGTGTTTCCTTGCACTATTCCATTTTCCAAGAAACTAGCTTAGACACTTGAGTGCTTACAACCGTCTTTGCATTAATGAGCAAACAACACTTATAAGAACATGTTTCCTGAAGCTTAACAAGATAAGTTGGCTTTTACAATCTTTCAGATCTTGCTTCAATGTCTTGTATTCAGAACATGCTTTCTTATCTTCTAAACAAAGCTTTTCTTGCTAAGAACTTGATCAGCGCTTTCTTTCAAATAATCTTCTGAACAACACTTGCTTTCAAGTAATCTTCTGAGCAAGGAATCCTGTTAAGTGTTGGAAGATGCATTTAAAGTAATTGTCTTACCAGAGTCAGCAGTTGCGCTCAAAGCAAAAATAGTTCTTTCATTATAGAACTTCTTCATATAATTTTTTAGCTCAGCACATCAAAATGCTTCTGTCAGAATATTATCTGAAACATCCAAATATGTTCATCAGAGTATAAATTATCTCAAATATAATTTATTGTTATCATCAAAACTCTGAGATAGATCAGAACTAATCTTGTTCTAACAATCTCCCCCTTTTTGATGATGACAAAAAATATTCAGATATAGAAATAAAATATAATAAGAGATAAGAATCTCCCCCTGAAATGAATATTTCTATATATATAAAACTTCTTGAGATTATTAATCAGAGCATTGAAAAAAAAATCTTCTTGGATTTCTTCAGAACTTCTTTTGAAGATAATGTTCAGCTGAATTACTCTTCCAGAGTTTAAGTGATACTTGCAAAAATTCTTTTGCACATAGAAAGAAATCTTGTATTTTGTTAGAATGTCTGAGACTTAGTCCCATAACTGTTAATCATAGATTAGATCAAAATACTCATTTTCTCCCCCTTTTTGGCATAATCAAAAAGTATATAAAAAATAGTTGAAGAGCTTAAAAGTTTTCATAAAAGAGCAAAAAATATCCAGAAGTACAAAACAACAAACAAAAAACAATAAACAGAAAGACACTAGGATTTCTTAGTAACAAGAGCCATCAGAAGATTCTTGATCTCAGAGGCAGATTCTTCTTGTTTCATCATCCAGCTTCTGATTTCTTGATTTGTATGGTCTTGCTTATCCAAGCGCTCATGAATGACTTCATTCTCCCTCTTGAGCTCATTCAGAGTATTCATGATAAGTGAAGTAGGATCAGAGGATGACGAAGCTTCAGCAAAAACAGCCTTTGGAGCAGCAACCGTTGAGTCAGAATGCACAAAGGTTAAAAGCAGAGTTCCCAAATCCATCACAAGAGTTGGCACAGGTTCAGGAGCTGCCTTAGAAGAAGGTTGATTAAGGAGAACAATAGCCAGAGGGTTTGAATCGTCAGAGGCATCTTCAGATTCATCTTCTGATATGTCCATTTTATCAGTTGGTGCATCAGCAATCATCAGAGACGATTTCTTGTTCCAAATATCAGCAGCTTCTGATTTGAAAGCATGTAGATGTTTGGAGAAGTTATCCAGCACCTGAGAGTGACATAAGTCCTGCAGCTTCAGTGAATCAGCATCTAAGGTTCTTCTGAAAGTCTCCCACAGAAGATCCGTTGCAGCTGGGTTCACACTTCTGGTGCAATCTTCTTTCAGCAGATTCAACCATGCTTGAACTTCTGTTAAAAAATTCTGAAACAATATATTTACATCTGGCTGAACAGGTTTTTAGACAGCCTTCTTGAAAGTTTTGTTTTTCAAAAATTGTAGAGATTCATAATCCACTATAGTTCTAAAAAAGTTAGCAGGTTCAGGATTTGTTGTTGGTTCAGGAGTGGCTGAAAGGTCAGGTTGGTCAACAAGGTTAGGTGGTGCTGATTGTTCATGAGGTTCGGATGATTCATGAGTTTCAGGTGGTTCAAAAGTTTCAGGTGGTTCAACAGATTGGTGTTCTGGAATATGCGGAGGTGAGAGTATAGGTGATTCAGGTGTTGTAAGTTGTGGTGAAGTAGGTGGAGTGATGTCAGGTGAAATAATTATTGTATTTTCAGCAGTGGGAATGGGGTTCTGATGTTGTGGTCGGTTCATGGCAAAAATATTTTCAGAAGGTAAGGTGAAAGGTGGTTTTTGTGTTGCTAGAGGAACGTTGATTCCTGGAATTCTCCAAGAGCCAGCATCATACCAGCCAGATGGTCTGGGTGATAAAGGTCTGGGAGGAGGTCTTGAAAAGTGTTCAGCAGGAATGGGTTGAGAAACAGATGGTTATAAGGGTTCTGATTGAGATGGTTCAGATTGGGATGGTTCTGTTTGGGTTTCAGAGTGTTCATCAGAGTCAAAGTCACTCAAGTCTGATAATACTTGATTTTTTTGAGGGTTGTCAGCAAGAGAGTCAGAGGGTAAGGTCATATCAATATCAACATCTATATCTCCTAAGGTTTGGGGTTCAGCAGATGTAGATACATTGACAGAATCATAAACAGTGATAGTTTCAGCAGGTTTACCTGATTTCTTTTTCTTCTGAGGTCTGGCAGGAGGTCCTTCAACTGCTTTCCTCTTCAAAGGTTGCTGAAGAACAACATCTGGAGCATCTTGATTTCTTCCTTGGAGCCAAGCTGGATCAATTGGTTTTCCATTCTCTTTACAGATTTCAATGTAGTGCAGGATGATACACGGATGATCTCCTGAGTTAAACAGAGGGAAATCAGCAATATGTATCCTTTTTCTCTTCATCGTAGCTGACACTTACGGAGTTGGTTCCACCAGCAGTTTGTCAATAATTTTCCTCTTCACTAAATTCTTCCCAGTCATAGTCTTTCCACAAGTAGGTTCTAGCTCCCCCAGAAGATTAGCTTCATCTAGATGAGCAATCAGACCATTCTCAGTCAGAATGTCTGAGATTAATCTACCCATAGGAATCCAATTCCTTTTGGATTTGGGTTTTTTCATCCTTTCAGCTTCCCTAGTCTCTTTTACATGATTCCAGAGATGTTCAAACAACAAATAAGGCAAATCAATTTTTATATTTGTTCCAAGGCAGAACAACAAGTATTATTGATCAGCATTAATGTAATTTGGAGAGTTGGTTTCCTTCCTATGGTGAATACATCCATGGATTATTCTTGCCCAAATCTTGTACTTATCTTTCAAATCCCTGACTGTAGAAGATCCTTGACCATTTGTAAAATCTTCTGAGTAGACCTTTGACATTTCCATTCTTCCACTTGGCATACCTATTACTCCAAGTCCTTTAAAACCTAGCAACTTTCTGATTAGGTTTTCAGTAATGGAGATTTCCTTACCCATTACGAAAGAGAGGATAACTTTAGGGGTTGCAATTGCATGTATCCAGAATTCCTTCACAAGGTGTGGAAAAACTGGACCAACAAGACGGTCAAATTTTTTTTCCCAACCTTGAAACTTAACAGCAGGAATCAGATCAAAACCATTTTCTCTTAGATTCTCAAAAGCCACCATTAACCCATTTAACACTTCCAAGCTGTCTACAGGAATGAGAGTTATTCTCTCAGGTACGATGTATTGCTCAGAGTTAATGTTCTCAGAATGAGTAAAGGAAGAAGCCATTGGAGTTCTTAGAGTTGAGAGATGAAGAAAAGGGTTTTAGAGAAAAAGTACAGAAACGTTTGAGTTTTGAAAGAGACGGTAAAAAATGAAAAGGGTTTTTCCAAAAGTATTTATATGAAAAAATTTCAGAAATAGGTTTAGAATTAAAATTGAAAAATAATTTTTAAAGAATTTAACAGTTACCTAGAACGACGTCAGTAGCTTTTGCATGCATGACCTTTCAGAAACATACCACGTGTTCATCTCCTGAAGGTTTCATGTGACAGTTGTTTATTCTAATGATTTTCTAAACTATACTTAGAAATGAAACGTTAGAACATTTCAGAACTTTTCATGTAGCTTCTGATGTAACTTCTCTTCTAACTTCTGAAGAGTTATTAATCAGAACATTCATTTCAGAATATTCTGAAGTCAAACACAGAAGATAAATATTATTTTATTCAGGACATAATTCCATACAAATATTTTTTAAAATGAAATTAAATCTATCTTCTGAAAGGGGTTTGGTAAAAATGTCAGCCCATTGATGGTCTGTTTTTACAAAAATTAAATTTAGAATTCCCTTCTGAATATAGTCCCTTATAAAATGATATTTAATTTCAATATGTTTGGCTTTAGAATGTAAAATTGGATTCTTAGAAAGACAAATAGCAGAAGTATTGTCACAGAAGATAGGAATCTTACTTTCATAAAGATTAAAATCTTCTAACTGACTTTTCATCCAAATCATCTGAGAACTATATCCAGCAGCAGATATATACTCAGCTTCTGTGGTTGAAAGTGCAATTGTTGCTTGCTTCTTGCTGTACCACGAGATAAGATTTTCACCCAGAAACTGACAGCTTCCAGAGGTGCTCTTTCTTTCAATTCTATCTCCAACAAAGTCAGCATCACAATAACCTACTAGCCTATAATCTTGTGATCTTCTATAGCACAAACCCAGATTAGTAGTACCTTTCAGATACCTAAGAATTCTCTTAACAACAGTTAAGTGAGATTCTCTAGGATCTGATTAGAATCTAGCACATAAACACACGCTGAATAGTATATCAGGTCTAGATGCAGTCAGATAGAGAAGGGATCCAATCATACCTCTGTGGAGCTTCTGATCTACCTTTATACTTACCTCATCTTTTCCCAGAATGCAGGTTGGATGCATAAGTGTCTTGGCATCTTTGCTTTCTGATATCTGAAATTTCTTCAGAAGTTCTTTAACATACTTCGTTTGATGTATGTAAGTACCTTCTGGAATCTGGTTGATTTGAATTCCCAGAAAGAAATTCAATTCTCCCATCATGCTCATTTCAAATTATGCCTGCATGGTCTCAGCAAATTATTTTCCAAGGGAGATATTAGAGGTTCCAAAAATTATATCATCAACATAAATTTGACAAATTAAAATATCATTTTTAAATGTCTTTCTGAAAAGAGTCGTGTCCACTTTCCCTCTAGTAAAATCTTTTTCTAAAAGAAAATTACTCAGACTATCATACAAAGCTCTAGGAGCTTGTTTTAAACTGTACAAATATTTTTTTAATTTAAAAACATGTTCTGGATGTTTTGAATCATTAAATCCAGGAGGTTGATGGACATAAACTTCTTCTTCAATATAGCCATTTAAAAATGCACTTTTGACATCCATTTGAAATAATGAAATGCTATTTTGCACAACAAAAGAAATTAATAATCTAATAGACTCTAACCTGGCGACTGGGGAAAAGGTTTCATTATCATAAATTCCTTCTTGTTGACTATAACCCTGTGCAACCAATCGTGCTTTGTTTCTGATCACCTCTCCTTGCTCGTTCAGTTTGTTTTTGAAAACCCATTTGGTTCCTATAGTGTTGAATCCTTTGGGTCTTGGAACTAGATCACATACACCATTTATGGAGAATTGATTGAGTTCTTCTTACATTGCTAAGATCCAATCATTATCTTCCAGAGATTCTAGAAACCTTTTCTGAGTGGGTTGATCAGAGATTCTGAGTTGTCCAGAGCATTGTCAAGAGGATGATCTGCTGAGTCTTCCTTTGCTTCTGAGTCTTCCTTTGCTTCTGAAGTTTCAAAGTTTGAGGGATGATCTTCTGTACCTACAGAAAAATCAATTTGCTTTGGCTGTTGCTGGCCAAGCTTATCATCAAACCTGACTTTGATTGATTCTTCAACGATAAGAGTTTATGTGTTGTATATTCTATAGCCTTTTGAGCATTCAGAATATCAAGCAGAAAACCCATTTGTGCTTTAAAATCAACTTGTTCAGAATAAATATACGTACATTCAAAAAGATTGAAATAAAAGATGTTTCTAGTTGCCTAGAGGAAGAAACAACAATTTATGATTTATAAGAAAGTTCTGAAAACTTTCCTTTTAGACAAGCTTTGTTCAGAGCTTCTGATGATGTAATTCTATTCCTGTTTCCAATAGTTTCAGAGCCAGTAATCTTCTGTTTCTGATTACCTCTGAAACCTTAGAATCTTTTAGATTCCAGGCCTTGGAACATATGCTTTCTTTCCTCCATGAGTAGATAGCATCCAGAGTCATGGTTTTAGTACTGGAGTATCAACTTTTCTGTTAAAAATATCTGCAACATAGATGATTTTGTCTTTTGGTACCCGTGATACGGTGGGAGAACTGACTTGAGTTTTTGCGTTTGTATTCGCACTTGTTCAGTTTAGCAAGAGTCGCCACCGACTTTTTATTTTATCCTAAAGGAAAGGTTAAAAAGCACAGGAAAAACCTTTTGAGATGTTTCGTGGGTTCGGGGGGTAGATTATGAAAAGGGAAGGTATTATCACCCTTTTCATCCATGGTTATCCATGGGCTCTTAGTTACTTGGTTTAGATCACTTGCCTTTGATTTTCAATTGCTTGAAATGGTGGTGTGTGTGTGTGTGTGTTTGAAAATGTTTTGAAAAAGAGGCCTTGTCTAGGCAACCATTGTAACAATTCTTTACTCGAATGTTTTACAAAGGTGTGTATCTTTTCGAAAAGATGTTTCAAATGTTTTTTTGAAAGTTTGTTTTTGAAAGTGTGTTGTGGAGTGGATTTTGAAAAGTAGGCAAGTGTGTTTTTGCAAGTTGATCAAGTAACTAAGAGTTGTCTACCCCTAAATTTACTCAAAGGTTTTTCTCATGTTTTAACCCTTTTAACAGTATTGTTCCACCATTGTATTTGGTGGACAATCTTGTGTTAGGATGTTAACGGGACGGGCGCGGGTCATCGTATGGACCATGAATGCAATGGTGCCAAGTGTCTTTGGCAATTTTGCTTGAAGGGACTATGATCATTTTGTTTAGGCAACTTTCGAAAGCGTCATCGAGGGACTATGATCATTTTGATTTGTTTTGTTTTGCCAAAGAAACTCAAGGTGCAAGCATGGCCCATTTTGGAAGGCAACAAGCGGGATTACCCTAGGGGTGCAAGTGTGAATGGTGTATTGATTTCATGCATTTGTCTTGTGTTAGGTTATCTAGCGTTTGATTTTATTTACATGCAAACCCTAGGTCTAAACATGGTATATTTGAAAGCGATAAATTGCGGGAATTTAAAGTCTACGCTATTACAAATGAGTATCCAGGAGTGGGGGTACAAATATTTACAAATGGGGATGAGACTTTAATAGGAGAGTAGTGTCCAAATATATTTACAACCAAATCGAATCAATCACAATGTAAAATGTAAGGTATAGCAATGTATAGGAATCAAAGAGAAACAAAATGTGTATTGTAAATGTATCAATGTATTTGTGTAAGTGTATGTGATTATTTACAAGTGGGAAGATGTTTAACTTAATGTACTATTAAATAAGTATTAAGTATTGTTTATTTATTTTTTTTGTATTTTGTTGATTATGTACAAAAGAACAAGTTTTAATAAAAGAAAAGGTGCTTTAAGAAATTCTATTTTTTTGTATTAATATTTTTATGTTTTATATACAAAGTTTTAATTAAAAAAGAATGAAAATTGTTTTAAATTTAAGAAAAATTATTTAACTCAAAAGTTCTATTCCTCTATATATTTTAATTATACTAGCTAAAATAAAAAAGAGTAATTAAGAACATTTTATATAAGAGAGTTAATGTGTTATTTTTTATTTACAAAAATAAAGTATGTTAGTTTAAATTGTAAAAAGAAGAATAAAAAGATAAGTAAAAAAAAAGGATGTTAGTTTGAAAAATAAAAAAAAAGGCTAAAGGATTAAATGGGCCTTATGGGGGTTTATGATCCAATCAAAACGCAACAGGCTGAGACAGGGGGGGGTATACGCCTGATTTGCAATGGGCTTAAACGCTTTGGTATGGGGCAAGGCCCAAGACATTTTACACATGTTTGTAAGGGTTTGAATTTTGTTGTTTCAGAAAGGGGAATTAGGGTTACAGAGGCACGACGCCGTTCATCACTCTTCGCTTTCGTCTTGCTCGCTCATGCCATGCTTCTGAACAAAGCTCTCCATCTAAAGCCCCCAGGCGCCATCGCTACTTCTTCTTCCCTCCATGGATTACTCAGTGATGTTGTACAAAGGTAATGATTTCGTTTTTTAATTTTAGGGTTTTAAGCTTCACATGTGTTACTTTCGTATTCTGATTTTGATGTGTTGTTGTTTGTTTGAGGCGCGTGAAAAGAGAGAGGAAGAGATACTACCTTTGGCTTTTGGAGACGGAGGAGGACAGTGGCTTGGAGGCGCCTAGGGTGGCCGGAGCGAGGAGCGGTGAAGCTGGCTTTTGCTGGAAAACCTGGTATTCGTATTTTGTCTTTTATGGTTTTGTGATGAGCTTCTGAAAACCTTTGCTTTAATTTCTTTTCCTCTTCTGTCCACTTGCTTCTGTATGCTTGTGTGCTTGTATGAAACGCTTGCTTCTTTATGATATTTGAGCTTCTGAGACTTGTTGGCTTACAGCTTCTGAACACTTCTTTTCCTCTTCCACCGTTTGCCTCAGTTGCCTTTGATTGCTTGATATGCTGATTTTGCTTGATATGCTTGAGTTGCCTTGTATGTTTATAACCCTATGATGAGAACATTCTGAGGGTGTGGTTGGTTTGAACGTTTGTGTATTTTGGATACAGGTAATAGGCTGGAAGCTTGGGGTTTGTTTTGAAACTTAGGCCTTGAAACAAGTTTTTGTTGTTTCTGGTTTAAGGTTGATGCTTAGTTACAGTTTAAGGCAGGCTTGGCTTTTAGGCTTTTTCTGTTTTTGGCATTTTTCTGGTTTAAGGTTTGACAGTTTGTTGGTACAGTTAAGGCTTGGACAGGTTTTGGCTGGATGCAAGCTTGAGGGCTTGTTTTTGAGGCTTCTGTTTTGAGGCCTTTGAAACAGGTCTGGCTTATGCAGGTTGAAAGGCTTGAACAGGTTTGAAGCTTTTATCTGGTATAGACAGGATTTGTGTTGTTTCTGGGGTAGGTTTGAAAGGGCGGTGAAGCAGGTTTTTGAATGTTTAAACAGTTTGGTGGTTTACCAGCTTTGAACTGGTTTGAGGCTTAGCTTCTGTTTGAGGCTTATGCTGTTATTTGGCATGGTTTAAGGCAGGTTAGGCTTGGAGTTTGATGTTCTGGTTTGTGTTTGAATGTTTGGCAGGTTATGTTGTTTTTGTTTGTGTTGGAGGCAGGCTGTCTTCTTGATACAGTTTTTTTGGTATTTTGCTTTGTGATATTTTCTGCCTCCCTCTACTGTGTTGCGGTATGTTGGTTTATATCTTTTCTCAAGCCTAAACCTGTAAGCCTTTTTTTCTTTCTCTCTTCTCTCTCTCTCTTGACAGATTTAAGCATTTTTTATTGCTTATGATGTACTATTCTGAAAATGTACTGGCTTGGGAAATGATGCATTTGAACATTGCTTGCACTAGTTTCCTTACTCTGCATATTTCCTGCTTTTCTGCACATTGTGTACTTTGTTGACAGCTTTGAATAGCCTTTGGACAGTTTGATATCTTTCTATATCTCTTGGACAACTTTTGACAGCTTTGGCTTAGTTTGAAATTGTGACTTTGTAGTTCAGTTTGGACTTTGTTGACAATTTATGAACTATGCAGCTTTAGCACTTTTCAATTGATTTGCCTCTTTTGGTTGAAAATTTGGATTTATGCAGTATGTTTGACAAACTTTGAATTTGTGCAATATTGTAACTTTGTGCATTTTTGCAAGACATTTTTCTATCCCTCTTTGTGAACCGAGAGTAATCTCGTGATTTGCAGAGAGGGCAAACTGATTCTGGCCAATTACTTTTAATGATGAATTTTAACTGTCTGCTTTTGATTTATTTCATCTGCTTTTGACTTTTTCTTTTTCTTTGTTTTGCAGATAAAAATCAATGGAGCAAAAGAGGAGTAGCATTATAGAAGATGAAGACTTAGGAATTTTTTAGGATGTATCTTTATTTTACTTTTAATTATTGTAACGTTATTAATGTAAACATCTGTAAATAAATTTACAGTGTACAAATAATAATTGTAACAAATAATTAAAGATGAATAAAATCCACTTTTGTCAGTTAGTTCTTTTTCTTCTTCAACTGTTTATTTAATTATTTATAATTCTTAAAATTATAATAACTGGAAATAAATCCCAACTATTTTAACTCAGAATAATAAATAATCAATAAACGTCCGTCGTTCCGAATAATCGAAGCATTGCACAGCTAAACAACAAATGTCCACATGTCCTTTTTTCACTGATTAAATCCAAACACTGCAAATTCTCAATCCAAATGCCTCTGTCCAAATCTCAGAGTAAACTGAAAAGCACTGTAGAATTAATTCTTTCTGCGTGCACAAACCCTAGTTCTTGATTAAATGTCAGAGAAGCGTCCGCCTGATCAAAACCTGAGCCAACTCAACCAAACCTTAGCAATCTGCTTGAACTGCTTTAAAATTAATGACAACCCTAAATTTTGTCTGACTGACGAGAAAAGTCTGTTTGACCGATTCTTGAGCCAGTCTGAAAAATCAGGAAAAACCCAAAGCTGTGATTTCTTGTGAAAAAGAGGAGGGAAAATTTTGGGGTACAACAGTACCCATATCTTTTTGGGTCCTCTTGGGTTAGAGTATTTAAAGTTTTATTTGAACTTAGGTTTAGCATAAGAGTTTCCAGAGTGAGATGTATGTTTAATATGATGTGTATGCCCAGTGGTGAAGTGAGAATAGAGAGGAGTACATTTGATAACCAGATCCTTAACTTTCTTAGGTTGGGTTACTTTGTCTTTGTATCCTATGCCTATTCTGTCTTTCTTGCTAACTCCATAGATCATTGAAGCCATTTTTCTTCTATCTATGTTTTTAGCTAGAAACTTCTGAAAGCTTTGATCATATTTCTTTATGATCTTATCAGAATTACTAGGATCTTCTGAGATTATTTCCTTCTGAGAGTTTTGTAGATCATTTTCTAGTTTTGAAATCTTTTCTTTTAACTCAGAGTTTTCTGATCTAAGACTTTTAGATACTTCAGAGTCAGAAGCAAGATCCTTTTTCAGATTCCTGAATTTGACTTGGAGCTGTTGATATCTTTCTAGAATTTCACTCAGACTTTCTCCTAGTTTAGCTTTAGTGAAATTAACAGTGAAGTCAGGGAATACCTCTTCAGTGTCTGATTTTGATTCTGATTCTGATTCTGAGGATTCTGAGACATCTGATAAGTTGTCAGTTTGAGCTATATTGGCTTGTTCATCTTCTGCTTTTGTTTCGTCTTCAAAAGATTCAGAATCATCCCATGTTGCCATAAGACTTTTCTTCTTTTCTTTAACTAACTTCCCTTTATGTTTTTCCTTCTGAAGCCTTGGACACTCACTTTTGTAGTGACCTTGTTTATTGCATTCATAGCAGGTAATGATTCTGTTACTTGATATCCTGTGTCTAGAGGATTGTTCAGAGTTATTTCTTGTTCTTCTGGAGTTTTTGAAATTCTTCTGCTTGTGCTTCCATAGCTGATTGATCCTTATGGATAGCAAGGATAGTTCATCTTCTTCTGAAGCAGATTCTTCAAAGTTTTCTTCTTTACCCTGAAAAACTTTAGTTTCATATTTTATAATTGATTTAAGGGTAATGGACTTACCTTTTTCTCGAGGCTCGTGCTCTTCAAGTTCTATCTCATGACTTCTGAGAGCACTGATTAGTTCTTCAAGAGATACGTTGTTCAGATCTTTTGAAACTTTGAAAGCAGTGACCATAGGTGCCCATCTTCTGGGTAAGCTTCTGATGATCTTCTTAACGTGATCCATCTTAGCATATCCCTTGTTCAGAACTCTCAAGCCAATAATCATAGTTTGGAACCTTGAGAACATATATTCTATAGATTCACTTTCCTTCATCTTGAAGGCTTCATACTTCTGAACTAAAGCCAGAGCTTTAGACTCCTTCACTTGAGCGTTTCCTTCATGAGTCATTTTAAGAGACTCAAACATATCATGAGCAGTATCTCTATTTGTAATCTTTTCATATTCCACTTTAGAGATAGCATTTAGAAAAATATTTCTAGCTCTATGATGATTTTTGAAATCAGCTTTTTGTTGTCTATCCATATTTTATCTATCAATCATATTTCCTTGAGTCAGTGGGATGTTTGTAACCATCCAAGACTATATCCCATAGATCACTATCATGACCTAGAAATAAAATTTCTAGTCTATCTTTCCAGTACTCAAAATCTTCTCCATCAAATACAAGAGGTTTGTTGTAACTATTGTTGTTTTGTTCAGCGACCATTTGTTTTCTTCTGGATCTTTTCCTGACACAATTAAGTGTTATGCTCAGAACCAGGCTCTGATACCAATTGAATGGGTAAGAAAACACTTAGAAGGGGGGGGGGGTGAATAAGTGACTCTTTTTCTTTTCAAAACAAAGCTCAACAATAATGGAAAGACAAGGTTATTTTTATCCTGGTTCGTTTAAACTCAAACTACTCTAGTCCACCCGTCAAGGTGATTTCACCTTTCTCAACAAGGACTTAATCCACTATCATAAACTAATTACAAACACCAACAACTTTTGTGACTAACAATGCACAAGTAATCTTACAAGTGACTAACACCACTAAGACTTAAATCTAGTTCTAGTCTACTTGAGAAATCTGACCAAACTTGGTCTCTCAAGGAACAATTACAAGAGTTTAATCTTTACAGATAGTGAGATAAAATTTGCTTCTAATCAAGCTATATCACAACTGTGATTTTTCACTTATAATAAATTGCACAAAGTGTATGAACAAAGAGTTTGTGAGCCCAAAATTATTCACGTAGTTTCTTGCTTCTATTTTGAATTTTATTAGTTTTTTTGGCTTGTAATAAATGTCCTTCTATATATAGTAATAACAAAAAGACCGTTGTTGCCTTCAGAAAAGTGGAGATCATTAAATGTTTGCGTGTTTCCTTGCACTATTCCATTTTCCAAGAAACTAGCTTAGACACTTGAGTGCTTACAGCCGTCTTTGCATTAATGAGCAAACGACACTTGTAAGAACATGTTTCCTGAAGCTTGACAAGACAAGTTGGCTTTTACAATCTTTCAGATATTGCTTCAACGTCTTGTATTCAGAACATGCTTTCTTATATTCTAAACAAAGCTTTGCTTGCTAAGAACTTGATCAGCGCTTGCTTTCAAATAAACTTCTGAACAACACTTGCTTTCAAGTAATCTTCTGAGCAAGGAATCCAGCTAAGTGTTAGAAGATGCATTTAAAGTATTTGTCTCACCAGAGTCAGCAGTTGCACTTAAAGCAAAAATAGTTCTTTCATTAAAGAACTTCTTCATATAATTTTTTAGCTCAGCACATCAAAATACTTCTGTCAGAACATTATCTGAAACATTCAAATACGTTCATCAGAGTATAAATTATCTAAAATATAATTTATTGTTATCATCAAAATTCTGAGATAGATCAGAACTAATCTTGTTCTAACATATACCACATAAGTTTTAGGACAATCCTAGTGTATATAACCATAAACTCATATACATACCATTCATATTAACTTTTTTATAGCAATGTGCAGCATCAACGTAAGCCGAGGCAGCTTCATGCTTGCTTTCCAACTAGAATCACAATCACAAGGCAACAAAGATCATTTCAGGGTTAAGAGAGAATAAGAAACAAATTAGTATAACTCCAAAGAAAGATAAATTGTGTCACCTTCAAATGGAAATTTTCCAACTTAACATAGGTGGATCCTGCTTTGTCCCCTGAAATGTGATCACCACCAAAACTAAACAATTTTAGCCTGATTTTGCTACACCTAAACATTATTAACAACTTGAAAGCATGTACAGAATCTAAATAGATGATATCATGGTGCCTGACATTTACATGTGTCTGACTTAGAACATGTCTTTAATTTGAATTTGAAGTGTCAGTACCGAATATAAAGTTATAATAAAAAATATTAATATTGAGATTTTATCTTAAAAGTTTGCTTCAATAAGAATTGATATAATAATCTAAAGTAACAAAGTCACAACTCAATATACATGATGTGCGAAACAAGCATTATGTTTAACATTGGTGAGAAAGGGCAAACTCGTCCAACATTGGCAATTGCATCACAATTTACAATTAAATAACGTTAGTAACATGTAATTGATCATCAATAAAAGAAGAATTTGAGATTTTACATGATTTGGAGAGCTTATAGGAATTGGCAGATTTATCGAATAGATCAGCAGCGTCCTCAAATTTGGAACCAAACATGCCCCAACTACTCAGCTTTTTTTCTGCCTTATTCTCAAAATCCTCTGCTCTCGCCATTTGATCTCCCATGTTTGTAACAAAAGAGAATCGATCAATTCAATTTTGTGTATTTTTATGAAAATTTGATTTGTGTTTCTAGAGATGGAAATGGTTACGCAAATAGAAAGTATTCACACCAAATTGAAAGAAAAAAAAGAAAGAGAAAAATAGGACTATTGATTTTTCGCGTTCCACAACGTGTCTTAACTATTGGGATTTTTTGGTTATTAAGCTATTTTAATGGGCTAATCCAATTTAGCAATAAAAAAGGGAAATTTCTTAATCCACCTCATACTTTTTTAACGCACCATGCGAAAATACAAAAAAAAAATTGAAACTGAAAATGCATTTCTGGTACGTACCTAAAACTGGATTTTGGTGGACAAGATCCTATGTATTAGTTGAAAACTAGCTGGAAATACAACTACGGGTGAAACCGTAATTGTATTTCCGGAAGCGCCCTAACTGCACACAATTTTTAAGACTGAGAAACTCAAGCTAACACACAGATACAAACTAGAAATACATTTATGGTTGACACCATAGTTGTGTTTTCGGTTCATGTTGACACTTAAATGCACGCTGCCTTTTCCCCTTCCTCATTTTCAGTCGCACACAAAAACCAAACTCTCTCAAATTCGATTGTATCAAAACCAATCTATTTTGCAAAAAGTTAATCAGGAATCCTCAAGCATCCGATAAACTTTTATGTTAAAGAAGATTCAAGCAATAAAAATCATCACTTGTAAGTTGTTCTCGAGTTTTTTGGAGTTTATGTAATTTTACCTACAAATTCTGTTTTGGGGTCAAAATTTCAATTTATTTTAGTGTTTGCAATGTTAGGAGTCATAAGAAACGTGTTAGGTATGTATTTTTTACAATCAATGACTGTTTTTTAGGTTATTAGGGATGAGCTTGTAAAGTTGTAGGTTGTACCGGATATGCATTTTCGATTTTGTTCAACGTCTACATTAAAAATCGAAAATGGATATCCGATTTTAGTTTGTCTGCATTTTTTCATTTTGTTGAACCTGAGTCTTATTGTTAATGTTTTTTTCGTTCTTCTACAGGAGTAATGACTGAGAGATCATCTAAAATGAGACACTGCAGACTTGCACACTATACTTCTGTGCAAAGGGAAATAAGTCAGGCATCCCAGGCTCCTTCTGCCTCTGGATCGGTTGTGTCTGATGCATCTACAATCTCTGGTGTTCCTATTTCTACACCTACTTCATCATCCTCTGCAGCATGCGAAGTTCTCCAGTTCATCTCCCCTCGCCTTCGTCCTCTCGTAGATACACTTCCTCACTGATAGTATTTGAGGTAGGAGAGACATCTGGTTCCCATATGACACTGGAGGCCACACAGCCTGAGGCACCTGACACCAAACCACAACCTGCATCTCATCTTCAATCACAGATGACACTTGAGGCCTAGCCAGCTGAGGCGGCACCTGCGATGGCTCAAAGTTTTGGAGGAGGACCTTCTGATTTATCATTATTGCCTCTGTATTCAGACCATGTTTCTAGACATATATGGGACAGAGAGGTGTGAATTTACAATTGCTATAGTAATTTTTTTTGAATTTATTTTATTATTTTTAATGAATTTTGTTAAACTATGTATACAGGAACGTGATCCGTTTAAAGTCATTAATCATACATGGAAGATCACTAAGCTCGTAGCTCCTCATGAGCTATGGTTTGATGGGTTGTTGCAGCTAACATAGTTGAGATATTTGACCCTCACTAGATATACTATCGTTAATCATGGTATAATTAACGCTTTTGTTGAGAGGTAGCATCAAGAGACGTCGTTGTTCCATCTACCACATGGTGAGATGTCGATCATACTGAATGACGTTATGTGTCTACTGCATCTTCCGATTAAAAGGAGGTTTTTATACCATGACATGTGCGACAAAGATGAGGCGTTAGAGTTGTTGGCAGAAAGATTGTGAGTTCCCCTAAGAGTGCTATGGTTGAGATGGACGCCACCCGTGGTACTCATGCCAGATTTAGTTATTTGAAGAAGGTGTTCAGGGATAAGCTACAGTGTGCACGACAGGCTGATAGTGATCCCGAGCAGGTTACCTATCACTGGAGGTGTGCTATTAGAGTATACCTTTTGTTTCTGATTGGCACGACCATTTTTGTGGACACTAGTGCCTCTTACACAGATTCCATTTTTTGATTATGTTTTGTTAACTATTGTAATTTTGTTACTAACTAATAATCATTGTAGTTTCAGGCCTGGATCCTACATCACTTCCCCTGCATCTCAGATTGGTCACTTGCCTTGGGTTATACTGAATAAAGTTCGTGTGTCGCTGCATTCGAGTCGCTCCGAGGGAACCATGCGACAAAGGCGTTATGGGTGTATATTGACTGGTTGATGTTTCAGGATATACACTTCCATACCTACGTAGACCATCGTGTCACGATTCCATTTGACGATGTTACACTGTATTTTGGATTGTTGGCTTGTGGGTTGTGCAAAACGGCTACTCATCTGCCTGAGTGTGTCATGCATCAGTTCGGGTACATGCAATATATTCTCCAGGATCCTGTTGTATCGACTCCTCCCCTGGTGAAATGGAAGAATATAGATGTTTTGTTTGATTATTATGTTAATCATCTTGTGCCATATGAGGCCCGGTGTACCTTATCACTAGACGACTGGAGCTACGTGGAAAATTATATCATATGGTTCTTCAGGGTGTCTCATCCTTATCTAGTACAGGATGCTCCAAGAATCCCACAGAGGTCAGCTCATCAGGAGATTCTAGAGGAGGAGGAGGCTTAGCCCAATCATGCCACTGATGTGTTATTTAGGTGTTGTTGTATCATGGAGATTGCACATGCGAGTTTTGATGGAGGTCTTTTTCTGATGGCTCTGATGTTGGAGGTGTTCTATATGCAATCATGGCGGTGGCTCATCATGCTCTGTTGTACAGGAGGAAGCGGAGGAACATCGGGAGGGTGACAGACCTTGACTTTGGACACCTTTTGTATTGTTGACTACAATATATTTATTTTGTAGTTTTCACAATGCGAAACAATGCGAAAATGGATACTGCATGCATAACTTTTTCTGCTACTATCTGTATAGGAACCCGAAATGCATTTACGTTTCCATCTCGTAACTGTATTTCCGGTTTTAAGGCATGTGCAACAAAAAAAGGTGCATCCCAAAAATACATTTTCGGTTTCGCAGGGGTATTTTCAGAATTGCATAGGGTATTTTTCAGCCATATGGGTCGAGGTAAGAAATTCCCTAAAAAAGCTTGGGATGATTTAAGAGGTTGTATCCTGCCACCTCTATTTTTGACCTAGCACCCCCACAAGGGGCTGTAATTATGCTTATACTCTTATTAAAAAAAATTGTGTTTTTAAAAGTTTAGGTGAATATCGAATTTTTGATGCAAATATTAGATTTTTTTGTAAGTTTTACTGCGTGGATGAATAATTTTGGGATTTTTTTGCAAGTGTGTCGGATATTTTGTAAAAGTATGCAGAAATACTGGACATTTTGTAAATTTCCTATAAAAATTTAAGGAATTCTGGAAAAATGATGAAAAAATACCGGATATTTGAAAAATCCAGGACAAGATTATCGGATATTTCGAAAGAACCGAAAACATATAAAAGCTACTAGATTTTTTGAAAAATATGATTCACATCAAATTTTTCAGAAATTTTGAAATATCTGGTAGGCAATAATGAAATTAATGAAAAAACATATATTTTTTTTTTTTACATTTTTAACAAACTATACTAGATAAAACATATACATATAATGCAAAAAATGTTATAATATCATTACAAAATAAATTTGTCGAATTTAACTTCTTCTTCCTAGTGCCTCATACATCCTCTATATGTTAGTTCCCGTGTTCTTACAACATCACTACAGTTTTTTCTCCATCGGTCTATGATAGGAGAAAAATGACAATTGGGTTTCAATTTCACCTGAACCTAGTGATTGTAGTTAACAAAACCGACTGCAATCATTTTGTGTCTACTTGAAGTTATGCATGGAGCTATCACTAATGGGAAGAATGTAATTTTACGGTTCCTAAAGAAAGAGACTAATATAACATTGTATATAGAAGCATTAGGATAACCCATATCAAGAATCGTCATCCACTTGTCATAACCATGCACACCCAAGCTAGCTACTTGCAACATAATCCTAACTTCTGGTATTGTGTCATAGAACAAATTGAAATAGAATTGATGGTGTTGATAAACTTCAGTATCTAATTACGTCTGAACCAAAGGACAAGACTCTTTTCCCCATCCAAGTAAAGTTGCAATAGCCCGAAAACCTTAATTTCCATCGCCACCCACATCAACAATGTCATCAATGTACTGATGTAAGAAAATATGAAACTAAGATAAAAAATTTAGTTTTGAAGACACGCTACACGGTTGACTTTTAGTTGGTTTTGTACATGATCTCTTCGTACACTTACTTCCCTATGAGCCCTCAGCATACTCCCATTATGAAAGATCACTATGCACATCACTTTATTCACCCCTTTTTACTCTTCTTATTTCTCTTATTTGGCTTGTACTTCATTGGTGGTAGACACATGGAAGTTGTGGAAGGATGTGTTAGTTCCCAAACTTTTTTCTTCACCGCCCCCTGGCCTACAATATCCAATGTACCGAAATAATTTTTTAGCTCTTCACACTATTCTTCTAAATCCAATTGTGTTCCAGTTTGTTCTTCAAGGGCCTCATGCTCTTCAATGAATAATTTCTCCCAAAACACATGTATCGATTCTAAGAATATAATCTCCTTGTATTTGATAACCTACAAGTTCACACACACAAAGGTAACCCATGTGTTATTCTAATGAAACAACCACATGTTGCTTTGTAATAACCAACAAATTTCATCCTTTCCAACTCCTTTCCAATGTTATGTATACACTGTGTGGAAACGAAGTCGTGCAATCTGGAGTAAAATAGAGTGTTATACCGATGCTCAATATTGGCAATACTTTTCTGAAATGATACTATAATTGAACCTAACACTACTAAAAAAGTGCTTTTAACCTTGGAAATGAAATGCATTTTACCTTGGCTAAAGAAGCGAGGTAATGAAGGACGTCATGAAAAGTAACCACATAACATCTCAGTTTTTAAAACTCTGAGGGATAAATTTATTTGTGCAGGGTTCTTGTCCCATCATCTATACTTTTATTATTACATAACTAGAGTCTCATACATCTCAGTTAAATAATAAATTTGAGGAGTAAGATAGTTTTTTTTTTAAATTGAAACTCGTTACATTGTTTACATAAAAAATTAATAAAATAATTTGTTTACAAACTAGAATGTTTACCCAGAATATTACATTATTTACACAGATTAATAAAATAAAAATTAATTTGTCCATGAAGAACATATGTTGTACCTTCAAATCATTGAACTTTTGGGAAGATCAAATGTTGGGTGCCAGAATATTTTCAATTGCTTTTACCTGCATTTGTTTCTGATATAAACAGAAAAAAGGTTAGATAAATAAATGATTTCTTCTCAAATAAATATTTAAGAACACAAACCTTAAACCCAAATAATTTTCTTCTCTTACAATCCATAGAATATTAAAACATATAATATAAATTTTTTGCATTACTTTGTTTACATAGAATATTAAAACACAATATTACAACAAATCCAGATTCTTGGAGAACAACGAATCTTTGCTGTAACAAGTTATCTACTCCAAACATTGGAAAATTTTATATGGATTGAATGCATCCAACTTTTAAAGGAGAGATATTTGTTGCAACCATTGCAAAATATTTTTCTACACTTGCAATCCATCATAAGCATCTTGAGTTCTTTTTCAAGCTTCTTAAGTTCCATTTTAAAGGAAATTATAAGCATTTATCCCAAAGAATAGGAATACAAGTTATGATTAGGGTAAAATATGTTTAAGGAGTGCTTTTATAGTAAAATATGATTATCTTATCCCTCGGTTATAGTTCATTAATCTTGCTCATTAACACATGTAGAGTCTCTAGAATCTTATCATTTTGCCTTTGAACGTATCAATATGTTCTCTAATATTTTCCTAACCTCCTTCTAAGTCTTTTATTTTATCCTAGAATTACTTCGTGTTCCGTGGGAGTATCAGGGAATGAACTCGTTGGGTTAATTGCTTGGTGTTTCCAAGTGTCATACCCCAAAATTTTCCTACACTTTAACTTTTTATTTGGCTTAGGCTTTCCATTCATCTGCATACCTTTTCATTGGGTCATTAACATGTCATGCATTCATGCATTGAATAAGGCACATTGATTCTAAAGGATCAATGATCATGCAAGCTAGGGTTTCACATTGGTTTGAGATGTACATATCAAATAATTCTAATTCATCTAATTCTTCTTTGAGCATTAGAATATGGAATTAGGGTTTTGATTAATGGTTATTATGAACTTATTCTTCATCAAGCTACAAGGCTATTATCTTTCAAGATTTGTCAAGATCATTAGTTAGGGCTTCTTGAAAGTATTTCAATAATGAATCTTGTGAACTAGGATTTTTTGGTATCTTGGCTATCTTAAACATCATTTCATCAACATTGCAAGTTTTTCGCATTCCACAACTAGTCTTAACTATTGGGCTATTTTGGTTATTTATCTATTTTAATGGGCTAGCCCAATTTATCAATAAAAAAGGAGAATTTCTTAATGAACCCTATGCATTATTGGCACATCACGTGAAAATACAATAATGTCTTTAGTTTTCAGAGATGTATCTTCAGACGCATCCAAAAACATACAATCGAAGTTGATTTTGAAACACGCCTCAGGTTTGTGTTTATTTTGATAAAAATTTTTAATTCTAAAACTTTTATCTTCATAATATCTTTGACCGATCGTGAAATTTCTGCATCCAACTCGATCAAAACTTTTAATTCAAAACGAAATTTTTTTCCACATGACCCTTAAATCTTCAACCGTATTTAACTCAAAGTTTCTGAACTCAATCTTCTCTTCATTGTCAACGGATGGAGAATGCTACTCGCTCTTCACAATTTTTCAATTATCATCGTACGGTAGAAGATTTTGTAGTATGTATTTCAGATCTTCAAGAGGAGTGTACTCATTGATCTTAAATTGAATTGAGGGTTTTGCATCGTTAAAGTAGACATTTACGACATGCCAAATGATGTATATTCTGATGTCCAATTTCGTATGATACAATGAGACAAGTGCCCCATATTTATAGTAGTTGTAGATGATTATGGACCTCAGAAAGTTTATCTTGTACCAGAGGATATTATGGAAATACATCTCTGGTATCACCCTATTATCTTAATCCAGATATTTATTTCCGAATTAATCAGAATATAATGAAATTCTATTTTAGACATAAACATAACTTGTAATAAATGCAGTTTTTTGGAAAACTTCAAAATGTATATGTTAGACATCATTAATAATAATACAAGGTTACATACAATAAATTGATAAATAAAAACTAAAATGAACCGAAAGACTTATCGCCAACTAAATCTATAACTATTGGTGGTACTGTAACACCCTAAATTCCCCCCGCGTCAAATTATAAAATAAATCAAATATTGATCACATACACACGGTTAGGATGTCACTCAACATTTACAATGCATGTCCGTAACACTTATCAAATAAAGTAAAACACACCAGTACACCTGTCATCGCATTCTCACCTTTACTTAGGGCATAATCGTAGTGTAAATCATCAAATACGCACGCTTCACAATAAAAATAATTTAATTGAGATTACAGAAAAATGGTAAAAACCTCCACAATCAACATAAACTCAAAACGTCAAGAGTATAATATCCAACTCTCAGTTAACGCATGTAATGATTTCAAAGACTTTGAGAGATTTAAATTTGCAAACCAAAAATAAACAAAACTTTATTAGCTTAATTTTGAAAGGTTCAACAACGCCTTTAAGGTGCTTACAAAGAAGTAAATAAAACATATCTAAAACTAGAAAAAGTAAAATAAAAAATCCCATGGACGCTTCCTCTTTGTGCTGATGTAGTAATTGATCACTCTTTCTTCCTCGAGCTGCCTGGTGAGCTTTAAAACCTTCCTTTCTTGCTCATGGAACTGCTTCCGATAAGTGTCCCGCTCATTCTTCAGCTGAATCCAAGACCTTTGTAACTCCCCAGGATCAGTGCGCATGTAAGGATAGAGAACCGTGTAAGGGATGCCTTCTTCGTTAGTGGGCTCCATAATCACTGGTAATACGGCCGCATAAGGCATCATAAGCTTCTGGGCACGAGATTGGACCCATTGGAGGTAAGGCTGCATAGGAAGGGAAGTCTTTGGCCCCAACTCTTGGGGGTCAGATCTGTTCACCATGCCCTAAGCTCGTATAAACCTCCGGCGATGCTCCTTAACGTCCTCTTTATAGTCAAATACAATGTCCTCAAGAAGTAACTCATGGGGTCCATCTCTCCGAGCACGACCAAATTGTCGCAAAGCTAGACAAGGATTGTAAGTTATACCCCCTCTGATTCCAAGCAATGGGACATTAGGGTATCCCCCGCAACGGTTAATAACAACAGTGTCTTCCATAGCCCGGGAACACCAAAGAATATTTGTATAAGCAAGTGACATTATTCTGTAGGACCAACCCAAACCTTCTTCGTTCTTCAGCACAGACTTAGGGAGATGAGAAATAAACCACCTCGACAGCAACGGCATGCAACATATAAGAGTTCCTCTTCTCCTCATAGTACGGGTGTGGAGAGCATGCAAGATATCTCCCAGCAAGGTAGGCACAGGGTTGCGAGAAAGGAAAATCTTGACAGCATTCACATCTACAAAGGAATCCAGATTCGGGAAGAGAACCAAACCATAGATAAGGAGAGCCAAGACATCTTCAAAAGCTTGAAAATCCAAATCATCCCAGAATAGATGAGCCTGGTCTATCAGAAATTTGGCTAGAAAACCTTCGACCCCGCTTCGTGTTTCCCAATTGTATACTACATCAGCCCGTTTCAAATGCAGAGCTGAGGCAATGTCTTCTGGTCTAGGAACTTCTTCCATACCTGTGAAGGGTACCTGTTCAAGAATGGATATGCTCAATAGATGGGAAAATTCTTCCAAAGTGGGTACCAGCTGATAATATGGAAAGGTGAAGCAATGATGCACGGGATCAAAGAACTGAAATAGTATGCTCATCATCTGTTCGTCAAGATTTAAAGTAACCAGGCTGAGAAGTTAACCGTGTCTCTTAATGAACATAGAAGTTTCAGAAACTCTTGCTGCTATCTATTTAAGTTGGGCAGGTATCTACACAAAGTTGATTCGGATGGTATTTCTGCGCACGGAAGCCATGATCTGCAAAACAGAACAAAGATAAATTCCCTTGGTCTTTGAAATGGTTAGTGTAATGAAGCATGAATGCCATGTTATGATGCATGATGTCATGATAAACCACAGGTATAGCAAACACAAATATTGCAAACAAAGTCAAATCACACAAAGCCCTTAGGTTTAAGGCTTGCATGAGGTCAAAGGTAGTACCCTCTTGAAGTTAAGTTGGTTTCAACCTGTCCTAGAAAAAGTAATCGGGTTCTAGAGGATCTCAATATCACTGACCATCCCCCATCGGTCATGGTTTCAGCTCACGCAATCTTTTCTTGCGGCCGAAACTATCTCGAGAGTATGGTCTCAATGAGTGTAGCATCGAGTATCAACCAGTTCTCAGCTTTACACCGAGGCCGGCTATCTCACTACTTTCTAATGGCCAAGTTGGGAGATTAAAGGTTCCAAGGTCAATTGATGCTTAACGACACCATGCCGCGGCCCTGTATTCTCCTCGTTTCTCCACAAGGGATACCGGTACCAACCAAAGTGCCACATCAACGTAGCTACTACTTCAATCGTATCAGTCTACGTTATATAGTTTCCTCACAGTCTATTGCTACTTACCTAAAAGGTATCCTCAGATCCGGGTGTAGGATCTATAGTAACCCCAAACAACACCCTTAAAAGTAAAGAAAACAAAGCAATCAAGAGAAGCAATTATGATGAACTAGATCCTAAGGTATACCCTACTTATAATTCCCCAGCAGAGTCGTCAGTTCTGTGACACGGTGGCAGAACCGACTGTTTTTACTGGTTTACGTTTTGCATTTTCTATTCGCAAAATGTTGTGGTAAGCAAGAGTCGCCACCGACTTTTATTTTATCCAACAAGGAAAAGGAAAAAAGTACAGAAAAAAAATCCTTTTTCGATATATTCTGAGTACGGGGAGTAGATTATAGAAAGGGAAGGTGTTACCACCCTTTCTATCCATGGTTTTCCATGGGCTCTTAGGTACTTGCTCATTTTTAAATTGCTTGTGTTTGTGTGCTTTGTTTTTGAAAAGCTTGACTTCGTGATAACCCTTGTATCAGTCCTCAAAGGTGTGAAGAAGTTGATTTGAAAGTTTATTTGAAAAGTGTAAGTGTAAAAAGTTTTTACTGAGCAAGTACCTACTAGCATCTACCTACTCGAAAAAAGATTGTTTCTATTCTTGTTTCCTTTAGACAGCGCTATCCTACTATTGAGAAATAGGTAGCACCGTCGTTGGAATTTGTGAGGGTCAATTCGAAAGGTACGTATGCTCACTAAAGTAATATTAGGACACCTTACCCTAGAGTCTTAAGATCTATCGAGGCAACATTTCTGAGGCAACATTTCTGAGGCAACATTTCCGAGGCAACATTCGAATGGGACATTTTGATCTTTTTAGACTGGAGGGCAACCACTAAGACACCCTATGCTTAATGATCATTTACCAAAGGCAACCGAAGTGAGAGCATACCCTAAGAGTTATATGTGCGAGTGATTTGTTTCAGTTATTTATCTTTGCACATTAGGGTTTTCTAACTGTATTAATTTATCATGCATTCTTGCTATACAATCCTATTAGCATACATCTAGACAGTTAAATATTTGCAGGAATTAAAAATGCGAGAAAATAAACATACGCTATTACAAGGCTTCGGGGAGGGGAATTAATTACTTAGCCAAGAACTCGGGGATTTAAACAGTAAATAAAAACCCTAAATTAACTATTAAAAACCATGAACAGTTACAAAATATTGGCAAAATAAATAACAAGCACGCGGCGAATTAAATGCGAGGCGATTAGGGTTTTGACCCTTTGACTAATCCTATTTGCGATTGATTAAAAAAAGATGTTTTTATCATGTTTTGTTATTTGAGAAAATAATGAAATCATTAAATTAAAAAGAAAATCCTAATTCTAATTAATTTTAAATTAAGAAAAATAAATTAATTTATTCTAAAACCTATTTTTGTATTTTTATTTATTTGAGAAAACGAGCAAAATAAAATTAAATCAAAAGTTTTAACCTAATTTCTATTTTGATTTTATTTATGAAACTAAATTACAATTTTCCTAAGTTAAACTAAATTACATTAAAATAATTAAAATAAAAAGTCTAATTCTAATTTTTTTTTGAATTATTGATTTTATGATTTTATGAAAAATAATTAATTTGTGAATTAAAATAAATAAAGAAAATTAAAAGAATAAAAAATAAAGAAAAGAAATAAAGAAAAGGAAGTAAATGGGCCTGGTGGTGTTGCTGAAAGGGGGGTGCCAACTGAATTTCTGGGCCCAAGGTTGATGGCCCGTTTTGACTTTGTTGGATCTGGTGTGTGGGTTGACTTAAGACGCACGGTAGTCCTCCAAGGGTGGCACGTTGATCTGGGCCAGAGATGTGTTTGATGGCCAGATATTGATGGTACATGGTGAACCTTCTAATGAGCAGCGCACCTGATCACATGGAACAAAATAATGCAAAGAAACTTGGGACCTGGGGATCGAACCCAGATCTTTAGACATATTTCCCATACACGCTTGCCAACTGAGCCACTTGACTTGTTTGTACATATAATGAAAACAAACTATAATATATGAAAACTAATGGTTATTGGAAAAAATGCGCTAAGATTCAAACTACCCAACCAGGGAGTGCCACGCATCATCTTCTTCCTCCCAACCATCGTTTTAGCCCTTGATATTTTCACCTATGGACGCTGCACTGTAGCTACAAACCTGTGTACCTCAAAAATTATCCACAAGCAAGATAAATGACCATGGTTGGTACCAATAAACTCGTCTCATCCTCACGAGTATCATGGTACCAGAATCAACGTCCAATTTAACCTGTATTGCAAAGCCCTAAAACTAACCAAGAAACCCTAGCCATGGCAGTTTTACATACAGTCATCAAACATGCAATTAAATAGAATGATTAGCTTGCAAACTCAATAAGGAACAAGAATATATAATCGAAACGTGCAAATGATGTATAAATCAATGAAAACGAAAACGAGTTTTTCAGGCTAACCGTGTGACTGCTACAAAGTGTTTCAAGACGTGGGGAGGCTTGCTAGTGATTGGAACACGTTTCTGAGACGTCCAACAATTGATTGGTAAGGTTAGCATGGCTTGAGATGGCCTGTAACTTGGAATTTGATCTACACTTTTTCTTTGAAATTTTGAAGTTTATTCTGCCTCTTTCCTGACTGCTCAACCTCTCTCTTGCCTTGGATCCCTTCTGTATATGTAGTACAACATATTAGGTTAACAAAAACAAATTGAATCTTGCCCATTATGAAGATTTGATTTGGTCTTTCATGGCATATGATATCTTTCCAAATTTGCTTCAATCCAATCTTTTTCCACCCAAATCAATCTTTCACGAATTGGTTGTCCTGCTAGCTGTACATAGACTCAAAAGATGCACAAAAAATCCAAGATTTGATTTTATTTTATTATTTTACCATTTAATTTGATTTATTTTGATTTAAATGAATAAAAAATCAAAATAAATGATAAAAATAATAAAATAAAAGGCAGAAAAGCTTAGGGGTCGTGGGTCCTATTAGAAACATGTTTCAAACAAGAAAACATGGGCCACTTTGGAAAAAATGCAAATTTGATCAATGTTGACTTTTGGCAATTTTGCAAAAAAGGTCAACTTGGCCAATGCATAACTCTCTCAATTTTGACCCTAGAGAGGTGTTCTTGGACTTTTTAGAAAGCTTAGGATGTCCTCTAAGCAACCCTTTTGGTATCATCTCAATTGAGTCTTCCATGTTCATGTATGAATCTTTGACCCAAAAGGTGTTTTTGTTGACTTTCCAAAATTACCTATAATGTCAAAATTCATATCTTCTTGTGAGTGCATATTTTGAACTTGGGGGATGAAGATGAATTGTAGCGAATTGAATCCTCTTCAAAATGAGCTTTGGATGTGTCATTTCTGAGAAAGTTATGCTTGGTCAAAGTTAAGTTGACTTTTCCTACAAAACCCTGATTTAGCAACTTTTGGGTTTTGATGAATTGTGAGCAATCCTTGATGAATCATGATCAACCATTGATCAAATTATGAATGATAATTAAAAATGAGGATGTTGACCAATTATATTGAAGTTTGATTGTATGTGGGCCACAGTTGACTTTTGACCTAGTACATTTGATTTTTAGGCATTTGAGCAATTGACTGAGCAAACTCCTTCTGCAAGGTTTGAAACTTGACATGGATGATCTTGGGAATATATTGGGACCATGGTGAGAATTTGGGATCCCTTGGACTCAAGCATCTTGATGAAAAATGAAACCCTAATTTGAGGTAGACTGCCTTAGGAGAGAGTTTGTCTAGTCAACTTTGAACTTCCTTGAGCAATTTGGGGACCTCACTTGCCATGTGTTGAGAAATATGGGAGGGCAAATTTTGGGGTACACCAGCTGCCCATGTTCAATCTTCTTAAACCTGAGGATGTAGATTGGCTCGTCTGCCTTTTGTGATCTGAAGGTGGAAGATGATTGAACACTAGAGTGCCCATAAATTTGCACTCGCATGAAGTGATACTTGATTTATGATATTGGGAATGGTCTTATAGATGCCATTTGGAAGTTTCTAGAGAATTGTCGGAGATGGGCTTAAAGATTCCATTTGGAAGTTGCTAGAGAATTGTCAGAGATGGGCTTAAAGTTGCCATCCGAGGAGGCGTCGATCGCATAAGAGATTCCTTTGCGAGAACCCGTATACTTATTGTTTGAGGAGGACTCCGCTGGGGAATGCTGGTATTTGTCTTGAGAGAAATAGAGTTTTAGGAGCTTCAAATGTTCGTTACTCTACTGGGGAATAATTCCGGTTTGGGAAGCAGAAGTGAACTGTGTGTTTGGTCGGGGTATATGTTGCACCGCGGCTTTCTGGGAAAATGTGAAATCAATTGTGTTTGATCGGGTCCCGATATTACAGTGTTGTGGACTGTTGTCTGGGGATAAGAGAGGAAGAACCCGAATAGTAAGGTTATGAGAAGGAACCTGGATAGTAGGGTTGCTTCGATATGAAAGCCTGGATAGTAAGGTTATGAGAAGGAACCTGGATTGTGGGGTTGCTTCGATATGAGAGCCTGGGTAGTAGGGTTGTGAGAAGGAACCTGGATAGTAGGGTTACTTCGATATGAAAGCCTGGATAGTAGGGTTGTGAGAAGGAACCTGGATAGTAGGGTTACTTCGATATGAAAGCTTGGATAATAGGGTTGTGAGAAGGAACCTGGATAGTAGGGTTACTTCGAGATAAAAGCCTGGATAGTAGGGCTGTGAGAAGGTAGGGTTACTTCGAGATGAAAGCCTGGATAGTAGGGCTGTGAGAAGGAACCTGGATAGTAGGGTTACTTCGAGATGAAAGCCTGGATAGTAAGGCTGTGAGAAGGAACCTGGATAGTAGGGTTACTTCGAGATGAAAGCCTGGATAGTAGGGTTGTGAGAAGGAACCTGGATAGTAGGGTTACTTCGAGATGAAAGCCTGGATAGTAGGGCTATGAGAAGGAACCTGGATAGTAGGGTTACTTCAAGATGAAACCCTGGATAGTAGGGCTGCTTCGGAATGAGTTTGGGTAAAACTGCAGAGGGAACCTGGGTAAGGTTTTTCTTGTCGCATCGATGATTACTTTGTTTAGCTTCGAGTGTTGATCATGGATCTGTTGGAAGTTGTTGATAATAACTGTCTTTCCTAAAAGAAATACAGGGTTAGTTATGTGCGATGCATGAGATGCATTGTATAATGACGTTCTCAAAATAAACGAGACTCTGTTATATGTAATGTATGCACATGTCATGATGTATGAACATGAAATGCTGTCATAATAATCTGAGTCCGGGAAAATAAATCCCTAACTACTATTTGGAGGATATGAGAAATAGTATTCTTGACTGCTTGTAAAGATCCATAGTTCCTCTACTTCTGTTGGGGGATGGTGAACAAATATGATTTTACTGGGGATTTGCCCCTTATTTACGGATGTTCTGCCGAGGAGACCTTGTCTGAGGATAATTTTGTGGGGAATAACCATGTTGGAGAGGAGATACTTTGTTGATAGATCTACTGACTTGGAGAAACAACTCAGCTGGGGATGAATTACCGTTGCTGGTGATAATGAATTCTGTCGGGGATTGAATTTCTGCCTGTGAGAGAAATAAACTCTGCTTGGGGAAAAATTTACTGACTCAATTGTGATCGTGAACTTCAGTAAGGGAGAGTTATGTCCTGCTCGGGGAAGCTGACATCTGTCTTTAGATACTTTTTACTCTGTGGCGAGTGTATGTACCACTACTCATTGTTCTCCATCTGGCTTTGTCCTGATACCTGATGGGCTGAGTGACTGTAAGGTTTAGGCACTTCTTGTTTGTCCCTGTTCCTGGAATTACGAGTAGTCATATTTTGTTTCTTATGTAAATATTTATGAGCAACAATTATTTTCAAATGCATATATCAAAAATGAATCATTGGACGTTCTTGTAAAACAAAACAGAAAAAGAAAAACAATTTGGAATTTCTAGTGAAAATGAGTTGTATTGATTTTTGAAGCTGGCCTATAATAGGCGTTTTTGTACAAAGAGGCTGACGTCCTAGTAAGAGAACGCCGTCGAAAGAAATTACAATTTGTAAAAGAATGAAAAACAGCTACGTGAAACAAATCCCATTGAATTCCAACTCTGTTATTGCCTTTATATCTTCAAGCGTCTCCTCACCTTTCTACTTGGCCAAAGGTTGATCCGATTGATTGGCGTTGTTCGAGCTTGATATTTGATACCGAAGTCTGGTCGCAAGATGATCCAATGAGGCATAGTGTTACACTTTGATCCCTCATTTTTTCCTGGACCGCCCTTTCGGGTTTTCGGTCCACCGGGATACCCTTTTTTGCCCAAGTCGCCTTTTCAGGTTTTTGACTTGCCGGGTGTACAATTTTTCATTTTCATCCCTTACTTTTGCCCGAAACCTTTTGGTTCGCCAGGAAGCCCTTATTTTTTCCTAGGCCACTCAACCTAGAGGGTATTTGATTATGTGTAGTATCTTTTCACTATGTCTGCATTGACGGGGTGAGGAAGGTCGTCACCGTCCATGGTGGTTAGAATCATAGCTCCTCCCGAGAAAATGTTCTTAACCACAAATGGCCCTTCGTACGTGGGGTTCCATTTGCCCCTGGGATGACCTTGCGGTAGTATGATGCGTTTGATCACCAGATCCCCGACTTGATATTCTTGACGTCTGACTTTCTTGCTAAAAGCCTTGATCATTTAATTTTGATACGTCTGACCATGACAGATAGCAGTAAGTCTTTTTTCATCGATTAGATTCAACTGATCAAGTCGGGTTTGGATCCAGTCGTCTTCGTTCAAACCCGCATCCTTCATAATCCTGAGAGAGGGTATCTGGACTTCGATGGATAGGACTGCCTCCATGCCATACACCAAAGAGTAGGGTGTTACCTCTATCGACGTCCGTGCTGAGGTACGGTACCCATGAAGAGCGAATGGTAACATCTCGTGCCAGTCTTTGTATGTCACCGTCATCTTCTGCACAATCTTCTTGATGTTCTTATTAGCCGCTTCAACAACCCCAATCATCTTCGGCCAGTAGGGAAAAGAGTTATGATGCTGAATCTTAAACTGTTTGCAGAGCTCGGTGATCATTGTGTTATTGAGATTTGTACCATTGTCAGTGATAATTCTCTCTGGGACACCATATAGACAGATCAGATTGTGTCAGATGAACCGCGCCACGACGTTCTTGGTTACTGTAGCAAAGGAAGCTGCCTCAACCCACTTCATAAAATAATCAATGGCCACCAAAATGAAGCGATGTCCGTTAGACGTAGTAGGTCTGATCTCGCTAATCATGTTGATGCCCCACATTGCAAAGGGCCGAGGAGTTGTCAAAACATTCAGGGGAACTGGAGGGTACATGCACCTTATCATCATAGACTTGGCATTTATGACAGGTTCAAGAGTGCTGATAATAATCGGCTTCCATAGTGGACCAGTAATATCCTGCTCGTAGAATTTTCTTCGCCATGGTATGTCCACTGGAATGAGTTCCGAAGGTACCTTCATGTAACTCTGCCATGATCCTTTCTGCCTCGCTTTTGTATACACACCGCAGTAAGGTTGAATCATGGTTACGCTTATAGGGGATTCCATTACTGATGAAGAACTTCGCAGCGAACCTTCTCAGAAACTTCTTCATTAACAGATTCCCCCTCGGGGTATTCTTGAGCCTCAAGATACCTCCTTACCTCGTGGAACCAGGGTTTATCTACTACCTCTTCAGTCTCAATGTCACAGAAATGTGCGGGTTCGTCCAACCTCTCAATGGTAATCTGGGGGGCTCCATTATCCCATCTGACTTTGAACATAGAAGACATAGTAGCTAGCGCGTCCGCCAACTAGTTCTCTTCTCGCGGGAAATGTTCAAAGGTTATCTCCTCAAAGTGTGTGAGAAATGTCAGTACATACTCTCGGTAAGGAATGATATTCGTGTGCTTCGTATCCCACTCGCCTTTGATCTGACTTATCACTAGAGCGGAATATCTGAATACACTTAAGAACTTAATCCTCAGGTCAATAGAAGCTCTAAGACCCATGATAGATGCTTCATACTCCGCCATATTGTTGGTGCAGTTAAAACATAATCGGGCGGTGAATGGAGTATGACAATCCTCAGGAGATATAATTACAGCGCCAATGCCATTACCCAATGCGTTTGAGGCTTCATCAAAATACATAGACTATCAGGATCCCTCTTCGGGTCCTTCATCCAGTTCAGGTTCTTCCCAGTCAGTTACCAACATGATATTCTCATCCGAGAACTCGAAATTCATGGATTGGTAATCATCCACGGCCTGATGCGCCAAATGATCCGCCAATACACTCCCATTGATTACTTTTTGGGTTATGTATTGGATGTCGTACTCGGTTAAGATCATCTTCCATCTTGCTATCCTTCCGGAGAGAGCGGGCTTCTCAAAAATATACTTGATCGGATCCATCTTCGATATCAACAAAGTGGTATGAGTCAGAATATACTGTCTCAGCCGGCGAGCAGCCCATGCCAAAGCGCATCAAGTTTTCTCGAGCAATGAGTATCGGGTCTCACAGTCAGTAAAATTTTTGCTAAGGTAGTAAATGGCGTGCTCTTTTCGGCCAGACTCGTCATGCTGCCCCAGTACACACCCCATTGAATTGTCCAGCACTGTCAAGTATAATATCAAAGGTCTTCCTTCAACTGGAGGCATCAAAATTGGTGGTTCTTGAAGGTATTCTTTGATTCTTTCAAAAGCGGTATGGCATTCATCATTCCACTTTACCACTTGATCTTTCTTCAGCAGCTTGAAGATTGGCTCACAAGTAGCAGTCAGATGTGAAATGAACCTGGCGATGTAATTCAGACGTCCCAAGAAACCTCTAACTTCTTTTTCTGTATGGGAAATCGGCATCTCCTGTATGGCTTTTACCTTTGCAGGGTCCACTTGAATACCTTTGTCACTGACAACAAAACCCAAAAGCTTACCAGACCTTACCCCAAAGGTACACTTATTCAGATTCAACCTCATCTTGTACGTCTTTAACCTGTCAAACAGTTTCTGGAGATGATTAAGGTGCTCTTCCTCAGTCTGGGACCTGGCTATCATGTCATCAACATAAACCTCGATCTCATGGTGAATCATATCGTGGAACAAAGCAACCATAGCGTGCTGATAAGTTTCCCCAGCATTCTTCAACCCAAAAGGCATTACCTTGTAACAAAAGGTGCCCCATTGTGTAACAAAGGTTGTCTTCTCCATGTCCTCAGGAGCCATCTTGATCTGGTTGTAGCCAGAAAAACCATCCATGAAAGAGAAGATCTTATGTTGCACGGTGTTGTCGACTAGAACATCAATGTGAGGAAGCGGGAAGTCATCCTTGGGGCTTGCCCTGTTCAGGTCTCTGTAGTCCACACACATCCGTACCTCACTGTCCTTCTTAGGTACCGGAACGACGTTGGCAACCCACTGTGGATAAGAAGTGACAGCTAAGAATCATGTATCGAACTTGTGATCGGTGGATCTGGAACTGACTGTTTAACACTGGTTCGCGAAATGTCGCGGAAGCAAGAGTCGCCACCGTCTTTTATTTTCTCCAAATGGAAAGGACAAAAGCACAGAAAAATTCCTTATTGAGATTGCTCTCGGTTCGGGAGGTAGATTTATAGAAAGGGAAGGTGTTAGCACCCTTTCTATCCATGGTTATCCATGGGCTCTTAGATACTTGCTCACTTGTGTTTTCAAAATTGTTTGTTTGCTTTTCAACTGTGGGTTTAAAAAAAGTTTCGTTTTAAAATCTCAGTTCGACTCTTGTATCAGTCCTCAAGAGTGTTTAAAAAATTATTTGGAAAGCCTTTTGAAAGTGTCGGTGTGAAAAGAAGTTTTTTTGATTTGTTTTTGAATTAGAGCAAGTATCTACGAGTCATCCACCTACCCTAAGGAATTAGTCTATGTAAATGTCCTTAAGATAGTGCCATCCCACCATTGAGAGGTAGGTAGCACCACCGTTGGAGGTGTTCGGGTCAATTCGAGGGTTCGGGACATTATGGTCACCAGAGCAATAGGAAGACACCTTAGAAGCTACCCTCATGCCATGTTCATGGACATGAGGACTTACTAAAACATCCTCTGCTCGACGACCACGTTTCGAGGGCAAGGCAACAGTTAGGCGTACCCTAAGAGTGGTGTGTGAATTTGTGTATTGTTTTCAGTTTATGTTTTATCTTGTACATGCATCATGGTGATCTACGCTTATTTTTAATTTAGTCATTCATTCTTTCATGCAAAGTTTAGCAGTTTAAGAGTGCGGAAATTTAAATGCGGAAAGTAAAATCCTACGCTATTACAAGGCGCGGGTCTATACATCACCAAATTAACAAAGACCCGTTTTAACAAAAGATGCGGAAAGTAAATAAATTCCTAATTACTATTACAAGGCTTGAGCAATTACATAATATTCACAAAGAAAATAAAATAACGTGCGAAACGAATAAAAATAGAATGTTCGAGGGCGTTGGACCCTTTTGAAATTAAATTGAAATTAAAGCTAAATTATTATTTAATTAAATAAAAGCAAGAACTTATTTTTTGGAGTTTTTGTATTTATGGAATTTAATGAGAAAATTAAATGGAATTAAAACCCTAATTCTAAACTATTTTTAATTTGTTAAAAAAATGTTTAAGTTTGACCTATTTTAAATTAATTATTTACATGGCATGTTTATTTACAAAAATAATTAATACTTAATAATGGTAAAAGAAAAGAAAAAGAATAAAAGCATTAAAACCCTAATCTCTATATTTTTAATTTATTAAAAAAACATTGAATTAAAATTAAACCTAATAATTAACAAAATTTATTTGCAAAATAAGACATTAGTGAATTAAATAATAAAATATATTTTTATTTTTTTGACTTTCTGATTTTATATTTATTTTTTGTGTTATAAAAAATTATTTGGAGGAATTAAATGAAAACAAATAAATTAAGACAACAAAAAAGAAAAAAGAGAAAGAAAGGAGAAAGAAATACAAACAAAAAAGGGGGTTCTGCCCCAATTATAGAGGTATGATCTTTAATCTGGCCCAATGAATTCAAGCCTTTTGTTGACCTTTCTGGGATGCGTGTGGAGCATTTGACTGATGTCCATGGTGGACTCTCATCATGACCTTTGGATGGGCGTTACTGGACATGTGGCAAGCCAAGGCATGGAGTTGTATAGTGGAACTTAGGATGCAAGCTGCGTAGGAACACATTAAACAAAATGATATTGAGAAGGGAGGGGACCTGGGAATCGAACCCAGGTCCCAATGCTTGAAGGACACCTCACTTACCAACCAGCCAAGCGCGTTCGTTTGTAATATTAGTGGAACCTGATGCATATGAGAGAGAATAAGTGCTATTGATAAACATAAAAGAAAATGCGCGAATATTTGAATAGCCCTGTCTGGTTGAGACACCTCAACGTCTTCCTCACGTTGTACCTGCAAATAAAGCAAATAGTGGGGGTTTTAAACCCCCACTAACTCAGACCAGGAAAAATAGCGATTACGCCATGGGCCATGATAAATTAGGCGCGAGGTGATGAATAGGTTCGTATGAAGGTCACGAATCCAATGGCGTTGGTCTCGCTGTCTAATTTTTCCATATGCAAAAGTCCCTAATTTCAAATTTCTGCAACCCTAAAGAGCTCCCATGGTGGATTCGTGCACAGGCCTTAAAAACTCAATTGAATGACACTGTTAGCTTTAGAATGATTAAATTAGTATGAATCCAGTATTAGAAATCAAAAATATGACATGAATCATGAGACACGAATATGCAAAAAGTTTGAGAAAGTTGGACTTTTTTCTACCACTTCTTTATGCGTGGGGACTGGAAAAAGATTGAGTGACGTTCAGGAAGGCCTCGGAAAGCTTTTGGAATTGATTATAGGCTTTGAATCACGCTCTATGTGTGTTTTCAGTTTTGAGAATTTCTTGAAAAAATGCAAAGTTGGTTTGAGGTCTGAGGCGCAGCTTCCAGGTCCTCGGCATTAGGGTTGTGTTCTGGCTTTTATGAGGAGTGTTTTAGGTTTGCAAAACAAGTCCAAAACCTTTGTAATCATGAATCAAATATTTGATTTTTAATGGTATCTTTTCCAATCTTTTCCATGTGAAGATCATGCCAATCATTGCCAATTCTTTCCATATTGAGTGTGCACGAAATCTTGGAGTTATGATGAGTAGAAATGCTGCATAAAAAGATTTGCAAGGTGGCATGTAGTATTTTTTCATATTTAATTTGAATTAAATGAATTAATAGATTTAAAAATTCAATTAATAAATTAAAAATAAGAAAACAACTTCCCTTTGGGCCAATGGGTCGTGCATAGCTTTTGGATGATGATTCTTGGGAGAAATTGGGGCCCATTAGCCATTTTGAGGCATTTGAAGCAAAGTTGATTTTTCAAAATTCCCAAAAATTTCCCAACTTCCACAAGGCATATCTTGCTCAATTTTTAAGATTTGATCATGTTCTTGGACATTTTGGGAAGGTCTTGAAGTCCTCTAACCAATGCCTTTGGTCCCATGTCATTTTGATTTACCAATCTCAAGTTATGGTCTTTGACTTAAAGTCCCTTTTTGTTGACTTTTAAAAATGACCTATAATGTTGAAATTGATAACTTTTTGTGAGAGCATTTCTTGGACTTAAAGTGTGAAGATGAGTTGTAGGAAATGTCATTCTCTTCAAAATGAGCTTTGGATGGAATTTTTCTGATAAACCATGTGGAAGTTATGCCTTGGTCAAGTTACAGTTGACTTTTCAATTGTCCAAATATAGCAACTTTTGCATCTTGAGACTTTTTGAGCCATGCCTTGAGAATCATGATCAAGAATTGATAAAATGATGTTTGTGGCTTCAAAATAAGATGTTGACCAAAAATTTGGACTTTTGACTGTCAGATGACCATTTTGCCCCTACAGTTGACTGTTGAGCAATTAGGGTTTTTGACTGTGCAATTTTATGTTGTAAGTCTTGAAACTTGGCATATGGATGCTTGACCATGTTTATAGTCATGTAGGACTTGATTGGACCCTTGAAAACTTCAATTTCTTTGCCAGAACCAAAACCCTAATTTTTGACTGTTAGGAGGCCATTGAACTGTGCAACCTTTGGGGAGATTTTGAAGCATGTTCTTTGCAAATCTTGAAGAATATGGGAGGGCAAATTTTGGGGTACAACAGTTGCCCCTGTTCAATCTTCTTAGACCTGAGGATGCAGATTGGCTGACGTGCCTTTCGTAATCCGAAGGTGGAAGATGATTGAACACTAGAGTGCCCAGAAATTTGCGCTCACATAGTAGTGTGATGATGGGAATGGGCTTATAGATGCCATTTGGAGATTGATGGATAGGTGGATGGGCTTATAGATGCCATATGGGTGTCGATCGCGTAAGATATTCCTTAGCGAGAACTTGCGTACCTGAAAAAAAGAAAATGATTACCTGACCTGTTACAAGAGTTGGTCTTCAAACTCTTATGTAGATGTGCCCTGACCGGTTATAGGAATTGGGTCTGGAGCTTCAAAAGATGATGAATGAACCAGGGATGGTTACTACCTCAACGGGACGGTGAGAGAACCTTGGACGATTACTACCTAAACAGGAACGCTGAGAGAACCTTGGACGATTACTACCTCAACAGGAATGCTGAGAGAACCTTGGGGCGAATACTACCTCAACAGGAACGCTGAGAGAACCTTGGGGCGATTACTACCTCAACAGGAACGCTGAGAGAATCTTGGATGTCTTCTACTGGGATAAGAATCAGGTATATCTTAGGGTCGATCTGACTGAACCAGAGAAGGTCTTGGAATATCTTCAACTGGATAAGAATCAGGGAGATCTTAGGGTCGATCTGACTGAACCAGAGAAGGCCTTTGACTGGATAAGAATCAGGAAAATCTTAGGGTCGATTTAACTGAACCGGACAAGGTCTTGGAATATCTTCAACTAGATAAGAATCAGGGAGATCTTAGGGTCGATCTGACTGAACCAGAGAAGGCCTTTGACTGGATAAGAATCAGGAAAATCTTAGGGTCGATTTAACTGAACCGGACAAGGTCTTGGAATCTTCAACTGGATAAGAATCAGGGAGATCTTAGGGTCGATCTGACTGAACCAGAGAAGGCCTTTGACTGGATAAGAATCAGAAAAATCTTAGAATCAATTTAACTGAACCAGACAAGGTCTTGAAATCTTCAACTGGATAAGAATCAGGGAGATCTTAGGGTCGATCTGACTGAACCAGAGAAGGCCTTTGACTGGATAAGAATCAGAAAAATCTTAGAATCGATTTAACTGAACCGGACAAGGTCTTGAAATCTTCAACTGGATAAGAATCAGGGAGATCTTAGGGTCGATCTGACTGAACCAGAGAAGGCCTTGGAATAGTTTAGAACTTAACTGGATCTTTCCTGAAAGGTAAAGGTCAGTCATATGCAATGCATGATATGGATCAAACACTGATGTTCTCAACACAAATGAGATTGTATGCTATAATATATAGAAATGTGATGTTTATGAATGTATGTTTTTCGTCTAGGAAAGTAAATCCTTGACGGGTGCCGGGAAGTTAAATCCTGGGCTGATGTGAAGAAAAGAATATTCGTTTCTGCTGGGGATGATAGTTGCAAGAATACCGGTAGGAGCAGATAACTCCGTTGGGGAATAAACTTGGCGAAGAGATTACTCTGCGGGGAATAACTACTCTAGCGACCTTGCTGGGGAGCAATACTCTATGGGGAGAGAGATACTTTGCTGGGATGTTGATGGTAACTTCGCTGGGGATACCATTGTTATGTTGGAAGTGTTAATAGACTTCGCTGGGGATAAGAAGACTTCGCCGAGGACGACCTTCTCGTGGCTTTTGGCTGAGGATAACCCAGTTATATCCTGGTAGGGAAATAACCTCTGAATAAAGCCGGGAGACACGTTCGTACTCTGTAGGGGATAAGCTTCCAGAATCTATTGGGGATAAGCTTACTGCTGGGGAGATGGGTTCAAACTTTCCTGGGGAAATCTTGATTGGACTCTCCTGGGGAAATTTTTGAACTGTAATTTTTGTAAGCTGAAAGAGGGAACCTATGTAGGGTTGCCTGATGATGAGCTCGTGTAAAACCGTATCTTGGAAAGAAGGACACCTGTGTAGGGTTACTTTGAGGTTGGGCTCGTGTGGAGTTGTATTTGGAGTTGAAGGAAACCTGTGTAGGGTTTACTGACAATGAGTCCGTATAAAACTGCATCTTTGAAAATAGAGGACCTGTTTAGGGTTTCTGGGTGACGAGTCCGTGTAAAACTACATCTGGAGTTTTGAGAAGGAAACCCATGTAGGGTTTACTGATGACGAGTCCGTGTAAAACTACGTCTGGAAAGAGATAACCTGTGTAGGGTTACTTCGGGATAAGTTCGTGTAAAACTTCTGGAGGAACCGGGGTAAGGTTACTGCATGGTAAGTTCGTGTAAAACTTCTTGATGAACCGGGGTAAGGTTATCTTTGAGGTAAGTCCGTGTAAGACTTCTGGAGGAACCGGGGTAAGGTTACTGCGGGATAAGTTCGTGTAAAACTTCTTGATGAACCGGGGTAAGGTTATCTTTGAGGTAAGTCCGTGTAAGACTTCTGGAGGAACCGGGGTAAGGTTACTGCAGGATAAGTTCGTGTAAAACTTCTTGATGAACCGGGGTAAGGTTATATTTGAGGTAAGTCCGTGTAAGACTTCTGGAGGAACCAGGGTAAGGTTACTTGTGGAGGGTGAGTCCGTGTAAGACTTCGTCTGAAAATTGAGAAGGAACCGGTGTAGGGTTACTTTGATGATAAGTCCGTGTAAGACTTTTTTCTGAAAGAAAAGGAACCGGTATAGGGTTGCCTGATGATGATTAAGTGGATGATTGTCCTGTTTGGTTTCGGATGTTAACCCACGATCTGGAATTGGTAAAGGTAGATGGTAATCATCTTTGTATTAACCTTTCCTTGGTACTTCGGTTGACAGAGCAACTGGATCGCCTAGACGACTCATTATTGCCCCTGTTTCTGCGGGAGAGAAAAAAAGACCTAGGAGGTGCTTGATAACTGTTGATTGATGAACGTTCTTCTGGTAGGCAAGTGACGAGATACCGGGACATAGTCGTACGCTTTGATCCCTGAATTTTGCCTGGACCGCCCTTTCAGGTTTTCAGTCCACCGGGATACCCATTTTTTGCCCAAGCCGCCTTTTCAGGTTTTCGACTTGCCGGGTGTACAGATTTTTTTCATTTTCATCCCTTATTTTTGCCCGAACCCTTTTGGTTCGCCGGGAAGCCCTTATTTTTGCCTAGGTGTGTCAACCTAGCGGGTCTTTGATTTTGCATAGTATTTTTCCGACTATGTCCACGCTCTCAGGATGTAGGGGGTGCCCCTGTTGATAATGTTGTGTTGCCCTGCTACCAGAAGATGTCTGATTAGGCAAGATTCGTTGCTGGAATGCCCCAAGTGACTCAGGCGGAGATTTTCCCCAGGCTAGTTGGCTTTGAGAGATTCCTCGAATCTTGACTGGACTGCCCCAGATGATAGACACTGATCATGCCATGCCCCTTGATTGGAAGCGTTTCTTCCACTTGAGGTAACCTCTTTGTTGAGAAGACCTTTGTTCACTGGATGTTCGTCGTGCAAACTTCTATGCTGCTCAAACAAATAGTCATATGCAAACAATGTTATCTTAAAAATGCAAAGCTTATGTATGTCTGGAATTTTGAAAATGCATTTTTGTAAAACAAGTGAAACCTTTTGTAGACTGTGATGTCAACTCGTTATTTTATCGCAAGCCTTAAGGAGTCAGGATACCTTTTGTAACAGTATGCTTTTGAACTAACCCATGCTTCAGCTAGGACTTTTGAGGGTTATGACGTGGCCTGGTTCACGGTTTAAGAAACAAAGGATAAAGGCTCAAAGTATTTGTACCCACCCGCTCTTCGTGATGTTCTTCAAACCTAGGCTCAGCTGATCGTGCGTTAGACCTTGTTTGAGTCTTTGTCCTGATGTTCCAATGATGGTTCAGATATTGATGATTTATTCTGAATAGGCAGTCATTTTTTGTTTTTGTTAAGGGTTTGTATAACCTCTTTCTTTTTGTTTTCGCTATCCCTGTTTTTTGCCTGAACTGTTTCTTTTGTGATTACAGTCAGCGGGATGCCCCAGTTTGTAAGTCTCCTTCATAGGTTTTGACTTATTGGGCTTTTATTTTGAGAAGTAATGACTGCCTGTCTTTATGATTGTTCAGAACCATCACTGTCTTTCTTTGTTTTGTAAGGACCTCTTTGGTGCCATTTGTTATGCACTCTGGATCAACTGAGAAGACTACCCTGCCCCAGGTTATGATTAAGGGTTTTTATTTCGAAAAGAAAAACTTCTACTTCTTTGGCTCAGAGGGGTTGACGAGGGATTATCATCCTTATAACTCCAGTGTTTGGGAATTGAAACAATGCCTGTACCTCATCAGCGGGGTCTGCTCAAAAGCATACTGTAGATTATGGTATCGTTTTCGTCATCCTCCCTCAAGAGGCTTAGAATTATTAGTCAAGAGTTGATCATCACAAAAAAATATGAAAGCAGCTTTAAGTATAGTACGCATAATTAATTCAAGACAGACATGTGTAATGCATTCATGAAGTAAAAGAGTTTAACATGATAATTGTTTGTTTGAACAAGAAAAGAAAAATACAACTTGAATTCCAATGAACAAAAATCTCTCAATCCTAGCCATGTTTTGGCAAAGGAGCAGTGGTCACAATGGGAGTCTCAGCAGGCTCGAACTCGATCTCCTTAGCGTCGATCATATTCTGGATTTTATACTTCAGCGCCCAACAGTCCTCAGTATCGTGCCCCGGGCTATCAGAATGATAAGCACACCTCGCCTCTGGATTGTAGTTTGGAGAGGAGGTCTTGGGATTTGCAGGAGGGTTGATCACCGCAATCAGGTTCATTTTCAACATATGTTGCAATGCCTGGGACCATGGCATGTTGATGTTAGTGAACTGTCTTTTAGGCTCGTCTGGCCTTCACTGATTTCCCTTTTGTGGTTGTCGGCGTGGTGCAGAACCAGAGATCATGACTGCCCCTGCCTGTTGGTCACGACGACTCTTTTGACCATATGCAGCATTAGACTCTTTCTTGCCCATGTGAGGCTTTTGGTGAGTATCCGAAGGTGTGGCCTCCTGAATCTTCCCATTCTTGATACCAGCTTCAATTCTTTCCCCAGTCAGAATGAGGTCGGTAAACCCTGTAGATGAGTTACCAATAAGATGATTGAAGAATGGCCCAGAGAGGGTCCCCAAGAACATATCTACCAGCTCACGGTCAGTTAACGGAGGCTGCACCCTGCCAGCCAGATCCCTCCACTTATGTGCATACTCCTTAAAACCTTCGCTTGATCCTAGAGACATACCCTGGAGTTGGGTACGTGTAGGAGCAAGGTCGGCATTATATTGATACTGCTTATAAAAAGCAGTAGCCAACTCCTCCCAGTTACGAACCTTGGTCCCATCCAGCTGATAGAACCATTCGAGATGAGTCCCTGAAAGACTCTCCTGGAAGAAGTGGATCCACAAATTCTTGTCCACTGTGTACGGTTGGATCTTCCGCACATAAGATCTGAGGTGTAGCTTGGGACAAGACGCCCCGTCATACTTGGTGAAAGATGGTGCCTTAAACTTGTGAGGAATGATCACACCAGTAGATAAGTCCAAGTCTCCGAAATCCAGCCCAGGCACTTGTTGGATCTCCATAGCGTTCAGTCTGTCTTCCAACTGCTTGTACCGGTCTTTAGCAGGAGGATACTGTTCCTCATTAAAGTCAGTCTCGTTGTCAGAGACTACTGGACTTGAAGCCTTTCCCCCCTGGGGACTGCCTTTGCCTACAGATGAACCAGCTTCTTCATTCTGCAGAGTGTTACCAAACCTCCGGCCCGAGTTGAAAAGAACAGTTCTCTTCTTCTTCTTCCCCTTCTTCAGGAGTAAAGCCTTCAGCTCTTCTTGGCCTTGAGCCAAACCCATGATCAGCTCCTGAAATTGCGCATTCTGCGCCTGAAGGGCCTTGATAGACATCTCGGTTGATGATGAGTCAGGGTTCATGATGCTGAAATAAACAGCGAAGAACAGTAAGCAACCTGAAAAGAAGAAAACCTGCTATGCACATGATGAATGATATGTGTTTATGCAATGCATTCAAGGGTTCGAAAATTCAAATTTGTTGTAGACAAAAAGGAACACACATTATCATTAAGGAAATAATTGTTCAGTACATCAAAGCCTCATGGGCACGTATTACAAAGCAAATCAATCCCAAAAGACACTACGCATCCTCTTTGGAGCTATGTAGGTGTTGAGATTCCTCTCCTCGTGCAATAGGCGGGTGAGCTCCAAGACCTTCTTTTCACTAGCATGTAGACTGGTCTCAAGAGAATTCCGTTCTTCCTTAGGCTGGATCCAGCTCTTCTGCATCTCTTCCCAGGACATGGGCATGTCAGGATGTTGAATGGTGTAGGACACCTCTCCCTCCGAGACTGGCTCTTTGATCACAGGGAGCATATGAGGATATGGCATTACTAACTTTTGGGAGCGGGCTCGTACCCACTTGAGATAAGGTTCCAATGGGATGGAATTCCTGTGCCCCAGTGTCTTGCTGTCTATCTTACTGGGCATCCTTCAAGCTCTGATAAATCTCTGGCGAAGTCCTTGTGCATCATTGTCGAAGTCAAAAACTATGTCAGGAATTAACATGTCATGAGGGCCGTCCCTCCGAGCATAACCAAACTGTCTCCAAGCCAGGCATGGGTTGTAAGTAATACCTCCTCTGATTCCAAGTAAAGGAACATTAGGATACTCCCCGCAACGATCAATGATAGTGACATCCTCTCTGGACCGAGAACACCAATGTATATCTGCATGTGTAAGAGTCATCAACCGTTGTGACCATCTCAAACCCCGCTCGTTCTTCAAAACTGATTGTGGAAGGTGCGAAATAAACCACCTTCCCAGGAGAGGAGTGCAACACATAAGGACACCTCTTTTTCTCATGGTTCGAGTGTAACATGAGTGAAGGATGTCCCCCAGTAACGTAGGTATAGGATTCCTGGACATGAAGATCTGGACAGCACTGATATCTATAAGCTGATCTGGGTTAGGGAACAACACCAAACCATAGACAAGGAGGGCCACAACTTCTTCAAAAGCTTGTAAGTCAAGGGAGTTCCAACATTCCTGGGCCTTTTCAAACAGAAACCTGGCTAAGAACCCTTTGATGCCACTTCTAACCTCCCAATGTCCCTTGAGGTCAGATGATTGTAGGTGTAAGGCTTTAGCAATCTCTTCAAGCTTGGGTTCCTTTTCCGTACCGTTGTAGGGTAGTTGATCAAGGATAGGGATCTTCAGAAGCCGGGAGAACTCTTCCAATGTAGGTACCAGTTGATAATCCAGGAAAGTGAAACAGTGATGCAGAGGGTCAAAGAACTGGAACAGGACCTTTATCATATCTTCCTCAATGTTGGTATTGACCAAGCTGATGAATCTTCCATGTCTTTCACTGAATGAAGAGCTCTCAGGAATCCTGGATATAAGCTCCTTAAGCTGAGGAGGGATCCTTACAAGGCTGATTTGAATTGTCTTTCTGTGAACAGTTTCCATGTCCTACAAAACAATAACAAAGATGAAGATTCGAACCCCTGAAATGGTTAGTCAATGCATATGATGCTGGATGATGTCATGATGCTATGATTAAACACACCACAAATATTTACAAAGGCAAACATGTAAGGCACACAAGTCACACAAGACAAGCCCTTAGAGTTTAGGCCAGCATGGGGTCTGGGTATTACCCTCTTGAAGTTGGTGGGCTCAACCTGTCCTATTAGAAGTAACCGGGTTCTAAGGGTCCCAATATCACTGGATTGCTTTCATTGTTCATCGTTTCGATTTAGCCACTGAACTGGCGACCGAAATATTCCAGGAAAGCAACCCTCAATTGAGTGTAGTATCGAGTATCAACCAACCTCGGACTGCACCAAAGTCAGTTATCTCACTACCCTAAAGAGGCCAAGATAGTTCAATTAAGGTTCCTAAGGTCAGTTGATGCTTCACGACACCACATGGAGGCCCCGTACTCTCCTTGACTGAACTCAAGGGTTACCGGTACACACCAAAGTGCCACATCAACGTAGCAGACTGTTTCAACCATATCGGTATACCCCACACAGTTCCCTCACAGCCTTGTTGCTACTTTCTAAGAAGGTATTCCCCAGATCCGGGTTAGGATCTATAGAACTCCCAAGACAGTCCCACAATTTAAAGCAAACAAGTCAAAGCAATTGAAAACACAGTGATCTTAGTCCTAAGGTACACCTCACTTTAAAGATATTCCCCAGCAGAGTCGCCAGTTCTGTGATCGGTGGATCTGGAACTGACTGTTTAACGCTGGTTCACGAAATGTCGCGGAAGCAAGAGTCGCCACCGTCTTTTATTTTCTCCAAATGGAAAGGACAAAAGCACAGAAAAATTCCTTATTGAGATTGCTCTCGGTTCGGGAGGTAGATTTATAGAAAGGGAAGGTGTTAGCACCCTTTCTATCCATGGTTATCCATGGGCTCTTAGATACTTGCTCACTTGTGTTTTCAAAATTGTTTGTTTGCTTTTCAACTGTGGGTTTAAAAAAAGTTTCGTTTTAAAATCTCAGTTCGACTCTTGTATCAGTCCTCAAGAGTGTTTGAAAAATTGTTTTGAAAGCCTTTTGAAAGTGTCGGTGTGAAAAGAAGTTTTTTTTATTTGTTTTTGAATTAGAGCAAGTATCTACGAGTCATCCACCTACCCTAAGGAATTAGTCTGTGTAAATGTCCTTAAGATAGTGCCATCCCACCATTGAGAGGTAGGTAGCACCACCGTTGGAGGTGTTCGGGTCAATTCGAGGGTTCGGGACATTGTGGTCACCAGAGCAATAGGAAGACACCTTAGAAGCTACCCTCATGCCATGTTCATGGACATGAGGACTTACTAAAACATCCTCTACTCGACGACCACGTTTTGAGGGCAAGGAAACAGTGAGGCGTACCCTAAGAGTGGTGTGTGAATTTGTGTATTGTTTTCAGTTTATGTTTTATCTTGTACATGCATCATGGTGATCTACGCTTGTTTTTAATTTAGTCATTCATTCTTTCATGCAAAGTTTAGCAGTTTAAGAGTGCGGAAATTTAAATGCGGAAAGTAAAATCCTACGCTATTACAAGGCGCGGGTCTATACATCGCCAAATTAACAAAGACCCGTTTTGACAAAAGATGCGGAAAGTAAATAAATTCCTAATTACTATTACAAGGCTTGAGCAATTACATAATATTCACAAAGAAAATAAAATAACGTGCGAAACGAATAAAAATAGAATGTTCGAGGGCGTTGGACCCTTTTGAAATTAAATTGAAATTAAAGCTAAATTATTATTTAATTAAATAAAAGCAAGAACTTATTTTTTGGAGTTTTTGTATTTATGGAATTTAATGAGAAAATGAAATGGAATTAAAACCCTAATTCTAAACTATTTTTAATTTGTTAAAAAAATGTTTAAGTTTGACCTATTTTAAATTAATTATTTACATGGCATGTTTATTTACAAAAATAATTAATACTTAATAATGGTAAAAGAAAAGAAAAAGAATAAAAGCATTAAAACCCTAATCTCTATATTTTTAATTTATTAAAAAAACATTGAATTAAAATTAAACCTAATAATTAACAAAATTTATTTGCAAAATAAGACATTAGTGAATTAAATAATAAAATATATTTTTATTTTTTTGACTTTCTGATTTTACATTTATTTTTTGTGTTATAAAAAATTATTTGGAGGAATTAAATGAAAACAAATAAATTAAGACAACAAAAAAGAAAAAAGAGAAAGAAAGGAGAAAGAAATACAAACAAAAAAGGGGGTTCTGCCCAAATTATGGAGGTATGATCTTTAATCTGGCCCAATGAATTCAAGCCTTTTGTTGACCTTTCTGGGATGCGTGTGGAGCATTTGACTGATGTCCATGGTGGACTCTCATCATGACCTTTGGATGGGCGTTACTGGACATGTGGCAAGCCAAGGCATGGAGTTGTATAGTGGAACTTAGGATGCAAGCTGCGTAGGAACACATTAAACAAAATGATATTGAGAAGGGAGGGGACCTGGGAATCGAACCCAGGTCCCAATGCTTGAAGGACACCTCACTTACCAACCAACCAAGCACGTTCGTTTGTAATATTAGTGGAACCTGATGCATATGAGAGAGAATAAGTGCTATTGATAAACATAAAAGAAAATGCGCGAATATTTGAATAGCCCTGTCTGGTTGAGACACCTCAGCGTCTTCCTCACGTTGTACCTGCAAATAAAGCAAATAGCGGGGGTTTTAAACCCCCACTAACTCAGACCAGGAAAAATAGCGATTACGCCATGGGCCATGATAAATTAGGCGCGAGGTGATGAATAGGTTCGTATGAAGGTCACGAATCCAATGGCGTTGGTCTCGCTGTCTAATTTTTCCATATGCAAAAGTCCCTAATTTCAAATTTCTGCAACCCTAAAGAGCTCCCATGGTGGATTCGTGCACAGGCCTTAAAAACTCAATTGAATGACACTGTTAGCTTTAGAATGATTAAATTAGTATGAATTCAGTATTAGAAATCAAAAATATGACATGAATCATGAGACACGAATATGCAAAAAGTTTGAGAAAGTTGGACTTTTTTCTACCACTTCTTTATGCGTGGGGACTGGAAAAAGATTGAGTGACGTTCAGGAAGGCCTCGGAAAGCTTTTGGAATTGATTATAGGCTTTGAATCACGCTTTATGTGTGTTTTCAGTTTTGAGAATTTCTTGAAAAAATGCAAAGTTGGTTTGAGGTATGAGGCGCAGCTTCCAGGTCCTCAGCATTAGGGTTGTGTTCTGGCTTTTATGAGGAGTGTTTTAGGTTTGCAAAACAAGTCCAAAACCTTTGTAATCATGAATCAAATATTTGATTTTTAATGGTATCTTTTCCAATCTTTTCCATGTGAAGATCATGCCAATCATTGCCAATTCTTTCCATATTGAGTGTGCACGAAATCTTGGAGTTATGATGAGTAGAAATGTTGCATAAAAAGATTTGCAAGGTGGCATGTAGTATTTTTTCATATTTAATTTGAATTAAATGAATTAATAGATTTAAAAATTCAATTAATAAATTAAAAATAAGAAAACAACTTCCCTTTGGGCCAATGGGTCGTGCATAGCTTTTGGATGATGATTCTTGGGAGAAATTGGGGCCCATTAGCCATTTTGAGGCATTTGAAGCAAAGTTGATTTTTCAAAATTCACAAAAATTTCCCAACTTCCACAAGGAATATCTTGCTCAATTTTTAAGCTTTGATCATGTTCTTGGACATTTTGGAAAGGTCTTGAAGTCCTCTAACCAATGCCTTTAGTCCCATGTCATTTTGATTTACCAATCTCAAGTTATGTTCTTTGACTTAAAGTCCCTTTTTGTTGACTTTTGAAAATGACCTATAATGTTGAAATTGATAACTTTTTGTGAGAGCATTTCTTGGACTTGAAGTGTGAAGATGATTTGTAGGAAATGTCATTCTCTTCAAAATGAGATTTGGATGGAATTTTTCTGATAAACCATGTGGAAGTTATGCCTTGGTCAAGTTACATTTGACTTTTTCAACTGTCCAAATATAACAACTTTTGCATCTTGAGACTTTTTGAGCCATGCCTTGAGAATCATGATCAAGAATTGATCAAATGATGTTTGTGGCTTCAAAATAAGATGTTGACCAAAAATTTGGACTTTTGACTGTCAGATGACCATTTTTCCCCTACAGTTGACTGTTGAGCAATTAGGGTTTTTGACTGTGCAATTTTGTGCTGTAAGTCTTGAAACTTGGCATATGGATGCTTGACCATGTTTATAGTCATGTAGGACTTGATTGGACCCTTGAAAACTTCAATTTCTTTTCCAGAACCAAAACCCTAATTTTTGACTGTTAGGAGGCCATTGAACTGTGCAACCTTTGGGGAGATTTTGAAGCATGTTCTTTGCAAATCTTGAAGAATATGGGAGGGCAAATTTTGGGGTACAACAGAACTGTTTTATGACCTCTGCTTTGATTTTCTCTGACATTTCGGGGCGCATACGGTGAACCTTCTGCTTTACCGGAGGGCAGTCTTCTTTAGTCGGCAAGCGATGAACCACAATATTAGTGTCCAAACCAGGCATGTCTTCATAGGACCAGGCGAAGATCTCAACATAATCGCGTAGCATCTATATTAACCCTTGTTTGACACTAGGCTCCAGATTCGCACCTATCTTAACCTCTTTCCTGTCTTCCTCTGTACCCAAATTTACCGACTCAACTGGCTCTTCATGAGGCTGCATGGCCCTTTCTTCCTGCAGTAACAGTCTAGCAAGTTCTCCAGGAACCTCACAATCATCCTCACCTTCATCCTCGGCTTGGTTGATCAGATTTTTGAAGTCATAACTGGCAGTAGCAGAGTCATTATCAATGGGATCCAGAGTGGATATGGATCTGCAGTATGATACGTGAGTGTGTGTAAGAAAATAGTTGTTTTGATAAAGTGGGAAACAGAAAAGAAAATATAAGGAGCGCAAAATTTGTAATGCAAGAAACATCCAATGCTTTATTAATGATATATGAAATGACAAATAATAAGCCCTCACAAGCAAAACCATGGTGCCTCGGGCAAGGCATCGGGCCATAAAGTTTCAAATTGTTTATTACAAATCTTAAAACACAAGTCAATTACTGCGAAACAAAAGAAACAGGTATGAAGTCCTTCGCCGTCCAGTTATTCAGTCCTCAGTTGGTTGTTGGGTAGATCCAGTTGTCAATGTCTGAATCTTCTTCACTGTCCTCAATTGCGTTAACTCCCTGATTACTGATGTGTAGAGAAGGTCTTCCAATGCGTGCGCACCTAATAACCCTTTGAGCCCCTGTAGTAAAGCCCAAACCAAATTTGTCAGTTTTGTGAGTGAAATCAGGGAGCTTACCCCAATCGGTACACCCACCTTCTTCAACTACAGCCCTGGCGTCCTTGAGAGAGGCCATCTTTAATGGAGGTTTGTTGGTAGCAACTTCAGTTGATGCCGAGAACTGAGGGACCTCTTCGAAATTCTGACAAGGGGTTTCCATGAACTCCCCGTCCATCTCTACATAGCGGAAGGAATTGAGATGACTCACCATATACTCTTCTTCACCTCACACCGTGACAATCTTCCCCTTCACCGGATATTTCAGCATTTGATGGAGCGTGGAAGTAACTGCCCCAACCCTATGGATCCAAGGACGACCCAACAAGCAAGAATACGACGGTCTGATATCCATTACATAGAAGGTGCACGCAAAAATCTGAGAACCCACTTTGACAAGGATGTCCACCTCCCCGTGCACCATTCTTTTTTATCCATCAAAAGCCCTTACCACAATGTTACTCGGCTTTAGAATCAAACCTTCACGATCCAGGCGGTCTAACGCTTTCTTTGGCAGAACATTCAGTGAGGACCCGATATCTACCAGCACATGGGCCATAGTGGTGCACCTGCACTCGATCGAGACGTGCAGAGCATCATTATGATTTCTTCCTTTCGGTGTCAGATCCGCATCTGAGAAACCCAACCCATTGTCAGCAGTCAGGCTGGCCACACAATCTTTGAACTGATCTGCTGAAGTTTCCTACGGCACATGCGCAGTCTTGAGAAATGAAATCAAAGTCTTCGCATGGGCTTCATAACACAACAACAGGGACAGCATGGAGATATTTTATAGGGTCTTCCCCAGTTACTCAACCACATTATAGTCGCTCTTCTTGATAATCTTCAGTATTTCCTCTATCTCTTGTTTAGAGACTTCTACAACGATTTTCTTAGGTGCCTCCGTCCGGGCAGGCTCACCTATGATTTCTTTGCTCCGAGTTCCAGATGGCTCAGTAGCAGGAGTGATAACTGGAGTAAGAACATGAATAGTAGAAGGTGTAATAATTGGAGTAGGAACAGGAGAAATGTTAGGAGTGCTGGTTGGAACAGCAGTTGGAATAACAGTAGGCTTAATGATAGTTTTTGGGGAAATCTCAGGAGAGAATACCCTTTCACTTCGGGTAACTTTACTAGTCCCGACAATATTACTGACATCAGTATCATCTTCTTCAGTCTTCAGATCTTGATTAACACCATGGTAATATACATCAGCACCATAATGCCATGAGACAGCCTTGTCTGAGGTGTACGGAATGGGACCAGGAATAATGATTATTAGCGGAGCAATTCTTGGAACAGGTGTAACCCTAACAGGTTTTCTCGAGGAAACCTTGGAAGGATTGGCGGAAATGGTTATAATGGCAACGCCTTCATTTGGAACAAACGGAATCATAGTATTCTCAAACAAAATTTCTTTATTATCCATCAGGCGCTGAACACCTGACTTCAACAAACAGCAACTGGAAGGTAGAATTGAACACATGTGGCAACCTTCACCACAACCCGAAAATAAACCAGCCAACAGCAAATTCTTCTTAACCGTCATCAGAGGAGTAGAAATTTCTTCAATAGAGGTCACAAACAAATCGGTGTCAACAACATTAACTCCACGACCATGTTTAGGCATGGGAGCAGTTATAACATTCGGCTTTTCTAGAGCATCAAACTCTATCTCCTTGGCTTCAAGCAAGTCTTTCACTTTGTTTCTCAGAGCCCAGCAATCGTTTGTATCGTGGCCTGGACTCTCATAATGGTAGGCGCACCGCGCGTTGGGATTGTATCTGGGAGAAGTAGTGTTTGGATTCTTGGGAGCCTCTCTCAGGGTTGCCAAGTTGGATTTCAGCAGATGAGGTAGAACTTCAGCCAAAGTCATGTTGATGCGGGTAAACTGCCGTTGTGGTCTTTCCACCATTTGTTAATTGTTGCGTTGTGGAGAAACTACAGGTCTTGGTATCACTACAGCATTTACCGTTTGACGGTGTTCAGATCTATTTTGGCCCCTCGGGCTATAGACTGCACTAGCTTCCTTCTTACTGGTGAAAGGCTTCTTTACCGAACTCGAAGAGGCGTCCTTCTGTATTTTACCACTTCGAATGCCAGCTTCTACTCTTTCTCCAGTCAAAATCAACTCAGTAAAACCAGATGACGAGCTGCTGATCAAGTGATTGAAAACTGGACCAGATAGCGTCCCTAGAAACATGTCAACCAACTTCATATGAGACAAAGCAGGTTGGACTCTTCCAGCCAAGTCTCTCCACTTTTGAGCATAGTCCTTAAAACCTTCACCTGCACCCATGGACATACCCTGGAGCTGAGTACGAGTAGGAGCAAGGTCGGTGTTATACTGATACTGCTTGTAGAAAGCAGCAACAAGATATTCCCAGTTTCGGACACTGGCCCCTCCAACTGATAGAACCATTCAAGTTGAGTCCCTGACAGACTATCTTGAAAGAAATGCACCCATAAATTTCTATCAGCAGTGTGGGGTTCGATTTTCCTGACATACGAGCGGAGATGGAGTTTTGGGCAGGACACCCCATTATACTTGGAGAAAACTGGAGCTTTGAACTTATGAGGGATGACCACTCCTGATACCAGTCCCAGTTCTCCGAAATCCAAACCAGGTATTTTCTGAATTTCCATGGCGCTCAGACGGTCTTCTAGCTGCTTGTACCTATCCTCAGCAGGAGGATATTTCTCATTATCGTAATCCGTATTGTTATCAAAAACTGCAGGACTAGGGTCCTTTGCCCTTTCTTGGTTCTCCCCGCCCTTGGATGAGGAAGTCAGATCAACTGGTTGTCTCAACCTTTCTCCGAATCTTCTACCCATGTTCAGAATATCGACCTTCTTCTTCTTCTTCTCTTTTAGAATAAGGGTCTTCAAATCCTCCTTCCCCTTAGCTAGACTTATGAACATCTGTTGGAATTGAGCGTTCTGTGCCTGAAGATCTTTGATGGCTTGATCGGAAGACATTTTTGCTGAAATAAACAGCGAAGAATATGAGAAACCTGTAGGGGTACCTGTAATGAGGTGCATGATAATGGGATGCGCATGTAATGATTTCAAAGACTTTGGGAGATTTAAATTTGCAAACCAAAAATAAACAAAACTTTATTAGCTTAATTTTGAAAGGTTCAACAATGCCTTTAAGGTGCTTACAAAGAAGTAAATAAAACAAATCTAAAACTAGAAAAAGTAAAATAAAAAATCCCATGGACGCTTCCTCTTTGTGCTGATGTAGTCATTGATCACTCTTTCTTCCTCGAGCTGCCTGGTGAGCTTTAAAACCTTCCTTTCTTGCTCATGGAACTGCTCCCGGTAAGTGTCCCGCTCATTCTTCAACTGAATCCAAGACCTCTGTAACTCCCCAGGATCAGTGGGCATGTAAGGATATAGAACCGTGTAAGGGATGCCTTCTTCGTTAGTGGGCTCCACAATCACTGGTAATACGGCCGCATAAGGCATCATAAGCTTCTGGGCACAAGCTCGGACCCATTGGAGGTAAGGCTGCATAGGAAGGGAAGTCTTTGGTCCTAACTCTTGGGGGTCAGATCTGTTCACCATTCCCCAAGCTCGTATAAACCTCCGGTGATGCTCCTTAACATCCTCCTTATAGTCAAATACAATGTCCTCGAGAAGTAACTCATGGGGACCATCTCTCCAAGCATGACCAAATTATCGCAAAGCTAGACAAGGATTGTATGTTATACCCCCTCTGATTCCAAGCAATGGGACATTAGGGTATCCCCCACAATGGTCAATAATAGTAGTGTCTTCCATAGCCCGGGAACCCCAAAGAATATCTGTATGAGCAAGTGACATTATTCTGTAGGACCAACCCAAACCTTATTCGTTCTTCAGCAGAGACTTGGGAGATGAGAAATAAACCACCTCGACAGCAACGACATGCAACACATAAGAGTTCCTCTTCTCCTTATAGTACGGGTGTGGAGAGCATGCAAGATATCTCCCAGCAAGGTAGGAAAAGGGTTGCGAGAAAGGAAAATCTTGACAGCATTCACATCTACAAAGGAATCCGGATTCAGGAAGAGAACTAAACCATAGATAAGGAGAGCCAAGACATCTTCAAAAGCTTGAAAATCCAAATCATCCCAGAATAGATGAGCCTGGTCTATCAGAAATTTGGCTAGAAAACCTTCGACCCTGCTTCGTGTTTCCCAATTGGATACTACATCAGCCCGTTTCAAATGCAAAGTTGAGGCAATGTCTTCTGGTCTAGGAACTTCTTCCATACCTGTGAAGGGTACCTGTTCAAGAATGGATATGCCCAATAGATGGGAAAATTATTCCAAAGTGGGTACCAGTTGATAATCTGGAAAGGTGAAGCAATGATGCACGAGATCAAAGAACTGAAATAGTACGCTCATCATCTGTTCGTCAAGATTTGAAGTAACCAGGCTGAGAAGTTGACCGTGTCTCTTAATGAACATAGAAGTTTCAGAAACTCTTGCTGCTAGCTATTTAAGTTGGGCAGGTATCTACACAAAGTTGATTCTGATGGTATTTCTGTGCACGGAAGCCATGATCTGCAAAACAGAACAAAGATAAATTCCCTTGGTCTTTGAAATGGTTAGTGTAATGAAGCATGAATGCCATGTTATGATGCATGATGTCATGATAAACCACAGGTATAGCAAACACAAATATTGCAAACATAGTCAAATCACACAAATCCATTAGGTTTAAGGCTTGCATGAGTTCAAAGGTAGTACCCTCTTGAAGTTAAGTTGGTTTCAACCTGTCCCAGAAAAAGTAACCGAGTTCTAGAGGATCTCAATATCACTGACCATCCCCCATCGGTCATGGTTTCAGCTCACGCAATCTTTTCTTGCATCCGAAACTATCTCGAGAGTATGGTCTCAATGAGTGTAGCATCGAGTATCAACAAGTTCTCAGCTTTACACCGAGGTCGACTATCTCACTACTTTCTAATGGCCAAGTTGGGTGATTAAAGGTTCTAAGGTCAGTTGATGCTTAACGACACCATGCAGCGGCCCCGTATTCTCCTCGTTTCTCCACAAGGGATACCGGTACCAACCAAAGTGCCACATCAACATAGCTAATGCTTCAACCGTATCGTTATATGCTGTACAGTTCCCTCATAGTCTATTGCTACTTACCTAAAGGGTATCCCTAGATCCGGGTGTAGGATCTATAGTAACCCCAAACAACACCCTTAAAAGTAAAGCAAACAAAGCAATCAAGAGAAGCAATTATGATAAACTAGATCCTAAGGTATACCTCACTTATAATTCCCCAGCAGAGTCGCCAGTTCTGTGATACGGTGGCAGAACCGACTGTTTTTACTGGATTGCGTTTTACGTTTTTTATTCGCAAAATGTCGCGGTAAGCAAGAGTCGCCACCGACTTTTATTTTATCCAACAAGGAAAAGGAAAAAAGTACAGAAAAAATCCTTTTTCGAGATATTTTGAGTACGGGGGTAGATTATAGAAATGGAAGGTGTTAGCACCCTTTCTATCTATGGTTTTCCATGGGCTCTTAGGTACTTGCTCATTTTAAAATTGCTTGTGTTTGTGTGCTTTGTTTTTGAAAATCTTGACTTCGTGATAACCCTTGTATCAGTCCTCAAAGGTGTGACGAAGTTGTTTTGAAAGTTTGTTTGAAAAGTGTAAGTGTGAAAAGTTTTTATTGAGCAAGTACCTACTAGCATCTACCTACTCGAAAAAAGATTGTTTCTATTCTTGTTTCCTTTAGACAGCGCTATCCTACTATTGAGAAATAGGTAGAACCGTCGTTGGAATTTGTGAGGGTCAATTCGAAAGGGACGTACGGTCACTAAAGCAATATTAGGACACCTTACCCTAGAGTCTTAAGATCTTTCGAGGAAACATTTCCGAGGCAACATTTCTGAGGTAACATTTTCGAGGAAACATTCGAATGGGACATTTTGATCTTTTTAGACTGGAGGGCAACCACTAAGACACCCTATGCTTAATGATCGTTTATCGAAGGCAACCGAAGTGAGAGCATACCCTAAGAGTGATATGTGCGAGTGATTTATTTCAGTTATTTATCTTTGCACATTAGGGTTTTCTAATTGTATTAATTTATCATGCATTCTTGCCATACAATCCTATTAGCATACATCTAGACAGTTAAATATTTGCAGGAATTAAAAATGCGAGAAAATAAACCTACGCTATTACAAGGCTTCAGGGAGGGGAATTAATTACATAGCCAAAAACTCGGGGATTTAAACAGTAAATAAAAACCCTAAATTAACTATTAAAAACCATGAACAGTTACAAAATATTGGCAAAATAAATAACAAGCGCGCGACGAATTAAATGCGAGGCGATTAGGGTTTTGACCCTTTGACTAATCCTATTTGCGATTGATTAAAAAAAGATGTTTTTGTCATGTTTTGTTATTTGAGAAAATAATGAAATCATTAAATTAAAAAGAAAATCCTAATTCTAATTAATTTTAAATTAAGAAAAATAAATTAATTTATTCTAAAACCTATTTTTGTATTTTTATTTATTTGAGAAAACGAGCAAAATAAAATTAAATCAAAAGTTTTAACCTAATTTCAATTTTGATTTTATTTATGAAAATAAATTACAATTTTCCTAAGTTAAACTAAATTACATTAAAAAATTAAAATAAAAAGTCTAATTCTATTTTTTTTTAATTATTGATTTTATGATTTTATGAAAAATAATTAATTTGTGAATTAAAATAAATAAAGAAAATTAAAAGAATAAAAAATAAAGAAAAGAAATAAAGAAAAGGAAGTAAATGGGCCTGGTGGTGTTGCTGAAAGGGGGGGTGCCAACTGAATTTCTGGGCCCAAGGTTGATGGCCCGTTTTGACTTTGCTGGATCTGGTGTGTGGGTTGACTTGAGGCGTATGGTAGTCCTCCAAGGGTGGCACGTTGATATGGGCCATAGATGTGTTTGATGGCCAGATGTTGATGGTACATGGTGAACCTTCTGATGAGTAGTGCACTTGATCACATGGAACAAAATAATGCAAAGAAAGGTTGGGACCTGGGGATCGAACCCAGGTCTTTAGACATATTTCCCATACACACTTGCCAACTGAGCCACTTGACTTGTTTGTACATATAATGAAAACAATCTATAATATATGAAAACTAATGGTTATTGGAAAAAACACGCTAAGATTCAAACTACCCAACCAGGGAGTGCCACGCATCATCTTCTTCCTCCCAACCATCGTTTTAGCCCAAGATATTTTTACCTACGGACGCTGTGCTGTAGCTACAAACTTGTGTACCTCAAAAATTATCCACAAGCAAGATAAATGACCATGGCTGGTACCAATCAACTCGTCTCATCCTCACGAGTATCATGGTACCAGAATCAACGTCCAATTTAACCTATATTGCAAAGCCCTAAAACTAACCAAGAAACCCTAGCCATGGCAGTTTTACATACAGTCATCAAAAATGATATTGGATAGTATGATTAGCTTGCAAACTCAATAAGAAACAAGAATATATAATCGAAATGTGCAAATGATGTATAAATCAATGAAAACGAAAACGAGTTTTTCAGGCTAACCGTGTGACTGCTACAAAGTGTTTCAGGACGTGGGGAGGCTTGCTAGTGATTGGAACACGTTCCTGATATGTCCAGCAATCGATTGGTAAGATTAGGATGGCTTGAGATGACATGTAACTTGGAATTTGATCAGCACTTTTTCTTTGAAATTTTGAAGTTTATTCTGCCTCTTTCCCGACTGCTCAACCTCTCTCTTGCCTTGGATCCCTTCTGTATATGTAGTGCAACACATTAGGTCAACAAAAACAAATTAAATCTTGCCCATTATGAAGATTTGATTTGGTCTTTCATGGCATATGATATCTTTCCAAATTTGCTTCAATCCAAACTTTTTCCACCCAAATCAATTTTGCATGAATTGGTTGTCCTACTAGCTATACATAGACTCAGAAGATGCACAAAAAATCCAAGATTTGATTTGATTTTATTATTTTACCATTTAATTTGATTTATTTTGATTTAAATGAATAAAAAATCAAAATAAATGATAAAAATAATAAAATAAAAGGTGGAAAAGTTTAGGGGTTATGGGTTCTATTATAAACATGTTTCAAACAAGAAAACATGGGCCCCTTTGTAAAAAATGCAAATTTGATCAATGTTGACTTTTGGCAATTTTGCAAAAAAGGTCAACTTGGCCAGTGCATAACTCTCTCAATTTTGACCCTAGAGAGGTGTTCTTGGACTTTTTAGAAAGATTGGGATGTCCTATAAGCAACCCTTTTGGTTTCATCTCAATTGAGTTTTCCATGTTCATGTATGAAGCTTTGACCCAAAAGATGTTTTTGTTGACTTTCCAAAATGACCTATAATGTCAAAATTCATATCTTCTTGTGAGTGCATAATTTGAGCTTGGGAGCTGAAGATGAATTGTAGGGAATTGCATCCTCTTAAAAATGAGATTTGGATGGGTCATTTCTGAGAAAGTAATGCTTGGTCAAAGTTGAGTTGACTTTTCCTGCAAAACCCTAATTTAGCAACTTTTGGGTTTTTATGAATTGTGAGCAATCCTTGATGAATCATGATCAACATTGATCAAATAATGAATGATACTTCAAAATAAGTATGTTGACCAAAAATCTTGAAGTTTAACTGTATGTGGACCACAGTTGACTTTGGACCTAGTACAATTGAGTTTTAGGCATTTGAGCAATTGACTGAGCAAACTCCTTCTGCAAGGCTTGAAACTTGACATGGATGATCTTGGGAATATATTGGGACAATGGTGAGCATTTGGGATCCCTTGGACTCAAGCATCTTGATGAAAAATGAAACCCTAATTTGAGGTAGACTGCCTTAAGAGAGAGTTTGCCTGGTCAACTTTGAACTTCCTTGAGCAATTTAGGGACCTCACTTGCCATGTGTTGAGAAATATGGGAGGGTAAATTTTGGGGTACAACAGAACCCAACAATACCTCAGATCATCATACAACGGTAAAAACTTGAATCAGGACTCAACTCCATGCACCAAAGATTATTATGTTCATTCTGGGTGCTTTACAGGTTGCCCGTCATCGACTCAAAACCTCAAAATGGCACTTATGTGACGACCCACTCCACAAATTGAGCATGGGGTCCGCTACAACATTATCTGTACCTTTCTTATCCTTGATTTCTAAATCAAACTCTTGTAGTAAGATGATCCATCTTAAAAACCTAGGTTTAGCATCATTCTTACTTAAGAGGTACCTAATAGCAGCATGATCGATATAGATAATTATTATAGCTCATACTAGGTAAGAGCAGAATTTATCTATTACAAACACAACATATAAGAGTTCTTTTTTGTTGTTGTGTAATTCATTTGTGCCACATCCAAGGTTTTACTTGCGTAATTGTTCGCAAGTGTTTCTCACAAACAATCTCTAGCCTCTTACTTAAAGGTTACTTGTAGGACCGACTATAAGAGTCCTAGACTTAGTGTTAAGTTTGATATGGTTTTTTGGTATTTGAAAAGGTATGAACCGAAACAAAAAAAGATAAAAAGAATAAAGACAAATTTGCAAGGTAAAATGATAAACAAACTGAACTTGAAATAAATTTCTTTGAATTAAAGGTGGACGCACACATACATTTCTCAAAAGTGACTCGTTTCTCTCTTGATGCAGATACTTTGAGTTTTTTCTTACAATGTTACAAAATGTGACCTCAGCCATGAATGAAAATACTTTCTTAAATAAACAAACACATGTAATTTTGTGATCTCATGCCTCTAGAACCACCCGATACGATAAAAATCGATAGAGTTACAATTTTTACAATGTCGAGAAACAATGAGTCAGGGCTCCAAATTTGTTGTAAAAATTCTATGGTAATTCGTGTTTTCAGAGACCTTCGGCATAGAAATGACCCTCGACCCGAACATACGAAATGTTAGGGACATCAAGAAAGAATTTACACCCAAAAAACCAGTCAAAATGTTAAACCGGACGAAATTATGAATTTTTGAACGTCCAAAAAATAACGGTTCAACATACATTTCACTGTATTTTTCACTACACATCTTCAACGTATTCACACATTCGGAGATCTTCTTCAAAGAATTAGCTCTCGGCATGAACACATGAATTGGAGAAGATATCAAGACAAATTTTATGGATGAAGAACCATTCACAAATGTTGATCCACACAAAAGTTACGAATTTTCAAACATCCGAGCGACAATTGACCAGCAAAACCCAAAACTCTGGTTATTTAAATTTTCAACGGTCTTCCTCACAAAATTGGCCTCCGGTCTGAATAGACGAAATATAGAAAATGCCAAGTCAGATCTATTGTCCAAAGTGCCACTGAAAAACCTCCTTTTGACCAGAAGTCATAAATTTCTGAAACTCACTGTAACGAACAAAATTTTAATTAAAATTGTTCCGGACTGAGTGAAACACTTGATTTTCTTTGTCGTTCAAGGCATATTGGAACACTCATCATGATGATGCCTTGATTATCTACTGATTGAATATCCTAGAGAAAGCTCTGGATGTGTCGAACGACGAAATAGACAATCTTGGTAACCTGACGAAGCTTGAGAGAAATACCTCAATCCAATAATCACAAAACCAATGATATGTATGCATGCACATGGTAATGAAATATAAGCCAAATAAGTTTAAACGAAGAGGGTAAATTTTGGGGTATAACATTAACAACATTGGATTTCAATGTGTCTACGCACTACACAAACAGTGACAGATGGAGCTTAGGATCCTCTGTTAGGTTACCAGAGAACTTGTTCTGTTGCACCATTTGTACTAAAGAGAGCTTTATTGCCTCGATGGTTGAAGGAGCTATATTTGAGTGCGGCTCCTCTTGGGAAGGAGCAGAAAAATCCTTAAGAGGACGGTTCACGTTTGCAGCGGCCATATCTATGATTTTATACAGAATTCAAAATTATCTGATTCGGCATTTTAAGTGTATGAAATGCTCGATTTCGTTTATCGGTTGTGTTAGCTTGCTCTCTGAAGAACGGGTATTTGGCAACCAAAGGGTAAAATGTTGCCTTAGTTTATACAATGTAACAACATAGTCGCGATATTGACTAAATTAATCCCCGGCAACGACGCCAAAAACTTGTTGCGATTCTAACTGCAAGTGCACGGGTGTATAACTATAGCAATAAAAGATATCGATCCCACATAAACAAATAGTCAAACTTATCGTATCCTATTGATACTTTGTAAATCTAAGGCTAATCAATATTTTTTGAACAAGGGAATAATTAAAACTAAAATTAGAACTAGAGTAATGACATATACCAAATTTGTTTGCCTTATTTTCTATCGTCAAATGATTTTTATAATTGTTTTTTTATAAATTTCTTTGGTTTATTTACACTGATATTTGGGTTTTATAGATATTTTCAATTTATTTTGCTTATTTAAAATATATAATAGTTTACTTTAAATTATTTGTATTTCTTAAATAGCAAATATTTTTTCATCATTCACATGCTTTCAAGTGTCTTTTTATTTTGAATAAATGAAACAACACAATTGGTAAGGAGATAAGGCTTGCAAGAATAAGGTTTAAATATTTTTCCTTTCATTTGTTACTAACTTTATTTCCATTTTCAAAATCACAAAATTCTATTTTTTATTATTTATTTTTAATTTTCGTTTTGTTATTTTAGGAATATTTTAATTATTATATTTAATTTATTTTACGCATTTTTCATCAAAAAGTATCCAAAAAATAATTTAAAAAAATCAAATCTTTTTTAGTTGTTTTCTATTGGTCATCCTGCATCACTCTAACATCTTATTGGTTAGCTTTTGGACCAAGAAATAATCAGATATTATTTGATTTAATATTGGTTAATATTTAATTTTATTTCCTACTTTATAGACTTAATTATCACTATAAATAAGTCTTTCTTTCACACTATCTAATCATCAACAATCATCCACAACTTTGCAATTTCACTGACACACATAATGTCTTTCAAAGACCCTTCTAAACATTTTGTTGGTTTTACTTTTACAATTTCTTTTCAAAACTATTTGGCCAATGATTTCACATGAGATTTCTCTCTTTTATTTTCAATTTTCTTTAGTTTCAATTCGTTTGCTGTTTTAAACTATATGATGATTTTTGCAGATGGTTATTGTACTAATTTTTTTACTCAACACATTGTAGAAATTCTCTTGCATTGTACACTCACATATACATTAAAAGATTCATTTTTGTACATAATACATTTTCTTCCATTCAAGTAGTTAAGATATGTTTTTCTCACATTCACATATGAGAACGACCTTTTTCTTTTCGCATTTAGTCAACTAATTTTACTACTAGTCAAACTTTTTTAAAAGTCAAAACAAAAAGTGTCAATTTTCCCATGACTCTTCGTGTGTACTTCCCAATAAATATAAACTCCTTGCAAATTATCATACAACCATAATATTTTTCTGAAAAAATCAACAACTTAACACAAATCAAATAACCTTCAAATTTGCAAAGAAAAAAACAATAATGATTTGTAAAGATTTCTTTACCGCTTTGCGTCCACATATTATCATAATCCAGTACAAAAAACCCTTAATAATAGTAACTATCTGGATAAACCTTAAACTCGTGATATACACTCGTACAAATTGTTGTGTTTTTTCAGGGAAGAGTGAAAAAAAGAAGAAGAACGGTGGATTTGGAGTAGCAACAGTACTAACACAAAACGGAGTCACCACCGAGCAATATCTCCATTGCTCCGAAGAAATCCCTTCATCATTCCAATCTCGCACAAAAAAACCATGAACATAAATAATCGATATCACCATGTTGATTCAAACATTTCCATCATAAAAGAGACCCACACAAACCTGAAAAGTGAAGAGAATAATACAACAACAAAACTCAGAGGTTGCAATCCAAAGAATAACAACTATAATTTTGTTTCGATTACAACATCTAAACGAAAACAAAAAGGCACAACAAGGCATACAATATCAAAAGAAAAATATGATAGACCACTTCTCCTATCCTTTGCAAGATCTGGTACTGACAAACAAAATATGGCGTAAGCTTTCGAGACTTCAAAGATCGACCAACACCAATTTTCATAGTAACTCTTAAAAACACGTGATATCCCTCTTGGAACTTAAGTGCTTTCCTCCTTTTGTCATGGTAACTCTTCTAGCAACCCTGCAAAGCTTTCATATTCTCTTGGATCATCTTGATATTCTCAGAGGTCCGTGAACAATATCAGGTCTAAACACATCACTTTCCACATGATTCATACTAACATAAAGGAGTTCTATATATCCTTCCATACAACGCTTTAAACGGTGTCATTCTAATACTCAAATGGAAATTGTTGTGGTAAGTGAACTCAATCAACGACAAATAGCTATTCCAAGCACCTCCATGCTCTAGCACACAAGCTCTCAACAAGTATTCCAAATATTGGATAGTCCTTTCCATCAGCTCGTCCATATGCGGATGATAAACATAACTCAACTACAACTTAGTACCCAACACTTCCTACAAACTCTACCAAAACCGTAATGTTAAACTTGAATCTCTATCTGACACAATACTCGAAGGAATACAATGTAAACTAATAATCTTCTCGAAATACAACTCACTTAAATTCTGTAAAGGATAACTGATCATAATCGAAATAAAGTGAGCCGATTTAGTCATCCTACAAAAAATCTCCCAAATAGAATCACACCCCTTCATCATCTTTGGAAAACTCATCACAAAGTCCATAGAAATGAGAGTGCATGTTTTTGAAGTCAATCCGTTTGTATTCACTCTTTCATTATCATCATTTTCCATAAATAACAACAATACTTTTCCATTTTACTTTTCAACTTTCCATTTCCATTTTCGCCTTTAACAAACTTTGAGGGAGAATGATGTAAATAAAAAAATAAATTAATTATGCTGACATATTCTTTTTAATACTAAGACCTAGCTGATGATGTAAGGCATTGTTTCACTTCCTAAACACTAGAGAAATAAGGAGTTAATCAGTAGTCAACCCCCTCGAGCCAGAAGTTGGAGTTGTTTCTATTTTCTTAAAATCCTTAATCTTAACCAGGGACATGGTAATCTTTCAATTAATTTAATGATGCATTCTAATCTCAAGAGAATCAGTTCATTCAAGAAAGAAGGTTTAAGAACATCATCTTCTTCGTGCACATCATCAAAGATTGAGGAGACAACGAAGACAAACCTCACCACATCTTCCTCACATACATTATCAAAGATTGTGGAAGCAATGAAGATAAATGTTCACAATATTTCACATTGCAGTCACAACTTTCATGAATCAAAAGCAAAATATCAAGAATGTTTCAAAAAAAAATAGGCCCGCTAAGTCAAAAGAAAAAAAAATCCAAAACAAGAAAAGTTGACTTAGGCAAAAGTTAGGGCATTCTGATGGACCGAAAAATTCAAAAGAATCAGTCCATACAAAAATAAGGGATTGAAAGCAAAAAATGGAAATAAGCTTGTAAACCAAAGTATGTGACTGGCATCTCAAAAATCATCAAGTGTTTCTCATCAGATGCTTGAACCTTATCAATGCTTCTTTTATCATCGTGACTACATAAATTCTCTTACAAACCGAACACATCAATTGAATTAATTGAATTTAAGAATGGAGAATATGGTGGGTTAAAGAAAGTTTGAGCCTTATATCCTTTGTTTCTTAAACCGTGAACTAGGCCATGTTATAACCTTAAAAAGTCCTAATTGAAGCTAGGTCCACTATGAAAGCATACTCAGCAGGATTTGTGTTAAACTGACTCCTAATGTTTGTTAATTTATCGCTAATCACATTGTTTTTCGCATCTTCATCCGTACTCATTCATGGCACGCTGTATCTATTTTCCATATCAAAATTCACCATAATTATTTTCCATAACCAATTTCGATTTCAAAACTTACATGTGCATCGCGTTAGAATTACTTTTTGAAAGGTACAACTTTATGTGCAAATCAAGACTTAACATCAAGGAAATTTCAACAATTGTATGATCAAAAGTGAACTATTTCGAGAAGCTGCTAACTAGGGGCAAAACACCTGAGAGGTTCTCCTAATCAGGGGAAAATCCTAATGATCATAGGGGAATATCACAGAAAGATCCTATTGACTAGGGGAAATCATTCTAAGATTCGGTTAACTTGGGTCACATCTCAAAGCACCAGTTAATCAAGGGCATACCTTTCAAGATTTAGATACTAGGGGGCAGTCCATACCAAAGTCATATCACAGCATGATGAGATTTAAGTTCCTCCTTGGGACATTCCTTCAGACTTTGAAGATTGGGGTATACCTTTCAAAATTCGAATGTGGGGGTAGACCACTGTAAAGCCCGATCCAAAGAAACCACCTCAAAAAATAGTCTCATCAGGGAAAATCATTCCAAGATCAATCTAATTTGGAGCATAGAGGTTTCAAAGTTAAAAGTAGTGGGACCATCCATCTCAAGTTCATACTATGGTCAAACTACTTTCAAGCTCATATCAAGGCAAATCTCTACAAAGACTATTAAATTAAGGCAAGATATGCCACGAAGGGAAAGCTCTCCTCCTACTTTCATAATCCTCAGTGAAGCTCTCTCCTAGATCAGCAATCTTTGAGTTCGAAACGAGTATCAAGAAATCATGTTAGCATAACACCCTACCATCATGTGACAAGCAGCCTTGTTACATAAACAACCTCTCAATCTTAACCATCTATAAACCATCATAGGGGCACTAGTCAAAACATCCAAGTCATCATAAATCATTGTCATGCATCCATTAGGTCGTTACGCTCTAGCATCGAACCATACATATCACCTCATTCATATCGCCATAGCATGAATCTAACAATCTCAAAAAGCCAAATCTCACTTGGAATTTACACCAGAAATCCCAATACATCGTGGCACCTTAATCCCAATTCTCATTGTCAGCTCATCCAAAATCCATTTCTAACCCACTATCTGCATCAAATACATCATTCCACGCATATCATATGGCATGCATCATTGAATCAAAACATACCACGCATTAACACTCGCATCTGCATGAAGCATGCACACATGGAAAAAGTCCAAAATCAATTCACATGGGAGTAGCTATTCTCAATCCAAAATCAATCCCTAGCTAAGTCAGTGATAACCTTTTGACTAGGTTTATCCTCAATGCTAATCATCCCAATCACCTGATTGATGTCTCCTGGTAACCTTACCGATGCCAATAACCTTAATGTTTGATCATTTTCCAATCACCTAATTGATGTCTTCCGGTAACCTTACCAATGCCAGTAACCTTATTGTTTGTTCATTCTCCAAACACCTAATTAATGTTTTCTGGTAACCTTACCGGTGCCAGTAGCCTTACTGTTTTTTCGTTTTCCCAATCACCTGATTAATGTCTTTCGGTAACCTTACTGATGCCAGTAACCTTATTGTTTGTTCATTTTCCAATTGCCTGATTGATGTTTCTTGGTAACCCTACCGATGTTAGTAACTTTACTTCCTTGATTTCTTTATGGTAACCCTACCGATGCTAATGGCCTTATTGTGTTTGTCTCCCGGTAACCCTATTGATGCCTATCATCAAGTTGTTCACCTTTCGGTAGCCCGAGTCAAACCTAGTTCCCATCTGGGAATTCATTTCAAAATCCAAGTCTCGTCTGGTAGCCTACCTTCAAGTCACTAGTTCAACTTCCAATAACCGGTGCATTGTATTTATCAATCATCGTATAAGTCATCGTCATGCATTTATCATGTCACTTCACTTAAGCATATCATGTGACATATCATGCACCAAGCCCTCATAACATTATCATCAAGCGTACATTACAAAAACATACCATGCATCAACATATACATCAAGCATAACCATATCAAAACATAATCATCCTAACAATGCATTGCATTCAATCATAAAGGCCTAGAAATACTTCAGAAATCTCAAGGCCTGTTTACCAGTTAAGGTATATTCAATATTCAAAATCCAAGCTTAGCACTATCCTTTTTCACACTATTATAATAGCTACCTCGGTTAAGAACATAATAACAATTAGAGGTACTACAACTAAAATTACACTAGGAGATATATCTACGATTCATATTTATGGCCTAGTTATTCAAGTCTCACTTATCAAATTTCAATTTCAGTATCAAATTCCAAACCCGCATTATTTATTCCCTAGGTTGTGATAAATATGCAAAATCTGTTATATAACTTCTCATGTTAGTCCCGAAGTGTTATCGAGTTATTTTCAAACCTTTTCAACTCTATTGGTTTAGTCCCTTGGAAAAGGTAGAGTTGATACCCGCATTGTTTACCCCCTAGATTATGGTAGGAATGCAAAATTTGTGATGGCGTCCTTTTTCATATCTATTGGTTTAGCCTATTGGCAAAGATAGATATGTTAATCCATGCTTCAAGCATTGACGAGTTATCCGCGTTGTCTTCTCTTGGTTACCTTCTATATGTACGAGTTATTCACGTCATTATATCAAGGTTATCTACGTTTGCTTTTCCAGACGTTGACGAGTTATCTGTGATGTCTTCTCTTGGTTACCTTTGATATGTACGAGTTATATGCGTCATCATGTCAAGGTTATCTATGTTTGTCTTTCCAGGCGCTGACGAGTTATTTGCATCGTCTTCTCTTGGTCACCTTTGATATGTGCGAGTTATCTGCATCATCACATCAGAGTTATCTACGTTTACTTTTCCCAGGCATTGATGAGTTATCTGCATCATCTTTGCCCTTATTTACTTATTACTTGCTTTATTTTTCAAACTATTTTTCAAAAAAATTCAACAAAAAAGAATCTTTGGTCAAATTATGGGGTCTTTAATTATTTAATAACCCTTCGATCCGAACGTGCGAGAACTTCATATTCTCGCACCCTTCAATCGAAGAGTAATTAAATAGGGGCAGCTGTCATACCTCAAATTTGTCCGCCTTATTTTCTACAGTCAAATGATTTTTAAAATTGTTTTTTATAAATTTATTTGGTTTATTTACACTAATATTTTATGTTTTATAGATATTTTCAATTTATTTTTCTTATTTAAAAATATATAATAGTTTACTTTAAATTATTTGTATTTCTTAAATAGTAAATATTTTCCCACCCTTCACATACTTTCAAGTGCCTTTTTATTTTGAATAAAAGAGACAACATAATTGGTAAGAAGATGAGGTTTGCAAGTATAAGGTCATGAGTTCGAGTCTTACTTGTTTTATTTATTAACATTTTTCCTTTCATTTGTTAGTAACTTTATTTCCATTTCCAAAGTTACAAAATTCTATTTTTTATTATTCATTTTTTATTTTTATTTTTATTTTAGGCATATTTTAATAATTATATTTAATTTATTTTATGCATTTTCATCAAAAAGTGTTTAAAAAAATCAAATCTTTTCCACTTGTTTTTATTGGTCATTCTGCATCACTCTAACATCTGATTGGTTAGCTTTTGGACTAAGAAATAATCAGATATTATTTGATTTATTTTTGGTTAATATTTAATTTTATTTCCTATTTTATTTACCCAAATATCACTATAAATAGATTTTTCTTTTACACTATATGATAATCAACAATCATCCACAATTTTGCAATTTCACATACACACACAATGTCTTTCAAAAACCCTTCTAAAACATCTTTTTGATTTTACTTTTACAATTTTTTTTCAAAACTATTTGATCAATGATATTCATACGAGACTCCTCCCTCTTATTTTCAATTTTCTTTAATTTCAATTCATTTGCTATTTTAAACCATATGATAATTTTTGTTGATAGTTATCATATTGATTTTTTTTCTCAAACACATTGTAAAAATTCTCTTGCAATATATACTCACACATATATTAAAAGATTCATTTTTGTACGTAATACATTTTCTTCTATTCAAGTACTTAAGATACGTCTTTCTATCATTCACATATGTAAACGATCTTTTTCTTTTCTCATTTAGCCAACTAATTTTACTACTAGTCAAACTTTTTTAAAAGTCAAAACAAAACACTTGAAAACATCAAATATTATAATGCACAATATATCTTGTAAACATGTAAAGTAGTAATTTTTAGACAGAATTGCTTCAATTCTTGTGATGATATTTAGGTTGATTTGTGAGATGTAATTTCTAATGATATGGAAGCATATCCAATGTTACATTTCTTTATTATTTTATAACTGAACTGATATTTCAATAGACACGTGATTTTTTAATGGAACCACCTACTTTTCAATTTTAAATTTCAATGTCCTAAATCTGAAACTACACTTTATCTGCCGGCAACACGGCTACTCCCTCCGCCCCGAATCGAGCGACACCGCTGCCCAAACCTCAACCGTCCTCCGCGCAAGACCTCCGCCGTGAGCTCCACTCTCGTCGGTGACCCATTCAATCCCGCCGTCGGCTCTAAGGCCACACTACCGGAATTGTCCGACCACAGCTCACCCCCAGCCACACGATGCCGACTGTATGCTACCCACCGCCGCAGAACACCGAAGAAACACCACAAGTTGCAGATCGCGTCACGTTTGGGACTCCTAGCCGCCGCTGAACCATTAAAGAGGTAAGCATGTTTTGTTTCTATGATTTGCTATTTATTATGTTGCTTTTGTTGGGTTAGATTGAGAAGAGAGTGAAGGGACATAGAAGAAGAGATATGGGAGTAGATCGAAAACGAAGAGGGAGAGAAAATATTGGTGTTTTTTCTTTCTGCCACTCACTTGTTAATATGCTTCTGTTTCTTATTTATTTTTTCTATTTTTCATGCCACGTGTCATTGTCTCATTGATAAATGGATTAAATTATAAATATCAAAATTGTTTTGTTATTATCATGTTTCTAATATAGGGTACAACTTCGGGATTACAAAGGGTCACACTCCTTTCACTACGGTAAATCTTATATCTCAAATTTGTCTGTCCTATTTTAAATATTTTAATTATTTTTAAAATAGAGTTTTTATATTTTTTACTAACATTTAACTGAAGGTGTGAGAAACACAAGAAATGAGATTTGAATTGGGTTCATCAAAATAAATATTAAATCTTTTTGTTGATGAAAAACTAAGTTAACTTAAAATATAAAAATAAATAAACACAATTATTTTTATTCTGGTTCGCTGTTAACTAACCTAGTACATTCTACCCCGCAAGGTGATTTTCCTTCAACAAAGACTTAATCCATTATAATCAAACCGATTACAGACAACCCACAATAAGTCAGATCTACCTTATTGGCACTCCCAATAAGTCAGTCGATCTTATTGCAAATCTGTTCAAACCGCAACAAGAGTCTTCTTGAGATCTGACCTTCACTTGGTCTCTCAAGGAATCAACAACAGTTGAATACTTTCAGTGTATTATATTTTGCTTCTTCTAAGCAGATTACACAAATGTTTCAGTACAAAGAAAAACATATAAGTGTTTCATAACAAGATACGAGCAATAACTCCTTGCTTATTTACAAAACTATACCCATAAGATTTCTCTAAAGAGTTTGCACAACACTTTGGTGTAGTTTTGCTTGAGCTTGATTTAATCTGATAGGTTTGTGTAATGTTGATTCTTACATTTCTTCAGCTTCCAGGTCTTTCTTTTATAACTTGTAAAAGAGATCCGTTGAAAGGATAGAAAAGTAATCGAAAAATAAAGTTGTTTATTCTCAACAGTCATAATGAGAATGGTCACAGTATAGTACGAAAGGACTATCCTTACGCCACCCTAGAGGGTAGATGTCACATAGCATTTTTTGTACCTTTTGTACACCATCACACGTTAACCATTTATAACTTCTTCTTATCTTCAGAGGCTTCAGATGATTTGAATATTTGAAGCTTGTTGTAGAAGAATCACTCTTAAGTCTTAGAACCTAAGTCTTGGAGTCTTCAGAATTTGTCCTATCGGAACCTCGTCTTCAGAATCTTCAACACTTGATTGTAAGAACTTGCTTTTCTTCAGATCATCAGAACTTGTTCAGCAGAACCTTGTCTTCATAATCTTCGGAACTTGTAACACACAGAAGCAAAACTTTAGAAGGCCTCTAAAGCTTAACCATAAATTCATGATCAGAACCCGTTGCATAAGATGAATTCCAGAATCTCGACTTCAACTGTAACACGAAACCACATGTTCATCCAGTAGTGTTTATGTTCAGGACCTGATGACATCACACGCCTTGATACCAGATCTAGAACATTACAGTAATAGCTACATATTATAACGAAACCATTAGAACATACAATTGTTCTTTATGATATCGTGTAAAATTATCATCAAAATCTTAAGGTCAGATGTAGAAACACATATTGTTCTTACACTAACTTTAATATTAATTTATTTTTAGTTTATTTAAAAAAAACAAAAAACTATCTAGCTTAACTTTGAATTATTTGTTTAGGTTTAAAATAGGTTTATTTTTACTAATCTAAGTTCGTTTATATAATTGTTTGTTTTAAATTATTTGTTTTTTTTTTAAATAAAAAAATGTCACATTCATATACTTTTTAATTTCATTTAAATTTGAATAAATAATATAGTAAGATTGGTAAGGAGACATGTATAAGGGGTTTAAGTATAAAGTTGTGAGTTCAAGTCTCATTGCACTACTTTTTGAATTTATTTTCAGTTTTGTGTGTTTTTTAATAAAAAAGATAAAAAAGTCTTTTTTTAATTATTTTATTATTATTTTTGTTTTCCACTTTAGGGGCATTAAAAAATTGTTTTTTTATTTTTTTTAAATCTTTGATTTTATGCACTTAATAGTTAAATTAAGAAAATAAATAAAATATGTCAAAATCAAATCTTCGTCATGAATCAATCACAATATTGAAAAAAAGTCATAAAAGTGTCTAGGTTCATAATTTTGTTCTCCAAGTTTCAATCAAACCTCAATCAGTATAAATCTTGTCAAAAATAGGTGAATCACATTTAATTTTTGACCTAAAGTTTTCTTATAAATAGAGCTCTATTCACTTCATATTCCTCATCAACAATTCATCCACAATTCACAATTCTATCAATAGATTTACATACTTTCTTTTCTAAAGGAATTGTTGCTCTTCACGAATAACAATAAAAGTTATTGCTCTTCACGAACAACGACTAAAAATCCTAAAAGCTTCCATCAACCCAAGAAACTCTCGTATCAAAGGAAGAGGAAGGAATTCTATAGGATCAAAAAGAAGGAAGGGACAACTTAATTCGGTTACGACACTCCAGGTTGGTAACTCCAACTACTGTTACACCTTCGAATATTATAATTGTGTTGTTTGAATTTTTGAGTCGTTTGCAAATTCGATCTTTATGAAATTCATTTAGTTTGTTATTGTGGTATTTGGTGTATATATTCTTTATTCATGTCAATGATTTTTTTTCATTAAGTTTTTATGCAGTTTAGTTTTTTTTATAATTATTATAAAAAACGGGTTAAATACACTTTACCCCCTTGCAATAGTAACAAGTTTTGATTTTTCCCCCTTTTATAAAAAAAATTATTTTCTCCCCTTAACTAATATAGATTCCAAAACGAAAAACCTTATAGCCCAAGATTCTCTTTGAGTTGCAGACGGGGCTTGTGACTGTTTGCTGACTGGGTAATTATATGCCACCTTGGACTGTTTATGGTCATTACTTATAATATCTTTCGTATATTGATTCACCCCCTTGAAAAGCTAGAGTTCACTGTCAGACAAAGTTAGCAAGCTGATAATGGGGAAGAAACATGCAACGAAGAAGAAGAAACGCTCAAAAAAATCGAAGCATTCAAGGAAACCAAAGAAGCACGACGAAGAAGGCGCTTTTATTGATGCTAAAAGGGTAAGTTTTTTCAGCTGCTTGTTCGTTTACTCATACATACAGTTAAATGTTAGTTTTTTAATGTTTTCCCAAATGATTTGAGAATAATCAACTGTTTAATGATGTATTCCACCATGGAGGTGAATTTGTAATGTTGAATAATAGGGTTGCGATTTACAAAGGGGGTGTATATACTTTAGTTTTGGATCTCCACATGGATCAGTTGACAATGCTTAGCATTCATAAGTTGGTTACCGGTTGGGGGTTACAAGCAGGGAACATATAGAACATGGACTTTAATTCGTGAAATAGATGATAATTATTTTCAGATTATGAAGGATGATGACTATTACGATTTCGCTGCATACGCGTGTGGGACCCAACTAGACGGGGAAATGTTCGTGGAGCATGATGTTACTGATATTGGAGCCTCAGTAAGTAGTCCAAGGTGTGTCAATGAGAATGTTAAGATGGAAGGATGTGATGATAATTTAGTAGAAGGATTGGGTGATAGTGAGGATGAACGGTCTACTGTTATTATAGATGGTTTTGAAGGGATTTGTGTAACTAAACCCATTAATGAGAGCCCTTCAGTTGGTGAGTTTATGACTGGGTCTAAACAGTAAAGTTGTGAGAATGAAGAATATGTGAGTGATGGGCTGGATAGCTCTGACTCAGATTTATCTGATAGTGACAAAGGGAAAATGCCAAAGTTTGAAAAGTTTAGGAAAGAGCATTTAAATAAGGATTTTAAATTTCAGTGGGGTATGCAATTCAACTCCTAGATGATTTTAGATATGCCATCTGTGAGTGGTCAATATTAAATGGGAGGGAAATTACGTTTGTGAAAAATGAAAGTGACAGAGTAAGGGTAGTATGCAGGGCCAATTGTGGGTTTTTAATGTTGTGCTCCAAAGTGGGCCATAAGCTCAATTATGCTATAAAAACCATAGTTGAAAAACACACATGTGCTAGGGTTTTAGACAAAAAATCTGCAAGTTCAAGGTGGATGGCTAAGGCCGTGTTGAAGAAAATGCAAACTTCTGATAATGTCAGAATCTATGATATAATTAAAGACTCTGGGCAAAATTATTCCGTGGGAATCACGGTGGCTAGGGAATGGAAGGATAAACTAATAGCCAAGAATATGCTTGAAGGAGATGCAGATAAACTGTATGCAAAATTAAGGAGATATGCTGCAAAATTACATAGAGTGAATCCTGGGAACACTTTGAGTATCACTGTAGAAATACCAAGTTCATCTATTCAGCCAAGGTTTGGTTCCTTTTATTTTTGCTTTGATGGTTATAAAAAGGGTTTCATTAATGGTTGTAGACCCTTTGTTGGAGTTGATGAATGTCATCTAAAAACAAAGTATGGGGGTCAGTTATTAATTGTTGTGGATAGAGACCCAAATGATCAGTATTTTCCTTTGGCCTTTGGGGTGGTTGAGATTGAAACCAAAGAAAGCTGGAGGTGGTTTCTTAAGTTATTGATGACAGATGTAGGTAAGGACAAGAGATTCGTGTTTATATCTGATCAACAAAAGGTATACCTTTTTTGTCATTAAGTTATATGTTATGCAAATTTTACTTTGCACTAATATTATGCAATGTTTAAGGATTTGGAAGTTGTGTTTGAGGAGATATTTGAAAGGATAGAGCATAGGATGTGTTTAAGGCATCTTTATGCAAATTTCAAGAAAAGATTTGGAGGTGGAGCTTTTATTAGAGATCTAATGATGGAGGCTGTGAAGTCTACATACTATCAGGGATGGTTACAAAAGATGAATGAGATGAAGCTGGCAGATCATAATGCTTGGACTTGGTTAATGGGTGTTCCTCCAAAGGTATGGTGTAAGCATGCTTTCAGTTTCTACCTTAAATGTGATGTTCTTATGAACAATATTTCTGAGTCCTTTAATGCCACCATATTAAGTGTTAGGGATAAACCAATTTTAACAATGTGTGAGTGGATTAGGGAGTATTTAATGAACATATGCTCTAGTTTTTCCATGAAGCTTAAAAATGGCCTCATAAGGTTATGTCAATTCCTAGAAAAAGACTTGATAATGAGGTTATGTTTAGTGGTCAATGGTTGCCTACTTGGGAAATGGATGAAAAAAATCTAAGTCACTCATTCTTATAACAGTCGGGAATTTATAGTTGACATTTCTAAGAGATCATGTACTTGTAATTTTTGGGATTTAGTTAGTTTTCCTTGTAGGCATGTTGTTGCTGCTTTAGGTTTTAGGCAACAGAATCCACAGGATTTTGTTGATCACTGTTATTATAGAAATAAGTATGCAATATGCTATAGTTTTTGTGAGTCCAATTAATGGTGAGGAAATATGGTCAGAAGTTCAGTCAGAGGAGATTTTACCCTCTATGTACAAGAAAGGTCTAGGCAAACCAAGAAAGTTAAGGATAAGGGAATATGGTGAAGAGGGTGCTAGAAGGAGGAGATTTTCAGGTGTTTCTTACAGATGCACTAAGTGTGATAAATTTGGTCACAATGCTCAAATATGTAAAAGCACAACACAAGATCCTAATAGACTAAAGAGAAAGGTATGATAAGTGTGTATTTTGAACTGACATATCATGTATTTTGAACTAATAAGTAATGTGTTTTAATTTTTTAGAGGAAGGTCAAAGTAGGTACAATTGATGATGTTCAACAAGTCGGTGAAGCTGGTGCAACTGAGGCACCAATACAGACTGGTACAACTCAAACTGCAACACAAACTAGTACAACTCAAACTACAATACACACTACTGCAACTCAAACTGCAACGCAAACTGGTGAAACTCAAACTACAATACACACTGTTGTAACTCAAACTGCAACACAAACAGGTGAAACTCAAACTGTAGCAACTGAACCAATTGATTATTTTGGAGACATAACTGATGATTTCATTTCAAGCATTCCTGAGATCAATACAACATAATGTTCTGCTAGGGTTGGTAAACCATACAAAAAAGGCAAGACAAAAGTGAAAGATGCCAAGTGTAATACGGTTGGAGAACTGACTTGGTGTTTTGCATTTGATCACAAATGTTGCGAATAGCAAGAGTCGCCGCCGACTTTTCTGTTATCCAATAAAGGAAAGGTTGAAAATAACAGGAAAGACCTTTAAGAATTTTCTTGAGTTCGGGGGGTAGGTTATGAAAAGGGAAGGTGTTAGCACCCTTTTCATTTGTAGTTATCTACGGGCTCTTAATTTCTAGCTCACTTTGAAATGCTTTGTGTTTGTGTATGTTTGTAAATATTTTGAAAATGCCTAAGTGCGAAAATTTTATAATGATTCTCGTATCGTTGAGAATGTATACAAAATGTTTGTTTTGAAAATATTTATGAAAGAAAGTGTTGTTTTGTGAAAATATGTTTAAAAATGCCAATGTAAGGCAGTTTTTTTTATAATAACCCTCGTATCAGTCCTCAAGAGTGTTTATAAAGTATTTTAAAAATAGTTGTTTCAAAAGTGTGAAGATTGTTTTAGTTTGTGAGCAAGCGATTACGAGCGATCTACCTACTCAAAAGGTCTTTGTTCTTTTCCTCCTCCTTTAGATAGTGATATCCTACCATTAGTTAGTAGGAAGCCTTATCATTGGATGTGAGGACAGACATGGGTCATCGTGCAGTCATATAAGGCAACTTGTAAGACGCTTTAGCAATTGTTGTAAGGGACTAAGATCGTTTACCGAAGGCAAAATCTAATAGTCATCGAGGGACTACAATCTTTTAATTGAGGGTCTTTGCTAAAGCATCTCACGTTCGAGGGACATGACTTTTTAAATCTGAGGCAACAAGTGAGGTGACCTTAGAGGTGCGTGTGTGCGAAGTGTTTTGATTTCAAGTATTTATCTGGTGATTAGGTGTTCTAATGGTTGATTTTAATCTTGCCATACAAATCCTAATTACTAACAGTAATAAGGAAAGCAGTAAATTGCGGAAATTAAATGTCTTACGCTATTATAATGCTCCAGGGATGGGGGTACAAATTTATGAATGGGGATGAAAAGGTAAAGACAAACCTAATTTATCTATTACATTCTTTGACCAATTACAATATTGTCAAATACTAATGCGAAAATAAAGTGCGTGAAGGTGGTGAAAAGGGGAAAGATATTTTTTTTAAGAAAACCCTAAAAATATTTCTAAGTATTTAAGAAAATATTTATTTGTTTCTTTGTTTAGAAAATATTTAAAATGAAAAACTAGACCTAATTCTCATTAATTTACAAATTAAAATAAGACAAAGTGTAATTAACTTAATTAATTTTAATTATGAAAATTAAACTAATTAATTTAAAAAAACCTAAAGAGTTTTAAGTATTTAGAAAATATTTTTTTGGAGTTTTATTTAGAAAAGATATTTGAAGTATTACCTAATTATAATTAAATAAAATCAAGGTGATTAAAATTAATTAATTTTTATTTGTCAAAAAATAAATTAACTAATTAAAAACCTAAATCTAATTTTTCTAATCATTTTTATGATTTTTCTCTGATTTTAAATAAAATTATTAAAAGAAAATAATTAATTTAAAAAAAAAATGTAAATGGGCCAGGATGTTGTGAAAGAAAATGTGGGGTGAAAAGTAGCAAAAATAAAAAGGCCCAAGTAAAGGAGCCCAGCGCCTGTTTAAGATTCCATATGGGCAGCTCAATGGGGTGCATGGCCATGCGTCTTGGGGCGTTGAATCTGATTGCATGATAATCTGATGGTCCAGTCATGAGGTATACCATGTGCACTATTGCCTTGCTTGCACTGGATCTGTGATAAATAAACATGGAAAAGAAAAATGTCCCACGCCTGGCTCGAACCCGTGATCAGGCATAGGTATGACTTAAACACGCGCCCGCTGCCACTAGGGTGGCTATTACACCCGGTTGTAAAACAACAATCAATAAATATAAAACGAACAAGTTTTGAAAAGTGGACTTCATCTTCTTCCTCGCGCACGTTTGCAGCAACAACAATTTCAAATTTTGTGAAATCTTCATTTCTCAACCAAATTGGAAAATGTAAACATCAAAGTTGTTCCAAATTTCACCATGAATTCAGCCATACCATTAACTTAAGCTAAAACTCAAAGATTAAAGTGAATTTATGTTGGTACCAAACTGAATCCTAATTTCTCAGAAACTTCAATTCCAAAATTCTCACCACACAGTCAACATAAATGAAAACTAAGGATATGGTTAATTCCAGGGCATTGATATCTACATTTTTGCTTTAGAAAATAAATGCAAATGATGCTTGTACAGAGATTTCAAAGTTCAGAAATATCACCCCTGAAGTGAGAATTGAGTTTGGAGTTAGAGCACTTCTTGAGGTGTTAGGATGATCTGGATAACTTCACTGAACTCCCAGGAAGCTTTTGCAATGCCTACCTTGGATTGAGAGTGTCTCAATTCTTCTGGACAAGTCAATTTGCAGTGGTACAAAGTGAGGTTTGGACAATGATGGTGGAGGTGTTACAGTGATGAAACAGGGGTATGGATGGCTTCTATGTGATGTATAGATGATGTTTGAATGATAAAACAGGAAAACGCACGAGTGGATTTGAAGTTAGGTGTTTGAAGCTGCAAATGTGCAACAATGGAGTTTTCTTGATGATTTTGAGTTTGTGAGTGTTTTAGGGCTTGCGAACTCGCGTGTTAGCTTGAAAATAACCTCTCTATTTATAGAGAAAAGGTTTGTGGGCTTGAAGTAAGCAGAATTTCAAGATAGCATATTATGGTTTTGAAACTTGGTTTTGAAGTAACTTGCAAAGGCATGGTTCCAATGCAATGGTATAATGGCTCGTAGGGTGGTTTGGAGCTGTAGACATGTTGCTTCTTGATTTGGCATTGTGTGTGTGTGTGTGTGCATAAGGAACAAGTGAGAGGCTCAATGAGAGTTGACAAAATGCATAAAGCATGCTTTATGTAAATGGAAATGGTGCCTTTGTGCCATAAATGGAAAAATCATTTGGACAATGACTCAAATACTTGGATAATGGTTTAATCAATTGTGTAAACATTAAATTATGGGGAGATTTTCTAACTAATGGACATGTAAAGTGAGATTATGCAGCATAACTTGAATATTTGGTTATGAACTTGTCACAAAATGACCTATAATTCAACCTTAGATACCCAACTTTATCTCTTCGAAACTTCTAGCTCGAGCAAGATAAAATTGTGTTCTTGGATATTTTGGAAAGCTTGAAACATTGTCTATAACTTTCATGTTGTGAGTTTTGGCTAAATCAAATTGAAACTTGGTGAAAAATGGCCATGAAGTTGGGACAAAAATATGATCAAAACTTGTAAAAATTTTCTAAGTGTTGGATAAAAAACATCCTAACTTCATGAGCTTATATCTCTTAATCCAATCACTTTTGGGAAATAAACCCTCATTGACAAAGTTATAGAATTCATCAATCCCTACAACTTTCATATTGAAAGTTTTCCTAGAATCAACTTGCATCTTGATGAAACTTGCTTGTAAAGTTAAGGTTTTTGTTAAGAACAAAAACACTTAGAATTTTTCTAAGTGTTAGAAATTTTTTCCAAATTTGACTTTTGTTGACTTTTTGATTTCTTGATGATTGAGTTTGATAGTTTTGAATATCTTGATGATTCTTGACTTTTGAATTCTAATGTTGACCAAAAAGTTAAAGTTTGACTTTTGAGTGACTGTTGACTTTTCATCAGTTGATTCAATTCTTCAACTATCAATCATTTGTATCTTTGGAAAATGTTTTGAGCCATGTAATTAGGTCAAGATTTTGCATTTGAGCTCTTGATATCATGCTTCAAACTATTAGGTCATGCATTAGGTCAACAGTCAATGACCAGTCATCTTTCGTCAAAACCCTAATTTTTGAAATTTGTTTATCTTTGATGATTTGAAGGTTTTCCTTGAGGAATCATGGTAAGCCTTTGATAAAATGATGAATATCACCTCAAAATGTTGATTTTGACAATAAATCTTGAAGTTTGACTGTATATTGACCACAATTGACTTTTTACCCAATACAGTTAATTTTTAATCATTTGAGTCATTGATTGGGAAAATTTGTGATGCAAGGCTTGCAACTTGACATGGGAATTATTTAGGACCTATGATGAACCATGAAAGTCATTTGAGGCATTAGAAGTCCAATTTCCCTTGAGAAAACCAAAACCCTAGTTATAGGCCAATGCTTAGGAGGTGAGTTTGTCTTATCAACTCTTGAGAATCCTTGAGTATTTGAGAATCTTAGAAGAATGCCTTGAAGAAAATGAGAGGGAAAATTTTGGGGTACAACACCAAGCTAGTGAGAAATAGGTCCAGTGAAAGAATAAAATTACAGTGGTTTTAAAAACCAATCACAAGGCCAGGTTCAAACCCCAGCAACCTATGTATTTGACAGAAGAAGAAGGAAGTGGTTCTAAACGTGCAATGAAGAAATCTAAGAAGTAGTCTTATGCCTGTATTGCTTATTTTGTCTATTTGATACTTTGGCATTAAGTTATGGTTTGTGTCCTTATGGTTTGTTAGGCTGTTATGCCCTTTTGTAATGACATTGAAATTTTGTTCTACTTATGCCTTCATGTAATGACTCATTTAGTATTGGTTTCAATTGATAAGGTTATTTAATGATCTCAACTGGTAATGCAATACTGTAAGAAAAATGAAACACTCTTATTGTATTAAAGTTGACATTAAACGAATGTTATATTGCATTGATGTAACTGACACCTCAAATCATAAATACTTGTACAACACTGCAAAGATATTACAAATACACATAACACTTCACTTCTGCAAAACAATTACAAATACACATTACACTTCAAATTACAAATAGTTGTACAACACTGCAAAGATAAACCAAGACATCAAAGTTTCCATATTCAGTTGGAAAATTTTCCTCTTCAATGCAACTATCTTCAACTTGGATTTTTCCAGTTTCCTTTCTGTCAATTCAAACTTCACTTTTGCCACATCACAATGCTTGCAATAACTTTCAGAATTTGAGATTTCACTAATAGAGTGAGAAATTTCATCATCCCAAATAAACAGATCACAACTATTGTCCATATGCAAACAAAAACAACATTAAACCCATAAAAGGTTTAGGTATTTCATAAAACTCATAGATTCGGGAACTTACCCCAGCATTCTTATATTTCCAGAATTTCCTATCACGATTTTGTACGGTGTTAGCGAACCACATCTTCATCGAACGACAACATCCGCATCTAGGAACCTTTCAATGCTCGTACAAATTGCAACTTCCACCATTCTTGCTAGCATCCTCCATTTGAAAGTAGGGACACAATCGGGGTTCATGAAACAATTTGCAGTGGAAATTATTCAACACGGTAGGGAGAGAAGAAATGAGCAAAACGGTAGGGACAGAAGGGGTACAGGAAACGATTTGAAATAGAAATGGTTGTGGAAAGGGACAGAAGATTAAGACGGTAGCCCTAGACATAAACAGTCCAAGGTGGCATATAATTATCCAGTCAGCAAACAGTCACAAGCCACTTCTGCAACTCAAAGAGAATCTTGGGTATAAGGTTTTTTGTTTTGGAATCTATATTTATTAAGGGGAGAAAAGAAATTTTTTTAAAAGGGGGATAAATCAAAACTCACTACTATTACAGCGGATAAAGTGTTTTTAACCCTAAAAAAAACTACATAAATTTTTTTCCTTGCTTAAATATTTAATTTCAATTATCATTATCATTACAATACAAAATAAAAATATGAAAAAGAATTGGAGAATTAAAGTACAACCCCTTTATTTTTTTCAATTTTCAATTTATTTCCTTTTCTATTTCTACTTCCTTTTTAAATTTTCACTTATTTTTTTATATAATCTATGTATATTATTTGATTTGTTTCATTAATAAACTATAAAATATTCTCTATTATTATTATAAACTTTTTTCCTCAAAACTATAAATATAATTTTTTTTTTAAACTAACTTTATTTCAAATACTATTTTTATTTCAAATACTAACTTTATTTTAAATATTAAACTTATTATTTGATCATTTTGACAAATCAATTAATATCTATTAACTCTAATTTTAATTATTCATCTTATAATTATTATTTTGACAAAACAAATGAAACGCTTTCACTAACTATATAATATTTTTGTAAACCCTAATTTATTTATATTACTTTTGTGTCTGTTTTTCTATCTATATCTATGCTTTTTAGAGTGGAATTGTTGAAATTTATGAACAAGAAGCAGTTGATGAGACAAGTCTTGCCCTTCAAATTACTAAAGAAACTCAAAAGTTTGGAGGTAAATATCAAACTTTTGATATTTTAGTATTTAAAACTCACTTATGTAACATTACAATATTTTTATTTGATTTAATGTCTCATTCTGTTCTCATAATTGCTTTGAATCCTATTTAATTTGGTTTCACGGTTTGCTTCAATTCGCAATCAAGAGGTATATTTGAATGATTAATGGATTTATATTATATAATTTGAATATAATTTGAATATAATTTGAATGATTAATGAATCTATATTATATATAATTTATTAATTATTTTTTAAAGCAGTGATGGGTGGCTTGTGCATGTTTTGATACAAAGTGCAAGGATTTTTTTAAGTAATACATTTTGCAAGATTTTGATTGTTGTGAAATTTTGAATGGATGTTTTGTTGCTGCAGAAATATCTCAAGAAAGTGGTTTGAAGTTCATGGTACTACATTTTTTCTTCTATTCACCACTAAGAAATAGTGCCAAGGGTCCCTATTTTCAATAATAATCGGTTGATGTTGTGAGCTGCTCCCACTTTTAAAGAATAAACCATTGATGTTGTGAGTCCCTAAAATATGTAAAGCCTCTTTGTTCTAATACAAATTTAATGAATTTTTTTTTCAAGATTCCTTTTAATGTAGAGATTGAAAAAACATGTTATATATGTTTAATAAGTGTAATTTGTTCATTCACGTTATTGATTTAAATGGAATGAATTAAATTTTATTTTATTTCATATTTAATAATAACAATTAACACTAATATCATATAATTGGATCATATATTTTTTATCAACAAATTAATAATAATACTATATTATAATAATAATAATAATAATAATAATAATAATAATAATAATAATAATAATAATAATAATAATAATAATAATAATAATAATAATAAATACTAGTATGGTGATAATAGTCTTTATTCATAATTCAATTTATAATTTTGCATTCATAATTATTAAATATCTACGTAATTAATGATAATAATCTTTATCAATTTTCCCAACCCCTGAGTGTCTTTTTTTTCCTTTCAATTTTCAATATAATAAATAGAGTATATCTATTATCAATCTATTAAAAGTAAAGTACCTGGAAATTCCAAGTCTAACCTTTTGATTAGATGTTATAACTTTTTTTATTCCAAAGGTATAATAGACTAATCAACACTATGATGTTACCATATTCATTTGGCATTTAATTTTGCTGACATGTCAATCTATCATAATTTTACACTATTTTTTATTTATTTGATTTATTAATTTGTTGCAAGATTTAAATTGGCAGCACAAGATGAACAACCATCATAAATGTTGAGTTCTTGAAACGGTAAATCTATACTACCAAAGAAATCGTTTTTCCCAAGATGCAATAAATAACTCATTCACCCAACTCTATTAAAACACAAATCAGAAAACCTAATTTCATCTTCTTACCTAATTTCATCTTCTTCCTGCGCCGCTCCATCTCTTTTCATTCTTCTCTCTTTGTTGCTGCCAATTTCGTTTCGTTGTAATCTCAACCATCTAATATTCTCATCCTAACCTGTTAATTTACTTATTTCAGACGTTCAAGCGTAAGAATGGTGGTCGCAACCAAGACCTCTGAATCTCAACAACATCAATAACCAACAACACCCGTTATAGATCTATAAAAGAATTTCCTTCAAATGCAATTTTTAACGTTAATTTGATTCATACATATGTAAGTGACGAAGGTGAGTGATTGAAAGTTGAAACTGAAATGTAGTTCGGAATATCATATTTTATGTTGTATTCTTTTCGTTTTCAGGGTTGTCTTACTATTTCTCATTTTCCAAAAACTTGACACCTAAAATGGGATATCTTTATCTTTAGGTTTGAGAGTTGCAGAAGGGGATTTTTGAGCTTGCATGTGACTAACAACACAACCATGATATTGTTTATTTTTTTTGCTGTTAGGTATGTTTTTTTTTATTCAGATTTTATTTCTCAATTTTTTTTAATTTTTTTAATTAAAATATGAGGTTGAGTTTTGGCTTTTTTTTATTTGTTTAGTCTTGGTGAATACAAAGCTCACACATATATATTTACGATTGATTCTCCAAATAGATAGAAGCTTATTTCTTTTGCTTTCTCTTTCAATTTATTATTGATCTATTTAAATTTCAATTTCTCCCATCACATCTTTGATAAAAGAAGTTTGATAAAAGAAGGCAGTATATTCTCATCAATTTTATTGTTTATTTTGCTTACTATTATATTATTTTTGTATTTATTTTCTTGATTTTTGTATTTATTTTCTTGATTTAATCGGTTTTCTTTTGGAATATGTATGGATATGGAGGCTGATAATTGATTTCACACTTGAATCAGTAGGGGACCAATCTAACAAATTGAATAACGGATTGTTTCATACATTGATACCTAAAATGAAATTATGCTGATTGCGATTTGATTTTGTCATGTGAAAACAGGTTTAATAATGATCTTCCTAAACTCACTGTGTCCAATGATGGACAGTGCAATGATGGACAGGGTTGTCACCGACCTTCTCCCATGAAAAGTTTATGGCGTGGCTTTTTATCATGCCCAACAAATATTACAATATTAAAAACAAATATTACAATTTTTTAATCAAATATTGGAGTACCATTTAATTCGATACTTTACCCATATATCTTTTGAATGGAGACGTTATTATCATTTATTTTTATTATACTTATATGGAAATTATTTTGAATGGTGACATAAATATATTTAATTTTTATATATGATTTGATTCCATAAAAGATTATGATCAATAAAATTTGAATTCTCTTTTAATATTATAGGTTTGATACTGTTTCATAGTGTAGGAATATTATATACATTAAAATATATAAAGATATGAAAAAAATTAAATCAAAACTTTACAAATATATCTTTTGAATGGAGGTATTAATATTATTTATTTTTATTATATATAGAAAATATTTTGAATGGTCACATTAATACATTTTATTTTTATGCATGATTTGATTTCAAAAATTTATGATCAATAAATTTTGAATGGAATTATAATTTAACCAATAAAATTTTCTACCGAATTCTAAATATATTTGTGTATATTTTTTGAAAGGTTACATTTATATTCTTGAAAAAAATAACGTAGTTTAAAGGATGTATTGTTAACTATAAATATATTGTTAATAAAATTAACAAAAAAAGTATATTATAAATATATAAAAGATAAAGTAAATAAGAACTCTAATGTTTATCTTAAATATTTAATTTATCATTCTATAAATGTAAGAATAAATATTATTTTGTAATTATTTAGATTCTTATTTGACCTAAAATAAATTATTTCAATTTCTGTAAAAAGGTTAATAAAACAAAACAAAATCAATTGAGATTTGATAATTTTTTTAAGTTTATGAAATAACTAAAATATATCATAATCTTTTCAAATTAACTTTATAGTTGTAATCATGATAAAAAAATATTAAATGGTAATCATGAAAATTTAATGATAAATGATAATCATAAAAATTTATGATAAAATAAAAAATTATTGATACAATCATTTTAATAAATTAAATAATTTATAATTAATTTTATAAAGGTGAATAAATTACAAATAATTTTATAAATGTAATAAATTAAACTATTTATAAAATTATTTATATCAATAATAGTAAATTACATATATTTTAATAATGGACACACGAATTCAACATGCTTATAAACCGGAAAAAAGTTACAATAATTTTATAAACAGGAATAAGTTAATATTATTTTATATAAATTAATGGTATAATATAATGTATTAAATATTTATATAACACTTTATTAAATAAATTTATTTCATGAAATTAACTTTATATAATATCATTAATATTTAATTATTGAAAATTCGCAATAAACTGAAAAATATTTATTACAAATCGAATATAATAAAACATAAGAAATAAATACATAATTTTAAAATGTTATATATGATTCATTGTAATAATAAATGTTAAATTATTATTTAATATTATAATAAATTTTCCGATATTCTTAGATTTAATTTATTCTTTTTCCCGTATATAATAATAATATTATATTATTATTTAATATTATAATTTTTGATTGACAATAATAAATTCATTTTAATTAGTTAGACATTAAGATAATAAATTTAATATATATCACTAATACACGATATTTATTTATAAATGTAATTAACTAAGAGACACATATTTATCACAGTTGAATAAATAAATTTAAGATGATATGGTAAATATTTATTTTTATAATTATTTTTATAAACTTAAATAACTTACAAATATTTTTATAAACGAACAAAATTCAAATATTGATGTGATTGTTTTTAACATGAATAAGTTAAAATGTTTTTATAAATTGTCACACGGGTTAAAGACACTTATAAACGAGAAAAAGTCTACATATTAATATAATTAATTTTACAAACCAAAAATAAATTATAATAATTTTTATAAACATGAATAAATTATAAATATTTTTATAAACCGGAAAAATTCAAGTATTGATACAATTATATTTATAAAAGAGTATAAGTTTCATATATTTTTATAAATAGACACACGCGTTCATTTTTATAAACGAGAATAATTTAAAATTATTTTTATAAATGAGAAACTCAAATTTGATAAATGATTATATATTGTAATTATATTAATATTAACCAACTGAGTACATGAAATAAATTCACGGGTAGAATAAATGTATCTATGACATACCAGATAATTGAAGTTAAAGAATTGAATGTACTGTTTTAAATGACAATTAAGTTATATTTTTAAATACAAATTAGAAAATAAATTCATCTAAAATAAATTTCATTCATTAAATAAATATAGAAAATAATATACAATAGTTTTATCTATAAATTTTATTTATTTTTTATGTTCTTTTTAAAAATAATTGTAATTTAACGGGAAACTGTTATACATTATAGGTTATAAAAAAATATGTAAATATGATATAATATAAAAGTTTTAAAACTGAAATTTGACGGGAGATGTCATACATTTTTAATTTGAAAAAATGGATTAATATATAAAATATGTTTAATAAATTTTTAAAATTTATTTATTTGGATTCAACTGAAGTTCGTTAACTCACGTAGATGTGAGCACATATAATATAAAAGTATAAATTTGACGGGAGTTGTCATATATTTTAGGTTTGGAAAAATGGGTTGATATCTAAAATAGATTTAATAAATTTTTAGAACTAATTCATTTGGATTCAACTGAGTTTGTTAAATCATCTTAATTCACGGGTAGATGAGAACGCATCTATGAGATACTGATTATAGATTGTTAATTTTAATATTCATCTTTTAAATCTTATATAATTGAAGTTAGTGAATAGTCGGTATGATTTATTATAAATACATAGTAATACTTAAAAAACAAGTGCATATTATTAGTCTATATTTATTAGTCATGCCTGTAAAGAACATAAATAACATCTTTTACATCCCTCGAATGTCTATGTCACATTTTGAGTCACTGTGACCATTTAAGTTGATTAGGAGAAAATTCCCAATTATTGTCTCTAACGCAATGACAATTAATAAATCTCAAGGCCAATCACTTGATATCGTTGGATTGTATTTGCCTACTCCTATTTTTAGTAATGGACAATTGTTAGTAATGGACAATTGTGTGTAGCCATTTCAAGAGTTACAAGCAAAAGTTGTCTTAAAATCTTAATAAATGATAATGAGAATGTATCATCTTCTATCACTACAAATGTTGTATACAATGAAGTTTTTCAATTGCTTTGTTAATGGGTAAGTACACGACAATACAAATGTTTTTGTTTATAAATTATTTGCATATTTGGTGTCTGATTTTTGCACAAATTATCATGCAGACTAATGAGTTGAAAACATCAATGGAAAGCAGGTTGCTTCATATCTAAAGTTCAAATATGATATTGTTATCATTAATGTTATCGATGGAAAGCAAATTAATTTGATACACTAATTTTTTTATCTAATTGATTGAACTTTGGTTAAATCATTTTAATATTTTAAATTTGAATAATATATAAGAATGATCTATTACAATTCAAAGTTAGTTCTATATTATTGTTTCCAGTGATTTCTGGTAAACAACCGCTAGTCTTCCAAACTATCGAATAATCTTTATTAACGCTATTCAATCTCTCTGGTAACTCACAGGATCGACTAGATTGATCCTAGGACTCCTTGGATATTAAGGTTACTCTCACAATCGAACAATTATTCATGGTTGCTATTGTACAAGTGTTTGGTTTATTTCGATCCCTCTCTCTAAGAGTTTAAAAATGTGGTCAAAATGTATATGAAAACTAAGTTATACGAATAAATGCTAATTGTAATGCTGATTGAAGAGACATATAAAACTGTATGAAAAATGAAGTAAATGGTTTCGATTTGCAAAACATTTAACATAAAAGGTTTCTGGAATGTAGAAGTTTAAAATGTGAGGAAAGCGTTTAATGCAAGAAATCTATAAATGATTTTAAGTAAAAGTATGCACTTGAAAAACAATACTTGAAAGTAAAGGTATTGAAAGTGTAACAGTTCTCTGAAATATAAAGTGCTCGAAACATAAAGAAAGCAGTAAAACATAAAACTTTGAGGAAAAGACTTTGAAATGAAAAGACAGTAAATAAAGAAACTTGCAAATGTTATTCGACAAAAAGAAAAGAGGAAAGTACTGGAAATGGTAAAAAGGCTTTCATTAAGTTAGAAATACATGGTGCTATCATACATACATTTCTCTTGCATTCGTTTCCCTTGCCATGTGGTAGTTTGAATGTTATTGAGTATTTTGTATAACATATATGACACACTGAAATCCTAATACTAAGACTTCTATTTATACTAATTCGACCCTAACGGTCTCGCTATAGGATCATGCCACGTTTCGAACATGCAAGACAATGCTTCTTTCATCTTTCCACGTGTCCCCAAACGCTCCAACACATAACTTTCAAACTTTGAAAGTCCCGCTTCTATTTGAATTTTAAATGCTTTGGTGTTTCTCCGTTTCGAACGCTCTTCCCAAACCTAGCCTCGCTGTTGTTTCGAGACCCCTTTGGATATGTTCCCAAAATCACCGTTCGAAGCTTCAAGCTTTTGACACACTTATTCGAAACACTGCTTCTGCAACTTCGAAATATGGCGTTTAATTCCATTTCGATCAGAACTTTTAACTCTTTTGAATTCTAAATAACATTGTCAAAATCTTCAGCCAACAAATTGCCCCTTTAAAATATGTATTTCGATCTCTTTGAGAAATACCTATTTTAAACATTTATACAAGATTTTGATAGGATTTTCGAATCATCATAACATTTAATGCATTTGACTCCAGTCACATCAATCATAGTACCTTTTGGGTTCCTTAACCGCCCAGAGTCACTTCACAGCGTGGTGCAGTTATGAGCAATGATTATTTTTAAATCACGCCTATTACCTATATCAACTTCTCGCCACCTCTTCATCACACCAACCCATGATCTCCACGTATCACACTTTTACTCGGTGGATGCTTAATCTTCTCATTATAAAACATCAACTTAATCTTCCTTTTTCTTTTTTACACTCTAAATCTTTCATACTCTGGATTTTTACTCTTCTTCTCTCATAAAACAATCTAAGCTCTCAAACAACAAAAATGTCTTCTTCCACCTCATCCCAACTCAAGAAAGTCTCCAAGAAGAAAGGAAAAACTACAGGAGCAACCATGGAGAGTAAAATCGTCACCATTCAAGGCCAATCTGCTCTTGCTCCTCAAATGATTTCCAAAGAAAAAGAAATGTTGTACGCATCACAGGTACTCATCCCTACCCATGTTGCTGGTAAGAGGTTAGCCTTAAATGGCCCTCTTACAGTTTTTGAAATACTAAAGGACACCAGGACAATTTTTCCCGTATGTTATAGCTTCAAACCCTTATTCAACAAAATGGATGCCCCTAGGGCAGTAGAATCTCTTAGTTCGAATACCGTAGAAACCCCAACTGTTCCTCCCAAGGACCCATTTGTTTTGGACTATGTAAAAAGCAATTTTAAGCCATTTAGATCTTGCCCTACTTCTGATATTGCCTATCAAAACTGGTTCACGAAAGTAGAAGCCAAAAAATCCCAGCAATGGGAAGAATTAGGCATTTATAACCTCATTAAGCTATCGAAACCTGGATTCACCTATAGCCATCCTCTGCTGTTTGCGTCCCTTTATTTCTGGGATAGTACCTACAACACTTTCCATCTCCCAGGTGGAATGATCACCCCAACCTTCTTCGATATAGCGGCCATTACTGGGCTGTCGCCAGTGGGAGAAACTTATGTTCCTGACAATGAAGAGCACTCAAGCATAATTGACTTCGAAGTCAAGTTAGCCAGCTTTTCCAAATTTATCAGCCATTATCATGCTGAAGGGGACAATGTGTCTGACATAGAGCACATTGCTTTCTTGACCCTGTGGCTGTCTAGGTACGTTTTCTGCAGTAGATCCCTGCAGGTAGCTAGTAGGTTCATTCCTCTAGCTAGGGATTTACACGAAAATCGCAAAGTGTGCCTAAGTGAATTACTCTTAGTTGACCTCTATGAGAGCCTGAGGTCAGCTGTTTCGAGCCTCAAATCCCACACCCCCAAAAACATTCTATTAGCTGGCCCATTTTGGTTACTTCAACTATGGCTAAATGCCATGTTCGAACCTTCTTTATCAACCGCCAACACCATAGATGAGCAAGATTCGGAAATAAGTGATAGGATAGTCGAAGGCACTAGGCTTCGAAGACTAACTCCTAATGATGACAAGGATGACTTCAAGGTTCAATTCTCGAAGTACATCATGATACTCTCAAAAAGGCATAAGTTCGAAGAGAGCATGGCGCCTTTTGCTTCGAGGGCTCATGGACCTTCTTGGTTCACCATGGCTCTCTCAGAAGCCATCAAGAGCAAGGAGATCCAAGATGTATGGAGAGCTTTCTTGCTTCCTAGACTCATCTCTTCAAGGATAACCCCAGCTAAGAACCAAATTCTTCTCTTTGCCTACCAACCAAACTTCGTTTCGAGGCAGTTTGGCTTATGCCAACTGATTCCTGAACCTTTGTTCCAAACTGAGAGCGCCATCACATCTGGTCGAACTTTCAAGGCAAGGGAAGCCAAGATCCAGCAAGAACAATATCAAGGCTTTGCCCAATTTGAGCTGATAGCCTTCGAACCTACCCATCTCGCGGCTAAAGGATTTCTGGAGTGGTGGATTAAGTTTTATCAAACTTGTATGTTCGATACACTTACAATTCGACAGAAACTAATTGATGCCTTCGATGTGCAGGTACCAGCAAAGAAAGGTATGTTTACTCATGCCAAAGAGATAAAAGCTTTTCAAAATTATTTTGAAACTACTTACGACCCCACGCGCTTGGACTCCACTGTGCACCAAGCAGCTGAGACCTTGAAGGAAAAATTTAAACAAAAAGTTTCTAAGCTAAAACTTCCTTCAGGGCTGTCACCTGAGGATAGGTATAGGTTGGCATTCGAAATGCATCCACCTAAATTTCCCAGATTACCTACCTCAGAACTGGCTCTGGCTTGGTTTCCCCCATATCCATGGTGGTTTACTTGCAAAGAGATGTTCAAATATCTTCAAAGGAAACCAAAGCCATCTGAGACTGTGACATGGGCTCGATATTGGCTTCATGATTTCCCAGGACACCTTCGATACGACCTTTCTGCCATGTCAATTAAATCTGATCAAGGCACAGGTGCGAATGCTTGGGGAAAAATCCCAAATGTCTTTTATTTTCCATATCTTTAACCTTTGCTTTAATTGTTTTGGTTTTCAGCTATCAGGATAAAGACCGCTGCCTCGAAATCGAAGGAAGGGAGTGCCTCTCAAGCCTCCATCGAAACTACCGAAAAAGCTAATCCACCCGAAACAACTACTACTGCTGCAACTACAACAACAACAATAACGCCAACAACAACAAGTGCCCCAATTCCAACGGTAATCACTTAGTTTTTGATGCTTCGAATTCACTCAAGCTCTTTATATCTAACTCCGTTAAAATTCGTTCAGACCAACAAGCTTCCTCCCACTACTCCCAAGAAGCGGAAACCAAGCACTACTGGAGAAGATCCCACTGCTGGAGGAAACTCTGGTACTGCTTCGAAGAAGAAGCTAAAGAAAGCTACACCTAAAAGCACTGTTCCGACTAGTGTCTCTGGACTCGACTCCAGGGATGCTGCTCCCTTACCTAAATCCAAAAATCCACCTTCGACCTCCAACCCACCGTTGGAACGCATAGCTAGTAACCTCTCCTCTGAGGGTCCACAGGTAAATCGAACTTCTTCTGAAAATGTTTAACTTCTTATTACCTTGGTGAATGTCTTTCTTTAACATTCTGCTGCTCCTTGCAGAATATCTTGAATCCCACTTCTACCATTTCGACCTCACCGTCCAGAGCTGCCGCTCCGCTTAACTCCTCTCCTCAAGGAGATTCCAGCAATTTGGTCCAAAACAAAGGTTCTTCCAATGTGGCGGTTTTGGCTGGAACTTCTGAACAGCCAGATGACCAAGGTACCTCCATTCCTCTGAAAGAGGTGAACGAAACGATACTTCAAACGTCTGTAGAGGATTCACAAAGGGTTCTTCAAAAGTCCCCTCTTGAAACTCTTCAAGAGGACCCAAAGGATACTCAGACTGAAGAAGAAAAAGCTGATTCTGGGCGAGGGTTCGAAGAATCTGCAGACGAAGAATCTGAGGAGGAAAACACCAATGACGAGGAAGACGTCAATGATGGTTCGACTGCCGGGACGGAGTCTAACGCACATAGCGGCGAAAAGGATGGTATCGAAGTGGTAGATTTGGACGAAGATGAAGAACACCAAGAGCACGAAGCAAATGAAGGGGATGGTGATGCCATCAACGAAACCCTAGAGGTTGAAACAAACGTGGTTCCCCTACGCGTGGAATTCCCCCAATCCTCTCCGTCTCGAATGACTGACGAGGAACTGGCACTCTTGAGGCGAAATGACCCCATTGGGTATATGAAGGCAAAGTTGGCTCAGAGGGACGTTCCACTCGCTAGGGCTGGCACAAGTTCAACCAGCTATCCTCTTCCCACAGATGAAAGAGTTGTTCTTCTCAACAAAATTAGGAGAACTATTCTCAATGTGGATATATTCGAAGTGCTTAAGCAAGATAGTACTGCTTGCTATACTATGAAGGAGCTGCTCACAAAGGTTAATCTTTCCAACTGCTCTTTGCCAGTTAGTACTCTCTTGTTTGATCTTCAGAATTTGCTGGACAACGTAACTGGCTACCTTCTCCAAGACGAATCTGCTGCCAAGAAGGTTCACGAGAAACGCATTGCTATGGATGCCGCTTATGAACAAGCTTCGAAGCTTTCTCAAGAAGCTGAGGATCAGGCTATGCATCTGAAGCAGGCGAAAACTGAATATGAGGCTCGAGCTGAGTCCATTCTTATTTGGGAAAGGCAGATTCTGGAACTTCAGCAGAAAGTTAAGGAGGCTAAGGAACAACAACTAGCCTTCGAAACTAATCCTGCAGGTAACCAATTCGAAGAGCTTCTCAACCAGGGGCTTGCAGAAATGGAGCCTGCAGAACAACTTAAAGGAGAAGTGGCAACCTTGGAAGGTGCCAGGCGGTTTGCTCAGCAGAAACTTGAAACATTTCGAAGCACCTTTAATAGATTGAAAAATAATGTTTATTTCTAGATTTTTATGTCTATCTGACCATAACTTTGGTTTTTTACATGTAATATTCGAACAACGCCATTTTGGCATTCTATCTTGCCATCTTGGCTCTTTATAATATTTTGTTTACGTTGTTATTATTCGAATCTCCCGCAGGCTTGGCTTATATTTCTTTAAATATTTCCCATTAACCTTTAGGACACGTTTATCATCCAAGAGTTCTTCGACTTCGTATGCATTATTTGAGAATACTTTTAATATTCGAAAAGGTCCTTCCCAATGAGGTGACCATTTACCTAATGCTTTGTTCTTCTTATCCATAGGCAATATGACTCTCCAAACCAAGTCATTAATAACGAATACTTTTTTCTTCACCCTTTTATTGTATGTTCTGGCCACTCTTTCTTTTTGCCTCATCAAAATTTCCAACGCATGTAACCTAATTTCGTCCAACTCAACTAATTCATTCATCATCATTTCCCAATATAATGCAGCTGGAATTTCGTTTTGTTTCTGGATTCGAACTGATTGCAGATGAATTTCTACTGGTAACACTGCATCATGGCCGAATGTAAGTTGGAAAGGCGTAGTGTTAGTGGCTTCCTTAGGAGATGTTCTACAAGCCCATAACACTTGGTCCAGAGTTTTGTGCCAATTTCTTGGCTTCTTGCCAATATGCTTCTTGATTAATCCTATTATTACTTTATTTGCTGCTTCGACTTGTCCGTTTGCTTGAGCATAGTATGGTGTTGATGTTAGCAATCTAAACCCCATTTCTTGGGCAAATCCTTGCATCTTTCTACCAGTAAATACAGAGCCTTGGTCTGTAGTTATACTTTCTGGCAATCCAAACCTATAGATAATGTGCTTTTGTATAAATTCGACAATTGCCTCTTGATCAGCAACTACCAGAGGTATAGCTTCGATCCATTTGGTAAAATAATCTACTCCTACCAAGATATATTTCTGACCTTTGGACGAAGCAGGATTTATCTCCCCTATCAGATACAATGCCCATCCTCTGAATGGCCATGGTTTGATGATCGAATGCAACTCACTTGCAGGGGCGTGTTGAATTCCTGCATGTTTCTGACATTCCTCACATCCTTTAGCAAAGTCTATGCAATCTTTGAGCATGCTAGGCCAATAGAAACCATATCGAAATAGCAGCCATTTCATTTTATGGCCTGGTTGGTGTGCCCCACATGCCCCATTATGGACTTCAGACAATGCTAAATATGCCTCACTTTCTCCTAGGCATTTCAATAATACACCCTCTTGGGTCTTTTTGAACAATTCGTTCCCCATGAGGAGATATGACAATGCTCTATATTTTGTTTTTCTATCCACTTTTAGAGTTGGGTCTGCTAAATAACTCTTTAATGGACTTAGCCAATCTGTATCTGACAAAGTATTTATGGCTAAAATTTCGAATCCCTGTTTCTCAGCATATCCCAATCTCATACTTTCCAGATCCGATGGTGTGAATCTAGTAGCCATAACTCTTCCCCTTATTTCGACCAAATCCTTAAGATTCTTGGTAGATACTCTATAACCTGAAGCCAACTGCGCTAAGTCATTTGCTTCTTGGTTTTCTAATCTTGGTATGTGTTGAATATCCATGTATTCAAACTTTCTTAATAGCCTATTGACTATGACGAAGTATACCATTAAATTTTCCTTTATGCACTTGTATTCTTTTGTGATTTGTTTGACCACCAATTCAGAGTCTCCTTTAATTTCGACTCTGGTTGCCCCCAATTCCAACAAAGCTTCAAGTCCAACAATGAGCGCTTCATACTCAGCTTCGTTGTTCGAACAACGGGGACCATCCAATTTATACTTGAATTTTGTTGGAATTCCTTCAGGAGAAATTAGAAGGACTCCAACACCACTTCCATTTCTGTGGGTTGAACCATCAAAGTACAATTTCCATGGTTGCATTTCGACGTAACTCATGCTTGTCGGCTCAACCAACGAATGATCCACAATAAAATCGGAAATCACTTGACCTTTCATAGCTTTTAAGGGCATGAACGTCAATGAATATTCTGTTAAGGCCAGAGCCCACTTTCCAACTCTACTATGCATTATTGGCTTTGAAAGCATATGTTTAATGACATCGAAGTGAGACGAAACATAAACATCAACAGGTTTTATATAATACTTGAGTTTCATACAAGAGAAATATAAACAGAGACATAGCTTTTCTAAATTGCTATATCTGGTCTCTGCATCATTTAGCACTCTACTTAAATAGTATATGGCCCTTTCGACGCCATTGTCATCCTCTTGTGCTAACATACTACCTATGCTAACTTCAGAGGCAGATATGTACAATCTCATGGGCTTCCCCCATGATGGTGGAGACAAAATAGGAGGCTGGGAAAGATATTCTTTTATTTTGTCAAACGCCTCCTGGTGAGCTTCGTTCCATTCGAAGGCCTGACCTTGCTTCAGACGAAGTAACGGAGAGAAAGCTTGGGTCCTTCCACTCAGGTTCGAAATGAATCTTCTGAGGAAGTTAACTTTCCCTAGTAGAGATTGCAACTCCCTTTTTGACGCAGGTGCTTTCGTCTCCATTATGGCTTTGGTTTTGTTCTGGTTGATTTCAATTCCTTTCTTGTGGACCACAAAACCAAGAAAATCTCCAGCCTGCACAAAAAATGCACATTTAAGGGGATTCATTTTTAAGCCATGTTTTCGCATTCGTTCGAATGATTGGCTTAAATGATGCAAATGTGCTTCTGCAGATATAGATTTGATGACTATATCATCAATATACACCTGCATGAAGGTTTCGATGAAGTCATGAAAGATTGAATTCATCGCCCTTTGATAAGTTGCCCCAGCATTTTTTAAACCAAAAGGCATCACCACCCATTCGTAGGTGCCTAAGGCTCCTGGGCAACGAAATGCTGTTTTTGCAACATCTTCTTCAGCAATGAAAATCTGGTTATATCCAGAGTATCCATCTAACATGCTCAAGTATTCGAATCCTGCAGCAGAATCTACTAGCATTTCTGCCACGGGCATGGAATACTCATCCTTAGGGGTTGCAGTATTTAAATCCCTAAAATCTATGCAAATTCTTAAAGAACCATTTTTCTTAATAACAGGTACTATGTTTGCTAACCATTCAACGTACCTTGTTGTTCTGATGAATTTGCAGCGCATCAACCTTTCGATCTCAGCTTTAATTTTTGTGAGAACCGCTGGTGCGAATCTTCTGGGAGTTTGTTTGATGGGCCTCTTGCCATCTTTGATTGGCAGTCTATGTTCGACCAACTCCCTCTTTAAACCAGGCATCTCATCATAATCCCATGCGAAACAATCTTTGTTTTCCTTAAGGACTTCGATCACTTTTTCCTTGAGGCCTGGGCTAAGTTTAGCACTTACGTAAGTTACTCTTTTCGTTTTTTCATCCCCTAAGTTGACTTCTTCGAGCGGGTCCTGTGCCAACATTTTGTCACCTGAGTTTATGGGGTCCCTTTCGAAGCCTAAGGGTTCTTTGTCATAGATGGCATCCAACCTTTGATCCATCTCCAACTCTTTGATGGGTGAGCATTTCGAACCCCCCATCCACTAGAACTTTGTTCACACCATGGACACCTACTTTCGCCCGAATGAAAAGTGGCTTGAGATGATTCTTCATTGCAGGCTCTGGACGTTCGAAGAACGCATTTTGTTCCTCAACAGCCCCATTGTCCATCACGTAGTAGCACACGGGCCTATGTTTCATTAAGTCTGTGGTGTCTTCCTCCTCATATTCATTGATTTCGGTTTCCTGCCCAAATTCGCAGGGAAGCACAGACACCACGTTACAGTTCAGGTTGAATGAAGACTCCCCCTCCGATTCGAAGTTATCTGTTATCATATCTTCGTCCTCTTCCGGGCCTGGAGTGTATTCCTTTGGTTCGTCTCGTTGGCCTTCAGAAAAAAGCCTCCTATTGACTGGAGGTTTCTCTTCAGTCTGATTTTTTGGTTTGTTGGTGCTCGATTCACCTTGTATCTTCGTTGAAGTATCCCCTTTGTTTGCCACAGCTTCTCTCTCAGCCTTTCGAATCCTTTGCTGTCTGCGCCACTGGGATCTTGACATGGGGTTCCTTCCTTTGTAATTCTCTAATCTCACTTCCTCCCTTTTTTGTGTGTTGAATTGCCTCCTGTATGTCACAACATGGCGTGCATTTCGCTCAGCACTCCTCCATTTGTCTTTGCCTTTGTCATTTCTGACTTGTAGCCATCTATCGGTTGGTACTTCAGCAGGGAGTTTGAAAGTCACTCTTCGAGCAACTTTGGGGTGAGGGCTATCAGGTCTTTGCTGTTTGTATCTGCTGTCGAAACGCGGGCCCATCTGGGCAGTTTCTTGATGGTTCCAGCAAGGGGCGAAGGGGATCGTTTCGAAGGCCCTGGCCATGCTTTGGTCATACACAGCAGAACACCTTGGGCAAACCAAGCACTTAGTTGCCCCTTTGTAGCAGCGAAAAACAAACTCCAACAAACTCTCTCCAGCCTTGGGATAGCACCTAAAAAGTTGGTTATCCTGGCGCCAATTGTTGCCAGTTCGAGCCCTCTGTACCCTTTCGAAATTTGCAGCAATTCTTTGGTTGCAGAGGATGCTGCACCTAGGGCACAATATCATGCCTGGATCTCCTTTGTGGCATGTCATGAGATAGTCTTTGAGAGTAGCATCTCCAGTGTGATTATCCCCCATTCTGTGCTTTTCTTTTTCTAAGTATTTTTCCACTTCCTCCATCTCAGAACGGGGTCTTTCCATATCCACCATATTTATTTCCACATCCCCCTCTTTAGTTTCGTCATCGCCCCATCCTGTGGGCTTTATATCTTCGATCTGGACCTTCGAACTTTCTGGGGCAGAATATTTGACCAGATAGTCAAATTTTCCACTGGGTTCCCCTAGAGTGTCCCATATTTCCTTCTGAAGGGGAACTGGCTGCGTAATTTGGACTTTCTCCAATTCCAGCCTCAAGCCCTCAGTGACTTGTGTCAATCCTTCGTTTTGATTCCCTTGGCCCTCAGTAGCCTGGGTTTCTCCTGCAACAGCCACAGGTGCAGCAATCGAAGTGTCTGGCGTATTCTGGATGTCTTCAGTGACTTCCTCGCTGACTTCGACCATCACCCAGTTTTCGACTCCAGTGTCCTTCTCTCCTGTTAGGGCGTCGCTTCGATCAGTTTCCACCATGTTGACCTCTCCAATGCATGCAGGCTCGTAGTAGTTGGTGTCTGCGACGTCCAAAGGGTCTTCGTCCACTTTCATCTTCACCTTGTCAGCAAACTTTAGTCTGCCATCTTTGATCGCGTTTTGAATCAAGTCCCTGAAAAGAAAACATTGTGAGGTCTTGTGGCCTAGGAAACTATGATATTTTCAAAATCCCCTTTTCTTCCTCTGATCCAAGGGAGGTATTTTGACATTTGATGGCACAATTAGTTGGCCATCCTTGACAAGCAAGTCAAAAATTTCGTCACACTCAGTGACGTCGAAGGTATAAACCTTCTTTGGAAACTTGTCACTTTTCTCATTTTCAACAATATCTTTCCCTTTCGTGGGAACTAACATTTTGCAGGAGTAAGGCGGGGCCTATTTTAATTCAGCGAGGTCGATTTCGACCTCTTCAAATTCGAATTCAGGATATTCTTCTACTTCCTCAGTCCCAACATAGGAAATCCTTTCTTTCTTACTATTCTTAAAGACTCTGGCTTTTTCAGCTTTTAGTCTTTCGACCTGTCGAACCCTATCGGCTAATTGAGCCATATCCCTCAAATACTGAGTATCTAATTTCTTTCGAATAGAATAATCCAAACCCCCAGCGGCCATTTCGACTAACTCATGTTCAGGCACTACTGTGTAACATCTGGATTTTAACAGCCTAAATCTATTCAAATAATCATCTATGGGTTCAGTGAACTTTCTCTTAACACTGGCCAATTCCTTCAAACTTATTTTCGATTGTCCCATGTAAAATTGTTCATGGAATAATCTCTCTAAAAGGGTCCAAGTGTCAATAGACCCAGGAGGCAACGTGGTAAACCAAGTGAAGGCGTTTTTTGTCAAGGAACTTGGGAAGTATTTGATCCTGAGATCTTCATTATTGGCTATATCTCCCGCTTCGGTTAGATATCTCGCTATGTGTTCGACTGTTGACTCGTTGGTATCCCCAGCGAACTTTGTAAATTTAGGGACTTTGTATCCCCTTGGTAAATCAGTATGCATTATACAATCCAATATAGGAGAAGCGTAATTTGGCCTCCTCATTCCCGTATTGAGGCCATTCTGGGCCATGATCCTCTCTATCATGGTGGTTAGGTTATTTTCTGCCAAGATGTTATCGTTTCAAATCCTATGAACGACGGCATTGGCATCTTGATTTCGACCAACCAAAACAACTCCCCTAGGTTGTTCTTCTCGAAATTCTAGGGCTTCTGGCCTTTCGATCCTTGCCCCTGGTTCCATAACTTCCCTTTGTGGGCCCGGAATTATTGGGGCTTCTAACCTTGGTGCTCTGGCCCCTAAGTTAGCTTCTTCTCTGGGTGGTCTATGAATTGGGTCGTTAGCGATTTGCTCTATAACAGGCATGTTTGTTCGAAATCCCGCCTGGTTCTGCCTACGCCTTTCTGTGGGAGCAAAGAAATCTGCTATTCGACTCATATTGTCAGTGTTTTCCCTGTTCGTCACAGTCACATTCTGAACTATTGGGGCAAATATTTCCTGCATGGTTTGCGCTAACACCCCTATCATATTGTGGTTGCTGTCATCCATCAATTGCCTAAAAGCCAACTGGTTATCTGTGGTTAGGATAGGCAACGTGCTATAACCCACTGACCCTTGATTATTTGTCATAAATTGGTTCGCCCCAGACCCAGATCCTAGTTGTGGGGATGAATTCGATGTGGAATTGTGTAAACCTGCCATAAAAGATGTTGGCATTCCGTAAGAAGAACTTCTAATTCTATTCCCATCGAAGCCGGGTGGTCTAGTTAATGGTGTGGCGAAATGGGATTGTGTTCCTGGTGGTGGAACGAATCCCCCAGGGTAGCCCATAGTTCCAGTATTTCCTAAGATCGAACTGTTAGTTGATATGCCACTTACTCCATTGGTGGCTGTGTTACTGGTTGAAGATGCAACAGACTGTGTATTCGAAGGGATTACATTAGATGTTCCGCTCGAAATGGACGCGTTAGTGCCTGTTGCATGTGGGCCACCTTGGTCTCCTTGTTGATTGTCTGAATTAGACATTTTGTCCAAACGTTTTCTTCTGGATAAAGGTTGGTTGCTGTTGGTTATCTTACCACTTCTCAGGTTCATAAAACAGCAAACTTCTTAGGTTCCTACGTTTTTGGGATGGCTACGTCTCGACAATCCTTAATTCCGATATCCAACTATTGGTCCCACCAGGTGTGCCAATTTGTTTCCAGTGATTTCTGGTAAACAACCGCTAGTCTTCCAAACTATCGAGTAATCTTTATTAACGCTATTCAATCTCTCTGGTAACTCACAGGATCGACTAGATTGATCCTAGGACTCCTTGGATATTAAGGTTACTCTCACAATCGAACAATTATTCATGGTTGCTATTGTACAAGTGTTTGGTTTATTTCGATCCCTCTCTCTAAGAGTTTAAAAATGTGGTCAAAATGTATATGAAAACTAAGTTATACGAATAAATGCTAATTGTAATGCTGATTGAAGAGACATATAAAACTGTATGAAAAATGAAGTAAATGGTTTCGATTTGCAAAACATTTAACATAAAAGGTTTCTGGAATGTAGAAGTTTAAAATGTGAGGAAAGCGTTTAATGTAAGAAATCTATAAATGATTTTAAGTAAAAGTATGCACTTGAAAAACAATACTTGAAAGTAAAGGTATTGAAAGTGTAACAGTTCTCTGAAATATAAAGTGCTCGAAACATAAAGAAAGCAGTAAAACGTAAAACTTTGAGGAAAAGACTTTGAAATGAAAAGACAGTAAATAAAGAAACTTGCAAATGTTATTCGACAAAAAGAAAAGAGGAAAGTACTGGAAATGGTAAAAAGGCTTTCATTAAGTTAGAAATACATGGTGCTATCATACATACATTTCTCTTGCATTCGTTTCCCTTGCCATGTGGTAGTTTGAATGTTATTGAGTATTTTGTATAACAGATATGACACACTGAAATCCTAATACTAAGACTTCTATTTATACTAATTCGACCCTAACGGTCTCGCTATAGGATCATGCCACGTTTCGAACATGCAAGACAATGCTTCTTTCATCTTTCCACGTGTCCCCAAACGCTCCAACACATAACTTTCAAACTTTGAAAGTCCCGCTTCTATTTGAATTTTAAATGCTTTGGTGTTTCTCCGTTTCGAACGCTCTTCCCAAACCTAGCCTCGCTGTTATTTCAAGACCCCTTTGGATATGTTCCCAAAATCACCGTTCGAAGCTTCAAGCTTTTGACACACTTATTCGAAACACTGCTTCTGCAACTTCGAAATATGGCGTTTAATTCCATTTCGATCAGAACTTTTAACTCTTTTGAATTCTAAATAACATTGTCAAAATCTTCAGCCAACAATTATATGTAATTCGGACAAGACCCATATGATACCACAAATTTTTTAATAGTTATATATCTAAAATCAAAACCATTGAACGAGCCCGCTCTCCTTAAAACAAAATTACAAAAACGCCTAAGGACATATGAAAACAAAACCACTGCTCTTATTCCATCTGAGTTGTGCACAGACCCGCCGCCATCTTACACGTACTCCAATCCTCCACTTTGCATGCAGATCCGCGGCGACACCGCCACGCTCATTGCAATTGTTTGAGTTAAGAAGGTATTCACAATGTATATCGTAGGTTCTCGATGGTACTGTACTAATTCCTTCTGCTTTACACACAGATCCGCAGCCACCTTATATGGACTCCAATCCTTCCGCTTTGCCTGCAGATCCGCGGCGACGCCGCCATGCTCACCACATTTGTTTGAGTTAAGAAGGTATTCACAATGTATATCGTAAGTTCTCGATGGTACTGTACTAATTCATTCTGCTTTACGCACAGATCCGCAACCATCTTACACGAACTCCAATCCTTGCGCTTTGCGTGCAGATCTGCGGCGACACCGCTAGGCTCACCGCATTTGTTTGAGTTAAGAAGGTATTCACAATGTATATTGTAAGTTCTCGATGGTAATGTACTAATTCCTTCTGCTTTACGCACAGATCCGCAGCCACCTTATATGGAATCCAATCCTTCCGTTTAGTCATGGTCAATTATATGTTGCAATTTCAAGAGTTAAGAGCAAAAGTGGGTTAAAAATCCTAATTCATGACAAGGAGAATGTACTGTGTTCTACTACTATTAATGTTGTGTACAAGGAAGTCTTTCAAGCACTTTGATAGTTGGTAAACTTTATATCTTATACTTTACGATTCAAATTAAAAATCTATTTTGAATTAAAATATATAGTATGTACATTTTCTATGTATTTCAAGAAGTATATAATTTTTCCTATTTGTTCATGCAGACGTGATTTGTTGATAGGACCGACGCTTACTACAAATATGGAGTTAAATGCCAACATGGTTTACATGAGACATATACTCAACTGAAAACATGGTAACATACTTAATAATTTAATAATCTATAAATGTAATGTGAATCCAGACGAGACCCGTGCGATAGCACGGGTTTGTTACTAGTTGGTTAGTAGAAAGGTGACACGGAAAATAAATACACTCCTATTTCTTCTCAACTATCTTTCACAATTCCAATACTTAAAAATTGTAAATCATAATATTCACTTTAATGATAATAATAAATATTTTATATATTTTATAACAAGAAACACTTATTAATTGTAAATTAACTCAATAGATTTTTGTTTTTTTAATTATTATTTTAAGATATTAATTAAATGTGTTAACTTTTTGAATATTATATAAGTGGATATATATATAAGATGAGTTTTTTAGCAATTTTGACAAGTGTCACAATTATAGACGTTTTATTATTTAAAATTGTTTCTACTTTAGAAAATTTTACTATAGTATTTTTAATTATTATTTTTTTTTATAAATAATTTCATATTTAAATAATTAATTGTGCCAGTTGTATTATGCATTTATAATCATACTCCATTCCTTTCTCTCTTGCTCTTTTTTTTTGTTGGGAACATTATGGTTTTCAATATGGAAAATATCAGTTCATTAATTAATTCAATCGTACCTTTTATTCCCTTCTTCAATTCCTTTTATATATTATCTTCATTTCGTATTCATCTCTCATCAATCTTAGGACTTATTCTCTTCTTTGTTCTATTCTATTTTATCATTTTATACAATGTCTTCTAGTCTCTGTATACTGAGAGGAGACATTGACAATAAGAACGTCAACAATGCTGCTTCTTTTCGCTTCTCATCCTTGTTACGATCGAGATTTTTTTAGCATTACTTCACCGATGGAAATGCATAACAAGGACGTCTCTCTCATTTTAAAGCAGATTACGTCCTCCTCAACATTGCCGACCACATGAGGTCGAACGCCAACGTGTTTGCTTTGGTATAATATGTTTAGACTAATAACTTCTCCCATCTGGGAACTGTAGCAGTAGTGGATGAGCATCAGCATCTTTGTGTGTGTTCTGATATTAGCTCACTATATTTATTTACACTATTGCTTTCTATGTGTTATATTAAGTAGCTTAGATGACTGCCACTTGTACAGCTTAGATTAGTTGTTAGGATACATTATATAAACTCTTGTATCATTCTTTTGTATTCAACATAGTGAATAATAATTTTGGCCTTTACAATTACATTGTAAGTTTGTTATGCATAACTGTTTTCAGTTAGATCTTCATCCTCTTCCTCTTGCTTCTTCAATGGAAGCAAGCTTGTTTCACTGTAACTTCAATATGGTATCAGAGTTCACAAAGCTCTGGTAGCCATCGTTATTGGTGTTCTTTTCTTGTTTCTTCATCTGCATCGCTTTCTTTGCGATTTGTTTCTTTCTCTTCTTCGCGTTGGTTTTCTTGTTGCGATTTCTCATCTCTTCTGCAACCCCATTAACAATGGCGTACCAGTAATTTCTTGATTTCTCAACGAATTCTACCAATCCATTCTATCTTCATCCAAATGAAAATCCTGCATTGGTGCTCGTTTCGCCTCTCCTCGATGACAAGAACTACCATAGCTAGGCTCGTTCTATGCAAATTGCACTAATCTCCAGAATAAAGATAAGTTCATTGATGGATCCCTCAGCAAACCACTGGTTTCCGATCCACTCTATGCTCCTTGGGTTCGCTGCAACACAATGGTTCTTTCTTGGATTCATCGTTCAATTTCTGAGTCTATTGTGAAATCTGTTCTATGGATCGAATGCGCTGCAGGTGTTTGGAAAAATCTCCAGCTCAGATTTTCACATAGTGATCTCTTCCGCATCTCTGACCTACAAGAGGACATTTACAAACTTCGTCAAGGTAACAATGACGTAACTAATTACTTTACTCAGTTGAAAGTCTTATGGATGAACTTGAGAATTATAGGCCGATTCTTACTTGCTCTTGTGCTATTACTTGTTCTTGTGGAGCTGTTGCTTCTGCCAAGCAGTATCGTGCCCAAGATCAAGTGATTTGTTTCTTAAAGGGATTGAATGAGAAATTTACTCATTCTAAATCGCAGATTATGATGATGAGTCCCTTGCCTGACCTAGACAAAGCTTTTTCTTTAATCATTCAACAGGAACGTGAGTTGAATAGCTCAGCTTCTGCATTAGCTCAGGCATCCTCTAATCCTGAGGAATTGAATGTTGCTTGTCAAGTTCAGGCTAACTATGGCAATTCCAACTTCAAACCTGGAAATGGTTCTCTCAAAGGCAACCCTTCAGGACCACCTAGAGGCCACAACCGTGTTTGCACACATTGTGGTAGAACCAATCACATCGTGGAAACATGTTTTCTCAAACATGGTTATCCCCCAGGTTTCAAGAACAAGAGCAAGACTCAGACTCCTCACAATAAAAATCAGCAGGCTGCCACCATTAATGTTGTATGTGATTCATCTTCAGAGGATTCAAAGGCTTCTCCATGTGTGTTCACTCAAGAGCAGTACACTAATCTCCTTGCATTGCTCCAACAATCAAAGCTTTCATCCCAAGCCAACTCTGTTTTAACCTCTCCTTTGGCCATGACATCTCACTCTTCCATCACCAATGGTAAGTCATCTCATCTCTGGATCTTAGATACTGGAGCAACATATCACATTTCATATGACATTCATACATTTACTACTTGCAAAAATATTGTACTTGTCAATGTCAATTTACCTGATGGCTCATCTCTTACTGCATGTATGTCTGGTAGTGTTATCATTTCACCATCCTTAACACTACACCATGTTCTCTATATCCCAAACTTTCATGTTAACCTTATCTCTATTGCCAAGCTAGTTAGTAGTAATGATTGTTCTGTACATTTTGGGGCTGATGTATGCACCATAATGCAGAATCATTCACAGGCAATGATTGGTACAACTAGGCTTCAAAGAGGTCTATATGTCATGGACTCTTCCAACCAATCATCTGTTTGTAATTCTACTTCTACTACTTCTGATTCATGTAATTTGTGGCATCTAAGATTAGGCCACCTTTCTACTACAGGCATGAAATCTATTTCTCATTTGTTTCCTTTTATCCATGTAAACCTAATAATGTTCCATGTGATTCATGTCATTTTGGCAAACAAAGGAAGTTACCTTTCCCAAATAGTAAATCTCATTCTCTATCTCCTTTTGATATATTGCATGCTGATGTATGGGGCCCCTATTCCACAATTTCTATGCTAGGTCACAAATATTTTCTCACATTGGTTGATGATTATAGTAGATATACTTGGGTGATCTTCCTAAAAACCAAAGATCAGACTAAAACCAGTCTTATTCAATTTGTGGCATACATAGAAAATCAGTTCAAAACATCTCTTAAATGTCTTAGGTCTGATAATGGTTCTGAGTTTATGGCCTTGTCTCAGTTTTTCTTATCAAAGGGCATTATCCATAAAACCACTTGTGTTGAAACACACCAACAAAATGGGGTGGTTGAAAGGAAACATCAGCACATTCTTAATGTTGCTAGGTCCTTATATTTTCACTCTAACATCCCTCTCACCATGTGGAATTTTTCAATTCAACATGCCATCCATGTTATCAATAGACTTCCTTCACCCCTTTTAAAATCTAAAACTCCATATGTATTACTGTACTCTCAGCCTCCTTCTTTAATCCACTTAAAAGTTTTTGGTTGTCTTAGCTATGCTACCACTCTCCAAGCCCATCGAACAAAATTCTCACCTAGGGCCAGGAAATCTGTTTTCATTGGTTTTAAATATGGTACTAAAGGATACATCCTTTATGATTTACAAAACCATAATGTGTTTGTGTCAAGAAATGTTATCTTTTATGAACATCAATTCCCTTTCAAACACACTTTACAGCCACATACCTCAATTAATGCTAATGACAACACTGCTCCTTTTTCACATTATGATGACATACCTGCTACAGTTTCTCCAACTAGTACAACTGACTTGTCTCTTTCATTCATAAATTATTCTTCTGATAGCACACCTTTTATTAATAATCAGGCCCCACATTCTGTCCCCACCCAACCTTTATCTCCTACTTTACATAGCCTTATCAGTCCTACTACTCCTTCTTCTCCTTTAACCATTGGATCCTTATCCATTCCCTTACCTACCAATAATTCTCCACATCAAAACCCTTCCTTATCCAACAGATCTTCCTCTATTCCTATATCTGCTAATTCACCTAATACCTCATCTGATTCTATTACGCAACATATACCTTCTGCCCCCTCTTTACCTTTAAGACAATCCACCAGGATTTCTCATCCTCCTAGTTACTTAGCAGACTATCATTGCTATCTTGCATCTTATGATACACTTGCATCTCAATCTCATGAACATAATATTGCTCATCCTTTATCATCTGTTATTTCATATGACAAATGTTCTCCATCATATAAACATTTCTGTTGCTCCATATCCTCTAACATTGAACCAAAGACCTATACCCAAGCCATAAAGCATGATTGTTGGAAGCATGCCATGGAGACTGAGTTACAGGCTCTTGCTGAGAACAATACATGGCAAGTTGTTGACCTTCCTCATGGCAAAAATCCTATTGGTTGTAGATGGGTTTATAAAGTTAAATATAGGGTTGATGGAACCATTGAGAGGCATAAGGCTCGTTTGGTAGCAAAAGGGTATACTCAATTAGAAGGGATAGACTACTTTGACACTTTCTCCCATGTAGCTAAGCTTGCTACTGTCAGGATCCTTCTTTCTTTAGCAGCCATCGAGGGTTGGCATTTGGAGAAACTAGATGTGAACAATGCCTTCCTTCATGGAGATCTTCATGAGGAGGTATACATGATTCTCCCTCCTGGCTTCCCTTCTTCTAATCCCTCTAAAGTTTGTAGATTGCATAAGTCACTTTATGGTCTAAAACAGGCCAGCAGGCAATGGTATTCCAAACTTTCTTCATTCCTTATCACCATAGGCTATCAACAATCCAAGGCTGATCACTCTCTTTATGTTAAAGTTACATCATCTGATTTTACTGCTTTGTTGGTCTATGTAGATGATATTGTCTTGGCAGGTACATCTACATTAAAAATTTCTCATGTCAAGCAGTTACTTCATCAGTCTTTCAAAATCAAAGATCTTGGTCAGTTAAGGTTCTTTCTTGGTTTTGAGATTGCTAGAACCACTGATGGTATTTTTCTTAATCAGAGGAAGTACACCTTGGAGCTTCTTGAGGATAGTGGCTTGCTAGCTTCTAAGCCATCTTCAGTTCCATTTGATCCTACAATCAAAATCTCAATCACTGAAGGACATCAATTAGAGGATCCCTCCATCTACAGAAGATTAATTGACAGACATATCCTATGCAGTTCAACATCTCAGTCAGTATGTTTCCAATCCTCTTATGCCTCATTACCAGGCTGCAATTAGAATTCTCAGATATCTCAAGTCAGTACCAGCCAAGGGTCTCTTTTACTCTACTTCAAGTCCTCTCAAAATCTCTGCTTTTGCTGACTCTGATTGGGCCAGATGCCCAGACACAAGAAGATCAGTCACATGTTTTTGTATCCTCATTGGTTCCTCTCTTGTTTGTTGGAAGTCCAAGAAACAGAAAACTGATTCCAGGTCTTCTACTGAGGCTGAATATAGAGCATTGGCCTCTTTGTCATGTGAACTGCAATGGTTACAATACATATTGCAAGATTTTCAAATTCAACTTCCACAACCAGCTGCAGTATTTTGTGATAGTAAATCTGCCATTTACTTGGCACATAATCCAGCTTTTCATGAAAGAAGCAAACATATAGAACTGGATTGTCATGTAATTAGAGAGAAAATTCAATCTAAGCTACTTCATCTCTTTCCTATCTCCAATTCACATCAACTAGCAGACATGTTTACAAAACCTCTGCATTTTCCTGCTCTCTCTAGGATCTTGATCAACTTAGGGCTCTGCAGTATCCACAACCCAACTTGAGGGGGGATATTAGCTCACTGTATTTATCTACACTATTGCTTTCTATGTGTTATATTAAGTAGCTTAGATGACTGCCACTTGTACAACTTAGATTAGTTGTTAGGATACATTATATAAACTCTTGTATCATTCTTTTGTATTCAACACAGTGAATAATAATCTTGGCCTTTACAATTACATTGCAAGTTTGTTATGCATAACTGTTTTCAGTTAGATCTTCATCCTTTTCCTCTTGCTTCTTCAATGGAAGCAAGCTTGTTTCACTGTAACTTCAATATCTGACTTTGTTGCTCCTTTTTATCTCCCGTATAGGAAATCTGTTCCATCGATACCGAATAATAATGTTGTTGTTAAGAGTCGTGAGGATATTTTTTCCTTTTTTGTTAAAAGTCGTGAGAATGATTACTACGATGGTTTTTCTCAAGAGGTTAGAGATTTTAAGTTTTAATTTTTCTTACTATAGTTTTTTATTAATTTTTTTGTTTGGGATGTTATTATAGGTTCTAGTTAATTACAGGTCCATCACAAATTAGTGTCAAACCTAAGTTGTTTCTTTGTTTTGTTGTTCACTGTGTGTTTTAAGAAATGTCTAAATGAAAGGAAGGAGGTGAGTCTTGTTAGAAGTATAATTATTGTTTTATCGAAATGCATGTGTGGTGTATGTCGAATAGCTTATTGTATATGTTATAAGCTGTATTCGACAGAGTCAAAATCATGTTTTGAGCTTTAGCGTGTTTTGTCTAATTAGGCTTGGACATTGTTTGCCTGCTGAGTTTGTAATCAAGTGTGTATTCAATAACAGAGTTTTTACAATTCAGTTAAAATCACAACAAAATTTCAATTCTCTCTCTTCTTCTTCTTCTTCTTCTTCTTCTTTTTCTCTTTCACAAATCATCTTTCTTGAAAATCCTTTGTTCCAACAAATTGGTATCAGAGCCTGGTTGCGATTCAGAGAGAATCTAATGGCAAACGGAATAACAACGTCAACACAGTTTCCAGCGAATCTACCGGTTTTCAAAGGTGAAAACTATCAGTGGTGGGTTGCACAGATGAAGGTTATCTTCAGATTTTAAGATGTTGTTGAAATCTTGAATGATGGAGTATCAGATCTGGAAACAAACGCGTCAGAAGCCCAAAAAACTACGCACAAATATCAAAGGAAGAAAGACGGTAATTCCTTGTTCTTGATTCATTAATGTGTGTATTCTTATGTATTTGAGAAAATAATTGAAGAAGAAACATCAAAAGGAGCTTGGGAAAAGTTAAAGAACTTGTATGGTGGAGATGAGAAATTGAAGAAGGTGAAGTTGCAGACGCTAAGGAAACAATACGAAATGCTTCAAATGAAAGAAGTTGAATCAATTTATGCATATTTTTCAAGAATTGTGATGCTAACAAACCAAATGAAGGCATGTGGTGAATCAGTTACGAATCTATAAAAGATAGAAAAGGTGTTGAGATCTTTGACTGCAGATTTTGACTATATTATTGTGACAATTGAAGAGGCCAAGACTCTATCTGAGATGAATTTAAAAGAACTTCAAGCTTCATTGGAGGATCATGAAATGGGGTTGAAGCAGAGAAACTCATAAAGAGAGAAGGTGGTTGAACAGGCATTACAATCAAGATTCAGCAAGAAAGATGGAAAAGAAAAGTCGAAGAAGCGAAAGAATCTTGCTAGCAATGAGAAGTCAAGAAGGAATACTGATTCGATCAAGAAAGGTGTGGGCAACACGTATTATGGGAAGAAAGTTGACACGAAAGAGGTGAAATGTTATAATTGTCAAGGTTTTGGTCACTATGCTAGAGATTGTCGAAGAAAGAAAGATGTGAGGGTGAAAGATCGTGATGAAGCTCAATATGCATGAGCTGGAGATAATGATTCTGATGATGTGTTATTGATGGTGAACACTCAGTTGAACACTAAGAAAAACAACACGTGGTATCTGGATTCAGGGTGTAGCAACCACATGACTAGCAATAAAAACTGGTTTACCAAGTTAGATGATTCAGTTGAAAAGGTCATAAAGTTTGCAGATGGTAAACACATGAAATCAGGTGGTAAAGGAGATATTTCGATTGTCAGGAAGGATGGTCGAAAAGATATTATCACTGAAGTGTTGTATGTACCTTCTATGATAAGTAACTTGATAAGTGTAGGTCAATTACTTGCAAAAGGTTTCAATATGAAGCTGGAGAAGAATCATATGAAAGTATATATGGTTGGTGATAGGCTAATAATGAAAGCACCATTGGCGGAAAATAAAACGTTCAAAGTTGAACTCAACACATCATATCACAAATGTCTTGCTTCAACTATAGAAGAAGACAAAAATTGGCTATGGCATCACAGGTATGGACATCTAAACTTCAGAAGTTTATGCATGCTCAATCAGAAAAGAATGGTGTTTGGGTTGTCGTATGTAAAGGAACCAAAACATGTATGCGAGGAATGTTGCAAAGCAAAACAGGCTAGGAAGGAATTCAAACATGACTTGCCCGTGAAATCAAAGCAAAAACTGAAGTTGGTTCATTCTGATGTGTGTGGACCCTTTGAAGTAAAGTCAAATGGAGGTAACAGGTATTTCCTTACTTTCATTTATGAATTCACCATACATATGTGGATTTACCTTATTGAAAGGAAGGTTTAGGTATTCACACAGTACAAGAAGTTCAAGTTGCAAGCTGAGAAACAAAGTGGCTGCAAATTGAAGAAGTTAAGAACAGATGGTGGTGGTGAATATACTTCTGCTGAACTTGCTAATGAGGAAGATATAGAGCATGAGGTTATTACACCCTATACACCTTAGCATAATCGCATAGCTGAGAGAAAGAATAGAAGTATATTGAACATGACGAGAAGTATGTTGAAAGCTAAAGATATGCCTAAGAGATTTTAGGTTGAAGCAGCTTCGACAGCAGTATATATTCTAAATAGATGCCCAACAAAGAAGACAGTCTAAAAGAAACCTCATGAGGCTTGGACAGGGTCGAATTCAAATGTGAGTCATCTTAGAGTTTTTGGATCAACGTGCTTCAGGCATGTACATGAAAAATTAAGAAAGAAGCTGGATGATCAAAGTGAAGTCATGGTGCTCATAGATTATCTTTCGACTGGTGCATACAAGTTGTATTCGCCAAAAAAAGATAAACTAGTGATCAGTCGAGATGTTCTTGTAGACAAAAGCAAGGGATGGGACTGGAGTCAAAGTTCAGTTTGATAAGAATCAGATGTCACAACTGTGTTCAAAGAAGATGAATAGAACGAAGCTTCAACGAGTCGAAATGAACAAGGTGATGCTTCAACTAGTCAAAATGAAGAACCACCTGTGCAGAATGAAAGAAGGTCGATAAGAACAAGAACTGAGTCGACCAGGCTAACTGTATATGAAAGGTTCTTAGATCAAGTAGTTGATCCAAATGGTGACTTAGTCAAAGAAGCCATGATGATGGATGAAGCAGAACCAATTGATTTGGATGAAGCCCTGAGCAATTCAAATTGGTGTGTAGCCATGAAAGAAGAACTTAGGGCTATTGAGAAGAACAAGACCTGGGAGCTTGTCGAAAGAACCAACAAGAAACCAATCGATGTAAAGTGGATTTACAAGGTGCAATGAAGGCCAAATGGTGAGATTGCAAAGTATAAAGCAAGATTAATGGCGAAAGGTTTTCTACAAAAACTTGGTATCGACTTCGACAAAGTATATGCGCCTATTGTGATGTTAGAAACAATCAGAATTGTTGTTTCAACAACAACATATAGAGGATGGAAGATGCATCAGTTGGATGTAAAGTCACCATTTTTGAACGGTCTATTGGAAGAAGAAGTATATGTTGCTCAACCACCAGGATTCAACGTTAAAGGGAAGGAGTCGAAGGTATATAGATTAAGGAAGGCTCTCTCTATGGTTTGAAGCAAGCTCCTAGAGCTTGGAATAAGAGGATAGATAGATTCCTCATCGAAGCAGGTTTCACAAAGTGTGTCTATGAACATGGAGTGTATGTAAATGATATCAACAGTGTCAGTCGAATCATTTTATGCCTCTATGTTGATGACTTACTCATTATAGGAGCAGACAAAGTTGAGATAATAAAGGTAAAGTCGAAATTAATGCAGAAATTTGAAATGTCTGACTTAAGGAATATCTCATATTCCCTAGGGATGGAATTCAAAGATACTGAAGAAGGAGTATTCTTGTATCAAACTAAGTATGCTCAAGATATTTTGAAGAGGTTTAAAATGAACAACTGGATGAAGTTGTCACTCTGTTAGAAACTGAAGCAAAGATGAAAAAGGAAACGGATGATGAGTTTGTAAGTTCGACCCTTTACAAACAAATCATTGGATCCTTGAGATATCTTTGTAATACTAGACCAAATATCTGCCAAAGTGCAGTATTATTGAGTAGATTTATGGAGAAACCACAAGAATGTTATTTCATCGCCAGTAAAGAGGGTGTTGAGATACATAAAGGGAACAATTGATCATGTTGTGTTATTTTCAAAGAAGTCGAAGAACAACACAGATGTCGAAGTTCATGGATACACTGACTCAGATTTCTGTGGAGATCAAGACAAAAAGAAAAGTACTGCAGGATACATGATCATGATCGAATGTGCTTCAATATCTTGGAGTTTAAGGAAGCAAAACATTATGGCTTTGTCATCATGCGAAGCAGAATATGTGGTTGCATCATATGTTGCATGCCAAGCAGCATAGATCAAAATGTTACTTGAAGAACTCGGGATAAAGGAACCTAAGAAGATGAAGTTGTTTGTCGATAATAAGTCAGCTATTGACCTAGTGAATCACCTAATGTGTCATGGTCGAAGTAAGTACATAGAAAGAAAGTATCATTTTTTGAGGGACCAAGTCAACAAAGGGAAGCTGGAGATAAATCATTGCAAGACAGAAGTGCAATTAGCTGACATATTTACCAAATCTCTGAAGAAAGTCATATTCGACGAGTTAAAGAGAAGCATCGAGATGAGAAGTCTCGAGAACATAAATTAGGGGGTGTGTTAGAAGTATAATTCTTGTTCTGTCGAAATGCATGTGTGGTGTATGTCGAATAGATTATTGTATAGGTTATAAGTTGTATTCGATAAAGTCGAATACAATAGATATTGTAGTATGTCGAAATCATGTTTTGGGCTTTAGCGTGTTTTGTCTAATTGGGTCTGGGCATTGTTTATCTATATAAAGGGCCGCTGGGTTTATAATCAAGTGTGTATTCAATAACAAAGTTTTTACAATTCAGTTAAAATCACAACAAACTTTCAATTATCTCTCTTCTTCTTCTTCTTCTTCTTCTTCTTCTTCTTCTTCTTCTTCTTCTTCTTCTTCTTCTTCTTCTTCTTCTTCTTCTTCTTCTTCTTCTCTTTCATAAATCATTTTTCTTGAAAACCCTTTGTTCCAACAAGTCTATCATGTGTATTCAACTTTATGTGAAGACAAATGAAGTCAACAGTTAGCCGACTCTTAACGAATGTAACATTATTGTTGTTACAAATTCTAATTCTATTTACAATACTTGATAATATAGGATTATGTGTTATTCGTTCAAATTGTCTCATGAAGATTCATATTCTGATATGAGTTGATTTGCTATGATTTTGCAAGTTTTAGATTTTTTCTGTGTCTGTTGTTCTTAATTGTCAAATTATAGAAAATGGAATTATGTACACAATTTCAGTGAGAGGACAAAAGACTGGTTTTTCTCTAAATGCAGCGCGCGGAGTCGCTCTAAATATCACCAGTATGTTCTATGTTGCTAATTCTTTCTTAATCACATTTGTTTATGTTCTATGTTGTTAATTATTTCTTAATCACCTTTCATCTTTTCACAAACTCTTTGTCTGAACCTATTATACAGGGATAGTATAACTAATATGTATCTTACTATTATTGCAAATTAGTGCCCGTATGATGATATGATATTGGCAATTTTGTTAGGTATTGAATCATCAATGCCAACTTTGGAACTTGCTGAAGAAAATGTTGTAATTAACAGGATTGATCCTTGAAGGATATCCTTTTTGAAAGAAGATGCAATTGAATTCATGAAGGTTGCCCTTCTGAGAGATGAATCATGGGATATTGTTGCAACGCCACCATCGGTAATACTATGATGTGAATTGTTGCAAAGAAAGGCTGATTAAACATAACTCTGGGATTAATGTTTATATCTTATTACTGTTTATAGTTCATAGTATAATATTATATATCATATGTGATAATATAATTATTTTTGTTCAAGTTGATCAAACTTTTAAAATTTCATAAAATTTTTAAAGTTATATAATATTTAATTGTATCGTCTTATTTCAACGTATATTATATTTAAAATTGTGTAAATATATGTTATTAAAATATATTCACGTCTATATAATATTATTTACATTTTTTATAAAAGATTATGAATGTAATCCAAAAAAAAATCAGAATTAAATTAATTGAATTTGTCCTTGCCAAGAATTATTAAAAATATGGTGTGTTAAATTTGTCTTTCTACCCCATATTATAAATTTTTTAGATCCATCTCTGGGTGTATTAATGATTCTTCATTTTTGTTCTAAATCTATTTTTGTTTAGTTTCAACCTATATGAGTTTAAGGCATAATTTTTTATTTTTGTTCTAGATCTGTTTTTATTTAGTTTCAACCCATATCAGTTTAAGGCACAATTTTGTTGAATTTATTTTTTGATCGATTTGTTTGATCAATTTATTTATGAAATCAATTTGTAGCGTATAAAAAAAATATATTGAATTTTAAAGGAAAAATATGATAACGTATTAATTTATGGTAATTTATTAAATCTTAAATTTATAATAATATATTAATCATTTTGTACATAATTTTTAAAACTAATAAATTTTTGTTAATATTAATCATTGTGTTGGATTTATAATTGAAGTTTAAATTAAAGGTTAAAGTGGACGATGAAACAAAATTTATAATATGACATTTTTTCGATATAAATGATTTATTCTAATTTAAGTCTTTTTTCTATGTTTAATGTTTTTTTGGTTCAATATTTATTTGATCTATTAATATACCAATACATTTTTGGAATATTAATATATTTTTTCTTTTACAATGTATTTTTGGTTTTTGGTTGAATGTATTTATCACTATTATGAAAATTAAAGATTCATTTTATTTAGTTTGTGTTTTGTATGTTTTTAAATAATGTGACCTGTTATTATGCTTTTTATTGTGCTGTTTTTAATCTTTCATCTATATAAATATAATAAATAAATAAATTTCTTTAATTTTTTAAATCAAATTATTCTAAAATAATCAAGATAATATAACATTTAAATGCTTTAAAATGACTATAATAATAAGTTATTTATTAAACAATTTTTTTATCAATTTATTTTAAACATTAAAATTATACCAAATCACAATTCATTATTTTTTTACATGGCAAAAACACTTGACAATTATAATCAATATATAATATTATATATAATATTAAATATATTATACTATATATAGTTCTCCAAGATGTAAAACTCCCGATAACACTAAAAATTAGAAAATTAGTAAAATGTTTTTTCAAATTCGTTGTATCATACTAAAGTCTTTGAGTTGGTGTTTAAACATCGTGTGATACTTTGCTTTTATATGTGTCTAAATGATTTAGTCTTTTAACACCTGTGGTAACTTCTACATGTGTCTTTAATATTTTTAAATGTCTTCGTTATATGTTTAATAAACTGATGATTGGATGATTTTTTTTGGTATTATATATTTAAAGACTGAATGATATTTTTGATAACTTAAAAAATATTAATAAATACTATTCCTTTTAAATTAATATCATGATTTAGAAATTAAAAAATTATTTTATAAATAACTTAAATTTTTAAGTAATAAAGATATTTTAATAAATAAAAAATAATTTATTATTGATACAAAAATATATGATATATTACACTTAATATTATATTTATAAAATTATATATGATATTATGATCTGTTACAAGAAAATCAACTTAAAACGTTTTAAAAAAAATTTAAAGTGATTTATTTTTATTTCAAATTTAATAGATAACAATTTTTTTTTAAATTTAATTTTATATAAATAACAAATATTTTTTTTAAGAATTCATCTTATTAGTATTATTATTATTTTAATAATAAAATATTAACATTTATACAAAAAAATAATATAAATATTTGTTTTTATAAAAAAACATGAGAGAGTTAAGATTGATGAATAGAGAAATTTCTTATGAAATATACAAATTTATTATTATATTTATATTTAAAATAAAAGGTCAATGTGGAAAATCAATGTTATAATAAATAAAAAATTTAAAAAATCAAATGTAAGTGCAATTAGGGTCGTTTTATTTTATTTTATATTTTATATATATTTTCTAACCATCATTATATTATATTTATTAATATTTATAATATTATTGTGTGACACGTACGAACGCACGTGCGGATAATTACTTAATTATTTCTTTTATTTTTTGTATTAAAATATATATTTTTTTAACTGATTGATATTATTTAATTTATATGTCTTTTATATATATATTTTTAATCATCAGTATATTATATTTATTTATTATTTTTAATGATATTGCACGATCTTTTAGAATAGACGGATAAATGACTACTTAATTATTTTATTTATTTTTTCTACTAAAATATACATTTTCGAAGAACCGAGACTATTTAGTTTGTGTATCTTTTATATACATTTCTTAACAATCAATATATTATTTTTATAAATGAGAATATACTACAAATATATGACATTAAACATAAGAAAGTCAATTGTTTATACAATTATTTTTATAAACAGAAATAAGTTACAAATATTTTTATAAATCGAAAAAAGTCTATTGTTGACACAATTATTTTTATAAACGGGAATAAGTTACAAATATTTTTTTAAACGGGAAAAAATCAACTATTAATACAATCATAATTTAAGACATTTTTTCTCTTAATTCATACATATTTTTATATACATTTTTAAACTATAATTATATAATATTTATATCGATTTTATGCGATCTATACGAACATACAAGTCATTTGCTAGTTGATTTTAAACCTAAAACACCTAATTAAATAGGAAAGGGCATTTACATTTACTATCTCATGTAAGATAAGTTAAAGTATTCCATTTCAAATTTCAAATTTCAAATCTCATACACATTCTTTTTTCACAGTTTATCACTTTCAGTTTTAATTTTTTCTCACTCTATTTTTTTTCTTTTTTTCTTTCTAAGTATAAATTAAAAAAAAAAGTGAAATATGTTTGTGATCCTTATAAATATCTCACTTTTCGCTTTTAATCCCTCTAATTTTTTTTTCAAACAATGGTCCTCATAAAATTTTTCATCCACAATTTTGGTCAATACCGTCAACTTTCATTAACAGAAGCTGACGTGACATGCCACGTGGAAGACAACATGAATTTTTTTTTGAAAACGCTTGAAATTGTGGGGGTTTTAAACCTCCTCTAAACATATTCGGAAAATTTTATTCCAACAAGACAATATTCTTAGAGGCATTTCATCAAATACTTTAGATGCACCATTCAAAATTACAACATTGTTTGCAATCACAGTAGTTTCACCATTAACTACTAACCATAGCTGAATTTATGAAACTCTTAATAACCAAAAGTGGAGTTGTCTGTTACCCAGACTGAATGTGTATGTTGTTTATATTGTCTGTTATCAGGACTGGATGAGCTAATGGAGTCTAAAGGAGGTAAAAAGAAGTCTAGTAGTAGTAATTCCTTATCATTATTCTACGAAGCCCTCCTCGAATACAACATTGAAGACATTCATCCTAACGGTGGAATCAAGAAGTTCAAATTCTCGTTCCCGTGTATGCAATCACTTTTCTATTAGTTCTTTTTTTTTTCCTTTAGCTTTCTTCACTGCTCTCCTTCAAACAACATATTTCTAATTTCTCTCCTTGCTATTATACTTTTTGTTTCTCTCATTATCTCTTTTGTATTTATTTCTGTTTGAACTGTGGCCATGACAATTTCTGCAATTGGTTTCGAAGGTTTCTAAAAGAGGTTAGAAATATCCTTTTTCAACCCTAGGCTTTTCTCTGACCCTCAAGGAAGTGGTTTAAGATCTCTCATGAAATCACAATTGGATGAGATTCTTGCACCAGCTGAGTGCACCATTGTTTCTTCCCTTGCAAATGAGGATGTTGATTCCTATGTTTTATCTGAGTAGCAAAATCCGTGCTAAGAGGGAAAAATCACCCATTGTGTGATTTATAAATTGGTTGTTGATAAATTTTTGTGTTATTAAACTTGTTTGCAAGGTATTCGACAAAAGTTCATTGTCAATATTTTTCTTCTTTTTTATGGATTTGTTTAGAGGAGGTTTAAAACCTCTGCAATTTCAAGTATTTTCAAATCTTTTCCAGATTGTCTTCCACGTGGAACACTACGTCAACTTCCGTTAATGAAAGTTGACGGCATGAGCTAAAATTATGGATAAAAAACTTTATAAAAATTATTATTTAAAAGAAAATTTTAGAGAAACTAAAAACGAAAAATAGAATATTTATAAGGACCACAATCATATTTAACCTTAAAAAAAATTAAATCTTTTTTAATGTAATAAAGAAGAACACAAAAAATATTGAGTTGACAAAACACAAAATTTAGTCTCAATAAAAAAACATAGTCATTTTATAGTTATTAGGAAATTATTCATAGTTATTAAAAATAATCTTAATTAATTAAAAAATAATCGATAGTTATAAATTAATAAATTATTTTATTAAATTGTACGGACAATTAAGGAGTCAACGCAATACATATTTTATTTAATTAATTATCGTCTTTATTGAGAGATAAAATCCTTATTTTTAAATGGTAAAAATTTTCTTTGTTTTTTTTCCATCTCATTGGTCTGTTTTTTTTTTTAATTTTTTTTATAGAATTATTAATATAATTGGATTTATATGATCATTATTCATTTTACATTTAAGTAATTAATTTTAAATTACATGTGTATTTAACTTTTTTTTCATACGAACTATTATCAAAATAATGTTTATTTTACTTTAATAAATAATTACTTTTATTTGAGAGACAAATCATTTATTTTTAAATGTAAAAAAATCTTTATCTCACATATCTCTTATTTTCTTTTTTATAATTATTTAACACAATTAAGTTTATAAAATTATTATTATTTTATAATTAAATAATTCATTATATATATATATATAATTAATAACAGACACGGTTTATCTTCCATGTAGTTCACATGACTGATGCAAATAGTTGAGTTTTGGATATTGATTCAATTGAACTTGACTAAGGAAACCAGATACACACGTATAAATTAAAAAATAGTAAAAAAATAATCATATGTATAAACAGATGACTGATTTTGGAGTACCAATTCTTATAATATATTAATAACTTATTAAGTACACTAGCATTTAATTATATATGGATAACGTGGTTTAGTAGTTTGAAAATTTTCAAATTTATCACAAAAACGTGACATGGCCATGAGAGTGGCACACACACTACACGGTACGAGGGATGCGACTAAGTGTAAATTCCATCATTTGAGGGCAAAAAAAAGCGCTGCTCTAATGGCTCACGTCTCTAAATTTGTTTGTACTCTCATGTGATAACACAAACTAGTAGTGGTAGGTATATGCTATATGCCACGACATGATAGTGACTCAACAAAATGTGTAAGTCACACGCTATATAAGTTTTAGAAAGGACAGGAACAGAATATAAGAACAATAAGAATTATTGTGTCGATAAATTAGTTAATTTAGATTTTACACCTACATTTTATTAGATGTTATTCTCAAGGAGATGAAGTGAGGTCAGATTTTTTCGGGCGATGACTAATAACAGCTAGTTTTAGTTATTTTTCTGATCTATCTACTTTCGTTTTCTCCTTTCCTCCTTATTCCATGGAAGACTCTCTTCTGTTTTTTGAAACTTCCGCCTCTCCGGTGGTTCAAATTCCTGTGGTGAAACCAAATATCCAAGTTTCAAAATTATTCGTTGTCGTTGTCTCGAATAATGTCGGCAACATTCTTTATAGTCAGCTCCCCATTCCCTGTCTGAAGGGGAATTTGCTATCAACATTGTAATATGGTGGGAGAACTGACTTGGAGTATTTTGCGTTTTATTGCAATTGTTGCGGATAGCAAGAGTCGCCACTGATTTTTCTTTTATCCAATAAAGAAAGGGTGAAAAGAACAGGAAAGACCTTTGAAATATTTTCTTTAGTTCGGGTGATAGGTTATGAAAAAGGAAGGTGTTAACATCATTTTCATCCATAGTTATCTATGAACTCTTAGTTGTTTGCTAGATCACTTTTAAAATTGCTTTGTTTGAAATGTATTTATGGTGGATTTTGAAAATATTTTTGAAAAGCGCATTCGTTTAGGCAAACTTTGTAACGATTTTCGTCTCTATAAGAATGCATACAAAGTGTTGGACTTTTTGAAAATATTTCATGTTTTGAAAGTGTTTGGTATGTTTGAAAAGATGTTTGTTTTTGAAGATGGATTGTGAGCAGACAACTAGGAACGTTCTACCTACTCAAAAATCTTTTTGTTCATTTCTCTCTTCCTTTGACATTGCTATCTTACCATTGATTGGTAAGAAGCTCTATCTTTAGACGTGAAGGAACGGGCGCGGATCATCGTATAGTCATAAGATGCAATGTTGTGAGATATCTTAGCATTTTTCTTAAGGGACTAAGATCATTTGTAAGGCAACATTCGCAGCGTCATCGAGGGACTTTGATCTTGTATTTTGTTTGTTTTTGCTAAGATGTCTCACATGCATAACATGACCATTTTCAAGACAACAAGTAGAGTTAACCCTAGAGGTGCGAGTGTGAAAAGTGTGTTTGAGTGCATGCATTTTTGTCTTGAGATTAGGGTTTTTCTAAGTATCGATTTTATCTTGCCATAAACACCCTAATTACTAACAATTATATGAAAACGATAAATTTGCGGAAATTAAAATCCTACGCTATTACATCAATAGGGAGATGTGGATACAGTTTATGAATGGGGATGGAATAAGAGCTTAAATATTACAACCATATTGAATAGCAATGAAGAAAATATGTAAAATATGTAAAAATAGTGTCAAAGAGAGGAAAATTGCATTTTGAACATTATGTGTCGACACATGCTCCTTTGCATCGACACATAAGCTTTTCTTGCCCCTATAAGTCCAAATTAACTCAGTATGAGTCGATGTATAAGGGTGTGTGTCGACTCATTCCTTGTTTGTGTCGACACATACGCGTTTTGTGTCGACTCATGCACTTTTTTTTTTCTATTTTGTACCTGTTATAGCAGTATGCATCGACTCATGAGATTTTGTGTCGACTCATAACCTGTCTTGCCACTAAAACGAGTCGACTCATGTGAATATGTGTCGACTCATACTGCAATTTTTTCATTCTATCATTGTTTTGCTGCACACAGAGGTTAGTTCTCAACACATAAATGACAAGAATAGAAGACAAACAAAGGTTAGCTTCAAGGGGAATGGTTATTACATTTTATCTTCAAAGATGAATCAACTAATGATGCTTGAAATGAAGGGTTTAAAGTCAAGGAGACTTACCTTGAAGCTGGAATTTGTGTTTTGAGCTTGAGTTGCTGCCTTGAGTATTCTTGAACTTGGAAAAATAGAGGTGTTACAAAAGCTTGTTTTTGAGTTTGAACAACTTCTATATGATGTATGTGGGGTGCTTAGATGTTTGTACAGAACTTGCAAAGTATGAGAGGTTCAAAGGTATGGACTTCAAAACTCAAGATTGGAAGCTTTGTGGACTATTATGGCTTTTATGAATATGAGATTTTGCGGGTTTATCAACAAAACTTCTGGATTTTCTCTCTATTTTTATGACCTCATTCTCTTGCAAATGCTTCTCCTATTTATAGACAAGAGGTTTGTGAACAAGCTGATTTAGTTTACAAACTATGGAGTTATGGCTAGGTTGAATTGCAAATATCAAGTTATGTCATGGTCCCAAGATGAAGTACCAAAGTTACTGGTTTAGAGGGGTTACTTTCCATGATTTATGGTGGAATAAAATCAGAAGCAAACAAGGTATGGGCTCAAGACAAGTTTTGTGCCAACAAGCTTGCTTTTCAAGAATAACAATGGTAACTTTATGCCGTAAATGGAAATATCTTTTGGACAAAGGCTTAAACACTTGGGTAATATATCAAGAGTGGGCGTATGTATTAAATTATGATAATATTTGCAAGTAAGGAGGCCTGCAACACAAGATTATGCAGCATATCATAAGGATTTTGTTATGTGTTTTTCAACAAAGTGACTTGCAATTCAAGAATGGATGCCCAACCTCATACCCTTGAATCTCTTAGCTCAAGTATGACAAATTCATGCTCTTGGATGTTCTGGAAAGCTTGAAACATCCTCTATAACTTTCATGTTGACCATTTTGATTAAATCAAACTGGAACTTAATGAAAACTGACCAAGAAGTTGGGATAAAAACATGACCAAACCTGTTGAAAATTTCTCTAAGTGTTAGATGAAAATATTATGACTTCATGAATTTATAACTCAAAATCCAAGCACTTCTAGGACTTAATCAGAAAAGCAAAATTATAGACCTCATTAAGATCTACAACTTTCATGTTGAAAGTTTTCTTTGAATCATCTTGCATCTTGGTGAAAGATTGGCATGAAGTAATAAAATTATCATGTATAAAACACTTAAAAAAATTCTAAGTCTTGGAAATCTTGACTTTTTACATTGACTTTTGACTTTCTTGGCTTCTTGATGATCAAGCTTGATATTCTTGAATGTCTTGATGAATTTTTATCTTTGGAATGTAATGTTGACCAAAAAGTCAAAGTTTGACTTTTGGTGCTACAGTTGACTTTTTCATCAGTACAATTGATTTTAGGTCATCTGATCAATTGACTAAATAATTTTGTGATCCAAGACTTGAAACTTATCATGAGTATTCTTGGAGATCCATAATGATCCATGAAAGTCTTTTGAGGCATTAAAAGTCCAATTGTCCTTGTGCAAACTCAAACCCTAATTTTGAGGTATAAGTTTTGAGGAGATGACTTGACCTAGTCAATACTTGTGCAAACTTGAGTGTGATACGATGGTAGAACTGACTGTTATACTGGTTTAATGTTTTTTTTGCAAATGTCGCGGTAAGCAAGAGTCGCCACCGAATTTTCTTTTATCCAACAAAGGAAAGGTGAAAAGAACAGAAAAGACATTTTTTGAGATTTTCTGAGTAAGGGGGGTAGATTATGGAAAGGGAAGGTATTAGTATCCTTTCCATCTGTAGTTATCTACGGGCTCTTAGGCACTTTCTAATTTTGAAAAATCATTTGTGTTTGTGTGCTTTGAAAGTTTTTTTTGTTTGCTTTATGGTAACTATTGTATCAGTCCTCAAGAGTGTGATAAAGCGTTTTTTAAAATAAGTTTTTGAAAAGTGTGTAAGTGTGAAAAATTGGGTTTGAGCAAGCACTTAAGAACTATCTACCTACTCGAAAAAATAAGTTTTTTTCCTCCTTTCCTTTATATAGTGCTATCCTACTATTAGTGAGTAGGTAGCCTTATCGCCGGATGTTGAGGGACTATCGAAAGGGACGTTATAGTCATTGAAGGCAACATGTAAGGATATCTTAGCGTTCGAAGGGACTGTCATCATATAGGCAACATCGAGGGATAAGATCATTTCTCGTAGGCAACTCGAGGGACGTTAAGGGACCATGATCTGTTATGATGACTTTTATATTGAGGGTCTTTGCTAAGATATCCCTACGTTCGAGGGACATGGCCATTGTTTTCTGAGGCAACTAAGTGAGGTATACCATAAGGGTGCAAGTGTGCAACAATGCTTTTTTCAGATATTTGTCTTACAATTAGTGATCTAATGATTAATTCGATTAATTCTATCATGCACGCCTAATTTACTAGCAATTATATACAAGCATGCAAAGAAAACGCGAAAAATAAAGTGCGGAAATCCAAAAAACCTAGTCAACTATTACAAACCGGGCGCAATTACATAATGGTAAAAAAAATAATCGTATGGAAAAAATAATAGCGCACAAAATTAAGACGGGAAAAAGTTCTAAATCCTAAAAAATCTAATTGTTTATCAAAAATGTTTTTTTGGTGTTTTATGAAAAATATTTGAATTTTAACTTAATTCTCTAACTAATTTTAAATTAAGAAAAAAGGTTAAAGTTTAATTAAATTAATTAGTTTGCAAAAATTAATTTTATTAAAAAAAACTCTAAATCCTAATTTTTTATGATTTTATGATTTTTACGATTTTTTATGATTTTTAAAAAAAGAATAAACAAAAATAAATAAACTAAATAAAAAAAACATAAAGAAATTAAAAATGGGCCTGAGGGGGTGTGAAACCCAATTGTAGGGGTAGGCTGTTGAATTTGTGCAAAGCCCAGAAACTGGTGGCCCACTGCTAGCGTGTGATCTGGTATTGTTGTGTATGGGAAGTCCATGGTGTGCCTGCATGCTAGAGGTGCTAGACCCAGAACCATACAGATTTGATGGTTGGATCTGAGGGTGTATGATGCGCGTCTGGGGCCATGCCATATGGGATCTGAAAGAAATTGGTTAGAAAAATATAACATTCCAGACTTGGGAATCGAACTCAGGTCTCTACCTTTGCCAAGCATTCCTTCCACCACCAAGCCAGTCTGCTCATTCGTTGTATAAACTGAACATAAAATAATATATTTGAAAATAATGATTAGAATTTTCTTTTTTATTTACTTTAAAAACACGCGCGATTTCAAATGGGCCAACCAGGCTGTGCCACGCCTTCGTCTTCCCTAGCCCTCCGTCGTGTTAGCTTAGGGACTTTTACCTACAGTCAGCATATGTCACTAAATCACCTGCAAATTTCCAAAATCCACCACAAGCAATATAAGTTCAATTTAAGGTCATGGATCAACTGAGTTTGATCCTCTGAGCATGATGGTACTCCTCTTTTGGCCTAATTGTACATGTATCTGAAAACCCTAAATCTAAGGTAAAAACCCTAATAATGGCATATTGTCATACGTGCATCAAAACAAGCAATTAATAATTCAAACATGTTCTAATCATCCATACAAACAAGAATGCATGACCCAAATTCGTTTATAATATGCATATGATTATAATCATTTTCAAAAAAAGAAGAATAAACCGTGACTGTGTTGGCACGATTCTTGGAGCTTTGGCGCTTGGGAGTGATGCAGCTAGCTTCAGAAGGCCTCCAGGAGTTGATTGCAAGCTTCAAAATATCTTGACTCCTTCACTAGCTCAAAATTCGATTCACACTTTTTCTTGAAAATTTGGAGTTTTTTCTGGACTTGTGGAGGCAGCTTTCACGTCTGTTTTGACCTAGGGTTCTTGTGTGCATATAGTAGATCAATTTAGGGTTGCAATTGTGGAAAGAATCCAATGCTTTCATCATACAATATTTGTTTTGGAAATCATATGAAATCTTTCCAAATTTCGCCAAATATTGTTCAAATGATTCCCACACGTTTCCTTTGAGTTGCCAACATGTTTTTCTCTTCATTTGATGAGAAAAAGATCTTCAAATCATATCTTACATATTTCCTATTATTTCTTTATTTAATTTTGATTTTTAATGAATAAAAAATCAAAATAAATAATAAAAATAATGAAATAAAGCATGAATGAGCTCAGGGGTCGTGGGCCATATTAGGAACAAGTTTCAATCATGAAAACATGGGCCCATTTTAAAAAATTCAAGTTAGGTCAATGTTGGCTTCATGCACTTTTCCAAAAATTGGTGAACTTTAGCAAGGCATATCTTTCTCAATTTTAATCCTAAAACGGTGTTCTTGGACTTTTTAGAGAGCTTATGAAGTCCTCTAAACAACCTTTTTAGTTTCATCTCAATTGGATCTTCCATGTTAATGTAAGTAGCTTTGACCAAAAAGGTGTTTTTGTTGACTTTTTTAAAGGACCTATAATATATGAGCTTGTATCTTTTGATTGAGGCATTTCTTGAACTTGAGGGCTGAAGAGAAGTTACAGGGAATTGGATTCTCTTAAAAATGAGCCTTGGAGGAAAAATTTCTTATAAAGTATGAGAGAGTTATGCATGGTCAAAGTTTGGTTGACTTTTCCTATAGAAACTCTAATTTACCATTTTTGACTTTTGATGAGTTAGGAGCATTTCTTGAGGAATCATGAACAACCCTTGATAAAATGATGGATATTACTTCAAAATGTTGATGTTGACCAAAAATCTTGAAGTTTGACTGTATTTGGGCCACAGTTGACTTTTGACCTAGTATAGTTAATTTCCAAGCATTTGAGCAGTTGACCGAGCAAACTTGTTGTCCAAGGCATGAAATTTGGTATGGACGATCTTAAGAAAATATTAGGAGAATGGAGAGAATTTGAGATTGTTGTACCCCAAAATTTGCCCTCCCATATTCTTCATGATTTGTCAAGAGTCACCTTCAAATGGCTCAAGATTTCTCAAGGGTTGCACAGTCCAAATGCATCCTAAGCCAGTTAAAATTAGGGTTTTGGTTCTTGCAAGGAATTTGGGATTTTCAATGGCTCAATCAAGTCCCATAGGCTTATATATATTGTCAAGCATCTACATGTCAAATCTCAAGTCTCACAGTGCCAAATTGCATAGTCAAAAGCTCCATTTGGTTCACAATCAACTGCAGAGGTAAAATGGTCATTTTATAGTCAAAAGTCAGAATTTTTGGTCAACATATTATTTTGAGTACACAATCATCATTTGATCAAGTTTTGATCATGATTCCACAAACATAACTCAAAAATCATCAAGAGGCAAAAAGTTGCTATTTTTGGACAATAGAAAAGTCAAATGTACTTTGACTAGGGCATAACTTTTTCATGGTTCATCAGAAAAATCCCATCCAATGCTCATTTCGAAGGGGATGATATTTCCTACAACTCATCTTCACATTTCAAGTCCAAGAAATGCTCTCACAAAAAGTTATCAATTTCTACATTATAGGTCAATTTCAAAAGTCAACAAAAATGCACTTTGAGTCAAAGACCATAACTTGAGATTGGTAAATCCAAATGACATGGGACCAAAGGCATTGGTTATAGGACTTCAAGACCTTTCCAAAATGTCCAAGAACATGTTCATATGATCAAAATTGAGCAAGATATGCATTGGAGAAGTTGGGAAATGTTTGTGAATTTGCAAAAGTCAACTTTGCTCAAAACACATCATTTTTGCTAATGGGCCTCAAATTCCTTCTTGAAACATTGTCCAAGGCCTATGCACGACCCATTGGGATTATTTGAATTTATTTTCTCATTTTCTATTAATTAATTGGATTTTTTATTAATATTAATTCATTTAATTGATTTAAAATGTAGGAAAATATCAAGATATGTTTTTCTCAATCTTTTGTGAAGCAAATAAGCTCAAGACAAGCTAGAGATTTCGTGTGCACATTAAGGGGACCAAAATCTCCCAATTTGGCAAGGTTTTTCAATCAAAAAGATTGAAAAATATTTGATTGAAAATCAAATATACAAATCATAATTCCATGGATCTTTGACCAAGATTTTAACCTAAATCAGTTCTATTATATATACTGAAGCTAACCCTAATGCCTCACACGTGAAAACTCTGCAAGAAAGCCATATGCAATATTGAAAAATATCAAAGAAACTTGAAAACTGAATTCTACTTTCCACGCCAATTCAAAGCCTTTTCTTGATTCCAATACATTGCTGGAGGTGTGAGAAACGATTTACAATCAAAACCAAGTCTTAAGGCTGCAGAAACTGTTCAGAATAACTCCCGGTTTGCTTATTCTTTTTCATAATCGTAACTCATGATTTGTGCATAATTAACACGTTCTAACCCTTGTTTTGCATTGCTTGAGTTCATACAAAGCTTTTGGCATAGGTTAATTGGACTGAAATGCCTTGAAACGGAAATCACCATTAATGGATTTTAGGGTTTCCAAGCTTCAAAATTAGGGCTTTGCTGTACAGGGAAAATTAGACCTTGAGAGACCCATGGTTAAAACCGTTGGAATGAGACGGACACATTGAGATGCTCGCGAACAATTTGTATTTAGCGTACACCTATTCGCTATTTTTCCTCGTTCTGCTTTGTGGGGGTTAAAAACCCCCGCTATCTCTTTATTTTTTTTCCAAGACAATTGAAGAAGATGAAGACGTGTTAAGATACCATTGGACCATTCAAACAAAAAGGCGCGCGTGTTGCTTTTATCCAGCATATTGTTTATTCTTAATATTATATTTATTGATCACTATAATAACAAAGGCATTCAGCTGGCGTAGTGGAGGATGAGTTGTCTGGTGGCCATTGGGACCTGGGTTCGATTCCCAGGTCCCCCAAATATTATTTCTATTTTTTCTTAACATGGTTATGTGCAGGCTATCTCAAGCGTCCCACCATACGCCTCATCCTGATGCACGCCATGTGTCCACAATCACAGATCCAGTGGTCATGAGATGATCCTCACCATGCACTCAGTCAACCAACAGGCACTTGATCCAGAAAGTCAACGAAGGCTTGATGTTAATGGGCCTGGGAATTCCAATAACACCTCCATACATGGGCCAACACCCCCCGTGGTTTACTATTTCCTTTTATTTTCTTTATACTTTTAATTTCTTTTATTATTTATTATTATCATTAGTAATTAACAAATTATTTTTTATAATAAATTCAGTAAAAATATATTATTATTATTATTATTATTATTATTATTATTAATCTCACCTATTAATCATTTTGTAAATAAAATGCTAACAAACCAATTTAGTTTAAATTAGGTTTAATTTTGATTCTTTTCATAATAAATAAAATAAACTTAGAATTAGGTTTTACTAACTTTTAATTTTAATTCCTTTTATTTTATTTTCATCAAAAACATAAAAAACATAAAAATACTTTTTCTTTTAAGTAATTGATTAATTAGTTATTAGGTTAATAAATTACAAAAAGGACCAAACTTCTTTCTTTTCTCAAAAAAGGGTTAAAATCCCAAGGACGTCCTGATTAAATTTCTATTCGCGCTTTATTATTTTGTGTTGTACCCCAAAATTTTCCCTCCCATAATCTTCAAGGTTTTGCCAAGCATCACCTCAAATGGCTCAAAGTTTACTCAAGGGCTACACAGTCAACCATCCTCCTAAGCCAGTCAAATTAGGGTTTTGGTTCTTGCAAGGAAGTTGAGGTTTTCAAGGGTCCAATCAAGTCCCATATGCTTATACACATTGTCAAGCACCTACATGTCAAGTTTCAAGGCTCACAAGGTCAAGTTGCACAGTCAAAAACCCTAATTGCTCCACAGTCAACTGTAGGGGCAAAATGGTCATTTGGCAGTCAAAAGTCAAAATTTTTGGTCAACATCTTATTTTGAAGCCACAATCATCATTTGATCAAGTCTTGATCATGATTTCACAAGAATGGCTCAAAAATCATCAAGGTGTCAAAAGTTTCTATTTTTGGACAACTGAAAAGTCAACTGTAACTTGACCAAGGCATAACTTTTTCATGGTTCATCAGAAAAATCCCATCCAATTCTCATATTGAAGGGGAAGACATTTCCTACAACTCATCTTCACACTCCAAGTCCATGAAATGCTCTCACTAAAAGTTATCAATTTCAACATTATAGGTCATTTTCAAAAGTCAACAAAAAGGGACTTTAAGTCAAAGACCATAACTTGAGATTGGTAAATCAAAATCACATGGGACCAAAGACATTGGTTAGAGAACTTCAAGACCTTTCTAAAATGTCCAAGAACATGTTCATAACTTCAAAATTGAGCAAGATATGCATTGGAGAAGTTGGGAAATTTTTGTGAAATGGCCAAAATCATTTATCCTTGAAATTTCATTTTTGACAAAAGGGGCCCACTTTTTCCACTTGATTCAGCTTGGCCATGATTCCCACGTGTCCCACAAATTATTTCAAAATTTAAAATTAATTTTTTCATTTTTATTTAATTTTATTTGATTTAATTCATTTTAAATCATTTAAAATCAAATAAAATCAAAGAAGTTAATTAAGGGGATATTTCTTGTATTGAATTGCTTTGATACATCATCATTGACATTCCAATTTCGTGCAAGGGGCTAAAAGAAGCAAGAATTCAAATTTTGGCTTAAGAAAGGAAAGTGCTTCAATGGAGTTTATGGAGAATCCTAAGCATGAATGCATTACATTATTGGCCATAATTTTGATCAAAACTCATTACATAAGAGATATGCAAGCCAACACAATTTTTTTCACGACCTAGAAAGCTAAAAAACGGCCAGGACCAAAACAAAAATTTGTCAAAAAAGTGAGGGATTGAAAGCTAGGTTACAGGCACTTTGAGATCAAAAGAAGCACATAGCCTTCTTCATTGCCACACCCTGAAGCTGAAGAGACCAAAAACACAGCCTAAGATCACCTATACGACGCTGTAAGTTGTCTCAAACTTGCCCATGTGCACGAAATCCATACTCTCTATTCTTGCATCTTTTCTCAAATTTTTTGGTATAATCATGTTGTTTGTTTGATTCTGGATCTAATAGCATTATTCAATTCCATTTTTATGCCTTGTATGACCAAATTCGTGCCTAGGGTTTATGTATTTTCTTTTTAGGCGTTTGGTTTTCAGGAGAAATCAAGGCGAACCATGAGTAGGAACGTGATCAGGGGACCAAGACGAGATCATCCATGGCTTTAGGTGGTGTTTTCATGGCCTGAGGACCATTTTTGAAGCAGCCTGCGAACTTTCCTGCGGATAGAAATCCGCAGGTAAAAGAACCAGTGTCCAAGGAAGAAGACGCTGACGCGTCCCCTCCTCATTTGTCCGTTTGAATATCAGCGCGCTTTTCTTTTTTTTTTTCCAGGGAATACTTGATTTACTAATATAATATATACGTGTTATTATTGTTTCAATTAAAACATGCAGCTCAGCTGGCAACGCATCAGTGGATTCCTCCAAAGGGCACGAGTTCAAGTCCTGGTTCTGGCCTTTTTCCACCTTTTCCATAATTAACTTGTTTTCTTTGTTTTTACTTGTTTTATATTTTTAATCTTAATTTAATTTATATTCAAATAATTTTCTCATGCATTTAAAAATTCACAAAAAATATTTTCTTTTTGCATTTTAATCAGAAAAATGTTTATTTAATTTTTGACATTAAAAATAATATTTTTGCATGCACATTTTAATTAATTGTTAAATAATCATTAATTTGACTTTTATTTTGCTTTTAATTATCAAAATTGCCCCAAAAAACCAAAATATAATTAACACCTTTATTATTATTTTTATTTTGTAAATAAATCATAATTGAACTAGTTTTTAATTAGGCCATTTAAACATTTTAATAATTAAAATAGATTTAGATTTAGGTTAATCTTTAACTTTGTTTCTTTTTATTTCTATTTTATTTCATAAAAAATATAAAAAAAATAAAAAAATATTTTCTTGTAATTAAAATAATTAATTAGTTTTCAATTTCATTTAATTACCAAAAAGGACAAAAAAAAATTAATTCCCTTTTCTTTATTCGCGCGTATTTAATTTGTTCGATTATTATGTAATTGCTCCGGATATGTAATAGTAAATAGGACCTTTTACTGTTTTTTTTACTTTCCGTATTCATTTACTAAAAAACGGGTCTTTGTAAAGATTTGGCGATGTATAGACCCGCGCCTTGTAATAGCGTAGGATTTACGTTTTCCGCAATTTACTTTCCGCACCCCTTTTAATTGTTAACTTGTATGAAAGAATGCATGCTAATTAAAAACAAGCGTAGCTCACCTCAATGCCTGATCAAAGATAACATAAACTGAAAACAACACACAATGCACACACCACTCTTAGGGTACGCCTCACTGTTGCCTTGCCCCTCGAAACATGGTCGTCGAGTACAGGACGTTTTAGTAAGTCCTTATGTCCATGACCCATGGCATAAGGGTAGCTTCTAAGGTGTCCTACTGTTGCTCTGGTGGCCACACTGTCCCTACAAGCTCGAATTGTGGTCGTCGAGTACAGGACGTTTTAGTAAGTCTTTATGTCCATGATATGATCCAGTTTCCTCGGAAAGGTTGCCTCAGAATCAAAAAGGATCAATGGCATAAGGGTAGCTTCTAAGGTGTCCTACTGTTGCTCTGGTGACCACACTGTCCCTACAAACGAATTGACCCGAACTCCTCCAACGGTGGTGCTACCTACCTCTCAATGGTGAGATGACACTACCTTAAGGACATTTACACAGCCTAATTCCTTAGGGTAGGTAGATGACTCGTAGATACTTGCTCTATTCAAAAACAAATCAAAACTTCTTTTCACACCGACACTTTTCAAAAAGCTTTCAAAACAATCTTTCAAACACTCTTGAGGACTGATACAAGAGTCGATCTGAAATCTTTAAACGAAACTTTTTCAAAACTCACTCACAATTGAAAAGCAAACATTTTGAAAACACAAATGAGCAAGTATCTAAGAGTCCATGGATAACCATGGATAGAAAGGGTGCTAACACCTTCCCTTTCTATAAATCTACCTCCCGAACCGAGAAACTATCTCATAAGGAATTTTTCTGTGCTTTTGTCCTTTCCATGTTGGAGAAAATAAAAGACGGTGGCGACTCTTGCTTCCGCGACATTTCGCGATCCAGCGTTAAACAGTCAGTTCCAGATCCACCGATCACAGAACTGGCGACTCTGCTGGGGATCAATACTCAAAGTGAGGTGTACCTTAGGACTAAGATCACTTGTGTTTTCAATTGTTGTGTATGTTTGCTTTATTATTGTGGGTTGCATCGGAGTTACATAGATCCTAACCCGGATCTGGGGATACCCTGTTAGGTAGCATAAGCTGTGAGGGACCTGTCCGGCGTAGACCGACATGGGTGAAGCAGTGGCTACGTTGGTGTGGCGCCTTGGTCTGTACCGATATACCTTGTGTCGCAACGAGGAGAATATGGGTCTTCTGAGGAGTCATTAAGCACCAGCCGACCTTAGAACCTTAAATGACCCAACTTGGCCAATAGAACAGTAGCAGTATGCTACGCCCATTGAGGCTAAACTCTCGTGATGGTTCTGTCCGCAAGAAAAGGTTGCGATGCTGGAGTTATGACCGATTGAGGGTAGTCAGTGATATTGGAATCCTCTAGAACCTGGTTACTTCTGATAGGACAGGTCTTAACCAATAAACTGAAAGAGGGTAATACCTAGACCTCATGCTGGCCTAAACTCTAAGGGATGTGGTGTGACTTGTGTGCCTTATCATGTTTGCCTATGTGAATATTTGTGGTGTGCTTTATCATAACATCATGCCATCATAACATTGCATGCATCCTGCATAAGGACTGACCATTTCAAAGACAAGAGGGTTCACCTTTGCTCTGTTTTGTAGGACATCATGATGCATATGCGAAGGAACACTATCCGATTCAATTTTGTTCACCCACCTGAGTTACTTGAAGAGTTGGTTAGCAGAATTCCAAATACTACTTCCTTCATCCAGAGGCATGGTTCTCTTCTTAGTTTAGTCACGGCAAAGTGGGACCAACAACTGATGGGTGTCCTGACCCAGTTTTATGACCCTCTGTACCAGTGCTTCACCTTTCAAGACTTCCAGCTGGTCCCTACCCTGGAAGAGTTCTCTGATTTGCTTGGCATCCCTATCTTGGATCAGACTCCCTTCACTGGTTGGGAAAAGACCCTTAGGCTCGAGGAGATTGCTGCAGCCCTTCCCTTGACCCACAAGGAGGTAATGGACAACTGGGAGACTAGAAGCGGAGTTAAGGGCTTTTTGGCTAAGTTTCTGATTGGAAAAGCTAACAGTTTCTGGAATGACCTGGACTTCAGGGTGTATGAAGACATTCTGGCTCTCTTAATCTATGGTCTAGTCTTGTTTCCTAATCCTGATAGCTTCATTAACGTCACTGCCATAAGGATCTTCATGTCTCGAAACCCTATACCCACTCTCTTGGGTGATATCCTGCAATAACTCTATGCTCGTACTGCCCGAAGACGAGGAACTCTGTGGTGTTGTACTCCTTTGTTGGTGAGGTGGTTTATTTTACACCTCCCCAAGTTCGTGCTAAAGAACCAAGAAGGAAGAGGCTGGGCTCATAGGTTAATGTCTCTCACTGATAGTGACATCATTTGGACTCTCAGAGGTTTGGATGAGGTAGCTGTTATTGATCGTTGCGGAGAGTATCCTAATGTTCCATTGATTGGCACTCAGGGCGGAATCTCTTATAATCCATGTTTAGCTCTCCGTCAGTTTGGAAGAGCCAGAAGAGCAGGGCCTCAGGAGATGCAGGTGCCTCACATCAGTTTTGAGTTTCAGAAAGATAGTGACGAACTGCGTCGTAGATTCATCAAAGCTTGGGACAGAATTCACAAAGCTGACCCACAAGAGTTGGGACCGAAGACTTCTCTACCTATGGAAGCCTACTCCAAATGGGTCCGCATCCGTGCTCAGAAGTTAGGTATGCCATATGAAGCTGTCAGGCCTATCGTTCTTGAAAGTCCTGATGAAGATGGGATTCCTCCAACTGTTCTCCCTCCTCAGATACCCACTGATGTTGATACACTAAAGAGGTCTTGGGCGCAACTACAGGAAGAGTGGGATTATTATCGGGAAAAGTTCAACGAACAGGAACAGAAGATCCAGAAGCTGACCAAGCAATTGGAGAACGAGCGGGCCCTGAATGACTATATTCGTACTGAGAAGAGGAGGCCATGGGAGCACTGATGGGCTTTGGATGTTTCTTTTACAGCTTTTTTTTCTCCTTTTCAGTATTTTCATTCTTGTAATGCCTAAGGGCAGATTGTTGAACAATTTAAAGTTTGAATCTAATAAAGTGTGTTCCTTTGGTTTACAAAGTTGATTCCCGATTGTCTTTGAAAACATAATTCATACGCATTTCATTCATCATATGCATTACAGGTACCCTTTTCCTACAGGTTGCTTAATCTTCTTCGCTGTTTATTTCAGCACTCAAGCATCATGAATCCTGAACTCACTACCGAGCAAGCTATCAAGGCCCTCCAGGCCCAAAACGCCCAATTTCAGGAGATGGTCATGAACTTGGCCCAGGGACAACAAGAGATGAAGGCTTTGCTCCTGAAGAAAAATAAGAAGAAGAAGAGGATTGTGCTATTCAACACTGGGCGCAGACTCGGGAACACATTGCAGAATGAAGCTGAGAGGACTACTCCATCTGTGGGGGAAGGTAGTCACCAAGGGAGAGAGGTCCCTAGTCCTGTGGTCTCTGACACTGAGACAGACTTCAATGACGAACAGTACCCTCCTGCTGAGGACTGGTACAAGCAGCTGGAGGACAGATTAAATGCTATGGAGATTCAACGTGTGCCTGGGTTGGATTTCAGAGACTTGGGGTTATCTTCTAGGGTGGTGATCCCACACAAGTTCAAGGCGCCTGCCTTTGTGAAGTATGACGGGGCTTCCTGTCCCAAGATGCACCTCCGTTCTTATGTAAGGAAGATCCAGCCTTACACAGCGGACAAGAACTTATGGATCCACTTCTTCCAGGAGAGTCTTTCAGGGACTCACCTCGAATGGTTCTATCAGCTGGATGGAACCAACATTTGTAACTGGGAGGATCTGGCCACTGCTTTTTACAAGCAGTATCAATATAATTCCGTCCTCGCTCCTACGCGTACCCAACTCCAGGGTATGTCGCTAGGATTGGGTGAAGGTTTTAAGGAGTACGCACAGAAATGGAGAGATCTGGCTGGCAGGGTGCAGCCACCATTGACGGACCGGGAGCTGGTGGATATGTTCTTGGGGACCCTATCTGGTCCATTTTTCAATCATCTCATTGGTAATTCCTCTGTTGGGTTTACTGATATGATCCTGACTGGTGAGAGGATCGAGGCTGGTATAAAATCGGGGAAGATACAGAAGGTTGCCTCCTCAAATGCTGAAAAGAAACCCTTCAAGAAGGAGGCAAGTGCTGTGTATGGTCCAAGAAGGCAGGACAAACCTGAACGCCGCCAAGCTGTCAACGCGGTGGTTATTTCTAAGCCTGCTGCTGCTCCACAACAGTACAACCAACCCAGGGCTGAGAGGCCCAAACGGCAGTATACTCGGCTCAGCATGACTCTCTCTCAGATCCTGCCGCAACTGCTGTCAACTAGCCTGGTAACTGTCAAAGAGGCTCCGAAGATGGTAAACACAACATCTCCGAAATACAACCCCAACGCCCGTTGCGCATATCACTCTGATAGCCCGGGACATTCTACTGATGATTGCTGGGCCCTGAGGAATGAGGTTCAGGACCTTATTGATGCAAAGGAGATACAGTTCGAGGCGCCCGAGAGGCCAAATGTTGTGACCGCTCTCATGCCCTAGCATGGAGTGAATGTTGTTGAGGAGGATTTGTATGTAGCTTCTGTGGATGATGTTGCTACTCCGCTGCTGATTGTCAAGAGGAACCTGTTGCTAGCCGGTTTATTTCCGGGATGTAGCAAAGGTTGCCCTTTATGTGTTGATTCCCCTGCTGGTTGTTCTTTGCTGAAATCAGGCGTCCAAAACCTGATGGATAGTAAAGAGTTATTGTTCAAGAAGACTGCCGTTCCTGCTGCCCCTGTTGAAGAAATTTCAATTGTTACCATTTTTAATAACCCTTCCAAGGCTCATTCAAAGAAGCCTGTCCAAATTTTGCCTGCTCACAAGATTGCTCCCATCACCATTACTGTTCCGGGACCCATCCCCTACAAGTCTGATAAAGCTGTCCCGTGGCACTATGGGGCAGATGTCTATGTTCTAGGAGTGAAGTAAGAGTTCAACGCTGGTACCGGTGTCACCAACATCACCGAGCCTGATAAGGTCACTCGTAGTGGAAGACTGTTCTCACCAGACATTGCACCTCCAGCCATTCAAAGGCCTCTGGTCATCACACCTGCCAGTGTGCCTGTTTCCCCCCTAATCAAGTTTCCACCCCTGCTGCCGAGTTATCTGACGCTCGGGGCAATGGGATTGCTGCTGATATGCCTGCCCGGATGGAGGCACCAAAGACCATTGTTGAGGCTTCCAGGCAAGAGATGGAAGAGATCCTCAAAATTATAAAGAAGAGTGATTTCAACATCGTTGAACAACTGGGGCACACCCCCTCCAAAATCTCCATGCTATCACTGTTACTGTGTTCAGAGGCCCATGCCAAGGCCCTGATTGCTTTCCTGAAAACGGCCCACGTGCCTCAGGAGACGTCTGCTGATCAATTCACCGACTGTGTGGCCAACTTAACCGCTGATAATGGCCTGGGCTTCTCTGATGCTGATCTAACGGCCAAGGGGAATAACCATAATGATGCCCTGCATGTCTCCATTGAATGCAGGTGCACTACTCTTGCTCATGTGCTGGTTGACACTGGTTCTTCACTAAACGTGCTACCCAAGAAGGCTCTAGACAGGCTGGACTGTGAGGGTTTAGAGCTCAAACCAAGTAACATTATTGTCCGGGCCTTTGACGGATCCAAAAGGATGGTACGTGGTGAGGTTAACATCCCGATCAGGGTTGGTTCGCAGGTATTTGATTCAAAATTCTATGTGATGGACATCCGTCCATCCTATTCTTGTTTGCTGGGTCGCCCGTGGATCCACAAGGCTGGAGCTGTGACTTCAACTTTACATCAGAAGCTCAAATACCCGGTCAGGGGGAAGATTGTAACAGTGCAAGGGGAAGAGGAATAAATGGTCAGCCACCTCAACTCCTTCAGGTATGTAGAAATGGACGGGGAGTTCATTGAGACCCCCTTTCAACATTTTGAAGAGGTACCACAAACATTGGCAGAAGCAGAAGCAGTGGTTGAAGAGGGTTCTCCCTTGAAGATGGCCTCCTTAAAGTACGCTCGGGCTGTGATTGAAAAAGGTGAATGTGCAAACTGGGGCAGGCTCCCTGATTTTACTCCTAAGACTAACAAGTTTGGGCTGGGTTTCACTGCAGAGGCTCAGAAGGTTGTGCGCAAGGCAAGGATTGGAAGACCTCCTGTGCTCATCACCCATCCAGGAGTGAATGCTATTGGGGATGAAGACGAAGTGGAAGAATCCGAGTTTGACAGCTGGATCTACCCAACGACTAACGGTGGACCTAGCAACTGGACCGCAAAAGACTTTACACCCATTACTTTTGTCACCCAGTAATGAGCTTCTTTGTTTTGGATCTGTAATAAACAATAATTTGAAACTCTATGGCCCGGTGTCTTACCCGGGGCACCGTGGTTTTATTTGTGAGGGCTTTTGTTTGTCACTCTCATATATCATGAATAAAAGCATTGGACGTTTTTCACATTTCAAATTTTGCGCTCCCTTTCTTTCTTTCTTTATATATTGCAAAACAGCTGTATTTACACACACTCACTCGTACAGGTTTCAATCCACTCTGGATCTCACTGATAACGACTCTGCTACTGCCAGTTATGACTTCGAAAATACGATCAACTTAGCCGAAGACGAAGGTGAAGATGATTGCGAAGTGCCTGGTGAGCTTGCAAGACTGTTACTCCAGGAAGAGAGGGCCATTCTGCCACATGAAGAGCCAGTGGAAACGGTAAATCTGGGTACTGAGACAGACAGAAAGGAAGTCAAGATTGGTGCCAATCTGGAGCTCAGCGTAAAACAACGGTTGACTCAGATGCTACATGATTATGTGGATATCTTTGCCTGGTCCTACGAAGACATGCCCGGGTTGGATACCGACATTGTGGTCCATCATTTGCCTACCAAGGAAGACTGCCCTCCAGTTAAGCAAAAGGTCCGCCGTATGCGTCCAGAGATGTTTGAGAAGATCAAAGCTGAAGTTATGAAGCAATTTGACGCCGGTTTTCTTGCAGTGACTTCTTACCCTCAGTGGGTTGCCAATGTGGTGCCGGTACCGAAGAAGGATGGTAAGGTCAGAATGTGTGTCGACTATAGGGACCTGAACAGGGCCAGCCCTAAGGATGATTTCCCTCTGCCTCACATTGACGTTCTGGTTGACAATACGGCTCAGCACAAAGTGTTCTCCTTCATGGATGGTTTTTCAGGTTATAATCAGATCAAGATGGCTCCGGAAGATATGGAAAAGACTACCTTTGTTACTCAGTGGGGCACCTTCTGCTACAAGGTCATGCCTTTTGGACTGAAAAATGCTGGGGCAACCTACCAACGTGCCATGGTTGCTTTATTTCATGACATGATCCATCATGAGATTGAAGTGTATGTCGACGACATGATTGCAAGGTCCCAAACTAAGGAGGAACACCTTGACCATCTGCAGAAGCTGTTTGTCCGTCTGAAGTTGTACAAGCTGAGATTGAACCCGAACAAGTGCACCTTCGGGGTAAGATCTGGGAAGTTGCTAGGCTTCTTCGTAAGTGACAAAGGTATTCAAGTGGACCCTGCCAAGGTTAAAGCTATACAAGAGATGCCAGTTCCCAAGACAGAGAAAGAAGTCAGAGGCTTTATGGGACGTCTGAATTACATTGCTCGATTCATCTCGCACCTAACTGCTACCTGTGAGCCAATCTTCAAGCTGCTGAAGAAAGATCAAGTAGTACGTTGGAATGATGAATGTCAGGCCGCTTTTGACAGAATCAAGGAGTATCTCCAAGAACCACCCATCCTTATGCCACCGGTTGAAGGGAGACCTCTAATACTATACCTGATAGTACTTGACAACTCAATGGGGTGTGTGCTGGGGCAGCATGACGAGTCTGGCCGAAAAGAGCACGCCATTTATTACCTTAGCAAAAAGTTTACCGACTGTGAGACCCGATACTCACTGCTCGAGAAAACTTGCTGCGCATTGGTATGGGCTGCTCGCCGGCTGAGACAGTATATGCTGACTCACACTACCTTGTTGATTTCAAAGATGGATCCAATAAAGTACATATTTGAAAAGCCTGCTCTGTCTGGGAGAATAGCAAGATGGCAAATGATCTTGACAGAATACGACATCCAGTATACAACTCAGAAAGCTATCAAAGGAAGTGTATTGGCAGACCATCTGGCACATCAAGCAGTGGACGACTACCAATCAATGAACATCGAATTTCCTGACGAGAGCATCATGATAGTGACTGATTGTGAAGTACCTGGACCGGATGAAGGACCTGAGGAAGGATCCCGATGGTCTATGCACTTTGACGGAGCCTCCAATGCTTTGGGTAACGGTATTGGCGCTGTGATCATATCCCCTCAAGGCACTCATACTCCACTTACTGCCCGGCTATGTTTCAACTGCACCAACAACATGGCGGAGTATGAGGCATGCATCATGGGTCTTCAGGCTGCGATTGACTTAAGGATCAAGTTTCTGAGTGTCTTCGGATATTCCGCTCTCGTGATCAATCAGATCAAAGGCGAGTGGGATACGAAACATCCGAATCTTATTCCTTACAAAGAGTGTGTGTTGACATTGATCCCCCACTTCACAGAGATAACCTTTGAACATTTCCCAAGAGAAGAGAATCAGTTGGCGGACGCGTTAGCTACGATGTCTTCCATGTTCAAAGTCAAGTGGGACAATGAGGCTCCCCGGATCATTATCTGGAAGTTGGACGAACCGGCATATTGTTGTGATCTTGAGGCTGAGGTGGTAACTGAAAAACCCTGGTACCATGAAGTGAAGAGGTACTTAGAAGCTCAAGAATACCCTGAAGGTGCATCCATCAATGATAAAAAGTTTATGAGAAGGTTCGTAGCGAAGTTCTTCCTCAGCAATGGCATTCTCTACAAGCGAAACCATGATTCGACCTTACTGCGTTGTGTGGATAAGACGGAAGCAGAAAGGATCATGGCGGAGCTGAATGAAGGTACCTTCGGAACACATTCCAGTGGACACACCATGGCAAAGAAGATCCTTCGGGCAGGGTATTTCTGGTCCACAATGGAAGCTGATTGTTACCAACATTCTCGGACATGTCACAAATGCCAGATTTACGCAGATAAGGTGCACGTTCCTCCAGTTCCTCTGAATGTCTTGACAACACCTTGGCCTTTTGCAATGTGGGGCATTGATATGATAGGCGAGATCAGACCTACGGCATCTAACGGGCATCACTTCATCCTGGTAGCGATCGATTACTTTACGAAGTGGGTTGAAGCAGCTTCCTACGCTACAGTAACCAAGAATGTTGTGGCACGGTTCATCCGGCATAACCTGATCTGTCGGTACGGTGTCCCTGAAAGAATCATTACGGACAATGGTACCAATCTTAATAACAAGATGATTACTGAGCTCTGCGAGCAATTCAAGATACAGCACCACAATTCTTCTCCTTACCGGCCGAAGATGAATGGGCCTGTAGAAGCAGCTAACAAGAATATCAAGAAGATTGTGCAGAAAATGACAATGACCTATAAAGATTGGCACGAGATGTTACCGTTCGCTCTTCATGGGTACCGTACCTTAGCAAGGACGTCAACCGGGGCAACTCCCTTCTCCTTGGTCTACGGCATGGAGGCAGTCTTACCAATCGAAGTGCAGATACCCTCTCTCCGGATAATGAAGGATGCAGATCTGAGCGAAGATGACTGGATCCAGACTCGACTTGATCATTTGAACCTAATCGATGAAAAGAGACTCACTGCTATTTGTCATGGTCAGACGTATCAAAAACGGATGATCAGGGCATTTAACAAGAAAGTCAGACCACAAGAGTATCAAGTTGGGGATCTGGTAATCAAACGTATCATCCTTCCTCCGAGTGATCCAAGGGGCAAATGGACTCCTACGTACGAAGGGCCATTTGTGGTTAAACATGTGTTCTCAGGAGGAGCCATGATTCTAACCACCATGGATGGTGACGACCTTCCTCACCTCGCCAATGCAGACATAGTAAAAAGGTACTACGCATGATAAAAGACCCGCTAGGTTGACATACCTAGGCAAAAATTAGGGCTTCCCGGCGAACTAAAAGGGTTCGGGCAAAATGAGGGATGAAATAAAAAAAAAATCTGTACACCCGGCAAGTCGAAAACCTGAAAAGGCGGCTTGGGCAAAAATGGGTATCCCGGTGGACTGAAAACCCGAAAGGGAGGTCCAGGCAAAAGTCAGGGATAAAGCGTAATATTATGTCTCATTGGATCACCTTGCATCCAGAATCCGGTATCAACATCAAGTTCAAACGGCATCGATCAATCAGCTTCATCGTCAACTGAGCAGCAAAGTGATGAGACGCTCGAAGATATAAAGGCGATAGCAGAGTTGGAACCCAGTGGGATTATTCTTTTCACATAGCTGTTTTGTATTCCCTTTTTACAAAATTGTATAGACTCTTTTGTTCGGCGGCGTTATCTTACTAGGACGTCAGCCTCTTGTACATAAACGCCTATTTACAGGCAAATTCAAAAATCAATATAAATTCACTTTTCAGCTAAAATTGCCAATTATTTTTCCTTTTCTGTTTTGTTTTGCGAAGAACGTCCAAGGTTCAATTTGTGATATATGCATTTGACAATGATTGCTAACTCATAAATATTTGCATACGAAACAAAGGATTAATTACAGGTAACATTAGAAACATGGGCAATAATGAGTTGTCTAAGCGATCTAATTGTTCTGTCCACCAAGGTACCAAGGTAGGTTCAGCTGAAGAACATAACCAGTATATCTTAATCCCCCAGAGAGTGAGTCAGCAAGTCAATACACTCTCCCCAAGCAAAGCTATACCATCAGCCTTAAGGAAGTTGGGCATCCCCAGTAGATCTCAACATTCCTCAACGGAGTATACAAACGTTCTTAACAAGCATCCCCGACAGTCTTGATCTAAGATTGTTCCCCGGCGGTATACCAGACATTCAGTGGAGCCACTTCCCCGATGTATCTCAAAAATTTCCCCAGGAGAGTCTGGTCTGAAGATTTCCCCAGGAAAGTGGAATCCATCTCCCCAGCAGTAAGCTTATCCCCAGTAGATTCTGGAAGCTTATCCCCTGCAGAGCACGAACGCGTCCCCCGACTTTATTCAAAGGTTATTTCACTACCAGGATATAACTGGGTTATCCTCAGCCAAAAGCCACAAAAAGATCGTCCTCGGCGAAGTCTTCTCATCCCCAACGGAGTCTATTAAAACTTCCAACATAACAACGGTATCCCCAGCGAAGTTATCATCAAACATCTCAATAGAGTACCTCTCTTCCCACAGAGTATTGTTCCCCAGCAAGATCGCTAGAATAATTTTCCCCCGCAGAGTATTCTATTCGCCAAGTTTATTCCCCAACGGAGTCATCTTCTCCTACCGGTATTCTTGCAACCATCACTCCCCAACTGAAACAAAGAATGCTATTCACATCAGCCCAGGATTTAACTTCCCGCCATCCGTCAAGGATTTATTTTCCTAAGACGAAAACATACATTCATAAACATCGCATTTTCATACATTACAGCATGCATATACGCATCATGAACATACAATCTCATCTCGCATGTCATACATCATGACATCGCATACAACTAACGTTTTGTCTTTTCAGGACAAAGGTTAATACAAAGATATTTGCTATCAACGGTCGCAACTAAAGATCCAATTCTTGTATCTCGCCAGGGTGTATCTGTTGACGACTGATTACCAAACCCGATTCCTGTATCTTGCCAGGGTGCGTCTGAAGAGTTTGAAGATCCGATTCCTGTATCTTACCAGGGTGTATTTGTTGACGACTAGCATTACCAGACCCGATTCCTGTATCATGCCAGGGTGCGTCTGAAGAGTTTGAAGACCCGATTCCTGTATCTTGCCAGGGTGCGTCTGAAGAGTTTGAAGATCCGATTCCTGTATCTTGCCAGGGTGTATCTGTTGACGACTAGCATTACCAGACCCGATTCCTGTATCTTGCCAGGGTGCGTCTGAAGAATTCGAAGATCCGATTCCTGTATCTTGCCAGGGTGTATCTGTTGACGACTAGCATTACCAGACCCGATTCCTGTATCCTGCCAGGGTGCGTCTGAAGAGTTTGAGGATCTGATTCCTGTATCCTGCCAGGGTGTATCTGTTGACGACTAGCATTACCAGACCCGATTCCTGTATCCTGCCAAGGTGCGTCTGAAGAGTTTGAGGATCCGATTCTTGTATCCTGCCAGGGTGTATCTGTTGACGACTACATTACCAGACTCGATTCCTGTATCCTGCCAGGGCACGTCTGAAGATTTCGAAGATCCGATTCCTGTATCTTGCCAGGGTGTATCTGTTGACGACTACATTACCAGACTCGATTCCTGTATCCTGCCAGGGCACGTCTAAAGAGTTCGAAGATCCGATTCCTGTATCTTGCCAGGGTGTATCTGTTGACGACTACATTACCAGACTCGATTCCTGTATCCTGCCAGGGCACGTCTGAAGAGTTCGAAGATCCGATTCCTGTATCTTGCCAGGGTGTATCTGTTGATGACTACATTACCAGACTCGATTCCTGTATCCTGCCAGGGCACGTCTGAAGAGTTCGAAGATCCGATTCCTGTATATTTCCAGGGTGTATCTGTTGACGACTACATTACCAGACTCGATTCCTGTATCCTGCCAGGGCACGTCTGAAGAGTTCGAAGATCCGATTCCTGTATCTTGCCAGGGTGTATCTGTTGACGACTACATTACCAGACTCGATTCCTGTATCCTGCCAGGGCACGTCTGAAGAGTTCGAAGATCCGATTCCTGTATCTTGCCAGGGTGTATCTGTTGACGACTATATTCTCCAGACTCGATTCCTGTATCCTGCCAAGGCACGTCTGAAGAGTTTAAAGATTCGATTCCTGTATCCAGCCAGGGCACATCTACATAAAGAGTTTGAAGATCAACTCCTGTAACAGACCAGGTAATTTTCTTTCTTTCTCAGGTACGCAAGTTCTCGCTAAGGAATCTCTTACGCGATCGACACCTCCCGATGGCATCTATAAGCCCATCTCCACAATTATCCATCACAGTTCCAAATGGCATCTATAAGCTCATTCCCGACAAGGTTCTGTCACATCTCCAGATGGAATCTATAAGCCCATCCTCCTATCCACCATCTCTCCAAATGGCATCTGTAAGCCCATTCCCGCTGTCACACTGCTGATACTCAACTATGTGAGTGCAAATTTCTGGGCACTCTAGTGTTCAATCATCTTCCACCCTCGGATCACGAAAGGCACACAAGCCAATCTACATTCTCAGGTCTAAGAAGATTGAACAGGGGCAACTGTTGTACCCCAAAATTTACCCTCCCATAATCTTCAAGGTTTTGCCAAGCATCACCTCAAATGGCTCAAAGTTTACTCAAGGGCTACACAGTCAACCATCCTCCTAAGCCAGTCAAATTAGGGTTTTGGTTCTTGCAAGGAAGTTGAGGTTTTCAAGGGCCCAATCAAGTCCCATATGCTCATATACATTGTCAAGCACCTACATGTCAAGTTTCAAGGCTCACAAGGTCAAGTTGCACAGTCAAAAACCCTAATTGCTCCACAGTCAACTGCAGGGGCAAAATGGTCATTTGGCAGTCAAAAGTCAAAATTTTTGGTCAACAACTTATTTTGAAGCCACAATCATCATTTTATCAAGTCTTGATCATGATTTCACAAGAATGGCTCAAAAATCATCAAGGTGTCAAAAGTTTCTATTTTTGGACAGTTGAAAAGTCAACTGTAACTTGACCAAGGCATAAATTTTTCATGGTTCATCAGAAAAATCCCATCCAATTCTCATCTTGAAGGGGAAGACATTTCCTACAACTCATCTTCACACTCCAAGTCCAAGAAATGCTCTCACAAAAAGTTATTAATTTCAACATTATAGGTCATTTTCAAAAGTCAACAAAAAGGGACTTTAATTCAAAGACCATAACTTGAGATTGGTAAATCAAAATCACATGGGACCAAATACATTGGTTAGATAACTTCAAGACCTTTCCAAAATGTCCAAGAACATGTTCATAACTTCAAAATTGAGCAAGATATGCATTGGAGAAGTTGGGAAATTTTTGTGAAATGGCCAAAATCATTTATCCTTGAAATTTCATTTTTGACAAAAGGGGCCCACTTTTTCAACTTGATTCAGCTTGGCCATGATTCCCACGTGTCCCACAAATTATTTTAAAATTTAAAATTAATTTTTTCATTTTTATTTAATTTTATTTGATTTAATTCATTTTAAATCATTTAAAATCAAATAAAATCAAAGAAGTTAATTAAGGGGATATTTCTTGTATTGAATTGCTTTGATACATCATCATTGACATTCCAATTTCGTGCAAGGGGCTAAAAGAAGCAAGAATTCAAATTTTGGCTTAAGAAAGAAAAGTGCTTCAATGGAGTTTATGGAGAATCCTAAGCATGAATGCATTGCATTATTGGCCATAATTTTGATCAAAACTCATTACATAAGAGATATGCAAGCCAACACAATTTTTTTCACGACCTAGAAAGCTAAAAAACGGCCAGGACCAAAACAAAAATTTGTCAAAAAAGTGAGGGATTGAAAGCTAGGTTACAGGCACTTTGAGATCAAAAGAAGCACATAGCCTTCTTCATTGCCACGCCCTGAAGCTGAAGAGACCAAAAACACAGCCTGAGATCACCTATACGACGCTGTAAGTTGTCTCAAACTTGCCCCTGTGCACGAAATCCATACTCTCTATTCTTGCATCTTTTCTCAAATTTTTTGGTATAATCATGTTGTTTGTTTGATTCTGGATCTAATAGCATTATTCAATTCCATTTTTATGCCTTGTATGACCAAATCCGTGCCTAGGGTTTGTGTATTTTGTTTTTAGGCGTTTGGTTTTCAGGAGAAATCAAGGCGAACCATGAGTAGGAACGTGATCAGGGGACCAAGACGAGATTATCCATGGCTTTAGGTGGTGTTTTCATGGCCTTAGGACCATTTTTGAAGCAGCCTGCGAACTTTCCTGCGGATAGAAATCCGCAGGTAAAAGAACCAGTGTCCAAGGAAGAAGACGCTGACGCGTCCCCTCCTCATTTGTCCGTTTGAATATCAGCGCGCTTTTCTTTTTTTTCCCAGGGAATACTTGATTTACTAATATAATATATACGTGTTATTATTGTTTCAATTAAAACATGCAGCTCAGCTGGCAACGCATCAGTGGATTCCTCCAAAGGGCACGAGTTCAAGTCCTGGTTCTGGCCTTTTTCCACCTTTTCCATAATTAACTTGTTTTCTTTGTTTTTCCTTGTTTTATATTTTTAATCTTAATTTAATTTATATTCAAATAATTTTCTCATGCATTTAAAAATTCACAAAAAATATTTTCTTTTTGCATTTTAATCATAAAAATGTTTATTTAATTTTTGACATTAAAAATAATATTTTTGCATGCATATTTTAATTAATTGTTAAATAATCATTAATTTGACTTTTATTTTGCTTTTAATTATCAAAATTGCCCCAAAAAACCAAAAAAATATAATTAACACCTTTATTATTATTTTTATTTTGTAAATAAATCATAATTGAACTAGTTGTTAATTAGGCCATTTAAACATTTTAATAATTAAAATAGATTTAGATTTAGGTTAATCTTTAACTTTGTTTCTTTTTATTTCTATTTTATTTCATAAAAAATATAAAAAAAACAAAAAAATATTTTCTTGTAATTAAAATAATTAATTAGTTTTCAATTTCATTTAATTACCAAAAAGGACAAAAAAAAATTAATTCCCTTTTCTTTATTCGCGCGTATTTAATTTGTTCGATTATTATGTAATTGCTCCGGATATGTAATAGTAAATAGGACATTTTACTGTTTTCTTTTTACTTTCCGTATTCATTTACTAAAAAATGGGTCTTTGTAAAGATTTGGCGATGTATAGATCCGCGCCTTGTAATAGCGTAGGATTTACGTTTTCCGCAATTTACTTTCCGCACCCCTTTTAACTGTTAACTTGTATGAAAGAATCCATGCTAATTAAAAACAAGCGTAGCTCACCTCAATGCCTGATCAAAGATAACATAAACTGAAAACAACACACAATGCACACACCACTCTTAGGGTACGCCTCACTGTTGCCTTGCCCCTCGAAACGTGGTCGTCGAGTACAGGACGTTTTAGTAAGTCCTTATGTCCATGACCCATGGCATAAGGGTAGCTTCTAAGGTGTCCTACTGTTGCTCTGGTGGCCACACTGTCCCTACAAGCTCGAATTGTGGTCGTCGAGTACAGGACATTTTAGTAAGTCTTTATGTCCATGATATGATCCAGTTGCCTCGGAAAGGTTGCCTCAGAATCAAAAAGGATCAATGGCATAAGGGTAGCTTCTAAGGTGTCCTACTGTTACTCTGGTGACCACACTGTCCCTACAAACGAATTGACCCGAACTCCTCCAACGGTGGTGCTACCTACCTCTCAATGGTGGGATGGCACTACCTTAAGGACATTTACACAGCCTAATTCCTTAGGGTAGGTAGATGACTCGTAGATACTTGCTCTATTCAAAAACAAATCAAAACTTCTTTTCACACCGACACTTTTCAAAAAGCTTTCAAAACAATCTTTCAAACACTCTTGAGGACTGATACAAGATTCGATCTGAAATCTTTAAACGAAACTTTTTCAAAACTCACTCACAATTGAAAAGCAAACATTTTGAAAACACAAATGAGCAAGTATCTAAGAGCCCATGGATAACCATGGATAAAAAGGGTGCTAACACCTTCCCTTTCTATAAATCTACCTCCCGAACCGAGAAACTATCTCATAAGGAATTTTTCTGTGCTTTTGTCCTTTCCATGTTGGAGAAAATAAAAGACGGTGGCGACTCTTGCTTCCGCGACATTTCGCGATCCAGCGTTAAACAGTCAGTTCCAGATCCACCGATCACATTTTGGTTATATTTATGTAACTGTTTCCGGGAATGTAATAGCTCTTAATTAGGATTTTTATCGCTTTATTTATTTTCTCGCAATTTATTTTTCCAAAGGGTTTGTTTTTGGCGATGTATATACCCGCATCTTGTAATAGCGTAGATTCAATTTTCAACAATTTATTTTCCGCACACTTATTAAACTGTTAATTATGCATGCAAGACTTGTATGAAAAATAAAATCAATCCGTAGCTCACAAATAACATGTGCAAGATAATCTTAACTGAATTTAACACACATGCACATGCCACTCTTAGGGTACGCCTCATTTGGTTGCCTCGAGGTGGTCATTAAGTATAGGGTGTTTTAGAGGTCGCCCTCATGTCTAAAGATCCTAGTTGCCTCGAAACGGTTGCCTCGGATAAAAAGGATCTAGGACATTAGGGTTACCGCTAAGGCGTCCTACTATTGCTTTGGTGACCACACATGTCCCTATAATCGAATTGACCCGAATAACTCCAACGACGGTGCTTCCTACTTCTCAATAGTGGGACAGTACTGTCTAAAGGACTCTTACACAGCTTAATTCCTTTAGAGTAGGTAGATTTCTCCTGGGTACTTGCTCTTTCAAAAAAACAAAACAAACTTTTCGCACCTACACTTTCAAAAAGTTTTCAAACAAACACTTCATACACTCTTGAGGACTGATACAAGAGTTACCTAGAAGTTTTTCAAACTAAACTTTTTCAAAACCCACAAACACAAGAAAAACAAACATTTTTGAAAACATAGTGAGCAAGTACCTAAGAGCCCGTGGATAACCACGGATAGAAACGGTGGCGACTCTTGCTTACCGCGACATTTCGCGAACCAACATTTCAAAACAGTCAGTTCTAGAGGGGGTATAACTTACAATCCTTGTTTAGCTCTGCAACAATTTGATTATGCTCGAAGGGATGGTCCCCATGAGTTACTTATCGAGGTTATTATATTCAACTCTGGGGATGATGTTAAAGAGTATCGTCGGAGGTTCATACGAGCTTGGGGCATGGTAAGCAGATCTGGCGCCAAGGCTTTGGGGCCAAAAGCTTCCACTCCTATGGAACCTTACCTCCAATGGGTATGAGCTCGTGCCCAGAAGCTTATGATGCCCTATGTGGCTGTTTTGCCAGTGATTGTGGAACCCACTACTGAAGAAGGTATTCCTTACATGTTTCTCTATCCTTACATGCCCACTGATCTTGGGGAATTACAGAGGTCTTGGATTCAGTTGATGAAGGAGCGGGATACTTACAGGGATCAGTTCCATGCTCAGGAAAGGAAGGTTTTAGAGCTTACAAAACAACTGCATGAAGAAAGAGGACTGAATGATTATCTCGGAACAAAGAGGAAGCATCCATGGGAATCTTGATGTCTTTCATAGTTTCAGATTTGTTTTTAATTGTAACGCCTAAAAGGCATTTGAACTTCAAATTCGGCTAATAAATTTTTTATTTATTTTGGTTTGAAAATTTAAATTTCCTGAAGTCTTTGAAATCATTGCATGCGCATCCCATTATCATACACATCGTTATAGGTACCATTACAGGTTTCTCATCTTCTTCGTTGTTTATTTCAGCACGAGATGTCTTTCGAGCAAACCATCAAGGACCTTCAGGCACAGAACGCCCAGTTCCAACAAATGTTCATAAGTCTTGCAAAAGGGCAGGAAGATCTGAAAGCCCTCGTCCTGAAAGAAAAGAAGAAATAGAAGAAGGCTGCCGGTATTCTGAATATGGGCAAAAGGTTTGGAGAGCGGTTGAAATGACAAGTCAATCTGACCTCTTCATCTAAGGAAAGGGAGAATCAGGAAGAAGAGAAGGACCCCAGTCCTACAGTTTCTGACAATGATACCAATTATAATGATGAGCAATATTCTTCTGCTGAGGATAGATACAAACAATTGGAAGATAGTCTGAGTGCCATGGAAGTTCAGAGGATACCTGGACTGGATTTCAAAGAATTGGGATTGATGTCGGGAGTAGTCATCCCACAGAAGTTCAAAGCTCCAGTTTTTGCTAAGTATGATAGAGTGTCTTGCCCAAAACTCCATCTCCGTTCTTATGTCAGAAAGATCCAGCCCCACACCGCTGATAGAAATCTGTGGGTTCATTTCTTTCAAGATAGTCTGTCAGGGACTCAACTTGAATGGTTCTACGAGCTGGAGGGAGAAAATATCTGAAACTGGGAAGATCTGGCTGCTGCTTTCTGTTGGTGTAAGCCCTAGAGGCCAATACTTTTGGTACTTGTATCGAATTATTTATTAATAATAAAAGGCATTTCATTATTATGTTTGCTTTCCAAAATAATAAAGTCCCTAGAATGGTTTATTTGTTTAATGAAATGTTAAGTGTGACTTAATCATGAGATCCCATTAAACATAAGACACTATTCTTAAAGTATCCGTAGTCAAGCTTTAATGTGAAGTGAGATAGCATTAAAGCATTAAGATTATTATGAAGATAGATTGATGATCACATCTCATGGATCATAGATAAGGAGTTATCAAGTCTTGACATAGGTATGAATATTAGGAGTAATATTTATACTGGATTGACCCGCTATGAGAATACTACATAGAATGTTATGCAAAGTGTCATAAGTTATTCTCATGATGATAATGGTGTATACCACCCTTCGACCTGAAACCACTATGGACCCTAGATGTAGAGTCAAGTACTTTATTGCTGATCAAACGTCATCCGTAACTGGATGACTATAAAGACGGTTGATGGGTACTTCACAAAGCATGCTAAGGGACATGAGTGACCTAGATGGAATTTGCTCATCCTGCATAACAGGATAAATGTCTAAGGGCCCAATATTGAATTGGACAAGGGTGACACAGTGTATGCCTTATGTTCAATATAGACATGAGGGCAAAAGGGTAATTGTACAACACAAATATTATCACGGAAAAAGGTTTGGTCAGATCACATGACATTTTCGTGACTTGGGTAACAGTGATGTGTTGCTAGATACCGCTCACTGTTTATTATATTAAATGTGTGATTTAATATAATTGCCAACGTCGCGAAAACCTACAGGGTCACACACATAAGGACAGGTTGATGAGAGATAGAATAAATAAGGAACACCGTAAGGTACAGTGCACTTAAGTGTAATACGGGAAGTGGTAAGGTACCATGTGGATAAGTGATATATGGTACATCATAAGGTATGATGTCCATAAGCTTAATTGGGCTTTTAGCTTATAGCCTTAATTGGGCTTTTAGCTTGTAGCCCACACGAGTGATTCTATAAATAGATCCCTTGTGGTGAAGCAATTTCACTTGATGCAATTTCGTTTTTGATTCTCTCTCTCACTCAAAGTTTCCGTTCGTGATCAGCTAGCACTGTGACCGGAAGCGATCTGTTCGTGTGGACTGAGTAGAGGCGTTGTTCTTCATCAACGCTCGTGATCACAACATCAAAGGTCTGAATCGCCACAAGAGGTAAATATTTCTATCACTGACCATGCTCATTCGTAAGGATCGCTAAAGGAAAATTTTAAATTCTGCTGCGTTTTTGATCGTAATTTTCCTTCAGTGGTATCAGAGCCACTTACGAAACCATGGATCTGATAGTTGTTTATGTTCTATATTTTCTGTTTTGATTCGATTAAAACCAGAATGAATTAAATAATAAACGAGTAATTAAATTTGGCATCTATTGTGTACGATTTGGATGATTGATGTTGACTATGCTTCGGAATCCGACATTAGTATGGTGAAGCAGCGATACATCGATCGTCCATAGGTTACACAAATAAGATCGATCACTTTTATATATGATATAAATAAATTTGATGCAACGATGGTATATGGGATATACTGTTTCTGTTTCGTTCATTCAAACACTTGATGATTGTTATTCCTTTGACCGATCACTGTTCATATGCTTCGGAATCCGACATTAGTATGGTGAAGCAATGGCATGTGATTAATCATACTGAAGCAATGACATGCTCATTCGTAAGGATCGCTAAAGGAAAATTTTAAATTCCGCTGCGCTTTTGATCGTAATTTTCCTTCACTTTCTACAAGCAGTATCAGTACAATGTCGACCTTACTCCCACTCGTACTCAACTTCAGAGTATGTCCATGGGTGCAAGTGAAGGCTTTAAAGATTATGCACAAAATAGAGAGACTTGGCTGGGAGAGTTCAACCCCCGTTGGCTAATAGGGAGTTGGTTGATATGTTTCTGGGGACGTTATCTGGTCCATTTTTCAATCATTTGATCGGCAGCTCATCAGCTGGTTTCACCGAGTTAATCCTAACTGGAGAAAGAGTAGAAGTTGGGATTCGAAGCGGCAAAATACAGAAGGATGCCTCTTCGAGTTCAGTAAAGAAGCCTTTTGCTGGTAAGAAGGAAGCCAGTGCCATCTATAGCCCAAGGGGGGCAAAACAAGGCTGAATATCGTCAGACAGTAAGTGCCTTGATAATACCTAGACCTGCAGTTGCTCCATAATGCAACAATCAACAAAGGGCGGAAAGGCCACAACGACAGTTTACCTGAATCAACATGACATTGGATGAAGTTCTACCTCATCTGCTGAGATCTAACTTAGCAACCTTGAAAGAGGCTCCCAAGAATCCAAATACCACATCTCCCAGATGTAATCCAAATGCCCGGTGTGCCTATCATTATAAGAGTCCTGGCCACGATACAAATGACTGTTGGGCTCTGAGAAACAAAGTACAAGACTTGATTGAAGCCAAGGAAATAGATTTTTATGCTCCGGAGAAGTCAAATGTCATAACTGCTCCCATGCCTAAGCACGGTCGTGGAGTTAATGTTGTTGATACTTATTTCTTTGTTACCTCTGTTGATGAAGTTTCTAATCCTCTCATGACCGTCAAGAAGAATTTGTTGTTGGCCGGTTTATTTTCGGGTTGTGGTGAAGGTTGCCACATGTGTTCGTTTCTACCTTCTGGTTGCCGTTTGCTGAAGTCAGGAGTTCAACGCCTGATAGATAGCAAAGAAATTCAGTTTAAGAAAACTTTGGTTCCCGCTATTCCATCTGAAGACGTTGCTATTATAACCATTTCCGCCAATTCTTCCAAGGTCTCCCCGAGAAGACCTGTTAGGATTACATCTGCTCCAAGAATTTCTCCGCTGATAATTACTGCTCCTGGTCCTGTCCCGTATGTCTCGGAAAAAGCTATCCCCTGGCATTATGGTGCCGATGTGTACTATAATGGCATCAAACAAGATCTAAAAGATGAAGAGGTTGATCCTGATATTGATAAGATTGTCGGAACCAGCAAAATCACGCGAAGTGGAAGGTGTAATACCCCAAATTTGTCCTACCCTTTTACTTTTGTCTGGTTTACGCATTCTCGCACTTTCCTCATGTACATAACCTTCATTAGGTCATCTAACACATGCATGCATCTCATTGTTTCCGTATTCATGGGATCAAGGTATTTGATCAACACAACAAAGCTATCGTAATTTTTCAACTCATGTTTGAGTTGTGGAAGATTTGGTTGTTTTCGGTGAATTTAAAACAGTGCGAATTGGAAATAGTGTTTTTACTGATCAGAGTTTGAAAATTCGCATCTCCAGCTTGGAATGGTGTTTTGGGTTGATTCATGAGGATTTGAAACCGTCTCGATGTTCTATTCAATTTTTGTGTTTGGACCAAAAGCTAATTCTCAAAGGAAAGTCTCCGGATACACGATTCTTTTGAAAGTTATATGGTGAAAAATACAAAGAAAAAGGTGCTGAAAGTGCAGTTTTCGCACACTAAAAAATTCATAACTCAAAGACCGTTTATTGTTTTGAACCTGTTCTGGTGGCTAAAATTCCGTCTTGATGTCATCTACATTTCGTATCTCACGGCCGGAAGCCAGTTCTACCCAGAGAGTCTTCGAATATATGAATTTATCAAATATATTTGCACGAGAAAATAGTGACAAATATTCACCGGCTTCATCTTCAGAAAATCATAACTCGGTCGATTCTTATCGTATCGAGCCGGTTCGAGTGGCATTGGTTCACAAATTGAGTTGGTTAAATATTTCTTTCAGTTTTCCAATTCGAGCGGTATCCCGAAGGCCTTCGTTTTTGGTCTGAAGCGCGTGCAACGTGGTTGAAAATCCTGAACCGAGAAATATTTTCATCTGAGAGGAAACTTCAAAAAATCATAACTAAATCACCATTTATTCGATCGAGCTCATATTTGGACACAATGTTGTTCTCGACGTTGGCTATATTTTAGTTTCACATTTCAACTTCTAAAGTCGTACCGAGATTCCTACGAATTTGCCTGAAATGTATCGCACTCAAGTGAATTAAAATTCTGCATTAATATTTATGAATATTTGAGACCCATTAACCAAATTCACTCACATAAGCCCATACTATATATTATTTTTACTCCAATTTCATTCATAATTGAAAAAAATCTCCACAAACAATCAAAACTTTTCTCTCAATTCTCTCAAAGATCAAATAAAGGTTCTACACTTTTTTCATCAAGAACACAACAACAACTTCATCAAGATCCAAAAGTCAAGATCAAGAGCAATTATCCTCCGATTGTCGATCCGTTTGTTGCGATCTCTATACCTAAGCCTCCTCTTCACTTCTATCGGTGAGTTTTCTTGAATTAAGCGCTTTTTGAAATAAGTGATTTTTTGGAATAAGTGCTTTTTCTTGATTTTGTGTTGATTGATGTTTTAATTGTGTAATTGAGGCTTAATTGTTGAGAATTGATTTAAATTGAGAATTTAATACCATTTTATTAAATTGCTTATTGAAATAAGTGATTAACTAAACTTGATAAATTGATTTTGGTTGTAACTTGAAGTTGACATAGTGTTGTTGTGTTGATTTTTAGTCCTAGGTATAGTTACACTAGTGTTTAAGTTGAACTAGCTATAGAAAACTAGTTAGTACTAACATTAGTTTGAGATTTTGAACTTTTGATTAGATTAACACTAGTTTTTAATTCTTGATGTAGAATTTGTTAATAGTTTAGGTTAGGTAGATTCTAACACTAACTTTGATTTAGGTGTTGTAACATAAACTAACAATTAGTTTAGTTTAGGCCTAATCTTTGATTTTCAATATTCACTACATGTTTCCAATTATTTTTGGTTGATGATCATTGATTTTTTTTTGCATTTGAAATGCATTTTTTGCATATGATCTCAAGTTACTAATTCTTGACATAATCTAATCTTTTACTAATTTTTGGTTGATTACTTGTTGCTTTCCATTTCAATAAATTGAGATGATTTCTAATAGACTCAAATGTCATTGCTAAACATTTTTGAAGTTTGATTGAGTTTGATAGAAAATATCTCAATACTTGGTAAATGGCAAAGTTTGACATAATTGGTGTTTTTCCTCTAACTTTTGATTCGTATTGAGTTTTTCCGACTTTCTTTAATGAAAACCGATTTTCTTGAGTCATCCGGAATCTCTCACGCGAGTATTTTTTTGATTCGGACAAATTTCATTCTGTTTTTCTGCTACTGTAGCAGTTACGAAAATCACATTTCGAAATGGAATTTGGCCGAACCGAGTTAATTTTTGGAACCGTTGGCATGTTTCTATGTCGCCTTAATTTTTGCGGTTGATTTCGGATGCTTTTCGATTAATTTTCTAACTTTTCAATTCAAGTTTTTTGCACATTATCTTGTGTTTCATTGTTGAATTGTGATACTTTTTGTGTGTTACTCATACTTTGATGTCAAGTAATATCATTTGGTTTTAATTAATTGTTTGAGAACTTTGTGAATTTAGCGTATCGGAATACATTTTGATTCACAACTTTTGTGTTTGGCAAGTTGTGAGTTGATTCCTATTCATCACACTTTTGGCATAAATACATAAACTCATGAATTAGAGTTAATTTGCAATTTGTTGATTAAATTCCGATACATTAAATTCATGTGGTTTTAAGACTTTAATTCTTGATTTTTAGATCAATCTTAAGGTTACATGTTCATGTGCAAGTTCCGGATAACCCTCTCATGCTAATTATCAAGATTAATGTACTAAAACTTTGATTTCCAAATCGATTCGTGATGAATTTCAAAATATGCGTAATGCTGTCCGGAACTTGTATTTCGCATGTGCATTGAGTTTTTATTTGTGAATATGCATTGTTATACTTATTTGAGCATTTCTTCGATATCGATAGCAAGTTTGGATGTTTCTAAACCGGTTTTTTCACCTATTTTCATGAGTACGAGGTTGCTGTCCGGAATGCTATTTTATGCTCCCTCTGACTTGTTTGCTTTGTGTTGTACATATTCATACTTCATTTTTGTGCATATTGTTAATTGCCATTATCACATTTGATTTTCTGGTTATCTACTAACAAATTTTGTGAGATGTGCATACCTTGAGAAGCAATTGGGATACCATTCTCTTTGGTGACGGATACGCTTTGCTTGCATATGTTGTTCACGCTTCTGATGCTATTTGTTGTTGATGCTAGTTTGTGGCGCCCTCCGAGCTTTCGCCATGACTTGACTTGGTTTTTGTGGATTTTTATTATCCATTTAGTATGGTTTCAGGCCATTTGTTGTAATATTGCATTTATCATTTTCTAGATATCATGAGAAGTAGGAAATAAAGAGCGTGCGCTCGAAGTCGTTGTTTAAAGACCTGTAGCAGGCATTCCGCACTTCATTTGCTATATGTGTTGTGCTTGTGTTTGTTTATTTTCTTGTCGATCGATGAGTCACTCAATTTAGCAATTGAGATCACAACTTCGCTCTCAGTGCATGCTCCCTATAGGACTTTATCGCTTTCATTTATTTTCTGCCGATCGATGAGTCACTCAATTTAGAAATTGAGATCACGACTTCGCTCTCATTGCATGCTCCCTATAGGATATTTTTTAGACTTTTCTTCGACATGCTAACCTAGGCAGGATCCCTTTAGGTGTGCTTCCTTTTTGCTGGCTTGTTTGCTTTATCCTTGTACATACCATGTTCCCTTAGGACGCGCTTGCTCTGTTCGGACGCAAGTTAGACCTTAGGTTATAAACCATGCATGCTGACATTAGGTAGAAACTTCCCCTTTCATCCTTGACGTAGGGCTACTATTGCATGATGACATTAGGTTTAGAAATAGGCTAGTCTCCCTTAGACTCTTTTCTTCCCCTTTTGCATGTGCATCTAAAACAAAAACTTCTCTTCTTAGCAAATTAAAAACATGCTAATCTCACTTAAACCCTTTTTCAAGGTAACAAAAGTACAAAACAAATTCAAACCATTTTGTGCGCTCGAGCACCTTCTCTCTAAAACCCTTTTCAAGTAAAGACATGATTAGTTTACTTCTGTGCCAACGCATAAGTCTCCAAAGGTCGAGCTGCGGCAGAAGGCAGAATTAACATTGTCCATAAAAAACATAAACAAACAAAAACATATGAGCCGAACTACGGTAGCTCTGATTCCTCAAAAAGGATACGTAGGCATTGGGGTAGGGCCCAGGCGAGCACAATTTTATTTTCCCTACATTCTTTTCTCCTTTATTTTGCATGCATTCCCTTCAGTAGTATAATAGACAGTAAGCATAGATTAAACACACCCATAAGATAGACAACAAGAGTGGATACCGTAGAGTACTACGGGCGTGTGGGTGCTAATACCTTTCCCTCGCGTAACAGACTCCCTTACCCGATCTCTCGGTCGCAAGACCGTGACTTCTCCCTTCTCAGGTTTTCTCGATGTTTACCTTTCCCTACATGTGGGATAAAAGACGTTCGATGGCGACTTCATTGTTTGATGATTTTCAGCCGGTTGTTTCAGCTGGCGACTTCACTGGGGATAGGTCGACCAAATGCTGGTCCATCCCAGAGTCGCTCCTAGCTCTTGCTTTATTTCATTTGGGTGTTTATCTTTACGCTTTCATTTTATTCATTCATTTTGTATATACTTGAGCATATGTATGCATTGCATTTTACTGTCTTCCATATACTATTGTTGTACTGGATCTGCTTCTTGTTGGGTGGGTGTTACTATGAGGTAAAAGGCCCAATACCCAGGCCAGAGTTGTATACCATAAGAACCCTAGGAATAGAGTGGAACATGAACGGCTAGTTGACTTAGGTCTCACTATCGCCGCCATGTCGTCCACGCTCAGATGAGGTACAAATGAGGGGCTATCATTTTCACTTAGGTGATACGATGATAGTTTTTCAGGAGTACCCTCGATTCTGAGTTACCATTGCCTTACCCTGACCTAGTTTTCACCCGTGAGCGGGGAGGGAATTCTTATTACAGGTACAGGTGGTGACTATGTTCAGATGGTTACTCATGCTCAGATGGTGACTATGCTCAGACGGTAACTATTGGTTCTGATGGCTATATTCTGGATTTCTGTTATGACTTTATGCAGATGCTATATCATGTTGGTGACCGTATGGTTCTCAGATTTATTTTCTGAGTTCCTGACTTGTTTACCTGGAGGTTCATTCAAGCCTTCAATCTTGGTATTCCCAGCATTGTTCAGAAATGCTCAACGGTATCCACTCCCAGAAGCCTTGACCCCGTACAATGGGAGATCCACATGGTACTTGGTTCTTATATATGCAAAAGCTATGTCGGACCTTTGATCTGATGATACTCACATGGTTCAGAACAGTGCAACAATCATATTCAGAAATGATGGAACCTTGATCCTCTTTGATCTCATGCCTTTGCATACATAACATGGTTAACCGCATGCTTAACATACATGTTCTATTATTTTCGAGGGAATCACATTTGCAAGTCTTGTGCTAAAACTCTTCCATCCCCTTACTTGCGTAAAATCAAAATCAAAGCACGAAAATTCATTCGAAATGATAGAACATGACATGGCATTCATTCATGCACCCCATGCATATTCATGCATTCATGATAGGTACCCGAAGATTGGGGATCCTTATTCAGACCTGGGGTTCTCTTCAAAGGTTCAACTTGATTTCTCACCGCACATGCTCAGAGATCAGTTATGGAATAACTTCGAGTGGTACATGCAAGCTTTGGCTCGTAGTCAGAAACTTCTTCAAGCAGGAAGATAATGGATTAAAGAGTCAGATAAGCCAGGTCATGGAAACTCTGATGATGATGTCTATTATTTCTTTAAGACATGATATGCTTGGTGATGCATATTATACTGGGGCACTTGGCCAATCGATTGAAGATGGTATGTCATCCAGAGACCAAGTCCAAGACTGAATCAATTCAGAAATTGTCATGCTCACATCAGATCTGAAGGGGAATTCTCTCGCACACTCGAGCATCAAGACTACAGAAAGTCGTCAGAATCAGCAAGTCCATACGGAATCAAGTCTCCTCAACAATGGCAATCATTGGTTTCTTTACTGCATTTTCATTTGCATTCTTGCTTGTTTGTTTAAACATCGCTTGTATATAGAAACTTGTCTATTTTTGAACGAAAATCTTAATGCAATAAATATGCTTGTCTTGAAGTATTCCTTTCATTTTTACTCATCCATTCGTTATCACTCTTTAAATGTTTTACTTGCATATTGATGCCAGATTTCCTAGTCTTATGCTTAGGTAAAGATTCAAAGGAGGATGATGATAATCTGAAAACGCAAAATCTCTGGTCGGTACGCTTTTGAGTAAGACCCTGTTGACGATGTACAGGCCTTGTTTCAATCCCTAAACACTGGAGATATAAGGGAGATATACCCTCGTCAACCCCTCTGAGCCTTCGAAGTAGGAGTCTTCTTTCTATTCAGAAAAAACCCTCATTTCAACCCTGGGGCGGGTAGTGTTCAGCTAATCTGATCAAGCATTCAGAACTCATCAAGAGTGTGCATCCAAGGATACAACAATGGTTATCCATCAAAAGGTTGAGGAAAGTCAAAACTGCAATGGCTAACCCTCATCTAACAACAACATGAGTCTATTGACTATATCTCAATGGGTATCTCTCGCACATCAGGAGGTCAACAGATGACAGTACTATAAGGGCTATCCATCATCTACTAAAGACTCAGGCAGTCATGATCACTTCCAACAAATCAAAACAACGCAAAGATCAACGACTTGTTCAAAACGAAAAAATACGAATGAGAAAGAAACAAAAAATCCCCGCTAAGTTGAAACTTGAAAACAAGTCACTTAGGCAAAAATTAGGGCATCCCGCTGGACTTTCAAATCGAAATTCAAAAGAATTTGTCCACACAAAAATTAGGGAAAGCAAGAAAGAAATTGAAAAGCCTAAAAGGCGAGAAAAGGATTACCAATGAAAATCCTCATCAAAGAACAAAGTCGTGTGATCAGACACCAAAAGCAAAAGGTGAAGTGACTGTCGTGTCCAAGAAACCACAGTGGTTCCCCAATCATTGCAAACTCTTCAAGAGAGATGAATGCTTGTACCAGGTCAACTGAACGTAGGAATGAAGAACATCATGGAGAATGGGTGGGCACCAAATAATTTTGAGCCTTAAATCCTTTTTTCTAAAACCGTGAACCAGGCCACGTTACAACCCATGAAAGTCCTAACTGAAGCATGGGTCAATTTGAAAGCGTGCTACAACGAGATAGCATTCAACTGACTCCTAAGAGGTACGTTTGAATATCTGTGGTGGCATCATATGCTTGCATTATCTTTCATAAAAAAGGAATTTGCAAATGTTTCTCTCTAGCTAGTGACTCGTTCACAACAGGGTTGTGACGTCATTTCATTCAAAGCTTTTTCAAACTTCAAGACTTGCATATGTGTTGCATTAGAATTATCATTCTCATAATAAACATTCTTCTGCATACAAAACAACTGATCGACATCAAGTAAGTTTGCACAATAAACAATCGGTAAAGAGCTCAATCTTGTCAGAAGAGAGGCCTAAATACCCTGTTGAAGCAAGAGTCAGCTGCCACAAGAGAAATGACTTATCCAGCAGCATGTTAACTGGTGATTATGTCAAGAGAAATCATCTTGATACTTCACAGTCTGAGTACCATTCAGGGATGAAATTAGCAGAGCCTGTCAACCTGGGGCAATCAAGTCGAGAATCAATCTCTCCAAGCTCAGCCAAATCTGGGGCATTCCCTTAAAGTTACCAATAAAAGGTTATCACGTCGATTAATCTCTTCAAGCTCGACCAATCAGAGGTTATCACGTCGATTAATCTCTTCAGGCTGTCAGTCAGAGGCTATCACGTCGATAAATCTCTTCAAGCTCAATCAATCAGAGGCTATCACGTTGATAAATCTCTTCAAGCTCAATCAATCAGAGGCTATCAAGTCGATAAATCTCTTCAAGCTCGATCAATCAGAGGCTATCACGTCGAGAGATCTATTCAGAATTCATTCAACCTGGGGCGGTTACATCGAGATTCGACAAATCTCTCCAAGAAAGCTGTAATCAAGAACAGTTTGTTTCGTGGCTCAAGACATTGGGGCAGGCCACCTCATATCGTATTGTGGCACGAATCTTCTGGTCTTCTATTCAACCTAGATCTTCCCAGAGACCCTCCAGACAGGGGCATTTCTCATCCATACTTAGTTGCTCAAGTCAATTACGGTGTGCAAGACTACGATTAAGCTAAAAGCACCATAACAGTCAACCTGACTTGGCCAACACATGAAGCTGCCTCCATCTACTACAGGCAACTTCGGGCCTGATTCCCCAAATGAATTCAGAAAATCTAGCATCGTCTTTTAACTCAGCACGCGCATGTGCATCCTCAGTGGAGTTAATCAAGAGCATCCCCAATGAAGCTAAACCGGGGCATTCGCAGAGCTGAACCGGGGCATTCGTAGAGCTCAACCGGGGCATTCGTAGAGCTCGGTCGAGGCACTCGTAAGTGTCCGCGCCTATCTCTTATTCCCCAAGTGATTCAAGAGACAATTCCCCAGTGTGCGTAAACTTGGAGCATGTATTCAAAGGGATCCACATGGTGTTAAGTATCCATTCTTCGGCATATTCAGTTCTATCATCCTCTCAACGGTTCAGGATGTTTGGAAGTCTGGCCAGGTTATCTCTTCCCAATGGTATGATTCAGAATCCAGCATTGTATCTGAAGACTCGTTTCATCGGCAACTCAATCTACAGCAGAGTCATCAACTATCTTCGGTGTCATGGGCTCTCCAATACAGATTTTTATCGGTATCCCCAGCAATCTTTGGTACTGCAGACTTCCAGCGTCGATACGTATTGGCATCCCCAGTGATGAGCATGGTTCCCGACAAGCCTTCTCTTATCCCCATGAAGTTTATTTCTTCACACTGCATATAATTATCACTGCATAACATTACATCCTCAAAAGCGCATAGCCGATCCATCAGAATGGATCTTTGCGGAAAAAGAAATTCAAACATGCATACAAAGCATAAGCAAGATCAGGTACCTTACACAAAAGACCTGAATTATTCAGAGACAACAATACGTCCCTACAGGAGAGTATCATGCCCAAAATCCCCAATCAGTGACCTTCACCTTTTCAATGCCAAACAAAATCAATACGCTTTGTCGTTCTAAACCCAGTTCTTGTCTGGTAACCAGTTCCCTAAACACTCGTCCATGTCATTTATCTAAACAATCATCATGTCATAACCCATGTTTTCATCTTAGAACCTGAGATCGCCCGTAGGTTAGGTTCTTCCCTCAGATCATCTTAGAACCTGAGATCGCCCGTAGGCTAGGTTCTTCCTCAGATCATCTTAGAACCTGAGATCGCCCATAGGCTAGGTTCTTCCTCAGATCATCGTCGAACCTGAGATCGCCCGTAGGCTAGGTTCTTCCTCAGATCATCTTAGAACCTGAGATCGCCCATAGGCTAGGTTCTTCCTCAGATCATCTTAGAACCTGAGATCGCCCGTAGGCTAGGTTCTTCCTCAGATCATCGTCGAACCTGAGATCGCCCGTAGGCTAGGTTCTTCCTCAGATCATCTTAGAACCTGAGATCGCCCATAGGCTAGGTTCTTCCTCAGATCATCTTAGAACCTGAGATTGCCCGTAGGCTAGGTTCTTCCTCAGATCATCTTAGAACCTGAGATCGCCCGTAGGCTAGGTTCTTCCTCAGATCATCGTCGAACCTGAGATCGCCCGTAGGCTAGGTTCTTCCCTTAGATCATCGTCGAACCTGAGATCGCCCGTAGGCTAGGTTCTTCCTCAGATTATCGTCGAACCTGAGATCGCCCGTAGGCTAGGTTCTTCCTCAGATCATCTTAGAACCTGAGATCGACCATAGGCTAGGTTCTTCCTCAGATCATCTTAGAACCTGAGATCGCCCGTAGGCTAGGTTCTTCCTCAGATCATCTTAGAACCTGAGATCGCCCATAGGCTAGGTTCTTCCTCAGATCATCGTCGAACCTGAGATCGCCCGTAGGCTAGGTTCTTCCTCAAATCACCGTCAAAACTGAGATCGCCCGTAGGCTAGGTTCTTCCTTAGATCACCGTCGAACCTGAGATCGCCCGTAGGCTAGGTTCTTCCCATAGATCATCGTCGAACCTGAGATCGCCCGTAGGCTAGGTTCTTCCTCAGATCATCGTTGAACCTGAGATCTCCCGTAGGCTAGGTTCTTCCTCAGATCATCGTCGAACCTGAGATCGCCAGTAGGCTAGGTTCTTCCTCAGATCATCGTCGAACCTGAGATCCCCCGTAGGCTAGGTTCTTCCTTAGATCATCGTCGAACCTGAGATCGCCCATAGGCTAGGTTCTTCGTTAGATCATCGTCGAACCTGAGATCGCCCGTAGGCTAGGTTCTTCCTTAGATCATCGTGGAACCTGAGATTGCCCGTAGGCTAGGTTCTTCCTCAGATCATCGTCGAACCTGAGATCGCCCGTAGGCTAGGTTCTTCCTTAGATCATCGTCGAACCCGAGATCGCCCATAGGCTAGGTTCTTCGTTAGATCATCGTCGAACCTGAGATCGCCCGTAGGCTAGGTTCTTCCTTAGATCATCGTCGAACCTGAGATCGCCCGTAGGCTAGGTTCTTCCTTAGATCATCGTCGAACCTGAGATCGCCCATAGGCTAGGTTCTTCCCTCAAACCTTCTTTGAACCTGAGATCGCCTCTTGGCTAGGTTCTTCCCTCAAATCATCGTCGAACCTGAGATCGCCCGTAGGCTAGGTTCTTCCTCAGATCATCGTCGAACCTGAGATCGCCCATAGGCTAGGTTCTTCCTCAGATCATCTTAGAACCTGAGATCGCCCGTAGGCTAGGTTCTTCCTCAGATCATCGTGGAAATTGAGATCACCCGTAGGCTAGGTTCTTCCTCAAATCATCTTCGAACCTGATATCGCCCATAGGCTAGGTTCTTCCTCGGATCATCTTAGAACCTGAGATCGCCCGTAGGCTAGGTTCTTCCTCAGATCATCGTCGAACCTGAGATCGCCCGTAGGCTAGGTTCTTCCTCAGATCATCTTAGAACCTGAGATCGCCCATAGGCTAGGTTCTTCCTCAGATCATCTTAGAACCTGAGATCACCCGTAGGCTAGGTTCTTCCTCAGATCATCTTAGAACCTGAGATCGCCCGTAGGCTAGGTTCTTCCTCAGATCATCGTCGAACCTGAGATCTCCCGTAGGCTAGGTTCTTCCTCAGATCATCTTAGAACCTGAGATCGCCCGTAGGCTAGGTTCTTCCTCAGATCATCGTCGAACCTGAGATCGCCCATAGGCTAGGTTCTTACTCAGATCATCTTAGAACCTGAGATCACCCGTAGGCTAGGTTCTTCCTCAGATCATATTAGAACCTGAGATCGCCTCTCGGCTATGTTCTTCCTTCAAATCATCATCGAACCTGAGATCGCCTCTTGGCTAGGTTCTTCCTTCAAATCATCGTCGAACCTGAGATCGCCTCTTGGCTAGGTTCTTCCTTCAAATCATCGTCGAACCTGAGATCGCCTCTTGGCTAGGTTCTTCCTTCAAATCATCGTCGAACCTGAGATCTCCTCTTGGCTAGGTTTTTCCCTAAAACCTTCGTCGAACCTGAGATCGCCTCTTTGCTAGGTTCTTCCCTTAAATCATCGTCGAACCTGAGATCGACTCTTGGCTAGGTTCTTCCCTCAAATCATCGTCGAACCTGAGATCGCCTTTTGGCTAGGTTCTTTCCATATACTTTGTCTTAGAACCAGAGATCGCCCTTTGGCTAGGTCCTCTGTCAAATCACTCTTATGTGTCACCTTAGGATCGTAGGTCGCCCGTAGACCTCGTCCGCTGTCTTTTCATACTAACCATTTGTCTTGTATTGGCATCAAGCCACGTTACAATTCCAATCTCTGTCCCTTCATTGAAAAAAAAAACAATTTCTTTCCCCCAACAGATAACACATAAATAAAGAAAACACTTACTCTCTCTCTCAGGACAAATTTTTGGCATTGGTATTTAATCATCTTCAACCTTGAACTCCCGAAAGGCACGCACCAATCGTACTTTCAGGTTTAAGATGATTAAATAGGGGCAACTGTAATACCCCAAATTTGTCCTACCCTTTTACTTTTGTCTGGTTTACGCATTCTCGCACTTTCCTCATGTACATAACCTTCATTAGGTCATCTAACACATGCATGCATCTCATTGTTTCCGTATTCATGGGATCAAGGTATTTGATCAACACAACAAAGCTATCATAATTTTTCAACGCATGTTTGAGTTGTGGAAGATTTGGTTGTTTTCGGTGAATTTAAAACATTGCGAATTGGAAATAGTGTTTTTACTGATCAGAGTTTGAAAATTCGCATCTCCAGCTTGGAATGGTGTTTTGGGTTGATTCATGAGGATTTGAAACCGTCTCGATGTTCTATTCAATTTTTGTGTTTGGACCAAAAGCTAATTCTCAAAGGAAAGTCTCCGGATACGCGGTTCTTTTGGAAGTTATATGGTGAAAAATACAAAGAAAAAGGTGCTGAAAGTGCAGTTTTCGCACACTAAAAAATTCATAACTCGAAGACCATTTATTGTTTTGAACCCGTTCCGGTGGCTAAAATTCCGTCTTGATGTCATCTACATTTCGTATCTCACAGCCGGAAGCCAGTTCTACCCAGAGAGTCTTCGAATATATGAATTTATCAAATATATTCGCACGAGAAAATAGTGACAAATATTCACCGGCTTCATCTTCAGAAAATCATAACTCGGTCGATTCTTATCGTATCGAGCCGGTTCGAGTGGAATTGGTTCACAAATTGAGTTGGTTAAATATTTCTTTCAGTTTTCCAATTCGAGCGGTATCCCGAAGGCCTTCGTTTTTGGTCTGAAGCGCGTGCAACGTGGTTGAAAATCCTGAACCGAGAAATATTTTCATCTGAGAGGAAACTTCAAAAAATCATAACTAAATCACCGTTTATCCGATCGAGCTCATCTTCGGACACGATGTTGTTCTCAACGTTGGCTACATTTTAGTTTCACATTTCAACTTCTAAAGTCGCACCGAGATTCCTACGAATTTGCCTGAAACGTATCGCACTCAAGTGAATTAAAATTCTGCATTAATATTTATGAATATTTGAGACCCATTAACCAAATTCACTCACATAAGCCCATACTATATATTCTTTTTACTCCAATTTCTCTCATAATTGAAAAAAATCTCCACAAATAATCAAAACTTTTCTCTCAATTCTCTCAAAGATCAAATCAAGGTTCTACACTTTTTTCATCAAGAACACAACAACAACTTCATCAAGATCCAAAAGTCAAGATCAAGAGCAATTATCCTCCGATTGTCGATCCGTTCGTTGCGATCTCTATACCTAAGCCTCCTCTTCACTTTTATCGGTGAGTTATTTTTGAATTAAACGCTTTTTGAAATAAGTGATTTTTTGGAATAAGTGCTTTTTCTTGATTTTGTGTTGATTGATGTTTTAATTGTGTAATTGAGGCTTAATTGTTGAGAATTGATTTAAATTGAGAATTTAATACCATTTTATTAAATTGCTTATTGAAATAAGTGATTAATTAAACTTGATAAATTGATTTTGGTTGTAACTTGAAGTTGACATAGTGTTGTTGTGTTGATTTTTAGTCATAGGTATAGTTACACTAGTGTTTAAGTTGAACTAACTATAGAAAACTAGTTAGTACTAACATTAGTTTGAGATTTTGAACTTTTGATTAGATTAACACTAGTTTCTAATTCTTGATGTAGAATTTGTTAATAGTTTAGGTTAGGTAGATTCTAACACTAACTTTGATTTAGGTGTTGTAACATAAACTAACAATTAGTTTAGTTTAGGCCTAATCTTTGATTTTCAATATTCACTACATGTTTCCAATTATTTTTGGTTGATGATCATTGATTTTTTTTTGCATTTGAAATGCATTTTTTGCATATGATCTCAAGTTACTAATTCTTGACATAATCTAATTTTTTACCAATTTTTGGTTGATTACTTGTTGCTTTCCATTTCAATAAATTGAGATGATTTCTAATAGACTCAAATGTCATTGCTAAACATTTTTGAAGCAAGTTTGATTGAGTTTGATAGAAAATATCTCAATACTTGGTAAATGGCAAAGTTTGACATAATTGGTGTTTTTCCTCTAACTTTTGATTCGTATTGAGTTTTTCCGACTTTCTTTAATGAAAACCGATTTTCTTGAGTCATCCGGAATCTCTTACACGAGTATTTTTTTAATTCGGACAAATTTCGTTCTATTTTTCTGCTACTGTAGCAGTTACGAAAATCACATTTCGAAATGGAATTTGGCCGAACCGAGTTAATTTTTGGAACCGTTGGCATGTTTCTATGTCGCCTTAATTTATGCGGTTGATTCCGGATGCTTTTCGATTAATTTTCTAACTTTTCAATTCAAGTTTTTTTGCACATTATCTTGTGTTTCATTGTTGAATTGTGATACTTTTTGTGTGTTACTCATACTTTGATGTCAAGTAATATCATTTGGTTTTAACTAATTGTTTGAGAACTTTGTGAATTTAGCGTATCGGAATACATTTTGATTCACAACTTTTGTGTTTGGCAAGTTGTGAGTTGATTCCTATTCATCACACTTTTGGCATAAATACATAAACTCATGAATTAGAGTTAATTTGCAATTTGTTGATTAAATTCCGATACATTAAATTCATGTGGTTTTAAGACTTTAATTCTTGATTTTTAGATCAATCTTAAGGTTACATGTTCATGTGCAAGTTCCGGATAACCCTCTCATGCTAATTATCAAGATTAATGTACTAAAACTTTGATTTCCAAATCGATTCGTGATGAATTTCAAAATATGCGTAATGCTGTCCGGAACTTGTATTTCGCATGTGCATTGAGTTTTTATTTGTGAATATGCATTGTTATACTTATTTCATCATTTCTTCAATATCGATAGCAAGTTTGGATGTTTCTAAACTGGTTTTTGCACTTATTTTCATGAGTACGAGGTTGCTGTCCGGAATGCTATTTTATGCTCCCTTTGACTTGTTTGCTTTGTGTTGTACATATTCATACTTCATTTTTGTGCATATTGTTAATTGCCATTATCACATTTGATTTTGTGGTTATCTACTAACAAATTTTGTGAGATGTGCATACTTTGAGAAGCAATTGGGATACCATTCTCTTTGGTGACGGATACACTTTGCTTGCATATGTTGTTCACGCTTCTGACGCTATTTGTTGTTGATGCTAGTTTGTGGCGCCCTCCGAGCTTTCGCCATGCTTTGACTTGGTTTTTGCGGATTTTTATTATCCATTTAGTATGGTTTCAGGCCATTTGATGTAATATTGCATTTATCATTTTCTAGATATCATGAGAAGTAGGAAATAAAGAGCGTGCGCTCGAAGTCGCTGTTTAAAGACCTGTAGCAGGCATTCCGCACTTCATTTGCTATATGTGTTGTGCTTGTGTTTGTTTACTTTCTTGTCGATCGATGAGTCACTCAATTTAGCAATTGAGATCACGACTTCGCTCTCAGTGCATGCTCCCTATAGGACTTTATCGCTTTCATTTATTTTCTGCCGATCGATGAGTCACTCAATTTAGAAATTGAGATCACGACTTCGCTCTCATTGCATGCTCCATATAGGATATTTTTTAGACTTTTCTTCGACATGCTAACCTAGGCAGGATCCCTTTAGGTGTGGTTCCTTTTTGCTGGCTTGTTTGCTTTATCCTTGTACATACCATGTTCCCTTAGGATGCGCTTGCTCCGTTCGGACGCAAGTTAGACCTTAGGTTGTAAACCATGCATGCTGACATTAGGTAGAAACTTCCCCTTTCATCCTTGACGTAGGGCTACTATTGCATGATAACATTAGGTTTAGAAATAGGCTAGTCTCCCTTAGACTCTTTTCTTCCCCCTTTTGCATGTGCATCTAAAACAAAAACTTCTCTTCTTAGCAAATTAAAAACATGCTAATCTCACTTAAACCCTTTTTCAAGGTAACAAAAATACAAAACAAATTCAAACCATTTTGTGCGCTCGATCACCTTCTCTCTAAAACCCTTTTCAGGTAAGGACATGATTAGTTTACTTCTGTGCCAACGCATAAGTCTCCAAAGGTCGAGCTGCGGCAGAAGGCGGAATTAACATTGTCCATAAAAAACATAAACAAACAAAAACATATGAGCCGAACTACGGTAGCTCTGATTCCTCAAAAAGGATACGTATGCATTGGGGTAGGGCCCAGGCGAGCACAATTTTATTTTCCCTACATTCTTTTCTCCTTTATTTTGTATGCATTCCCTTCAGTAGTATAATAGACAGTAAGCATAGATTACACACACCCATAAGATAGACAACAAGAGTGGATACCGTAGAGTACTACGGGCGTGTGGGGTGCTAATACCTTCCCCTCGCGTAACAGACTCCCTTACCCGATCTCTCGGTCGCAAGACCGTGACTTCTCCCTTCTCGGGTTTTCTCGATGTTTACCTTTCCCTACATGTGGGATAAAATACGTTCGATGGCGACTTCATTGTTTGATGATTTTCAGCCGGTTGTTTCAGAAGGGTCCTCTCTCCCGAAATTTCCCCTAAGACTGTCAACAAGGCAATCATCATTCCATCTGCTATCGGCAAATCATCTGATACCTGCGGCAAGGAAGTTATAGGTGAGCCTGCCCGGACGGAGGCACCTAGGAAATTTTTTGTGGAAGCCTCTAAGCAAGAAATAGAGGAAATATTGAAAATCATTAAGAAGAGTGACTATAATATGGTCGAGCAGCTGGGGCAGACCCCATCAAAGATATGCATGTTATCCCTGTTTCCGTGCTCTGAAGCCCATGCGAAGGCTTTGATTGCATTTCTAAAGACTGTGCATGTGCCGCAAGAAACCTCAACTGATCAGTTCAAATATTGTCTGGCCAGCCTGACTGCTGATAATGAGTTGGGTTTTTCAGATGTAGATTTGACACCAAAGGGAAGGAAGCATAATGATGCTCTGTGTGATACGATGGGAGAACTGACTTGAGGTTTTGTGTTTGTGTTTGCAAATGTTTCGTTTTAGCAAGAGTCGCCACCGACTTTTTATTTTATCCTAAGGAAAGGTCAAAAAGCACAGGAAAGACCTTTGAGATGTTTTCTTGGGTTCAGGGAGTAGATTATAAAAAGGGAAGGTATTAACACCCTTTCTATCCATGGTTATCCATGGGCTCTTAGTTACTTGTTTAGATCACTTGCTTTGCTTTTCAATTGTTTGAAATAACTCTCTTCAATTGTTTGAAATGGTGCTTTGTGTGTGGTTTTGAAAGATGTTTCGAAAAGAGGCCATCATTGTGGCAACCTTTATAATGATTCTTGTTTGAATGTATACAAAGGTGTTTTTGTCTTTTGAAAAGTTTTCAATGTTTGAAAGTAGGGTTTTGAATTTGTATGGTGAAGTGTGTTTTGAAAATAGCAAGGATGTGTTTGCAAGCTTTTGATCAAGTAACTAAGAGTTATCTACCCTATTTTACTCAAAGATCTTTCTTATGTTTTTAACCCTTTTAACAGTGTTGCTTCATTATTGTATTTGGTGAACAAAGTTGTGTTAGGATGTTAAACAGGACAGGCGCGGGTCATCGTATAGACCATGATAGCAATAGTGTCAAGTATTTTTGGCAATTTTCTTGAGGGACTTGATCATTTTTGTTTAGGCAACTCAGATAGCGTCATCGAGGGACTATGATCTTTTGTTTTGTTTTTGTTTTGCCAAAGTACTCAACATGCATACCATGACCCATTTTTGAAGGCAACAAGTGGATTGTAACCCTAGGGGTGTAAGTGTGCATTGTGTTTGTTTTTTCATGCATTTTTGTCTTTGATTAGGTCAAACTATTTATTGGTTTTGATTTTTGCATACAAACCCTAATTCTAATCATGACATAATTGAAAGCATTTAAATGCGTAAAAATAAATCTAAGCTATTACAACTTTGATATAGGGAGGGGGATACAATTTTGAATAAGGGGGTGTTGTACCCCAAAATTTGCCCTCCCATTTCATCAATATTTTCTCACCACAAGACCCTTGGAGCTCAAGATCAAGTTAGGGTTTACTCTGCTCAAGACTCCTCCTTGCACTGTTGACCCAAATTAGGGTTTGTGTTTGCACAAAGATGTTTTGACCTAAAATGCCCAAAATGACTTTCATGCTTCATGTTGGACTCACAAGTTTATCCATACCAAGTTTCAAGCCTTGATTCCAATCTTTGCCCAGTCAATTGGACAGTTGACCTATAAATCAGCTGTATTGGGGAAAAAGTCAACAGTGGTCAATTGACAGTCAAACCTCATGATTTTTGACCCACATCAACATTATGAACTCATATGAACCATTTGGTCAAGTTTGGATCACAATTCCACAAGAAATTTGATCAGATCACCAAAAGGGCAAAATGGTCATTTTTAGGGTTTTGACTGCACAAAGGCAATTTTTGACTGTTTGACCTAACCAATGGCAATTCAAGCTCACATATGGACTCAAGGACTCAATGGCATGGTATTGACATATTCAACAAGTTCAAAAGATCCCAAATGCACAAGATTGACAGATGAATTTTCCAGTCAACTGATCAAATTTGACTGTATACTGAAAAGTCAAACTTCGACTTTTTGGTCAAAATCAAGTGCCAAGATTCATTTTTCATCAAGACATGTAAAATTATGAAACTTGTGCATCAAGAAATCAAAAATTACAAATTAGGGTTTGAAATGAAGAAATTTCATAACTTAGAAATTTTCTAAGTTATGAAATTTCCTAATTTTTTCCTAACTTTGTCCCATCTTTTCATCAAGATACATTTGGATTAAAACAAAACTCAAAACATGAAAGTTGTAGTCCATTGCAAAATCTACAACTTTGATTCATAAAGTTTCCTCAAAATAAGCTTGTAGCTCAAGTTATGATTTTTGGAATAGGGGTGCAAAACATTCTTAACTTAGAAATTTCTTGACCTATTTTAGGCAGGATTTTTGCCCAACTTCATGGCCACTTTTTACATGCTTCCACTTGGAATCTCAACTTGCATTACTAATATGGATTGTAGTACACATTCCAAGCTTTCCAAATTGTCCAAGAACTTCTCAAACGCCCTTGTTGTTAGGGAGAATCGAATTTGCAAAGTTGGACAAAATCCACTTTTGTTCTTGACCAAGGCATGTTCATACACTTTGCATTTTCAAACTCATCATGGTTCAAGCTAGGTTACAGGCCTCTAATCCCATTAACACTCAATAATTCAATGCTAAACCATTGTGCCAAGATGTTATTTTGTGCATTTGGTCATTACATGAAGAATTAAGCCATATATGGAAAAAGCAATTTTGCCATTCTTGTAAAGATCAACTTTATGTCAAAAAGCAAATCAAAGAAGTACAAGCCAGATCTTTTGGGCACAAGTTCATGAACCAATTCCACTGATCAAGAGTGATTTGTGCAGCATGCTTGAGGGACCTGCCTTGGCCTATAACCCAACTTGACAAACTTTGCTTATCTAGGAAGAAACTTGGCAAAACTGATCACCACTCACATTCCTGCAAGCAAGAACTAAAACAAACTTTCTCCACACATTGCATACTTCATAACTGACCTAAGGCACGACCTAACCACCTTCAATACTTCCTCATTCACAGAAACACCATCCTACTGCAAAAAATAGAGTCCCTTCTGCAACTTAACTTCTATAAACCTTTCCACTCGTGCACTTTGGCCAAAAAGAGTTCAAACATGTTCCATATCACCCACTGAAGCTATCCCAAGCATTGAACACAAACTGTAACATCCCTAACATCACTTTCCATTTTCAGTTTTCAACTTTGCAGGTGGACTTCCATAGCTCGATTCAGTCAGTTTCAAAGCAAGCTAGAGGTTGGAGAAGCATCCCTGAACTTCAAGCAAGCTGTACAAGTCCTCACACTGCATTGAAAGTGCCTCCATTGTTGTACACGATTCAAGCTGAACAGGTAAAAATTTGAACTTCTATCTCTCTATCTAGGAATATCTAGGCTTAGGTTTGTGAAGAAGTTATGTCCTACTCATGGCCCTGAAGCTACCCATATCCTCACTTTCCATTTATTTTGTGTGTGCTGAGAGAATTTAAGACATGAACATTGGAAAAAACTTAGGTTAAAAATTGGGGGAGAGGAAATTCTCTCTCATTTCTGAGAGTTAGAACAACTTTTTTATATGAATGAATTCGTGATTTAATTCTCTACATAGTTTATGTTGTGATTTTTGGCTGAAAATCAAGGAATCAGGATGTTTGAACAAGGTAGGAAAGGCGCGCGTTTTTGACAGAAAATGTGGCTGGAGGTTGAAGAAGCTTGCTTTGGGCTGGGCCTGTTTTGTTTTTTTCTGTTTACACCACCTTTTCACACTTACACCCCCCTGGCCCATTATGTGATATATTTGTCATTTTTGATTCTGATTTTATATTTTCATTCAAGCATGAAAAACAATAAAAATATTTTTCTCACATTTTTTGCATTTTATTTGATATTTGTTTGTTTCATTTAGTTACATATATAAATAAATATAATACTATTTGTTTAAAACATTAAAAATAATAATACAAAACATATTTTTTAGTTATTATTTTTTTATTTACATTTTGGAAACATTTTCTGAAAAAATATAATTTTTTTGTAAATAATTAACATTTTTTATTTTTGTACATATTTAATATATTTACTAAATAATATAAATACTTATATATTTATTAGAATATTTAGGATAAAAATACAAAAATAATACATTTTTACTTTTATTAATATTTAACCTCAAAAATACTTTTTTTTTACAAATATACTTCTCTTTTATTTATTTTTGTGTATAATTAATGAATATTGTATATAATAAATAATAAATACCATTTATTTAGGAAATTAGGGTTTTTCCTTAAAACATGGAAATATCCAAAATTAACTTTTTTTTATTTTTATTTCACTTGTAAATAAATCACATACACTTACACAAATACATTCACACATATACATTTACTTTTGTTTATTGTTGTACATTTGATACATTTTACATTTGCGATTGATTCGATTTGGTTGTAAATATTGGGATACCACTCTCCTATTAAAGTCTCATCCCCATTTGAACATTTGTACCCCCATCCCCATGATTACTTTGTAATAATTTAGGACTTTAAATTCCGCATTTTAAAGCTTTCTAAATATGTCATGATAGACTTAGGGTTTGTATGCAAAAATCAAATAACAAATAGCTTGACCTAATTCAAAGACAAAAAAGCATGAAAATGGACAACACCAATCACACTTGCACCCCTAGGGTTACTCCACTTGTTGCCTTCAATAATGGGCCATGTTGCATGTTGGGTGTCTTTGGCAAAACAAAACAATTCAAATGATCATAGTCCCTCGATGAAGCTTTCGAAAGTTGCCTAAAAATGATCAAGTCCCTTAAAGGAAAAATTGCCAAAGACACTTGGCACCATTGCATTCATGGTCTAAACGATGATCCGCGCCTGTCCCGTTAACATCCTAACACAAGATTGTCCACCAAATACAATGAAGGAACAAAATTGTTAAAAGGGTTAGAACATAGGAAAAACCTTTGAGTAAATTTAGGGGTAGACAAACTCTTAGTTACTTGATCAAAACTTGCAAAACACACTTGCCTACTTTTCAAAACACACATCACAACACACTTTCAAAACAACTTTCAAAAACATTGAAAACTTTTCAAAAGATAAGTACACCTTTGTATACATTCAAACATGGATCATTACAAAGGTTGCCACCACAAATGGCCTCTTTTCAAAACATTTTCAAACCCACACACAAAGCACCATTTCAAACAATTGAAAACATAAGGCAAGTGATCTAAGCAAGTAACTAAGAGCCCATGGATAACCATGGATAGAAAGGGTGCTAATACCTTCCCTTTCTATAATCTACCCCCCGAACCCAAGAAAACATCTCAAAGGTTTTTGCTGTGCTTTTTAACCTTTCCTTAGGATAAAATAAAAAGTCGGTGGCGACTCTTGCTCAACCGAAACATTTCCGAAAACAAACGCAAAACCTCAAGTCAGTTCTCCCACCGTATCACAGAACTGGCGACTCTGCTGGGGAATAAACTTAAAAAGTGGGGTTACCTTAGGATTAGACCACTCTTGTTTTCAACTGCTTGCTTTGTTTGCTTTTATATTTGTGGGCTTTGCATCAGAGTTTCATAGATCCTAACCCGGATCTGGGGTATACCCTTTTAGGTAGCATAAGCTGTGAGGGACCTGTCCGGCGTAGACCGACATGGGTGAAGCAGTGGCTACGTTGGTGTGACACCTTGGTCTGTACCGATATCCCTTGTGTTGCAACGAGGAGAATATGGGTCTTCTAAGGAGTCATTAAACACCAACCGACCTTAGAACCCTAAATTGACCCAACTTGGCCATAGAATGGTAGCAATATGCTACACTCATTGAGGCTAAACTCTCGCAATGGTTCTGGCCGCAAGAAAAGATTGTGATGCTGGAGTTATGACCGATTGAGGGTAGTCAATGATATTGAGATCCTCTAGAACCCGGTTACTTTTGATAGGACAGGTCTTAACCAACGAAACTGAAAGAGGGTAATACCTAAACTTCATGCTGGCCTAAACCCTAAGGGCTGTCTTGTGTGACTTGTGTGCCTTATCATGCTTGCCTTTGTGAATACTTGTGGTGTGCTTTATCATAACATCATACCATCATACCATTGCATGCATCCTGCATAAGGACTGACCCATTTCAAAGACAAGAGGGTTTCATCTTTGCTCTATTTTGTAGGACATCATGATGCCCATGCGTAGGAATACCATCCGGCTCAACTTTGTTCAACCACCTACTTTGCTCAAGGAATTGGTTGATAGGATTCCAAACACTACTTCTTTCATCAAGAGGCATGGTTCTCTTCTCGGTTTAGTCACTTCAAAGTGGGACCAACAACTGATGAGTGTCCTGGTTCAGTTTTATGATCCCCTATACCATTGCTTCACTTTTCAAGACTTCCAGCTGGTCCCTACCCTGGAAGAATTCTCTGAGTTACTTGGTATCCCTGTTTTGGAGCAGATTCCTTTCACTGGTTGGGAGAAGACTCTTAGGCCTGAAGAGATTGCTGCAGCCTTTCCCTTGACCAAAGAAGAGGTAATGGCTAACTGGGAGACTAGAAGTGGAGTTAAGGGCTTTTTGGCTAAGTTTCTGGTTGGCAAAGCTAATAGTTTCTGGAATGACTTAGACTTAAAGGCGTACGAAGACATTCTGGCTCTCTTAATCCATGGTCTAGTACTATTTCCAAATCCTGATAACTTTGTCAATATCAATGCCATAAGGATCTTCATGTCTCGGAACCCTGTACCCACTCTCTTGGGTGATATCCTGCAACAGCTCTATGCTCGTACTGCCCGAAGACGGGGAACTCTGTGGTGTTGTGCTCCTTTGTTAGTGAGGTGGTTTATTTCGCACCTCCCTAAGTTCGTGCTGAGGAACAAAGAAGGAAAGGGATGGGCTCATAGGTTAATGTCTCTCACTGATAGTGACATCATTTGGACTCTCATAGGTTTGGATGAAGTAGCCATTATTGATTGTTGCGGAGAATATCCTAATGTTCCATTGATCGGTACCCAGGGAGGAATCTCTTATAATCCATGTTTAGCTCTCCGTCAGTTTGGAAGAGCCAGAAGAGTAGGGCCTCATGAGATGTTGGTACCTCACATCAGTTTTGAGTTTCAGGTAGACAGTGACGAGCTGCGCCATAGATTCATCAAGGCTTGGGACAGAATTCACAAAGCTGACCCACATGAGTTGGGATCGAAGACTTCTCTACCAATGGAACCCTACTACAGATGGGTCCGAATTCGTGCTAAGAAGCTAGGTATGCCATACGAAGCTGTCAGGCCTATCATTCTTGAATTTCCTGATGAAGACGGGGTTCCTCCAACTGTCCTCCCTCCTCAAATACCCACTGATGTTGATACACTAAAGAGATCTTGGGCGCAGCTACAAGAAGAACGGGATTTTTATCGGGAAAAGTTCAACGAACAGGAACAAAAGATCCAGAAGCTGACTAAGCAATTGGAGGAGGAGCGGATCCTGAACGACTATATCCGTACTGAGAAGAGGAGGCCATGGGAGCATTGATGGGCTTTGGATGTTTCTTTTACAGCTTTTATTTCCTTTTCAGTATTTTCATTCTTGTAATGCCTAAGGGCTAATTGTTGAACAATTTAAAGTTTGAATCTAATGAAGTGTGTTTCCTTTTTGTCTACAAAGTTGAATCCCGATTGTCTTTGAAAACATAAATCATACGCATCTCATTGCATCATATGCATAACAGGTACCCTTCTTCTACAGGTTGCTTAATCTTCTTTGCTGTTTATTTCAGCACTCAATCATCATGTCTTCCGAGCCTACTACCGAACAAGCTATCAAGGCCCTCCAGGCCCAGAACGCCCAGTTTCAGGAGCTGGTCATGAGCTTAGCCCAGGGTCAACAGGAGTTAAAGACTCTGCTCTTGAAGAAGAAGAAGAAGAAGAGGACTGCGCTGTTTAACACTAGACGGAGGTTTGGGAATACACTACAGAATGAGGCTGATCAGGCTACTTCCTCTGCAGGGAAAGACAGTCCCCAAGGGGGAAGGGCTCCTAGTCCTGTGGTCTCCGAAAACGAGACGGATTACAATGATGAACAGTACCCTCCTGCTGAAGACAGGTACAAGAAACTAGAGGACCGTTTAAGTGCCATGGAGGTTCAACATATGCCAGGGCTGGATTTTGGAGATCTAGGTTTATCTTCTGGGGTGGTGATCCCACACAAGTTCAAGGCACCTGCCTTTGTGAAGTACGACGGGGCTTCCTGCCCTAAGCTGCATCTCAGATCATATGTAAGGAAGATCCAACCTTACACTGCAGACAAGAACCTATGGATCCATTTCTTTTAGGATAGCCTTTCAGGGGCTCAACTCGAGTGGTTCTATCAGCTGGATGGAGCCAGTATCCAAAATTGGGAGGACTTGGCTACTGCATTTTATAAGAAGTATCAGTACAATTCCGACCTCGCTCCCACGCGTACCCAACTCCAGGGTATGTCACTGGGGACGGGCGAAGGATTCAAGGAGTATGCGCAAAAGTGGAGAGACCTGGCTGGCAGGGTGCAGCCACCGCTGACTGACCGTGAACTTGTTGACATGTTCCTAGGGACCCTGTCTGGTCCGTTCTTCAACCATCTGATTGGGAATTCTTCTGCTGGGTTTATAGATTTGATCTTGACTAGTGAGAGAATAGAAGCTGGTATCAAGTCGGGGAAGATACAGAAAGGTGCCTCCTCGAGTACTGAAAAGAATCCCTTCAAGAAGGAAGCCAGTGCTGTTTATGGTCCCAGAAGACAAGTTAAGCCGGAACGCCGCCAAGCTGTCAACGCGTTGGTAATTTCAAAGCCTGCTGCTGCTCCTCAGCAGTACAACCAACCAAGGGGCGAGAGGCTTAAAAGACAGTACACTCGACTCAGCATGACCCTGTCTCAGATTTTGCCGCAACTACTGTCAACCAATCTGGTAACTGTCAAAGAAGCTCCGAAGGTAGTGAACACAACATCTCCGAAGTACAACCCCAACGCCCGTTGCGCTTATCACTCTGATAGCCCGGGGCATACTACGGATGATTGTTGGGCTCTGAGAAATAAGGTTCAGGACCTTATTGATGCCAAAGAAATACAGTTCGAGGCGCCCAAAAGGCCCAATGTTGTGACTGCTCCCATGCCCCAGCATGGAGTGAATGCTGTGGGAGAAGACCGGTATGTGGCCTCCGTGGATGATATTGTTACTCTGTTGTTGACTGTCAAAAGGAACCTGTTGCTGGCCGGTTTATTTCCGGGTTGTGGCAAAGGTTGCCTTCTATGTGCTGTTTCACCTACTGGTTGTCCTTTGTTGAAGTCAGGCGTCCAAAACCTGATGGATAGCAAAGAGATCTTGTTCGAGAAGATTGTTGTTCCTGCTGTCCCTGCTGAAGAAGTGTCTATTGTTACTATTTTCAACAGCCCTACCAAGGCTCCTTCAAAGAAGCCTGTCAAAATCATGTCTACTCAGAAGTTTGCTCCTATCATCATCACTGTTTCGGGGCCTCTCCCTTATACATCTGACAAAGCTGTCCCGTGGCACTATGGGGCAGATGTTTATGTGCTCGGGGTAAAACAAGAGTTTGATACTAGTACCGACATCAGTAACATCACCGGGCCTGCCAAAGTTACTCGCAGTGGTAGGCTGTTCTCACCAGATATTGTGCCTCCAGCTATTCAGAAAACTCTTGTCATTACACCTGTAAGTGTACCTGCTTCCCTTCCTGATCAAGTTCCTGTTTCTACCCCTGCTGCCGAGTCATCTGACACTCGGGGCAAAGGGATTGCTACTGATTTGCCTGCCCTGACGGAGGCACCAAAGACAACCACTGTTGAATCTTCCCAGCAAGAGATGGAAGATATCCTCAAGATTATCAAGAAGAGTGATTTCAATGTAGTTGAGCAGCTGGGGCACACCCCCTCTAAAATTTCTATGCTATCACTGATGTTGTGTTCAGAGGCCCATGCCAAGGCCCTAATTTCCTTCTTGAAGACGGCCCATGTGCCACAAGAAACGTCTGCTGATCAATTTACCGATTGTGTGGCCAACTTGACTGCCGATAACGGGCTGGGCTTCTCTGACGCTGATCTAACTGCCAAAGGAAAGAACCATAACGACGCCCTGCATGTCTCCATTGAATGCAGGGGCACTACTCTTGCCCATGTGTTGGTAGACACCGGTTCTTCATTGAACGTATTACCCAAGAAGGCCCTAGACAGGTTGGATTATGAGGGTTTAGAGCTCAAGCCTAGTAACATTGTTGTCCGGGCCTTTGACGGTTCGAAAAGGATGGTACATGGGGAAGTTGACATTCCAATCAGGGTTGGTTCTCAAGTTTTTTATTCTACTTTCTATGTGATGGACATCCGACCATCCTATTCTTGTTTGCTGGGTCGTCCATGGATCCACAAGGCTGGAGCTGTGACCTCCACACTACATCAGAAGCTGAAATACCCGGTCAGGGGGAAAATTGTGACAGTTCAGGGGGAGGAAGAATATATGGTCAGCCACCTCAACTCGTTCCGGTACATAGAAATGGATGGGGAATTCATTGATACTCCATTCCAGCACTTTGAAGAAGTTACTCAGACACTGGCATCAGCTGAAACTGTGATTGAAGACCCTCCTTTGAAGATGGCTTCCTTAAAGGATGCCCGGGCTGTTATTGAGAAGGGTGAGTGTGCAAACTGGGGCCGACTTCCTGACTTTACTCCGAAGACCGACAAGTTTGGTTTGGGTTTCACTGCAGAGGCTCAGAGGGCTGTTCGTAAGGCAAGGATTGGAAGATCTCCTGTGTTCATCACCAACCCGGGGGTAAATGCTATTGAAGACGACGTGGAGGAATCTGAATTCGACAGCTGGATCTACCCAACAACCGACGGTGGACCAAGCAACTGGACTGCCAAAGACTTCACACCTATTACTTTTGTCACTCAGTAATGAACTCTTTTGTTTTAAATTTGTAACAAACAATATTTTGAAACTTTTATGGCTCGGTGTCTTACCCGGGGCACCGTGGCTTCATTTGTGAGGGCTTTTGTGTGTCATTTTCATATATCATCAATAAAAACATTGGACGTTTGTTGCATTTCAAAATCTTGCGCTCCTTTTCTTTCTTTATTATATGTTGCAAAACAGCTATATTTACACACACTCACCCATACAGGTTCGAATCCACTCTGGATCTCACTGGTAACGACTCTGCTACTGCCAATTATGACTTCGAAAATCCGATCAACTTAGCCGAAGACGAAGGTGAAGATGATTGCAAAGTGCCTGTAGAACTTGCAAGACTGCTACTCCAGGAAGAGAAGGCCATTCGGCCATATGAAGAGCCAGTGGAAACGGTAAATCTGGGTACTGAGACAGACATAAAGGAAGTCAAGATTGGTGCCAATCTAGAGCTCAGTGTGAAACAACGGCTAATTCAGATGCTGCATGACTATGTGGAAATCTTTGCCTGGTCTTACGAAGACATGCCTGGGTTGGATACTGACATTGTGGTTCATCACCTGCCTACCAAGGAAGAATGCCCTCCGGTAAAACAGAAGGTCCGCCGTATGCGTCCAAAAATGTCCGAGAAAATCAAAGCTGAGGTTATGAAACAATTTGATGCCGGGTTTCTAGCAGTGACTTCTTACCCTCAGTGGATTGCCAATGTGGTTCCAGTGCCGAAGAAGGATGGTAAGGTACGAATGTGTGTTGATTACATGGATTTGAACAAGGCGAGCCCTAAAGATGATTTCCCTCTGCCTCATATCAACGTTCTGGTTGACAACACTGCTCAGCATAAAGTATTCTCCTTCATGGACGGCTTCTCCGGTTATAATCAAATCAAGATGGATCCTGAAGACATGGAGAAGACCACTTTTGTTACTCAGTGGGGCACCTTTTGCTACAAGGTCATGCCTTTTGGGTTGAAAAATGCTGGGGCAACCTACCAACGTGCCATGGTTGCTTTATTTCATGACATGATCCATCACGAGATAGAAGTATACGTCGACAATATGATTGCAAGGTCTCAAACTGAGGAGGAACACCTTGACCATCTACGGAAGCTGTTTGACCGTCTGAAGTTGTACAAGCTGAGGTTGAACTCAAACAAGTGCACCTTTGGGGTGAGATCTGGAGAATTGATAGGCTTCGTCGTAAGCGAAAAAGGCATTCAAGTGGACCGTGCCAAAGTGAATGCCATACAAGAGATGCCAACTCCCAAGACAGAGAAAGAAGTCAGAGGATTTATAGGACACTTGAACTACATTGCTCGATTCATCTCGCATCTAACTGCTACCTGTGAACCAATCTTCAAGCTACTGAAGAAAGATCAAGTAGTACGTTGGAATGATGAATGTCAGGCCGCTTTCGAAAGAATCAAAGAGTATCTCCAAGAACCACTCATTCTTATGCCACCGGTTGAAGGGGGACCTCTAATACTATACTTGAAAGTACTTGACAACTCAATGGGGTGTGTGCTGGGGCAGCATGACGAGTCTGGCCGAAAAGAACACGCCATTTATTACCTTAGCAAAAAGTTTACCGACTGTGAGACCCGATACTCACTGCTCGAGAAAACTTGTTGCGCTTTGGTATGGGCTGCTCGTCGGCTGAGACAGTATATGTTGACTCACACTACTCTGTTGATTTCTAAAATGGATCCAATCAAGTACATATTCGAAAAGCCTGCTCTGTCTGGAAGAATAGAAAGATGGCAGATGATCTTGACGGAATATGACATCCAGTACACGACTCAAAAAGCAATCAAGGGAAGTGTATTGGCAGACCATTTGGCACACCAGGCAGTGGACGATTACCAGTCGATGAACTTTGAATTTCCAGACGAGGACATCATGGTAGTGACTGATTGTGAAGTACCTGGACCGGATGAAGGACCTGAGGAAGGATCCCGATGGTCTATGCACTTTGACGGAGCCTCGAACACTTTGGGTAATGGTATCGGCGCTGTGATCATATCCCCTAAAGGCACTCATACTCCACTCACCGCCCGACTATGTTTCAACTGCACCAACAACATGGCAGAGTATGAGGCATGTATCATGGGTCTTCAAGCTGCAATTGACCTAAGGATCAAGTTCTTGAGTGTCTTCGGAGATTCCGCTCTCGTGATCAATCAGATCAAAGGCGAGTGGGATATGAAATACCCAAATCTTATTCCTTACAAGGAGTATGTGTTGACGTTGATTCCCCACTTCGAGGAGATAACCTTTGAACATTTCCCAAGAGAGGAGAATCAGTTAGCGGACGCGTTGGCTACGATGTCTTCTATGTTCAAAGTCAAATGGGACAACGAGGCGCCCCGAATCATTATTTGGAAGTTGGATGAACCTGCACATTGCTGCGATCTCGAGACCGAAGAGGTAACAGAAAAACCCTGGTATCATGAAGTGAAGAGGTACCTTGAAGCTCAAGAATACCCCGAAGGCGCATCTGTTAATGACAAGAAGTTCCTGAGAAGGTTCGCGGCAAAGTTCTTCCTCAGCAATGGCATTCTCTACAAGCGAAACCATGATTCAACCTTACTGCGTTGTGTGGATAAGACTGAAGCAGAAAGGATCATGGCAGAGCTACATGAAGGTACCTTCGGAACACATTCCAGTGGACATACCATGGCAAAGAAAATCCTCCGGGCAAGATATTTCTGGTCCACAATGGAAGCCGACTGTTACCAACATTCTCGGACGTGTCACAAATGCCAGATCTACACTGATAAGGTGCACATTCCTCCGGTTCCTCTGAACGTCTTGACAACACCTTGGCCTTTTGCAATGTGGGGCATTGATATGATCGGCGAAATCAGACCTACGGCATCCAACGGGCATCGCTTCATCCTAGTAGCGATTGATTACTTCACAAAATGGGTTGAAGCAGCTTCCTATGCTACGGTAACCAAGAACGTCATGGCACGGTTCATTCGGCATAACCTGATCTGTCGATACGGCGTCCCGGAAAGGATCATTACGGACAATGGTACCAATCTTAACAACAAGATGATCACTGAGCTCTGCGAGCAATTCAAGATACATCACCACAACTCTTCTCCCTACCAGCCGAAGATGAATGGAGCTGTAGAAGCAGCGAATAAGAACATCAAGAGGATTGTGCAGAAGATGACGGTGACCTACAAAGATTGGCACGAAATGTTACCGTTTGCTCTTCATGGGTACCGTACCTCAGCACGAACGTCAACAGGGGCAACTCCCTTTTCCTTGGTCTATGGCATGGAGGCAGTCTTGCCTATTGAAGTCCATATACCCTCTCTCCGGATAATGAAGGATGCAGGTTTGAGCGAAGATGACTGGATCCATACTCGGCTTGATCAATTAAACCTAATCGACGAAAAAAGACTCACTGCTATTTGTCATGGTCAGACGTACCAAAAACGGATGATCAGGGCATTTAACAAGAAGGTCAGACGACAAGAGTATCATGTCGGGGACCTGGTAATCAAGCGCATCATTCTTCCTCAAAGTGATCCCAGGGGCAAATGGACCCCTACGCACGAAGGGCCATTTGTGGTTAAACATATCTTCTCAGGAGGAGCTATGATTCTAACCACCATGGATGGTGACGACCTTCCTCACCCCGCCAATGCAGACATAGTAAAAAGATACTACGCATGAATTAAAGACCCGCTAGGTTGACACACCTAGGCAAAAGTAAGGGCTTCCCGGCGAACCAAAAGGGTTCGGGCAAAAATAAGGGATGAAATAAAAAAATCTGTACACCCGACAAGTCGAAAACCTGAAAAGGCGGCTTGGGCAAAAATGGGTATCCCGGTGGACTGAAAACCCGAAAGGGCGGTCCAGGCAAAAGTTAGGGATAAAGCGTAATACTATGTCTCATTGGATCACCGTGCATCCAAAATTCGGCATCAATCAATCAACTTCATCTTCAACTAAGCAGCAGAGTGATGAGACGCTTGAAGACATAAAGGCGATAGCAGAGTTGGAACCCAGTGGGATTATTTTTCACATAGCTGTTTTGTTTCCTTTTCACAAAATTGTATAAACTCTATTTTGCTCGGCGGCGTTCTCTTACTAGGACGTCAGCCTCTTGTACAAAAACGCCTATTTACAGACAAATTCAAAAATCAATACAAATTCACTTTTCAGACAAATTGCCATTTGTTTTTCTGTTTTGTTTTGCAAAGAACGTCCAATGTTCATTCTTGATATATGCATTTGACACTAATTGCTAATCATAAATATTTGCATGTGAAACAAAGGACTAATTACAGATGACATCAGAAGCAGGGGAAATTTAGAATTGTCTAAGCGATCTAGTTGCTCTGTCCACCAAGGTACCAAGGTAGGTTCGGCTGAAGAACGTGACCAAGATTCCTTCACTCACCATAGAGAAAGACAAGATTCAGCAATACTCTCCTCGGGCAGAGTTGGTCTCCCATCAGCCCTAAAAAGGCACAGTATCTCCAGCAAGTCAGCGACACTCTCCCCAAGCAGAGTTTAGTATACTGTCAGCCTTAAGGAAGTTGGGTATCCCCAGAAGATCTCAATATTCCCCAGCGGAGTATAGACATTCCTCAGCAAGCATCCCCGGCAGTCTTAATATAAGATTGTTCCCCGGCGAAACACCAGACACCCCGGTGGAACCCCTTCCCCAGTACAGTCTGAAAAGTTTCCCCAGGAAGGTTGAATCATTATCCCTAGTAGATTCTGGAAGCTTATCCCCTGCAGAGTACGAACGTCTCTCCCCGACCATGTTCAGAGGTTATTTCCCACCAGAGCTTATAACTGGGTTATCCTCAACTAATTACCACAGAAAGATCTTCCTCGACGAAGTTCTTCCTATCCCCAGCGGAGTTCATCAAATTCCCCGACATAACTTATCAGTGGAATCCCCAGCGGAGCTCTCATCAAAAACCTCAGCGAAGTATCTCTTCCCACCGAGTAATTCCCCGCAGAGTAATCTCTCCAATAAGTTTATTCCCCGACGAAGTCATCTTCTCCTACCAGTTTATTCTTGCAACCATCATCCCCAGCAGAAACGAAGAACTCCACTCTTCAACATCAGCCCAGGATTCCACAAACTCCCGGCAGTCGTCAAGGATTTATTTTCCTAGACAAAAATACATTCATCACATTATCATACACCATGACGCATGCATATACGCATCATATCACACAATCTCATTTATTTTTGAGAACATCATGACATCATGCATCTCAAACATCATGACATTGCATACAACTAATGTCTTGCCTTTTCAGGAAAAAGGACAATCCAAAGATGATTACTATCAACTATCACAATTCCAGATTCAATACCTGTATCTAGCTAGGGCATATATGTGAGTGATGGATTGTAGATTCGATACCTGTATCTAGCCAGGGCATATCTGCATGAAGAGTTTGAAGATCAACCCCTGTAACAGGCCAGGAAATTATCTTTCATTCTCAGGTCAGAAGTTTACACCTGTATCCAGCCAGGAAAGCTATCTCTACCAACCTTTTGCAACTCCAGATCCAATACCTGTATCCAGCCAGGGCATATCTGTAGACGACAATTTCTAGATTCGACACCTGTATCCAGCCAGGGCATATCTGTAGACGACAATTTCCAGATTCGATACATGTATCTAGCCAGGGCATATCTGTGAGTGATTGATTGTAGATTCGATACCTGTATCCAGCCAGGGCATATCTACATGAAGAGTTTAGAGATTCGACACCTGTATCCAACCAAGGCATATTTGTAGACGACAAATTCCAGATTCGACACCTGTATCCAGCCAGGGCATATCTGTAGACGACAAATTCCAAATTCGACACCTGTATCCAGCCAGGGCATATCTGCATGAAGAATTTCCATATTCGTTACCTGTATCCAGCCAGGACATATCTGTAGACGACAATTTCCAGATTCGATACCTGTATCCAGCCAGGGCATATCTGTAGACGACAAATTCCAGATTCAACACCTGTATCCAGCCAGGGCATATCTGTAGACGACCAAATTCCAGATTCGACACCTGTATCCAGCCAGGGCATATCTGTAGACGACCAAATTCCAGATTCGATTCCTGTATCCATCCAGGGCATATCTGTAAGCGATTGATTGTAGATTCGATACCTGTATCCAGCCAGGGCATGTCTGTAAGCAACCTTTTGAAGTTCCGGATTCGATTCCTGTATCTAGCCAGGGTATATCTGTGAGCGATTGATTGTAGAGTCGATACCTGTATCCAGCCAGGGCACGTCTACATGAAGAGTTTGTAGATTCGATACCTGTATCCAGCCAGGGCACGTCTGTAAGCAACCTTTTGAAGTTCCGGATTCGATTCCTGTATCTAGCCAGGGCACATCTGTGAGCAACTAATTGTAGATTCAATACCTGTACCTAGCCAGGGCATATCTGCATGAAGAGTTCTAAGATCAACACCTGTAACAGGCCAGGAAACCATCTTCCTTTCTCAAAGTATGCAAGTTCTCGCTAAGGAATCTCTTACGCGATCGACACTTCCAAATGGCATCTATAAGCCCATTCCCGACAAGGTTCTCTCACGTTTCCAGATGGCATCTATAAGCCCATCCTCCTATCCATCATCTCTCCAAATGGAATCTGTAAGCTCATTCGCGCCATCACATTGCTGATACTCTACCATGCGAGTGCAAATTTCTAGGCACTTTAGTGTTCAATCATCTTCCACCTTCGGATTACGAAGGGCACGCAAGCCAATCTACATCCTCAGGTCTAAGAAGATTGAACAGGGGCAACTGTTGTACCCCAAAATTTGCCCTCCCATTTCTTCAATATTTTCTCACCACAAGACCCTTGGAGCTCAAGATCAAGTTAGGGTTTACTCTGCTCAAGACTCCTCCTTGCACTGTTGACCCAAATTAGGGTTTGTGTTTGCACAAAGATGTTTTGACCTAAAATGCCCAAAATGACTTTCATGCTTCATGTTGGACTCACAAGTTTATCCATACCAAGTTTCAAGCCTTGATTCCAATCTTTGCCCAGTCAATTGGACAGTTGACCTAGAAATCAGTTGTATTGGGGAAAAAGTCAACTGTGGTCAATTGACAGTCAAACCTCATGATTTTTGACCCACATCAACATTATGAACTCATATGAACCATTTGGTCAAGTTTGGATCACAATTCCACAAAAAATTTGATCAGATCACCAAAAGGGCAAAATGGTCATTTTTAGGGTTTTGACTGCACAAAGGCAATTTTTGACTGTTTGACCTAACCAATGGCAATTCAAGCTCACATATTGACTCAAGGACTCAATGGCATGGTCTTGACATATTCAACAAGTTCAAAAGATCCCAAATGCACAAGATTGACAGATGAATTTTCCAGTCAACTGATCAAATTTGACTGTATACTGAAAAGTCAAACTTTGACTTTTTGGTCAAAATCAAGTGCCAAGATTCATTTTTCATCAAGACATGTAAAATTATGAAACTTGTTCATCAAGAAATCAAAAATTACAAATTAGGGTTTGAAATGAAGAAATTTCATAACTTAGAAATTTTCTAAGTTATGAAATTTCCTAATTTTCTCCTAACTTTGTCCCATCTTTTCATCAAGATACATTTGGATTCAAACAAAACTAAAAACATGAAAGTTGTAGTCCATTGCAAAATATACAACTTTGATGCACAAAGTTTCCTCAAAATAAGCTTGTAGCTCAAGTTATGATTTTTGGAATAGGGGTGCAAAACATTCTTAACTTAGAAATTTCTTGACCTATTTTTGGCAGGATTTTTGCCCAACTTCATGGCCACTTTTTACATGCTTCCACTTGGAATCTCAACTTGCATTACAAAGATGGATTGTAGTACACATTCTAAGATTTCCAAATTGTCAGTGAACTTCTCAAACGCCCTTGTGGTTAGGGAGAATCGAATTTGAAAAGTTGGGCAAAATCCACTTTTGTTCTTGACCAAGGCATGTTCATACACTTTGCATTTTCAAACTCAGCATGGTTCAAGCTAGGTTACAGGCCTCTAATCCCATTAACACTCAATAATTCAATGCTAAACCATTGTGCCAAGATGTTATTTTGTGCATTTGGTCATTACATGAAGAATTAAGCCATATATGGAAAAAGCAATTTTGCCATTCTTGTAAAGATCAACTTTATGTCAAAAAGCAAATCAAAGAAGTACAAGCCAGATCTTTTGGGCACAAGTTCATGAACCAATTCCACTGATCAAGAGTGATTTGTGCAGCATGCTTGAGGGACCTGCCTTGGCCTATAACCCAACTTGACAAACTTTGCTTATCTAGGAAGAAACTTGGCAAAACTGATCACCACTTACATTCCTGCAAGCAAGAACTAAAACAAACTTTCTCCATACATTGCATACTTCATAACTGACCTAAGGCACGACCTAACCACCTTCAATACCTCCTCATTCACAGAAACACCATCCTACTGCAAAAAACAGAGTCCCTTCTGCAACTTGACTTCTATAAACCTTTCCACTCGTGCACTTTGGCCAAAAAGAGTTCAAACATGTTCCATATCACCCACTGAAGCTATCCCAAGCATTGAACACAAACTGTAACATCCCTAACATCACTTTCCATTTTCAGTTTTCAACTTTGCAGGTGGACTTCCATAGCTCGATTCAGTCAGTTTCAAAGCAAGCTAGAGGTTGGAGAAGCATCCCTGAACTTCAAGTAAGCTGTACAAGTCCTCACACTGCATTGAAAGTGCCTCCATTGTTGTACATGATTCACGCTGAACAGGTAAAAATTTGAACTTCTATCTCTCTATCCAGGCATATCTAGGCTTAGGTTTGTGAAGAAGTTATGTCCTACTCATGGCCCTGAAGCTACCCATATCCTCACTTTCCATTTATTTTATGTGTGCTGAGAGAATTTAAGACATGAACATTGGAAAAAACTTAGGTTAAAAATTGGGGGAGAGGAAATTCTCTCTCATTTCTGAGAGTTAGAACAACTTTTTTATATGAATGAATTTGTGATTTAATGCTCTACATAGTTTATGTTGTGAGTTTTGGCTGAAAATCAAGGAATCAGGATGTTTGAACAAGGTAGGAAAGGCGCGCGTTTTTGACAGAAAATGTGGCTGGAGGTTGAAGAAGCTTGCTTTGGGCTGGGCCTGTTTTGTTTTTTTTCTGTTTACACCACCTTTTCACACTTACACCCCCCTGACCCATTATGTGATATATTTGTCATTTTTGATTTTTTCTTTTTGATTCTGATTTTATATTTTCATTCAAGCATGAAAAAACAATAAAAATATTTTTCTCACATTTTTTGCATTTTATTTGATATTTGTTTGTTTCATTTAGTTACATATATAAATAAATATAATACTATTTGTTTAAAACATTAAAAATAATAATACAAAACATATTTTTTAGTTATTATTTTTTTATTTACATTTTGGAAACATTTTCTGAAAAAATATACTTTTTTTGTAAATAATTAACATTTTTTATTTTTGTACATATTTAATATATTTAGTAAATAATATAAATACTTATATATTTATTAGAATATTTAGGATAAAAATACAAAAATAATACATTTTTACTTTTATTAATATTTAACCTCAAAAATACTTTTTTTTACAAATATACTTCTCTTTTATTTATTTTTGTGTATAATTAATGAATATTATATATAATAAATAATAAATACCTTTTATTTAGGAAATTAGGGTTTTGCCTTAAAACATGAAAATATCTAAAATTAACTTTTTTATTTTTATTTCACTTGTAAATAAATCACATACACTTACACAAATACATTCACACATACACATTTACTTTTGTTTATTCTTGTACATTTGATACATTTTACATTTGCGATTGATTCGATTTGGTTGTATATATTGGGATACCACTCTTCTATTAAAGTCTCATCCCCATTTGAACATTTGTACCCCCATCCCCATGATTACTTTGTAATAATTTAGGACTTTAAATTCCGCATTTTAAAGCTTTCTAAATATGCCATGATAGACTTAGGGTTTGTATGCAAAAATCAAATAACAAATAGCTTGACCTAATTCAAAGACAAAAAAGCATGAAAATGGACAACACCAATCACACTTGCACCCCTAGGGTTACTCCACTTGTTGTCTTTAATAATGGGTCATGTTGCATGTTGGGTGTCTTTGGCAAAACAAAACAATTCAAATGATCATAGTCCCTCGATGACGCTTTCGAAAGTTGCCTAAAAATGATCAAGTCCCTTAAAGGAAAAATTGCCAAAGACACTTGGCACCATTGCATTCATGGTCTAAACGATGACCCACGCCTGTCCCGTTAACATCCTAACACAAGATTGTCCACCAAATACAATGGTGGAACAAAATTGTTAAAAGGGTTAGAACATAGGAAAAACCTTTGAGTAAATTTAGGGGTAGACAAACTCTTAGTCACTTGATCAAAACTTGCAAAACACACTTGCCTACTTTTCAAAACACACATCACAACACACTTTCAAAACAACTTTCAAAAACATTGAAAACTTTTCAAAAGATAAGTACACCTTTGTATACATTCAAACATGAATCATTACAAAGGTTGCCACCACAAATGGCCTCTTTTCAAAACATTTTCAAACCCACACACAAAGCACCATTTCAAACAATTGAAAACACAAGGCAAGTGATCTAAGCAAGTAACTAAGAGCTCATGGATAACCATGGATAGAAAGGGTGCTAATACCTTCCCTTTCTATAATCTACCCCCCGAACCCAAGAAAACATCTCAAAGGTTTTTGCTGTGCTTTTTAACCTTTCCTTAGGATAAAATAAAAAGTCGGTGGCGACTCTTGCTCAACCGAAACATTTGCAAAAACAAACGCAAAACCTCAAGTCATTTCTCCCACCGTATCACAGGGGGTATTTGACCAGAAATATAAAACCCTAATTACTATTACATCCAAATTGAATTCTTTGTGCAAATAAAATAAATGGACAATATTTAATTAAACAAGATGAATAAATATTAAACAAAATGTATTATGCAAAAAAAGAGTTTTTATTTATTCATGTATACAAAAGTATTTTTTAATATAAAAAAGTATAAAGAAATAAATAAAAGATTTATTTGTTTTTAGGGTAAAAACCCTAATTCCTTAAGAAAATAAATATGATGTATTTTTGATGTACAAAAAAAAAATTAATATGTGTAAAAATGTAATATATCCAAAAAAAGGGTATTTTTTAGTATAAATAACAATAAAAATAAAAATATAATGTTTTTGTGTTTTATTTCTAAGTATTTAATAAAACAAAAGTATATATATATATATATATATATATATATATATATATATATATATATTAAATATGTTAGGTATGTAAAAAATAAAATAAAATATTTACAAAAATACAATATATTCAAGAAAATATTTTTGGTGTAAATAAAAAATAGAAATGAAAATAAGAGTATTATTTTCATTATTTTCATGTTTAAACAAAATAACATATGTATTTAAATTGTTGTTTATATTAGAAAAAAATCAAAATAAAATATCTAATAAATGAAAAAAAATTGTGAAAATATTTTTAGAGTATTTTTTATATTTGAAAATAAAATATCAAAGTCAGAAAAGAAATTAAAATGCAAAAATAATGAAAATACAAAGAAATGGGCCAGGGGGTGCTGAAAGTAAGCTAGGAGGTGTTGGAAGCAAGAAGGCCAGACCCAGCCCAAACTTCATCTTCAACCTCCAGAAATTTGAAAAAAACGCGTGCATGCATGTACAAACTTGTATCTCCTGTATTTGTGATCTTTTGACAAAACTCAAAACATGAAACTTGTAGAGCATCAAATCACGAATCTAACCATGTAAAAAACTTAATCTAACTCTGAAAGACCAGAGAGAATTTCTCTGGCCCTAATTTCTAACCTAGTTTTTTCAGAAAGTTCATGGATGAAATTCTCCTAGCACGATTAATATAAATGAAAACTGAGCATCTGTATGGTTTCAGGGCAATGAGTACAACATCTTTCATTCACAAACCTAAGGCTAAATGTTCCTAAATAGAGAGATAGAAGTTCATGAAATACCTGTTTCAGTTGAGTTCGAGTTGGACAATACAACAACTTTCAATGGGGCCTGAGGTTCTTTTGAGCTTGCTTGATGTCCCATGAACCTTTCCCAATGCTTAGTTTGTTTTGAAGTGGTCTAAATCGTACTACAGAACTCAACCTGCAAAGCTTCCAAACAAAAATGGTGATGTGTGTAAATGGAGTTACAACAGCTTGTGAATGGTCTGGACAACTTAGGTGTATTGTTTAGAATGTGTTTGAAGTGATTTGGGACAAAACGCACGAGGGGATTTGAATGCGGCTTGTGATTTGCAGAACTTGCCGTGTTTTGGGCAGAAATGAAGATTTTGTGCACAAGGGGGTTTTAGAGGTCAAAGACTCGTGGTTCTAGCTTACAAGGATATGAGAAACTTGTTTGAAAACTTTGCTTGAGTTGATTTTATCAGATATGTGTGTTATGAGCTTTTTGCCATTTGACTTGTTTTAAAAGCAAAGATGTGAAGTGACCAAGCTATGGCCTGTATAGGCTAGTTACAAGAATGCTCAAGTTGGTGTACTATGCCTGAGATTAGGGAACTTGTTTGCTGCCAGGAAAAAAGTCCAAGGCTCAAGAAAATGCAATTTGACATAAAGTTGCCTTTATGAAAATGGAAGTGTGACCTTTATGCTCAAAATGGAAATGTTCATTGTACAATGCTCTCTTGATCAGAACAATGCCAATGTCCAATGTATTTGCATTTAATTTTTAAGTGTAAATTGGTTTAGAGGCCTGTAATTATGTACTAAGCTAGTTTGGTCAGATTTGCAACTTGGTATGAACATGTATTGGCCATGGTTACAAAGTGAGTTTTTGTCAACTTCAAGCATTCGATTCTCCCTAACCACAAGTGTGTTTGAGGAGTTCTTGGACAATTTGGAAAGCTTGCAACATTTAATATAATCCATCTTTGAAATGCAACTTTAAACTCCAAGTGGAACCATGTGAAAAATGGCAAGAAGATGAGTCAAAATCCTGCCCAAACTAGGGCAAAATTTCTCTAAGTTAAAAGTTTTAGGAACCCTTGTTCCAAAAATCATAACTTGAGATCCAAGCTTTTTTTGATAAAACTTTGTGAATAAAAGTTGTAGACTTTGTGTAGGACTACAACTTTCATGTTGTAAGTTTTGTTTGAATCCCTTTGAATCTTGGTGAAAATGTGGGGCAAAGTTAGGAAAAATTAAGAAAATTTCACAACTTAGAAAATTTCTAAGTTATGAAATTTTTTCAATTTCAAACCCTAATTTGCAATTTTGGGTTTCTTGATGAACAAGTTTCATAATTTGACATGTCTTGATGAAAAATGACCCTTGGCACTTGATTTTGACCAAAAAGTCAAAGTTTGACTTTTCAGTGTACAATCAAATTTTGATCAGTTGACTGAAAAATTCATCTGTCAATCCTATGCATTTGAGATCTTTTGAACTTGTTGAATGGGTCAAGATAATTTAATTGAGTCCTTGAGTCCATGGTTGAGCTTGATTTTCCATTGGCTAGGTCAAACAGTCAAAAATTGCCTTTGTACAGTCAAAACCCTAAAAATGACCATTTTGCCCTTTTGGTGATCTGATCAAATTTCTTGTGGAATTGTGATCCAAACTTGATCAAATGGTTCATATGAGTTCATAATGTTGATGTGGGTCAAAATTCATGAGGTTTGACTGTCAATTGGCCACAGTTGACTTTTTTCCCAATACAGCTGATTTCTAGGTCAATTGTCCAATTGACTGGGAAATCGTTTGATTCAAGGCTTGAAACTTGGTATGGGCAAACTTATGAGTCCAACATGAATTATGAAAGTCACTTTGAGCATTGTAGGTCAAAACATCCCTGTGCAAATTCAAACCCTAATTTAGGTCAACAGTGCAAGGAGGTGTCTTGAGCAGAGCAAACCCTAACTTGATCTTGAGTTCCAAGGGCCTTGTGATGAGAAATGTTGATAAAATGAGAGGGAAAATTTTGGGGTGCAACAGTTTCCTCTGTTCAATCTTCTTGAACTTGAAGAGTTAGATTGGCAAGTTTTGCCTTTCGCGACTCGAAGGTAAAAGAAGATTGGACACTAGAGTGCCCGTAAATTTGCACTCGTCAAAATATTATTGAGGGAACGGGCTTAAAGATGCCATTTGGAGATGGTAGAATATTGCTGGAGATGGGCTTAAAGATGCCATCCAAGAATGTTTGTTGAACTGTAATGTTGTAGGTCAGAAGAATGAGCATCAAAATGGTATTCGTGTCTGGAATGCATTTGAACTGTATCTGGAGACTGAGTCTGTATGAGCAAAGGAATGGCGTCCGTGTCTGGAGCGTACCCGAGCTGTAACCGAAGTTGAGATCTGTATGAGTAGCAGAATGACTTCCGTGTCTGGAGTGTATCTGAAACTGTAACTGGGATCTGAATAAGCGACAGAATAACTTCCGTGGTGACTGCACTGGGGAGAATCAAACTACTGGTGTAAGGGCCAGAATGTCATCCGTGTTTGGAGCGTATCTGAACTTGAAGTTGATAGTTGAATCTGAATGAGAGATAGAATGGCCGTCGTGTTTGGAGCGTATCTAGTCTATATCCGATTGTTGAAGTCTGAATGAGTAGTAGAATGACCTCCGTGTCTGGGGTGTATCCGTACTGTATCTGAATGATTGTTAACGATAACCTTTTAATCTTATCCTAAAAAGGGTAAAATGTTAGCTAAAACACAAAGTTATGTTGTATGATATGTATGATGCAATGAACTGCGTTTCATCAATGTTTATAATATATGAATGTAATGGTTATGTATGTAAGCTGAGTAGCTGTCTTGCTGAGGAAAAATAAATCCTTGATAGTCGGAAATAATGAAATCTTAGACTGCTGCCGGAGAAAGTAAATTCTTGACCGATGATGAGGATTCAAAATCTTTGATTGTTGAAGATGAGAAATCCTTGCTGACTGCTTGGGGATTAAAAATCTTTGATGACTTGTGGGGATGAGAAATCCTGGGACCAATGCTGGGGATTGAAAATCCTTGGTGACTTATGGGGATTCACAAGGGTTCTGACAACTTCTGCGGGGAATGAGGATCCTTCATGACTTTCCTGGGAACTAAGGAAAATTCTGAAAATCTCCACTGGGGAGTTGGAACCTAGGAGGCTTCTGCTGGAGAAATGAAACCAAGAATCTTCGATCTGCTGGGAAATAACTTTGTGGGGAGAACGTTTACTCGGCCGGTGGAATCAGGAGCTTGGGTTGTACGCCAATCTACGGGGGAAGCCAAGAAATTAACCGTTATCTGCTTGATTCTCAGACTTTTAAGATAACCTGCTGGGGAAATAGGTTTAGAATATTCTGGTTCCGCTGGGGATATGTATTTCAGGGTTTTCGGGCTCCACTGGGGATCTTGAAATTTAACTCCACTAGGGACACATACTCTATGGCTTTAGATTTGTTGAGGATCTGAATGATGTACTGTAGGGGATTTCCTTCTGGAATAGCACAAAGATATCTTCCTACACATTCAACCCACCAGTAATTATCCTTTCTCAATTTCGTTTTATTTGTAAGCAGTAATTATATTCAAATGCATATGCCTGTTTAACAAATCTTTGGATGTTTTCAAATAAAACATAAGTGTAAAAAAGAAAGAAAGGCAAGCAAATTTCTGCACTTTGAACTATCTTTGTATTAGCTTTTGTAAGTATCTTTGTACAAAGGAGACAGACATCCTAGTAAGAGAATGTTGTCGTAAAAAATTGAAAAAATTTATACAAAAAGAAAGATGGCTATGTGTAACAATTTCATGGGATTCCCATTCTGCTATAACCTTCACAACTCTGAGTATCTTGTCCATTCGCTGCTTCGTCCGCCAATGATTGGATTGATCAGAAGCTTGGAGCTTGTTGGTGAAGAGATTGTTCTTAAAGTGATCCGACTAGATATAGTCATACGCTTTAATTCCCTAACTTTTGTCTGGACCGCCCTTTCGGGTTTTCGATCCATCGGGAAACCCTTTTTTGCCCAAGTCGCCCTTTCGGGTTTTCAACTTGCCGGGTGTACAGATTTTTTTGTTTATCCCTAATTTTTGCCTGAACCGCCCTTTCTGGTTTTCGATTCACCGGGATGCCCATTTTTGCCCAAGTCGCCCTTTCGGGTTTTCAACTTGTCGGGTCGTTTTATGCGTAGCATCTTTTGACTATGTCTGCGTTTGCAGGGTGCGGCAAATCGTCGCCGTCCATGGTGGTCAGAACCATTGCTCCACCAGAAAAGATGCTCTTGATCACAAATGGTCCTTCGTAAGTAGGAGTCCACTTGCCCCTGGGATCACTTTGCGGTAAGATGATCCGCTTGATTACAAGATCTACGACTTGATATACCTGGCGTCTGACTTTCTTGTTGAAAGCCTTGATCATTCGTTTTTGATACGTCTGACCATGACAAACAGCAGTAAGTTGCTTCTCGTCGATCAAATTAAGTTGATCAAGCCGGGTCTGAATCCAATCGTCTTCACTCAAACCGGCATCCTTCATAATCCTCAAGGAAGGAATCTGAACTTCCATAGGTAGAACAACTTCCATGCCATATACCAAAGAAAATGGAGTTGCCCCTGTTAAAGTACGTGCCGTGGTACGATATCCATGTAGAGCAAACGGTAACATCTCATGCCAGTCCTTGTAGGTGACTGTCATCTTTTAAATGATCTTCTTGAATTTTTTGTTCACGGCTTCAACAACACCATTCATCTTCGGCCGGTAGGGAGATGAATTGTGATGATAAATATTGAATTGTTTGCATAGAGCGGTGATCATAGTGTTGTTCAAATTTGTACCGTTATCCGTGATAATCCCGTCGGGGATACCATACCAGTATATGAGGTTCTGCTTGATGAAGCGGGCAACCACATTCTTTGTAACTGAGGCGTAGGAAGCTGCTTTGACCCACTTGGTAAAATAATCAATAGCGACCAAGATGAAGCGATGTCCATTGGATGCCATAGGCTTGATCTCTCCAATCATGTCAATGCCCCACATTGCGAATAGCCAAGGAGCTGTCAGAACGTTGAGAGGAATAGGAGGAATATGTACCTTGTCGGCATAGACTTGGCATTTGTGGCAGGTACGGGAATGCTGATGACAATCAGCTTCCATGGTAGACCAGTAGTAGCCTGCCCTTAAAATCTTCTTAGCCATCGTATGTCCGCTCAAGTGGGTGCCAAATGTGCCACTATGTATTTCGGTCATGATCAACTCTGCTTCAACCTTGTCCACACAACGAAGTAGAACACAATCATGGTTGCGCTTATAAAGGATGCCATTGCTTAGGAAGAACTTGGCAGCAAATCTCCTTAAGAACTTTTTATCATTGACTGAAGTTCCTTCAGGATATTGTGTAGTCTGGAGATACCTTTTGATTTCATGAAACCAGGGTTATTCCACTACTTCTTCGGTGTTAATCTCATGACAGTGCGCAGGTTCGTCCATTCGTTCAATGGTGATTTGGGGAGCCTCGTTATCCCAGTTGAGTTTAAACATGGAATACATTGTAGCCAGAGCATCGACTAACTGGTTTTCTTCTCGCGGGAAATGCTCGAAGGTAATCTGCTCGAAATGAGGCAACAATGTCAAGACATGTTCTTTGTATGGTATAAGATTAGGATGTTATGTGTCCCACTCTCCTTTGACTTGACTGATAACCAAAGCTGAGTCCCCAAATACGACCAAAGATTTGATTCCCAAGTCTATAGCAGCCTTGAGACCAAAGATGCAAGCTTCATATTCAGCCATGTTGTTGGTACAGCTGAAGCAAAGTCGGGCAGTGAAGGGTGTATGGCAACCTTCCGGAGAAATGAGTACTGCACCGATACCGTTGCCAAGTGCATTTGAAGCACCATCAAAGTACAGGGTCCATCGGGATCCTTGTTCAGGTCCGTTATACGGTCCGTTACCTTCAATGTTGTCCAATGTCATGATGTCCTCGTCAGGGAAGTCAAGTCTCATAGATTGGTAATCTTCGACGGATTGATGAGCTAGATGGTCAGCTAGTACACTCCCCTTTATAGATTTTTGGGTAGTATACTAGATATCATACTCAGTCAGGATCATTTGCCATCTAGCGATTCTTCCAGATAAAGCAGGCTTCTCGAAGATATACTTGATCGGATCCATCTTGGAAATCAGCAGAGTGGTATGAGTCAACATATACTGCCTTAGCCGGCGAGCAGCCCATACCAAAGTGCAGCAAGTTTTCTCGAGCAGTGAGTAGCGAGTCTCGCAGTCGGTAAACTTTTTGCTAAGGTAATAAATGGAATGCTCTTTTCGGCCAGACTCGTCATGTTGGCCCAATACGCACCCCATTGAGTTATCCAACACAGTCAGGTACATGATTAACGACCTTCCTTCGATGGGTGGCATCAGGATAGGAGGTTCTAGTAAATACTCCTTGATCTTATCAAAAGCAATTGACAATCGTCGTTCCATTAAACTACCTGATCTTTCTTCAACAGCTTGAAGATTGGCTCACAGGTAGATGTTAGGTGAGATATGAACCTCGCAATATAGTTTAAGCGTCCCAAGAATCCTCTAACCTCCTTTTCAGTGCGGGGGGCAGGAATTTCTTGTATATCCTTTACTTTAGCAGGATCAACCTCAATGCCTTTGTTGCTGACAATAAATCCCAAAAGTTTACCAGACCTAACTCCAAAAGTGCACTTGCTTGGGTTCAGTCTGAGCTTATACTCCTTCAACCTGGCAAACAGCTTTTGCAGATGATCAAGGTGTTCTTCTTCTTTCTGTGATCGAGCTATCATGTCGTCTACATAGACTTCAATCTCATTATGTATCATGTCATGAAATAAAGCTACCATGGCGCATTGATAGGTTGCCCCTGCATTCTTCAGTCTGAATGGCATCACTTTGTAGCAGAAGGTAACCCATTGCGTGACAAAAGTAGTTGTCTCCATGTCCTCGGGGGCCATTTTGATCTGGTTGTATCCCGAAAATCCATCCATGAAGGAAAATACCTTGTGTTGAGCTGTGTTGTCAACCAAGATGTCGATGTGTGGCAATGGAAAATCATCTTTAGGGCTAGCCCTGTTTAAATCCCGATAGTCCACACACATTCTGACTTTGCCGTCCTTCTTAGGCACGGGCACAATATTAGCAACCCATTATGGATAGGAAGTAACAGCCAGAAAGCCAATGTTGAATTGCTTCATTACCTCAGCTTTGATCTTCTCAGACATGTTGGGCCTTATTCGGCGGACTTTTTGCTTGATCGGTGGACAGTCTTCTCTTGTAGGGAGACGGTGAACCACGATATCTGTGTCTAATCCCGACATGTCTTCATAAGACCAGGCAAAGATCTCAACATATTCGTTCAACAATTTCACTAGACGCTCTTTGACACCTGGTTCCAGGTTGGCACCTACTTTTACCTCTTTCTTGTCTTCCTCTGTTCCCAATTTGATGGTCTCTAGCAACTCTTCATGAGGCAGAATAGCCCTCTCTTCTTGTTGCAAAAGTCTGACTTACTCTCCTGGCACTTCACAGTCTTTGTCAACTTCGTACTCAGCATGATTGACCAAATCTTCAGAGTTACCGAAGGCTAAAACAGAATAGTCACCCAGGGAGTCCGGAATGGATGGGTACCTGCATTTGTGAGTGTAGGTGTGTGTAAGGGATATCCATCATTAAACAAAACAAAATGCAAAAGGAAAGAAAATGAACGCAACAGTTTATAGATGAAAACGTCCAATGATTCATTAAAACATGGCATATGATAATGAAGAAAATTAAGCCCTTACAAATGGACCTATATGCCCCGGGAAAGGCATAAGGTGAAAATAGTGTACGAATTGTTTAGTTATTACAGACCAAAATAGGAAATTGTTCAAAGATAAATTTACTTGTTGATGAAGGTGATGGGAATAAAATCCTTTGCTCCCCAGTTGCTTAAACCCCCTTTGACAGTTAGAAATATCCAATCTTCAAAGTTTTCCTCTTCATCATCATCTTCTACATCATTAATTCCATGGTAGGTGATTTTTACGGGTGGTTCTCCAGTCTTGGAGCGACGCATAGCCTTCTGTCCTGCAGCAGTAAACCCTAGTCCAAATTTGTCCGTCTTATGGAGAAAATCAGGCAGTTGCCCCCACATTGTGCTCTTTCCTTCTTTAATTACAGCCTCTGCGTCCTTGTGAGATGCCATCCTAGATACATTCTTGGGAACGATAGGCACCTCAACCATTGTCTTCGCAACTGCGACCTCAGGAGAAACTTCCTCAAAATGTTGGAAAGGCGTTTCTATGACCTTCGCCATCCAACTCCACATAGCGGAAGGAGTTGAGGTGACTTATCATGTACTCTTCCTCGCAGTGCACCATTATAATCTTACCCTTAACAGTATATTTTAGCATTTGGTGCAAAGAGGAGGTAACTGCTCCAACATAATGGATCCACGGTCTTCCCAACAAACACGAATATGAAGGACGGATGTCCATCACATAAAAGGTGGAGTTGAAAACTTTTGTGCCCACTTTGATAGGAATGTCAACCTCTCCGTGAACCATTCTTTTGGACCCATCAAAGGCCCTAACAACGATGTTACTGGGTTTGAGGGTCAATCTTTCGTAGTCCAAACGGTCTAACGCTTTCTTTGGCAGCACATTCAAGGAAGAACCGGTATCAACTAAGACATGGGCGAGGGTGGTTCCCCTGCATTCAACTGAGACATGTATCGTGTCATTGTGTTTCCTCCCCTTGGGAGTCAAATCAGCATCAGAAAAACCAAGACCATTATCAGCAGTAAGGCTGGCCACACACTCTTGAAACTGGTCAGTCGAAGTTTCTTGGGGCACGTGTGCTGCCTTTAAAAATTTGATTAAGGCCTTAGCATGGGCCTCAGAGCAGAGTAGAAGAGCTAACATGGAGATTTTGGAAGGGGTCTGCCCTAGCTGTTCCACGACGTCGTAGTCGCTCCTTCTGATTATCTTCAAGATTTCTTCCATTTCTTTCTGGGTGGTTTCGGGGATAACCACAGTATGAGCCTTCGTCCTGACAGGCGCTTCTAGTATCCCCTTACCCTTATCGGTAGTATCAACAGATGGTCTTACTTCAGGAGTATCCAATTATTCAATTATCGGGCCTTGCACAGATGGCTTAACAGGCACATAAGCTTTCGAGGGTCCAAAAACTGCTCGAGGGGGAGCAATCTCCGGAGAAAAAATCCGTCCGCTGTGAGTTATCTTGCTTGTTCCTGCAATGTTCCCTATATCAGGGGTTTACTCTTCAGGATTCTCTTGGACTGCTTCAATCTGTTTGATACCATGATAAAAGATTTCTCCTCCGTAGTTCCATGGTATCGTTTTGTTAGATTGATACGGGACAGGCCCCGGCATGGTGATTTTCAATGGTACAAATTTAGGGTCGGGCGTAATCTTGACAGGCCTTTTGCAAGCCTTGGGAAGATTGTCGGAGATGGTTATTATTGCGATATCGTTGGTCGAAGTAGCAAAAGTAGCAGGAGTAACAAGAGTGAAGGTATCAACAGGGGTCTTTTGGAAGAGTATCTCTTGGGTATCCATCAGGCGTTGGATGCCTGACTTCAATATTGGGCAATCAGCTCGTATATTTAAACAAAAGTAACAGTCCTTTCACAAGCCTGGGAATATCCCGACTCTCATCAAATTCACTTTAATCACTGGTAAGGGAGTCAAAAGGTCAGCAACATTGGTAACATGAAGGTCTTCCATAACGGCATGAACATTATGACCGTGCTTGGGCATCGGAGCAGATATCACGTTGGGCTTCTAAGGAGCATCAAACTCTACCTCCTTAGCTTCTATTAGGTCTTGGATTTTGTTCTTAAGCGCCCAACAATTATTGGTATCATGCCCTACATTGTCAGAGTGGTAAGCACACTTTGCATTGGAGTGGTAATATGGAGAGGAGGTATTAGGGTTCTTTGGCGCTTCCTTCAAATTGGTAAGATTCAGCTTTAACAAATGAGGGAGTACTTGAGCTGGCGTCATGTTAATTCGGGTGAACTGTTGTTGTGGCCTTTCTACCCGTTGTTGATTAGATCTTGGCTGATTGCTGCGAGGTTGATCATTTGAAGAGTTTTGAATCATCACAACCCCTACAGTTGGTCGGCGCTCGGTTCTTCCTTGACTTTTTTGAGAATAAACGGCAGAAGCTTCCTTCTTAGCTGGGAAGGTTTTCTTAACAACAGTGGACGCGGAGGTATCTTTCTGAATCTTACCACTTTTAATACCGGCCTCGACCCTTTCGCCGGTCAAAATTAGTTCGGTGAATCCTGCGGAAGAACTCCCGATTAAATGATTGAAGAAAGGGCCAGACAGAGTCCCTAAAAACATATCAACAAGCTCTCTATCCGACAATTATGGCTGCACCCTTCCATCCAGATCACACCACTTCTGGGCATACTCCTTAAATCCCTCATTAGAAGCCATACCCATACTCTGTAGCTGAGTACGAGTGGGCGCTAAATCAGCATTGTATTGGTATTGATGGTAAAAAGCAGCAGCTAAGTCTTCCCATTTATGAACCTCTGATCTCTCAATTTGATAGAACCAGTCCAATTGTGTGACTGACAAAATTTCTTGAAAAAAGTGTACCCAGAGGTCTTTATCAGATGAGTGGGGTTGGATCTTTCTGACATAGGATCTTAGATGCATCTTTGGGCAGGAAAGACCGTCTTTCTGCCAATCGATCCTCAAGATTTTTATATTTATCATCCGCTGGGGGATATTGCTGTTCGGAGTAGTCTTCATCCTCTTCCTCTTCTTCCTCTTCAACTTCAGATTCAGAAGGTCCCACAGCTCCTTTTCCTTTACCAGCCCCTTCATCAGACCTTGAGGGGAACTCGAGAACTTTTCTAGCATTACTTTCAAACCTTCTTCCAAAAGTGGCTACTCCAGGCCTTTTCTTCTTTTTCTCTTTATTTTTCTCCAACAGTGCTTTAAGGTCCTCTTGACCCTTTGCTAAGGTCATGAGGAGTTGCTGGAATTTAGAATTCTGTGCTTGCAGATCCTTAATCGTTTGCTCCAAATCCATCTTGCTAAAATAAACAGCAGAAAGATAAGGAAACCTAGTGTGAAGACCTGTTTATGCATATGATGAATGATGTGTTATTCATGTAATGCATTCAAGGATTCAGAAATTCAAATTTGTTGCAAACAAAAAGAACACACGTCATATTAAGAAGAAATTTGTTAGTACATAAGTGCCCCATGGGCAAAATATTACAAAATTCTTAATGTAAAAAGACATTGCGCATCCTCTTTGGTGCGATGTAAGTGTTGAGAGTTTCCTCCTCATGAAGTCAGCGGGTAAGCTCAAAAACCTTCTTCTCACTGGCATAGAAGCTGGCTTCAAAAGTATTCCGTTCTTCTTTGAGTTGGATCCAACTCTTTTGTAATTCTTCCCACGATGTTGGCATGTCAGGATGTAGGAGGGTGTATGGAACCTCTCCTTCCATCACAGGCTCTTTGATCACGGGGAGAATGTGAGGGTATGGCATCATAAGATTCTGGGAACGGGTTCGTACCCACTTGAGATAAGGCTCAAGGGGGATGGAATTATTGTGCCCCAGTGTCTTACTATCCACTTTGTTGGGCATCCTCCAAGCTCTGATGAACCTTTATCGAAGTCCTTGTGCATCGTTGTCGAAGTCAAAAACTAGGTCAGGAATCAACATGTCATGAGGGCCATCCCTCCGAGCATATCCAAACTGTCTTAGAGCTAAACAGGGGTTATAGGTAATGCCTCCCCTAATGCCAAGTAGTGGGACATTATGGAATTCCCCACAACGATCAATGATGATGACATTTTCTCTGTGTAAGTGTTTAGTTATTGGCATGTATTTTTGGTAAAACCAGGTATGTGAATGTCATGACTGATGTCATAACATTCTGGTTTATTAGGTACTTTATGCAGAAAAATTATGGCATACAGTAGCTACTGTGTATGAGTGTGTATCTGAGCATTTTGCAAAAGATCACATTTATTGCCTTCTACCAAAATCAGTAAACAGGAATTATGATGTCATAACAAATGTTAAGACATCCTGTACTGATCTAACAGTAGTGCAGTTTGGTTAATTTTGAGATTTTTCAGGAAGTTGGCTCATTCCTTCCAGAACAGAATCTCCCGTTGTCTTTGGGTTAACCTAGCTCAATCCTAAACTGGTTGATAAAGTCTTGTGACCAAGTCTTATGGTTAAACCTAATTAACCCTAGCTTGTTGTGGAAACCCTAACTGAAGAAACAGCTGCTATATATTCAACAGGATTGCTGTTTGGAAAATATCTCTTTGGACTGAAGATCAATTAGAAACTGTATAGTTTTAACTACTGTAATCCAAGCAATTATCATTGTGATAAGTGACTTGGAATAGGTTTTGTTTGTAAGGGTTTTTGTACCACTAAAAGCTTTGAAGCAAGAGTGTTTTGTGTCTCTTGACTAAAGCTTTGAAGCAAAGTCAAGTTAGGTTTATGTATCACTCAAAGCTGTGAAGCAAGAGTGTTTGTGTTACTTGATTAAAAAGCTGTGAAGAATAATCAAGTGTATGTTCTGAAGAGTGTCTTCATTAATTCATTAGTCAATTGTTTTATGTATCACTGCTGTGATTGAGGGGGAGTGAGTAGGAACTCAGGTTTAAGTAGAACTTAGATTGAAGTTGCATTGGGTAGGTCTTAAGTGAAGGAGATAAACTGGTTGGTTTATTCCTGAATTAATATCTCTTATAGTGGATTTCCTCCCTGGCTTGGTAGCCCCCAGAGTAGGTGTTGTTTCACACTGAACTGGGTAAACAATTGACTGTGTTCTTTACTGTTTTTATTTACTGTCTTTTAGAAAGTCAGATACGGTGTCATAACATTCACTGTGACATTGAGTATCTGCTGCCAGAATTTTCAATTGGCATCAGAGCAGGCACCCTGCCTGTATTACTGGGTGAGATCTAGGGATATCACTTTCTGGCACTATGGACAAAGAAGGAGTTTTTGGAAATAGACCATCCATTCTGGATGGAACAAATTATGACTACTGGAAACCTCGTATGATTGCCTTCTTAAAATCTCTGGACAAAAAGGCTTGGAGAGCTGCTGACAAAGGATGGAACCATCCCACCATAACTGAGGAAGATGGGACAATCAGTCTGAAGCCTGATGAAGAATGGAGCAAAGAAGAAGATGAGTTAGCCCTGGGAAATTCCAAAGCTTTAAATGCCTTGTTCAATGGAATTGATAGAAACATTTTCAGACTAGTACATCAATGTGAACTGGCCAAGGAAGTGTGGGACACTCTCAAAACTACCCATGAAGGCACATCCAAAGTAAAAATGTCAAGGCTTCAGATGCTGACTACAAAGTTTGAGAACCTAAGGATGAAGGAAGATGAAACCATTCATGAGTTTCACATGAACATCTTGGAGATTGCCAACACCTCAGGAGCATTGGGTGAAAAGATGTCTGAAGAAAAACTAGTGAGAAAGATTCTCAGATCCCTGCCTAAAAGAGTTGCAATGAAGGTAACTGCTATAGAGGAAGCCCAGGACATCAACAACTTAAAAGTGGATGAACTCATTGGGTCTCTTCAGACTTTTGAGATGGGGATCAATGACAATGTTGACAAGAAAAACAAGAGCATAACACTTGTATCCAACACTGAAGATGAAACAAGGAGGATGAAGAAGAAAATATTTCAGAAGCTATTGCCATGCTTGGAAGACAATTCAACAAACTCAACAAGAGAATGGATCCAAAGTCAAGGTCAAATGTTGATAACATTCCCTCTGACATTAACAGATCTTATGACTCCAGCAGAAGACCAAGGTCTGAAGAGAAGGGAAATCAAGGCAGAGGAATTCAATGCCATGGTTGTGAAGGATATGGGCATATTCGAGCTGAATGCCCTACCTTTCTTAAGAAACAAAAGAAAGGAATGACTGTTACCTGGTCTGACTGTGATTCAGAAAGTAATTCTGAAGAAGAATCTGCCAAACTAGTTACTGCTCTAACTGGTGTTTGTACCTCTGAAAGTGACACCAGTGATGAGGAAGTGACATTTGAAGAACTGGCTGATACTTACAAGAAATTGTGTATCAGAAGTGCTGAAGTCTGTGTGCAAAATGAGAGACAAACAAAGCTCATCATAAAGTTGGAGGCTGAAAAAAGGGCAGACCTTGAAATTATAAGTCATCTAGAAGGGGAAGTTCAATTGTTGAACTCACAACTGAACCAGATGACCAAATCTGTCAAGATGCTGACAAATGGAACTGACAAATTGGAAGAAATCCTTCAGGTTGGACAAAATTTGGGAAACAAGTCTGGACTAGGATTTGTGGAAGCAAAGAAATCTGGTGCAGACAAGAAGATCAGGTCTGATAAACAAATGTCAAAGCAGATGCCACAACATAACACTCAACATCGGGAACAGAGAAATATGAAGAAAAAGTACCAAAGATGGAGATGTCACCATTGTGGGAGGTTTGGTCACATAAAACCTTTCTGCTTCAGATTGTATGGATACCCTAATCAGAACCCAGGTGTCAAACCTAAGGCTAACAGGGTACCACATACTCCTCAATGGAAGAAAAAGGCTACTGCCCTGATAGCCCACACTTCCCTGAGAGTCTCTGCAAAGGAAGACTGGTACTTTGACAGTGGGTGTTCTAAGCACATGACTGGAATCAAGAACATTCTCAATCATGTTAAACCTCACACCACTAGTTATGTGACCTTTGGAGATGGTGCTAAAGGTGAAATCAAAGGAGTTGGTAATTTGGACTGCCCTGGAGTTCCAAATCTGAATGAAGTACTATTGGTAAAAGGCCTGACTGCTAATCTCATTAGTATCAGTCAATTGTGTGATCTAGGATTCAAAGTCAACTTCTCAAAATCTGAATGTCTTGTAATAAATGAAAAACAAGAAGTTGTAGTGAAAGGAGTCAGATCTAAAGATAACTGTTACTTGTGGGAGCCTGAGAACACTAATAACTCCACTGTGTGTTCTATTGCCAAAGAAGAAAAAGAGGTGAAACTGTGGCACCAAAAACTTGGCCATCTTCATCTAAGAGGAATGAAAAGAATTATCTCCATGGAAGCAGTCAGAGGGATTCCAAGACTGCAAATTGATAAAGGGAGAGTTTGTGGTGAATGTCAGGTTGGTAAGCAGACAAGGATGTCACATCCAAAGTCAAGACATCTGACCACCTCTAAGGTTCTGGAACTTCTACATATGGATCTGATGGGACCAATGCAGGTGGAGAGGCTTGGTGAAAAGAGATATGACTATGTTGTGGTGAATAACTTTGAAGTTTTTAAAGAACTGTGCAAAAGAACTCAAAAAGAAGGGTGTGTTGTCAGAATCAGAAGTGATCATGACAAGGAATTTGGAAACAACAAGTTTAATAAGTTCTGTTTCTCAGAAGGAATTAGTCATGAATTCTCTTCTCCTATAACTCCTTAACAAAATGGAGTTGACAAAAGGAAAAATAGGATCATACAGGAATCTGCCAGAGCTATGATTCATGTCAAAAGAATTCCTTTTCAACTTTGTGCTGAAATAGTTGCAGCTGGTAGTAGCTATTCTCAAATTATCTGGACAAAACAGATGCTCACTGAGTATAATGTCTCACAAGATGTTGTGACATTGTACTGTGACAATCTGAGTACAATCAATATTTCCAAGAACCCTATTCAGCATAGCAGGACCAAGCACATTGACCTTAAAAATTACTTTATATGAGACCTTGTAGAGGAGAAGACAATTAAACTGAAACATGTTGCCATTAAGCTACAACTGACTGACATTTTTACCAAGGCTCTTGATGCAAATCAATCTGAAAACTTGAGGGGCAAGATGGGTATTTGCCAACATGAGAAATTATAGCAATTAATTTTGCTCAAAACAAGGGTTGAAGGAGTTATTTTTGTTAAGTCTATTTTAAGTGGGTTAATCATATATTTCCCCAATTCTTTCAAAATTATTAAGAAGTTGAATAGACACACATTTGCCTCCTTCCACTCTCGACTTTGCAACATCTCTTTTTCTCTCAATCAAAGTTTTCTCCCTAGTTGCTACTGGTTTTCCAAGTCAATCAAAATGTCTCAAACTTCATCCTCATCCAAGACAACCGTTTCATCTTCATCATCTGATCAAGATTCTCGAGCAATCACCTCTTGCATGGATTCTGAAGTCCTGGAGATTACTCCTCTCAGAGAAATAGAAACTAACCCTTCCAAGGTCAAAAAGCTGAGAACAAGGCATGCAGGAAAGTCTCAGGCTACGTCATCCGGTAATCCCTCTCAACCTTCATCTTCTGTACCTAATAGGGAAGGATCAGCTTATGTACATCAAGCAATAGCTAGGCTTGTTACAAGAATCCTGAGTGAGAACCACTCTGTACCGGGGATTTCTGTTCCATTAAATCAAGAATCAGCAAGCCCAAATGTTGAAGCAAATCTAGATGTCTCTGAGAATGTTGAGACACCAAATGACAACATTCAAAAACCATCTGAAAACCTGGATGATATTCAGAACCCTTCAGAGAAGAATGTTGAACCACCTGTTATTGATGTGGATGAGGAATACTCAGACAATGACCTGATTGCAAATATCAACCCTAGCATAGCTAGGAGAATGATGAACAAGAAGGGTAATCAAGATGCTGCAAAAGGTCTGAACAAAGAGAAACCTGCTGATAAGAAAACCAGGTCTGAAGGGAAGACTGGTACTGTGAAGACTGGAATGTCCAAAGGGAAGGTGAAAGCCCAAGTGCATGCTGGGAGTCTCTCAAAACCTGCAAGGCAACCAATAACAAAGAAGAGAAAAGAACCTGAGCCTACTGATTCTGATGAGGAGTCAGATTTTGAAATTGATACTGAAGACATTCCCCTCAGAAGGAAACTCCCTTCCAGCAAAATGGCTAGAGTTCCTGAAGTCCCCACTGACAACATTTCATTTCACCACCCTGAAAATGCCAACAGATGGAAGTATGTTTGCTTGAAGAGAATAGCCTTGGAAAGAGAACTAAACAATGGTGCCATGGATTGCAAGGAAATCATGGACCTGATAAAAGCTGCTGGACTAATGAAGACTGTGGTAAAATTTACCAAATGCTATGAAAATATGGTCAAGGAATTCATAGTGAATTTGTCTGATGAATGTGCTGATGGAAGGTCAGCTGACTTTGAATGTGTATATGTGAGAGGAAGAAGGGTTAATTTCTCTCCATCTGAAATTAACAAATTTCTTGGAAAATCAAATGAGGCCTGCCCTGAACTGGAAGTTACTGACAATGAAGTTTGCCAAACCATCACAGCAAGAGAAGTCAAGTGCTGGCCCTCAAAAGGCAAGCTAAATGCTAGCAAGCTAAGCATAAAATTTTCCATCCTGCACAAGATTGGTGCAGCCAACTGGGTCCCTACAAACCATAAATTAACCATCTCTACAGGATTGGGGAGATTCATTTATGCTGTTGGTACCAAGACTGAATTTGACTATGGAAGGTACATTTTTGATCAAACCTTAAAACATGCTGGTAGCTATGCTGTTAAAGGCCCAATTGCCTTTCCCTCCCTCCAATGTGGAATCATTCTTGCTCAGTACCCTGATATCCTGGTGGAAAGAGACACTGCTTGCAAAAGAGCTCCTGCTCTTGGGTTACACTACAAGCTGTTTCAGGGATCTCATGTTCCTGACATTGTCATAACATCAGCTGAGACATCATCTGCAAAAACTCAGTCCAAGACATCTGATGTTATAGCTGTATTAAAAGAGACCTGCAAAGAGCTGGAGACCAGGAAAAAGACTCTAGAAAACCTAATTGCCAAATTAGAACAGGAGGAGACTGAAGGAAACAGAAGGGAAGAGGGTGCTGCTGAAGATCAGCTCAATGCTGGAGAAAGTAGCTCCTCTGAAGGTGACAGTGCTTAAAGTCTGGTGGAATTGTCAAGCCTGATGCTGATGCTGTTGATGCAAGTGTCTTCAGATTTTATTTGTTGTTTTTATTACCTATTTTGGATAACTGTATAACATTTAAGTACATGTTTCTTTGGCCCATTTGTGGCTAAAGAGGGGGAGATACTTTCTGTGTTAATCACTTGGTAGACCTCATATTTTTTCTGCAGTCATATTCATTCTGCTGCTCTATATTCTCTGATTGCTTAGGGGCTTTAGCCAAAAATCTGCCAAAGGGGGAGTTTGTAAGTGTTTATTTATTGGCATGTATTTTTGGTAAAACCAGGTATGTGAATGTCATGACTGATGTCATAACATTCTGGTTTATTAGGTACTTTATGCAGAAAAATTATGGCATACAGTAGCTATTGTGTATGAGTGTGTATCTGAGCATTTTGCAAAAGATCACATTTATTGCCTTCTACCAAAATCAGTAAACAAGAATTATGATGTCATAACAAATGTTAAGACATCTTGTACTGATCTAACAGTAGTGCAGTTTGGTTAATTCTGAGATTTTTCAGGAAGTTGGCTCATTCCTTCCAGAACAGAATCTCCCGTTGTCTTTGGGTTAACCTAGCTCAACCCTAAACGGGTTGATAAAGTCTTGTGACCAAGTCTTATGGTTAAACCTAATTAACCCTAGCTTTTTGTGGAAACCCTAACTGAAGAAACAACTGCTATATATTCAACATGATTGCTGTTTGGAAAATATCTCTTTGGACTGAAGATCAATTAGAAACTGTATAGTTTTAACTGCTGTAATCCAAGAAATTATCATTGTGATAAGTGACTTGGAATAGGTTTTGTTTGTAAGGGTTTTTGTACCACTAAAAGCTTTGAAGCAAGAGTGTTTTGTGTCTCTTGACTAAAGCTTTGAAGCAATGTCAAGTTAGGTTTATGTATCACTCAAAGCTGTGAAGCAAGAGTGTTTGTGTTACTTGATTAAAAAGTTGTGAAGCATAATCAAGTGTATGTTCTGAAGAGTGTCTTCATTAATTCATTAGTCAATTGTTTTATGTATCACTACTGTGATTGAGGGGGAGTGAGTAGGAACTCAGGTTTAAGTAGAACTTAGATTGAAGTTGCATTGGGTAGGTCTTAAGTGAAGGAGATAAACTGGTTTGTTTATTCCTGAATTAATATCTCTTATAGTGGATTTCCTCCCTGGCTTGGTAGCCCCCAGAGTAGGTGTTGTTTCACACTGAACTGGGTAAACAATTGACTGTGTTCTTTCCTGTTTTTATTTACTGTCTTTTAGAAAGTCAGATACGGTGTCATAACATTCACTGTGACATTGAGTATCTGCTGCCAGAATTTTCACTCTGGACCGAGAACAACAATGTACATCAGAATGTGTGAGGGTCATCAATCGTTGTGACCACCTTAAACCCTGCTCATTCTTCAAAACTGATTGCGGAAGGTGAGAAATTAACCACCTTGCTAGGAGAGGAGTACAACACATGAGAACACCTCTTTTCCTCCTTGTTCGTGTGTAAAATGAGTGCAGAATATCCCCAAGCAATGTAGGTACAGGATTCTGGGATATGAAAATCTTGACAGCATTCACATCTATAAGCTGATCAGGGTTTGGGAACAAGACCAACCCATAGATGAGGAGTGCCAAAATCTCTTCAAAGGCTTGTAGATCTAGAGAATTCCAGCGGTCTTATGCCTTCTCAAACAGAAACTTTGCCAAGAATCCCTTGACACCACTTCTGGTTTCCCAATGTCCTTTGATGTTAGATGGTTGCAAGTGTAATGCTTGAGTAACATCTTCAGGCTTTGGTTCTTTTTCCGTACCGTTGTAGGGTAGTTGATAAATAATAAGAATTCTCAGAAGTTGAGAAAATTCCTCCAAAGTGGGTACTAGTTGGTAATCAGGAAATGTGAAACAGTGGTGTAGGGGATCAAAGAACTGGAAGAGAATTTTCACCATGTCTTCTTCAATGTTGGAGTTGACCAAGTTGATAAGCCTACCATGTCTTTCACTAAAGAGAGAATTCTCTGGAATCCTGGAAGTAAGCTCCTTGAGTTGAGGAGGGATTCTCACAAGGTTGACTTGAATTGTTTTCCTGCGAAGAGATTCCATGACCTACAAAACAAGAACAAAGATGAAGATCCAAACCCTTGAAATGGTTAGTGGATGCATATGATGCTTTATGATGTTCATGATGTATGCACAAGCAAATGTACAAACAAGTCACACAAAACCCTAGTTTCAGGCTTGCATGAGGTTTCATAGGTAAATACCCTCTTGAGTTTAGTTGGCTCAAACCTGTCCTATGAATAGTAACCAGGTTCTAAGGAGCTCAATATCACTGGATTATTTTCTATGTTCATTGTTTTGGTTTAGCCACTTAACTGGCGACCAAAATATTCCAAGAAAACAACCCTCAATGAGTGTAGTATCGAGTATCTACCAACTTCGGACTGCACCAAAGCCGGTCATCTCACTACCCCTAAAAAAGGCCAAGATGGTCAAGTAAGGTTCTAAGAGTTCATTAGTGCTTCATGACATCACTCAACGGCCCCGTATTCTCTTTGATTGACTCAAAGGCTACCGGTACTCACAAATATGTCGCACTAACATAGCTATTGCTTCGAACATGTGGGTATGCCCCACACAGTTTCCACAACGTATTGCTATTTACCTATGAATGTTTCCCAAATCCGGTGGAGGATTTCAAGCCCAAACAAGAGAACCAAATGTAAATCAATCAAAGCAAACAATATAATCATGCAAAGGGTGATCTAAGCCCTAAGGTTACTCCACTTTTAAAGTTGTCCCCAGCAGAGTCTCCAGTTCTGTGATACGGTGGGAGAACTGGCTTGAGGTTTTGGGTTTGTGTTCGTAAAAGTTTCGGTTTAGCAAGAGTCGCCACCGACTTTTTATTTTATCCTAAGGAAAGGTCAAAAAGCACAAGAAAGACCTTTGAGATGTTTTCTTGGGTTCGGGGAGTAGATTATAGAAAGGGAAGGTATTAGCACCCTTTCTATCCATGGTTATCCATGGGCTCTTAGTTACTTGTTTAGATCACTTGCTTTTCTTTTCAATTGTTTGAAATGGTGCTCTTCAATTGTTTTAAATGGTGCTTTGTGTGTGGTTTTGAAAGATGTTTCGAAAAGAGGCCATCATTGTGGCAACCTTAGTAATGATTCTTGTTTGAATGTATACAAAGGTGTTTTTGTCTTTTGAAAAGTTTTCAATGTTTGAAAGTAGGGTTTTGAATTTGTGTGGTGAAGTGTGTTTTAAAAATAGCAAGGATGTTTTTGCAAGCTTTTGATCAAGTAACTAAGAGTTATCTACCCTATTTTACTTAAAGATCTTTCTTATGTTTTTAACCCTTTTAACAGTGTTGCTTCATCATTGTATTTGGTGAACAAACTTGTGTTAGGATGTTAAACGGGACAGGAGCGGGTCATCGTATAGACCATGATAGCAATAGTGTCAAGTATTTTTGGCAATTTTCTTGAGGGACTTGATCATTTTTGTCTAGGCAACTCAGATAGCGTCATCGAGGGACTATGATCTTTTGTTTTGTTTTTATTTTGCCAAAGTACTCAACATGCATACCATGACCCATTTTTGAAGGCAACAAGTGGATTGTAATCCTAGGGGTGTAAGTGTGCATTGTGTTTATTTTTTCATGTATTTTTGTCTTTGATTAGGTCAAACTATTTGTTGGTTTTGATTTTTGCATACAAACCCTAATTCTAATCATGGCATAATTGAAAGCATTTAAATGCGTAAAAATAAATCTAAGCTATTACAACTTTGATATAGGGAGGGGGGTACAATTTTGAATAGGGGGTATTTAACAAGAAATATAAAACCCTAATTACTATTACATCCAAATTGAATTTTTTGTGCAAATAAAATAAATGGGCAATATTTAATTAAACAAGATGAATAAATATTAAACAAAATGTATTATGCAAAAAAAGAGTTTTTATTTATTCATGTATACAAAAGTATTTTTTAATATAAAAAAGTATAAAGAAATAAATAAAAGATTTACTTGTTTTTAGGGTAAAAACCCTAATCCTTAAGAAAATAAATATGATGTATTTTTTATGTACAAAAAAAAAATTTAATATGTGTAAAAATGTAATATATCCAAAAAAAGAGTATTTTTTAGTATAAATAACAATAAAAATAAAAATATAATATTTTTGTGTTTTATTTCTAAGTATTTAATAAAACAAAAGTATATATATATATATATATATATATATATATATATATATATATATATATATATATATATATATATATATATATATATATATATATATATATATATATATATATATATATATATATATATATATATATATATATATATATATATATATATATATATATATATATATATATATATATATATATATATATATGTTAAGTATGTAAAAAATAAAATAAAATATTTACAAAAATACAATATATTCAAGAAAATATTTTTGGTGTAAATAAAAAATAGAAATGAAAATAAGAATATTATTTGCATTATTTTCAAGTTTAAACAAAATAACATATGTATTTAAATTGTTGTTTATATTAGAAAAAAATCAAAATAAAATATCTAATAAATGAAAAAAAATTGTGAAAATATTTTTAGAGTATTTTTTATATTTGAAAATAAAATATCAAAGTCAGAAAAGAAATTAAAATGCAAAAATAATGAAAATACAAAGAAATGGGCCAGGGGGTGCTGAAAGTAAGCTGGGAGGTGTTGGAAGCAAGAAGGCCAGGCCCAGCCCAAACTTCATCTTCAACCTCAAAAATTTGATAAAAACGCGCGCATGCCTGTACAAACTTGTATCTCCTGTATTTGTGATCTTTTGACAAAACTCAAAACATGAAACTTGTAGAGTATCAAATCACGAATCTAACCATGTAAAAAACTTAATCTAACTCTCAAAGACCAGAGAGAATTTCTCTGGCCCTAATTTCTAACCTAGTTTTTTCAGAAAGTTCATGGATAAAATTCTCCTAGCACGATTAATATAAATGAAAACTGAGCATATGTATGGTTTCAGGGCAATGAGTACAACATCTTTCATTCACAAACCTAAGGCTAAATGTTCCTAAATAGAGAGATAAAAGTTCATGAAATACCTGTTTCAATTGAGTTCGAGTTGGCCAATACAGCAACTTTCAATGGGGCCTGAGGTTCTTTTGAGCTTGCTTGATGTCCCCTGAACCTTTCCCAATGCTTAGTTTGTTTTCAAGTGGTCTGAATTTTGCTACAGAACTCAACCCGCAAAGCTTCCAAACAAAAATGGTGATGTGTGTAAATGGAGTTACAACAGCTTGTGAATAGTCTGGACAGCTTAGGTGTATTGTTTAGAATGTGTTTGAAGTGATTTTGGACAAAACGCACGAGGGGATTTGATTGTGGCTTTTGATTTGCAGAACTTGCCCTGTTTTGGGCAGAAATGAAGATTTTGTGCACAAGGGGGTTTTAGATGTCAAAGACTCGTGTTTCTGGCTTACAAGGATATGAGAAACTTGTTTGAAAACTTTGCTTGAGTTGATTTTATCAGATATGTGTGTTATGAGCTTTTTGCCATTTGACTTGTTTTGAAAGTAAAGATGTGAAGTGACCAAACTATGGCATGTACAGGCTAGTTACAAGCATGCTCAAGTTGGTGTACTATGCCTGAGATTAGGGAACTTGTTTGCTGCCAGGAAAAAAGTCCAAGGCTCAAGAAAATGCAATTTGACATAAAGTTGCCTTTATGAAAATAGAAGTGTGACCTTTATGCTCAAAATGGAAATGTTCTTTGTACAATGCTCTCTTGATCAGAACAATGCCAATGTCCAATGTAATTGCATTCAATTTTTGAGTGTAAATTGGTTTAGAGGCCTGTAATTATGTACTAAGCTAGTTTGGTCAGATTTGCAACTTGGTATGAACATGTATTGGCCATGGTTACAAAGTGAGTTTTTGCCAACTTCAAGCATTCGACTCTCCCTAACCACAAGTGTGTTTGAGGAGTTCTTAGACAATTTGGAAAGATTGCAACATGTACTATAATCCATCTTTGATATGCAACTTTAAACTCCAAGTGGAACTATATGAAAAATGGCCAAGAAGATGGGTCAAAATCCTGCCCAAACTAGGGCAAAATTTCTCTAAGTTAAAAGTTTTAGGGACCCTTGTTCCAAAAATCATAACTTGAGATCCAAGCTTCTTTTGAGAAAACTTTGTGAATAAAAGTTGTAAAATTTGTGGAGGACTACAACTTTCATGTTGTAAGTTTTGTTTGAATCCCTTTTCATCTTGGTGAAAATATGGGGCAAAGTTAGGAAAAATTAAGAAAATTTCACAACTTAGAAAATTTCTAAGTTATGAAATTTTTTCAATTTCAAACCCTAATTTGCAATTTTGGGTTTCTTGATGAACAAGTTTCATAATTTGACATGTCTTGATGAAAATGACCCTTGGCACTTGATTTTGACCAAAAAGTCAAAGTTTGACTTTTCAGTGTACAGTCAAATTTTGATCAGTTGACTGAAAAATTCATCTGTCAATCCTATGCATTTGAGATCTTTTGAACTTGTTGAGTGGGTCAAGATAATGTCATTGAGTCCTTGAGTCCATGGTTGAGCTTGATTTGCCATTGGCTAGGTCAAACATTCAAAAATTGCCTTTGTACAGTCAAAACCCTAAAAATGACCATTTTGCCCTTTTGGTGATCTGAGTTCCAAGGGCCTTGTGATGAGAAATGTTGATAAAATGAGAGGGAAAATTTTGGGGTGCAACACTCTGCATGTCTCGATTGAATGCAGGGGCACCACTATGCCTCATGTGCTGGTAGATATTGGGTCTTCGCTGAATGTCTTGCCTAAGAAGGCATTGGATCGATTGGATTGCGAGGGTTTGACTCTAAAGCCTAGTAATATTGTGGTAAGGACTTTTGACGGATCGAAGAGAATGGTGCACAGGGAGGTGGACATCCATGTCAAAGTAGGTCCTCAGACTTTTGGGTCTACCTTCTATGTGATGGATATCAGGCCATTATATTCTTGTTTGCTGGGTCATCCTTAGATCACGAGGCTGGGGCAGTTACTTCCACACTCCATCAAATGCTGAAGTATCCGGTGAAAGGAAAGATTGTCACAATGCAGGGTGAAGAAGAGTATATGGTGAGTTACCTCAATTCCTTCCGGTATATAGAGATGGACGGGGAATTCATAAAAACTCCTTGTCAGAACTTCGAAGAGGTCCCTCAGATATTAGCATCAACTGAAACTACTACCAACAAACCTCCTTTGAAGATGGCTTCTCTCAAGGACGCCAGGGCTGTGATTGAAGAAGGTGGGTGTACCAATTGGGGTCAGCTCCCTGATTTCACTCAGAAAACTGACAAATTTAGTTTGGGCTTTACTACATGGGCTCAAAGGGCTGTTAGACGCACTCGGGATGGAAGACCTCCTCTACACATCGGCAATCGGGGAATTAACGCCATTGAAGATAGCGAAGAGGACTCAGACATCAACAGCTGGATCTACCTAACTACCAATGGTGGACCGAGTAACTGGACGACTAGGGACTTTATACCTGTTTCTTTTATTCCACAGTAATTGACTTATTTGTTTTAAGATTTGTAATAAATAATTTGAAACTTTACGGCCCGATGTATTGCCCGAGGCACCTTGGCTTTGCTTGTGAGGGCTATTATTTGTCATTTCATATATCATTAATAAAGCATTGGACGTTTCTTGCATACAAATTTTGCGCTCTCTGTTTTTCTTTTCTGTTTTTGACTTTATCAAAATAGTTATTCTCTTACACTCACTCACGTATCGTAATGAAGATCCATATCCACTCTGGATCCCATTGATAACAGCTCTGCTATGCCGGTTATGACTTCAAAAATCCGATCAACCAAGTTGAGGACGAAGGTGAGGTGCCTGGAGAACTTGCTAGACTATTACAGCAGGAAGAAAGGGCCATACAGCCTCATGAAGAGCTAGTTGAGATAGTAAATTTGGGTACCGAGGAAGACAAAAAAGAGGTTAAAATAGGTGCAAATCTGGAGCTTAGCGTCAAACAGAGGCTGATACAAATGTTGCACGACTATGTTGAGATCTTCGCCTGGTCCTATGAAGACATGCCTGGTTTGGACACTGATATCGTGGTACATCGCCTGCCGACTAAAGAAGACTGTCCTCTGGTTAAACCGAAGGTCTGCCGTATGCGCCCTGAAATGTCAAAGAAGATCAAGGCAGAGGTCATGAAACAGTTCGATACAGGATTCTTAGTTGTCACTTCTTATCCATAGTGGATTACTAATGTCGTTCTGGTACCTAAGAAGGACGGTAAGGTACGGATGTGTGTAGATTACAGAGACCTGAACAGGGCAAGCCCCAAGGATGACTTCCCACTTCCTCACATTGATGTTCTGGTCAAAAACACCGTGCAACATAAAATCTTCTCCTTCATGGATGGTTTCTCTGGCTACAACCAGATCAAAATGGCTCCTGAAGACATGGAGAAGACAACCTTCGTTACACAGTGGGGCACCTTTTGCTACAAGGTGATGCCTTTTGGGTTGAAGAACGCTGGGGAAAGCTATCAGCGTGCTATGGTCGCTTTGTTCCATGATATGATTCACCATGAGATAGAGGTTAATGTTGATGACATGATAACCAGGTCTCAGATTGAGGAAGAGCACCTTGATCATTTATAGAAATTGTTCGACAGGTTGAAGACATACAAGCTGAGGTTGAATCCGAACAAGTGCACCTTCGAGGTAAGATCTGGTAAACTTTTGGGTTTTATCGTCAGCGACAAGGGTATTCAGGTAGACCCTGCGAAGGTAAAGGCCATACAAGAGATGTTGGTTCCCCGCACAGAGAAGGAAGTTAGAGGTTTCTTGGGACGCCTGAATTACATCGCCAGGTTCATTTCACATCTGACTGCTACTTGTGATCCAATCTTCAAGCTTCTGAAGAAAGATCAAGTGGTAAATGACGAATGCCAGACCGCCTTCGAAAGAATTAAAGAATACCTTCAAGAACCGCCAATTCTGATGCCTCCAGTTGAAGGAAGACCTTTGATATTATACTTGACAATGCTAGACAATTTAATGGGGTGTGTGCTGGGGCAGCATGACGAGTCTGGTCGAAAAGAGCACGCAATTTACTACCTTAGAAATTTTTTTAACAACTGTGAGACACGATACTCATTGTTCGAGAAAACTTGCTACGCGTTGGCATGGGCTGCTCACCGACTGAGACAGTATATGCTGACTCACACTACCTTATTGATATCGAAGATGGATCCAATCAAGTATATTTTTGAGAAGCCCGCTCTCTCCGGAAGGATAGCAAGGTGGCAAATGGTCTTAACCGAATACGACATACAATATACAACCCAAAAAGCAATAAAGGGGAGTGTATTGGCTGATCATTTGGCTCATCAGGCCGTGGATGACTACCAGTCCATGAATTTTGAGTTCCCGGATGAGAATATTATGTTGGTGACTGACTACGAAGAACTTGGACCGGATGAAGGACCCGAGGAGGGATCCCGATGGTCTATGTATTTTGATGGAGCCTCGAACACACTGGGAAATGACATTGGTGTTGTCATACTCTGTTCACCGCCCGATTATGTTTCAACTGTACCAACAACATGGCGGAGTATGAAGCATGTATCATGGGTCTCCGAGCTGCTATTGACCTGAGGATTAAGTTCTTAAATATATTCGGGGATTCCGCTCTGGTGATAAGTCAGATCAAAGGCGAGTGGGATACGAAGCACCCGAATCTCATTCCTTACAAAGAGTATGTACTGACATTGCTCCCACACTTTGAGGATGTAACCTTTGAACATTTCCCACGAGAGGAGAACCAGTTGGCGGACGCGCTAACTACCATGTCTTCTATGTTCAAAGTTAGGTGGGACAATGAAGCTCCCCAAATCACCATTGAGAGGTTAGATGAACCAGTATATTGTTGTGAGATCGATACTGAGGAGGTAGCCGAGAAACCTTGGTTTCATGAGGTGAAAAGGCATCTCGAGGCTCAAGAATACTCCGAGGGGGCATCTGTCAATGACAAGAAATTTCTGAGAAGGTTCGCTGCAAAGTTCTTCCTCAGTAATAGAATCCTCTATAAACGCAACTATGACTCCACACTACTACGGTGTGTAGACAAGAGCGAAGTAGAGAGGATCATGACAGATCTACATGAAGGCACCTTCGGAACCCGTTCCAGTGGACATACCATGGCTAAGAAGATCCTACGGGCAGGATATTATTGGTCCACCATGGAAGCCGATTGTTATCAGCACTCTCGAACTTGTCATAAATGCCAAATTTATGCTGATAAGGTGCATGTACCTCCGGTCCCCTTGAACGTCTTGACAGCTCCGTGGCCCTTTGCAATGTGGGGCATCAACATGATTGGAGAAATCAGGCCCACCGCTTCTAATGGACATGGCTTCATCCTAGTAGCCATTGATTACTTCACGAAGTGGGTTGTGCAGCCTCTTTTGCTACAATGACCAAGAACGTTGTGGCGCGGTTTATCCGACACAACCTAATCTGTCAATATGGTGTACCAGAGAGAATTATCACTGACAATGGTACAAATCTCAATAACACAATGATCACCGAGCTCTGTAAACAGTTCAAGATACAACATCATAATTCTTCTCCCTACCGGCCGAAGATGAATGGCGCTGTTGAAGCATCTAACAAGAACATCAAGAAGATTGTACAGAAGATGACAGTGACATATAAAGACTGACATGAGATGTTACCATTCGCTCTTCATGGGTACCGTACCTCAACACAGACGTCGACAAGGACAACACCATACTCTCTGGTATATGGCATAGAGGCAGTCCTACCCATCGAAGTCTAGATGCCCTCTCTCAGTATTAAGAAGGATGCGAGTTTGAACAAAGACAACTGGATCCGAACCCGACTTTATCATCTGAATCTAATCAATGAAAAGAGACTTACTGCTATCTGCCATGGTCAGACGTATCAAAAGCGAATGACCAAGGCTTTTAACAAGAAAGTCAGGCGTCAAGAATATCAAGTCGGAGATCTAGTAATCAAACACATCATACTGCCGCAAGGTGATCCCAGGGGCAAATGGACCCCCACGTACGAAGGGCCATTTGTGGTTAAGAACATTTTCTCGGGAGGAGCCATGATTTTAACCACCATGGATGGTGACGATCTTCCTCACCCTGTCAATGCAGACATAGTGAAAAGATACTACGCCTAATCAAAGACCCTCTAAGTTGACTGGCCTAGGCAAAAATAAGGGCTTCCCGGTAAATCAAAAGGATTCGGGCAAAAGTAAGGGATGAAAATGAAAAAATCTGTACCCCCGACAAGTCGAAAACCCAAAAGGGCGGCTTGGGCAAAAAGGGGTATCCCGGTGGACTGAAAACCCAAAAGGGTGGTCCAAGAAAAAGTTAGGGATTGAAGAGTATCACTATGTATCATTGGATCATGTTGCGACCAGACTTCGACGTTGACTATCAAGCTCAGACGGTACCAATCAATCTGATCAACCTTCGGCCAAGAAGCAAAGTGATGAGACGCTTGAAGATGTAAAGGCAATAGCAGAGTTGGAACCAAATTGGGTTTTTTCACATAGCTGTTTTTTCTTTCTTTTACACAAATTGTAATTTCTTTCGGCGGTGTTCTCTTACTAGCGCGTCAGCCTCTTTGTACAAAACGCCTATTACAGGCCAACTTCAAAAATCAATACAAGTCATTTTCACAAGAAACTTCAATTTGTTTTTTTCTTTTTCTGTTTTGTTTTACAAGAACGTCCAATAATTTATTTTTGATATATGCATTTGAAAATGATTTCCGCTCATAAATATTTACATAAGAAACAAAGGCAATTACTCGTAATTCCAGAAACAGGGAAAAACAAGAAGTGCCAAACCCTACAGTTACTATGCCCAGCAGGTACCGGGATAGAACCAGTTTGGGAACATAATTATTAGTACATACACTCCTCACAGAGTAAAAGTATCCAAAGGAATTAATTTCATCTTTCCCAAAATAGAACATAACTATCCCCAACCAAGGTTCATAATCGCGGGCGAGTCAGTAAATTTCATCCCCCAAGCGGAGTTTATATCTCTACCAGAGCTCATCATCTCTGACAATGAAATTTCATCCCCAGCTGAGTTTATTCCTTCAGATCAGCAGGTCTACCAACATAGTATCTCTTCCCCTAAGTTTGGTCCCCGCAGAGTTATTCTCCAGCATCCCTTTCTGACAGAATATTTACAAATCTCCAGCAACTGTCAGGGATTTATTTTCCCAAGACGCGAGCATACCCAGATAGCATTTCATAAACATACATCATGACATACACATACATATCACATGCAACATAATCTCATTTATTTTGAGAACATCATATCACCCTGCATTTCATACATCGCATATAACTAACCCTATATCTTTTCAGGAAAAGACGATTAGCTTCGACAAATCCAGCAGTTATACAGATCACATCTACAGACAACCAATGGAAACTCAGTTCTCGAAATCAAACGGGTCAACTAATCTATACTATCACTTCTAAGTAACCCAACGACCCAGGTTCCTTCTCACAACCCTACTATCCAGGCTTTCATATCGAAGTAACCCTACGATCCAGGTTCCTCCTCACAACCCTACTATCCAGGCTTTCATATCGAAGAAACCCTATGACCCAGGTTCCTTCTCCAGCCCTACTATCCAGGCTTTCATATCGAAGTGACCCTACTATCCAGGTTCCTTCTCATAGCCCTACTATCCAGGCTTTCATATCAAAGTAACCCTACGACCCAGGTTCCTTCTCATAGTCCTACTATCCAGGATTTCATATCGAAGTAACCCTACGACCCAGATTCCTTCTCACAACCCTACTATCCAGGATTTCATATCGAAGTAACCCTACTATCCAGGTTCCTTCTCACAACTCTACTATCTAGGATTTCATATTGAAGTAACCCTATGACCCAGGTTCCTTCTTGCAGCCCTACTATCCAGGCTTTCATATCGAAGTAACCCTATGACCCAGGTTCCTTCTCACAACCCTACTATCCAGGCTTTCATATCGAAGTAACCCTACAACCCAGGTTCCTTCTCCTAGCCCTACTATCCAGGCTTTCATATCGAAGTAACCCTACTATCCAGGTTCCTTCTCACGGCCCTACTATCCAGGATTTCATATCGAAGTAACCCTACTATCCAGGTTCCTTCTCATAACCTTACTATCCAGGTTCCTCCTCTCTTATCTCCAGACAACAGTCCACAACATTGTAGGACTTGGACCTGTTCAAACACGATTGGTTTTGCATTTCCCTAGTAAGTCGCGGTGCAACATATACCCTGACCAGATATGCAGTTCACTTCCGCTTCCTCAAGTCGGAGTTATTTCCCCAGTAGAGTAACGAACAACTGAAGCTCCTAAAATTCTATTTCTCCTAAGACAGATACCAACGTTCCTCGGCAAATTCCTTATCAACAACAGTAACATGAACTCTCATCGAAGGAATGTCTCAGGAAATCAACATCCTTTAGATGGCGTCTTTAAGCCCATCTCTGACGATTCTCCGTCACATCCAGGATGGCATCTTTAAGCCCATCTCCGAAGATTCTCCGTCACATCCAGGATGGAATATTTAAGCCCATCTCCGACAATCTTCTATCATCAACCTCCAAATGGCATCTATAAGCCCATTCCCGATATCACAAATCAAGTATTACTTCATGCGAGTGCAAATTTCAGGGCACTCTAGTGTTCAATCATCTTCCACCTTCAGATCACGAAAGTCAGACGAGCCAATCTACATCCTTAGGTTTAAGAAGATTGAACAGGGGCAGCTGTTATACCCCAAAATTTTCCCTCTCATTTTTCTCAATACATGTCTATTGAGATCCTTAATTTGCTCAAGGTTGCCCAAGAATGGACCAAACAAACTCTCTTCTAAGGCAGTGTACCTCAAATTAGGGTTTCCATTTTCATCAAGATGGGTTAACCACAAAGGCCTCATATTCTCTCCATGGTCTTAATATGTTCTCAAGATCCTACATGTCAAGTTTCATGCCTTGCACAAGAAGTTTGCTCAGTCAACTGCTCAGATGCTTGAGAATCGACTATATTAAGTCAAAAGTCAACGGTGGCCCACATACAGTCAAACTTCAAGATTTTTGGTCAACATTAATATTTTGAAGTTACTTTCATCATTTGATCAATGGTTGATCATGATTCCTCAAGGAATGTTCCAAATTCATCAAAACCCAAAAGTTGCTAAATTAGGGTTTCTCAATAAAAGTCAACCAAACTTTGATCAAGCATAACTTCCACATGCTTCATCAGAAATTTTCTATCCAAGGCTAATTTTGAAGAGGACGCAATTCCCTTCAACTCATCTTCAGTCCACAAGTTCAAAATATACATATACAAAAAGATATGAATTTCTACATTATGGGTCCTTTTGAAAAGTCAACAAAAACACCTTTTGGGTCAAAGCTCCTTACATGAACATGGAAGAATAAATTGAGATGAGACCAAAAGGGTTGCTTAGGGGACATCCTAAGATTTCTAAAAAGTCCAAGAACACTTCTCTAGGGTTAAAATTGGAAGATATATGCCTTGTCAAAGTTGACCTTTTTTGCAAAATTGCCAAAAGTCAAATGTGCTCAAAAATGCATTTTTGCTAAATGGGCCTAACTTTTTATGTTTGCACCTCACTTATAATTTGGTCCACGACTCAAATACTCATCCATCCATTATTTGATTCATTTTCAATTTATTTTGATTTTTTATTAATTAAAAATTGAATTAAATCAAATAATTGATGAATAATAGCAAACATATGATTTAATTTGGTTTTTGGACAGGTTGGCAATCAAAATATGATGAATTATCAAGGCCAAAACGAATCAAGCATAATTGGTACAAGAAAGGGATGATTTGGCTCAAAATAGCAAGTTTGCATATTGTGATACGGTGGCAGAACCGACTGTTTTGGAAAATGCTGGTTTGCGTTTTGCATTTGTGTTCACAAAATGTCGCGGTAAGCAAGAGTCACCATCGACTTTTATTTTATCCAACTGGAAAGGAAAAAAGCACAGAAAAATTTCTTTTTCGAGATTTTGAGTACGGGGGGTAGATTATAGAAAGGGAAGGTATTAGCACCCTTTCTATCCAAGGTTTTCCATGGGCTCTTAGGTACTTGCTCATCTTTTAAAAATTGCCTGTGTGTGTTTGTTTTGAAAAGTTTTGTTTTACTTCGTTTTAACCCTTGCTTCTGTCTTCAAGAGTGTTACGAAGTGTTTTTGAAAACTTTGTTTGAAAAGTGTAAGTGTGAAAAGTTTTGATTTGAGCAAGTACCTACTAGCATCTACCTAGTCGAAAAAAGATTATTTCTGTTCTCGTTTCCTTTCGACAATACTATCCCACTATTCAGAAATAGGTAGCATCATCGTCGGAGTTATAAGGGTCAATTCGTAAGGGACGTACGAGCACTAAAGCAATGTTAGGACGTCTTAGTAATAACCCTAGTGTCTTAAGATCATATTCGAGGCAACATTTTCGAGGCAACATTTTCGAGGCAACATTTCCGAATGGGACAATTGATCTTTGTTTAGACAGGAGGGCAACCACTAAGACACCCTATACTTAATGATCGTTTACCGAAGGCAACCGAAGTGAGAGTATACCCTAAGAGTGTGCATGTGCGAATGATTTGATTTCAGCTATTATCTTTGCATATTAGGGTTCTCTAACCGTTTTAAATTATCATGCAATCTTGTCATACAATCCTATTAACATACATCTAACAGTTAATATTTGCGAGAATCAAAATGCGAGAAATAAAACCTACGCTATTACAAGGCTTCGGGGTATGGATTAATTACATAGCCAAAAAACCCGTAAAACGATAAATAAAGAAAATCCTAATTAAGCTATTACATACCGTGAGCAACTACATTAATATTGCAAAAATAATAAACGTGCGCGATGAAACGGAAACGAGAGATTTAGGGTTTTGACCCCAACTACCTAATTGCAATTTTAAAAGAAAAATCATTTTTTGTGGTTTTTGTGCTATTTTGAGAAAATAAAGCTTTAATTGAATAAATAAAAACCTAATTTCTAATTAATTGAAATTTAAGAAAAATAATTAAATTAACCTATTTTTTGTATTTTTTTATTTTGAGAAAGAAATAAAAATTAAATGAAAAGCAAACCCTAATTTTTTCTAATTGATTTTAATTATATACAAAAAGTTGAATTACCCTAAATTAAATTAAACTAATATTAAATTAAATTGATAAAATAAAATAAATAAAAAATCTAATTCTAAATTTGTGAGACTTGATTTTATGATTTTTTATGAAAAAAAGAAATTGATTTTGTTAAAAAAAAACAAATTAAATAAATTAAAAGAATTAAAATAGATAAAAAGAAAGAATGATGGGTCTGGTTTCCTAGCAAGAAGGGGGTGCTAATTGCAATTCTGGGCCCAATAACTCCTGGCCTTTGTTGACTTTGCCAGATCCCATGTGCTTGCTTGACTGGGCGTATGGTGGACCTTCAGGGGATGGCCTTGGATCTGGAGTGTTGATGGATGGAGTGGTTGGATACTGAGGACGTATGGTGGACTTATGGGACACCTGTGCACCCGATTATGCAAAGCAAAATAATATGAAGAAAGGTTGGGACCTGGGGATCGAACCCAGGCCCTTAGGCATTCTCACCCTTCGCGCTTACCAGCTGAGCTAGCTTTGTTAGTTGTATAAATGATAACAAATAAATATTATATGATAAAAACAAAAACCAAATTCTGAAACGCGCGAAATTCAAATGGCCCATTCACAGCATGCCACACCATCATCTTCCTCATTGCCTCTGTCGTTTTAGACAAACTGCTTTTACCTACTGACACTGGGTGTAGGTACAACCCTGTGCATCTCCAAAACCCTGTGCAAGCATGATAAATCACAACCAATGGTACCAATCGACTCGTTGCAACCTCACGAGCATCATGGCACCATTATTAATGGCCAATTGTTCCTGTACAGTAAATCCCTAAAAACGAAGAGAAAACCCTATCTATGGCATTTTCACGTTCAATCAGTAAATACGCAATTGGATATAATCAATAGCTTGTAAACAACTCAAGGATCATGAATATATCAATTAATCATGCTAAATGTGCCAGAATGATTGTATTCAATTACAAGAAAATATGGAAATCGTGTGAAACATACAGCGCGATTCTGAGTGTGAGAAAGCTTACTAGTGGTTGAAACACATTCCTGGGATGTCCAGCAAACGATTGGTATGCTTAGAATGGCTTGAGATAGCCTGAATCTTGAAAATCAGTTTCCCACTTTTCTTGAATTTTTTAAAACTTGCTTTCTCTTTTTCACGCCTCTAACCTCTTTGCTTTTGGTATGCAATTGTCCCTTATGTATCCAAGAATGAATTAGGGTTGCAACTTGGTTTCAAATCTTCTCCAATTATGATTATTGATTCATGATTTGATCCTTGTGCAAATCTTTCCAAATCAAGAAAATCCAATCTTTTTGTGTCCATTTTGGACCTTGCACGATTTGATCTTATTTCCAGCTGTGTAGTGAACCTAAACATGCACAAAATCTCAAGATTTGATTAGCTTTTGGTATTCTTACTATTTTATTTTGATTTTATTTGATTTAAATGAAATAAAATCAAAATAAATGACAAAAATAAAAGAATGACAAGTGGAAGGGCTCATGGGTCGTGGGTCACAGTACAAACTCAGTGCAAGCATAAAAAGTTGGGCCCATTTGACAAAAATTGCAATTTTGGCCACATTTGACTTTTGGCAATTTTGCAAAATGGGTCCAATTGGCCAATGCATAACTCTCTCAATTTTGCCCCTGAAGATGTTTTATTTGACTTTTTAGAAATCTTAAGATGTCCTCTAATCAACCTTTTTGGTCTCATCTCAATTGAGTCTTCCATGTTCATGTATGAAGCTTTAACCCAAAAGGTGTTTTTGTTGACTTTTCAAAATGACCTATAATGTCCAAATTCATATCTTCTTATGAGTGCATATTTTAAACTTTGGAGATGAATATGAAATGTAGGGAATTGCATCCTCTTAAAAATGAGCTTTTGATGGGTCATTTTTGATAAAGTATGAGAAAGTTATGCTTGGTCAAAGTTGAGTTGACTTTTCCTACAAAACCCTAATTTAGCAACTTTTGGGTTTTGATGAATTGTGAGCAATCCTTGAGGAATCATGATCAACCATTTATCAAATGATTAATAATACTTCAAAATGAGGATGTTGACCAAAAATCTTGAAGTTTGACTGTATGTGGGCCACAATTGACTTTTGCCCTAGCACAGTCAATTTTCAGGCCTTTGAGCAATTGATTGAGCAAACTTCCTCTGCAAGGCTTGAAACTTGATATGGATGATCTTGAGAACATATTAGGACAATGGTGAGCATTTGGGATCCTTTGGACTCAAACATCTTCATGCAAAATGAAACCCTAATTTGAGGTAGACTGCCTTAGGAGAGAGTTTGTCTGGTCAACCCTTGGACTTCCTTGAGCAACTTGAGGACCTCACTTGACATGTATTGAAAAATATGGGAGGGAAACTTTTGGGGTACAACAGCTGCCCCTGTTCAATCTTCTTAAACCTGAGGATGTAGATTGGCTTGTCTGCCTTTTGTGATCCGAAGGTTAAAGATGATTGAACACTAGAGTGCCAAGAAATTTGCACTCGCATGAAGTGGTACTTGTCTTGTGACATCGGGAATAGGCTTATAGATGCAATTTGGAAGTCAATGACGGAAGATGGGCTTAAAGATGCCATCAGAAGAAGTATCGATCGCATAAGAGATTCCTTTGCGAGAGCCCGTACACCTGTTGTTGAGGAGGACTACGCTGGGGAATGTTGTTCTCTGTCTTGGGAGAAATATAATTTTAGGAGATTCAGTCATCCGTTATTCTACTGGGGAATCATCTCTTAGTCGAGGAGGTGAAAATGAACTCCTATCTGGTCGTGCTCCAGGCTTTACAGTGTTTTGCTGAGGAAAAATAAGACTGACTGCTATCTGGTCGTGCTCCAGGTTTTACAATGACTTACTGGGGAGATGAGATTAAACTTGCTATCTGGTCGTTCTCCAGGCTTTGCAATTTCTCAATTCTTACATGGTCGTGCTCTGGGCTTCAGAAGGAATCCAGTGGTTATCCGGTCGCATCCGGGCTTCAACTTGAATTTAAGGCATACTAATATTCGGTCAATTTCCGGGCTTCATAGTATTTGGCCGAGTAAACTGCTATTTGGTTGAATTCCAAGCTTCGCAGTACCTTATATTGTTATCTGGTCGTGTCCCAGGCTTCAGTATCCTTTTCTGCTATCTGGTCGTGATCCAGTCTTCACAGTGTCTTATACCATTATCTGGTCAATTCTAGGCTTCATGGTATCTTGTATTGCTATCTGGTCGATTTCCAGGCTTCACAATAACTTCCTGAGGGCTAAGCTATTTTCCGATCGATTCTCGGGCTTCAAAGCTTGTATTTAAGACATACCACTATCTGGTCTATTCCAGGCTTCGTAGTATTCTAGAGATATCAAGATATTATCCGGTCGATTTCCGGGCTTCATAGCTTGAACTGGAATAGAAATCTTAGTATCGATTTGACTGTACCAGAGAAAACTTGCGAGAACTTGATTGTATCTTTCCCTGAAAGGTAAAGAGTTAGTCGTATATAATGTCATGATGTATGAAATGTATTGAGTAATGATGTTCTCGAAATAAACGAGATTGTGTTGTATGATGTATATGTGTATGCCACGATGTATGGATATGCAATATTCTTGTGACATCTTCCGGCTGGGGAGAACAAATCCTGGACTGCTGCTGGAGAGTGCTGGGTGTGATACGGTGGCCAGAACTGGGATGTGTTTCCCTATTTTTTAAGGAATTGCTGGTTTGCGTTTTGCGTTTGTGTCCACAAAATGTCGTAGTAAGTAAGAGTCGCCACCGACTTTTATTTTATCCAACAAGGAAAGGAAAAAAGCACAGAAAAATTCCTTTTGCGAGATATTTCTGAGTACGGGGGGTATATTATAGAAAGGGAAGGTATTAGCACCCTTTCTATCCGTAGTTATCTACGGGCTCTTAGGTATTTGCTCATCATTTTCAAAATTGTTTTCTTTGTGTTTGTGGGCTTTGAAAAGTTTTTGTTTTTAACTTCGATTTAACTCTTGCTTCTGTCTTCAAGAGTGTAATGAAGTGTTTTTGAAAACTTTGTTTGTAAAGGAGTGTAAGTGTGAAAAAATTTATTTGGATTGAGCAAGTACTTAAGAACTAATCTACCTACTCGAAAAAAGAATCGTTCTATGTTCGTTTCCTTTAGACAACGCTGTCCCACTATTAGTGAGTAGGTAGCATCGTCGTTGGAGTTTTTAGGGTCAATTCGAAAGGGACGTACGGTCACTAAAGCAATGTTAGGACGTCTTAGTAATAATCCTAATGTCTTAGATCAATTATACGAGGAGACAATTCTGAGGAAACCATTCCGAGGCAACTTTTCTGAATCGGGACTTTGATCTTTGTTTAGACAAAAGGACGACCACTAAAGCATCCTATACTTAATGACCGTTTACCGAAGGCAACCAAGTGGGAGTGTACCCTCGGAGTGCGCATGTGCGAGTGATTCAATTTCAGATTATTTATCTTTGCACATTTAGGGTGATCTAACTGTTTTAAAATTAGTCATACATTCTTGTCATGCATCCTAATTATTCATACACCTAACAGTTAATAATTGGCGGAATTTAAAATGCAGAATTTAAACTACGCTATTACAAGGCTTCGGGTATTTACATAGCTAAAAACAAACCCTTTGAGAATAAAGCGATGAAAAGTAAAGGTCCTAATTGAAATTATTACAAACTGTGAGCAAATACAATAATTGGGTAAAAATAATAACAAAGCGCACGAGGAAAATTAGATCAGCGAGAAACTAGGGTTTTGACCCTCTTTATCAAAAGAAAAATGTTTTTTTTGTTGTTTTTAATAAAAGAAATAAGTTTTCTAAATTAAATATAAAAATTAATTAGTTAATTAAATTAATTAATAAAAATAATTACATGCCCTATTTTTATATTTTTGATTATTTTTAAGAAAAGAAAGAAAAATTAAATGTGGAATAAAAACCTAATTATTCTAATCATTTTTAATTATGTACAAAATAATTAAAGTTGTCTAAAATTAATAACCTAATTAAATAAATTATTTTTTTACTAAAAATAAATATCCTAAATTTAATTGGATAAAAAAATATTTTTTGGTGATGTTTTGATAGAAAGAAAAATAATTTTTGGTTAGTAAATAAATTAAATAATAAAATAAAATAAATAAAAATGAATAGAGAAAAAGAATTGGGCCTGAAAAATGGGGGTGCCAATAGTCAAATCTGGGCCCATTAGTGGTAAGGTCCGTTTGACTTTTGAGATCCTGTACTGCGCGCTTGACTTGGCTCATGATGCACCTTCCTGGATGGCCATCCAGCCACTTGGCGTACTGGATTTTGAAGGCGTATGATACTCATTGGCCTGGTATGCACATGAGATTACCTGAAAGAAATTAAGAAAAATGCATTTTGGTGGAGGCAGGGGTCGAACCCCTGACCTCAAGCTTCCAGCGCCTTAAAGCGTGCCTGGCTACCACTCAGCCATTTGTTCTTACTGTACATAAATCAAATAATAACAACAATAATATGTAAAACAAAGAATTAGTGGAAAATTGAAAAAAGCGCGCGCTGCTAGTTTGAATAGGCCAATAGGGGTGTGACACGCAGTCGTCTCCTTCCTCTCTCCGTGGGTAAAAGTCCCAGACTTTTACCTACAGACGCTTGTCCGTAGCTATAAGCAGAGCTTGCTCCAAAATATTCCATGGGCCAAATAAATGACAACTAACGCCATGGTTGAGTTCGTCTCGTCCTCCTGAACATGATGGCACCACTTACGAAGGCTAATTTTTCCTGTAAACAAAAACCCTAAAACAGACTCCAAAACCCTAACAATGGCAGTTTACAATTCAGTCCATGAAAATGCAATTGGGTATTATAGAAAGCTTGCAAACATGATGGTGATCAAGAATGTACAATTATTTTATGCTATAAGTGCAAGAATAATGCTAATCGAATTCAAGAATATAGCAATACCGTGACGGACTTACAGTGCATTGTAGGGCTTGAAAACGCTTGCTTTCGATTGCTTTAGCTTGCTGATACTCCCAGGAATCGATTGGGATTGCTAGAAGGCCTTGAGGATTCCTGGAATACTGAATTCGATCTCACACTTTTTCTTGATTTTTTTAGATTTTGTTCTTGCTCATGCGCCTATTTCCCACCTCCCTTTTTGGTCTGACTTCGTTCTATATGTACCAAGCAATGTATTAGGGTTGATAAGCTGTATTCAATCTTCCTCCTTCAATGATTTGGATTGTGATTTGATACACTTTAAAAACTTTCCAAAATTGGTCCAAATCCAATCTTTTTGTGCACACATGCCTTGATACGAGTTTGATTGTTTGCTAGCTGTATAATAAAACCCTGAAACAAGCATAAAATCTTTGGTTTTCAATATTTTGGATTTTATATGATTTGTTTTGATTAAAATTGATTTAAATTAAATAAAAATCAAAATAAATAATAAAAACAAGATATAGACAAGTCGAAAAGGCTAGAGCTCGTGGACTATGTTTCCAACTCAAAACAAGTGAAAAATATTGGGCCCATTTGGCAAAATTTGAAGTTTTAGGGATAGTTAACTTTTGGCAATTTTGCAAAAAAGGTCAACTTCACCAATGCATAACTTCCTCAATTTTGAATCTTTGGAGATGTTCTTGGACTTTCTGGAAATCTTGAGATGTCCTCTAATCAACCCTTTTGGTCTCATCTCATTTTTATATTCCATGCTCATGTATGAAGCTTTGACCAAAAAGGTGTTATTGTTGACTTTTCAAAATAACCTATAATGTCCAAATTCATAACTTCTTGTGAGTTCATATTTTGAACTCGGGAGATGAATATGGATTGTAGGAAATTGAATCCTCTTCAAAATGAGCTTTGGATGGGTCATTTCTCATAAAGTATGAGAAAGTTATGCTTGGTCAAAGTTAAGTTGACTTTTCCTACAAAACCCTAATTTAGTAACTTTTGAGTCTTGATGAATTATGAGCAATCCTTAATGAATCATGATCAACCCTTGATCAAATGATAAAATATACTTCAAAATTAGGATGTTGACCAAAAATCTTGAAGTTTGACTGTATGTGGGCCACCGTTGACTTTTGCCCTAGCACGGTCGATTTTCAGGCCTTTAGGCAATTTGTGATACGGTGGGAGAACTGACTTGAGATTTTTGCGTTTGTGTTCGCAAATGTTTCGGTTTAGCAAGAGTCTCCATCGAGTTTTTATTTTATCCTAAGGAAAGGTCAAAAAGCACAGGAAATACCTTTGAGATGTTTTCTTTGGTTCAGGGAGTAAATTATAGAAAGGGAAGGTATTAACACCCTTTTTATCCATGGTTATCCATGGGCTCTTAGTTACTTGCTTAGATCACTTGCTTTGCTTTTCAATTATTTGAAATGGTGCTCTTCAATTTTTTGAAATGGTACTTTGTGTGTGGTTTTGAAAGATGTTTTGAAAAGAGGCCATCATTGTGGCAACCTTTGTAATGATTCTTGTTTGAATGTATACAAAGGTGTTTTTGTCTTTTGAAAAGTTTTCAGTGTTTGAAAGTAGGGTTTTGAAATTGTGTTGTGGAGTGTGTTTTGAAGATAGCAAGGATGTTTTTGCAAGTTTTTGATCAAGTAACTAAGAGTTGTCTACCCTATTTACTCAAAGATATTTCTTATGTTTTTTTAACCCTTTTAACAGTGTTGTTTCACCATTGTATTTGGTGAACAACCTTGTATTAGGATGTTAACGGGACAGGCGCGGGTCATTGTATAGACCATGATAGCAATAGTGTCAAGTATTTTTGGCAATTTTCTTGAGGGACTTGATCATTTTGTTTAGGCAACTCAGATAGCGTCATCGAGGGACTATGATCTTTTGTTTTGTTTTTGTTTTGCCAAAGTACTTGACATGCATACCATGGCCCATTTTTGAAGGCAACAAGTGGATTGTAACCCTAGGGGTGCAAGTGTGCATTGTGCTTGTTTTCATGCATTTTTGTCTTTGATTAGGTCAAACTATTTGTTAATTTGATTTTTGCATACAAAACCCTAAGTCTAATCATGGCATAATTGAAAGCTTAAAGGTGGGAGAATTTAAATTCTACACTATTACAACATGATATAAGGAGGGGCGTAAAAATTTTAATTGGGGATTATTTTGCAAGAAATTAAATTCTAAATTATTACAACCATATTGAATGGGTAAGGCATAATATTAAATATATAATATTTAAATAAATACAATAAATAAATATTAAATAAAGTGTATTATGCAAAAAATGTTTTTTATGTACGAAAATGTATTTTTAATGTGAAATGTAAATAAATAAAAAGTTAATTTCAATTATTTTGTATTTTAGGGCAAAACCCTAATTTCTTAAATAAATAGTATTATTTATTATTTATATACAATAATGTATTAATTTGTAGAAAAATATAAGTATATTGAAAAAATGGTATTTTTAGTTTAAAATATTAATAAAAATAAAAATGTATTATTTTTGTGTTTTTTGTCCTAATTAATTAATAAAATATGTACATATATGTATTAAATATATTAAATATATTAAGTGTGTATAAAAATAAAATAAATTATTTACAAAAAGGTATATTTTTCAAGAAAATGTTTTCAAATGTGTATAAAATAATAAATGAAAATAAACATATTTTTTACATTATTTTTAAGTTTTAATAAAAGGAATATAAAGTATTTAAACAATTTTATACTAGTAAAAAATAAAAATAAATACCAAATAAATGTAAAAATAATATAAAAATAATTTTTGGCATTTTTTATATTTGGACATAAAATAATAAAGTCAGAATAAAAAAATAAAAATGCAAAAATGACAAATATATAAGAAATAGGCCAGGGGGTGTAAAAAGAAAAGAGGGGGGGTGCCAAAAGCAAGCCTGTACAGACCCAGCTCAGAAACAACTTCATCTTCTTCCTCTAGACAGAACGCGCGCGTACCATATACAAAATGCTATCTCCTGATTCCTTACTTTTTTGACAAAACTCATAACATGAAACTTGTAGAGCATCAAACAACGAATCTAACCATATAAAAAACTTAAGCTAACTCTCAAAGACCAGAGAGAATTTCTCTGGCCCTAATTCTTAACCTAGTTTTTTCAAAAAGTTCATGAACAAAATTCTCCTAGCACGATTAATATAAATGAAAACTAAGCACATGTATGGTTTCAGGGCTATGAATACAACATCTTTCATTCACAAACCTAAGTCTAACTATTCCTAAATAGAGAGATAGAAGTTCATGAAATACCTATTTTAGTTGACTTCGAGCTGGACAATGCAGCAACTTCCAAGGGTGCTTGAGGTTCTTTTGAGCTTGCCTGATGTCCACTGAAGCTTTCCCAATGCTTGGCTTGTTTTGAAGTAGCCTGAATCGTGCTACAGAACTCAACCTGCAAAGCTTTGAAACAAAAATGGCAATGTATGTTAATGGTGTTACAATTATCGATGGAGGTCTGGGATAGTTCAGGTGAGTTGAGTGGAAGGTATTGGAACAAGTTTGAGGCAAAACGCACGAGGGAAAATGGAGATGGAGGTGGTTCTGCAGGGCTTGCCCTGTTTTTGCAAAAAATGGTGATTTTGTGTACAAGGAGGTTTGAGTGGTGAAGAGATAGTGTTTATGACTCAAAGGGTTGTGTGAAATGTGTTTGCAATGTTTGTGTAAGCTGACTATGGATGGTTTTTGAGTTGGGAAGATTTTGGACAAATTTCTTCTTCTTGAAGCAAGAGTGTGTAACTTGTCCATACAGGCCTGTAAATCCTATCTTGTATGCTGCATCCTTTTCCCTTGATATTTTCAACTTATGGATTTGATCTTGCCTCAGAGATATGGCCCCATGCCTCAAAGATCTTGGTTTGACATAAAGTGTAACTTTTCAAAAATGGCATTATACCTTTTTCCAAATAGGGATTAGTTTTGCATGCAATGTCCAAATGGCCAATATAATGCATTAGCTCAGTGGATTTTCATTCAATTAAGGAGTGTAAAATGGTTTAGAGGCCTACAAGCTAGTACAAATCATGCTGATTTGAAAATGCAAGTTGTATGAACATGTATTGGCCATGGATCAAAGTGAGTTTTTTACCAACTTCAAGCATTCGATTCTCCCTAACCACAAAGGTGTTTGAGGAGTTCTTGGACAATTTGGAAAGCTTGAAACATGTACTACAATCAATCTTTGAAATGAAACTTGAAAATCCAAGTGTAACTATGTGAAAAATGGCCAAGAAGATGGGTCAAAATCCTGTCTAAACTAGGGCAAAATTTCTCTAAGTTAAAAGTTTTAGGTACCCTTGTTCCAAAAATCATAACTTGCGATCCAAGCTTCTTTTGAGAAAACTTTGTGAATCAAAGTTGTAGACTTTGTGATGGACTACAACTTTCATGTTGAAAGTTTAGTTTTAATCCATTTGCATCTTGGTGAAAAAATGGGACAAATTAGGAAAAAATAAGAAAATTTCATAACTTAGAAAATTTCTGTTATGAAAATTTTCCATTTTAAACCCTAATTTGCATTTTTGGGTTTCTTGATGAACAAGTTTCATAATTTGACATGTCTTGATGAAAAATGACCCTTGGCACTTGATTTTGACCAAAAAGTCAAAGTTTGACTTTTCAGCATACAGTCAAATTTTGATCAGTTGATTGAAAAATTTATCTGTCAATCCTAGGCATTTGAGATCTTTTGAACTTGTTGAATGGGTCAAGACAAAGTCATTGAGTCCTTGAATCCATGGTTGAGCTTGATTTTTCATTGGCTAGGTCAAACAGTCAAAAATTGCCTTTGTACAGTCAAAACCCTAAAAATGACCATTTTGCCCTTTTGATGATCTGATCAAATTTCTTATGGAATTGTGATCCAAACTTGATCAAATGGTTCATATGAGTTCATAATGTTGATGTGGGTCAAATTTCGTGAGGTTTGGTTGTCAATTGGCCACAATTGACTTTTTCCCCAATACAGCTGATTTCTAGGTCAACTGTCCAATTGACTGGGCAAAAATTTGGATCAAGGCTTGAAACTTGGTATGGACAAACTTGTGAGTCCAACATGAAGTATGAAAGTCAATTTGGGCATTGTTGGTCAAATTATCACTGTGCAAACTCAAACCCTAATTTAGGTCAACAGTGCAATGAGGTGTCTTGAGCAGAGCAAACCCTAACTTGTTCTTGAGTTCCAAGAGTCTTGTGATGAAAAATGTTGATGAAATAAGAGGGAAAATTTTGGGGTACAACAGTTGCCCCTGTTCAATCTTCTTGAACCTGAAGAGTTATATTGGCAAGTTTGCCTTTCGCGACTCGAAGGTAAAAGAGGATTGGACACTAGAGTGCCCGTAAATTTGCACTCGTCAAAACATAGATGCGGGAATGGGCTTAAAGATGCCATTTGGAGGTGGTAGAATCTTGCTGGATATGGGCTTAAATATTCCATCCAAGAATGTTTGTTGAATTGCAATGTGGTAGGTCAGAAGAATGAGTATTAAAATGGTATCCGTGTCTGGAATGCATTTGAACTGTATCTGGAGACTGAGTATGTATGAGCGAAAGAATGGCGTCCGTGTCTGGAGCGTATCTGAGCTGTAACTGTATTTGAACTTTGAATGAATATCAGAATGACTGCCATGTTTAGAGTGTATCTGTATTGTATCTTAATTCTGAATGAGCGACAGAGAAATATCAGTGTATGGAGCATCTCTAGGCTGGGGATAAATTCCGAATGAGTGACAGAATGGCAACCGTGTCTGGAGTGTATCTGGACTGTATCTGAAGTTGAGATCTGTATGAGTAGCAGAATGACTTCCGTGTCTGGAGTATATCTGAGACTGTAACTGTGATCTGAATAAGTGACATAATGACTTCTGTGGCGACTGCACTGGGGAGAATCAAACTGCTGGTGTAAGGGCCAGAACGGCATCCGTGTCTGGAGCGTATCTGAATTGTATCTGATAGCTGAATCTGAATGAGAGATAGAATGACTGCCATGTCTGGAGCGTATCTAGTCTGTATCGGATTGCTGAGGTATGAATGAGAGATAGAATGGTTGCCGTGTCTGGAGCGTATCTAGTCTGTATCGGATTGCTGAAGTCTGAATGAGTAGTGGAATGACCGCCGTGTCTGGGGTGTATTTGTACTGTATGTTGACTTGAAATTGTGAATGGGTAATAGAATGACCGCCGTGTCTGGGGTGTATCCATACTGTATCTGAATAATTGTTAACGATAGCCTTTTAATCTTATCCTGAAAAGGGTAAAATGTTAGCTAAAACACAAAGTTATGTTGCATGATATGTATGATGCAATGAATTGTATTTCATCAATGTTTATGATACATGAATGTAATGGATGTGCATGTAAGCTGAGTGGTTGTCTTGCTGAGGAAAATAAATCCTTGATAACTAGGGATAATGAAATCTTTGATTGCTGTTGGGGAAAGTAAATCTTTGACCGATGTTGGGGATTCCAAAAATCTTTGAATACTGAAGATGAGAAATCCTTGTTGACTGCTTGGGGAAAAGATCTCTGATTGTTGAGAATGAGAAATCCTGGGACCACTGCTGGAGATTGAAAATCCTTTGCGATTCGTGGGGATTAATAAGGCCTTTGACGACTTCTGCAGGGAATGAGAATCCTTCATGACCTTCCTAGGAAATAGGGAAAACTCTAAAAAATCTCTACTGGGGAGTTAAAACCTAGGAGGCTTCTGCTTGGAGAAATGAGACCGAGAATCTTCGATCTTGCTGGGAGATAACTCTGTGGGGGAAATGTTCACTATTCTAGTTCTGCCGGGGATAGGATTTTCAGGGCTTTCGGGCTCCACTGGGGATCTTGGAGCTTAAATCTGATGGGAATTTTGAAACTTAACTCAGCTGGGAAATCAAGTTTTAGAATGCACTGGCTCCGCTGAGGATCTTGAAGCTTAACTCCGCTGGGGAGATATACTCCAAATTTTAGCTTTGTTGAGGATCTGAATGATGTATCGTAGGGGATTTCTTCTGAAATGGCACAAAGATATCTTCCTACACCTTCAATCTATCAGTAATTATCCTTTTTCAATTTTGTTTTATTTGTAAGCAGTGATTATATTCAAATGCATATGCCTATTTAACAAAACATTGGATGTTTTCAAATAAAACATAAGTGTAAAAAGAAAAGAAAGGCAAGCAAAATTTATGCACTTTGAAGTATCTTTGTATTTAATTTTCGTGAGTATCTTTGTACAAAGGAGACAGACATCCTAGTAAGAGAATGTTGTCGTAAAAATTGAAAAAATTTATACAAAAGAAAGATGGCTATGTGTAACAATTCAATGGGATTCCCATTCTGCTATAGCCTTCACAACTCTGAATATTTTGTCCATTCGCTGCTTCGTCCGCCAATGACTGGATTGATCAGAAACTCGGAGCTTGTTGGTGAAGAGATTGTTCTTAAAGTGATCCGACGAGACATAGTCATACGCTTTAATTCCCTAACTTTTGCCTGGACCGCCCTTTCGGGTTTTCGATCCACCGGGAAACCCTTTTTTGCCAAGTCGCCCTTTCGAGTTTTCAACTTGCCGGGTGTACATATTTTTGTGTTTTATCCCTAATTTTTTCCTGAACCGCCCTTTCGGGTTTTCGATTCACCGGGATGCCCATTTTTGCCCAAGTCGCCCTTTCGGGTTTTCAACTTGTTGGGTCATTTTATGCGTAGTATCTTTTGACTATGTCTGCGTTCGCAGGGTGCGGCAAGTCGTCGCCGTCCATGGTGGTCAGAATCATTGCCCCACCAGAAAAGATGCTGTTGATCACAAATGGTCCTTCATAAGTAGGAGTCCACTTTCCCCTGGGATCACTTTGCGGTAAGATGATCCGCTTGATTACAAGATCTCCGACTTGATATACCTGACGCCTGACTTTCTTGTTGATTGCCTTGATCATCCGTTTTTGATACGTCTGACCATGACAAACAGCAATAAGTCGCTTCTCGTCGATCAAATTAAGTTGATCAAGCCGGGTCTGAATCCAATCGTCTTCACTCAAACCAGCGTCCTTCATAATCCTTAAGGAAGGAATCTGAACTTCCATAGGCAAAACAGCTTCCATGCCATACACCAAAGAAAATGGGGTTGCCCCTGTTGAAGTACGTGTCGTGGTACAATATCCATGCAGAGCAAACGGTAACATATCATGCCAGTCTTTGTTTGTGACTGTCATCTTTTGAATGATTTTCTTGATATTTTTGTTCGCGGCTTCAACAGCACCGTTCATCTTCGGCCGATAGGGAGATGAATTGTGATGACAAATCTTGAACTGCTCGCATAGAGCGGTGATCATAGTGTTGTTCAAACTTGTACCGTTATCCGTGATAATCCTATCGGTGACACCATACTGGCATATGAGGTTCTGCTTGATGAAGCGGGCAACCACATTCTTGGTAACAGAGGCATAGGAAGCTGCTTCGACCCACTTGGTGAAATAATCAATAGCGACCAAGATGAAACGATGTCCATTGGATGCTGTAGGCTTGATCTCTCCAATCATGTCAATACCACACATTGCGAATGGCCAAGGAGTTGTCAGAACGTTGAGAGGAATAGGAGGAATATGCACCTTGTCGGTGTAGACTTGGCATTTGTGGCAAGTACGGGAATGTTGATGACAATCAGCTTCCATGGTAGACCAGTAGTAGCCTGCCCTTAGAATCTTTTTGGCCATCGTATGTCCGCTCAAGTGGGTGCCAAATGTGCCACTGTGTATCTCGGTCATGATCAACTCTGCTTCAGCTTTGTCCATACAACAAAGTAGAACACAATCATGGTTGCGCTTATAAAGGATGCCATTGCTTAGGAAGAACTTGACAGCAAATCTCCTTAAGAACTTTTTGTCATTGACGGAAGCTCCTTCAGGGTATTCTCTAGTCTGGAGATACCTTTTGATTTCATGAAACCAGGGTTGTTCCACTAGTTCTTCGGTATTAATCTCATGACAGTGTACAGGTTCGTCCATTCGCTCGATGGTAATTGGGGGAGATTCGTTATCCCAGTTGAGTTTAAACATGGAAGACATTGTAGCCAGAGCATCTGCTAGCTGATTTTATTCTCGCGGGAAATGCTCGAAGGTGATCTGCTCGAAATGAGGAAATAATGTTAAGACATGTTCTTTGTATGGGATAAGATTAGGATGCTTGGTGTCCCACTCTCCTTTAACTTGACTGATAACCAAAGCCGAGTCCCCAAATACGACCAAAGATTTGATCCCCAAGTCTATAGCAGCCTTGAGACCAAAGATGCAAGCTTCATATTCAGCCATGTTGTTGGTACAGCTGAAGCAAAGTCGGGCAGTGAATGGTGTATGGAAACCTTTCGGAGAAATGAGTACTGCACCGATACCGTTGCCAAGTGCATTTGAAGCACCATCAAAGTACAGGGTCCATCGGGATCCTTGTTCAGGTCCGTCATACGGTCCGTTACCTTCAAGGTTGTCCAATGTCATGATGTCCTCGTCAGGGAAGTCGAATCTCATAGATTGGTAATCTTCGACGGCTTGATGAGCTAGATGGTCAGCTAGTACACTCCCCTTTATAGCTTTTTGGGTAGTATATTGGATATCATACCCAGTCTGGATCATTTTCCATCTAGCGATTCTTCCAAATAAAGCAGGCTTCTCGAAGATATACTTGATTGGATCCATCTTGGAAATCAGCAAAGTGGTGTGAGTCAACATATACTGCCTTAGCCGGCGAGCAGCCCATACCAAAGCGCAACAAGTTTTCTCGAGCAGTGAGTAGCGAGTCTCACAGTCGGTAAACTTTTTGCTAAGGTAATAAATGGCATGCTCTTTTCGGCCAGACTCATCATGTTGGCCCAGCACGCACCCCATTGAGTTATCCAAAACAGTCAGATACATGATTAACGACCTTCCTTCGACGGGTGGCATCAGAATAGGAGGTTCTAGCAAATACTCCTTGATCTTATCAAAAGCAACTTGACAATCATTGTTCCATTTAACTACCTGATCTTTCTTCAACAGTTTGAAAATTGGCTCACAGGTAGATGTCAGGTGAGAGATGAACCTCACAATATAGTTCAAGCGTCCCAAGAGTCCTCTAACCTCCTTTTCAGTACGGGGGGCAGGCATTTCTTGTATAGCCTTTACTTTAGCTGGATCAACCTAAATGCCTTTGTTGCTGACAATAAATCCCAAAAGTTTACCAGACCTAACCCCAAAAGTGCACTTGCTTGGGTTTAGTCTGAGCTTATACTCCTTCAACCTGGCAAACAACTTTTGCAAATGATCAAGGTGTTCTTCTTCTGTATGTGATCGAGCAATCATATCGTCTACGTAAACTTCGATCTCATGATGTATCATATCATGAAACAAAGCTACCATGGCGCGTTGATAAGTTGCCCCTGCATTCTTCAGTCCGGATGACATCACTTTGTAGCAGAAGGTACCCCATTGCGTAACAAAGGTTGTTTTCTCCATGTCCTCGAGGGCCATTTTGATCTGGTTGTATCCCGAGAATCCATCCATGAAGGAAAACACCTTGTGCTGAGCTGTGTTGTCAACCAAGATGTCGATATGTGGCAGTGGAAAATCATCTTTAGGGCTAGTCCTGTTCAAATCCCGATAGTCCACACACATTCTGACTTTGCCGTCCTTCTTAGGTACGGGCACAATGTTAGCAACCCATTGTAGATAGGAAGTAATAGCCAGAAAGCCAGCGTTGAATTGCTTCATAACCTCAGCCTTGATCTTTTCAGACATGTCAGGCCTCATCCGGCGGACCTTTTGCTTGATCGGTGGACATTCTTCTCTTGTAGGGAGACGGTGAACCACGATATCTGTGTCTAACCCTGGCATGTCTTCATAAGACCAGGCGAATATTTCAACATATTCGTTCAACAACTGCACTAAGCGTTCCTTGACACTTGGTTCCAGGTTGGCACCCACTTTTACTTCTTTCATGTCTTCCTCTGTCCCCAAGTTGATGGTTTCTAGCAAATCTTCATGAGGCAAAATAGCCCTCTCTTCTTGTTGCAAAAGTCTGGCTAACTCTCCCGGCACTTCACAGTCTTCGTCAACTTCGCACTCAGCATGATTGACCAAGTCTTCAGAGTTATCGAAGGCTAGAACAAAATAGTTACCCATGGAATCCGGAGTGGATGGGTACCTGCATTTGTGAGTGTGGGTGTGTGTAAGGGATATCCATCCTTAAACAAATAAAATGCAAAAGGAAAGAAAATGAACACAATAATTTATAGATGAAAAACATCCAATGATTCATTAAAACATGGCATATGATAATGAAGAAGATCAAGCCCTTACAAATGGACCTATATGCCCCGGGCAAGGCATGAGGTGAAAATAGTGTACGAATTGTTTTAGTTATTACAGACCGAAAATAAGAAATTGTTCAAAGATAAAATTACTGGTTGATAAAGGTGATGGGAATAAAATCCTTTGCTTCCCAGTTGCTTAAACCCCCTTTGACGGTCGGAAAGATCCAATCTTCAAAGTGGCTCTCTTCATCTTCATCTTCTACAGCACTGACTCCATGGTGAGAGATCTTGACGGGTGGTCCTCCAACCTTGGAGCGACACATAGCCTTTTGTCCTGCAGCAGTGAACCCTAACCCAAATTTGTCTGTCTTATGGGGAAAGTCAGGTAATTTCCCCCATACTGTGCTCTTCCCTTCTTTAATGACAGCCTCTGCGTCCTTGAGAGATGTCATCCTAGATACATGCTTGGGAACGATAGGCACCTCAACCATTGTCTTCGCAACTGCTACCTCAGGAGATACTTCCTCAAAATGTTGGAAAGGAGTTTCGATGAATTCGCCATCCAACTCCACATAGCGGAAGGAATTGAGATGACTTATCATGTACTCTTCCTCGCCGTGCACTGTTATAATCTTACCCTTAACAGGATATTTCAGCATTTGGTGCAAAGAGGAGGTAACTTCCCCGGCATAATGGATCCACGGTCTCCCTAACAAACAAGAATATGACGGACGGATGTCCATCACATAAAAGGTGGATTTGAAGACTTACGTGCCTACTTTGATAGGAATGTCAACCTCTCCATGAACCATTCTTTTGGACCCATCAAAGGCCCTAACGACGATGTTACTAGGTTTGAGGGTCAATCCTTCGCAATCCAAACGGTCTAAGGCTTTCTTCGGCAGCACATTCAAGGAAGAACCAGTATCAACTAAGACATGGGCGAGGGTGGTTCCCCAACATTCAACTGATACATGTAGCGCATCGTTGTGTTTCCTTCCTTTGGGAGTTAAGTCAGCGTCGGAAAAGCCAAGGCCATTATCAGCAGTAAGACTGGTCACACATTCCTGAAACTGGTCAACCGAAGTCTCTTGGGGTATATGTGTCGCCTTCAAGAATTTGATTAGGGCCTTAGCATGGGCCTCAGAACAGAGCAGAAGAGCCAACATTGAAATTTTAGAAGGGGTCTGCCCTAACTGTTCCACAACGTCGTAGTCACTTTTTCTGATTATTTTCAAGATTTCATCCATTTCTTTCTGAGTGGTTTCGGGGATAACCATAGCATGAGCCTTCGTCCTGACAGGCACCTCTAGTATCCCCTTACCCTTATTGGTAGTATCAACAGATGGTCTTACTTCAGGAGTATCCAATTCTTTAATCATCGGGCCTTGCACAGATGGTCCAACAGGTACAAAAGCTTTCAAGGGTCCGAAAACTGCTCGAGGGGGAGCAATCTCCGGAGAAAAAATCCGGTCGCTGCGGGTTATCTTGCTTGTACCCGCAATGTTCCCTATATCAGGGTTTTCTTCTTCATAATTTTCTTGGACTGCCTCAATTTGTTTGATACCATGGTAGAAGATTTCTCCTCCATAGTTCCATGGTATCATTTTGCTGGATTGGTACGGGACAGGTCCCAACATGGTGATCTTTAAAGGTACACATTTAGAGTTGGGTGTAATCCTGACAGGCCTTTTGCAAGCCTTGGGAGGATTGTCGGAAATTTTTATGATTGCAATATCGTTGGTTGAAGTAGCAAAAGTAGCAGGAGTAACAGGATTGAAGGTATCAACAGGGGTTTTTTGGAAAAGTATCTATTGGGTATCCATCAGGCGTTGGACACCTGACTTCAACATTGGGAAATCACCTCGTATGTTCAAACAAAAATAGCAGTCTTTACCACAACCAGGAAAGATCCCGACTCTCATCAAATTCTCTTTAATCACAAGTAACGGAGTCAACAGGTCAGCAACATCAGTAACATGAAGGTCCTCCATAACAGCATGAACATTATTACCGTGCTTGGGCATCGGAGAAGAAATCACATTGGGCTTCTCAAGCGCATCGAATTCTACTTCTTTGGCATCAATCAAGTCCTGGATTTTGTTCTTAAGCGCCCAACAATAATTGGTATCGTGCCCAACACTGTCGGAATGGTAAGCACATTTGGCATTGGAGTGGTAGTATGGAGAGGAGGTGTTAGGGTTTTTTGGCGCTTCCTTTAAACTGGTAAGATTCAACTTCAACAAGTGAGGGAGTACTTGAGATGGCGTCATGTTGACGCGGGTTAACTGCCGTTGTGGCCTTTCCACCCGTTGTTGATTTGGTCTTGACTGATTGCCGCGAGGTTGATAATTTGAAGAATTTTGAATCATCACAGCCCCTACAGTCGGCCGGTGCTCGGTTCTTCCCTGACCCTTCTGAGAATACACAGCAGATGCTTCCTTCTTAGCTGGGAAGGGTTTCTTAACAGCTGTAGATGCAGAAGCATCCTTCTGAATCTTGCCACTTTTAATACCGGCCTCGACCCTTTTGCCGGTTAAAATTAGTTCAGTAAATCCCGCGGAAGAACTCCCGATTAGATGATTAAAGAAGGGGCCAGACAGGGTCCCCAGAAACATGTCAACTAACTCCCTATCTGACAACGGTGGCTGCACCCTTCCAGCCAGATCACGCCACTTCTGGGCATACTATTTAAACCCTTCATTGGAAGCCATTCCCATACTTTATAGCTGAGTACGAGTGGGCGCTAAATCAGCATTGTATTGATATTGACGATAAAAAGCAGCTGCTAAGTCTTCCCAATTGTGAACCTCTGATCTCTCGAGTTGATAGAACCAATCCAACTGCGTGCCAGACAAACTGTCTTGGAAAAAGTGTACCCAAAGGTCTTTATCAGATGAGTGGGGGTTGGATTTTTCTGACATACGATCTCAGGTGCATCTTTGGGCAAGACATACCTTCGTACTTGGAGAATGTTGACACCTTGAACTTGGGAGGGATAACAATCCCAGCTACCAGCCCTAGTTCTTCAAAATCCAAACCGGGTACCCTCTGCAACTCCATGGCTGCCAGTCTATCTTTAAGATTCTTATATTTATCGTCCGCTGGAGGATACTGTTGTTCGGAGTAGTCTTCGTCTTCTTCCTCTTCCTCCTCTTCAACCTCAGATTCAGAAGGTAAAGCAGTCCCTTTCCCTTTACCGGCCCCTTCGTCAGACGTTGAGGGGAACTCAAGAACCTTTCTGGCATTGCTTTAAAACCTTCTTCCAAAAGTGGCTACTCCATGTCTCTTTTTCTTTTTCTCTTTATTCTTCTCCAACAGAGCTTTGAGGTCCTCTTGACCCTTTGCCAAGGTCATGAGGAGTTGCTGGAATTGTGAATTTTGTGCCTGCAGATCCTTTACCGTTTGCTCCAAATCCATCTTGCTGAAATAAACAGCAGAAAGATAAAGAAACCTGGTGTGAAGACCTGTTTATGCATATGATGAATGGTATGTTATTCATGTAATGCATTCAAGGATTCAGAAATTCAAATTTGTTGCAAACAAAAAGGAACACACGTCATATTAAGAAGAAATTGTTAGTACATAAGTGCCCCATGGGCAAAATATTACAAAATTCTTAATGTAAAAAGACATTGCGCATCCTCTTTGGTGCGATGTAAGTGTTGAGAGTTTCCTCCTCATGAAGTCGGAGGGTAAGCTCCAAAACCTTCTTCTCACTGGCATAGAAGCTGGCTTCAAAAGTATTCCGTTCTTCCTTGAGTTGAATCCAACTCTTTTGCATTTCTTCCCATGATGTTGGCATGTCAGGATGTAGGATGGTGTATGGAACCTCTCCTTCCATAACAGGCTCTTTGATCACGGGGAGAATGTGAGGATATGGCATCATAAGATTCTGGCCGCGGGTTCGTACCCACTTGAGATAAGTCTCAAGGGGGATGTAATTCTTGTGCCCCAGTGTCTTACTGTCCACCTTGTTGGGCATCCTCCAAGCTCTGATGAATCTTTGTCGAAGTCCTTGCACATTGTTGTCGAAGTCAAAAACTAGGTCAGGAATCAGCATGTCATGAGGGCCATCCCTCCGAGCATATCCAAACTGTCTTAGAGCTAAACAGGGGTTGTAGGTAATACCTCCTCTAATGCCAAGTAGTGGGACATTAGGGAATTCTCCACAACGATCAATGATGATGACATTTTCTATGGACCGAGAACACCAATGTACATAAGAATGTGTGAGGGTCATCAACCGTTGTGACCACCTTAAACCCTGCTCATTCTTCAAAACTGATTGTGGAAGGTGAGAAATAAACCACCTTGCTAGGAGAGGAGTATAACACATAAGAACACCTCTTTTCCTCATTGTCCGTGTGTAAAATGAGTGTAGGATGTCCCCAAGCAATGTGGGTATAGGATTCTTGGATATGAAAATCTTGACAGCATTCACATCTATAAGCTGATCAGGGTTTGGGAACAAGACCAACCCATAGATAAGGAGTGCCGTAATCTCTTCAAAGGCTTGTAGATCAAGAGAATTCCAACAGTCTTGTGCCTTCTCAAACAGAAACTTTGCCAAGAAACCCTTGACACCACTTCTGGTTTCCCAATGTCCCTTGATGTCAGATGGTTGCAAATGTAATGCTTGAGCAACATCTTCAAGCTTTGGTTCTTTTTCTGTACCATTATAGGGTAGTTGATTAAGAATAGGAATTCTCAAGAGTTGAGAAAATTCCTCCAAAGTAGGCACCAACTGGTAATCAGGGAATGTGAAACAGTGGTGTAGGGGGTCAAAGAACTGGAAGAGGACTTTCACCATGTCTTCTTCAATGTTGGTGTTGACCAAGTTGAGGAGTCTACCATGTCTTTCACTGAAGAGAAAATTCTCTGGAATCCTGGAAGTAAGCTCCTTGAGTTGAGGAGGGATTCTCACAAGGTTGACTTGAATTGTTTTCCTGCGAAGAGATTCCATGACCTACAAAACAAGAACAAAGATGAAGATCCAAACCCTTGAAATGGTTAGTGGATGCATATGATGCTTTATGATGTTCATGATGTATGCACAAGCACATGTACAAGCAAGTCACACAAAACCCTAGTTTCAGGCTTGCATGAGGTTTCATAGGTAAGTACCCTCTTGAGTTTAGTTGGCTCAAAAACCTATCCTATAAATAGTAACCGGGTTCTAAGGAGCTCAATATCACTGGATTGTTTTCTATGTTCATTGTTTTGGTTTAGCCACTTAACTGGCGACCAAAATATTCCAAGAAAACAACCCTCAATGAGTGTAGTATTGAGTATCTACCAACTTCGGATTGCACCTAATCCGGTCATCTCACTACCCCTAATAAAAGGCCAAGATGGTCAAGTAAGGTTCTAAGAGTTCATTAGTTCTTCATGACATCACTCAGCGGCCCCATATTCTCTTTGATTGACTCAAAGGCTACCGGTATTCACAAATATGTTGCACTAATATAGCTATTGCATCAACCATGTCGGTATACCCCGCACAATTTCCACAACGTATTGCTATTTACCTATGAATGTTTCCCAAATCCGGGTAGAGGATTTCAAGCACAAATAAGAGAACAAAATATAAAGCAATCAAGGAAAACAATATAATCATGAAAAGGGTGATCTAAGCCCTAAGGTTACTCCACTTTTAAAGTAATTCCCCAGCAGAGTCGCCAATTCTGTGATACGGTGGGAGAACTGACTTGAGATTTTTGCGTTTGTGTTCGCAAATGTTTCGGTTTAGCAAGAGTCGCCACTGACTTTTTATTTTATCCTAAGGAAAGGTCAAAAAGCATAGGAAAGACCTTTGAGATGTTTTCTTGGATTCGGGGAGTAGATTATAGAAAGGGGAGGTATTAGCACCCTTTTTATCCATGGTTATCCATGGGCTCTTAGTTACTTGCTTAGATCACTTGCTTTGCTTTTCAATTGTTTGAAATGGTGCTCTTCAATTGTTTGAAATGGTGCTTTGTGTGTGGATTTGAAAGATGTTTTGAAAAGAGGCCATCGTTGTGGAAACCTTTGTAATGATTCTTGTTTGAATGTATACAAAGGTGTTTTTGTCTTTTGAAAAGTTTTCAGTGTTTGAAAGTAGGGTTTTGAAATTGTGTTGTGGAGTGTGTTTTGAAGATAGCAAAGATGTTTTTGCAAGTTTTTGATCAAGTAACTAAGAGTTGTCTACTCTATTTACTCAAAGATCTTTCTTATGTTTTTTTAACCCTTTTAACAGTGTTGTTTCACCATTGTATTTGGTGAACAACCTTGTGTTAGGATGTTAACGGGACAGGCGCGGGTCATCGTATAGACCATGATAGCAATAGTGTCAAGTATTTTTGGCAATTTTCTTGAGGGACTTGATCATTTTGTTTAGGCAACTCAGATAGCGTCATCGAGGGACTATGATCTTTTGTTTTGTTTTTGTTTTGCCAAAGTACTTGACACGCATACCATGGCTCATTTTTGAAGGCAACAAGTGGATTGTAACCCTAGGGGTGCAAGTGTGCATTGTGCTTGTTTTCATACATTTTTGTCTTTGATTAGGTCAAACTATTTGTTAATTTGATTTTTGCATACAAAACCCTAAGTCTAATCATGGCATAATTGTAAGCTTAAAGGTGCGAGAATTTAAATTCTACACTATTACAACATGATATAGGGAGGGGGGTACAAATTTGAATTGGGGATTATTTTACAAGAAATTAAATCCTAAATTATTACAACCATATTGAATGGGTAATGCATAATATTAAATATACAATATTTAAATAAATACAATAAATAAATATTAAATAAAGTGTATTATGAAAAAAATGTTTTTTATGTACGAAAAAGTATTTTTAATGTGAAATGTAAATAAATAAAAAGTTAATTTCAATTATTTTGTTTTTTAGGGCAAAACCCTAATTTCTTAAATAAATAGTATTATTTATTATTTATATACAATAATGTATTAATTTGTACAAAAATATAAGTATATTGAAAAATGGTATTTTTAGTATAAAATATTAATAAAAATAAAAATGTATTATTTTTGTGTTTTTTGTCCTAATTAATTAATAAAATATGTACATATATGTATTAAATATATTAAATATATTAAGTGTGTATAAAAATAAAATAAATTATTTACAAAAAGGTATATTTTTCAAGAAAATGTTTTCAAATGTGTATAAAATAATAAATGGAAATAAACATATTTTTTACATTATTTTTAAGTTTTAATAAAAGGAATATAAAGTATTTAAACAATTTTATACTAGTAAAAAATAAAAATAAAAACCAAATAAATGTAAAAATAATATAAAAATAATTTTTGGCATTTTTTATATTTGGACATAAAATAATAAAGTCAGAATAAAAAAATAAAAATGCAAAAATGACAAATATATAAGAAATGGGCCAGGGGGTGTAAAAAGAAAAAAGGGGGGGGGGGGGGGTGCCAAAAGCAAGCCTGTACAGGCCCAGCCCAGAAACAACTTCATCTTCTTCCTCTAGACAGAATGCGCGCGTGCCATATACAAAATGCTATCTCCTGATTCCTTGCTTTTTTGACAAAACTCATAACATGAAACTTGTAGAGCATCAAACAACGAATCTAACCATATAAAAAACTTAAGCTTACTCTCAAAGACCAGAGAGAATTTCTCTGGCCCTAATTCTTAACCTAGTTTTTTCAGAAAGTTCATGAACAAAATTCTCCTAGCACGATTAATATAAATGAAAACTAAGCACATGTATGGTTTCAGGGCTATGAATACAACATCTTTCATTCACAAACCTAAGTCTAACTATTCCTAAATAGAGAGATAGAAGTTCATAAAATACCTGTTTTAGTTGACTTCGAGCTGGAGAATGTAGCAACTTCCAAGGGTGCTTGAGGTTCTTTTGAGCTTCCCTGAGGTCCACTGAAGCTTTCCCAATGCTTGGCTTGTTTTGAAGTAGCCTGAATCGTGCTACAGAACTCAACCTGCAAAGCTTTGAAACAAAAATGACAATGTATGTTAATGGTGTTACAGCTAGCAATGGAGGTCTGGGATAGTTCAGGTGAGTTGAGTGGAAGGTATTGGAACAAGTTTGAGGCAAAACGCACGAGGGAAAATGGAGATGGAGGTGGTTCTGCAGGGCTTGCCCTGTTTTGCAGAAAAATGGTGATTTTGTGTACAAGGAGGTTTAAGTGGTGAAGAGCTCGTGTTTATGACTCAAAGGGTTGTGTGAAATGTGTTTGCAATGTTTGTGTAAGCTGACTATGGATGGTTTTTGAGTTGGGAAGATTTTGGACAAATTTCTTCTTCTTGAAGCAAGAGTGTGTAACTTGTCCATACAGGCCTGTAAATCCTATCTTGTATGCTGCATCCTTTGCCCTTGATACTTGCAACTTGTGGATTTGGTCTTGCGTCAGAGATATGGCCCCATGCCTCAAAGATCTTGGTTTGACATAAAGTGTAACTTTTCAAAAATGGCATTATACCTTTTTCCAAATAGGGATTAGTTTTGCATGCAATGTCCAAATGGCCAAGATAATGCATTAGCTCAGTGGATTTGCATTCAATTAAGGAGTGTAAAATGGTTTAGAGGCCTGCAAGCTAGTACAAAGCATGCTGATTTGAAAATGCAAGTTGTATGAACATGTATTGGCCATGGATCAAAGTGAGTTTTTGCCAACTTCAAGCATTCGATTCTCCCTAACCACAAAGGTGTTTGAGGAGTTCTTGGACAATTTGGAAAGCTTGAAACGTGTACTACAATCCATATTTGAAATGCAACTTGAAACTCCAAGTGGAACTATGTGAAAAATGGCTAAGAAGATGGGTCAAAATCCTGCCTAAACTAGGGCAAAATTTCTCTAAGCTAAAAGTTTTAGGTACCCTTGTTCCAAAAATCATAACTTGCGATCCAAGCTTCTTTTGAGAAAACTTTGTGAATAAAAGTTATAGAATTTGTGATGGAATACAACTTTCATGTTGCAAGTTTTGTTTGAATCCATTTGCATCTTGGTTAAAAAATGGGACAAAGCTAGGAAAAAATAAGAAAATTTCATAACTTAGAAAATTTCTAAGTTATGAAAATTTTCCATTTTAAACCCTAATTTGCATTTTTGGGTTTCTTGATGAACAAGTTTCATAATTTGACATGTCTTGATGAAAAATGACCATTGGCACTTGATTTTGACCAAAAAGTCAAAGTTTGACTTTTCAGCATACAGTCAAATTTTGATCAGTTGATTGAAAAATTTATTTGTCAATCCTAGGCATTTGAGATCTTTTGAACTTGTTGAATGGGTCAAGACAAAGTAATTGAGTCCTTGAGTCCATGGTTGAGCTTGATTTGTCATTGGCTAGGTCAAACAGTCAAAAATTGTCTTTGTACAGTCAAAACCCTAAAAATGACCATTTTGCCCTTTTGATGATCTGGTCAAATTTCTTGTGGAATTGTGATCCAAAATTGATCAAATGGTTCATATGAGTTCATAATGTTGATGTGGGTCAAATTTCATGAGGTTTGACTGTTAATTGGCCACAGTTGACTTTTTCCCCAATACAGCTGATTTCTAGGTCAACTGTCCAATTGACTGGGCAAAAATTTGGATCAAGGCTTGAAACTTGGTATGGACAAACTTGTGAGTCCAACATGAAGTATGCAAGTCAATTTGGGAATTGTTGGTCAAATTATCACTGTGCAAACTCAAACCCTAATTTAGGTCAACAGTGCAAGGAGGTGTCTTGAGCAGAGCAAACCCTAACTTGTTCTTGAGTTCCAAGAGTCTTGTGATGAAAAATGTTGATGAAATGAGAGGGAAAATTTTGGGGTACAACACAATTGACTGAGCAAATTTTCTTTATAGGGCTTGAAACTTGACATGGATGGTCTTGAGAGCATATTAGGACAATGTTGAGCATTTGGGGTCCCTTGGACTCAAGTATCTTGATACAACATGAAACCCTAATTTGGGGTAGACTGCCTTAGGAGAGAGCTTGTTTGGCCAACCCTTGGGCTATCTTGAGCAACTTGAGGATCTTTCTTGAAATATTTTGAGAAATATGGGAGGGAAAATTTTGGGGTACAACAGCTGCCCCTGTTCAATCTTCTTAAACCTGAGGATGTAGATTGGCTTTCGTGCCTTTCGTGACCCGAAGGTGGAAGATGATTGAACACTAGAGTGCCTAGAAATTTGCACTCGCATAAAGTAGTATCCGTCTGGCGATGTAGGGAATGGGCTTAAAGATTCCATTTGGAAATTGCTGACGAGGGGATGGGCTTAAAGATGCCATCTGAAGGAATGTCGATCGCGTAAGAGATTCCTTAGTGAGAGCTTGTATACCTGTTATTAAGGAAGATTCCGCTGGGGAAGGCTGATCTCTGTCTTGGGAGAAATAGAATTTTAGGAGCTTCGGTCGTCCGTTATTCTACTGGGGAATCATCTCTGTTGAATTCTAGGAACTTCGGTCATCCGTTATTCTACTGAGGAACTGTCTCTTAGTCGAGGAGGTGAACCTAAATTGTTATTTGGTCGTGGTCCAGGCTTTATAGTAATAAGACCGATTAATATCTGGTCGTAATCTAGGCTTTACAGGCTTACTGGGGAGATGAGATTAAACTTGCTATCCGGTCGTAACCCAAGTTTCACAACTTCTTAATTCTTATCTGGTCGTAATCCAGGTTTCGGAAGGAATTCAAATGTTATCCGGTTGCCTCTGGGCTTTAACTTGAATTTATGGCACACTAATATTCGATCGACTTCGGGTTTCTTAGTAACTGTCCAGGTAAACTACTATTCGGTTGAAATCTAAACTTCACAGGGTCTTGTACTGCTATCTGGTCGCAATCTAGGCTTCAATCTTTTTATCGTTATCCGGTCATAATCCAGGTGTTGTACCCCAAAATTTTCCCTCCCATATTCTTCAAAGTTTTGACAAGCATCACCTCAATTTGCTCAAGTCTACTCAAGGGTTGCACAGTTCAAACACCCTCCTAAGCCAGTCCAAATTAGGGTTTTGGTTCTTGCAAGGAAGTTGAGGTTTTCAAGGGCTCAATCAAGTCCCACATGCCTATAAACATTGTCAAGCATCTACATGCCAAGTTTCAAGGCTCACAGCATCAAGTTGCACAGTCAAAAACCCTAATTGCTTCACAATCAACTGCAGGGGCAAAATGGTCATTTGGCAGTCAAAAGTCAAAATTTTTGGTCAACATCTTATTTTGAAGCCACAATCATCATTTGATCAAGTCTTGATCATGATTCTACAAGAATGGCTCAAAAATCATCAAGATGCAAAAGTTTCCATTTTTGGACAACTGAAAAGTCAACTGTAACTTGACCAAAGCATAACTTTTTCATGGTTCATCAGAAAAATCCCATCCAATGCTCATTTTGAAGGGGAGGAAATTTCCTACAACTTATCTTCACATTCCAAGTCCAAGAAATTCTCTCACAAAAAGTTACCAATTTCAACATTATAGGTCATTTTCAAAAGTCAACAAAAAGGCATTTTAAGTCAAAGACCATAACTTGAGATTGGTAAATTCAAATGACATGGGACCAAAGGAATTGGTTAGAGGACTTCAAGACCTTTCCAAAATGTCCAAGAACATGTTCATATGATCAAAATTGAGCAAGATATGCATTGGAGAAGTTGGGAAATTTTTGTGAAATGACAAAAGTCAACTATCCTTGAAACTTCAATTTTTGACAAAAGGGCCCACTTTTTTCCACTTGATTCAGCCTTGTCATGCCACCCACGTGTCCCATGATCAATTTCAAGACCAAATAATTATTTTTCTATTTTTATTTAATTTTTATGGATTTAATTCATTTTAATCCATAATAATTCAAGTAAATCTAAAAAAATTAATTAAATGGTATCTTATGGTTTGAATAGCCTTCATGAAGCATTTGCAACCTACCAATTTCGTGATAAGCTCATTTAGGCATGAAAATTCAAATTTTGAACAAGCTTTGAAAAGCCTTTAATGGTGGTTAAGACAAAATCCAAAGCTTAATTGCAATGGTTAAAGGCTCCTAAATGTGACTTATTCTCACTCATTACTATATATGCAAGCCTTGCAAGCCTCATTCACAACCTGAACATTACACAAACGGCCAGAGCAAAATCCAAAAAGTGTCAAAAAAAGTGTGAGATCAAAAGGAGTATTGCAAGCATTTTCAGGCCAAAAGGAGAACGCGACTCTCTTCTTTGCCATCCCCTAAAGCTAAAGCAACCCTTGCCACGTCCTAAGATCCATCATACCACGCTGTAAGTTCTTCCCAGGTCCCCCAAAATTCCATATCATTTTTTCTTATGTGTTTGTGTGCAGGATGCCCAGTGCGTTTCACCATGAACCTTCAGCGTTCCATATGCCAAGTGGCCATGATCATCAATCCGAGGGCCAAAAAGTGATGAACACTATATTCTCCAGTCAACGTGCTACAGGCAATCTCCAAAAGTCAACAAGGCTGGTTAATGGGTCAGTTCCAGGATTCACACCTCCATTGGGCCATCAACACCCCCATTGGTTTCTATTTCTTTTTTTTTTTCTATTTTCCTTTTCTTTTTATTTTCTTTTTTTAATTATTATCATTATTGTTAATTAACCTAACAAACTAATTTTTTCCCATAAAATTCAATAAAACAAAAAAAAACATTTTATTATTTATTAACTTATTTTGTAAATAAATTTTAATATTAATTAATTAGTTGTGTAATTAGAACAATTTCAACATTTTTTTTAATAAGTAAAATTAATTTAGAATTAGAACTTTCAACTTTTAATTTCTTTTTATTTTATTTTATTAAAAACATAAAAAACACAAAAGTATTTTCCTTTTAATTAAATTAATTAATTAGTTATTAGTTTTAATTTCATTAATTACAAAAAAAGGACAAAAATTCAATTCTTTCTTAAAAAGGGGTCAACACCCTAAAGACGTTCCCGATTCAATTTTCTTTCGCGCTTTATTTTCTTATTGATTATATTTATGTATCTGTACAGAGTATGTAATAGTTAATTAGGATTTTATCGCCTTATTTAAATTCTCGCACTTTATTTTTCAAAACGGGTTTTTGTTTTTGGCGATGTATAGACCCGCGCCTTGTAATAGCTAGATTTACATTTCCGCAATTTACTTTCCGCACCCCTAACTGCTAATATGCCTGCAAGAATGTATGTAAATAAAACCAATCCGTAGCTCACAAATAACATGTTCAAAGACAAACATTAACTGAAAAACAACACACATGCACATACCACTCCTAGGGTACGCCTCACTGGTTGCCTCGAACGTGGTCATCAAGTATAGGGTGTCTTAGAGGTCTCCCTTCTGTCTAAAAGATCCAGTTGTCTCGAAACGGTTGCCTCGGATACAAAAAGGATCTAGGACATTAGGGTTACTTCTAAGGTGTCTTACCATTGCTTCGGTGACCACACATGTCCCTTAATCGAATTGATCCGAATAACTCCAACGATGGTGCTATCTACCTCTCAATGGTGGGATAGCACTATCTAAAGGACTCTTACACAACCTAATTCCTTAGAGTAGGTAGATTCTCATGGGTACTTGCTCTTTTCAAAAACAAACAAAACATCTTTTCACACCTCACACTTTCAAAAGTTTTCAAACAAATTTTTCATACACTCTTGAGGACAGATACAAGAGTTACTTAGAAACTTTTCAAACGAAACTTTTTTTCAAAACCCACACACACTTGAAAAGCAAACAAATTTTTGAAAACATAAGAGCAAGTACCTAAGAGCCCATGGATAAACATGGATAGAAAGGGTGCTAACACCTTCCCTTTCTATAAATCTACCTCCCAAACCGAGAAACATTCTCGAATAAGGAATTTTGCTGTGCTTTTGTCCTTTCCATGTTGGAGAACATAAAAGACGGTGGCGACTCTTGCTTACCGCGACATTTCGCGAAACCAGCTTAAAAAACAGTCAGTTTTTCATTTCCACCGATCACAGAACTGGCGACTCTGCTGGGGATATTAATAAGTGAGGTGTACCTTAGGATTAGACCACTCTTATGTTTTCAATTGCTTGCTTTGTTTTCTTTAATATTGTGGGCCTGCCTTGGAGTTTCATAGATCCTAACCCGGATCTGGGGGATACCTCTTAGAAAGTAGCAACAAACTGTGAGGGAACTGTGCGGGGTATACCGACACGGTTGAAGCAGTTTGCTACGTTGATGTGGCACTTTGGTGAGTACCGGTAACCCTTGAGTCCAATCAAGGAGAGTACGGGGCCTCCGCGTGGTGTCGTGAAGCATCAACTGACCTTAGGAACCTTACTTGACCATCCTGGCCTCTTTAGGGGTAGTGAGATGACCGACTTTGGTGCAGTCCGAAGTTGGTAGATACTCGATACTACACTCATTGAGGGTTGTTTTCTTGGAATATTTTGATCGCCAGTTCAGTGGCTAAATCAAAACAATGAACACAGAAAACAACCCTATGATATTGAGCTCCTTAGAACCCAGTTACTTTTGATAGGACAGGTTTGAGCCCACCAACTTCAAGAGGGTAGTACCCCAAACTTCATGCTGGCCTAAACTCTAAGGGTTCTCTGTGTGACTTGTGTGCCTTCAAACTTGACTACTTGCACACTTGTTATCTAACAACACGAGTTCCTTGCAGGTTTTGTTTACAGTCCTTAATTAGGACTCATTACAGGGCCTACTTACATCACTCCACGCATAGCATAACATCATACCATCATACCATTGCATACATCCTACATAAGGACTAATCCATTTCAAGGATCTCTAGGGTCTGTGATGCAGGTCATGATGAATCAAAATGTCTAGCAAGGGGCAAAGGGGATTTATTTTCCTCTAGCCAAGGTTAATGACTTGAGTCAGGGGCTATGACCTACTCGATATGGTGTGCCTTGACTCTTGAAGAAGGACTCTCAACAAAATGAGTTCCTTCAATCAAGCTACAAAATTCAAGTTCTAACAATCTTTCTTGTTTATCCCGCGAGGTCCTTGAAAGCATTGCATGCATACATACATATCATTGCATTGCAGGTACCCTTTTGACAGGTCACTTACCTTCTTCGCTGTTTATTTCAGCAATGGCTTCCCAACAAGACAATCAGGATCTTTATGCTCAAGAGACTCAGTTCAAGGCAATCCTCCTAAACCTATCCAAGGGGCAGGAAGAGCTGAGAACACTCCTCATGGGGACTTTGGTCAGGAACAGTCCTGAAGATGATAGGGACGAACGGCTGAAACGTCTACAAGCTGAGGTGGATACAATGAGAACCCAGATGCTGGGGCAAATGGCTCTTGTCCAAGACTTATCTCAAAAACAAGGAGAGCTCAGGGTTCTCGTCAACCAACTGCTTCGGGATAACCAACTGGGGCAAACATCTAAGGTTGAAGAGCAAGCCATCATTCAAACACCTGTGGGGCAAGAAGACCGGGGAAAAGCTCCTCAGTTTGCTTCAAGGTCACAAGCCCAACATCAACCTCACCAACGTCAACAGGGTAATCAGCGTAAGCGAAATACGCCTGGAAGACATTTCTCGGAGACTGGTATACCATCATCACTGATACTGAGACGCTTGTTGGAGGTCAAGCTGATTGCTTTAAAGGATCCTCCTAAGACTCTCAACATAACCTCCCTAAAATACAATCCTGATGAAAGGTGTGCCTACCATTCTGACAGCCCTGGACATGACACTGACGACTGTTGGAGCCTGAGGAACAAGATTCAAGACTTGATCGACGGAAGGGTGCTAGAGTTCATGCCGGGTGGTAAAATGAACATCTTCTGCTGAGAATCTTCCATCTGAGATGACTAGTTCAAACTAAGAAACTTTTGTTCATTAAAATGTTCAAGTTGTATTTTTCTTTGATTGTTTAAACATTTTATTCATATCAAACGTTGTTATTTCATTAATGCATTACACATGTCTGTTTTGAAGTAATTATTTCGTATTCACTATATTGCAAATTGCTTTCATATTTTTGTGTGATGATCAACGCTCGGTTAATAATTCTAGGCCTCTTGAGGGAGGATGACGAAAACGATACCATAATTTACAGTATGCTTTTGAACAAGACCCCGCTGATGAGGTACAGGCATTGTTTCAATTCCCAAACACTGGAGTCATAAGGAAGATAATCCCTCGTCAACCTCTTTGAGCCAAAGAAGTAGGAGTTTTTCTTTTCAAAATCAAAACCCTTAATCATAACCTGGGGCAGGGTAGTTCTCTCAGTTTGATCCAAGTGCACAACGAGTGGCACCAAAGAAGTCCTTACAAAATAAAAGACAGTGATGGTCCTGAATAATCATAAAGACAGGCAGTCATAATCTCTCAAACTAAAAGCCCAGTAAGTCAAAACCTATGAAGGAGACTTGCAAAACTGGGGCATCCCGCTAACTGTAATTACAAAAAGAAACAGTTCAGGCAAAAAACAGGGATAACGAAATCAAAAAGAAAAGAGGACCTGCAAACCCTCAACAAGGAAATGACTGCCTATTCAAAATAAATTGTCAAAATCCGAACCATCACTGGTATATCAAAGCAAAGACTCAACAAGGTCTAACGCACGATTAGCTGAGTTTAGGTTTGAAGAACATCACGAAGAGCGGGTGGGTACAAATAAAATTTGAGCCTTTATCCTTTGTTTCTTAAACCGTGAACCAGGACACGTTACAACCCTTAAAAGTCCTAGCTGAAGTATGGGTTAGTTCAAAAGCATACTGTTACGAAAGGTATCCTGACTCCTTAAGGTTTGCTATAAAATAATGAGTTGACATCATGTTTTACAAAATTCACTGGTTTTACTGGAAAAAAACACGTTTTCGAAAACTTCAAGACAGACATGAGCTTTGCATTTTAATATAACATTGCTTGCATATGACTATTTGTTTGAACAACATAGAAGTTCGCACGACGAATGTCTAATGAACAAAAGCACCTCCAATCAAGGGGCATGGCATGATCATTGTCCATCATCTGGGGCAGTTAAGTCAAGATTCGGAGAATCTCTCAAAAGGCCAACCAGCTTGGGGCAAATCTCCATCTGGATCACTTGGGGCATTGGACATGAATTCCAGCGACGAATCTTGCACGATCAACATTTTCTGGTAGTACGACAACACAACACTACTGACGGTGACAACTCCCTGCATTCTGAGCACGGACATAGTCGAAAAAATACTACGCATAATCAAAGACCCGCTAAGTTGACACACCTAGGCAAAAATAAGGGCTTCCCGGCGAACCAAAAAGGTTCGGGCAAAAATAAGGGATGTAATAAAAAAATCTGTACACCCGGCAAGTCGAAAACCTGAAAAGGCGGCTTGGGCAAAAATGGGTATCCCGATGGACTGAAAACCCGAGAGGGCGGTCCAGGCAAAAGTTAGGGATCAAAAGCGTACGACTATGTCCTGGTATCTCATCACTTGCCTACCAGAAGAAGGTTCATTAATCAGCAGTTATCAAGCACCTCCTAGGTCTTTTTTCTCCCGCAGAAACAGGGGCAATAATGAGTTGTCCGAGCGATCTAGTTGCTCTGTCCGCCAAGGTACCAAGGTAGGTTCGGCTGAAGAGCATAACCAAGAGGCCTCCACTCCCCGGGAGTAAGATAAGATTCAGCAATACTCTCTCCCGAGCAGAGTTGGTCTCTCATCAGCCCTGAAAAGGCACAGTATCTCCAGCAAGTCAACAATACTCTCCCCGGGCAGAGTTAATCTACTGTCAGCCTTAAGGAAGTTGGGTATCCCCAGAAAATCTCAATATTCCCCAACGGAGTATACAGATGTTCCTAAGCAAGCATCCCCGGCAGTCTTAATATAAGATTGTTCCCCGGCAGAATACCAGACACCCCAGTGGAGCCATTTCCCCAGTGCAGTCTCAAAAGTTTTCCCAGGAGAGTTGAATCAATCTCCCCAGTAGATTCTGGAAGCTTATCCCCTGCAGAGTACGGACGCATCTCCCCGGGTTTATTCAAAGATTATTCCTCACCAGAACTTATAACTGGGTTATCCTCAGCTAATTACCATGGAAAGATCGTCCTCGGCGAATCTCTTCCTATCCCCAGCGGAGTTCATCAAATCTTCCGACAGAGCTTATCAACGGAATCCCCAGCAGAGTTATCATCAAAACCTCAGCAAGATATCTCTTCCCACAGAGTAATTCCCTGCAGAGTAATCTCCTCAACAAGTTTATTCCCCAACGGAGTCATCTTCTCCTACCGGTTTATTCTTACAACCATCATCCCCAGCGGAAACGAAGAACTTTACTCTTCAACATCAGCCCAGGATTCAACAAACTCCCGGCATTCGTCAAGGATTTATTTTCCCAGAAGAGAATACATTCATAAACATCACATATTCATACATTATAGCATGCATACGCATCATACAACACAAATCTCATTTATTTTTGAGAACATCTTAAAATCATGCAGTTCATGCATCATGACATTGCATATGACTAATACTTTGCCTTTTTAGAAAAAAAAGTCAATCAAAAGATGATTACCATCTACCTTTACAATTCCAGATCAACACCGGTAACAAGCCAGGAAAATTCTGTGGACGACTGATCGTGGGTTAATATCCGAAACCAAACAGGACAATTATCTACTTGATCATCCTCAGGCAACCCTACATCGGTTCCTTTTCCTCCAGAAGTCTTACACGGGCTCATCAACAGGAAACCCTACACCGGTTCCTTCTCAACCTCGGATGTAGTTTTACACGAACTCATCATCAGGCAACCCTACACCGGTTCCTTTTCTTTCAGAAGAAGTCTTACACAGGCTCATCAACAGGCAACCCTACACCGGTTCCTCCTCAACCTCAGATGTAGTTTTACACGAACTCATCAGGCAACCCTACACCGGTTCCCTCTCAATTTTCAAGACGAAGTCTTACACGGACTTATCATCAAAGTAACCCTACACCGGTTTCTTTTCTTTCAGAAGAAGTCTGACACGGACTTATCTCAAGATGACCTTACCCCGGTTCATCAAGAAGTTTTACACGAACTTATCCTGCAGTAACCTTACCCCGGTTCCTCCAGAAGTCTTACACGGACTTATCTCAAGATGACCTTACCCCGGTTCATCAAGAAGTTTTACACGAACTTATCCTGCAGTAACCTTACCCCGGTTCCTCCAGAAGTCTTACACGGACTTATCTCAAGATGACCTTACCCCGGTTCATCCAGAAGTTTTACACGAACTTATCCTGCAGTAACCTTACCCCGGTTCCTCCAGAAGTCTTACACGGACTTATCCCGAAGTAACCTTACCCCGGTTCCTCCAGAAGTTTTACACGAACTTATCCCGAAGAAACCCTACACAGGTTCTCTCTCTCCAGACGTAGTTTTACACGGGCTCGTCGTCAAAGAAACCCTACACAGGTTCTCTCTTTCCAAAGATGCAGTTTTACACGGACTCGTCATCAGAAACCCTACCCAGGTTTTACTTCTTCCAGGATGCAGTTTTACACGGGCTCATCATCAAAGTAACCCCACACAAGTTCCCTTCTCAAACTCCAGACGTAGTTTTACACAGAGTCGTCATCAGTAAACCCTACACAGGTTTCCTTCTCAGCTTTAGATATGGTTTTACACAGAATCATCATCAAAGTAACCCTACACAGGTTCCTTCTCCATTTCAGATGCAGTCTTATACGGACTCATTATCAGTAAACCCTACACAGGTTTCCTTCCTTCAAAGATGCAGTTTTACACGAGCTCATCATCAATCAACCCTACACAGGTGTCCTTCTTTCCAAGATGCAGTTTTACACGAGCTCATCATCAGGCAACCCTACACAGGTTCCCTCTTTCAACTCACAAAAATTACAATTCAACAGACCACCTCCATATGGCATCTATAAGCCCATCCACCTATCAACAGTCTCCAAATGGCATCTATAAGCCCATTCCCGACAAGGTTCTGTCACGTCTCCAGATGGCATCTATAATCCCATCCTCCTATCCACCATCTCTCCAAATGGCATCTGTAAGCCCATTCCCGACCTCACATTGCTGATACCTCACTATGTGAGTGCAAATTTCTGGGCACTCTAGTGTTCAATCATCTTCCACCTTCGGATCACGAAAGACACACAAGCCAATCTACATCCTCAGGTCTAAGAAGATTGAACAGGGGCAACTGTTGTACCCCAAAATTTTCCCTCCCATATTCTTCAAAGTTTTGACAAGCATCACCTCAATTTGCTCAAGTCTACTCAAGGGTTGCATAGTTCAAACACCCTCCTAAGCCAGTCCAAATTAGGGTTTTGGTTCTTGCAAGGAAGTTGAGGTTTTCAAGGGCTCAATCAAGTCCCACGTGCCTATAAACATTGTCAAGCATCTACATGCCAAGTTTCAAGGCTCACAGCATCAAGTTGCACAGTCAAAAACCCTAATTGCTTCACAATCAACTGCAGGGGCAAAATGGTCATTTGGCAGTCAAAAGTCAAAAATTTTGGTCAACATCTTATTTTGAAGCCACGATCATCATTTGATCAAGTCTTGATCATGATTCTACAAGAATGGCTCAAAAATCATCAAGATGCAAAAGTTTCCATTTTTGGACAGTTGAAAAGTCAACTGTAACTTGACCAAAGCATAACTTTTTCATGGTTCATCAGAAAAATCCCATCCAATGCTCATTTTTAAGGGGAGGACATTTCCTACAACTCATATTCACATTCCAAGTCCAAGAAATTCTCTCACAAAAAGTTACCAATTTCAACATTATAGGTCATTTTCAAAAGTCAACAAAAAGGCATTTTAAGTCAAAGACCATAACTTGAGATTGGTAAATTCAAATTACATGGGACCAAAGGCATTGGTTAGAGGACTTCAAGACCTTTCCAAAATGTCCAAGAACATGTTCATATGATCCAAATTGAGCAAGATATGCATTGGAGAAGTTGGGAAATTTTTGTGAAATGGCAAAAGTCAACTATCCTTGAAACTTCAATTTTTGACAAAAGGGCCCACTTTTTTCCACTTGATTCAGCCTTGTCATGCCACCCACGTGTCCCATGGTTAAAGGCTCCTAAATGTGACTTATTCTCACTCATTACTATATATGCAAGCCTTGCAAGCCTCATTCACAACCTAAACATTACACAAACGGCCAGAGCAAAATCCAAAAAGTGTCAAAAAAAGTGTGAGATCAAAAGGAGTATTGCAAGCATTTTCAGGCCAAAAGGAGAACGTGACTCTCTTCTTTGCCATCCCTTGAAGCTAAAGCAACCCTTGCCACTTCCTAAGATCCATCATACCACGTTGTAAGTTCTTCCCAGGTCCCCCAAAATTCCATATCATTTTTTTCTTATGTGTTTGTGTGCAGGATGCCCAGTGCGTTTCACCATGAACCTTCAGCGTTCCACATGCCAAGTGGCCATGATCATCAATCCGAGGGCCAAAAAGTGATGAACACTATATTCTCCAGTCAACGTGCTCCAGGCAATCTCCAAAAGTCAACAAGGCTGGTTAATGGGCCAGCAATTTCCAGGATTCACACCTCCATTGGGCCATCAACACCCCCATTGGTTTCTATTTCTTTTTTTTTTCTATTTTCCTTTTCTTTTTATTTTCTTTTTTTTAATTATTATCATTATTGTTAATTAACCTAACAAACTAATTTTTTCCCATAAAATTCAATAAAACAAAAAAAAACATTTTATTATTTATTAACTTATTTTGTAAATAAATTTTAATATTAATTAATTAGTTGTGTAATTAGAACAATTTCAACATTTTTTTTAATAAGTAAAATTAATTTAGAATTAGAACTTTCAACTTTTAATTTCTTTTTATTTTATTTTATTAAAAACATAAAAAACACAAAAATATTTTCCTTTTAATTAAATTAATTAATTAGTTATTAGTTTTAATTTCATTAATTACAAAAAAAGGACAAAAATTCAATTCTTTCTTAAAAAAGGGTCAACACCCTAAAGACGTTCCCGATTCAATTTTCTTTCGCGCTTTATTTTCTTATTGATTATATTTATGTATCTGTACAGAGTATGTAATAGTTAATTAGGATTTTATCGCCTTATTTAAATTCTCGCACTTTATTTTTCAAAACGGGTTTTTGTTTTTGGCGATGTATAGACCCGCGCCTTGTAATAGCTAGATTTACATTTCCGCAATTTACTTTCTGCACCCCTAACTGCTAATATGCCTGCAAGAATGTATGTAAATAAAACCAATCCGTAGCTCACAAATAACATGTTCAAAGACAAACATTAACTGAAAAACAACACACATGCACATACCACTCCTAGGGTACGCCTCACTGGTTGCCTCGAACGTGGTCATCAAGTATAGGGTGTCTTAGAGGTCGCCTTTCTGTCTAAAAGATCCAGTTGCCTCGAAACGGTTGCCTCGGATACTAAAAGGATCTAGGACATTAGGGTTACTTCTAAGGTGTCCTACCATTGCTTCGGTGACCACACATGTCCCTTAATCGAATTGACCCGAATAACTCCAACGATGGTGTTACCTACCTCTCAATGGTGGGATAACACTATCTAAAGGACTCTTACATAACCTAATTCCTTAGAGTAGGTAGATTCTCATGGGTACTTGCTCTTTTCAAAAATAAACAAAACATCTTTTCACACTGTTGTACCCCAAAATTTTCCCTCCCATATTCTTCAAGATTTGCAAAGAGCATGCTTCAAAATCTCCCAAGGGTTGCACAGTTCAAGGGCCTCCTAACAGTCAAAAATTAGGGTTTTGGTTCTGGCAAAGAAATTGAAGTTTTCAAGGGTCCAAACAAGTCCCACATGCCTATAAACATTGTCAAGCATCCTTATACCAAGTTTCAAGACTCACAACACAAAATTGCACAGTCAAAAACCCTAATTGCTCAATAGTCAACTACAAGGGCAAAATGGTCATTTGACAGTCAAAAGTCCAAATTTTTGGTCAACATCTTATTTTGAAGCCACAAACATCATTTGATCAATTCTTGATCATGATTCTCAAGGCATGGCTCAAAAAGTCTCAAGATGCAAAAGTTTCCATATTTGGACAGTTGAAAAAGTCAACTGCAAATTGACCAGGGCATAACTTCCACATGGTTTATCAGAAAAATTCCATCCAAAGCTCATTTTGAAGAGAAAGACATTTCCTACAACTCCTCTTCACACTTCAAGTCCAAGAAATGCTCTCACAAAAAGTTATCAATCTCAACATTTTAGGTCATTTTCAAAAGTCAACAAAAAGGCACTTTAAGTCAAAGACCATAACTTGAGATTGGTAAATCAAAATGGCATGGGACCAAAGACATTGGTTAGAGGACTCCAAGACCTTTCCAAAATGTCAAAGAACATGATCAAAGCTTAAAAGTTGAGCAATATATGCCTTGTGGAAGTTGGGATATTTTTGGGAATTTTGAAAAGTCAACTTTGCTTCAAATGCCTCAAAATTGCTAATGGGCCACAATTTCTTCCAAGAATCATCACCCAAAGGCTATGCACGACCCATTGACTTTTAAAGGGAGTTATTTTATCATTTTTTATTAATTATTTGAATTATTATTATTATTAGTTCATTTAATTAAAATAAAATATGACAAAAATAGATAATCATGTTTTCCAATCCTTTTTTGCAGCATATTCTCTCATTAAAGCCTAAATATTTCGTGCACCACTAAAAAGGCAAGATTTCTCATGATTGGCAATGGTTTTACAACAAAAAGTTTGAAAAAGATCACATGGAAAATCAAGGATCCAAATCATCAATGCAAAGGTTTTTGGACTTGTTTTGTAAACCTAATTCACTCCACATATAAACAGAAACACAACCCTAATCATAAGGACAAGCAAGCTGCGCCTCAAACCAAGAAACAAACTTGCATTTTTCTTATAAAAAAAAGCTCAAAACTGTTTTCATAGTTTCAGTGTGTTGCAAGGCCTAAAAACGATTCCAATAGCTTGCTTACACATCCAGGAATCTTTTCCAATCAAAATCACATCCCCTAACCTCAAGAACTGGTAGAATGCAGTCGCCCTTTTCTTGAAATTTTTCTTAATCGCATTTGAATTTACATGCCATATCAATGCATTTCCATTATTGTTTTACACTAACATGATCATGCTGAAGCTTTTGGTGTCATTTAATTGAAGAATGCTTACACGTATGGAAAGTTACCATGAACGATGCTTAGGGTTTCAAAGCTCCAGATTTGGGGTTTTATGCATAAGGCAAAATTAGTCAACCAAAATAGCACCATTGAAACCAGGATCTTCCAACGAATTGAACAATCACCTCGCGCCCTTTTTCTTTTTCACCATAAGCTAATCGTTATTTTTCAGGTTTAAAGTTAGTGGCGGTTTAAAACCCCCGCTATCCATTCTATATTTTTTCAGGCAAAAGCGAAGAAGGGAGAAGAAGATGAGCTGTTGGTTTGTGGTTGGTTGATTCAAATAATTGGCGCTTTTTTTTTGTTATCCAGCATAATACCTTTTTCTCTCTCATATTTATTAGGTTCCATTAAGTAAACAAAGAAACGCGCTTGGCCTGGTGGTTGTTGTGTTGTCACGCAAGCAATGGGACCTGGGTTCGATTCCCAGGTCCCCCCACTTCCTCTATATTTTTTTCTTTAACACGCTTCTGTGCAGTATGTTCATGAGGGACCATCATACAACCACATCATCTGGCTTGCCACGCGCCTGGAGATTCCAATCTGAAGGCCACCAAAGGGGCTCATCATACATGCCAGTCAATGGGTCCACATGCAATCAGAGAAGTCAAACAGGGCCTCACCCTTATTGGGCCAAATTGCTGTGAATTTACCTCCAAATTGGGACAACCATCCCCCATATGTTTGTATATTCTTTCTTTTTTTTTTATTCTCTTTTATTTTTTTTAATTTATCTTGGTTATTTTAATTAATTCTCCTAATACAAAAAATCAAAAAAAATCAGAAAAGTAAAAATAAAAAATATGTTTTATTTAATAGTTTTTTTGTAAATAAATCTATTAATCAATTTTAGTTTTAATTTAGGGTTTAAATTTTAATTTGTTTTCTAAATAACTAAAAAAAGGTAAAAATTAGGTTTTAGATTTTTATTCTTTTTCTCAATAAAATAATTTCATCTTATTCTTATTATTAATAATTAATTATTTTTGTAAATAAAATTGTCATTAAATAATTAGGTTAAATTAGGTCAAACTTAAACATTTTTCTTTAATAAATTAAAAAACAATTAGAACTAGGGTCTTACTTATCTTTTAATTCCAATTTAATTTTCTTTAATTTCATAAATACAAAAAACATCAAAAAAATAAGTTATTTCCTTTATTTAATTTAATTACTTTATAATTTCGATTTAATTCCTTAAAAGGGTCCAACACCCTCGCACTCTCGATTCTTATTTCTTTTCGCATTTATTTTTATTTCTTTTGTGGATATAATGTATTTGCCCCAAAGCTTTGTAATAGATAATTAGGACATTTACTTTATGCACTTTTATTCAAATCGGGTCTCGGTTTAATTTGGCGATGTAGACTCGCGCCTTGTAATAGCGTAGGACCTTTATTTTCCCGCATTTTAATTTCTGCACCCTTAACTGCTAATAATCACATGAAAGAATGTATGCCCAAATAAAATCAAAGCGTAGCTCACCCAATGCATGACAAGACAAAATAATAACTGAAAATGACACACAATTCACACACCACTCTTAGGGTACGCCTCACTGTTGCCTTGCCCCTCGAAACGTGGTCGTCGAGTAGAGGACGTTTTAGTAAGTCCTCATGTCCATGAACATGGCATGGGGGTAGCTTCTAAGGTATCCTCCTATTGCTCTGGTGACCACACTGTCCCTAAACTCGAATTGACCTGAACACCTCCAACGGTGGTGCTACCTACCTCTCAATGGTGGGATGGCACTACCTTAAGGACATTTACACAGACTAATTCCTTAGGATAGGTATATGACTCGTAGATACTTGCTCTAATTCAAAACAAATCAAAAACTTCTTTTCACACCGACACTTTGCAAAAAGCTTTCAAAAACAACTTTTCAAACACTCTTGAGGACTGATACAAGAGTCGAACTAAAATTTTAAATGAAACTTTTTCAAACCCACTCACCTTGAAAAGCAAACAAACATTTTGAAAATACAATGAGCAAGTATCTAAGAGCCCATGGATAACCATGGATAGAAAGGGTGCTAACACCTTCCCTTTCTATAAACCTACCTCCCGAACCGAGAACTAATCTCAATAAGGAATTTTTCTGTGCTTTTGTCCTTTCCATGTTGGAGAAAATAAAAAGACGATGGCGACTCTTGCTTCCGCGACATTTCGCGAACCAGCGTTAAACAGTCAGTTCCAGATCCATCGATCACAGAACTGGCGACTCTGCTGGGGATTTTATAAAAGTGAGGTGTACCTCAGGACTAAGATCACTTGTGTTTTCAATTGTCTGAATTGTTTGCTTTATTATTGTGGGTACTGTCTCGGGAGTTCTATAGATCCTAACCCGGGTCTGGGGATACCTTCTTAGAAAGTAGCAACAAGGCTGTGAGGGAACTGTGCGGGGTATACCGACATGGTTGAAATAGTCTGCTACGTTGATGTGGCACTTTGGTGTGTACCGGTAACCCTTGAGTTCAGTCAAGGAGAGTACGGGGCCTCCATGTGGTGTCGTGAAACATCAACTGACCTTAGGAACCTTAATTGAACTATCTTGGCCTCTTTAGGGTAGTGAGATAACTGACTTTGGTGCAGTCCGAGGTTGGTTGATACTCGATACTACACTCAATTGAGGGTTGCTTTCCTGGAATATTTCGGTCGCCAGTTCAGTGGCTAAATCGAAACGATGAACAATGAAAGCAATCCAGTGATATTGGGACCCTTAGAACCCGGTTACTTCTAATAGGACAGGTTGAGCCCACCAACTTCAAGAGGGTAATACCCAGACCCCATGCAGGCATAAACTCTAAGGGTTGTGGTGTGACTTGTGTGCCTTATCATGTTTGCCTTTGTAAATATTTGTAGTGTGTTTAATCATAGCATCATAACATCATACAGCATCATATGCATTGGCTAACCATTTCAGGGGTTCGAACCTTCATCTTTGTTCTTGTTTTGTAGGACATGGAAACTGTTCGCAGGAAGACAATTCAGATTAGCCTTGTAAGGATCCCTCCTCAGCTTAAGGAGCTTATATCCAGGATTCCCGAGAGCTCTTCATTCAGTGAAAGACATGGAAGACTCATCAGCTTGGTCAACACCAACATTGAGGAAGATATGATAAAGGTCCTATTCCAATTCTTTGACCCTCTGCATCACTGTTTCACTTTCCTGGATTATCAACTGGTACCTACATTGGAAGAGTTCTCCCGGCTTCTGAAGATCCCTATCCTTGATCAACTACCCTACAACGGTACGGAAAAGGAACCCCAGCTTGAAGAGATTGCTAAAGCCTTACACCTACAATCATCTGACCTCAAGGGACATTGGGAAGTTAGAAGTGGCATCAAAGGGTTCTTAGCCAGGTTTCTGTTTGATAAGGCCCAAGAATGTTGGAACTCCCTTGACCTACAAGCTTTTGAAGAAGTTGTGGCCCTCCTTGTCTATGGTTTGGTGTTGTTCCCTAACCCAGATCAGCTTATAGATATCAGTGTTGTCCAGATCTTCATGTCCAGGAATCCTATACCTACGTTGCTTGGGGACATCCTTCACTCACGTTACACTCGAACCATGAGAAAAAGAGGTGTTCTTATGTGCTGCACTCCTCTCCTGGGAAGGTGGTTTATTTCGCACCTTCCACAATCAGTTTTGAAGAACGAGCGGGGTTTGAGATGGTCACAACGGTTGATGATTCTTACACATGCAGATATACATTGGTGCCCTCGGTCCAGAGAGGATGTCACTATCATTGATCGTTGCGGGGAGTACCCTAATGTTCCTTTACTTGGAATCAGAGGAGGTATTACTTACAACCCATGCCTGGCTTGGAGACAGTTTGGTTATGCTCGGAGGGACGACCCTCATGACATGTTAATTCCTGACATAGTTTTTGACTTCGACAACGATGCACAAGGACTTCGCCAGAGATTTATCAGAGCTTGGAGGATGCCAAGTAGGATAGACAGCAAGACACTGGGGCACATGAATTCCATCCCATTGGAACCTTATCTCAAGTGGGTACGGGCCCGCTCCCAGAAGTTAGTGATGCCATATCCTCATGTTCTCCCTGTGATCAAAGAGCCAGTTTTGGAAGGTGAAGTGTCCTACACCATTCAACATCCTGACATGCCCACATCTTGGGAAGAAATGCAGAAGAGCTGGATCCAGCTTAAGGAAGAACGGAATTCTCTTGAGACCAGTCTACATGCTAGTGAAAAGAAGGTCTTGGAGCTCACCCGCCTACTGCACGAGGAAAGGAATCTCAACACCTACATAGCTCCAAAGAGGATGCGTAGTGTCTTTTGGGATTGATTTTGCTTTGTAATATGTGCCCATGAGGCTTTGATGTACTGAACAATTATTTCCTTAATGATAATGTGTGTTCCTTTTTTGTCTACAACAAATTTGAACTTTCGAACCCTTGAATGCATTGCATAAACACATATCATTCATCATGTGCATAACAGGTACTCTTCTTTTCAGGTTGCTTACTGTTCTTCGCTGTTTATTTCAGCATCATGAACCCTGAATCATCAACCGAGATGTCTATCAAGGCCCTTCAGGCGCAAAACGCACAATTTCAAGAGCTGATCATGGGTTTGGCTCAAGGCCAAGAAGAGCTGAAGGCTTTGCTCCTGAAGAAGGAGAAGAAGAAGAAGAGAACTGTTCTTTTCAACTCGGGCCGGAGGTTTGGTAATACTCTGCAGAATGAGGAAGCTGGTTCCTCTGTAGGCAAAGATAGTCCCCAGGGGGGAAAGGCTCCAAGTCCAGTAGTCTCTGACAATGAGACTGATTTTAATGAGGAACAGTATCCTCCTGCTGAAGACCGGTACAAGCAGTTGGAAGACAGAATGAATGCCATGGAGATCCAACAAGTGTCTGGGCTGGATTTCAGAGACTTGGGCTTATCTACTGGTGTGATCATTCCTCACAAGTTTAAGGCACCATCTTTCACCAAGTATGACGGGGCGTCTTGCCCCAAGCTACACCTCAGATCTTATGTGCGGAAGATTCAACCGTACACAGTGGATAAGAACTTGTGGATCCACTTCTTCCAGGAGAGTCTTTCAGGGACTCATCTCAAATGGTTCTATCAGCTGGATGGGACCAAGGTTCGTAACTGGGAGGAGTTGGCTACTGCTTTTTACAAGCAGTATCAATATAATGCCGACCTTGCCCCTACACGTACCCAACTCCAGGGTATGTTGCTAGGATCAAGCGAAGGTTTTAAAGAGTATGCACAGAAGTGGAGGGATCTGGCTGGCAGGGTACAGCCTCCGTTAACTGACCGTGAGCTGGTAGATATGTTCTTGGGGACCCTCTCCGGGCCATTCTTCAATCATCTTATTGGCAATTCATCTGCAGGGTTCACTGACCTTATTCTGACTGGGGAGAGGATAGAGGCTGGAATGAAGTCCGGTAAAATTCAGAAAGGTACGTCTTCGAGTTCTGAGAAGAAACCCTTTAAGAAAGAGGCCAGTGCTGTGTATGGGCCTAGAAGGCATGATAAACCAGAACGCCGCCAATCTGTCAATGCGGTGGTGATTGCTAAGCCTGCTGCCACTCCTCGGCAAACCAATCCACAAAGGGCTGAGAGACCCAGAAGAGAGTTTACCCGGCTGAGTATGACCCTATCACAAATCTTGCCACAGTTGTTATCCACCAACTTAGTGACTGTCAGGGAGGCCCCGAAGGTTGTGAATACTGCGTCTCCCAAGTATAATCCAAATGCTCGCTGTGCTTATCATTCCGATAGCCCGGGGCATTCTACTGATGATTGATGGGCCCTTAGGAATAAGGTGCAAGACCTTATTGATGCGAAGGAGATACAATTTGAGGCGCCTGAGAGGCCAAATGTGGTGACTGCTCCTATGCCCCAGCATGGAGTGAATGTCGTTGATGAAGATGTGTATGCCGTTTCTCTGAATGATGTAGCTACTCCTCTGATGACTGTTAAGAGGAACCTACTGCTGGCCGGTTTATTTCCGGGTTGTAGCGAAGGTTGCCTTTTCTGTGCTGTTTCCCTTTCTGGTTGTCCTTTGCTGAAGTTGGGCATCCAAAGCCTGATGGACAACAAAGAGATTTTGTTCAAGAAGACCGTTGTTCCGTTTGTTCTTGTGGAAGATGTGTCTGTTGTTACAATTTTTAACAATCCAATCAAGGCTCCCCCGAGGAAGCCAGTTAAAATCATGACTGTCGCACCCATTATTATTACTGTTCCGGGGCCCCTCCCCTATGAATCTGATAAGGCTGTCCCATGGCACTATGGGGCAGATGTATATGTACATGGTATAAAGCAAGAGTTCAACACTGGCACCAGCATCAGCAATATCACTGGTCCAGCCAAAGTTACCCGCAGTGGCAGGCTCTTCTCGCCTGACATTGCACCACCAGCTATTCGAAGACCTCTCGTTATAACACCTGCAAGTGCACCTGTTCCCATTTCTGATCAAGTTGCTTCCCCTGCTGCCGAGTCATCTAATGCTCGGGGTAAAGGGATTGAAGATGAGCCTGCCCGGATGGAGGCGCCAAAGTCTGTGAATGTTGAAGCCTCCCAGCAAGAGATGGAGGAAATTCTTAAAATAATCAAGAAGAGTGACTTTAATGTTGTTGAACAGCTGGGGCATACCCCCTCCAAGATCTCTATGCTCTCCTTGCTGCTGTGCTCAGAGGCCCATGCTAAGGCCCTGATTTCATTTCTCAAGACGACTCATGTGCCACAGGAGACATCTGCAGACCAGTTTACTGATTGCGTAGCCAATTTGACGGCTGACAATGGTTTGGGTTTCTCGGATGCTGACCTTACTGCTAAGGGAAAGAACCACAACGATGCCCTGCATGTCTCTATAGAATGCAGGGGCACTACTCTTACGCACGTGCTGGTGGACACCGGTTCTTCCCTGAATGTGCTACCCAAAAAGGCCTTAGACCGGTTGGATTGTGAGGGCCTGGAGCTGAAACCTAGCAACATCATTGTCAGAGCCTTTGACGGTTCTAAAAGGATGGTTCATGGAGAGGTAGACATTCCTATTCGTGTGGGATCTCAAGTATTCGACTCAACTTTCTATGTGATGGATATCCGTCCATCTTATTCCTGTTTACTGGGTCGACCTTGGATTCACAAAGCTGGGGCAGTGACCTCTACCCTACACCAAAAGCTCAAGTACCCCGTCAGAGGGAAGATTGTCACTGTGCAGGGAGAGGAGGAGTATATGGTTAGTCACTTGAATTCCTTCCGATATATTGAGATGGACGGGGAGTTTATTGAAACCCCCTTTCAACATTTTGAAGAAGTACCTCCAACATTGGCAGCAACAGAAACAGTGGTTGAAGAGGACTTTCCCTTGAAGATGGCTTCCTTGAAGGACGCCCGGGCTGTAATCAAGAAAGGTGAATGTGCTAACTGGGGCAGGCTCCCTGATTTTACACCTAAAACTGACAAGTTTGGACTGGGTTTTACTGCAGAGGCTCAGAGGGCTGTGCGCAAAGCTAGAACCGGAAGACCTCCTGTTCTCATCACCAATCCAAGGGTGAATGCTATTGGGGATGAAGACGAAGTGGAAGAGTCAGAGTTCGATAGCTGGATTTACCCGACGACTGATGGTGGATTGACCAATTGGACTGCTAAAGATCATACTCCTGTTATTTTTGTTACGCAGTAATGAATTCCTTTGTTTTTGTTATTTGTAATAAACAATGAATTAAAACTCTATGGCCCGGTGTCTTACCCGGGGCACCGTGGCTTCATTTGTGAGGGCATATTAATTGTCATTTCATATATCATGAATAAAGACCTTGGACATTTTCTCGCACTTCAAATCTTATGCTCCTTTTCTTTCTTTCCTTTCTTTATATATTGCAAAACAGCTGTATTTACACACACTCACTCATACAGGTTTCAATCCACTCTGGATCTCACTGGTAACGACTCTGCTACTGCCAGTTATGACTTTGAAAATCCGATCAACTTAGCCGAAGACGAAGGTGAAGATGATTGCGAAGTGCCTGGCGAGCTTGCAAGACTGTTACTCCAGGAAGAGAGGGCAATTCAACCACATGAAGAGCCGGTGGAAACAATAAATCTGGGTACTGAGGTAGATAGAAAAGAAGTTAAGATTGGTGCCAACCTAGAGCTCAGCGTGAAGCAACGGTTGACTCAGATGTTACATAATTATGTGGAGATCTTCGCCTGGTCCTACGAAGACATGCCTGGGTTGGATACCGACATTTTGGTCCATCATTTTCCTACCAAGGAAGATTGCCCTCCGGTTAAGCAAAAGGTCCGCCGTATGCGTCCAGAGATGTCTGAGAAGATCAAAGCCGAGGTTATGAAACAGTTCGATGCCGGGTTCCTTGCAGTGACTTCTTACCCTCAGTGGGTTGCTAATGTAGTGCCGGTACCAAAGAAAGATGGTAAGGTCAGAATGTGTGTCGACTACAGGGATCTGAACAGGGCCAGCCCCAAAGATGATTTTCCCCTACCTCACATTGACGTCCTGGTTGACAATACTGCTCAGCATAAGGTGTTTTCTTTCATGGATGGTTTTTCAGGTTACAATCAGATCAAGATGGCTCCTGAAGACATGGAGAAAACTACCTTTGTTACTCAGTGGGGCACCTTCTGCTACAAGGTCATGCCATTCGGGTTGAAGAATGCTGGGGCAACCTACCAACGTGCCATGGTTGCTTTATTTCATGACATGATCCATCATGAGATTGAAGTCTATGTCGATGATATGATTGCAAGGTCCTAAACTGAGGAAGAACACCTTGATCATCTGCAGAAATTGTTTGACCATTTGAAATTGTACAAGCTGAGGTTGAACCCGAACAAGTGCACCTTCGGGGTTAGATCTGGAAAGTTGCTAGGCTTCGTCGTGAGTGACAAGGGTATTCAAGTGGACCCTGCCAAGGTTAAAGCTATTCAAGAGATGCCAGTTCCCAAGACAGAGAAAGAGGTCAGAGGCTTTCTAGGACGCCTGAATTACATTGCTCGATTCATCTCGCACCTAACTGCTACCTGTGAGTCAATCTTCAAGCTGCTGAAGAAAGATCAGGTAGTACGTTAGAATGATGAATGTCAGGCTGCTTTTGACAGAATCAAAGAGTATCTCCAAGAACCACCCATCCTTATGCCACCGGTTGAAGGGAGACCTCTGATATTATACCTGACAGTACTTGACAACTCAATGGGGTGTGTGCTGGGGCAGCATGACGAGTCTGGCCGAAAAGAGCACGCCATTTATTACCTTAGCAAAAAGTTTACCGACTGTGAGACCTGATACTCACTACTCGAGAAAACTTGCTGCGCTTTGGTATGGGCTGCTCGCCGGCTGAGACAGTATATGCTGACTCACACTACCTTGTTGATTTCAAAGATGGATCCAATAAAGTACATATTTGAAAAGCCTGCTCTGTCTGGGAGAATAGCAAGATGGCAAATGATCTTGACAGAATACGACATACAATACACGACTCAGAAAGCCATCAAGGGAAGTGTATTGGCAGACCACTTGGCACATCAGGCAGTAGACGACTATCCGTCAATGAACTTCGAGTTTCCAGACGAGAGTATCATGATAGTGACTGATTGCGAAGTACCTGGACCGGATGAAGGACCTGAGGAAGGATCCCGATGGTCTATGCACTTTGACGGAGCCTCCAATGCTTTGGGTAACGGTATCGGCGCCGTGATCATATCCCCTCAAGGCACTCATACTCCACTCACTGCCCGGCTATGTTTCAACTGCACCAACAACATGGCGGAGTATGAGGCATGCATCATGGGTCTTCAAGCTGCGATCGACCTAAGGATCAAGTTTCTGAGTGTCTTCGGAGATTCCGCTCTTGTGATCAATCAGATCAAAGGGGAGTGGGATACGAAACATCCGAATCTTATTCCTTACAAAGAATGTGTGTTGACATTGATCCCCCACTTCACAGAGATAACCTTTGAACATTTCCCGAGAGAGGAGAATCAGTTGGCGGACGCGTTAGCTACGATGTCTTCCATGTTCAAAGTCAAATGGGATAATGAGGCTCCCCGGATCATTATCTGGAAACTGGACGAACCGGCATACTGTTGTGATCTTGAGACTGAGTTGGTGATTGAGAAGCCTTGGTACCATGAAGTGAAGAGATACTTGGAAGCTCAGGAGTATCCTGAAGGTGCCTCTGTCAACGATAAGAAGTTTCTGAGAAGGTTCGTAGAGAAGTTCTTCCTTAGCAACGACATCCTATATAAGCGAAACCATGATTCGACCTTACTGCGCTGTGTGGATAAGACTGAAGCAGAAAGTATCATGGCAGAGCTACATGAAGGTACCTTCGGAACATATTCCAGTGGACACACTATGGCAAAGAAGATCCTTCGGGCAGGGTATTTCTGGTCCACAATGGAAGCCGACTGTTACCAACATTCTCGAACATGTCACAAATGCCAGATTTATGCAGATAAGGTTCATGTTCCTCCAGTTCCTCTGAATGTCTTGACAGCACCTTGGCCTTTTGCAATGTGGGGCATAGATATGATCGGTGAGATTAATCCTACGACATCCAATGGGCATCGCTTTATCCTGGTAGCGATTGATTACTTCACGAAGTGGGTTGAAGCAGCTTCCTACGCTACGGTAACCAAGAACGTTGTGGCACGGTTCATTCGGCATAACCTGATCTGTTGATACGGCGTCCCATAAAGATTCATTACGGACAACGGTACCAATCTCAATAACAAGATGATCACTAAGCTCTGCGAGCAGTTTAAGATACAGCACCACAACTCTTCTCCTTACCGGCCGAAGATGAATGGGGCTGTAGAAGCAGCGAATAAGAATATCAAGAAAATCGTGCAGAAGATGACAGTGACTTATAAAGATTGGCACGAGATGTTACCGTTTTCTCTACATGGGTACCGTACCTCAGCCAGGACGTCAACCGGGGCAACTCCTTTCTCCTTGGTTTACGGTATGGAGGCAGTCTTACCGATCGAAGTGAAGATACCCTCTCTCCGGATAATGAAGGATGCCGATCTGAGCGAAGATGATTGGATCCAGACACAACTTGACCAGTTAAACTTAATTGACGAAAAGAGACTTGCTGCTATTTGTCATGGTCAGACGTACCAAAAGCGGATGATCAGGGCATTTAACAAAAAGGTCAGACCACAAGAATATCAAGTTGGGGATCTGGTAATCAAACGCATCATCCTTCCTCAGAGTGATCCAAGGGGCAAATGGACCCCTACATACGAAGGGCCATTTATGGTTAAACATGTGTTCTCAGGAGGAGCCATGATTCTGACCACCATGGACGGTGACGACCTTCCTCACCCCGCCAATGCAGACATAGTAAAAAGATACTACGCATAATAAAGACCCGCTAGGTTGACATACCTAGGCAAAAATTAGGGCTTCCCGGCGAACCAAAAGGGTTCGGGCAAAATGAAGGGATGAAATGAAAAAAATCTGTACACCTGGCAAGTCGAAAACCCGAAAAGGTAGCTTGGGCAAAAATGGGTATCCCGGTGGACTGAAAACCCGAAAGGGCGGTCCAGGCAAAAATTAGGGATAAAGCGTAATACTATGTCTCATTGGATCACTTTGCATCCAGAATCCGGTATCAACACCAAGTTCAAACGGCATCGATCAATCAGCTTCATCTTCAGCTAGGTCATCAAGTGATGAGACGCTCGAAGATATAAAGGCGATAGCAGAGTTGAAACCCAGCAGGATTATTCTTTTCACACAGCTGTTTTATTTTCCTTTGTACAAATTTGTATAAACTCTTTTGTTCGGCCGCGTTCTCTTACTAGGACGTCAGCCTCTTGTACATAAACGCCTATTTACAGGCAATTCAAAAATCAATACAAAAATCACTTTTCAGTTAAAATTGCCAATTGTTTTCCTTTTCTGTTTTGTTTTGCGAAGAACGTCCAAGGTTCAATTTGTGATATATGCATTTGACGCTAATTGCTAACTCATAAATATTTGCATACGAAACAAAGGATTAATTACAGGTAACATTAGAAACAGGGGCAATAATGAGTGGTCTAAGCGATCTAATTGTTCTGTCCACCAAGGTATCAAGGTAAGTTCAGCTGAAGAACATAACCAGTATATCTTAATTCCCCAGAGAGTGAGTCAGCAAGTCAATACACTCTCCCCAAGCAGAGTTATACTGTCAGCCTTAAGGAAGTTGTGTATCCTCCAGCAGATCCCAAACATTCCCCAGCACAATATACGAATATTCTTAACAAGCATCCCCGGCAATCTTGATCTAAGATTGTTCCCCGGCGGTATACCAGGCATTCAGTGGGGTCACTTCCCCAATACATCTCAAGATTTCCCCAGGAGAGTCCAACCAAGATTTCCCCAGGAAAATTTGAATCATCTCCCCAGCAGGAAGCTTATCCCCAGTAGATTCTGGAAGCTTGCCACCCGCAGAGCACGAACGCGTCTCCCGGATTTACTCAAAGGTTATTTCCCTACCAGGATATAACTGGGTTATCCTCAGCCAAAAGCCACGGAAAGATCGCCCTCGGCAAAGTCTTCTTATCCCCTGCGAAGTCTATTAACACTTCCAACGTCGCGGTATCCCCAACGAAGTTACCATCAACATATCAAGCAAAGTACCTCTCTCCCCACAGAGTAATGCTCCCCAACAAGATCGCTAGAGTATTTTCTCCCCGCAGAGTAATCCATTCGCCAAGTTTATTCCCCAACGGAGTTATCTTCTCCTACCGGTATTCTTGCAACTATCATCCCCAGTGGAAACAACAAAGCACTATTCTCTAAACATCAGCCCAGGATGTGACTTCCCGGCACCCGTCAAGGATTTACTTTCCTAGACAAAAACATATATTCATAAACATCGCACTTCCATACATTATAGCATGCACATACGCATCATGACCTTACAATCTCATTTATGTTGAGAACATCATTGCTCGATCCATATCATGCATTGCATATGACTGACCTTTACCTTTCAGGAAAGATCCGGTTAAGTTCTCAGCTACGTCCAAGACTTTAGTCTGGTTCAGTTAAATCGACTCTAAGATTTTTCTGATTCTTATCCAGTCAAAGATATTCCAAGACTTTCGTCTGGTTCAGTTAAATCGATTCTAAGATTTTTCTGATTCTTATCCAGTCAAAGTTAATCCTAGACCTCCTCTGGTTCAGTTAAATCGACCCTAAGATTTTTCTGATTCTTATCCAGTTGAAGTTATTTCAAAACCTTGCCTGGTTCAGTCAAATCGACTCCTAAAGATTTTTCTGATTCTTATCCAGTCAAAGGCCTTCTCTGGTTCAGTCAGATCGACCCTAAGATCTCCCTGATTCTTATCCAGTTGAAGATTCCAAGACCTTGTCGGGTTCAGTTAAATCGACTCCTAAAGATTTTTGTGATTCTTATCCAGTCAAAGGCCTTCTCTGGTTCAGTCAGATCGACCCTAAGATCTCCCTGATTCTTATCCAGTTGAAGATTCCAAGACCTTGCCTGGTTCAGTTAAATCGACTCCTAAAGATTTTCCTGATTCTTATCCAGTCAAAGGCCTTCTCTTGTTCAGTCAGATCGACTCTAAGATCTCCCTGATTCTTATTCCAGTTGAAGATTTCAAGACCTTGTCTGGTTCAGTTAAATCGACTCCTAAAGATTTTTCTGTTTCTTATCCATTCAAAGGCCTTCTCTAGTCCAGTTAAATCGATTCCTAAAGATTTTCCTGATGAAGACTCAGTAGAAGACATCCAAGATTCTCTCATCGTTACTGTTGAGGTGGTAATCGCCCCAGATTCTCTCATCGTTACTGTTGAGGTAGTAATCACCCCAGATTCTCTCATCGTTACTGTTGAGGTAGTAATCACCCCAGATTCTCTCATCGTTACTGTTGAGGTAGTAATTGCCCCAGGTTCTCTCATCGTTACTGTTGAGGTAGTAATCGCCTAAGGTTCTCTCATCGTCCCGTTGAGTTAGTAACCATCCCTGATTCATTCATTACCTTTTGAAGCTCCAGACTCGACTCCTGTATCTCGCCAGGGCATGTCTGAAGAGGTTTAAGGATTCAATTCCTGTAACCAGTCAGGGCACATTTACACAAAGAGTTTGAAGACCAACTCCTGTAACAGGTCAGGTAATCATCTTTCTTTTTTTCAGGTACGCAAGTTCTCGCTAAGGAATCTCTTACGCGATCGACACCCAGATGGCATCTATAAGCCCATCCACCTATCCATCACCTCTCAACATGGCATCTGTAAGCCCATCTTCCTATCCACCAATCTCCAAATGGCATCTGTAAGCCCATTCCCACCATCACACTACCATGTGAGCGCAAATTTCTGGGCACTCTAGTGTTCAATCATCGTCCACCTTCGGATTACGAAAGGCACGCCTGCCAATCTACATCCTCAGGTCTAAGAAGATTGAACAGGGGCAACTGTTGTACCCCAAAATTTTCCCTCCCATATTCTTCAAGATTTGCAAAGAGCATGCTTCAAAATCTCCCAAGGGTTGCACAGTTCAAGGGCCTCATAACAGTCAAAAATTAGAGTTTTGGTTCTGGCAAAGAAATTGAAGTTTTCAAGGGTCCAAACAAGTCCCACATGCCTATAAACATTGTCAAGCATCCTTATGCCAAGTTTCAAGACTCACAGCACAAAATTGCACAGTCAAAAACCCTAATTGCTCAACAGTCAACTGCAAGGGCAAAATGGTCATTTGACAGTCAAAAGTCCTAATTTTTGGTCAACATCTTATTTTGAAGCCACAAACATCATTTGATCAATTCTTGATCATGATTCTCAAGGCATGGCTCAAAAACTCTCAAGATGCAAAAGTTTCCATATTTGGACAGTTGAAAAAGTCAACTGCAAATTGACCAGGGCATAACTTCCACATGGTTTATCATAAAAATTCCATCCAAATCTAATTTTGAAGAGAAAGACATTTCCTACAACTCCTCTTCACACTTAAATTCCAAGAAATGCTCTCACAAAAAGTTATCAATCTCAACATTTTAGGTCATTTTCAAAAGTCAACAAAAAGGCACTTTAAGTCAAAGACCATAACTTGAGATTGGTAAATCAAAATGGCATGGGACCAAAGACATTGGTTAGAGGACTCCAAGACCTTTCCAAAATGTCCAAGAACATGATCAAAGCTTAAAAATGGAGCAATATATGCCTTGTGGAAGTTGGGATATTTTTGGGAATTTTGAAAAGTCAACTTTGCTTCAAATGCCTCAAAATTGCTAATGGGCCACAATTTCTTCCAAGAATCATCACCCAAAGGCTATGCACGACCCATTGACTTTTAAAGGGAGTTATTTTATCATTTTTTATTAATTATTTGAATTATTATTATTATTAGTTCATTTAATTAAAATAAAATATGACAAAAATAGATAATCATGTTTTCCAATCCTTTTTTGCAGCATATTCTCTCATTAAAGCCTAAATATTTCGTGCACCACTAAAAAGGCAAGATTTCTCATGATTGGCAATGGTTTTACAACAAAAAGATTGAAAAAGATCACATGGAAAATCAAGGATCCAAATCATCAATGCAAAGGTTTTTGGACTTGTTTTGTAAACCTAATTCACTCCACATATAAACAGAAACACAACCCTAATCATAAGGACAAGCAAGCTGCGCCTCAAACCAAGAAACAAACTTGCATTTTTCTTATAAAAAAAAGCTCAAAACTGTTTTCATAGTTTCAGTGTGTTGCAAGGCCTAAAAACGATTCCAATAGCTTGCTTACACATCCAGGAATCTTTTCCAATCAAAATCACATCCCCTAACCTCAAGAATTGGTAGAATGCAGTCGCCCTTTTCTTGAAATTTTTCTTAATCGCATTTGAATTTACATGCCATATCAATGCATTTCCATTATTGTTTTACACTAACATGATCATGCTGAAGCTTTTGGTGTCATTTAATTGAAGAATGCTTACACGTATGGAAAGTTACCATGAACGATGCTTAGGGTTTCAAAGCTCCAGATTTGGGGTTTTATGCATAAGGCAAAATTAGTCAACCAAAATAGCACCATTGAAACCAGGATCTTCCAACGAATTGAACAATCACCTCGCGCCCTTTTTCTTTTTCACCATAAGCTAATCGTTATTTTTCAGGTTTAAAGTTAGTGGCGGTTTAAAACCCCCGCTATCCATTCTATATTTTTTCAGGCAAAAGCGAAGAAGGCAGAAGAAGATGAGCTGTTGGTTTGTGGTTGGTTGATTCAAATAATTGGCGCTTTTTTTTTGTTATCCAGCATAATACCTTTTTCTCTCTCATATTGATTAGGTTCCATTAAGTAAACAAAGAAACGCGCTTGGCCTGGTGGTTGTTGTGTTGTCACGCAAGCAATGGGACCTGGGTTCGATTCCCAGGTCCCCCCACTTCCTCTATATTTTTTTCTTTAACACGCTTCTGTGCAGTATGTTCATGAGGGACCATCATACAACCACATCATCTGGCTTGCCACGCGCCTGGAGATTCCAATCTGAAGGCCACCAAAGGGGCTCATCATACATGCCAGTCAATGGGTCCACATGCAATCATAGAAGTCAAACAGGGCCTCACCCTTATTGGGCCAAATTGCTGTGAATTTACCTCCAAATTGGGACAACCATCCGCCATATGTTTGTATATTCTTTTTTTTTTATTCTCTTTTATTTTTTTTAATTTATCTTGGTTATTTTAATTAATTCTCCTAATACAAAAAATCAAAAAAAATCAGAAAAGTAAAAATAAAAAATATGTTTTATTTAATAGTTTTTTTGTAAATAAATCTATTAATCAATTTTAGTTTTAATTTAGGGTTTAAATTTTAATTTGTTTTCTAAATAACTAAAAAAAGGTAAAAATTAGGTTTTAGATTTTTATTCTTTTTCACAATAAAATAATTTCATCTTATTCTTATTATTAATAATTAATTATTTTTGTAAATAAAATTGTCATTAAATAATTAGGTTAAATTAGGTCAAACTTAAACATTTTTCTTTAATAAATTAAAAAACAATTAGAACTAGGGTTTTACTTATCTTTTAATTCCAATTTAATTTTCTTTAATTTCATAAATACAAAAAACATAAAAAAATAAGTTATTTCCTTTATTTAATTTAATTACTTTATAATTTCGATTTAATTCCTTAAAAGGGTCCAACACCCTCGCACTCTCGATTCTTATTTCTTTTCGCATTTATTTTTATTTCTTTTGTGGATATAATGTATTTGCCCCAAAGCCTTGTAATAGATAATTAGGACATTTACTTTATGCACTTTTATTCAAATCGGGTCTCGGTTTAATTTGGCGATGTAGACCCGCGCCTTGTAATAGCGTAGGACCTTTATTTTCCCGCATTTTAATTTCTGCACCCTTAACTGCTAATAATCACATGAAAGAATGTATGCCCAAATAAAATCAAAGCGTAGCTCACCCAATGCATGACAAGACAAAATAATAACTGAAAATGACACACAATTCACACACCACTCTTAGGGTACGCCTCACTGTTGCCTTACCCCTCGAAACGTGGTCGTCGAGTAGAGGACGTTTTAGTAAGTCCTCATGTCCATGAACATGGCATGGGGGTAACTTCTAAGGTATCCTCCTATTGCTCTGGTGACCACACTGTCCCTAAACTCGAATTGACCCGAACACCTCCAACGGTGGTGCTACCTACCTCTCAATGGTGGGATGGCACTACCTTAAGGACATTTACACAGACTAATTCCTTAGGGTAGGTAGATGACTCGTAGATACTTGCTCTAATTCAAAACAAATCAAAAACTTCTTTTCACACTGACACTTTGCAAAAAGCTTTCAAAAACAACTTTTCAAACACTCTTGAGGACTGATACAAGAGTCGAACTGAAATTTTAAATGAAACTTTTTCAAACCCACTCACCTTGAAAAGCAAACAAACATTTTGAAAACACAATGAGCAAGTATCTAAGAGCCCATGGATAACCATGGATAGAAAGGGTGCTAACACCTTCCCTTTCTATAAACCTACCTCCCGAACCGAGAACTAATCTCAATAAGGAATTTTTCTGTGCTTTTGTCCTTTCCATGTTGGAGAAAATAAAAGACGGTGGCGACTCTTGCTTCCGCGACATTTCGCGAACCAGCGTTAAACAGTCAGTTCCAGATCCACCGATCATACACACATCACACTTTCAAAAGTTTTCAAACAAAATTTGCATACACTCTTGAGGACAGATACAAGAGTTACTTAGAAACTTTTCAAACGAAACTTTTTTTCAAAACCCACACACACTTGAAAAGCAAACAAATTTTTGAAAACATAAGAGCAAGTACCTAAGAGCCCATGGATAACCATGGATAGAAAGGGTGCTAACACCTTCCCTTTCTATAAATCTACCTCCCAAACCGAGAAACATTCTCGAATAAGGAATTTTGCTGTGCTTTTGTCCTTTCCATGTTGGAGAACATAAAAGACGGTGGCGACTCTTGCTTACAGCGACATTTCGCGAAACCAGCTTAAAAAACAGTCAGTTCTCATTTCCACCGATCACACCAGGCTTCATGGTGTTCCATACTGCTGTCTAGTCGTAATCCAGGCTTCACAATACTTTACTTCTTATCTGGTTGTAATCCAGTCTTCAGAAGACTTTACTTCTTATCTGGTCGTAATCCAGTCTTTAGAATACTCCAAATGGCTATCCGGTCGTAATCCGGGCTTCCCTTTGGCTTTGGGCCTACTAACATCCAGTCGTAATCCGAGCTTCATAGTATTTGGCCGGGTGAACTGCTATTTGGTCGTAATCTAAGCTGTATAGTATCCCTTACTGTTATCTGGTCGAAATCCAGTCTTCATAATACTTTACTTCTTGTCTGGTCATAATCCAGTCTTCAGAAGAGATTAAATGGATGTCCGGTCGTAATCCGGGCTTCCCTTTGGCTTTGGGCATACTAACATCCGGTCGTAATCCGAGCTTCATAGTATCTGGCCGAGTGAACTGCTATTTGGTCGTAATCCAAACTGTACAGTATCCCTTACTGTTATCTAGTCGTAATCCAGTCTTCAGAATACTTTATTTCTTATCTGGTCGTAATCCAGTCTTCAGAATACTTTACTTCTTATTTGGCCGTAATCCAATCTTCAGAATACTTTAAATGGCTATCCGGTCGTAATCCGGGCTTCCCTTTGGTTTTGGGCCTACTAACATCCGGTCGTAATCCGAGCTTCATAGTATCTGGCCGGGTGAACTGCTATTTGGTCGTAATCCAAGTTGCACAGTATCCCTTACTATTATCTGGTCGTAATCCAGTCTTCATAATACTTTACTTCTTGTCTGGTTGTAATCTAGTCTTCAGAAGAGATCAAATGGTTATCCGGTCGTAATCCGGGTTTCCCTTTGGCTTTGGGCCTACTAACATTCGGTCATAATCCGCGCTTCATAGTATCTGGCCAGGTGAACTGCTATTTGGTCGTAATCTAAGCTGCACAGTATCCCTTACTGTTATCTGGTCGAAATCCAGTCTTCATAATAACTTGCTGAGCTGTTATCCGGTCGTAATCCGGGTTTCACGGCTTTCTGAGGATTTAAACTACTGTCCGATCGAATCCGGGCTTCATAGCTTGCTTTTAAGAGATACCTTTATCTGGTCGTAATCCAGGCCCTGCGATAGTCTGATACTGTTATCTGGTCGTAATCTGGGCTTCGCTATATGCTGTAGGAATCAAGATACCATTCGGTCGTACCCGGGCTTCATAGCTCGAACTTTTGTGAGAATTTGATTGTATCTTTCCTGAAAGGTAAAGATTAGCTGTATGTAATGCATGATATGTATCAAGCAATGATGTTCTCAAAATAAATGAGATTTGTGTTGTATCATGCGTATGTGCATGTGTCATGATATATGGAAATGTGATGTTTTTAGCTGGGGAAAATAAATCCCGGATTGCTGCTGGAGAAAAGAGTTGAATTCTTCATTTCCGCTGGGGATAGTGAATGAAGATGATTGTGAGAATAAACCTGCAAGAGAGGATAACTCCGCTGGGGAATAAACTGATGAGGAAATGGCTCTATGGGGGGAACATATTCTTACTAGAGGATCTGTTGATTTGGAGAAATCACTTCGGCTGGGGATGAATTACCGTTGTTGGCAATGATAAACTCTGTTGGGAATTGAGTTTCTGTTTGTAAAAGGAATGAACTCCGTTGGGGATGATTTTCCAATGGTGACTTCATTGGGGATAATCTTTTAGACTCTACTGGGGATAATATTCTAGACTCTGCTGGGGATAGTCTTCCAGTGCTGGTGATAGATAAACTCTGCTTGGGGGGACTCTTACCGACTCATTCGCGGTTGTGAACCTCAGCTGGGGAGAGTTAACACTACTGTCTTTTTCTTACTCTGCGGGGAGTGGATGTTACTGGGACGCATGCTGAGGATATGACGATGGATTTGCATCGAGACTTTTCTTCCCCTGTTTCTGCTGGAGAAGGTGCCTGCGGAGACCTTGTGGATCGAGTGTTATCCCAACTTATGAGGTGCATGGAAAGTTTTGATCGAAATGATCAGTCTTCTTCTGGTAGGCAAGTGACAAGATAACGGGACATAGTCGTACGCTTTGATCCCTAATTTTTTCCTGGACTGTCTTTTCAGATTTTCAGTCCACCGAGATACCCTTTCTTGCCCAAGCCGCCCTTTCGAGTTTTCGACTTGTCGGGTGTACAGATTTTTTCATTTTTTATCCCTAATTTTTGCCCGAACCCTTTTGGTTCGTCGGGATGCCCTTATTTTTTCCTAGGCCAGTCAACCTAGCGGGTCTTTGTTCATGCGCAGTATTTTCTGACTATGTCCACGCTCTCAGGGTGTATGGAGTTGTCACTGTCGGTAGTGTTGTATTGCCACACTACCAGAAGATGTTTGTTTGATCGTACATGATTTGTTGCTGGAATTCATGCCTAATGCCCCAAGTGATTCAGATGGAGATATTCCCCTGGCTATTTGGCATCTTTGAGAGATTCCTTGAATCTTGACTTTACTGCCCCAGATGATGGACAATGATCATGTCGTTCCCCTTGGTTGTAAGTGTTTTTTCCACTTGAGGTGATCCTTTTTATTGAAAAGGTTTTTGTTCACTAGATATTCGTCGTGTGAATTCCTCTGCTGTTGAACAAATAGTCATATGCAAGTAATGTTATTTTAAGAATGCAAAGCTTATGTCTATCTTGAAATTTTTGAAAATGCATTTTTTAGTAAAACAAGCAAATTTTGTAAAATGTGATGTCAACTCAGGATTTACAGCAAGTCCTATAGGAGTCAGGATACCTTTTGCGACAGTATGCTTTCGAACTAACCCATGCCTCAACTAGGAATATTAAGGGTTACAACGTGGCCTGGTTCACGGTTCAAGAAACAAAGGATAAAGGCTCAAATTTTATTTGTACCCACCCGCTCTTCGTGATGTTCTTCGATCCTAAACTCAGCTAATTGTGCATTAAGAACCCCAGTTGAGTTCTGGAATATTGTCCTTGATGTTTCGGTGATGGTTTGGATACTGTCAATTTATTTTGAATAGGCAGTCATTTTTGTTGAGGGTGTGTAAGACCTCTTTCTTTTTAATTTTATTATCCCTGTCTTTTGCCTAAACTGTTTTTTTGTGTGATTACAGTCAGCGGGATGCCCCAGTTTTTGTAAGTCTCCTTCATAGGTTTTGACTTAATGGGCTTTTATTTTTGAGAGATAATGACTGCCTGTCTTAACGACTATAAGGAACCATCATTGTCTTTTGTTTTGGAATAACGTCTTTGATGCCATTCATTATGCACCCGAATCAACTGAGAAAACTAACTGCCCCAGGTTGTGATTAAGGGTTTTTAACTTGTGTGAAAAGAAAAACTCCAACTTCTTTGGCTCAAAGGGGTTGACTAGGGATTATCTTCCTTATAACTCCACTGTTTAGGATTTGAAACAACGCATGTAAATCGTCAGCGGGGTCTGTTCAAAAGCATATTGTAGAGATTTTGATATCATTTCGTCATCCTCCCTCTAAAGGCTTAGAATTTTTTAATCTAGAGTTAAACATCACAAAAATGAAAGCAATTTGAATATAGTGAATACGAATGGATTGATTCAAAACAGACATGTGCAATGCATTGATAAAGTAACAAAGTTTGACATGAATAAATGTTTGAACAATCAAAAGAAAATTACAAATTGAAAATTCTAATGAACAAAAAGTCTTCTCGTCTGGTCTTGTCACTTCAGAGGACATGCCTTGGAGGGATGGTAGAAGAACTCAGCCTGACCATCTTGTGTGAATTCCAATGCTCCTTCGTCAATCAGGTTTTGAATTTTGTACTTCAACTTCCAACAGTCGTCAGTATCATGCCCCGGACTGTTGGAGTGATATGTACATAAATCAAATAATAACAATAATATGTAAAACAAAGAATTAGTGGAAAATTAAAAAAACACGCGCTGCTAGTTTGAATAGGCCAATAGGGGTGTGACACACAGTCGTCTCCTTCCTCTCTCTGTGGGTAAAAGTCCCAGACTTTTACCTACGGACGCTTGTCCGTAGCAATAAGCAGAGCTTGCTCCAAAATCTTCCATGGGCTAAATAAATGACAACTAACGCCATGGTTGAGTTCGTCTCGTCCTCCTGAACATGATGGCACCACTTACGAAGGCTAATTTTTCCTGTAAACAAAAACCCTAAAACAGACTCCAAAACCCTAACAATGGCAGTTTACAATTCAGTCCATGAAAATGCAATTGGGTATTATAGAAAGCTTGCAAACATGATGGTGATCAAGAATGTACAATTATTGTATGCTATAAGTGCAAGAATAATGCTAATCAAATTCAAGAATATAGCAATACCGTGACAGACTTACAGTGCGTTGTAGGGCTTGAAAACGCTTGCTTTCGATTGCTTTAGCTTGCTGATACTCCCAGGAATCGATTGGAATTGCTAGAAGGCCTTGAGGATGCCAGGAATACTGAATTCGATCTCACACTTTTTCTTGATTTTTTCAGATTTTGTTCTTGCTCATGCACCTGTTTCCCACCTCCCTTTTTGGTCTGGCTTCGTTCTATATGTACAAGCAATGTATTAGGGTTGATAAGCTGTATTCAATCTTCCTCCTTCAATGATTTGGATTGTGATTTGATACACTTTAAAAACTTTCCAAAATTGGTCCAAATCCAATATTTTTTTACACACATGCCTTGATACGAGTTTGATTGTTTGCTAGCTGTATAATAAAACCTGAAACAAGCATAAAATCTTTGGTTTTCAATATTTTGGATTTTATATGATTTGTTTTGATTAAAATTGATTTAAATCAAATAAAAATCAAAATAAATAATAAAAACAAGATATGGACAAGTGGAAAAGGCTAGAGCTCGTGGACTATGTTTCCAACTCTAAACAAGTGAAAAAGATTGGGCCCATTTGGCAAAATTTGAAGTTTTAGGGATAGTTGACTATTGGCAATTTTGCAAAAAAGGTCAACTTCACAAATGCATAATTCCTCAATTTTGACTCTTTGGAGATGTTATGGGACTTTATGGAAAGCTTGAGATGTCCTCTAATCAACCCTTTTGGTCTCATCTCATTTTTATTTTCCATGCTCATGTATGAAGCTTTGATAAAAAAGGTGTTTTTGTTGACTTTTCAAAATGACCTATAATGTCCAAATTCACAACTTCTTGTGAGTGCATATTTTGAACTTGGGAGGTGAAGATGTATTGTAGGAAATTTCATCCTCTTCAAAATGAGCTTTGGATGGGTCATTTCTCATAAAGTATGAGAAAATTATGCTTGGTCAAAGTTGAGTTGACTTTTCCTACAAAACCCTAATTTAGCAACTTTTGAGTCTTGATGAATTATGAGCAATCCTTGATGAATCATGATCAACCCTTGATCAAATGATAAAATATAATTCAAAATGAGGATGTTGACCAAAAATCTTGAAGTTTGATTGTATGTGGGCCACAATTGACTTTTGCCCTAGCACAGTCGATTTTCAGACCTTTAGGCAATTGATTGAGCAAATTTCCTCTGTAGGGCTTGAAACTTGACATGGATGGTTTTGAGAGCATATTAGGACAATGTTGAGCATTTTGGATCCCTTGGACTCAAGTATCTTGATGCAACATGAAACCCTAATTTGGGGTAGACTGCCTTAGGAGAGAGCTTGTCTGGCCAACCCTTGGGCTATCTTGAGCAACTTGAGGATCTTTCTTGAAATATTTTGAGAAATATGGGAGGGAAAATCTTGGGGTACAACACTGGGGATAATGACCGAAGATGATTAGCTGGAGACTTGCGTCCGTTTTGCTTGAGAACAATTCGCCGAGAGAGATTCTATTTGAGGATAACCATATGGGAGAATGACTCTGCGGGGAAGAGAGATACTCTGTTGGATGATCTGCTGACTTGGAGAAACAACTCCGCTGGGGATGAACTTATATTGCTGGTGATATGTAAACTCTGCTTGGGGAGAATTTTGCTGACTCATTCGCGATTGTGAACCTCGGCTGGGGGAGAGCTAACACCACTGTCTTTGGATACTTCCTATTCTATGGGGAGTGTACGTACTTTTAGTCATATTCTCAAGCTGGCTCTATCCTTGTACCTGGTGGGTAGAGCAACTGTAAGGTTCGGACACTTCTTGTTTTCCCCTGTTCCATGAATTACGAGTAATCGTCTTTTGTTTCTTATGTAAATATTTATGAGCAGCAATTATTCTCAAATGCATATATAAAAAATGAACCATTGGACGTTCTTGCAAAACAAAACAGAAAAAGAAAAAAAACAAGTTGAAATTTCTTGTGAAAATGTATTGTATTGATTTTTGAAGTTGGCCTGTAATAGGCGTTTTGTACAAGAGGATGACGTCCTAGTAAGAGAACGCCGCTGAAAGACAGAAATTATACATTTTGTGCAAAAGAAAGAAAAACAGCTATGTGAACAATCCCATTGGGTTCCAACTCTGCTATTGCCTTTATATCTTCGAGCGTCTCATCACTTTGTTACTTGGTCGAAGGTAGATCAGGTTGATTGGCGCCGTCCGAGCTTGATAGTCGATACTGAAGTCTGATTGCAAGATGATCCAATGAGACATAATGTTATGCTTCAATCACTAACTTTTGCCTGAACCGCCCTATCGGGTTTTCAGTCCACCGGGATACCCTTTTTTGCCCAAGCCGCCTTTTCAGGTTTTTGACTTGCCAGGTGTAGAGTTTTTTCATTTTCACCCCTTACTTTTGCCTGAACCCTTTTGGTTCGCTGGGAAGCCCTTATTTTTTCCTAGGCCAGTCGACCTAGCGGGTCTTTGATTATGCGTAGTATTTTTTCACTATGTCTGCATTGACGGGGTGAGGAAGGTCGTCACCATCCATGGTGGTTAGAATCATAGCTCCTCCCGAGAAAATGTTCTTAACCACAAATGGCCCTTCGTACGTGGGAGTCCATTTGCCCCTGGGATCACCTTGCGTCAGTATGATGCGTTTGATCACCAAATCCCCAACTTGATATTCTTGACGTCTGACTTTCTTATTAAATGCCTTGATCATTCGCTTTTGATACGTCTGACCATGAAAGATATCAGTAAGTCTCTTCTCGTCGATTAGGTTTAGCTGGTCAAGTCGAGTCTGGATCCAATCGTCCTCGATCAAACCTGCATCCTTCATAATCCGGAGAGAGGGTATCTGGACTTTGATGGGTAGGACTTCCTCCATGCCATATACCAAAGAGTAGGGTGTTTCCCCTGTTGAAGTCCGTGCTGAGGTACGGTACCCATGAAGAGCGAATGGTAACATCTCGTGCCAGTCTTTGTATGTCACCGTCATCTTCTGCACAATCTTCTTAATGTTCTTATTAGCCGCTTCAACAACCCCATTCATCTTCGGCCGATAGGGAGAAGAGTTATAATGTTGTATCTTAAACTGTTTGCAGAGCTCGGTGATCATCGTATTGTTGAGATTTGTACCATTATCAGTAATGATCCTCTCTGGTGCACCATATCGACAGATCAAGTTGTGTCAGATAAACCGCACCACCACGTTCTTGGTTACTGTAGCAAAGAAAGTTGCCTCGACCCACTTCGTGAAATAGTCAATAGCTACCAGAATGAAACGATGCCCGTTGGACGCAGTAGGTCTGATCTTGCCAATCATGTTGATGCCCCACATTGCAAAAGGCCAAGGAGCTGTCAAAACATTCAGAGGAACCGGAGGTACATGCACCTTATCAGCATAGACTTGGCACTTATGACAGGTTCGAGAATGCTGATAACAACCGGCTTCCATAGTGGACCAATAATATCCAACCCGTAGGATTTTCTTTGCCATGGTATGTCCACTGGAATGAGTTCCGAAGGTACCTTCATCTAACTCCGCCATGATCCTTTCTGCCTCGCTCTTGTCCATGCACTGCAGTAAGATTGAATCATGGTTACGCTTATAAAGAATCCCATTGCTAATTAAGAATTCGCAGCGAACCTTCTCAAGAACTTCTTATCATTAACAGATGCACCCTCGGGGTACTCTTGAGTCTCAAGATACCTTTTTACCTCGTGAAACCAGGGTTTATCTGCCACCTCTTCAGTCTCGATGTCACAGAAATGTGCGGGTTCGTCCAACCTCTCGATGGTAATCTGGGGAGCCTCATTATCTCACCTGACTTTGAACATAGAAGACATGGTAGCTAGCACGTCCGCTAACTGATTCTGCTCTCTCGGGAAGTTTTCAAAGGTTATCTCCTCAGAGTGCGGAAGCAATGTCAGTACATATTCTTTGTAAGGAATAAGATTTGGGTGCTTCATTTCCCACTCACCTTTGATCTGACTGATCACTAAAGCAGAATCTCCGAATACACTCAAGAACTTAATCCTTAGGTCAATAGCAACTCGAAGACCCATGATGCACGCTTCATACTCCTCCATATTGTTGGTGCAGTTAAAACATAATCGGGAGGTGAACGGAGTATGACAACCTCCAGGAGATATAATCATCGTGCCAATGCCATTACCCAATGCATTTGATGCTCCATCGAAATACATAGACCATCGGGATCCTTCCTCAGGTCCTTCATCCGGTCCAGGTTCTTCATAGTCGGTCTCTAACATGATATTCTCATCTGGGAACTCGAAATTCATGGACTGGTAGTCATCCACGGCCTGATGTGCCAAATGATCTACCAACACACTCCCCTTGATTACCTTTTGGGTTGTGTATTGGATGTCGTACTTGGTTAAGATCATCTGCCATCTTGCTATTCTTCCGAATAAGGCAGGCTTTTCGAAGATATACTTGATTGGGTCCATCTTTGATATCAACAAGGTGGTGTGATTCAGCATATACTGTCTCAGCCGGTGAGCAGCCCATGCCAAAGCGCAGCAAGTTTTCTCGAGCAGCGAGTATCGGGTCTCACAGTCGGTAAATTTTTTGCTAAGGTAGTAAATAACGTGCTCTTTTCGGCCAAACTCGTCATGTTGCCCTAGCACGCACCCCATTGAATTGTCAAGTACTGTCAAGTATAAGATCAAAGATCTTCCTTCAACTGGAGGCATCAGAATTGGTGGCTCTTGGAGGTATTCCTTTATTCTTTCGAAAGCGGTCTGGCATTCATCATTCCACTTTAACACTTGATCTTTCTTCAGCAGCTTAAAGATGGGCTCACAAGTAGAGGTCAGGTATGAAATGAATCTGGCAATGTAATTTAGACGTCCCAAAAAGCCTCTAACTTCTTTTTCTGTGCGGGGAGCTGGCATCTCCTGTATGGCTTTTACCTTGGCAGGGTCTACCTGAATACCCTTATCACTAACGACAAAACCCAGCAGCTTACCAGACGTTACCCCGAAGGTGCACTTGTTTGGGTTTAACCTGAGCTTGTAAATCTTCAACTTGTCGAACAATTTCAGGAGATGGTCAAGGTGCTCTTCCTCAGTCTGGGACCTTGCCATCATGTCATCAACATAAACCTCAATCTCATGATGAATCATGTCGTGGAACAAAGCGACCATGGCGCGCTGATAAGTTTCCCCGACATTCTTCAACTCGAAAGGCATTATGTTGTACCCCAAAATTTTCCCTCCCATATTCTTCAAGATTTGTCAAGAATCATCTTCAAATGGTTCAAGATTGCTCAAGAGGTAGACAGTGAAATCACCTCCTAAGACAGTCAAAATTAGGGTTTTGGTTCTTTCAAGTAATTTGGGGTTTTCAATGGTTCAATCAAGTATCATAGGCATCTATACATTCTCAAGCACCTACATGCCAAGCTTCAAGACTCACAGTGCCAAATTGCACAGTCAAAAGCTCCATTTGACCCACAGTCAACTGCAAGGGTAAAATGGTCATTTTACAATCAAAAGTCAGAATTTTTGGTCAACATCTTATTTTGAGTACACAATCATCATTTGATCAAGTCTTGATCATGATTCCACAAGGATAGCTCAAAAATCATCAAGAGGCAAAAAGTTACTATTTTTGGACAGTAGAAAAGTCAACTGTATCTTGACCAGGGCATAACTTTTTCATGGTTTGTCAGAAAAATCCCATCCAATGCTCATGTTGAAGGGGATGACATTTCCTACAATCCATCTTCACATTCCAAGTCCAAGAAATGCTCTCACAAAAAGTTATCAATATCTACATTATAGGTCAATTTCAAAAGTCAACAAAAGTGCACTTTAAGTCAAAGACCATAACTTGATATTGGTACATCCAAATGACATGGGACCAAAGGCATTGGTTAGAGGACTTCAAGACCTTTCCAAAATGTCCAAGAACATGTTCATATGATCAAAATTGAGCAAGATATGCATTGGAGAAGTTGGGAAATTTTCATGAATTTGCAAAAGTCAACTTTGCTCAAAACACCTTGTTTTTGCTAATGGGCCTCAAATCTCTTCTTGAAACTTCATCCATGGCCTATGCACGACCCATCAAGCTTAATGGAATTTATTTTCTTATTTTTATTAATTAATTGGATTTTTAATCAATATTAATTCATTTAATTAATTTAAATTGTAGGAAAATGCAAGTTTTAGTTTTTCAATCTTTTTGTGAAGCAAATATGACCTAAAAAGGCTGGCAATTTCGTGTACAATTCAAAGATGCAAAAATCTCCAAAATTGGCAACTTTATTCAATCATGAAAATGCAAAAAGATTTGATTTTCAATCAAATATTCAATCATCAATTCAATGGATTTTTGCTCAAGATTTTGACCTAATTCCATTCCTCTCTATATATGCAAGCTACCCTGATGGAAAACACGTGAAAAGAGCTGCAGAAAACACCATAGCATATTGAGAAAATTCCAAGAAAATTGCAAACTGACTTTGGCATTCCAGGACGATTCAAAAGGTTTTATTGACTCTAATACATTGCACGAGGTCCCAGGAGTGAACTGCAATAAAAAACAAGCATTAAGGCTCAAGGAATCGATACCTATAGAACCACGGTTTGCCATTTTTTTCCAAAATCGTATTTTTGAGTTCATGCATAATTAACATGTTTTATTGATTGTGTTGCATTTCCAGAGGTCATACCAAGCTTATGTAATCATTTAATTGAATTATAATGCATTGAATCACAAAATGCCATGGACGATTTCTAGGGTTCATAAGTTTTGGAATTGGGGCTTTGTAATCCAGGCAAAATTAGGACTCCTAAGGCATATGACTGAATTCGTGAGAACCAGACGAACATAACTGAACCCTCGCGAAATATTTATGTAAACCACAGCCCTAATCGCTATTTTTCGTGCAAGCATGTTGTGGGGGTTAAGAACCCCCGCTATCTAATGTTCTTTTTGCAGGTACAAGGAAGAAGACGAGGACGTGTAAACGTATGGTTGGATAGTTTAAAAAAGCGCGCGTGGTCTTTTTGTTTTGCAACATAGGGATTGATTTCCCAATATAATAATTGCCCTTTATTTTACTAATGACTAAAGCGTGATGGTGGAGTGGTTAGCGTGTTGAGTTGGAAGCATTGGGACCTGGGTTTGAATCCCAGGTCCCCAAAAATATTTGTTTCTATTTTTCTTCACATGATCATAAGAAGGCTTCCAAAGGTGATCCACCATGTACCTCACTTATCAACACTCCAAATGGCTTGCAAAGCGAATCTGAAGGCCAGGATGGGATGACTACCATAGTCCCTGGTCAATGCACACATGGACAATCACCAAAGTCAAAAGGGGTTGCAGCGTGTCGGGCCTTCAAATTTTCAGAATCACCTCCTAACTAGGCCAGCACCCCCTTGAGTTTATTTCTCTTTTCCTTTCTATTTTTTTTATTTTACTTATTTAATTTTAATCCTTAATTAACTATTAACTAAATAATAATTATTTTTCATAATAAAAATCAGTAAAACTAAAAATAATACTTTTTCTTAACTAAAATTAATTTCACTTTATTTTTGTAAATAAATGCTAATGTAATTAATTTAGTTAATTAGGTTAATTTTAACTTTTTTTCACAATAAATAAAATCAACATAGAATTAGGGTTTTTACTAAATTTTGACTATTTTTTATTTTACTTTCCTTAAAAAATATAAAAACTCAAAAATATTTCTTTTAATTAATTAATTAGTTTAGGTTTAATTTAATTAAATTCATAAATAATCAAATTCTTTCTTTCTCAAAAAGGGTCAAAACCCTAAAAACACTCCGATTCAATTTTTATTCGCGCATATTAATTTTTGATCATTATTATGTAATTGCTCCGAGGATGTAATAGCTTTAATTAGGACTTTTTATCGCTTTCCTTTAATTTTCCGCAATTTACTTTTCAAGGGTTATTTTTGGCGATGTAAATACCTGACGCCTTATAATAGTTTAGCTTTATTTTCCGCAACTATTAACTGTTAGATGTATGTTAATTAGGCCATGCACGACAAGACTTATCTAAAAATTAAAACCAACCCGTAGCTCACCATAACATGTGCAAAGATAACTTAACTGAATCCTGACACACTCGCACATGCCACTCCTAGGGTACGCCTCACTTGGTTGCCTCGACGTGGTCATTGAGTATAGGGTGTTTTAGAGGTCGCCCTCCTGTCTAAAGATCAAAGTTGCCTCGAAACGGTTGCCTCGATAAAAAATGATCTAAGACATTAGGGTTACCGCTAAGGCGTCCTACCATTTCTTTAGTGACCACATGTCCCTATAATCGAATTGACCCGAAAAACTCCAACGGCGGTGCTACCTACTTCTCAATAGTGGGATGGTACTGTCTAAAGGACATTTACACAGCTTAATTTCTTTGAGTAGGTAGAGGTTCTTAGATACTTTCTCTTTCAAAACAAAAATACTTTTCGCACCTACACTTTTCTGACAAAAGTTTTCAAACAAACACTTCATACACTCTTGAGGACTGATACAAGAGTTAAATTGAAGTTTTCAAAACAAAACTTTTTCAAAACCCACAAACACAAGAAAAGCAAAACATTTTGAAAACATAGTGAGCAAGTATCTAAGAGCCCGTGGATAACCACGAATAGAAAGGGTGCTAACACCTTCCCTTTCTATAATCTACCTCCAGAACTGAGAAACATCTCGAAAAGGAATTTTGATGTGCTTTTGTCCTTTCCTTGTTGGGGAAAATAAAAGACGGTGGCGACTCTTGCTTACCGCGACATTTTGCGAAACGCAAACGCGAACCAGCATTTCAAAACAGTCAGTTCTATTTCCACCGATCACAGAACTGGCGACTCTGCTGGGGAATATCATAAGTGAGGTGTACCTTAGGATTAGATCACCATGTTTTCAATTATATGCCTTGAATGCTTTAATATTGTGGGCTTGTATCGGAGTTTTATGGATCCTAACCCGGATCTGGGGATACCCTTTAGAAGTAGCAACAATCTGTGAGGGAACTGTGTGGGGTATACCGACATGGTTGAAGCAGTTGCTACGTCGATGTGGCACTTTGGTGAGTACCGGTAACCCTTGAGTCAAGTCAAGAAGAGTACGGGGCCGCTGCGTGGTGTCACGAAGTATCAACTGACCTTAGAACCTTACTTGACCATCCTGGCCTCTTTAGGGGTAGTGAGATGACCGACTTTGGTGCAGTCTGAAGTTGGTAGATACTCGATACTACACTCATTGAGGGTTGTTTTCTTGGAATATTTTGGTCGCCAGTTAAGTGGCTAAATCAAAACAATGAACATAGAAACAATCTGATGATATTGAGGTCCTTAGAACCCAGTTACTATTTTCTAGGACAGGTCTTAACCAACTGAAACTGAAAGAGGGTAGTACCTAAACTTCATGTTGGCCTAAACTCTAAGGGCTGTCTTGTGTGACTTGTGTGCCTTTGCCGTGTTTGCCTTTTGTAAATTCTTGTGGTGTGCCTTTATCATAACATCATAACATCATAAAGCATCATGTGCATCTACTAACCATTTCAAGGGTTCGGATCTTCATCTTTGTTCTTGTTTTGTAGGACATGGAGTCTCTCCGCAGGAAAACAATTCAGGTCAACCTGTTAAGAATCCCTCCTCAGCTCAAGGAGCTTACATACAGGATTCCCGAGAGCTCTCCCTTCAGTGAAAGACATGGTAGACTACCCATCTTGGTCAACACCAACATTGAAGAAGATATGATAAAAGTTCTCTTCCAGTTCTTTGATCCCCTGCACCACTGTTTTACTTTCCCTGATTATCAATTGGTGCCTACTTTGGAAGAATTTTCTCAACTTCTGAAAGTTCCTATTCTTAGTCAACTACCCTACAACGGTACGGAAAAGGAACCAAAACTTGAAGAGGTTGCTCAAGCATTACGTCTGCAACCATCTGACATCAAGGGGCATTGGGAAATCAGAAGTGGTATCAAGGGATTCTTGGCAAAGTTCCTGTTTGAGAAGGCACAAGAATGTTGGAATTCTCTCGACCTACAAGCCTTTGAAGAGATTGTGGCACTCCTTGTCTATGGGTTGGTGTTGTTCCCAAATCCTGATCAACTTATAGATATAAATGCTGTCAAGATTTTCATGTCCAAGAATCCCATACCTACATTGCTTGGGGACATCCTCCACTCATTTTACACTCGAACAATGAGAAAAAGAGGTGTTCTCATGTGCTGCACTCCTCTCCTGGAAAGGTGGTTTATTTCGCACCTTCCACAATCAGTTTTGAAGAACGAGCAGGTTTAAGGTGGTCTCAACGGCTGATGACCCTCACACATTCTGGTATACATTGGTGTTCTCGGTCCAGAGAAAATGTCACTATCATTGATCGTTGCGGAGAATTTCCTAATGTTCCTTTACTTGGAATTAGAGGGGGCATTACCTACAACCCCTGTCTGGCTTTGAGACAATTTGGATATGCTCGGAGGGATGGCCCTCATGACATGCTGATCCCTGACATAGTTTTTGACTTCGACAACGATGAGCAAGGACTTCGCCAAAGGTTCATCAGAGCTTGGAGGATGCCTAACAAGGTAGATAGTAAGACACTGGGGCACAAGAATTCCATCCCCCTTGAGCCTTACCTCAAGTGGGTACGAACCCGCTCCCAGAAGCTTATGATGCCATATCCTCACATTCTCCCCGTGATCAAAAAGCCAGTTATGGAAGGAGAGGTCCCATACACCATCCTACATCCTGACATGCCAACATCATGGGAGGAAATGCAAAAGAGCTGGATCCAACTCAAGGAAGAACGAAATGCTTTTGAAGCCAGCTTACATGCCAGTGAGAAGAAGGTCTTGGAGCTCACCCGCCTACTTCACGAGGAAAAGACCCTCAACACTTACATCGCCCCAAAGAGGATGCGCAATGTCTTTTTACATTAAGTATTTTCTAATATTTCGCCCATGAGGCACTGATGTACTAAACAGATTACTTCTTAATATGACGTGTGTTCCTTTTTTGTCTGCAACGAATTTGAATTTTCGAACCCTTGAATGCATTGCATAAACAGCATACCATGCATCATATGCATAACAGGTACCCTTTTTACAGGTCACTTATCTTCTTCGCTATTTATTTCAGCAATCATCATGTCTTCTGAACCTTCCACTGAACAAGCTATTAAGGCCCTCCAGGCCCAGAACGCCCAGTTCCAAGAGTTGGTTATGAGCTTAGCCAAGGGTCAACAGGAGTTGAAGAACCTGATTCTGAAGAAGAAGAAGAAGAAGAGGACCGTCTTGTTCAACACTGGACGCGGATTTGGGAATGGCCTGAAGAATGAGGTTGATCTGACTACCTCATCTGTAGGAAAAGACAGTCCACAAGAGAGAAGGGTTCCTAGTCCCGTGGTCTCCGACAACGAGACGGATTATGATGATGAACAGTATCCTCCTACTGAGGATAGGTATAAACAGTTGGAGGACCGCTTAAGTGCTATAGAGATACAAAATGTGCCCGGGTTGGACTTTGGAGATCTAGACTTATCCTCTGGGGTGGTGATTCCCTATAAATTCAAGGCACCTGCTTTTTCCAAATACGACGGAGCCTCCTGCCCAAAGCTACACCTTCAGTCGTATGTAAGGAAGATCCAACCTTATACAGCCGACAAGAATTTGTGGATCCATTTCTTCCAGGATAGTCTTTCAGGGACTCGACTCAAATGGTTCTATCAGCTGGATGGAGCCAGTATTCGTAACTGGGAGGATTTGGCTACTGCGTTCTATAAGCAGTATCAGTATAATTCCGACCTCGCTCCTACGCGTACCCAACTCTAGGGTATGTCACTAGAGACGGGTGAAGAATTTAAGGAGTATGCTCAAAAGTGGAGAGACCTGGCTGGAAGGGTGCAGCCACCTTTGACTGACCGTGAGCTTGTTGATATGTTCTTAGGGACCCTGTCTGGTGCGTTCTTCAACCATTTAATTGGGAATTCTTCAGCCGGGTTTACAGACCTTATCTTGACTGGTGAGAGGATAGAAGCTGGTATCAAGTCTAGGAAGATACAAAAAGGTGCCTCCTCGAGCACTGAAAAGAAGCCGTTCAAGAAAGAATCTAGTGATGTCTATGGTTCAAGGAGACAGAATAGACCGGAACGCCGCCAAGCTGTCAATGCGGTGGTTATTTCAAAGCCTGCTGCTGCTCCTCAGCATCATAATCAGCAAAGGGGTGAGAGACCTAGAAGGCAGTTTACTCGTCTCAGTATGACCTTGTCCCAGATATTGCCGTAGTTACTGACAACCAATTTGGTGACTATAAAAGAAGCTCCGAAGGTTGTAAACACAACATCTCCAAAGTACAATCCTAACGCCCGCTGCGCTTATCACTCTGACAGCCCAGGGCATACTACGGATGATTGTTGGGCTCTGAAGAATAAGGTTCAGGACCTAATTGATGCTAAAGAGATAGAGTTCGAGGCACCCGAAAGGCCCAATGTTGTGACTGCTCCCATGCCCAAGCATGGAGTGAATGCTGTAGAGGAAGACCTGTATGTAGCCTTTGTGGATGATATTGTTACTCCGCTGTTGACTGTCAAGAGGAACCTATTTCTAGCCGGTTTATTTCCGGGATGTAGTAAAGGTTTCCATTTGTGTTCCGTTTCACCTACTGGTTGCCCATCTTTGAAGTCAGGTATCCAAAACCTGATGGACAATAAAGAAATCCTGTTTGAAAAGATTGTTGTTCCTGCTACCCCTACTGAAGAAGTTTCCATTGTCACCATTTTCAACAATTCTCCCAAGGCACCCTCAAGGAAGCCTGTCAAAATTACGTCTGTCCAGAAGATTGCTCCCATAATCATCACTGTTCCGGGGCCCATCCCCTTTACATCTGACAAAGCTGTCCCGTGGCACTATGGGGCAGATGTTTATGTGCTTGGAGTTAAACAAGAGTTTGATACTAATACCGGCATCAGCAACATCACCGGGCCTGCTAAAGTCACCCGTAGTGGTAGGCTTTTCTCACCAAATATTGCGCCACCAACTATCCAGAGACCTATTGTCATCACACCTGCAAGTGTGCTTGCTTCCCCTCCTGACCAACTTCCTATTTCTACCGCTGCTGCCGAGTCATCTGACGCTCGGGGAAAAGGGATCGCTACTGATGTTACTGCCCAGATGGAGGCACCAAAGACAACCACTGTTGAAGCTTCCAAGCAGGAGATAGAAGAGATCCTTAAGATTATCAAGAAGAGTGATTTCAACGTAGTTGAGCAGCTGGGGCACACCCCATCTAAAATTTCCATGCTATCACTGTTTTTGTGTTCAGAGGCCCATGCCAAGGCCCTGATTACCTTCCTGAAGACGGCCCGCGTGCCACAAGAGACTTCAGCTGATCAATTTACCGATTGTGTGGCTAACTTAACTACTGATAATGGTTTGGGTTTCTCCGACGCTGATCTGACTGCTAAAGGGAAGAACCATAACGATGCCCTGCATGTCTCCATTGAATGCAGGGGCACTACTCTCACCCATGTGTTGGTTGACACTGGTTCTTCGTTGAATGTATTGCCCAAGAAAGCTCTATACAGGTTGGATTGCGAAGGGTTGGAGCTAAAGCCAAGTAACATTGTCGTCCGGGCCTTTGATGGGTCTAAAAGGATGGTACATGGTGAAGTCGATATTCCAATCAGAGTTGGTTCTTAGGTCTTTGACTCTACCTTCTATGTGATGGACATCAGACCATCCTATTCTTGTTTACTGGGTCGTCCATGGATCCACAGGGCTGGAGTTGTGACCTCCACATTACATCAGAAGCTGAAATACCCAGTTAAAGGGAAGATTGTAACAGTTCAAGGGGAGGAAGAGTATATGGTCAGCAACCTTAACTCGTTCCGGTACATAGAGATGGATGGGGAATTCATTGAGACCCCATTTCAACACTTTGAAGAGGTTCCTCAGACACTGGTGTGATACGGTGGGAGAACTGACTAGTGTTTTGCGTTCGTATTCGCAAATGTTTCGGTTGAGCAAGAGTCGCCACCGACTTTTTATTTTATCCTAAGGAAAGGTTAAAAAGCACAGCAAAAAACCTTTTGAGATGTTTTCTTGGGTTCGGGGAGTAGATTATAGAAAGGGAAGATATTAGCACCCTTTCTATCCATGGTTATCCATGGGCTCTTAGTTACTTGCTTAGATCACTTGCCTTTTGTTTTCAATTGTTTTAAAAGGTGCTTGAGTGTGTGGGTTTTGAAAATGTTTTGAAAAGAGGCCAATGTGGTGGCAACCTTTGTAAGGATCCATGTGGGGATGTATACAAAGATGTATGTCTTTTGAAAAGGTTTTCATTTGTTTTTTGAAAGTTGTTTTAAAAGTGTAGTGATGTGTGGTTTGAAAAATAGGCAAGTGTTTTGTTTTGCAAGTTTGATTCAAGTAACTAAGAGGTTATCTACTCCTAAATTTCTCAAAAGATTATTGCTACGTTTTAACCCTTTTAACAAGTTTGTTCCACCATTGTATTTGGTGGACAACCCTGGTGTTAGGATGTGAAAGGGACAGGCGCGGGTCATCGTTTAGACCATAATTGCAATGGTGCCAAGTATCTTTGGGCATTTTCTTTAAGGGACTTGATCATTTGTCTTGGAAGTATTTTTGAAAATGTTATCGAGGGACTATGATCATTCAATTGGTTGTTTTGCCCAAAGAGACTTAACATGCAATATGGCCCACTTTTGAAAGGCAACAAGTGGAGTACCCTAGGGGTGCAAGTGTGAAATGTGTTGTCCATTTTCATGCTCATTCATCTTGTATTAGGTCAAACTATTTTTCATCGTTTTTCGCATGCAAACCCTAATTCTAACATGGCATAATTAGAAAGCGTATAAAGTGCGAAATTTAAATTCCTACGCTATTACAACATAATAATATAGGGAGGGGGGTACAAATTTACAAATGGGGGATATTTAGACAAGAATTTAAACCTAAATTATTACATCATTTTTTGAATATTTGCAAGGTAAATAAATTGCATAATTAAATGGAAATGAAGTAAATATGCAAAAATGCAAAAAGAAAGTTTTTATAAGTATGAAAAAAGTATGGTTTATGTAAAATAAAATAAGAAAAATAAAAAGGTATTATTTTGAGTATTTTCAACTTTTAGGGCAAAAACCCTAATTTTAATCAAGATGTTTATTAATTAATTAATTCACATAATATTCATTATACAAAAATAAAATAAAACATGGTATATTTGTAAAAAAGGCATTTTTTAGTATTAAATGTTAAAAAATAAAATATGTACATTTTTTGGTATTTTTACTCTAAGTATATTAATATATATATATATATATATATATATATATATATATATATATATATATATATATATATATATATATATATATATATATATATATATATATATATATATATATATATATATATATATATATATATATATATATATATATATATATATATATATATATATATATATATATATATATATATATATATATATATATATATATATATATATATATATATATATATATATATATATATATATATATATATATATATATATATATGTGTATATTTATATTATCCTAAATATGTATTATATATATAAATAATAATAATATTTAATTTTTTGGAAAATAGTATTTTTTTATATGAGATATTTTCAGAGGGTAATATAAAATAAGAATAAAAATGAAAATATATTCACACTATTTTTTCTATTTATTCTAAATAATAATATGTATATATTTATGTATAAATTGAAAGAAAATCAAATAAAACCCAAATAAAATCAAAAAATGATGAGAAAAATATTTTCAAAATTTTAATATGTTGGGAAAAAATAAATGAATCATAATAAAAAAAAAAAGTCAAAAATATTAAAAAATGAAGCAAATGGGCTCAGGGGGTTCATGAGTAATTATGGGGTGTGAAAAGAAAAACACAAGACAAGCCCAGCCCAATGCCACTGTCTTCAACCTCCAGCACAAAGTTTGAAAATGCGCGCGCCCTGTTCTTCAATGTCCAACTCTCGATTCCTGGCTTTTTAGCAAAAACTCATAACACAACAAATGTTCAGCATGAAGAGACGATTCTAACCATGTATAGAACTTGACCTAACTCTCTAAGATGAGGGAGAATTTCTCCTCCCCCAAATCCTAACCTAGTTTTTCTGCCATTTTCAAACTCCAAATTCTCTCTACTCAGGCAAAGGAAATGAAATGTAAAGATATGTACATGTTCTGGGCTATGAGTAGAACCTTGTTTCTTCACAAACTTAAGACTAAAGATACATAATAAGAGAGATACGAGTTCAAAGTTTTACCTGTGCAGTTGAACTTCTATATGGAGAATGAGGAACTTCCAGTGCAAGGTGATGATTGGAAAAGCTTCCTTGAGGTCCAGGGATGCTGTTTCAATGCTTACTTTGTCTTGAGAGCTTCTGAATCAAGCTATAGAACTTCACCTGCAAGTCAAAAATGTGAAAATGGTGGAAGCTGTTAGAGGGATTACAGGTCAGGTTTTAGGTCATGGTTAGCTTGCATATATGCTAGGGAATGTGTATGAACTGATTTTAGCAAGAATGCTCGAGAGAAAATGAAGTTGGCACTCAAACTGCAGAGGCAACTCTGTTTTTGCAGTTTGAGGATGATTCTGAGATGGAGGGTGTTTTGGAGGTGCAAGGGTCGTGTCTCAGCTTGGTTATGTTCTTTTGAAGGTGTTTGATCAGTTTGTTCTTGTGTGTCTATCCTGAGATGAGAGTTGTTACAAGTTATGGACTTTTTTTCACACTTAAGCAACAAAATGCAACTTGGCTTTCTAGGTCAGTAGAGGACCCCCTAATGTGTTGCATAAGCTCCTCTTGATCAGTGTGTTATGCACATAATCTTGTGCCAAGCAGATTTGCTATGTACCTTCTTGATTTGCAATTGGACATAAAGCTAATCTTTTCAAAAATGGAAAGTTCACTTTATCTAGTTTAGGGTTAGTTCATCATGTAATGTCCAAATGCTTAGAATAACAACTTGGCACATTGGTTTTGCATTTAATTCTTGAGTGTAACTTGGTTTAAGGACCTGTAATCTAGCCTAAAGCAAGCTGAGTTCAAATTGCAAGATTATGAACATGTCTTGGTTAAGAACAAAAGTGAATTTTTGCCAACTTGTGAAATTCGAATCTCTCAAGTTATGAGGTTGTTTGATGAGTTCTTGGACATTTTGGAAAGCTTGGAATGTGTACTACAATCCATCTTTGAAATGAAAATTGAAATTCCAAGTGGAAGGGTATGAAAAATGGCCTTGAAGTGGGGTAGAAAACCTTGTCAAAATAGGTTGAAATTTCACTAAGTTAAAAATGGTTTAGTGCCCTTATTCAAAAAATTGTAACTTGAGATACAAGCTTCAAATGAGAAAACTTTATGAATCAAAGTTGTAGATTATGCAACAAGCTACAACTTTCATGTTTTGACTTTTGTTTGAATCCAAATGGATCTTGGTGAAAAGACGGGGCAAAGTTGGGAAAAAATTAGGGTTTTTTCATAACTTAGAAAAATTCTAAGTTATGAAAAATTCCATTTTCTAACCCTAATTTGCATTTTGTGATTTCTTGGTGAACAAGTTTCATGATTTGGCATGTTTTGATGAAAAATGAATCTTGACTCTTGATTTTGACCAAAAAGTCAAAGTTTGACTTTTCAGTGTACAGTCAAAATTGATCAATTGACTAGGAAATTCAACTGTCAATCTTGTGTACTTGGGATCTTTTGAGCTTGATGAATGTGTAAAGACCAATTCATTGAGTCCTTGAGTCCATATGTGAGCTTGATTTGCCATTGGCTAGGTCAAACAGTCAAAAATTGCCTTTGTGCAGTCAAAACCCTAAAAATGACCATTTTGCCCTTTTGGTGATCTGATCAATTTTCTTGTGGAATTGTGATCCAAACTTGATCAAATGGTCCATATGAGTTCAATATGTAGATGTGGGTCAAATTTCATGAGGTTTGACTGTCAATTGGCCACAGTTGACTTTTTTCCCCAATACAGCTGATTTCTAGGTCAACTGTCCAATTGACTGGGTAAAACTTGGAATCAAGACTTGAAACTTGGCATGGGTAAACTTGGGAGTCCAACATGAAGCATGAAAGTCATCTTAGGCATTTTAGGTCAAAACATCCTTGGGCAAACACAAACCCTAATTTGAGTCCACAGTGCAAGGAGAAGTCTTGAGCAGAGGAAACCCTAACTGGATCTTGATCTTCAAGGGTCTTGTGATGAGAAAATGTTGAGGAAATGGGAGGGCAAATTTTGGGGTACAACAGTTGCCCCTGTTCAATATTCTTGGACCTGAAGAGTTAGATTGGCGAGTTTGCCTTTCGTGACTCGAGGGTAAAAGGAGATTGGACACTAGAGTGCCCGAAAATTTGCACTCGCATGCTGGAGTCTCAACAGGGTGATGTCGGAAATGGGCTTATAGATGCCATTTAGAGAGATGGTGGATAGGGAGATGGGCTTATAGATGCCATCTGGAGATGTGACAGAACCTTGTCGGGAATGGGCTTATAGATGCCATTTGGAGGTGTTGATCGCATAAGAGATTCCTTAGCGAGAACTTGTATATTTGAGAAAGACGGATGTTTTCCTGGCTTGTTACAGGTGTTTGATCTTCAGTCTCCTTATGCAGATATGCCCTGGCTAGATACAGGTATCGAATCTACAATTGGTTGCTCACAAACGTGCCCTGGCTGGATACAGGAGTCGAATATGGAGATAGTCGTTAATAGATGTGCCATGGCTGGATACAGGAATCGAATCTTCGGACTCTTCAAACGTGCCCTGGCTAGATACAGGAATCGAGTCTGGAAACGTGGTCAACAGATATGCCCTGGCTGGATATAGGAATCGAATCTGGAGATGTTGTAGTTGATAGATGTGCCCTGGCTGGATACAGGAATCGAATCTTTGAACTCTTCAGACGTGCCCTGGCTAGATACAGGAATCGAGTCTGGAAACTGATCACTCTCAGATGTGCCCTGGCTAGATACAGGTATCGAATCTGGAATTGTGACAGTTGAAGGTAGTTGTTTTTGGGATTGTCTTTTTCCTGAAAAGGCAAAAACGTAAGTTGTATGCAATGTCATGATGTATGATATGCATGATGTTATGATGTTCAACATGAGATAGTGTTGTATGCGCTTTATCATGTAGGTAAGCAAGATGTATTGGAAATGTGAAATGTTTATGAATGTAACTTCGTCTTAGGAAAATAAATCCTTGACGAACGGCCGGGGAGTTGCTCTGTGGTGAGAAAATTGGCCGAAGTTTTGAAGAGAGGCCTGTTGAGGACTCTAATGATGGATTCCGCTGAGGATAATGATGATAAACTCCGCTGGGGATTGAAGGAACTTTGCCGAGGGCGGTCTTCCGTGGTTTTTAGCGGAGGATAACCCAGTTATAAGTCCTTGTGAGGAAATAACTCTAAATAAAACTCGGGAGAGACGTCCATGTACTATAGGGAACAAACTTCCCGAATCTACTGGGGATGAGCTTTAAGACCTGCCAGGGAATGTTGTGCCTTTTCAGGATTGTCGGGGAGTCAACTCCGCTTGGGGAAAGTATTGCTGAATCTTGTTTTACTCTGCGGGGAGTTGAGATGATTTGGCCACATTCTTCAGTTGAACCTACCTTGGTACCTTGGCGGACAAAACAACCAGACTGCATTAGACAACTTCACATTGCCCCTGTTTCTGATGTCACCTGTAATCAATCTCTTGTTTCATATGTAAACATTTACGAATCAGCAATTTAATGTCAAATGCATATATCAAAAATGAACATTGGACGTTCTTCGCAAGACAAAACAGAAAAAGGAAAACAATGGTAATTTGTATGGACGAGTAAATTTGTATTGATTTAAACTTTGCCTGTGAATAGGCGTTTTTGTACAAGAGGCTGACATCCTAGTAAGAGGACACCGCCAAATAACATAGAGTTTACAATTTGAAAAAGGAAACAAAACAGCTATGTGAACAATCCCACTGGGTTCCAACTCTGCTATCGCCTTTATGTCTTCGAACGTCTCATCGTTTTGCTGCCTAATTTGAAGATGAAGCTGATTGGTCAATGCCGAAATCTCGAGCCAGATAGTTGATGCCGAATTCCGGATGCGAAGTGATCCAATGAGACATAGTGTTACGCTTTTATCCCTAACTTTTGCCTGGACCGCCCTTTCGGGTTTTCAGCCCACCGGGATACCCATTTTTGCCCAAGCCGCCTTTTCAGGTTTTCGACTTGCTGGGTGTACAGATTTTTATTCATTTCATCCCTTATTTTTGCCCGAACCCTTTTGGTTCGCCGGGAAGCCCTTATTTTTGCCTAGGTATGTCAACCTAGCGGGTCTTTTATTCATGCGTAGTATTTTTTCACTATGTCTGCATTGGCGGGGTGAGGAAGGTCGTCACCATCCATGGTGGTTAGGATCATGGCTCCTCCTGAGAACACACGCTTAACCACAAATGGCCCTTCGTATGTAGGGGTCCATTTGCCCCGGGGATCACTTTGAGGAAGGATGATGCGTTTGATTACCAGGTCCCCAACTTGATACTCTTGCGGTCTGACTTTCTTGTTAAATGCCCTGATCATCCGTTTTTGATACGTTTGACCATGACAGATAGCAGTGAGCCTATTTTCGTCAATCAGATTTAATTGATCAAGTCGAGTCTGGATCCAGTCATCTTCACTCAAGTCTGCATCCTTCATTATCCGGAGAGAGGGTATCTGGACTTCAATTGGCAAGACTGCCTCCATGCCATAGACTAAGGAGAAGGGAGTTGCCCCGGTTGACGTCCTTGCTGAGGTACGGTACCCATGAAGAGCGAACGGTAACATCTCGTTCCAATCTTTATAGGTCACTGTCATCTTCTGCACGATTTTCTTGATATTTTTATTAGCTGCCTCTACAGCCCCGTTCATCTTCGGCCGGTAGGGAGAAGAATTGTGGTGCTGTATCTTGAATTGTTCACAGAGTTCAGTGATCATTGAATTATTGAGATTGGTACCATTGTCCGTAATGATTCTTTCCGGGACTCCGTACCGACAGATCAGATTATGCCGGATGAAACGTGCCACGACGCTCTTGGTTACCGTGGCATAGGAAGCTGCCTCAACCCACTTCGTGAAGTAATCGATCGCCACCAAGATAAAGCGATGCCCATTGGATGCCGTCGGTCGGATCTCACCGATCATATCGATGCCCCACATTGCAAAAGGCCAAGGTGCCATCAGGACATTCAAAGGAACCGGAGGGATATGCACCTTGTCAGCATAGATCTGGCATTTATGACAAGTTCGGGAGTGTTGGTAACAATCGGCTTCCATTGTGGACCAGAAATATCCTGCCCGAAGGATTTTCTTAGCCATGGTGTGTCCACTGGAATGTGTTCCAAATGTACCTTCATGCAGTTCTATCATGATTTTCTCTGCTTCTGCCTTATCCACGCAGCGTAGCAGAGTTGAATCATGATTCCGCTTGTAGAGAATGCCGTTGCTGAGGAAGAATTTTGCAGCAAACCTCCTCATGAACTTCTTGTCATTGACAGATGCACCTTCAGGGTATTCCTGAGCTTCCAAGTACCTCTTCACCTCATGATACCAGGGTTTTTCAGTCACCTTTTCAGCCTTAAGCTCGCAACAGTATGCCGGTTCGTCCAACTTCCAGATAATGATCCGGGAGCCTCATTGTCCCATTTAACTTTGAACATTGAAGACATCGTAGCTAGGGCGTCCGCTAGCTGATTCTCCTCTCTAGGGAAGTGTTCGAAAGTTATCTCTTCAAAGTGGGGAAGCAAGGTCGACACATACTCCTTGTAAGGAATAAGATTCGGGTGTTTCGTATCCCACTCGCCTTTGATCTGATTGATCACGAGAGCGGAATCTCCGAAGACACTTAGAAATTTGATCCTTAAGTCGATCGCAGCTTGTAAACCCATGATACATGCCTCATATTCTGCAATGTTGTTGGTGCAGCTGAAACATAATCGGGCGGTGATGGGAGTATGAGTTCCTTTGGGAGATATGATTACAGCGCCGACGCCGTTACCCAAAGCATTGGAGACTCCATCAAAATGCATAGACCATCGGGATCCTTCCTCAGGTCCTTCATCTGGTCCAGGTACTTCACAGTCAGTTACCACCATGATGTCTTCGTCCGGAAAATCAAAGTTCAATGATTGGTAATCGTCCACAGGTTGGTGTGCCAAATGATCTGCCAGTACACTTCCCTTAATTGCTTTCTGAGTTGTATACTGGATATCATATTCTGTTAAGATCATTTTCCATCTCGCTATTTTTCCAGACAGAGCGGGCTTTTCAAATATGTACTTGATGGGATCCATCTTTGAAATCAATAAAGTAGTGTGAGTCAGCATATACTGTCTCAGCCGGCGAGCAGCCCATACAAGAGCGCAGCAAGTTTTCTCAAGCAGTGAGTAACGAGACTCACAGTCAGTAAACTTTTTGCTCAAGTAATAAATAGCGTGCTCTTTTCGGCCAGACTCGTCATGCTTCCCCAGCACACACCCCATTGAATTGTCAAGTACTGTCAAGTATAGTATTAGAGGCCTTCCTTCCACTGGTGGCATAAGAATGGGTGGTTCTTGGAGATATTCCTTTATCTTTTCAAAGGCGGCCTGACATTCATCATTCCAGCGTACTACTTGATCTTTCTTCAGCAATTTGAAGATTGGCTCACAAGTAGCAGTCAGATGTGAGATGAATCGGGCAATGTAATTCAGTCGTCCCAGGAAGCCTCTGACTTCTTTCTCTGTTTTTGGAGTCGACATCTCTTGTATGGCTTTTACCTTGGCAGGGTCCACCTGAATACCTTTATCACTTACAATGAAACCTAGCAATTTTCCGGATCTTACCCCAAAGGTGCATTTGTTGGGATTCAACCTCAGCTTGTATAACTTGAGTCGGTCAAACAACTTCCTCAGATGGTCAAGGTGCTCCTCCTCAGTTTGAGACCTTGCAATCATGTCATCAACGTATACCTCAATCTCATGATGGATCATATCATGAAATAAAGCAACCATGGCACGTTGATAGGTTGCCCCAGCATTTTTCAATCCGAATGGCATGACCTTATAACAGAAGGTGCCCCACTGAGTCACAAAGGTAGTCTTATCCATATCTTCCGGAGCCATCTTGATCTGATTATACCCTGAAAAACCATCCATGAAGGAGAACACCTTGTGTTGAGTTGTATTGTCAACAAGGACATCAATGTGAGGTAGGGGGAAGTCATCCTTGGGGCTGGCCCTGTTCAGATCCCTGTAGTCAACACACATTCTGACTTTACCGTCCTTCTTCGGTACTGGCACCACATTGGCAACCCACTGAGGGTAAGAAGTCACTGCAAGGAACCCGGCATCAAACTGTTTCATAATCTCGGTCTTGATCTTTTCAGACATCTCTGGACGCATCCGTCGGACTTTTTGCTTTACCGGAGGGCAATCTTCCTTGGTTGGCAGGTGGTGAACTACAATGTTGGCATCCAAACCAGGCATATCTTCATAGGACCAAGCAAAAATCTCCATGTAATCCTGTAGCATCTGGATCAATCGTTGCTTCACGCTGAGCTCTAGATTGGCACCAATCTTGACCTCTTTCCTATCTGTCTCAGTACCCAGGTTAATTGTCTCCACCGGCTCTTCATGTGGCTGAATAGCTCTTTCTTCCTGGAGTAGCAGTCTTGCGAGTTCACCAGGCACTTCGCAATCATCTTCACCTTCGTCTTCGGCTAAGTTGATCGGATTTTCAAAGTCATAACTGGCGGTAGCAGAGCTGTTACCAGTGAGATCCAGAGTGGATTGAAACCTGTATAAGTGAGTGTGTGTAAATATAGCTGTTTTGCAATATATAACACAGGAAGGAAAAGAGCACAAGATTTGAAATGCAACAAACGTCCAATGTTTTGATTGATGATATATGAAAATGTCATACAAAAAAGCCCTCACAAATGGAGCTACGATGCCCCGGGTAGGACACTGAGCCAACAAAGTTTTAACATATTGTTTGTTACAAATTGGAAATCAAAAGAAATTAATTACTGTGTGACAAATGTGATAGGCGTAAAATCCTTTGCCGTCCAGTTGCTTGGTCCGTTGCTGGTAGTCGGGTAGATCCAACTGTCAAATTATGCTTCCTCTACATCCTCCTCAATAGCATTCACCCTTGAGCTGGAGATAAACACCAGAGCCTTTCTGATCTTCTCCTTGCGCACAGCCCTCTGAGCCTCTGCAGTAAAGCCCAGCCCAAACTTGTCGTTCTTCTGAGTGAAGTCAGGAAGCTGACCCCAGTTTTCACAATTGCCTTTCTGAACCACAGCCCCGGCATCCCTTAGGGAAGCCATCTTCAAGGAAACATTCTCTTCGACTGTTGTTTCTGCTGCTGCTGAAATTGGATGTACCTCCTCGAAATGCTGAAAGGGGGTTTCAATGAACTCCCCGTCCATCTCAATGTATCTGAAGGAATTCAAATGGCTCACCATATACTCCTCTTCTCCTTGCATAGTGACGATCTTCCCTCTGACAGGATATTTCAGCTTCTGGTGCAAGGTAGAGGTCACTGCCCCAGCTTTATGGATCCAAGGTCGACCCAGTAGACAAGAGAACGATGGCCGTATATCCATCACATAAAACGTAGATTCGAACACCTGAGAGCCCACACGAATAGGGATGTCAACCTCTCCATGAACCATCCTTTTGGAACCGTCAAAGGACCTGACGATGATATTGCTGGGCTTCAGTTCTAGGCCTTCATAATCCAAACGGTCCAAAGCCTTTTTCGGTAGAACATTCAAGGAAGAACCAGTGTCCACCAATACATGCGCCAGAGTAGTGCCCCTGCATTCGATAGAGACATGCAGGGCATCATTGTGGTCTCTTCCCTTCGCAGTCAGGTCAGCATCTGAAAAACCCAAGCCATTGTCTGCTGTCAGATTTGCTACGTAATCAGTGAACTGGACTGCAGATGTCTCCTGTGGCACATGGGCCGTCTTGAGAAATGAAATCAAGGCTTTAGCATGGGCCTCGGAGCATAGCAATAAGGAGAGCATAGAGATCTTGGAGGGCGTATGCCCCAGCTGCTCGACAACATTGAAATCACTTTTCTTTATTATTTTCAGGATCTCCTCCATTTCTTGTTGGGAGGCCTCAGCATTTATAGGTATTGGGGCCTCCATCCGGGCAGGCTCTTCTTCAATCCCTTTGCCCCGAGCATTAGATGACTCGGCGGAAGGGGAAACAACTTGATCAGCAGCAGGAACAAGTAAACTGGTAGGTGTTATAAGGAGGGATCTTCGAGTAGCGGGCGGTGCAATGTCAGGCGAGAAGAGCCTGCCACTGCGGGTGACCTTGGCTGGACCAGTAATATTGCTGATACTAGTGCCAGTGTTGAACTCTTGTTTGATTCCATTTACATATACGTCTGCCCCATAATGCCAGGGGACAGCTTTATCAGATACGTAGGGGAGAGGCCCCGAAACAGTAATAACCACAGGTGCAATAGTCGTGATTTGAACAGGCTTCTTCGGGAGAGCCTTGATTGGATTTTTGAAGATGGTAACCACAAAAACTTCTTTTACCGGAACCAACTGAACAGCAGACTTCTTAAACAGAATCTCCTTGCTATCTATTAGGCTTTGGACGCCTAACCTCAGCAAGGGACAACCAGATAGGGAAACAGCACAGAACAGGCAACCTTCACTGCAACCCAGAAATAAACCGGCCAGCAGTAGGTTCTTCTTGACAGTCAAAAGAGGGGTAACAACTTCATTTACCGAAACAGCATACATTTCTTCCTCAATGGCATTTACTCTATGCTGGGGCATAGGAGCAGTTACAACATTTGGTCTCTCCGGCGCCTCGAACTGAATTTCCTTTGCGTCGATCAGATCTTGCACTTTGTTTCTCAAGGCCCAGCAATCATCAGTAGTGTGCCCGGGACTATCAGAATGATAAGCACACCGGGCATTTGGGTTATACTTAGGAGACGCAGTGTTGACGACCTTAGGAGCTTCTTTGAGGGTCACCAGGTTGGTGGATAACAGTTGGGGTAAAATTTGAGATAAGGTCATACTCAGTCGAGTATACTGCCTCTTGGGCCTTTCGCTTCTTTGTTGATTGTACTGCTGAGGAGCAGCAACAGGGTTCGAGATGACCAAAGCATTGACGGCTTGGCGACTTTTGGGCTTGATTTGTCTTCTAGGACCATAGACGGCACTTGCTTCTTTCTTAAACGGCCTCTTCTCAGCACTTGTGGAGGCAGCCTTTTGTATCTTGCCTGACCTGATGCCAGCTTCAATTCTTTCTCCCGTCAATATCAAATCTGTAAACCCAGCGGAGGAGTTACCAACCAAATGATTGAAAAATGGACCAGACAACGTCCCTAGGAACATATCAACCAGCTCTCGATCAGTCAATGGAGGTTGCACCCTGCCAGCCAAATCTCTCCATTTTTGAGCGTACTCTTTGAACCTTTCACCCGTTCCTAGAGACATACCCTGAAGTTGGGTACGCGTAGGAGCGAGATCAGAATTGTATTGGTATTGTCTGTAGAATGCGCTTGCCAAATCTTCCCAGTGTCGGATGCTAGTTCCATCTAATTGGTAGAACCATTCAAGCTGTGACCCCGAGAGGCTATCTTGGAAGAAGTGAATCCAAAGGTTCTTATCCGCCGTATAAGGTTGGATCTTCCTCACGTACGACCTTAGATGCAGCTTTGGGCAGGAGACCCCATCATACTTGGCGAAGGCAGGCGCCTTAAACTTGTGTGGAATTACTACCCCAGAAGATAACCCCAGATCTCCGAAATCCAGTCCCGGCACATTCTGAATTTCCATGGCGCTCAAGCGGTCCTCCAATTGCTTGTACCTGTCAGCAGCAGGTGGGTATTGTTCGTCGTTATAGTCCGTCTCGTTGTCGGAGACTGCGGGACTAGGAGATCCTCCCCCTTGGGGACTGTTTTTCTCAGCAGAAGAAGTAGTTGGATCAGCTTCATTATGGAGTGTGTTCCCAAATCTGCGTCCGGTGTTGAACAACGCAGTCCTCTTTTTCTTCTTCTTCTTCAGGAGTAGAGTCTTCAATTCTTGCTGACCTTGGGCTAGGCTTAGGACCATCTCTTGAAACTGTGCACTTTGGGCCTGAAGGGCCTTGATTGCTTGCTCACTGGAGGAGTCTGGATTCATGACGACTGTGCAAAATAAACAGCGAAGGAGATTAAGCAACCTGTGAAATAGGGTACCTGCTATGCATATGGTGCAATGGAATGTGTATGCTTTATGTTTTCAAAGACAAACAAGATTCAACTTTGTAGACAAAAGGGAAACACACTTCATTAGATTAAAATTTCGATTATTCAACAATTTTCCCTTAGGCATTACAGGGATGAAAAATACTGGAAAAGAAATAAAACTATAAAAGGAAACATCCAAAGCTCATCAATGCTCCCATGGCCTCCTCTTTTCAGTGCTGATGTAGTTGTTCATGACCCGTTCTTCCTCCAATTGCTTAGTCAGCCTCTGGATCTTCCGTTCCTGCTCGTTGAATTTCTCCCGATAGAAATCCCGTTCTTCCTTTAGCTGCGCCCAAGATCTCTTCATGGTGTCAAAATCAGTAGGTATCTGAGGAGGGAGGACAGTTGGAGGAACCCCATCTTCAACAGGAGGCTCAAGAATGAGAGGTCTAACAGCTTCGTAGGGCATACCTAACCTTTGAGCACGGATGCGGACCCATTTGCAATAGGGCTTCAATGGCAGAGAAGTCTTTGGTCCCAACTCATGTGGGTTGGCTTTGTGGATTCTGTCCCAAGCTCTAATGAATCCCTGGCGTAGTTTGTCACTGTCTGCCTGAAACTCAAAATGGAAGTGAGGAACCAGCATTTCATGAGGCCCATCTCCTCTGGCTCTTCCAAACTGACGGAGAGCTAAGCATGGATTGTAAGAGATACCTCCTTGGATACCAATCAACGGAACATTAGGGTATTCTCCGTAACGGTCAATAATAGCTACCTCATCCAAACCTCTGAGAGTCCAGGTGATGTCATTATCAGTGAGAGACATTAACCTCCTAGCCCAACCTTTTCCTTCTTCATTCTTCAGCGCGAACCTAGGAAGGTGCGAAATAAACCACCTTATTAGCAAAGGAGCACAACACCACGGAGTTCCCCGTTTTCGAGCAGTACGAGCATAGAGTTGTTGTAGAATATCACCCAAAAGAGTGGGTACCGGATTCCGAGACATGAAGATCCTTATGACATGGGTACTGATAAAGGTGTCGGGGTTGGGAAACAATACCAGACCATAGATCAAAAGAGCCAGAATATCCTCGTATGCCTTGAAGTCCAAGTCATTCCAGAAATCATTAGCCTTGCCAACCAGAAATTTGACCAAAAAGCCCTTGATCCCATTTCTAGTTTCCCAGTTGGACAATACCTCTTCTTTGGTCAAGGGGAGAATTGCAGCAATCTCTTCAGGCCTAGGAGTCTTTTCCAAACCAGTGAATGGAGTTTGTTCCAAGATAGGGATCCCAAGCAAATAAGAGAACTCTTCCAGGGTAGGAACCAGCTGGAAGTCTTGAAAGGTGAAACAATGATACAGAGGGTCATAAAATTGGGTCAGAACACTTATCAGTTGTTGGTCCCATTTTGCAGTGATCAAGCCAAGGAGAGACCCATGTCTGTTGATGAAGGAAGAAGTGTTTGGAATCCTACCAACCAAATCCTTGAGTAAAACTGGTGGTTGAACAAAGTTGAGCCGGACAGTACGCACGGGCATCATGATGTCCTACAAAACAGAGCAAAGATGAAACCTTTTTTGTCTTTGAAATGGGTTAGTCCTTTATACAGGATGCATGCAATGGTATGATGGCATGATGCTATGATGAAGCACACCACAAGTATTCACATAGGCAAATAAGGCACACAAGTCACACAAGACACCCTTAGGTTTCAGGCCAGCATGAGTTTCAGGTATTACCCTCTTTTGGTTTTGTTGGTTAAAACCTGTCCTATCAAAAGTAACCGGGTTCTAGAGGATCTCAAATCATTGGCTACCCTCAATCGGTCATAACTCCAGCATCGCAATCTTTTCTCGCGGCCAGAACCATCTCGAGAGTTTAGCCTCAATGAGTGTAGCATATTGCTACTGTCCTAATAGCCAAGTTGGTCAATTTAGGGTTCTAAGGTTGGTTGGTGTTTAATGACCCCTTAGAAGACCTATATTCTCCCCGTTGCAACACAAGGGATATAGGTACAGACTAAGATGCCACACCAACGTAGCCACTGCTTCACCCATGTCGGTCTACGCCGGACAGGTCCCTCACAGATTATGCTACCTAAAAAGGGTATTTCCCAGATCCGGGTTAGGATCTATGAAACTCCGATGCAAAGCCCACAAATATAAAAGCAAACAAAGCAAACAATTGAAAACAAAGGTGATCTAAGCCCTAAGGTTACTCCACTTTTAAAGTATCCCCAGCAGAGTCGCCAGTTCTGTGATACGGTGGGAGAACTGACTAGTGTTTTGCGTTTGTATTCGCAAATGTTTCGGTTGAGCAAGAGTCGCCACCGACTTTTTATTTTATCCTAAGGAAAGGTTAAAAAGCACAGCAAAAAACCTTTTGAGATGTTTTCTTGGGTTCGGGGAGTAGATTATAGAAAGGGAAGGTATTAGCACCCTTTCTATCCATGGTTATCCATGGGCTCTTAGTTACTTGCTTAGATCACTTGCCTTTTGTTTTCAATTGTTTTAAAAGGTGCTTGAGTGTGTGGGTTTTGAAAATGTTTTGAAAAGAGGCCAATGTGGTGGCAACCTTTGTAATGATCCATGTGGGGATGTATACAAAGATGTACGTCTTTTGAAAAGGTTTTCATTTGTTTTTTGAAAGTTGTTTTGAAAGTGTAGTGATGTGTGGTTTGAAAAATAGGCAAGTGTTTTGTTTTGCAAGTTTGATTCAAGTAACTAAGAGGTTATCTACTCCTAAATTTCTCAAAAGATTATTGCTACGTTTTAACCCTTTTAACAAGTTTGTTCCACCATTGTATTTGGTGGACAACCCTGGTGTTAGGATGTGAAAGGGACAGGCGCGGGTCATCGTTTAGACCATAATTGCAATGGTGCCAAGTATCTTTGGGCATTTTCTTTAAGGGACTTGATCATTTGTCTTGGAAGTATTTTTGAAAATGTTATCGAGGGACTATGATCATTCAATTGGTTGTTTTGCCCAAAGAGACTTAACATGCAATATGGCCCACTTTTGAAAGGCAACAAGTGGAGTACCCTAGGGGTGCAAGTGTGAAATGTGTTGTCCATTTTCATGCTCATTCATCTTGTATTAGGTCAAACTATTTTTCATCGTTTTTCGCATGCAAACCCTAATTCTAACATGACATAATTAGAAAGCGTATAAAGTGCGAAATTTAAATTCCTACGCTATTACAACATAATAATATAGGGAGGGGGGTACAAATTTACAAATGGGGGATATTTAGACAAGAATTTAAACCTAAATTATTACATCATTTTTTGAATATTTGCAAGGTAAATAAATTGCATAATTAAATGGAAATGAAGTAAATATGCAAAAATGCAAAAAGAAAGTTTTTATATGTATGAAAAAAGTATGGTTTATGTAAAATAAAATAAGAAAAATAAAAAGGTATTATTTTGAGTATTTTCAACTTTTAGGGCAAAAACCCTAATTTTAATCAAGATGTTTATTAATTAATTAATTCACATAATATTCATTATACAAAAATAAAATAAAACATGGTATATTTGTAAAAAAGGCATTTTTTAGTATTAAATGTTAAAAAATAAAATATGTACATTTTTTGGTATTTTTACTCTAAGTATATATATATATATATATATATATATATATATATATATATATATATATATATATATATATATATATATATATATATATATATATATATATATATATATATATATATATATATATATATATATATATATATATATATATATATATATATATATATATATATATATATATATATATATATATATATATATATATATATATATATATATATATATATATATATATATATATATATATATATATATATATATATATATATATATATGTATATTTATATTATCCTAAATATGTATTATATATATAAATAATAATAATATTTAATTTTTTGGAAAATAGTATTTTTTTTATATGAGATATTTTTAGAGGGTAATATAAAATAAGAATAAAAATGAAAATATATTCACACTATTTTTTCTATTTATTCTAAATAATAATATGTATATATTTATGTATAAATTGAAAGAAAATCAAATAAAACCCAAATAAAATCAAAAAATGATGAGAAAAATATTTTCAAAATTTTAATATGTTGGGAAAAAATAAATGAATCATAATAAAAAAGAAAAAGTCAAAAATATTAAAAAATGAAGCAAATGGGCTCAGGGGGTTCATGAGTAATTATGGGGTGTGAAAAGAAAAACACAAGACAAGCCCAGCCCAATGCCACTGTCTTCAACCTCCAGCACAAAGTTTGAAAATGCGCGCGCCCTGTTCTTCAATGTCCAACTCTCGATTCCTGGCTTTTTAGCAAAAACTCATAACACAACAAATGTTCAGCATGAAGAGACGATTCTAACCATGTATAGAACTTGACCTAACTCTCTAAGATGAGGGAGAATTTCTCCTCCCCCAAATCCTAACCTAGTTTTTCTGCCATTTTCAAACTCCAAATTCTCTCTACTCAGGCAAAAGAAATGAAATGTAAAGATATGTACATGTTCAGGGCTATGAGTAGAACCTTGTTTCTTCACAAACTTAAGACTAAAGATACATAATAAGAGAGATACGAGTTCAAAGTTTTACCTGTGCAGTTGAACTTCTATATGGAGAATGAGGAACTTCCAGTGCAAGGTGATGATTGGAAAAGCTTCCTTGAGGTCCAGGGATGCTGTTTCAATGCTTACTTTGTCTTGAGAGCTTCTGAATCAAGCTATAGAACTTCACCTGCAAGTCAAAAATGTGAAAATGGTAGAAGCTGTTAGAGGGATTACAGGTCAGGTTTTAGGTCATGGTTAGCTTGCATATATGCTAGGGAATGTGTATGAACTGATTTTAGCAAGAATGCTCGAGAGAAAATGAAGTTGGCACTCAAACTGCAGAGGCAACTCTGTTTTTGTAGTTTGAGGATGATTCTGAGATGGAGGGTGTTTTGGAGGTGCAAGGGTCGTGTCTCAGCTTGGTTATGTTCTTTTAAAGGTGTTTGATCAGTTTGTTCTTGTGTGTCTATCCTGAGATGAGAGTTGTTACAAGTTATGGACTTTTTTTCACACTTAAGCAACAAAATGCAACTTGGCTTTCTAGGTCAGTAGAGGACCCCCTAATGTGCTGCATAAGCTCCTCTTGATCAGTGTGTTATGCACATAATCTTGTGCCAAGAAGATTTGCTATGTACCTTCTTGATTTGCAATTGGACATAAAGCTAATCTTTTCAAAAATGGAAAGTTCACTTTATCTAGTTTAGGGTTAGTTCATCATGTAATGTCCAAATGCTTAGAATAACAACTTGGCACATTGGTTTTTCATTTAATTCTTGAGTGTAACTTGGTTTAAGGATCTGTAATCTAGCCTAAAGCAAGCTGAGTTCAAATTGCAAGATTATGAACATGTCTTGGTTAAGAACAAAAGTGAATTTTTGCCAACTTGTGAAATTCGAATCTCTCAAGTTATGAGGTTGTTTGATGAGTTCTTGGACATTTTGGAAAGCTTGGAATGTGTAATACAATCCATCTTTGAAATGAAAATTGAAATTCCAAGTGGAAGGGTATGAAAAATGGCCTTGAAGTGGGGTAGAAAACCTTGTCAAAATAGGTTGAAATTTCACTAAGTTAAAAATGGTTTAGTGCCCTTATTCAAAAAATTGTAACTTGAGATACAAGCTTCAAATGAGAAAACTTTATGCATCAAAGTTGTAGATTATGCAACAAGCTACAACTTTCATGTTTTGACTTTTGTTTGAATCCAAATGGATCTTGGTGAAAAGATGGGGAAAAGTTGGGAAAAAATTAGGGTTTTTTCATAACTTAGAAAAATTCTAAGTTATGAAAAATTCCATTTTCTAACCCTAATTTGCATTTTGTGATTTCTTGGTGAACAAGTTTCATGATTAGGCATGTTTTGATGAAAAATGAATCTTGACTCTTGATTTTGACCAAAAAGTCAAAGTTTGACTTTTCAGTGTACAGTCAAAATTGATCAATTGACTGGGAAATTCAACTGTCAATCTTGTGTACTTGGGATCTTTTGAGCTTGATGAATGTGTCAAGACCAATTCATTGAGTCCTTGAGTCCATATGTGAGCTTGATTTGCCATTGGCTAGGTCAAACAGTCAAAAATTGCCTTTGTGCAGTCAAAACCCTAAAAATGACCATTTTGCCCGTTTGGTGATCTGATCAATTTTCTTCTGGAATTGTGATCCAAACTTGATCAAATGGTCCATATGAGTTCAATATGTAGATGTGGGTCAAATTTCATGAGGTTTGACTGTCAATTGGCCACAGTTGACTTTTTTCCCCAATACAACTGATTTCTAGGTCAACTGTCCAATTGACTGGGTAAAACTTGGAATCAAGACGTGAAACTTGGCATGGGTAAACTTGGGAGTCCAACATGAAGCATGAAAGTCATCTTAGGCATTTTAGGTCAAAACATCCTTGGGCAAACACAAACCCTAATTTGAGTCCACAGTGCAAGGAGAAGTCTTGAGCAGAGGAAACCCTAACTGGATCTTGATCTTCAAGGGTCTTGTGATGAGAAAATGTTGAGGAAATGGGAGGGAAAATTTTGTGGTACAACAACTGGCATCAGCTGAAACAGTGATTGAAGATTCTCCTTTGAAGATGGCTTCCTTAAAGGATGTCCGGGCTGTTTTGAGAAGGGCGAGTGTGCAAACTGGGGCCGACTTCCTGATTTCACTCAGAAGACTGACAAGTTTGGTTTGGGATTCACTGCAGAAGCTCAGAGGGTTGTGCGTAGTGCAAGGATTGGAAGACCTCCTGTGTTCATCAGCAACTCGGGAGTAAATGCCATTGAGGATGACGTAGAGGAATCTGAATTCGACAGCTAGATCTACCCTACGACCAACGGTGGACCAAGCAACTGGACGGCGAAAGACTTCATACCTATTACTTTTGTCACTCAGTAATGAACTCCTTTGTTTTGAATTTGAAACAGACAATATTGTGAAACTTTATGGCCCGGTGTCTTACCCGGGGCACCGTGGCTTCATTTGTGAGGGCTTTTGTGTGTCATTTTCATATATCATTAATAAAAGCATTGGACGTTTTTTTTTTGCATTTCAAATCTTGCGCTCCTTGTCTTTCTTTATTATATATATTGCAAAACAGCTATATTTACACACACTCACATATACAGGTCCCAATCCACTCTGGATCTCACTGGTAACGACAGTGCTACCGCCAGTTATGACTTCGAAAATCCAATCAACTTAGCCGAAGACGAAGGTGAAGATGATTGTGAAGTGCCTGGTGAGCTTGCAAGACTTCTACTCCAGGAAGAGAGGGCCATTCAGCCACATGAAGAGCTAGTGGAAACGGTAAATCTGGGCACTGAGACAGACAGAAAGGAAGTCAAGATTGGTGCCAATCTGGAGTCTAGTGTGAAACAACGGTTGATTCAGATGCTGCATGACTACGTGGAAATCTTTGCCCGGTCTTACGAAGATATGCCTGGGTTGGATACCGACATTGTGGTTCATCACCTGCCTACCAAGGAAGAATGCCGTCCGGTAAAACAGAAGGTTCGCCGTATGCGTCCAGAGATGTCCGAGAAAATCAAAGCTGAGGTTATGAAACAATTTGATGTCGGGTTTCTAGCAGTAACTTCTTACCCTCAGTGGGTTGCCAATGTGGTTCCAGTGCCGAAGAAAGATGGTAAGGTCCGAATGTGTGTTGACTACAGGGATTTGAACAGGGCGAGCCCTAAGGATGATTTCCCTCTGCCTCACATTGACGTTCTGGTTAACAACACTGCTCAGCACAAGGTATTCTCCTTCATGGACGGTTTCTCCGGTTATAATCAGATCAAGATGGCTCCTGAAGACTTGGAGAAGACCACTTTTGTTACTCAGTGGGGTACCTTTTGCTACAAGGTCATGCCTTTTGGGTTGAAGAATGCTGGGGCAACCTACCAACGTGCCATGGTTGCTTTGTTTCATGACATGATCCATCATGAGATTGAAGTATATGTCGATGATATGATTGCAAGGTCCCAAACTGAGGAGGAACACCTTGACCATCTACAGAAGCTGTTTGACCGTTTGAAGTTGTACAAGCTGAGGCTAAACCCGAACAAGTGCACCTTCGGGGTGAGATCTGGAAAGCTACTAGGTTTCGTCGTGAGCGACAAAGGTATTTAAGTGGACCCTGCCAAGGTGAAAGCCATACAAGAGATGCCAGTTCCCAAGACAGAGAAAGAAGTCAGAGGCTTTCTAGGACGGCTGAACTACATTGCCCGATTCATCTCGCACCTAACTGCTACCTGTGAGCCAATCTTCAAGCTACTGAAGAAAGATCAAGTAGTACGTTGGAACGATGAATGTCAGGCCGCTTTCGAAAGAATCAAAGAGTATCTCCAAGATCCACCCATTCTTATGCCACCGGTTGAAGGGAGACCTCTCATCTTATACTTGATAGTACTTGACAACTCAATGGGATGTGTGTTGGGTCAGCATGATGAGTCTGGCCGAAAAGAGCATGCTATTTATTACCTTAGCAAAAAGTTTACCAACTGTGAGTCCCGATACTCACTGCTCGAGAAAAATTGATGTGCTTTGGTATGGGCTGCTCGCCGGCTGAGACAGTATATGTTGACTCACACTACTCTGTTGATTTCAAAAATGGATCCAATCAAGTACATCTTCGAAAAGCCTGCCTTGTCCGGAAGAATAGCAAGATGGCAGATGATCTTGACTGAATATGACATCCAGTACACGACTCAAAAAGCAATCAAGGGAAGTGTGTTGGCAGACCATTTGTCACATCAAGCAGTGGATGATTACCAGTCTATGAACTTTGAATTTCCAGACGAGAATATCATGGTAGTAACTGATTGTGAAATACCTGGACCGGATGAAGGACCTGAGGAAGGATCCCAATGGTCTATGCACTTTGAAGGAGCCTCAAACGCTTTGGGTAACGGTATTGGCGCGGTGATCATATCTCCTAAAGGCTCTCATACTCCACTTACCGCCTGACTATGTTTCAACTGCACCAACAACATGGCGGAGTATGAAGCATGCATCATGGGTCTTCGAGCTGCAATTGACCTAAGGATCAAGTTTCTGAGTGTCTTCAGAGATTCCGCTCTCGTGATCAGTCAGATCAAAGGCGAGTGGGATACGAAACACCCAAATCTTATTCCTTACAAGGAGTATGTATTGATGTTAATTCCCCATTTCGAGGAGATAACCTTTGAACACTTCCCAAGGGAGGAGAATCAGTTGGCAGACGCGCTGGCTACGATGTCTTCTATGTTCAAAGTCAAATGGGACAACGAGGCTCCCCGGATCATTATTTGGATGGAAGAACCTGCACACTGCTGTGATCTTGAGATTGAGGAAGTAACAGAAAAACCTTGGTATCATGAAGTAAAGAGGTACCTTGAAGCTCAAGAATACCCCGAGGGCGCGTCTGTTAATGACAAGAAGTTTCTGAGAAGGTTTGTGGCAAAGTTCTTCCTCAGCAACGACATTCTTTACAAACGAAACCATGATTCAACCTTATTACGTTGTGTGGATAAGACTGAAGCAGAAAGGATCATGGCAGAGCTGCATGAAGGTACCTTCGGAACGCATTCCAGTGGACATACCATGGCAAAGAAAATCCTTCGGGCAGGATATTACTGGTCCACAATGGAAGCCGACTGTTACCAACATTCTCGGACATGTCACAAATGCCAGGTCTATGCTGATAAGGTGCACATTCCTCCAGTTCCTTTGAACGTCTTGACAACACCTTGGCCTTTTGAAATGTGGGGCATTGATATGATCGGCGAGATCAGACCTACGGCATCCAACGGGCATCGTTTCATCCTGGTAGCGATTGATTACTTTACGAAGTGGGTTGAAGCAGCTTCCTTTGCCACCGTAACCAAGAACGTCGTGGCACGGTTCATTCGACACAACCTGATCTGTCGATATGGTGTACCAGCGAGGATCATTACGGACAATGGTACCAATCTTAACAACAAGATGATCACTGAGCTCTGCGAGCAATTCAAAATACAACACCATAACTCTTCTCCCTACCAGCCGAAGATGAATGGGGCTGTAGAAGCGGCTAATAAGAACATCAAGAAGATTGTGCAGAAGATGACAGTGACCTACAAAGATTGGCACGAGATGTTACCATTTGCTCTTCATGGGTACCGTACCTCAGCACGGACGTCAACAGGGGCAACACCCTTTTCCTTGGTCTATGGCATGGAGGCAGCCCTACCCGTTGAAGTTCAGATACCCTCTCTCCGGATAATGAAGGATGCAGGTTTGAGCGAAGATGACTGGATCCAGACTCGGCTTGATCAATTAAACCTAATTGACGAAAAGAGACTCACTGCTATTTGTCATGGTCAGACGTACCAAAAACGGATGATCAAGGCATTTAACAAGTCAGACGACAAGAGTATCAAGTCGGAGACCTGGTAATCAAGCGCATTATTCTACCTCAAGGTGATCCCAGGGGCAAATGGACCCCTACGTACGAAGGGCCATTTGTGGTTAAGAATATCTTCTCAGGAGGAGCAATGATATTAACCACCATGGATGGTGACGACCTTCCTCACCCCGCCAATGCAGACATAGTAAAAAGATACTACGCATGATTAAAGACCTTCTAGGTCGACTGACCTAGGCAAAAATAAGGGTTTCCCGGCGAACCAAAAGGGTTCGGGCAAAAATAAGGGATGAAATGAAAAAAAATCTGTACACCCGGCAAGTCGAAAACCTGAAAAGGCGGCTTGGGCAAAAATGGGTATCCCGGTGGACTGAAAACCCGAAAGGGCGGTCCAGGAAAAAGTTAGGGATAAGCGTAATACTATGTCTCATTGGATCACCCTGCATCCAGACTTCGGTATCGACTATCAGGCTCAGACGGCACCAATCAATCAGCTTCATCTCCAACTAAGCAGCAAAGTGATGAGACGCTTGAAAACATAAAGGCGATAGCAGAGTTGGAACCTAGTGGGATTTTTCACATAGCTGTTTTGTTTTCCTTTTCACAAATTGTATAAACTCTATTTTGGTCAGCGGCGTTCTCTTACTAGGACGTCAACCTCTTGTATACAAAACGCTTATTTACAGGCAAACTTCAAAATCAATACAAGCTCATTTTTCAGACAAATTGCAAATTGTTTTTCCTTTATCTGTTTTGTTTTGCAAAGAACGTCCAATGTTCATTTTTGATATATGCATTTGACATTAATTGTTGTTCATAAATATTTACATGCGAAACAAAGGACTAATTACAGGTGACATCAGAAACAGGGGCAATAAGAATTGTCTAAGCGATCTAGTTGCTCTGTCCACCAAGGTGCCAAGGTAGGTTCAGCTGAAGAATATGACCAAGATACCTTCACTCTCCGCAGAATAAGACAAGATTCAGCAATACTCTCCCCAAACAGAGTTGGTCTCCCATCAGCCCTAAAAAGGCACAGTATCCCCAGCAAGTCAGCAATACTCTCCCCAAGTAGAGTTAGTCTACCATCAAGTCGGGTATCCCTAGTAGATCTTAATATTCTCCAGTGGAATATACAGATATTCCTCAACAAGCATCCACGGCGTTCTTAATATTCCTCAGCAGAGTATAAGAATGTTCCCCGATGGAATACAAGATACCCCCAGTGGAGCCATTTCCCAGCGCAGTAAAAAAAAAAGTTTCCCCAGGAGAGTTGAACCATCTCCCCAGTAGATTCTGGAAGCTTATCCCCTGTAGAGTACAAATGCATCTCCTCAGCCATATTCAGAAGGTTATCCCCCACCAGAGCCTAACTGGGTTATCCTCAACAAATTGCAACGAAAAGATCATCCACAGCGAAGTTCTTTCTATCCCCCAGCGGAGTTCATCAAAATCCCCAACAGAGCTTATCAACGGAGTCCCCAGCGGAATTATCGTGAAAATCTCAGCAGAACATCTCTTCCCCACAGAGTAATCCCCCATAGAGTAATTCCCTGCAGAGTAATATCTTCACCGGTTTATTCCCCAACGGAGTCATCTTCTCCTACAGGTTTATTCTTGCAATCAGCTTCGTTCATCATCCCCAGCGGAAACGGAAAATTCAACTCGTTTCTCCAGCAGCAATCTGGGATTTATTTTCCCAGCTAAAAACATCACATTTTCATACATCATGATACATGCATATACGCATCACATCATACAATCTCATTTTGAGAATATCATGCATTTCATACATCATGACATTGCATACAACTAATGTTTTGCCTTTTCAGGAAAAGGCCAATCAAAAGATGGTTACCATCAACCTCTCTTAAGTTCCAGATCAACACCTGTAACTAGCCAGGAAATATTTGTGGATGACTGATTATAGGTTAACACCTGAAACCAGACAGGAAAACCACCTATATGAACTAATTATAGATCTATACCTGTAACTAGCCAGGAAAGTTATCTACATTGAAGAGATCGAAGATTAATACCTGTAACAGGCCAGGAAACCATCTTTCTTTCTCCGGTCAGAGATTAATACCTGAAACCAGACAGGAAAACTATCTCCTCGACCACCCTTTCTTAAGTTCCAGATCAACACCTGTAACTAGCCAGGAAATATCTGTGGACGACTGATTATAGGTTAACACCTGAAACCAGACAGGAAAACCACCTATATGAAGAGACTGAAGATCAATACCTGTAACAATCCAGGAAGACTATCTTTATTTCTCAGGTCAGAGATTAATACCTGAAACCAGACAGGAAAACTATCTCATTGGCCAACCTTTTTCAAGTTCCGGATTAATACCTGTAGCAAGCCAGGAAAAATATGTGGACGACGGATGGTAGATTAAATACCTGAAACCAGACAGGACAACGATCTACTTGACCATCATGAAGCAACCCTACACCGGTTCCTTCTCTTTCAGATGCAGTTTTACACAGACTCATCATCAGGCAACCCTACACAGGTTCCTTCTTTCAACCTACGAAGTTACAATTCAACGAACAATCTCCAGATGGCATCTTTAAGCCCATCTCCATAACTATCCATTTCCAGATGGCATCTATAAGCCCATTCCCGACAAGATTCTGTCACATCTCCAGATGGAATCTATAAGCCCATCCTCCTATCCATCATCTCTCCAAATGTCATCTGTAAGCCCATTCCCGACATCACATTTGCTGATACTACACTATGCGAGTGCAAATTTCTGGGCACTTTAGTGTTCAATCATCTTCCACCTTCGGATCACGAAAGGCCCGAAAGCCAATCTACATCCTCAGGTTTAAGAAGATTGAACAGGGGAAACTGTTGTACCCCAAAATTTGCCCTCCCATATTCTTCAAGATTTGTCAAGAATCATCTTCAAATGGTTCAAGATTGCTCAAGAGGTAGACAATCAAATCACCTCCTAAGACAGTCAAAATTAGGGTTTTGGTTCTTTCAAGGAATTTGGGGTTTTCAATGGTTCAATCAAGTCTCATAGGCCTCTATACATTCTCAAGCACCTACATGCCAAGCTTCAAGACTCACAGTGCCAATTTGCACAGTCAAAAGCTCCATTTGACCCACAGTCAACTGCAAGGGCAAAATGGTCATTTTACAATCAAAAGTCAGAATTTTTGGTCAACATCTTATTTTGAGTACACAATCATCATTTGATCAAGTCTTGATCATGATTCCACAAGGATAGCTCAAAAATCATCAAGAGGCAAAAAGTTACTATTTTTGGACAGCAAAAAAGTCAACTGTATCTTGACCAGGGCATAACTTTTTCATGGTTTGTCAGAAAAATCCCATCCAATGCTCATGTTGAAGGGGATGACATTTCCTACAATCCATCTTCACATTCCAAGTCCAAGAAATGCTCTCATAAAAAGTTATCAATTTCTACATTATAGGTCAATTTGAAAAGTCAACAAAAGTGCACTTTAAGTCAAAGATCATAACTTGAGATTGGTAAATCCAAATGACATGGGACCAAAGGCATTGGTTAGAGGACTTCAAGACCTTTCCAAAATGTCCAAGAACATGTTCATATGATCAAAATTGAGCAAGATATGCATTGGAGAAGTTGGGAAATTTTCATGAATTTGCAAAAGTCAACTTTGCTCAAAACACCTTGTTTTTGCTAATGGGCCTCAAATCTCTTCTTGAAACTTCATCCATGGCCTATGCACGACCCATCAAGCTTAATGGAATTTATTTTCTTATGTTTATTAATTAATTGGATTTTTAATCAATATTAATTCATTTAATTAATTTAAATTGTAGGAAAATGCAAGATTTGGTTTTTCAATCTTTTTGTGAAGCAAATATGACCTAAAAAGGCTGGCAATTTCGTGTACAAATCAAAGATGCAAAAATCTCCAAAATTGGCAACTTTATTCAATCATGAAAATGCAAAAAGATTTGATTTTCAATCAAATATTCAATCATCAATTCAATGGATTTTTGCTCAAGATTTTGACCTAATTCCATTCCTCTCTATATATGCAAGCTACCCTGATGGAAAACACGTGAAAAGAGCTGCAGAAAACACCATAGCATATTGAGAAAATTCCAAGAAAATTGCAAACTGACTTTGGCATTCCAGGACGATTCAAAAGGTTTTATTGACTCTAATACATTGCAGGAGGTCCCAGGAGTGAACTGTAATAAAAAACAAGCATTAAGGCTCAAGGAATCGATACCTACAGAACCACGGTTTGCCATTTTTTTCCAAAATCGTATTTTTGAATTCATGCATAATTAACATGTTTTATTGATTGTGTTGCATTTCCAGAGGTCATACCAAGCTTATGGAATCATTTAATTGAATTATAATGCATTGAATCACAAAATGCCATGGACGATTTCTAGGGTTCATAAGTTTTGGAATTGGGGCTTTGCAATCCAGGCAAAATTAGGAATCCTAAGGCATATGACTGAATTCGTGAGAACCAGACGAACATAACTGAACCCTCGCGAAATATTTATGTAAACCACAGCCTTAATCGCTATTTTTCGTGCAAGCATGTTGTGGGGGTTAAAAACCCTCGATATCTAATGTTCTTTTTACAAGTACAAGGAAGAAGACGAGGACGTGTAAACGTATGGTTGGATAGTTTAAAAAAGCGCGCGTGGTCTTTTTGTTTTGCAGCATAAGGATTGATTTCCCAATATAATAATTGCCCTTTATTTTACTAATGACTAAAGCGTGATGGTGGAGTGGTTAGCGTGTTGAGTTGGAAGCATTGGGACCTGGGTTCGAATCCCAGGTCCCCCAAAATATTTGTTCCTATTTTTCTTCACATGATCATATGCAGGCTTCCAAAGGTGATCCACCAAGTACCTCACTTATCAACACTCCAAATGGCTTGCAAAGCGAATCTGAAGGCCAGGATGGGATGACTACCATAGTCCCTTGTCAATGCACACATGGAGAATCACCAAAGTCAAAAGGGCTTGCAGCGTGTCGGGCCTTCAAATTTCCAGAATCACCTCCTAACTGGGCCAGCACCCCCCTGAGTTTATTTCTCTTTTCCTTTCTATTTTTTTTATTTTACTTATTTAATTTTAATCCTTAATTAACTATTAACTAAATAATTATTATTTTTCATAATAAAAATCAGTAAAACTAAAAATAATATTTTTTCTTAACTAAAATTAATTTCACTTTATTTTTGTAAATAAATGCTAATGTAATTAATTTAGTTAATTAGGTTAATTTTAACTTTTTTTCACAATAAATAAAATCAACATAGAATTAGGGTTTTTACTAACTTTTGACTATTTTTTATTTTACTTTCCTTAAAAAATATAAAAAATCAAAAATATTTCTTTTAATTAATTAATTAGTTTAGGTTTAATTTAATTAAATTCATAAATAATCAAATTCTTTCTTTCTCAAAAAGGGTCAAAACCCTAAAAACACTCAGATTCAATTTTTATTCGCGCATATTAATTTTTGATCATTATTATGTAATTGCTCCGAGGATGTAATAGCTTTAATTAGGACTTTTTATCGCTTTCCTTTAATTTTCCGCAATTTACTTTTCAAGGGTTGTTTTTGGCGATGTAAATACCCGACGCCTTGTAATAGTTTAGCTTTATTTTCCGCAACTATTAACTGTTAGATGTATGTTAATTAGGCTATGCACGACAAGACTTATCTGAAAATTAAAATCAACCAGTAGCTCACCATAACATGTGCAAAGATAACTTAACTGAATCCTGACACACTCGCACATGCCACTCCTAGGGTACGCCTCACTTGGTTGCCTCGACGTGGTCATTGAGTATATGGTGTTTTAGAGGTCGCCCTCCTGTCTAAAGATCAAAGTTGCCTCGAAACGGTTGCCTCGATAAAAAATGATCTAAGACATTAGGGTTACCGCTAAGGCGTCCTACCATTTATTTAGTGACCACATGTCCCTATAATCGAATTGACCCAAAAAACTCCAACGACGGTGCTACCTACTTCTCAATAGTGGGATGGTACTGTCTAAAGGACATTTACACAACTTAATTTCTTTGAGTAGGTAGAGGTTCTTAGATACTTTCTCTTTCAAAACAAAAATACTTTTCGCACCTACACTTTTCTGACAAAAGTTTTCAAACAAACAGTTCATACACTCTTGAGGACTGATACAAGAGTTAAATCGAAGTTTTCAAAACAAAACTTTTTTAAAACCCACAAACACAAGAAAAGCAAAACATTTTGAAAACATAGTGAGCAAGTACCTAAGAGCCCTTGGATAACCACGGATAGAAAGGGTGTTAACACCTTCCCTTTCTATAATCTACCTCCCGAACCGAGAAACATCTCGAAAAGGAATTTTGCTGTGCTTTTGTCCTTTCCTTGTTGGAGAAAATAAAAGACGGTGGCGACTCTTGCTTACCGCGACATTTTGTGAAACGCAAACGCGAACCAGCATTTCAAAACAGTCAGTTCTATTTCCACCGATCACACATTACCTTATAGCAAAAGGGTCCCCACTGCGTAACGAAGGTTGTCTTCTCCATGTCTTCGGGAGCCATCTTAATCTGATTGTAACCAGAAAAACCATCCATAAAGGAGAAGATCTTATGTTGCGCGGTGTTGTCGACCAGAACATCAATGTGAGGAAGTGGGAAGTCATCTTTGGGGCTCGCCCTGTTCAGATCTCTATAGTCCACACACATCTGTACCTTACCATCCTTCTTGGCACCAGAACAACGTTGGCAACCCACCGCGGGTAAGAAGTGACAGCTAGAAATCCGGCGTCAAACTGTTTCATGACCTCAGCTTTGATTTTCTCAGACATCTCAGGGCGCATACGGCGAACCTTCTGTTTTACTGGAGGACAGTCTTCTTTAGTTGGCAAGCGATGAACCACAATATCAGTGTCCAAACTGGGTATATCTTCATAAGTCCAAGCGAAGATCTCAACATAGTCGCGTAGCATCTGTATCAACCGTTGCTTGACACTAGGCTCCAGATTCACACCTATCTTAAATTCTTTCATGTCTTCCTCTGTACCCAAATTCACTGATTCAACTGGCTCTTCATGGGGCTGTATGGCCCTTTATTCCCCTAGTAACAGTCTAGCAAGTTCTCCGGGCACCTCACAATCATCCTCACCTTCGTCCTCGGCTTGGTTGATCGGATTTTTGAAGTCATAACTGGAAGTAGCAGAGTCGTTATCAATGGGATTTAGAGTGGATATGGATCTGCATTATGATACGTGAGTGTGTGTAAGAGAATAGCTGATTTGATAAAGTGAGAAAAAGAAAAACAAGGAGTGCAAAATTTGTAATGCAAGAAACGTCCAATGTTTTATTAATGATATATGAAATGACAAATAATAAGCCCTCACCAGCAAATCCAAGGTGCCTCGGGCAAGGCACCGGGCTGTAAAGTTTTAAAACTGTCTATTACAACTCTCGAAACAAAAGTCAATTATTGTGGAATAAAAGAAATAGGTATGAAGTCCTTCGCCGTCCAGTTGTTCAATCCACCATTGTTTGTAGGGTAGATCCAGCTGTCGATATCAGAATCTTCTTCATCATCTTCAACCGCATTAACTCCCTGATTGCTGATGTGCAGAGGAGCTCTTCCAATCCGTGTGTGCCTAACAACCCTTTGAGCCCCTTTTTCAATTATAGCCATGGCATCCTTGAGAGAAGCCATCTTCATCGGAGGTTTGTCGGTTGCAACTTCAGTTGACGCCAAGGTCTGGGGGACCTCTTCAATGTTCTGACAAGGGGTTTCAATGAACTCCCCATCCATCTTCATATAGCGAAAGGAATTGAGATGACTCACCATATACTCCTCTTCTCCTCGTACCGTAACAATCTTCCCCTTTATTGGATATTTCAACATTTGATGGAGCGTTGAAGTCACTGCCCCAGCCTTATGAATCCAAGGGTGACCCAGGAAGCAAGAATATGATGGCCTGATATCCATCTCATAGAAAGTGGATGCAAAAGTCTGAGAGCCAACTTTAACAGGGATGTCCACCTCCCCGTGCACCATCCTTTTTAACCCGTCGAAGGCTCTGACCACAATATTGCTCGGCTTTAGAATCAAACCTTCATAGTCCAGACGGTCTAATGCTTTCTTTGGTAGCACATCCAACGAGGACCCGGTATCCACCAATACATGGGCCATAGTGGTGCCCCTGCACTTGATCGAGACGTGCAGAGTGTCATTGTGATTTCTTTCTTTAGCAGTCAGATCTGCATCTGAGAAACCCAACCCATTATCGGCAGTCAAACTAGCTACGCAGTCGTTGAATTGATCAGCTAAAGTTTCTCGTGGCACATGCGCAGTCTTGAGGAAAGCAATTAAAGCCTTTTCATGGGCTTCAGAACACAATAACAAGGACAACATGGAGATTTTTGACGGGGTCTGCCCCAGCTGCTCGACTATGTTGTAGTCGCTCTTCTTGATAATCTTCAGAATTTCCTATATCTCCTACTTAGAGGTTTCTACAATGATCTTCTTAGGTGCCTTCGTCCGGGCAGGCTCACCTGTGATTTCTTTGCCCTGAGTCACAGATGGCTCGGCGACAGGGGTGATGACTGGAATAGGAACCAGGATAGTAGCTAATGTACCAGCAGATGGAATGATAACAGGTTTGTGAACAATCGGAGGGGAAATCTCGGGAGAAAAGAGTCTTCCACTTCTGGTGACCTTGCTAGCCCCGACAATATCGCTGACATCAGCTTCCTCACTTTTTAAGTCTTGTTTAACTCCATGGTAATATACATCAGCGCCATAGTGCCAAGGGACAGCCTTATCCGAAGTGTATGGGATAGGACCAGGGACAATAATTATTAACGTAGCAATTCTTGGGACGGATGTAATCCTAATAGGTTTTCTCGAGGAAACCTTGGAAGGATTGGAGGAAATGGTTATGATGGCAACATCTTGAATTGGAACCAACGAAATTATAGTCTTTTCGAACAGGATCTCTTTATTGTTCATCAGGTGCTGAATACCTGATTTCAATAAGTGGCAACCAGCAGGCAGAAGTGAACACATGTGGCAACCTTCGCCACAGCCCGGAAATAAACCGGCCAACAAAAAAATCTTCTTAAATGTCATCAAAGGAGTAGAAATTTCTTCCACGGAGGTCACAAATAGATCATCATCTACATCATTTACTCCATGACTGTGTTTGGGCATGGTAGCAGTTATGACGTTGGGCTTCTCCGGAGCGTCAAACTTAATCTCTTTGGCTTCAATCAAGTCTTGCACCTTATTTTTCAAGGCCCAACAGTTGTTTGTATCATGACCTGGGCTTTCGGAGTGATAGGCGCAGCGGGCATTTGGGTTATAGTGAGGAGAAGTGGTGTTGGGGTTCTTCGGGGCCTCCCTCAGAGTTACCAGATTGGTCTTCAATAATTGTGGTAGAATTTGAGACAAGGTCATATTGAGCCGAGTGTACTGCCTCTGTGGTCTTTCCACCCTTTGTTGATTGTTGCATTGTGGAGCAACTGTGGGTCTTGATATCACTACCGCATTTACTGCTTGACGGTGTTTAGGTATGCTTTGACCCCTCGAGCCATAGACTGCACTAGCTTCTTTCTTACCGGTGAAAGGCTTCTTTAATGCACTTGATGAAGTATCCTTCTGTATTTTACCACTTCGGATACCAGCTTCTACTCTCTCTCCAGTCAGGATCAACTCAGTAAACCCAGATGACGAACTGCCGATCAGATGATTGAAAAATGGACCAGATAGCGTCCTTAGAAACATGTCAACCAACTCCCTATCAGACAAAGGGGGTTGGACTCTTCCAGCCAAATCTCTCCACTTTTGAGCATAGTCCTTAAAACCTTCACTTGCACCCATAGACATACCCTGGAGCTGAGTACGAGTGGGAGCAAGGTCGGCGTTATATTGATACTGCCTATAAAAAGCAGCAGCAAGGTCTTCCCAGTTTCGGACATTAGCTCCTTCCAACTGATAAAACCATTCAAGTTGAGTCCCTGACAAACTATCTTGAAAGAAATGCACCCACAAATTTCTATCAGCAGTGTGAGGTTGGATTTTTCTTACGTACGAGCGGAGATGGAGTTTTGGACAAGATACTCCATCGTACTTGGCAAAAACTGGAGCTTTGAACTTATGAGGGATCACCACTCCCGATACCATTCCCAGCTCTCTGAAATCCAAACCAGGGATCTTCTGAATCTCCATAGCACTCAGACGGTCTTCTAACTGCTTGTACCTATCCTCGGCAGGAGGATATTGCTCCTCATCATAATCCGTATCATTATCAGAGATGGCAGGACTGGGGCCCTTTTATTCTTCTTGGTTCTCTCCTTCCTTAGATGAAGAGGTCATATCAACTTGCTGTTTCAACCTATCCCCAAACCTTTTGCCCATATTCAGAAGAACAACCTTCTTCTTCTTGTTTTTCTTCTTCTTCTTCTTCTCTTTCAGAATGAGAGTCTTCAAATCTTCTTTCCCATTAGCCAAGCTTAAGAACATCTGCTAGAATTGGGCGTTTTGTGCCTGAAGATCTTTGATGGCTTGATCAAAAGACATTTCGTGCTGAAATAAACAACGAAGAAGATGAGAAACCTGTAATGGTACCTGTAATGGCGTGCATGATAATGGGATGCGCATGTAATGATTTCAAAGACTTTGGGAAATTTAAATTTGCAAACCAAAAATATGAACAAACTTTATTAGATTAACTTGTAAAAGGGTTCAACAATGCCTTTGAGGCGTTACAAAAAGTAAATGGAAAACAAATCTAAAACTAGAAAAGCAAAATCAAAAGTACCATGGACGCTTCCTCTTTATGCTGACGTAGTCATTGATCATTCTTTCTTCCTTGAGCTGCCTGGTGAGCTTCAAAATCTTCCTTTCTTTCTCATGGTACTTCTCCCGGTAAGTATCCCTCTCCTCTTTCAGCTGAATCCAAGACCTCTGCAATGCCCCAGGATCAGTAGGCATGTAAGGATAAAGAATTGTGTAAGGAACGCCTTCTTCATTGGTGGGCTCCACAATCACTAGTAACACGGCTTCATAAGGCATCCCAAGCTTCTGGGCACGAGCTCGGTCCCACTAGAGGTAAGGCTGCATAGGAAGGGAAGTCCTTGGTCCTAGCTCTTGGGGGTCAGATCTGTTCACCATGCCCCAAGCTCGTATAAACCTCTGGCGATGCTCGTCAACGTCTTCCTTGTAGTCAAATGCAATATCCCCAAGAAGTAGCTCATGGGGGCCATCTCTCCGAGCACGACCAAATTGTCGCAAAGCTAGACAAGGATTGTAGGTTATACCCCCTCTGATTCCAAGCAATGGAACATTAGGGTATCCCCCACAACGATCAATGACTGCAGTGTCTTCCATAGCCCGGGAGCTCCAAAGAATATTTGTATGGGCAAGTGACATTATCCTGTAGGACCATCCCAAACCTTCTTCGTTCTTTAGCACAAACTTGGGGAGGTGCGAAATAAACCACCTCGACAGCAACGGCATGCAGCACATAAGGGTCCCTCTTCTTCGTACAGTATGAGTGTAGAGGGCATGCAAGATATCACCCAGTAGAGTAGGCACAGGATTGCGAGAAAGGAAAATCTTAACCGCATTCACATATATAAAGGAATCTGGATTCAGGAAGAGGACCAAACCATAGATAAGGAGAGCCAAGATATCTTTGAAAGCCTGAAAATCCAAATTATCCCAGAATAGCTGAGCCTGATCTATCAGAAACTTAGATAAGAAACCTTCGACCCTGCTTCATGTTTCCCAATTGGATACTACATCAACCCGTTTTAGATGCAAAGCTAAGGCAATGTCTTCTGGTCTAGGAGTCTCTTCCATACCTGTGAAGGGCATCTGCTCAAGGATGGATATGCTCAATAAGTGAGAAAACTCTTCCAAAGTGGGAACCAGCTGGTAATCTGGAAAGGTAAAGCAATGATGCACATGATCGAAGAACTGGAAAAGCACACTCATCATCTGCTCATCAAACTTTGAGGTAACCAGGCTAAGAAGCTGACCATGTCTCTTAATGAACATAGAAGTTAACTCGGATGGTATTTTTGCGCACGAAAGTCATAATCTGCAAAACAAAACAAAGATAAATTCCCTCGGTCTTTGAAATGGTTAGTAGAATGAAACATGCATGTTATGTTATCATGCATGATGTCATGATAAAAAACAACAGGTATAGTAGATAACAGGCATGGCAAAGGCAAACAAGTCACACAAAAGCCCTTAAGTTTAAGGCTTGCATGGGGTCAAAGGTATTACCCTCTTGAAGTTCAGTTGGTTTCAACCTGTCCTAGAAAAAGTAACCGGGTTCTAGAGGTTCTTAATATCACTGACCATCCTCCATCGGTCATGGTTTCAGCTCACGCAATCTTTTCTTGCGGCCGGAACTATCTCGAGAGTATGGTCTCAATGAGTGTAACATCGAGTATCAACCAGTTCTCAGCTTTACACCGAGGTCGGCTATCTCACTACTTTCTAATGGCCAAGTTGGTCGATTAAGGGTTCTAAGGCCAGTTGATGCTTAACGACACACATAGCGGCCCCGTATTCTCCTCGTTTCTCCACAAGGGATACCGATACCAACCAATGTTCCACATCAACGTAGCTACTGCTTCAACCGTATCGGTCTACGCTGTACAGTTCCCTCAAAGTTTATTGCTACTTACCTAAAAGGTGTCCCTAGATCCGGGTTAGGATCTATAGTAACTCCCAAACAAAACCCTTAAAAGTAAAGCAACCAAAACAAACAAGAGAAGCAATTTATGATGAAATAAGTCCTAAGGTATACACCACTTATACTTTCCCCAGCAGAGTCGCCAGTTCTGTGATACGGTGGCAGAACCGACTGTTTTGGAAAATGCTGGTTTGCGTTTTGCATTTGTGTTTGCAAAATGTCGCGGTAAGTGAAACAACCGGCTGAACAATCAACTGATAATGAAATCAATGAATTCTTCATCGAGCATTTTTTATCCCACATGAAGGGAAAGGTAAACATCGAGTAAACCTGAGAAGGGAGAAGTCACGGTCTTGCGACCGAGAGATCGGGTAAGGGAGTCTGTTACGCGAGGGGAAGGTATTAGCACCCCACACGCCCGTAGTATCCTATGGTATCCACTCTTGTTGTTCTAATCAAAGGGTGTGTTTCAAATCTATATCTAAACTGTACAGGAAATGCATGCAAAATAAAAGAGAAAAGAATGTAGGGAAAATGAAAAGTTGTGCTCGCTCGGGCCCTACCCCAATGCCTACGTATCCCTTTTAAGGAATCAGAGCTACCGTAGTTCGGCTTATATGTTTTCGTTTGTTTGTATTTTTTTAATGAACAACATTAATTTCGCCTTCTACCGCAACTCGACCTTCGTAGACTTACGCGTCAGCACAGAAGTGAATTAATATGCTCTTTTGAAAAAGTTTGGAGAAAATGTGCCTGGGCGCACAAAAAAGTTTGAATTGGATTGTGTTTTTGACGAACGATATTAATTTGGCCTTCTGCCGCAACTCGACCTTTGGAGACTTACGCGTCAGCACATAAGTGAATTAATACGCTCTTTCGAAAAGAGTTTGAAAGGAAGGCCCGAAGGCAAAAAGAATTTGTATTGGTTGGTGTTTTTTATTGTAGGTAACAGCTAGTTGATCTCGAGAGAGAGATTTTAGCCATGTCTCTACTTATTCATGAAATGATTTTTTTGAGACTTGAACCGTGCCAAGACTTAGAATAAGATAACAATAAGGTCGAGAAGAAACCCGCTTATTGTCTCACATACTTAACGAAGACATGATTCTCGTCAGTGATTTTTTTAAAGTATTTTTGAAGTTTGTAAAAAAGGAAATTTTTGTTTTAAATGCATATGCAAAAATGGAAGAAAAGTCACAGGGAGACTAATCTAAATCTATCCCTAATGTTATTATATTTTACATAATCTCTAGGAGGTAATAGAGTGCGAAAATGAGGAATAAAATGAGATTGCGATGATACCGAAAGGAGAAGGTACGTTGCCTCTTCAAAGCCACGCAAGTGATAGGAAAACTCTACAGAAGTTGCTCCGCGCGAGTGATCAGATAATTAACCTCCAAGCATTCAACATTGCGATAGTTGCGTCAATATTCTATCACAAGATCTCAACGAACAGATATTAATCTGTAGCAAAGCGTATCAAAACAAAGAAACCCGACAATTTTTGCGAGAGCTTCACTAATCAACAAAGAAGAGTCATAAATCGAATGCTCAGAATGAGTGTCGAAGCATTATCGATGTGAAAATAAATCACAATCAAAAGATGCACCAAGAATATCCGAATATCACATAATAAATCTGCATATGACTCAAATCTCAACAAGCGAAGGTGAATTAGAAATCTCAAGTAATAAAATGATTACTAAACATAAACAATGATAGAGAATTCTAACCAAAATTCTAAAAATAAATCCTAGAAAAATACTAATATATTCCCTTAAAAAAAGCAATTAACAAATTTTATTGTCTTCATTATTTTTGTTAACTAAATTTCAAGAAAAGAAAAAATATTAGCAAAATCTAAAAATCACTTACAAAATAGAGAGGTGAGGAATCAGATGGTGCATTGCAGCAATCCGAGAGTGTGAAAGTAATCTGGGCACTAGGCCCATCAAGTTAAATCCAGTAAACTGTTTTTGTCCAAGGCAACCAAGTGGGCCTAATGCAATTGGGTCCAACCCAATAAGCACCAAACCAGATTTTTTTTGTATTCAACATTTTTTTGTTTTATACAAACAACATATGGTCCATGAATTTAACAAAAAGAAAAATAAAAAATAAAAAAAATGCAAAAACGAAAATGGAAAGAGGATTAGGGTTAAGTTGAGTGACTCTTCATCTCCATTCTCTTCTCCCTTCAAACACGCGGCCGCTGAAATCTCCGTCTGCATTGACCGACTTCCACCGTCACCCTCGCCTCATGTTGCTCCGTCTCACTCTCTTCGCATATGTCTACGTCTCCGGTAAAGTCCACCTCCGATTGAACAATGGTCGTTGTCCTTCTCCAGTCGGACTCGACTTACCTCCATCTCAGATGAAACGCCGCCAACACAAGTGATCACCATCACCTCTGTTTCGACCTTCTTTAACAGCCTCAAAAGCTCCATCTCACTCCGTCCTGATTCCCCTCACAAACTCCACCGATCTTCAACGTTCACCGCCGTCTCGCTCATGCTTCAGTTGATTCAAAGCTTTCTCTGAATCACACTTTACCACTTCCAGATCGAATAAAATATGCAAATGCCCAGAGAACTCCGGTGGATCTTCAACAACTCTGGTAATGAGAAATTTAAGTAAGTATTCGTTCTGCTCTTATGCTCTTTCTTCTACGATACACGCTTCTTCTTCATCCTCTGTTTGCGTTTCTATTATGAATTTGTTGAGATGCGATTGTGACGCGTTGTTTTATTTCAGAAGTGATGAAATTCGTATGGAGAAGCGTAGAAATTGATGATTGACGTTGAGAGAATCTTGGAAAGGTTTGAAGATTGTTTTTGAGGATTTGTGGATTTTGAATCATGAAGTGAAGCCAGAGCAGAAAGAAGGTGTGAGAGCTTTTTCTGTGATTCTTCTCGATGATGGAAGAATGAAGGTGAGAGGAGAAGAGAGAAGTTTGAAGATTCTTCTGCAGAATTTTTTTTGAATGAAAATCTTCAGGTCAGAATTTATGTTTTCTATCTTCTGTTAGAATTTTTCTGCCGTCAGTTTTTATGGGCTGCTAGAGGTTAGCAATCAATCCCTTATTTTCGGTTGGTTGGTGAGCTTATAAAATTATGTTAGAGAATTCTGTTTCTTCAGTTGGTTAGAAGTTGGAGTTGTTTATGTAGTTAGAAACTGTTAGAGTTAGTTAGAAATTTCTGTTATGTAGGTTGTTAGTAAGTTGTTGGAAATTAGTTATGGGAATTAGTTGACAGTTAGAGGGTTTGTTATAGGTGTTGGAATTCTATTATGAAGTTTTGGTTGGCAGTTTAGTTACTAAGCTGTTGAGTTGAGCTGTTAATTGATTTCTGCTTTCAATCTTTCTATGCAGGGCCTAACAGGTGGATGGGCTAGGGGTTGTGCAAGCAAGTGCTTTGTTGATGATGATAATATAAAAGAGGAGGTCACTAGATGGTCAATAAGTTCACCATAGCTATCTTAAAGCACTATAAATCCATGAATGCTCTGTATCTTGCTTGTCATCAAGCTTTGCATTCCCATCATCAGTTTTCCATAGGTGATGCAGGGGTCCAATTAACTGCAAAGAGCAATTGACTAGTAACTTCAAACGTGGTCAGTACAGATTGAATAACTCCACGCCCATACAAAAAATTCAGCAGAACAGGATTGCAAGAATCTGTCCTCTCTATTAAAATAATATCAGAAAAAAATTCATGACTTTTCCAAAATAACGACATTTTGTTGATATTGAAGCTTCAGTTACATGGCCACCAAAATTCATGTGATCTAAAGCAATGCATGCAAAAGTAGAAGCCACTGATTTTGAGGTTTTTGCAGGGTTGTTATGATGTGGACCTATTTTTGGCACGATTGCTTGTATTGACTTGGTTTTTTTTTGTGCTGAAAAATTGATGAGATATCAAAAATTCAGAGATTCGCGGCCGAAGCGTAGTGATGATCGATTAAAGATCTGACTTGAATCAGTAGTGGAGATTGAAGAGGATGCAAAATATGGTTGATGTCGAGATGCCGCAAAGCTGATGCAGGAGAAGATTATGGTTAAGTTGGTAAGGGTTGTTTTTGTTTTCGTCTTGGTTAGAAAACTCTTTCCATATCTCATCCTTTTTCTTGATAGCATAGTTGTTTGATGAACATTTGGAAGCATTAATAAGTATGCAGCTTCACGGGCACCTGTTGTAAGAAGATAAATGGCCTGATTAACACGGCGAAGAGGGGAAATATCAACAGCCTGCCTCCTAACAACTCCAACAGACTCGATTCTAGTTGCATCTTTGGTCATTGACATGGTATTTGGCAATGTAGCATACAAAATGATCATGATGGCAAAATGATGAAGGTGGAATTTAGTGTAGGACGTAACTCTGTATTTTTTGTGTATTTTGCTCAATGATGTAATGTAAGATGGTGTAGTGAGTTGTAATCTGGTATTGAATTTTTTTAATAGAACTTGCAATGTGAGGATGAGAATATATTTCCAAACAATGGTTCCATCTTTTAGACAAAATAGAAGTTTGGACAAAGTCTTTGGTGTAAGCTCATTCAGTGTTATGGCAAATGATGTCAAATTGTAACCAGTGAGATTTTGTGATGGCTTGGTCCTTTTCCACAACAATGCTCCACTGGATGAAGTATAATCTTTAGGCTTGACATTCATATCACCATCAAAATAGTAAATGTTGTCATCCTACTTGCCAAATATTATGGCTGCTTCTTTTTTTTTACCCATTGTATCTTTAACAAATATAATTTTCCAAGGATGGGATTATAAATTGTAGTAGTAACCTTGCTTTCATATTATTGTATTTTATTCGGGTTCTTCAATATTTCTTGGATGAGTTTTGTGATACTTGGTATCTTGGAGATGAAATATGACTTGAATCTTTCTTTCCCTCCAAAAGCTTCTTTTAACCTTTCAAATTTAGCTTCAAATTGCATCCTTTAATATAACACATTATGAGATTAGATACTCTCAGTCAATCAAAGGAACTCAAGTAAGATATTGTCAAAATCTTGGATGCAACTATGATCCAATACACCACGTTCACCTCAAAGCCAAAGAGATAACTTGTATGGCCTAAGCAATGTGACATCTTGATCCTCAAGCATCATAGCTAATTGAAAGAATTTATTTGAATCAATGATAAACAAAGATCCAACGGTAAAGTGGGCACCAGTATATCCACATTTGTTTTCTGTATGAAGTTTCCGATCACCTAGCTTGTGACTTAATTAATAAGTTCCCTCTTTCGATTTACAAAGAAAGGTCGAAAGAAAACCCTAGCTAGTCATTGACGAAGAACCTTTGACTATTAGCCCCGTCAAATTTATCTGACAAACCCACACATAGGGAAATAAACCCTAATCAAAGGATGACTTTGAGCACAAGGAGATAATGAATGCCCGATTTAGTAGCTCTTAGATGACCTCGTAGAACAACTTGGAAGTGAACATGGGGATACAGAAAGAAATATGACCAAGATGGCCATGACTTAGAAAACCTAATGAACCTTAGTCGATGAAATGCTGAAAAGTACAAACTTGGTGAAAAAATTGCTGACAAGCACAACCTTGGTGGAGAAATACTTTGATTCTTGTCTTGAATGTATCTGAATGAGTAATGACCCCCCTAACTTGAAGAGGACGGAACCCTCAATAAGCATAGTTGCAACCCTAGTTCCATATTTCACTTCTTGAAAGATAATCAGAAGAATCATGCCTTATTAGATACGAACACCTTATCCGTTGCGAAACCTTAATATCGCACAGCCCCCGAACTTCGAACCTCAAGCGCTTTATTGAATGCAAATGTATGTTAATGACCTAATGGAATATATACAGATGAATGCAAGAGTCTAAGTCAGATAAAAGAAATTAGGAGGGAAAATTTTGGGGTGCAACAGCTGCCCCTATTTAATCGCCTTCACCCTGAAGGTGAGATTGGCATCAGCCTTTCGAACCTTCAAGGTGGAAGAAGATTAAATACTTAAAAGAACCCAAAAATTTGTGCTCCGAAGCCAGTCAGGTATTATTATTATTATTATTATTATTATTATTATTATTATTATTATTATTATTATTATTATTATTATATATATATATATATATATATATATATATATATATATATATATATTGGATTACACTAGTTAGATGAGAAAATCTCTTGGATGTCAGGTCAAGGCTAGACATACACAAGAAAGAGACAGACCGAAGAAGGCTCTGACGAAGGAACACCAATCGAAGGCGAACTTACTGAGAAAAGAGACCAAGCGAATGAGACTCCTGACAAATGATACCAACCGAAGGTAGATTTAAGGGTAAAGAAACCAGCCGAAGAGGAATCTTCACAAATGATACCAGCTGAAGGTGGATTTTAAAGGTGAAGAAACCAGCCGAAGGGGAATCTTTAACAAATGATACCAGCCGAAGATGGATTTTAGGGGAAAGAACACCGATCAAGGGCGGACTTTTAACATGAAAAGAGAACAGCCGAAGGTGACTCTTAACAAATGATACCAGCCGAAGGTGGATTTTAGGGGAAAGAACACCGATCAAGGGCGAACTTTCAACATGAAAAGAGAACAGCCGAAGGTGACTCTTAACAAATGATACCAGCCGAAGGTGGATTTTAGGGGAAAGAACACCGATCAAGGGCAAACTTTCAACATGAAAAGAGAACAGCCGAAGGTGACTCTTAACAAATGATACCATCCAAAGGTGGATTTTAGCAAATGATACCAGCCGAAGCGGGATTTTTAGCGAAGGGTACCTACCGAAGTGGGTTTTTGAAAGGATACCTGCCGGATCGGGATTTTGAAAGATACCAGCCGAAGCAGGATTTTGAAAGATACCAGCCGAAGCGGGATTTTAAAAGATATCAGCCGAAGCGGGATTTTGAAAGATACCAGCCGAAGCGGGATTTTAAAAGATACCAGCCAAAGCGGGATTTTGAAAGATACCAGCCGAAGCGGGATTTTGAAAGATACCAGCCGAAGCGGGATTTTGAAAGATACCAGCCGAAGCGGGATTTTGAAAGATACCAGCCGAAGCGGGATTTTGAAAGATACCAACCGAAGCGGGATTTTAAAAGATACCAGCCGAAGCGGGATTTTGAAAGATACCAGACGAAGTGGGATTTTGAAAGATATCAGCCGAAGCAGGATTTTGAAAGATACTAGCAGAAGCGGAATTTTGAAAGATACCTACCGAAGCGGGATTTTGAAAGATAAAGGTATGCATATCTGGTCAGAGTTAGATATGCAGGAGTGGAATTGAACATCAAGAAACAAATATTTAGAGTTGATAGTGAACATAGGAATGAGACTAATCGAAGAAAGCCCCAATAAAAAGGATATATTCGCCTAAACAAGGACGCCAGACAACTGGACTTTGAAGAGACACTGAAAGACTCTTAACATAAAAAGGTTAGCTAAGCTAACGAAAGAAGGACTCGACTAATGCAGATAAACCGAAACAAGGAATCGACTAAGCAGGACCTTCAGAGAGCACCGATTTAAGGTGAACTCTACAAGAGAAAGAGACAGGTTAAAACAGACTCTAACAAGGATTGCCAAAACACGTTGGGCTTTCGATAGGTTGCAAATACGCAAGAACTACAAAATCCCTCAGGCCAAAGGAGGGGTGTAATTCTTTAAGAGTGGAAATTATCTGAATTACCACACACCAAGTATGGATACTCAAATACTTGAGAAATAAGAAAGGCTATACGCCGACTCTTATTCGCACTCTAAGGCAAAGCAAGCACAGGTAAAATAACCAAAGGCTTGCAAAGGCAAGCGCAAACCACAAACTTACTGGGGAGATGGAGAAATATCAAAGACTCGACTGGTGGTGAATCAAAACAAACTCCATTGGGGAAACAAAATAGAGTCACCCTAGGCTTATTGTGGAGATAAATCAAATTTGAGCGCATAACAATCTGGTTACCACATGTGAACACAATTGGCTTATACTCATGCATGTTTGAATTTTTTTTATATAGCGTAATACTCCATTCAATGGAAATGCTATGCGTTTTAGTAGATGCAATGTAATGATGCAATGTAATGATATATGTTTAGCAATGCACCGGGGAAATCACATCAATACTCGGATGCTAGGAAGACAATGAACCTATGAACAATTACTCTTGCGCATCTGATCTTCTGTAGAGAAAAGGCAATATGAACTTCAATGGGGAACCGAGATTCGAAACCATCAACCTCGAACGATTGGTAACATTGAAGAAATAACTTCCTGGGTAGTAATACTGCAAAAATAAATTGCAGTTTCAGAGAAAATCTTGAATTCTGATCAGACTCCCAATTTCCTGGGGGATAAATTCTTTATCTTCCGTTAGAAAGAGGGAAGCTTTACCGAGGATGAAAACTTTCTCGCGTAAAATATCTTGACGAATATAACTTCTACTGGGGAGTATAGAAATTCTTAAATAAATAGAATTCTACTCAGACCATACTGGGGATAATAGCGCCGGGGGTAAAAATCTTCACCTGGGGAAGAACCAAACATCCTAGGACAGAAACTCCACTGCGGACATCTTAACAAAATCTGTTATATTCCGGGATGAATGAGTTATAACTGATGCTCCCATGTGCACCATATTGGGGAGAAGATGACATTTGTTCTAGAAAGCTTGCTCCACTAGGGAATGAAAACTCGCTTCACTGGGGAATAATGGGTACCTTACTCCGATAGGTTCTCGAAATTCGACTTCGACTGGGGACAAAGACTACCTTTTACACTGGGGAGCCGAAAGAATTAGATGGTAACATCAACAATATTCATTGCACTGGGTATAACCATCTCCGCAAGAGTCAAGCCGGCAAGAATTTTATACCGGGAACAGAAATCATTCCATTGCAGATGATGGTCGTCCTCAGGAGGATAAAAAAAATAGAATCTCCTGTAGATAAACATGAGTCTCTTCAAGAAATCTGATGTAGCAGGTCTCATTGGAGAGAGAGGGAGTGCATCCCTCATTGAGTAGGAGAATACATACTTCATGGGGAGACTAAGTGCAAACCTCACTGGGGAAGCCGTAGAAAGTCGACTTCAAGGGGAGTATATCAAGAATCTCCGATTGGTGAATAAAACATGATTCTTCCGAGAAAACCTGGAAAGGAACAGACTGCACTGAGAAGGAGGAATACTCGGGAAAGAGTGTGTCTTCACTGGGGAAAATACTGCAAAAATAAATTGCAGTTCAGGGAAAATTTCGAACTCTGATCCAACTCCGAATCTTCCGGGGAAAAGATCCAACGTTTCTTTCCAATAATAAAGAGAACTTTGTCGGGAACTGGGGCCTTCTGATGTAATTCTTCGATAAAAGTGACTTCGACTGGGGAATCACAGAATTTTTTTTGAATAAAATAATTCTACCCAGGCCACACAGAGGATACTACTGTCGAGGGTAACAATATTCACTTGAGGAAGAGAAAGGCATCTTTGAACCATAAGCTTGAGGTTTGGAACTCCACCGAGGGAATATTTCAGCAATACGCCATCACTGTAGATGAAAGAATTTCTAAACGGCATTCGTCCGTGTACACTGCCCTAGAAAAATAGAAGACTCGCTCCACTGGGCATAACAAACTCGTTAATCAAACATCTCTTTAAGAAAGCCTGACTTGGACAAACATCCCTAGGGAGGAAAGATATAAACTTTATTGAGACGATGAACGACAACCTCACTAGGGAGATAAATGCCGACCACAAAGACGCAAGGTATCGAATTCAAGAGGACATAACAAAGGTATCTAGTCTACAGAAGCAATCCTTCCCAGACTCTTCAAAAAGAGTAGACGGCACTGAAGAAAAAGATTGTACAGAATTCGTGTTGAAATACACTTCTTTGGAGATCAGCCCTCTGGAAGGGACACACTCTTAAACAAACTCTTATCAAGAGTGTTAACTTCAGTGGGGATCAAGCAGGGGTATTATTTCACTGGAGATAAGGAATTTTGTCTAGGCGAGAGTAGGCCTTTACTGGGGATACAAGATTCTGTCTTGAGAAGAAGTGAGCATTCACTGGGGAAATTGAATCCCATTCCGCAGAAATCCTCATGTTGGTCACATGTAGACCTTTCTTGATTCACTTGCTGGTATGCTTCTTGTCATAAAAGACCAACAATACTTGCAAAATAGAAAATCGTGGCAATATGCCCCATGCGTGGAATGGCAAACTTCACTGATGAATAAACAATTAGAACTATTGACCACTGGGTAAAACTGTGATGTAAGATTACAACTTCAACAAGTTAACTCTGAGGAGGAATGCCACTAAGGAGTGAACTTTGGAGAAGACGCTGCAAAAATAAATTGCAGTCCACTTGAAAATAAATCATCTTGACTTCGAACATCTTCTGAATTTTGGGGGACAAAATTCATTCTCCTTCTGTAGAGAAATAAGGAATGCTTTGCTGGGGAATAAAGATCTCAGAAGAGAAACCCCTTGGTAGATAAACTTTTGTCAAGTAGCAACGGATCTTTTAATGGGGAGAGGCGTCCTCCTATGAAACGACACTTCCATCACGTCTTATATGGGTAAACAACCTCAAACGATCTTTGCTTTACTGCTCGTATCCTACTAAGGATAACAATCTAACTTCGAGTGGAGATAATGATCTCGACTTTTGTAAAGGAACATCAATAAATGGACCTAAGTCTCTAATGAGCTAAGGATAACAATCCCGACTTCTCGACATGATTTTCAAACTCACGAGTCATTTAGCTTGCGTATGGACTTGATTTGATCAACCCTTGAAGAGGAGAAAATGCCCATGCATAATGCCTTGCCCCAATCTATAGGGCCTTTGAAGATAATTATCCCAAGGGGACTTTCTGATATATGTACCAGCAAAATAAGTTGCCCCGGTATGGTGAACTTCAGAACATTTCCCCTGGCTGACCGATGTTGGAAGCGCTTTCAACCATGCTTGAGTGAATTCCCATCCATCTGTAGATTTTGAAAAGATTCTCCTCTAATCAACGCATTCTCAGAGAGATTGGTCAAATATCAACATAATTGCCCCAATTTAACTGCACTTTGAGGGATAAAATCCTGACTTGAATGCCTCAGATTGACTGAACACTTACTCAACAGAGTATTCAACATGCTTGCCCCTGCTCAACAGAGTCTCGACAAATATTTTCTTTATCTTATACTCACTGAGAGATGAGAAACTTAAGGATTTTCGAAGACAACACAACCTTGGGGTGGTTGGCTTACGTCTTAAAAGTAGGTTAGTACACAATCGTACTTCTCAACTTGAACTGCTTCATTCTCGAGCAAATACTTGAAGCAATACGTCCCTCAGGACCAATTGATAGCAATGCACCGTGTGATCGGTGGATCTGGAACTGACTGTTTAACGCTGGTTCGCGAAATGTCACGGAAGCAAGAGTCGCCACCGTCTTTTATTTTCTCCAAATGGAAAGGACAAAAGCACAGAAAAATTCCTTATAGAGATTGCTCTCGGTTCGGGAGGTAGATTATAGAAAGGGAAGGTGTTAGCACCCTTTCTATCCATGGTTATCCATGGGCTCTTAGATACTTGCTCACTTGTGTTTTCAAAAATGGTTTGTTTGCTTTTCAACTGTGGGTTTTAAAAAGTTTCTTTGAAAATTTCAGTTCGACTCTTGTATCGGTCCTCAAGAGTGTTTGAAAAATGCTTTCGAAAGCTTTTTGAAAATGTGTTGGTGTGAAAAGTATTTTTGTTTTGTTTTTGAATAGAGCAAGTATCTATGAGTCATCTACCTACCCTAAGGAATTCGTCTGTGTAAATGTCCTTAAAGTAGTGCCATCCCACCATTGAGAGGTAGGTAGCACCACCGTTGGAGGTATTCGGGTCAATTCGAGGTTCGGGACATGGTGATCACCAGAGCAATGGGAAGACACCTTAGAAGCTACCCTCATGCCAGGTTCCCGGATCATGAGGACTTACTAAGACATCCTCTACTCGACGATCACCTTTCGAGGCAAGGCAACAGTGAGGCGTACCCTAGGGATGGTGTGTGATTTGTGTGTCGGATTCGTTTATTTTTGTCTTTTGTCAAAGTGATCTATGCGTTTGTTTTTATTTTATCATTCATTCTTGCATGTCATTATTAATAGTTAAAAATTGCGAGAAATATAAAGTTCCTAAACTATTACAAAGGCGCGGGTCCACATCGCCAAATTAAAATCCAGGACCCGATTTGACATAAAATAAAGAAATAAAGTAAAAGTACGAAAGATAAATATTTACATGGCGTTGGGAGAGATACATAAATAATTAAAAGAAAAAGAAATAAATACGCGAATTGAATTAAAATTAGAAACGAGGGCGTTGGACCCTTTTTGATGAAATTAAATTATTAGCAAATTAATTAAATTAAAGAAAAAGAAATAAATTTTGGTATTTTTTGGATTTATGAGAATTTAATGAAATTGAATTAAATTGAGAGATTACCCTAATTCTAATTGTTTTTTAGTTTATTAAAAAATATTAAAGTCAAACCTAAGTTAACCTAATTAATTACATGGTAATTTAATTACAAAAATAAATAATGTTTAATTATTAATGAAGAAAAAGAAAAAAGGGTAAAAATTATTACAAACCCTAATTCTACCAAATTTTAAATTGATTAAGGAAAATATTAAAATTAAACCTAATTTAATAACTAAAATTAATGAATAATATTTATTTACAAAAAAATATATTAATTAAATAAAATACTTATTTTTTGTCTTTTTCTGATTTTATATTGTTTTTTATATTTTTATGAAAATTAACTAAATTAAAGAATTAAATAAGAATAAGGAATAATGAAAATAAATAAAATAAGAATAGAATAAAAATCAAAACCTTGGGGGGTTTATGTCCCCAATTGGAGGTGTACTTGGCAATTAGGCCCATTTATTGCAAGGCCCTATCTGACTTTTTGTGCTAGCGCGTGAGTGCATTGACTGGGGTGTACGGTGTCCATCAGATCTGGTCCCTTGATTGAGTGCAGTGGGACATGTGGCGCATTGGATTGAGGAGCATATGGTGGAACCTTGTACTGAATCTGCATAGAATAACAATGGGAAAAATAATATTGGAAAGGGGTGGGGACCTGGGATCGAACCCAGGTCCTGAAGATTACCAACGCCTATGCTTGCCAATCGTACCACTTGCGCTTTCTGTATATTAAATAACAAATAATCATTATAACATAAAACAACGCGTTAGTGCCTGTTTCCGCGCGAACTGTTAAACGAACCAACCACTGATGGCCACCTAAGCGTCTTCTTCCTCGCTTGTTTTTTTTCCTGAAATAAGAAAAGAATGGGCAACGGTTTTGAACCGTTCCCTTATGCATCATTCCAAAAAATAGCGAACAGGCCATATGGCCTCATAAATTAGGCGCGAGGGTTGGGTTCTTTTCGTCCAAGCACGCTTGTTTCAATGGTGGTATTCAGGAGTCTCAATTTTATAGTATGTGAAAGTTCCCAAATTGAAACCTGAGGAACCCTAAAAATCATTCATGGTGATTCTTCATATAGTGCATAAAAATTCAATTAAATCATATGGTTAGTTCCAAAATCGTCCAATTAGTATGAATCCATGGAAAAAATGCAATAGAAATGCTTGAATATCAAAATACGATTATGGAAAAAATGTGAAGAAGCTTGAATCCCTTATACCGATTCTGGGCGTTAGGAATGTGGAAACCTATTCAGACACGTTGCTTGATGTCTCAGGAAGGTGATGAGATGGTTCTTTTGGCTTGAAACCTCATGGAACCTTGTTTTCAGTTTGGAAAATTTTAGGCAAAAGTGCAAGCTTTTTTCTTTGTCTATGGCGCAGCTGGGAGTTCTCTAGGATTAGGTTTGCATTCTATACTTATGTGTGAATGATTAGGTCAAAGAATTTGGTCAAAAAGATCCATGAATTGATGAATCAATATTTGATTTTTATGGCATTAGTTTTCAATCTTTTCATGCATATTTGCCACCAAATCATGTCCAATTACCTTCAATTCTTTCCTAATCTGATTTGCACGAAATCTTGGAGATATTTTATGCACAAAAAGATTCAAAACATTAGGTTTAGTATTTTTTATATAATTTAATTAATTAAATGAATTTCTAGCATTTAAAAATTCAAATAAATAAAATAAAAATGATAAAAACTTCCCCTTGGGCCAAATGGTCGTGCACATGTCTTGGATGATGAATTGTGGAAGAAAAAGAGGCCCATTAGCAATTTTAGGTCATTTGAAGCAATGTTGACTTTTCAAAATATCCAAAAATTTCCCAACTTACACAAGGCATAACTTGCTCAATTTTTAAGCTTTGCTCATGTTCTTGGACATTTTGGAAAGGTCTTTGAGTCCTCTAACCAATTCCTTTGGTCCCATGTGATTTGGATTTACCAATCTCAAGTTATGGCCTTTGAATTAAAGTCCCTTTTTGTTGACTTTTGAAAATGACCTATAATGTTGAAATTGATAACTTTTTGTGAGAGCATTTCTTGGACTTGAAGTATGAAGAGGAGTTGTAGGAAATGTCTTTCTCTTAAAACTGAGCTTTGGATGGAATTTTTCTGATAATCCATGTGAAAGTTATGCCCTGGTCAATTTACAGTTGACTTTTTCAACTGTCCAAATATGGAAACTTTTGCATCTTGATGATTTTTGAACCAAGCTTTGAGAATCATGATCAAGCATTGATCAAATGATGTTTGTGGCTTCAAAATGAGATGTTGACCAAAAATTTGAACTTTTGACTGCTAAATGACCATTTTGCCCCTACAGTTGACTGTAGTGCAATTAGGGTTTTGACTGTGCAATTTTATGCTGTAGGTCTTGAAACTTGGTATGAGGATGCTTGACTATGTTTGTAGGCATGTGGGACTTGATTGGACCCTTGGAAACTTCATTTTCTTTGTCAGAACCAAAACCCTAATTTTTGACTGTTAGGAGGCCCTTGAACTGTGCAACCCTTGGAGAGATGTTGAAGCTTTGACTTGGCAATTCTTGAAGAATATGGGAGGGCAAATTTTGGGGTACAACACACCGCTACTCAACACAGACTCCGGGCAATCAAACTTTTGCAATCTGCTTCAGATCATTTCTCAAACTGGTATTCTTTTACTCAACAATCAATAGTAGGTCTGCCCCGGATTAAGACCATTCTCACAAATAATTTACCTTTCAACGGTATCCTGAAGCAATTTGTCCTTTGAGATAATCAAACTTTCATCTGATGCTCATTATGCAAGTTTACTTGATGTTTAAGCACTTGTTCATATGCAAAGAATGTTTATTCTAAGAATGATAATTCTAATGCAAAGCTCATGTTTGTCTTGAAGTTAAAAACTTTTATTGAAAAGATGTTGAAACATCAAAAAAAATTGTACAAAAGATAGTAAAAAGATGGAGTGATACCAACTTAAACAAGATTAGCAAACCTCCTAGGAGTCAGGTTACCATACCCTCATTACGGTATCGCTTTCGACTTAACCCTTGCTTCAGTTAGGACTTTTAAGGGTTGTAACGTGGCCTGGTTCACGGTTTTAGAAAAAAGGATTTAAGGCTCAAAATTATTTTGTGCCCACCCCCTTCATGATGTTCTCCAGTCCTAAATTCAGTTAACTCGATACGAGCGCTCATCTCTCAAGAAGAGTTTACAATGGTGGAAGAGTCAAGCGAGGTTTTTCGGACATAGCAGTCACTCACCTCTTTCGTTCTTAGTACTTCTGGGCACACGACTTTATTATTTTTGGAGGATCTTTATTTAGTAATCCCTCTTTCTCATTTCACGTTCTTTCGCTTTCCCTAAATTTTGCCTGGACAAATTCCTTTTGCTTTTGATTTTGAAGTCCAGCAGGATGCCCTGACTTTTGCCTAAGCGACTTGTTTTTTCAAGTTTCGACTTAACAGGGCTTTTTGTCTTTTTTTTTTCATCATTTCATTTTGTTTGAACCCATCATGTGACTTTGAATCGTTCTTTGACTTGCTGAAAAAGGTGTAACTGCCTTGCTATTTGGTTGACGAGGAATAACCGTTGTGGTATCGTCGTCTTTCGACCTCTTGGTGTGCAAGAGATATCCATTGGGACATCGTTAATTGGCGCACGCTGATGATAAATGAGGGTTAACCATTGTGGTTTTGACTTTCCTCAGCCTCTTGATGGATAACCATCGATGTATCCTTAGATGCGCACTCCTGATGAGTTCTGAACATTCGATTGGATCAACTGAAATCTACCCTGCCCCAGGTTAGACGTGAGGGTTTTTTCTGACAAGAAAAGAAACTCCTAATTCAAGGCTCAATGGGGTTAACGAGGGTTTCACTCCCTTATATCTCCAGTGTTTAGGAATTGAAACAAGGCCTGCACATCGTCAGCAGGGTTTTTATTCAAAAGCACACCATTTGAAGTATTTGGCATATTTCTCATCATTCTCCCTCCAGAGGTATTTTGCTTTATTTAACAAGAGTTAAGTATCAAAAATCAAAGAAAAACATTCATGAGTGAATACGAATGGATTAATTTAAGACAAACATATTCAATGCATTATGATTAATATTCAAAAATAAGCAAGTTTTGCATACAAGAAAGTGCTGAACCAAAACAAGAGAGATTGCAAATGAGAATGCAGATGTAATTTGAAATTTCCATGTTGAGGAGACTAGTCTCCGTATGGACTTGTTGCTTTGGACGATGATCTTCCAGTCTTGACATTTACTTAGTCAAGGGAGACCTCAAATCTGACTGTCTGACTCGAAATTGATAGCCTTTGCATCAAGCAAGTCTTACACTTCATCTCTGAATGGTTTACAATATTCAGCTGAATGGCCAGACGCCCCAGTATGGTAATCACATCGAATTCCTTCACCATACGTGATGAAGTTTTTATCAAGCGAACTTGCATAAATTGCATCACAAAGTATCTTCTACCATAGAGAAGAAATGCCAACCATCTTCTACTACATAGAAGAGAAATCCAGCCGCTGAATTCTGGAGCGTCTCCTACTACACAAAAGAAGCGACGTCTTCTATTACATAGAAGCGACATCCGGCAATCATACCAAAGAATCTTCTACTACACCAAAGAAAGTAAACTTTATCTCCTACTTCACAAGAGAGAAGTTTTAGCAACCGAATTATGGAGAATCTCCTACTTCACAAAAGAGTCTATGTCTTCTACTACACAGAAGAAAGTAAACTTCATATCTTACTTCACAAGAGAGAAGTTTTAGAAACCGAATTACGAAGAATCTCCTCATTCACAAAAGAGTCTCTGTCTTCTACTACACAGAAGCAAAATTCAAAAACTGTAACAAAGAATCTTCTACTACACAGAAGAAACTAAACTCTGAATATAGAATTCGACCTTTGAGGTATTTTTATTCTACACAACAGCAGATATCCAAGAACTCGATATCTTATACTTCTTCATCATAGAAGCATCACCCCCATCTTATAATTACACATAAGAAGCATCCGGATGAGGAAAAAGAGTCTGAAATGGTTTTCCAAACATGGACTGAACCTTGGAAAAGAAGCCAAACAAGTACCAAACTTCATACTTCAGCCCCTTGCAGTATTCAATATCCTAACTAAGTTCCCCAGAATGAGAGACACATCTAGCATTTGCATCTAAATTAAGGGAGAAATTTGTTAGAGGATGACTCAAAGCACGAAGCTTAATCAACTGAGCTTCCAACACACGAGGAAGTAACTGGATACAAGGCATTGAGATTGTATAAACCTGCTTCTCAAGCTTTTTCTGTCTCTGCTGGTAAGTTTTACCCCATGGGTTTACTTGGAGACCAGAAACTAGCTGCTAGCAAGAAAATCCGAGAACAAGAAGCTCTGGGTGAGACCCACAAAGTATCTCATGATTTGAAAAAATGTCCCATAGGCTGGGGATGAATGACAGCTCCTGTTACAACAACGTATACAAGATCACTTTTCTTTGCTGACACTGTCTTCAAAACTTCCATACCTGACTCAACTAAGTCTTCAACTGGCTATTTTTCCCCTTTGAGGATTTCTGACTACAGGTCATTTCTTGCATATCCCCAATAAACAGCCCCATCTGATTCTTTTCATCTCATCCAATTCCCCACAAAGTTGTTTCATAACTTGAATCTGATCACGAAGTGGCGAGAAGTCAAGATTGGCAGTTCTGAAAAGAAAATACTGAGTCCGAATAAGGATTCCCATTCTGAGTACCTTCTGAGTACCTACTATGGATGCATGAAGATGCACGAAGATACACGAGGTGAATGAGTGGATGCAATGCTATGTTCAAACATCTTTTTTATACATACAATCTTTCACTTTTTGTGTGTGTAAAATAAACATGCTATGATGCAAGGTGCAATGACATAGGTTCAAAAGTTCAGCATAACAACTGTACAATCCTCTGGATAACTGACGTATAAATCTGCTGAATAATCTGAATATCACAGGGTCAAAGGTTCGGTACCAATTTCAGAACACAACGGAACCAAGTACCATGAATAACCGTTGTATAATCTCTGGACAAGATGAATATATCAGGATCAAAGTTCCAGAACATAACCAAAGAACCATCCTGAATACCGAATCCAGAAACTCGGAAAATAAATCTGAGACCCACATAGTCACCAACAAAACAACAATCACTATCAGAACATAGTCATCATCTGTACCTGTAATAATCAAGTCCCTCCCCTCTCATGGGTGAAAACTAGGTCAGGGTAAGGTCGGGTAACCCAGAATCAAGGGTACTCCTGAAAAACTATCGCCTTATCACCTACGTGAAAACGATAGCCCCTCATTTGTACCTCATCTGAGTGTGGACGACATGACGGCAATAGTGAGACCTAAGTTAACTAGTCGTTCATGTTCCACTCTATTCCTAGTATCCTAGTTCACTCTGGCCTGGGTATTGGGCCTTTTACCTCACATTAACACCCACCCAATCATGAAAACATAGCCAATATAGCAGTATCACCAATATCGAAAGCAATAAAATGCAATGCAAACACATGCACAAATAAACATGTACAAAATGAACAAGCTATAGAGCATAAAAATAAACACCCAAGGAAAAGAAAACAAGAGCTAGGATCGAATCCAGGATGGACCAGCAATAGGTCAATCTATCCCCAGTGAAGTCGCCAGCTGAAACAACCGGCTGAACAATCAACTGATAATGAAATCAATGAAGTCGCCATCGAGCATTTTTTATCCCACATGAAGGAAAAGGTAAACATCGAGTAAACCTGAGAAGGGAGAATTCACGGTCTTGCGACTGAGAGATCAGGTAAGGGAGTCTGTTATGCGAGGGGAAGGTATTAGCACCCCACACGCCCGTAGTATCCTACGGTATCCACTCTTGTTGTTCTAATCAAAGGGTGTGTTTCAAATCTATATCTAAACTGTACAGGAAATGCATGCAAAATAAAAGAGAAAAGAATGTAGGGAAAATGAAAAGTTGTGCTCGCTCGGGCCCTACCCCAATGCCTACGTATCCCTTTTAAGGAATCAGAGCTACCGTAGTTCGGCTTATATGTTTTTGTTTGTTTTTATTTTTTTAATGAACAACATTAATTTCGCCTTCTGCCGCAACTCGACCTTCGGAGACTTACGCGTCAACACAGAAGTGAATTAATATGCTCTTTTGAAAAAGTTTGGAGAAAATGTGCCTGGGCGCACAAAAAAGTTTGAATTGGATTGTGTTTTTGACGAACGATATTAATTTCGCCTTCTGTCGCAACTCAACCTTTGGAGACTTACGTGTTAGCACAAAAGTGAATTAATACGCTCTTTCGAAAAGAGTTTGAAAGGAAGGCCCGAAGGCAAAAAGAATTTGTATTGGTTGGTGTTTTTGCTTGTAGGTAACAGCTAGTTGATCTCGAGAGAGAGATTTTAGCCATGTCTCTACTTATTCATGAAATGATTTTTTTGAGACTTGAACCGTGTGAAGACTTAGAATAAGAGAACAATAAGGTCGAGAAGAAACCCGCTTATTGTATCACATACTTAACGAAGGCATGATTCTCGTCAGTGATTTTTTTAAAAGTATTTTTGAAGTTTGTAAAAAAGGAAATTTTTGTTTTAAATGCATATGCAAAAATGGAAGAAAAGTCATAGAGAGACTAACCTAAATCTATCCATAATGTTATTATATTTTACATAATCTCTAGGAGGTAATAGAGTGCGAAAATGAGGAATAAAATGAGATTGCGATGTGTTGTACCCCAAAATTTGCCCTCCCATATTTCTCAAAATATTTCAAGAAAAATTCACAAGACCAACCCGGCGCGTCATATTCAGGTATTCTTTCGCCAAGATATCTCTGATAACGTATTCTCAAATTCAGGTTCGGCTCAAGAGTCAATTCTTTAAAGAAGGTATCCGAATGTGTGAGTTTTCTCGAAGAAATATGGTGAAAAAGTGTGCTGAAAGTGCAGTTTTTACGCGCTAAAAAATTCATAACTTGAATATCGTGACTCGTTTTGAACCCGTTCCGGTGGCCAAAATTCCGTCTTGACATTATCTACGTTTTCATCTCTCACGGCTGGAAGCCAATTTCGATCAGAAGGTCTTCAAAAATGTGGATTTATCAAGTATTTTCGTGCAGAAAATTTGTGACAGAAGTTTATTTGCGTCATGTTCAAAAAATCATAACTTGGTCGATTTTCATCGTATCGAGCTGGTTCTGGTGCCAAAATTTCACAAATTGAGTTGGCTACATTTTCACAGAAGGTATTGAGTTCAAACGGTATTCAAAAGGCCTTCGTCTTTTGCTCAGAGTGCGTGACACGCTGAAAATCCTGAATGCTGAATATTATTTCATCTGGGCCGAAACTTCGAAAATTCATAACTCGGTCAATTTTTATCGGATTGGACTCATATTTTTACACAAGGTCCCTGACTCATAGATCTACAACTTTGCTTCAAAAGTCGAGACCGGATTATGCTCCGATCAATACCAGTTTTTTATTGAAGAACGTGTCAGAGTCGACACTGAAGCCCAAAATAAGTTTGTCTGAGCTGAAACTTCAAAAATTCATAACTAATTCACCGTTTATCCGATTGAGTCGATTTTCGGACAGGAGTTAGTTCTCGATGCCGGCTACATTTTGTTTTCACATTTCAACTTCAAAAAATGCACTTAAGTCCCTGCGATTTAGCCTGGAAAGTGACGAATTCAAGTGAACATTGGAGGCCCAATTGCACATTCAAAGCCCATTTTCTTTATCCTAATTTCCATTATATAATCACCTTCTTTTCACACAAACCAGGGAGGAGAAAAAAAGAGAGGAAAAAGAGGAGAAAAAAAGAGAGGAAAAAGAGGAGAAAAAAAGAGAGGAAAAAGAGGAGAAAAAGAGAGAAGAAAAAACCTTGCCACAATACTGTTAGAATATCAAATTCTTTCAAGAACCCTGAAACCTTGAAATCCTTACTACAAATCCCTCTCTCACTACAAACAAGCCATCTCAGTTACAAACCAACATCTTATTACTTCTTCAGTAAGGGTAAGGCTGGCTTGATCTCCATGATCCCAAGGGCATAAAAGCATTCATGTCACTACTTTTCCAGTAAGGGTAAGGTTGATTTGATCTCCATGATTAAAAAGGGTATAATCATTCATACATGTCATATTGTGCCTAAACATTAAATTTCTTTATATATTGACTTTATTTGCATTTTATGATTTTATTTAATGTGTTCGTGAGATTCAACACTGCAGATTTAGACAGGATCCCATGCAGGTTCATTAAGGAACGTTGAGGCCAAAAGCCAAATGGCCAAAAGCCAAAAGCCAAATGGCCAAAACAGAACATTTTACACATGACCCCAATACGTGGCGAGACAGACATCCTGAGAAGATTAAGGAACGTTGAGGCCAGAACACAAATGGCCAAAAGCCAAAAGCCAAAAGCCAAATGGCCAAAGTAGAACAACTTATGCATGAAACTCAATCCAATGGCCAAAGAATGCAGACCACGGTACTCAGGAGTCAATACTCCAAAAAAACCTCCCCTTGGGCCAGACACCCCCTATGGTTTGCTCAATTTTTAATTTTTATTTGTTTTTCCTTTTTATTCTTTTAATTGTTTTTTAATTGTTTTCTTTTAATTCCATAAAATAATTTTCATAATAAATATAAAATACAGAAAAATCAAAAAAATGTTTATTTTATTAATATTAATTTTACTATTATTATTTTTGTAAATAAACTTTAAACAATTAATTAGATTAATTTAGGTTTCAAAACTTTAATATTTTTCTTAATAAATTAAATATGTAGAAATTAGGGTTTTTAACTTTTTCAATCATTTTTTTTAATAAATAATTTTCTCATCATTATTATTATTATTAATTACTAATTTATTTTGTAAATAAACATGTACATAAATTCTTTAGTAAATTAAGTTAAACTTTAACATTTTTCTCAAATAATTAAAAATAACTTAGAATTAGGATTTCTTTTAATTTTAATTTTAATTTTATTATTTCATAAATATAAAAAAAACCTAAAAAACACTTCTTTTATTTCAATAAATAATTAATTATTTTTTTTAATTTCAATTTAACTTCAAAAGGGTCCAACGCCCTCGAACGTTCAACTTTAGTTTCTTCCGCGCATTTATTCTTATTATTTCTTGTAAATATTAATGTAATTCTCCCAAAGCCTTGTAAACTCGGATATTTTATTTCTCGCACTTTATTTATTTTTCTGTCAAATCGGGTCCTGGCTTAATTTTGGCGATGTGGACCCGCGCCTTTTGTAATAGCTTAGAATCTTTTACTTTCTCGCAATATTTTAACTGTTAATAAATGCATGCAAGAATGAATGATAAAATAAAAACAAACGCATAGATCACCTTGACATGACAAAAGACAAAAATATCTGAAAACGATACACAAATCACACACCACCCCTAGGGTACGCCTCACTGTTGCCTTGCCTCGAAAGGTGATCGTCGAGTAGAAGATGTCTTAGTAAGTCCTCATGATCCGGGAACCTGGCATGAGGGTAGCTTCTAAGGTGTCTTCCCATTGCTCTGGTGATCACCATGTCCTGAACCTCGAATTGACCCGAACACCTCCAACGGTGGTGCTACCTACCTCTCAATGGTGGGATGGCACTACTTTAAAGGACATCTACACAGACGAATTCCTTAGGGTAGGTAGACAACTCTAGATACTTGCTCTAATTTCGAAACAAAAATTCAAACATACTTTTCACACCGACACCTTTTCAAAAAGCTTTTGAAAGCAATTTTTCAAACACTCTTGAGGACCGATACAAGAGTCGAACTGGAATTTTCAAAGAAACTTTTTTAAAACCCACAGTTGAAAAGCAAACAAACCATTTTTGAAAACACATTGAGCAAGTATCTAAGAGCCCATGGATAACCATGGATAGAAAGGGTGCTAACACCTTCCCTTTCTATAACCTACCTCCCGAACCGAGAGCAATCTCTTTAAGGAATTTTTCTGTGCTTTTGTCCTTTCCATTTGGAGAAAATAAAAGACGGTGGCGACTCTTGCTTCCGCGAAATTTCGCGAACCAGCGTTAAACAGTCAGTTCCAGATCCACCGATCATAGAACTGGCGACTCTGCTGGGGACCTTATAAAGTGAGGTGTACCTTAGGACTAAGATCACTTGTGTTTTCAATTGTCTGAATTGTTTGCTTTAAATTGTGGGAATGTCTCGGGAGTTCTATAGATCCTAACCCGGATCTGGGGATACCTTATTAGAAAGTAGCAACAAGGCTGTGAGGGAACTGTGCGGGGTATACCGACATGGTTGAAACAGTCTGCTACGTTGATGTGGCACTTTGGTGTGTACCGGTAACCCTTGAGTTCAGTTAAGGAGAGTACGGGGCCTCCGCGTGGTGTCTTGAAGCATCAACAGACCTTATGAACCTTAATTGAACTATCTTGGCCTCTTTAGGGTAGTGAGATAACTGACTTTGGTGCAGTCCGAGGTTGGTTGATACTCGATACTACACTCAATTGAGGGTTGCTTTCCTGGAATATTTAGGTCACCCGTTCAGTGGCTAAATCGAAACGATGAACAATGAAAGCAATCCAGTGATATTGGGACCCTTAGAACCCAGTTACTTCTAATAGGACAGGTTGAGCCCACCAACTTCAAGAGGGTAATACCCAGACCCCATGCTGGCCTAAACTCTAAGGGTTTCTCTTGTGTGACTTGTGTGCCTTCGTACTTGACTATTTGCATGCTTGTTGTCTGACACTTGAGCTTCTTGCAGGTTTTGTTTGTAGTCCTTAATTAGGACTCATAACAAGGTCTACCGAGTTTCTTGCAGGTTTCGTTTATAGTCCTTAATTGGGACTCATGACAGGGTTTACTAAGTTTCTTGCAGGTTTTGGTTTGAAGTCCTTAATTGGGACTCATAACAGGGCTACTCACATTACCCCATGCATTCCATAACATCATACAATTGCATACATCCTAACCCATTTCAAGGATCTCAAGGGCTTGTGATGCAGGTCATGGTGAATCAACTATCCCAGCAAGGGGCAAGGAGGATTTATTTTCCTCTAGCCAAGGTAGTCAGGGGCTATGACCCACTTGATATGGTGAGCTTTGACCCTTGAAGAAGGTTCCCCTAACCAAGGTGGTCTGGAAACCAAAACCAGACATGATGATTAAAGTCAGGGGCTATGACCCACTGGATATGGTGAGCCTTTGACCCTTGAAGAAGGAATCTCAGCAAACATGAAGTTCCCTCAATCAAGCTACCTAGTTCTAACAATTTTTGTTTACCCCGCGAGATCCTTGAGAACATTGCATATATACATACATATCATTGCATAACAGGTACCCTTCTGACAGGTCACTTACCTTTCTCGCTGCTTATTTCCACAATGGCTTCCCAACAAGATAACCAGGACCTTCTTGCTCAAGAGACTCGGTTCGGGGAAATCCTCCTGAATATATCCAAGGGGCAGGAGGAGCTAAGGACATTTCTCATGGAGACTTTGGTCAGGAACAGCGCTGAGGACGAACGGCTGAAACATCTGCAAGCTGAAGTGGATGCAATGAGAGCCCAGATGCTGGGGCAGGTGACTATCATCCAGGACTTAGCTCAAAGGCAAGATGAGCTCGGGGTTCTCGTCAACCAACTACTTCGGGGTAACCAACTGGGGCAAACATCTAAGGGCAAAGAGCCAATCATCATTCAACCACCTTTGAGACAAGGAGATAAGGGGAGAGCTCTTTAAATGGCTCCAATGTCACAAATTCAGCATCAACCTCACCAGCTTCAGCCAAGCAAGCCCAGGAGGCAATTCACCCCGCTCAACATGTCGCTGTTTCAAGCTTTACAACGCCTGTTGAGGTTGAATCTGATCACATTAAGGGCTCATCCCCGGAACCCCAACACAACATCTCCTATCTATGATCCCAATAAAAGGTGTGCTTACCACTCTGCCAGTCCAGGACATGATACAAATGAGTGTTGGGCTCTGAAGAACAAGATCCAGGACCTGATTGATAAAGGGGCATTAGAGTTCACACAAGATGGTCAGGCAGAATTTTTCTACCATCCCTCCAAGGCTCACCATTTGAAGTGACAAGCCCTGAGATGAAAAGACTTTTGTTCATTCGAATGTTCAAGTTGCAATTTTCTTTTGTTCAAACATTTACTCATGTTAAAACGTTGTTATTTCATTAATGCATCGCATATGTCTGTTTTGAAGCAATATATTCGCATTCACTATATGCAAATTATTTTCATATTTTTCTGATGATCAACTCTCAATAATTCTAAGCCTCTTGAGGGAGGATGACGAAAACGACGCCATAATCTACAGTATGCTTTTGAACAGACCCCGCTGATGAGGTACAGGCATTGTTTCAATTCCTAAACACTGGAGTTATAAGGAAGATAATCCCTCGTTAACCCCTCTGAGCCAAAGAAGTAGGAGTTTTTCTTTTTGAAAATTGAAACCCTTAATCATAACCTGGGGCAGGGTAGTCTCTCGGTTGATCCAAGTGCATAACGAATGGCACCAAAGAGGTCCTTACAAAACAAAGAAAGACAGTGATGGTTCCGAATAATCAATAAAGAAAGGCAGTCATTATCTTAAAAAATAAAAAACCCATTAAGTCAAAACCCATGAAAGAGACTTACAAAACTGGGGCATCCCGCTGACTGTAATTCCAAAAAAGGAAACAGTTCAGGTAAAAAAAGAAAGGGATAACAAAAAATCAGACAGGAAAGAGGTCTTACAAACCCTCAACAAAAAAGGAAGGACTGCCTATTCAAAATAAGTTATCAACATCTGAATCATCACCGGAAAATCAGAGCAAAGACTCAAACAAAGTCTAACGTATGATCAACTGAGTTTAGGTTTGGAGAACATCACGAAGAGCGGGTGGGTACAAATAATTTGAGCCTTTATCCTTTGTTTCTTAAACCGTGAACCAGGCCACGTTATAACCCTTAAAAGTCCTAGCTGAAGCATGGGTTAGTTCGAAAGCATACTGTTACAAAAGGTATCCTGACTCCTTAAGGCTTACTATAAAGAAGGAGTTGACATCACGTTTTACAAACAATCACTTGTTTTATGAAAAGCATGCATTTTCAAAATCTTCAAGACAGACATAAGCTTTGCATTTTTAACATAACTTTGTTTGCATATGACTTTTTGTTTGAACAGCAGGGAAATTCGCACGATGAATACCTAGTGAACAAAAGCACTTCCAATCAAGGGGCACGACATGATCATTGTCCATCATCTAGGGCAGTTAAGTCAATTCAGAGAATCTCTCAAAACGCCTAATAGCCTGGGGCAAATCTCCGCCTGAGTCACTTGGGGCACTCCAGCAACGAATCTTACCTGATCAAATACCTTCTGGTGGCATGACAAAACACTGCTAACAGGGGCAACTCCCTACTTTTTAAGAACGGACATAGTCGAAAAAATACTACGCATAATCAAAGACCCGCTAGGTTGACACACCTAGGCAAAAATAAGGGCTTCCCGACGAACCAAAAGGGTTCGGGCAAAATGAAGGGATGAAATGAAAAAATCTGTACACCCGGCAAGTCGAAAACCTGAAAAGGCGGCTTGGGCAAAAATGGGTATCCCGATGGACTGAAAATCCGAAAGGGCGGTCCAGGAAAAAGTTAGGGATCAAAGCGTACGACTATGTCCTGTCATCTTGTCACCTGCCTACCAGAAGAAGCTTGGTCTATCAACAACTATCAGCCCCCCACAGGTGCCTTCTCCCATAGAAACAGGGGCAATAAAGAGTTGTCTATGCAATCTAATTGATCTGTCCTCCAAGGTACCAAGGTAGGTTCAGCTAAAAAACACCACCAGACACCTCAATTCCCCAGAGAATGAGCCAGCAAGTCAGTGCACTCTCTCCAAGCAAAGTTATCAAACCTTAAAGAAGTCGGGTATCCTCCAGCAGATCTCAACATTCCCCAGCAGCATACAGTCTTAACAAGCATCCCCGGCAGTCTTGATTTAAGATTGTTCCCCGGCGTTCTATCAACATGCAAAGGAGTCACTTCCCCGGTACAGTTCAAAACTTCCCCAGGAGTCCAGCCCAGTGTCCCCAGGAAAGTGGAATTCATCTCCCCCAAGCAGTAAGCTTATCCCAAGTAGATTCTGGAAGCTTATCCTCACAAATCACGAACGCGTCGTCCGGCTTTATTCAAAGAGTTATGCCCTTACCAGGATATAACTGAGTTATCCTCAGCTAAAAGCCACGGAAAGATCGTCGTCGACAGAATCTTCTTATCCCCAGCAAAGTCTATCAACACTTCCAACAATAAGGGTATCCCCAGCAAGTTACCATCAACAATTCAGCAAAAGCATCCCTCTCCCCACAGAGTATCACTCCCCAGCATGGTCGCTAGAGTATTTTTCTCCCCGCAGAATCTTCCATTTGCCAAGTTTATTCCTCAACGGAGTCATCTTCTCCTACCGGTATTCTTGCAGTTATCATCCCCAGCGGAAGCGAAAGCTTATTCTTCAATATCAGCCCAGGATATGACTTCCCGGCACCCGTCAAGGATCTACTTTCCTAGACGAAAACATACATACATAAACATCACATACATCATTATAGCATGCATAGACGCATCATATCATACAAATCTCATTTATGTTGAGAACATCATTGCTTGATCCATATCATGCATTGCATATGACTGACTTTTACCTTTCAGGAAAGATTCAGTTAAATTCTCAATCATCTTTCAAGACCTAGACCGGTTCAGTTAATCAACTCCAAAGATTTCTTATCCAGTCCAAGGCCTTCTCTAGTCCAGCTAAATCGACCCCAAACAGATTTTTCTGATGAAGACTCAGTAGAAGTTATCAGATTATAATTTCCTATGGTTCTCTCCCCGACGGTGCGTGAGATGTAATTCCCTTTCAGATTATAATTTCCTATGGTTCTCTCCCCGACGGTGCGTGAGATGTAATTCCCTTTCATATTATGATTTCCTATGGTTCTCTCCCCGACGGTGCGTGAGATGTAATTCCCTTTCAGATTATAATTTCCTATGGTTCTCTCCCCGACGGTGCGTGAGATGTAATTCCCTTTCAGGTTATAATTTTCTATGGTTCTCTCCCCGATGGTGCGTGAGATGTAATTCCCTTTCAGGTTATAATTTCCTATGGTTCTCTTCCCGACGGTGCGTGAGATGTAATTCCCTTTCATATTATAATTTCCTATGGTTCTCTCCCCAACGGTGCGTGAGATGTAATTCCCTTTCAGATTATAATTTCCTTTGGTTCTCTTCCCGATACTGCGAAGATGGTAATTCCCACCAAGATTTTCTCAACGAGCATTGTTGAGGTTAAAGTCACCCAAGGTTCTCTTACCGTTCATGCTAAGGTAGTAACCACCCCTGGTTCATTCATCATCTTGTGAAGCTCCAGACTCAGCTCCTGTAACCAGTCAGGACACATCTATACCAAGCATCTGAAAACCAGCTCCTGCAACATGTCAGGTACTCATTTTTTCTTTTGCAGGTGCGCAAGTTCTCGCTAAGGAATCTCTTACGCGATCGACACCCAGATGGCATCTATAAGCCCATCCACCTTCCATCATCTCTTAGCATGGCCTCTATAAGCCCATCATCCTATCCATCAATCTCCAAATGGCATCTATAAGCCCATTCCCATCATCACACTGCTACTATGTGAGCGCAAATTTCTGGGCACTCTAGTGTTCAATCATCTTCTACCTTCGGATTACGAAAGGCACGTCAGCCAATCTACATCCTCAGGTCTAAGAAGATTGAACATGGGCAACTGTTGTACCCCAAAATTTGCCCTCCCATATTTCTCAAAATATTTCAAGAAAAATTCACAAGACCAACCCGGCGCGTCATATTCAGGTATTCTTTCGCCAAGATATCTCTGATAACGTATTCTCAAATTCAGGTTCGGCTCAAGAGTCAATTCTTTAAAGAAGGTATCCAAATGTGTGAGTTTTCTCGAAGAAATATGGTGAAAAAGTGTGCTGAAAGTGCAGTTTTTACGCGCTAAAAAATTCATAACTTGAATATCGTGACTCGTTTTGAACCCGTTCCGGTGGCCAAAATTCTGTCTTGACATTATCTACGTTTTCATCTCTCACGGCTGGAAGCCAATTTCGATCAGAAGGTCTTCAAAAATGTGGATTTATCAAGTATTTTCGTGCAGAAAATTTGTGACTGAAGTTTATTTGCGTCATGTTCAAAAAATCATAACTTGGTCGATTTTCATCGTATCGAGCTGGTTCTGGTGCCAAAATTTCACAAATTGAGTTGGCTACATTTTCACAGAAGGTATTGAGTTCAAACGGTATTCAAAAGGCCTTCGTCTTTTGCTCAGAGTGCGTGACACGCTGAAAATCCTGAATGCTGAATATTATTTCATCTGGGCCGAAACTTCGAAAATTCATAACTCGGTCAATTTTTATCGGATTGGACTCATATTTTTACACAAGGTCCCTGACTCATAGATCTACAACTTTGCTTCAAAAGTCGAGACCGGATTATGCTCCGATCAATACCAGTTTTTTATTGAAGAACGTGTCAGAGTCGACACTGAAGCCCAAAATAAGTTTGTCTGAGCTGAAACTTCAAAAATTCATATCTAATTCACCGTTTATCCGATTGAGTCGATTTTCGGACAGGAGTTAGTTCTCGATGCCGGCTACATTTTGTTTTCACATTTCAACTTCAAAAAATGCACTTAAGTCACTGCGATTTAGCCTGGAAAGTGACGAATTCAAGTGAACATTGGAGGCCCAATTGCACATTCAAAGCCCATTTTCTTTACCCTAATTTCCATTATATAATCACCTTCTTTTCACACAAACCAGGGAGGAGAAAAAAAGAGAGGAAAAAGAGGAGAAAAAAAGAGAGGAAAAAGAGGAGAAAAAAAGAGAAGAAAAAACCTTGCCACAATACTGTTAGAATATCAAATTCTTTCAAGAACCCTAAAACCTTGAAATCCTTACTACAAATCCCTCTCTCACTACAAACAAGCCATCTCAGTTACAAACCAACATCTTATTACTTCTTCAGTAAGGGTAAGGCTGGCTTGATCTCCATGATCCCAAGGGCATAAAAGCATTCATGTCACTACTTTTCCAGTAAGGGTAAGGTTGATTTGATCTCCATGATCAAAAAGGGTATAATCATTCATACATGCCATATTGTGCCTAAACATTAAATTTCTTTATATATTGACTTTATTTGCATTTTATGATTTTATTTAATGTGTTCGTGAGATTCAACACTGCAGATTTAGACAGGATCCCATGCAGGTTCATTAAGGAACGTTGAGGCCAAAAGCCAAATGGCCAAAAGCCAAAAGCCAAATGGCCAAAACAGAACATTTTACATATGACCCCAATACGTGGCGAGACAGACATCCTGAGAAGATTAAGGAACGTTGAGGCCAGAACACAAATGGCCAAAAGCCAAAAGCCAAAAGCCAAATGGCCAAAGTAGAACAACTTATGCATGAAACTCAATCCAATGGCCAAAGAATGCAGACCACGGTACTCAGGAGTCAATACTCCAAAAAAACCTCCCCTTGGGCCAGACACCCCCTATGGTTTGCTCAATTTTTAATTTTTATTTGTTTTTCCTTTTTATTCTTTTAATTGATTTTTAATTGTTTTCTTTTAATTCCATAAAATAATTTTCATAATAAATATAAAATACAGAAAAATCAAAAAAATGTTTATTTTATTAATATTAGTTTTACTATTATTATTTTTGTAAATAAACTTTAAACAATTAATTAGATTAATTTAGGTTTCAAAACTTTAATATTTTTCTTAATAAATTAAATATGTAGAAATTAGGGTTTTTAACTTTTTCATCATTTTTTTTAATAAATAATTTTCTCATCATTATTATTATTATTATTAATTACTAATTTATTTTGTAAATAAACATGTACATAAATTCTTTAGTAAATTAAGTTAAACTTTAACATTTTTCTCAAATAATTAAAAATAACTTAGAATTAGGATTTCTTTTAATTTTAATTTTAATTTTATTATTTCATAAATACAAAAAAACCTAAGAAACACTTCTTTTATTTCAATAAATAATTAATTATTTTTTTTAATTTCAATTTAACTTCAAAAGGGTCCAACGCCCTCGAACGTTCAACTTTAGTTTCTTTCGCGCATTTATTCTTATTATTTCTTGTAAATATTAATGTAATTCTCCCAAAGCCTTGTAAACTCGGATATTTTATTTCTCGCACTTTATTTATTTTTCTGTCAAATCGGGTCCTGGTTTAATTTTGGCGATGTGGACCCGCGCCTTTTGTAATAGCTTAGAATCTTTTACTTTCTCGCAATATTTTAACTGTTAATAAATGCATGCAAGAATGAATGATAAAATAAAAACAAACGCATAGATCACCTTGACATGACAAAAGACAAAAATATCTGAAAACGATACACAAATCACACACCACCCCTAGGGTACGCCTCACTGTTGCCTTGCCTCGAAAGGTGATCGTCGAGTAGAGGATGTCTTAGTAAGTCCTCATGATCCGGGAACCTGGCATGAGGGTAGCTTCTAAGGTGTCTTCCCATTGCTCTGGTGATCACCATGTCCCGAACCTCGAATTGACTCGAACACCTCCAACGGTGGTGCTACCTACCTCTCAATGGTGGGATGGCACTACTTTAAAGGACATCTACACAGACGAATTCCTTAGGGTAGGTAGACAACTCTAGATACTTGCTCTAATTTCGAAACAAAAATTCAAACATACTTTTCACACCGACACCTTTTCAAAAAGCTTTTGAAAGCAATTTTTCAAACACTCTTGAGGACCGATACAAGAGTCGAACTGGAATTTTCAAAGAAACTTTTTTAAAACCCACAGTTGAAAAGCAAACAAACCATTTTTGAAAACACATTGAGCAAGTATCTAAGAGCCCATGGATAACCATGGATAGAAAGGGTGCTAACACCTTCCCTTTCTATAACCTACCTCCCGAACCGAGAGCAATCTCTTTAAGGAATTTTTCTGTGCTTTTGTCCTTTCCATTTGGAGAAAATAAAAGACGGTGGCGACTCTTGCTTCCGCGACATTTCGCGAACCAGCGTTAAACAGTCAGTTCCAGATCCACCGATCACACGATGATACCGAACGGAGAAGGTCTGTTGCCTCTTCAAAGCCACACAAGTGATAGGGAAACTCTACAGAAGTTGCTCCGCGTGAGTGATCAGATAATTAACCTCCAAGCATTCAACATTGTGATAGTTGCATCAATATTCTATCACAAGATCTCAACGAACGGATATTAATCTGTAGCAAAGCGTATCAAAACAAAGAAATCCGACAATTTTCGCGAGAGCTTCACTAATCAACAAAGAAGAGTCAGAAATCGAATGCTCAGAATGAGTGTCGAAGCATTATCGATGTGAAAATAAATCACAATCAAAAGATGCACCAAGAATATCCGAATATCACATAATAAATCTGCATACGACTCAAATCTCAACAAGCGAAGGTGAATTAGAAATCTCCAGTAATAAAATGATTACTAAACATAAACAATGATAGAGAATTCTAACCAAAATTCTGAAAATAAATCCTAGAAAAATACTAATATATTCCCTAAAAAAAAGAAATTAACAAATTTTATTGTCTTCATTATTTTTGTTAACTAAATTTCAAGAAAAGAAAAAATATTAGCAAAATCTAAAAATCACTTACAAAATAGAGAGGTGAGGAATCAGATGGTGCATTGCAGCAATCCGGGAGTGTGAAAGTAATCTGGGCACTAGGCCCATCAAGTTAAATCCAGTAAACTGTTTTTGTCCAAGGCAACCAAGTGGGCCTAATGCAATTGGGTCCAACCGAATAAGCACCAAACCAGATTTTTTTTATATTCAGCATTTTTTTGTTTTATACAAACAACATATGGTCCATGAATTTAACAAAAAGAAAAATAAAAAATAAAAAAAAATGCAAAAACGAAAATGGAAAGAGGATTAGGGTTAAGTTGAGTGACTCTTCATCTCCATTCTCTTCTCCCATCAAACACGCGGCGGCCGAAATCTCCGTCTGCATTGACCGACTTCCACCGTCACCCTTGCCTCACGTTGCTCCGTCTCACTCTCTTCGCATTTGTCTCCATCTCCGGTAAAGTCCGCCTCCGATTGAACAACGACCGCTGTCCTTCTCCAGTCGAACTCGACTTACCTCCATCTCAGATAAAACACCACCAACACAAGTGATCACCATCACCTCTGTTTCGACCTTCTTCAACAGCCGCAAAAGCTCGGTCTCACTCCGTCCCGATTCGCCTCACAAACTCCACCGATCTTCAACGTTCACCGTCGTCTCGCTCATGCTTCAGTTGATTCAGAGCCTTCTCTGAATCACACTTCACCACTTCCAGATCGAATCAAATATGAAAATGCCCAGAGAACTCCGGTGGATCTTCAATAACTCCGGTAATGAGAAATTTAAGTAAGTATCAGAACTGCTCTTATGCTCTTATGCTCTTTCTTCTACGATACATGCTTCTTCTTCATCCTCTGTTTGTGTTTCTATTATGAATTTGTGGAGATGCGATTGTGACGCGTTGTTTTATTTTAGAAGTGATGAAATCCGTATGGAGAAGCGTAGAAATTGATGATTGACGTTGAGAGAATCTTGGAAAGGTTTGAAGATTGTTTTTGAGGATTTGTGGATTTTGAATCATGAAGTGAAGCCAGAGCAGAAAGAAGGTGTGAGAGCTTTTTCTGTGATTCTTGTCGATGATGGAAGAATGAAGGTGAGAGGAGCAAAGAGAAGTTTGAAGATTCTTCTGCAGAATTTTTTTTTGAATGAAAATCTTCAGGTCAGAATTTATGTTTTCTATCTTCTGTTAGAATTTTTCTGCCGTCGTTTTTTTATGGGCTGCTAGAGGTTAGCAACCAATCCCTTATTTTCGGTTGGTTGGTGAGCTTATAGAATTCTGTTAGAGAATTTTGTTTCTTCAGTTGGTTAGAAGTTGGAGTTGTTTGTGTAGTTAGAAACTGTTAGAGTTAGTTAGAAAATTTTGTTATGTAGGTTGTTAGTAAGTTGTTGGAAATTAGTTATGGGAATTAGTTGACAGTTAGAGGGTTTGTTATAGGTGTTGGAATTCTATTATGAAGTTTTGGTTGGCAGTTTAGTTACTAAGCTGTTGAGTTGAGCTGTTAATTGATTTCTGCTTTCAATCTTTCTATGCAGGGCCTAACAGGTGGATGGGCTAGGGGTTATGCAAGCAAGTCTTTGTTGATGATGATAATATAAAAGAGGAGGTCACTAGATGGTCAATAAGTTCACCATAGCTATCTTAAAGAACTATAAATCCATGAATGCTCTGTATCTTGCTTGTCATCAAGCTTTGCATTCCCATCATCAGTTTTCCATAGGTGATGCAGGGGTCCAATTAACTGCAAATAGCAATTGACTAGTAACTTCAAACGTGGTCAGTACAGATTGAATAACTCCACGCCCATACAAAAAATTCAGCAGAACAGGATTGCAAGAATCTGTCCTCTCTATTAAAATAATATCAGAAAAAAATTCATGACTTTTCCAAAATAACGGCATTTTGTTGATATTGAAGCTTCAGTTACATGGCCACCAAAATTCATGTGATCTAAAGCAATGCATGCAAAAGTAGAAGCCACTGATTTTGAGGTTTTTGCAGGGTTGTTATGATGTGGACCTATTTTTGGCACGATTGCTTGTATTGACTTGTTTTTTTTTTAGCAGAAAAATTAATAAGATATCAAAAATTCAGAGATTCACGGCCGAAGCGTAGTGATGATCGATTAAAGATATGACTTGAATCAGTAGTGGATATTGAAGAGGATGCAAAATATGGTTGATGTCGAGATTCCGCAAAGCTGATGTAGGAGAAGATTATGGTTAAGTTGGTAAGGGTTGTTTTTGTTTTTGTCTTGGTTAGAAAACTCTTTCCATATCTCATCCTTTTTCTTGATAGCATAGCTGTTTGATGAACATTTGGCAGCATTAATAAGTATGCAGCTTCACGGGCACCTGTTGTAAGAAGATAAATGGCCTGATTAACACGGAGAAGAGGGGAAATATCAACAGCCTGCCTCCTAACAACTCCAGCAGACCCGATTCTAGTTGCATCTTTGGTCATTGACATGGTATTTGGCAATGTAGCATACAAAATGATCATGATGGCAAAATGATGAAGATGGAATTTAGTGTAGGACGTAACTCTGTATTTTTTTTTGTATTTTGCTCAATGATGTAATGTAAGATGGTGTAGTGAGTTGTAATCTGGTATTGAATTTTTGTAATAGAACTTGCAATGTGAGGATGAGAATATATTTCCAAACAATGGTTCCATCTTTTGGACAAAATAGAAGTTTGAACAGAGTCTTTGGTGTAAGCTCATTCAGTGTTATGGCAAATGATGTCAAATTGTAACGAGTGAGATTCTGTGATGGCTTGGTACTTTTCCACAACAATGCTCCACTGGATGAAGTATAATCTTTAGGCTTGGCATTCATATCACCATCAAAATAGTAAATGATGTCATCCTACTTGCCAAATATTGTGGCTGCTTTTTTTTTTTTTACCCATTGTATCTTTAACAAATATTATTTGGCAAGGATAGGATTATAAATTATAGTAGTAACCTTGTTTTCATATTATTGTATTTTATTCGGGTTCTTCAATATTTCTTGGATGAGTTTTATGATACTTGGTATCTTGGAGATGAAATATGACTTGAATCTTTCTTTCCCTCCAAAAGCTTCTTTTAACCTTTCAAATTTAGCTTCAAATTGCATCCTTTAATATAACACATTATGAGATCAGATACTCTCAGTCAATCAAAGGAACTCAAGTAAGATATTGTCAAAATCTTGGATGCAACTATGATCCAATACACCACGTTCACCTCAAATCCAAAGAGATAACTTGTATGGCCTAAGCAATGTGACATCTTGATCCTCAAGCATCATAGCTAATTGAAAGAATTTATTTGAATCAATGATAAACAAAGATCCAACGGTAAAGTGGGCACTAGTATATCCACATTTGTTTTCTGTACGAAGTTTCCGATCACCTAGCTTGTGACTTAAGTAATAAGTTCCCTCTTTCGATTTACAAAGAAAGGTCGAAAGAAAACCCTAGCTAGTCATTGACGAAGAACCTTTGACTATTAGCCCCGCCAAATTCATCTGACAAACCCACGCATAGGGAAATAAACTCTAATCAAAGGATGACTTTGAGCACAAGGAGATAATGAATGCCCGATTTAGTAGCTCTTAGATGACCTCGTAGAACAACTCGGAAGTGAACATGGGGATACAGAAAGAAATATGACCAATATGGCCATGACTTAGAAAACCTAATGAACCTCAGTCGATGAAATGCTGACAAGTACAAACTTGGTGAAAAAATGCTGACAAGCACAACCTTGGTGGAGAAATACTTTGATTCTTGTCTTGAATGTATCTGAATGAGTAATGACCCCCCTAACTTGAAGAGGACGGAACCCTCAATAAGCATAGTTGCAACCCTAGTTCCATATTTTACTTCTTGAAAGATAATCAGAAGAATTATGCCTTATTGGATACGAACACCTTATCCGTTGCAAAACCCTAATATCGCACAGCCACCGAACTTCGAACCTCAAGCGCTTTATTGAATGCAAATGTATGTTAATGACCTAATGGAATATATACCGATGAATGCAAGAGTCTAAGCCAGATAAAATAAATTAGGAGGGCAAATTTTAGGGTGCAACAGTAAGCAAGAGTCGCCACCGACTTTTATTTTATCCAACTGGAAAGGAAAAAAGCACAGAAAAAATCCTTTTTCGAGATTTTAAGTACGGGGGTAGATTATAGAAAGGGGAGGTATTAACACTCTTTCTATCCATGGTTTTCCATGGGCTCTTAGGTACTTGCTCATCTTTTAAAAATTGCTTGTGTGTGTTTGTTTTGAAAAGTTTTGTTTTACTTCGTTTTAACCCTTGCTTCTGCCTTCAAGAGTGTTACATTTTTAAAAACTTGTTTGAAAAGTGTAAGTGTGAAAAGTTTTGATTTGAGCAAGTACCTACTAGCATCTACCTACTCGAAAAAAGATTGTTTATGTTCTCGTTTCCTTTAGACAATACTATCCCACTACTGAGAAATAGGTAGCATCGTCGTTGGAGTTGTAAGGGTCAATTCGTAAGGGACGTACCATCACTAAAGTAATGTTAGGACGTCTTAGTAATAACCCTAGTGTCTTAAGATCATATTTGAGGCAACATTTCCGAGATAACATTTCCGAATGGGACATTTTATCTTTGTTTAGACAGGAGGGCAACCACTAAGACACCCTATACTTAATGACCGTTTACCGAAGGCAACTGAAGTAAGAGTATACCCTAAGAGTGCGCATGTGCGAATGATTTGATTTCAGCTATTATCTTTGCATATTAGGGTTCTCTAACCATTTTAAATTATCATGCAATCTTGTCATACAATCCTATTAACATACATCTAACAGTTAATATTTGCGAGAATTAAAATGCGAGAAATAAAACCTACGCTATTACAAGGCTTCGGGGTTGGGATTAATTACATAGCCAAAAAACCCGTAAAATGATAAATAAAGAAAATCCTAATTAAGCTATTACATACCATGAGCAGCTACATTAATATTGCAAAAATAATAAACGCGCGCGATGAAACGAAAATGAGAGATTTAGGGTTTTGACCCCAACTACCTAATTGCAATTTTAAAAGAAAAATCATTTTTTGTGGTTTTTGTGCTATTTTGAGAAAATAAAGCTTTAATTGAATAAATAAAAACCTAATTTCTAATTAATTGAAATTTAAGAAAAATAATTAAATTAACCTATTTTTTGTATTTTTTTTATTTTGAGAAAGAAATAAAAATTAAATCAAAAGCAAACCCTAATTTTTTCTAATTGATTTTAATTATATACAAAAAGTTAGAATTACCCTAAATTAAATTAAACTAATATTAAATTAAATTTGATAAAATAAAATAAATAAAAAATCTAATTCTAAATTTGTGAGACTTGATTTTATGATTTTTTACGAAAAAAAGAAATTAATTTTGTTAAAAAAAACAAATTAAAGAATTAAAAGAATTAAAATAGATAAAAAGAAAGAAAGATGGGTCTAGTTTCCTAGCAAGAAGGGGGTGCTAATTGCAATTTTGGGCCCAATAACTCCTGGCCTTTGTTGACTTTGCCAGATCCCATGTGCTTGCTTGACTGGGCGTATGGTGGACCTTCAGGGGATGGCCTTGGATCTGGAGTGTTGATGGATGGAATGGTTGGATACTGAGGACGTATGGTGGACTTATGGGACACCTGTGCACCTGATTATGCAAAGAAAAATAATATCAAGCAAGGTTGGGACCTGGGGATCGAACCCAGGCCCTTAGGCATTCTCACCCTTCGCGCTTACCAGCTGAGCTAGCTTTGTTAGTTGTATAAATGATAACAAATAAATATTATATGATAAAAACAAAAACCAAATTCTGAAACGCGCGAAATTCAAATGGCCCATTCACAACATGCCACGCCATTATCTTCCTCGTTGCCTCTGTCATTTTAGACAAACTACTTTTACCTACGGACACTGGGCGTAGGTACAACCTTGTGTATCTCCAAAACCCTGTGCAAGCATGATAAATCACAACCAATGGTACCAATCAACTCGTTGCAAACTCACGAGCATCATGGTACTATTATTAATGTCCAATTGTTCTTGTACAGTAAATCCCTAAAAACGAAGAGAAACCCCTAGCTATGGCATTTTCACGTCCAGTCAGTAAAAACACAATTGGATATAATCAATAGCTTGTAAACAACTCAAGGATCATGAATATATCAATTAATCATGCTAAATGTGCCAGAATGATTGTATTCAATTTCAAGAAAATATGGAAATCGTGTGAAACTTACAGCGCGATTCTGAGTGTGAGGAAGCTTGCTAGTGGTTGAAACACGTTCCTGGGATGTCCAGCAAACGATTGGTATGCTTAGAATGGCTTGAGATAGCCTGAATCTTGAAAATCAATTTGCCACTTTTCTTGAATTTTTTGAAACTTGCTTTCTCTTTTGCACGCCTCTAACCTCTTTGTTTTTGGTCTGCAATTGTCCCTTATGTATCCAAGAATGAATTAAGGTTGCAACTTGGTTTCAAATATTCTCCAATCATGATTATTGATTCATGATTTGATCCTTGTGCAAATCTTTCCAAATCAAGAAAATCCAATCTTTTTGTGTCCATTTTGAACCTTGCACGATTTGATCTTATTTCCAGCTGTGTAGTGAGCCTAAACATGCACAAAATCTCAAGATTTGATTAGCTTTTGATATTTTTACTATTTTATTTTGATTTTATTTGATTTAAATGAAATAAAATCAAAATAAACGACAAAAATAAAAGAATGACAAGTGGAAGGGCTCATGGGTCGTGGGTCACATTACAAACTCAGTTCAAGCATAAAAAGTTGGGCCCATTTGACAAAAATGTCAATTTTGGCCACATTTGACTTTTGGCAATTTTACAAAAAGGGTCAACTTGGCCAATGCATAACTCTCTCAATTTTGACCCTAGAGATGTGTTCTTGGACTTTTTAGAAAGCTTTAGATGTCCTCTAAGCAACCTTTCTTGTCTCATCTCAATTGCGTCTTCCATGTTCATGTATGAAGCTTTAACCCAAAAGGTGTTTTTGTTGACTTTCCAAAATGACCTATAATGTCCAAATTCATATCTTCTTGTGAGTGCATATTTTGAACTTGGGAGCTGAAGATGAAATGTATGGAATTGCATCCTATTAAAAATGAGATTTGGATGGGTCATTTTTGATAAAGTATGAGAAAGTTATGCTTGGTCAAAGTTTAGTTGACTTTTCCTGCAAAACCCTAATTTAGCAACTTTGGGGTTTTGATGAATTGTGAGCAATCCTTGAGGAATCATGATCAACCCTTGATAAAATGATGAATAATACTTCAAAATGAGGATGTTGACCAAAAATCTTGAAGTTTAACTGTATGTGGGCCACAGTTGACTTTTGCCCTAGCACAGTCGATTTTCAGGCCTTTGAGCAATTGACTGAGCAAACTTCCTCTGCAAGGCTTGAAACTTGATATGGATGATCTTGAGAATATATGACAATGGTGAGAATTTGATATCCTTTGGACTCAAACATCTTGATGCAAAATGAAACCCTAATTTGAGGTAGACTTTCTTAGGAGAGAGTTTGTCTGATCAACCCTTAGACTTCCTTGAGCAACTTGAGGACCTCACTTGACATGTATTGAGAAATATGGGAGGGCAAATTTTGGGGTACAACACATATGGCTAAATAATCAAATCAAATCTCATCAAAACTTCAAGATCCAATCTGTTTTGCAACCCTAATTCATTGAGGGATATATAATGAACAAGAACAAAGCAAAAAACAAGGTTTTTGCAGGCGTGAACAAGAAGAACAAAACTTTAAAATTTCAAAGAAAAGTGGTGATTCGATTTCTATTATAGAGGCCAGCTTAAGCCATCCTAGCATTGCCAATTGATTTCTTGACGTCTCAGGAACGTGTCTCAATCAATATCAAGCTCTCTCACGCCCAAAATCAGCCCCCAACCTCACACGGTTTGTCCTTTTTTTCAAAATCGTATTTGTTGTACCCCAAAAATTGCCCTCCCCTTTTCATCAATATTTTCTCACCACAAGACCCTTGGAGCTCAAGATCAAGTTAGGGTTTGCTCTGCTCAGGACTCCTCCTTGCACTGTTGACCCAAATTAGGGTTTGAGTTTGCACAAAGATGTTTTGACCTAAAATGCCCAAAGTGACTTTCATGCTTCATGTTGGACTCACAAGTTTATCCATACCAAGTTTCAAGCCTTGATTCCAATCTTTCCCCAGTCAATTGGACAGTTGACCTAGAAATCAACTGTATTGGGGAAAAAGTCAACTGTGGCCAATTGACAGTCAAAGCTCATGAAATTTGACCCACATCAACATTATGAACTCATATGAACCATTTGGTCAAGTTTGGATCATAATTCCACAAGAAATTTGATCAGATCACCAAAAGGGCAAAATGGTCATTTTTAGGGTTTTGACTGCACAAAGGCAATTTTTGATTGTTTGACCTAACCAATGGCAAACCAAGCTCACATATGGACTCAAGGACTCAATGACATGGTCTTGACACATTCAACAAGTTCAAAAGATCCCAAATGCACAAGATTGACAGATGAATTTTCCAGTCAACTGGTCAAAATTTGACTGTATACTGAAAAGTCAAACTTTGACTTTTTGGTCAAAATCAAGTGTCAAGATTCATTTTTCATCAAGACATGTCAAATTATGAAACTTGTTCATCAAGAAATCAAGAATTACAAATTAGGGTTTGAAATGAAGAAATTTCATAACTTAGAAATTTTCTAAGTTATGAAACTTCCTAATTTTTTTTCCTAACTTTGTCCCATTTTATCATCAAGATACATTTGGATTCAAACAAAACTCAAAACATGAAAGTTGTAGTCCATTGCAAAATATACAACTTTTATTCACAAAGTTTCCTCAAAAGAAGCTTGTAGCTCAAGTTATGATTTTTGGAACAAGGGTGCAAAACATTCTTAACTTAGAAATATTTTGACCTCTTCTAGGCAGGATTTTTGCCTAACTTCATGGCCATTTTTCACATGCTTCCACATGGAATTTCAACTTGAATTACAAAGATGGATTGTAGTACACATTCAAAGCTTTCCAAATTATCCAAGAACTTCTCAAACACCCTTGTGGTTAGGGAGAATCGAATTTTTCAATATGGGCAAAAGTCACTTTGTTCATGGCCATTTTCATGTTCATAACTTAGGCATTTTTAAACTCAGCTTGCACAACTAGATTACAGGCCTTTTATCTCATCCACACTCAATAATTTAATTCCAATCCTTTGTGTTCAAGCCTTATCTTGTGTGTTTAACCATTACATGCCAAATTAATCCATATATAGAAAAAGCAAGTTATCCATTCTTGTAAAGAGTGACTTTATGTCAAACACAAATCCAAGAAGTACAAAGCAAATCTCTGAGGCACAAAGGCATGGACATATACCACTGATCAAGACTAACATTTGCAGCATACTTGAGGGGCCTGTGGTAGCCTACAACCTAACTTGTCATTTTTTGCTTAAGAAAGAAAGAAACTTTGCATATTGAACAACAACTCTCATTCCTGCAATCACAAGCCTAAGCAAACTTATTGAGCACATTCCAAACACCAAACCTGACCTGAAACATGATCCAACCACCTTCAATACCTCCCCAAACACAGAAACACCACTTTGCTGCACAAAACAGGGCATCCTTGCAGATTGAGTTGCACAACTCAGTTTGCTCGTGCGTTTTGGCCAAAGCTTGTTCATACACACTCTCTACCATCCATTAAAACTATCCCAAGCCCTAGCTACAGACTGTAACACCTCTAACCAAGTTCACCATTTTCATTTTTTCAGTTGTGCAGGTTAACTTCCATAGCTCGTTTCAGTTAGTTCCAAAGCAAGCTAGAGGTTGGAGAAGCATCCCTAAACCTCAAGCAAGCTATACAAGTCCTCACATTGCATTGAAAGTACCTCCATTGTCATACATGATTCAAGCTGAACAGGTAAGTTTTTGAACTTCTATCTCTCTATCCAGGCATAGTTAGGATTAAGTTTGTGAAGAAGGCATGTTCTAATCATAGCCCTGAAGCCATCCATATAGTTACTTTTCATTTATATTGTGTGTGCTAAGAGTATTTTGAACCTGAACATTGAAAAAAACTTAGGTTAGAAATTGGGGGAGAAGAAATTCTCTCTCATTTCTGAGAGTTAGATCAAGTTTTTTATATGTATGAACTCGTGACATGATGCTCTATAATGTTTGTGTTGTAAGTTTTTGTTAAAAGTCAAGGAATCAAGAGATAGCAGGGACAAAGGAAAACGCGCGTTTTTTTTTGTGTTTGAAGGTGCTGGAGGTTGAAGACAACCACCTTTGGGCTGGGCCTGTTTTGCTTTTCTGTTTACACCATTTTTTCACACATACACCCCCATGGGCCATTGCATAATATATTTGTCATTTTTGATTTTTTCTTTTTGATTCTGATTTGTTATTTTTTGTCAAAGTATAAAAAACATTAAAAACATTTTTCCATTCATTTTTGCATTTTATTTGGATTTTTATTTGTTTTATTTGAACTTGTACATTAAATAAACATAATACCTTTTATTTTAAAATACTAAAAAATAACACAAATACATTTTATTTTCTGATTTTATTTTATTTTATCTCTTGAAAAACATTTTCTAAAAAAAAATATACTTTTTTTTGTAAATAATAAATATTTTTATTTCTTGTATATATTTAATATATTTAATACATAATATAAATATTTATATATTTAGAATATTTAGGGAAAAATAATAAAAAATACATTTTTATTTTTATTAATATTTGACCTCAAAAAATCACTTTTTATAATATACTTACTTTTTATTTATTTTTTGTATATAATTAATGAACATTGTATATATTAGATAATAATTACTTTTTATTTAGCAAATTAGGGTTTTGCCCTAAAACCATGAAAATATCAAAAATTATCCTTTTTATTTTTGTTTATTTGTCACATGAAAAACACTTTTACATACATATAAAAATCATTTTTTGCATCTTGCATATTTATTTTATTTTTATTTAATTATTGTGCAATTAAATACCTTGTAAATTCCATTTGGATTGTAATAGTTTAGATTTAAATTTCTTGCTAAATATCCCCATTTGAATATTTGTACCCCCCATCCCATAATTGTGTTGTAATAATTTAGGATTTTATTTTCCGCACTTTAAAGCTTTCTAAATATGCCATGATAGACTTAGGGTTTTGTATGCAAAAATCAACCAAACAAATAGCTTGACCTAATTCAAAGACAAAAAGCATGAAAATAGACAACACCAATCACACTTGCACCCCTAGGGTTACTCCACTTGTTGCCTTCAATAATGGGCCATGTTGTATGTTGGGTGTCTTTGGCAAAACAAAAACAATATCAAATGATCATAGTCCCTCGATGACGCTTTCGAAAGTTGCCTAAAAATGATCAAGTCTCTTAAAGGAAAAGTTGCCAAAGACACTTGGCACCATTGCAATCATGGTCTAAATGATGACCCGCGCTCGTCCCGTTAACATCCTAACACAAGATTGTCCACCAAATACAATGGTGGAACAAAATTGTTAAAAAGGTTAAAACACACCAAAGATCTTTGAGTAAATTTAGGGGTAGACAACTCTTAGTTACTTGATCAACTTGCAAAACACACTTGCCTATTTTTCAAAACCACACATCACTACACACTTTCAAAACAACTTTCAAAAACATTGAAAACTTTTCAAAAGATAAGTACACCTTTGTATACATTCAAACATGAATCATTACAAAGGTTGCCACCACAAATGGCCTTTTTTCAAAACATTTTCAAACCCACACACAAAGCACCATTTCAAACAATTGAAAATCAAAGGCAAGTGATCTAAGCAAGTAACTAAGAGCCCATGGATAACCATGGATAGAAAGGGTGCTAATACCTTCCCTTTCTATAATCTACTCCCCGAACCCAAGAAAACATCTCAAAGGTTTTTTGCTGTGCTTTTTAACCTTTCCTTAGGATAAAATAAAAAGTCGGTGGCGACTCTTGCTCAACCGAAACATTTGCGAAAACAAACGCAAAACCCAAGTCAGTTCTCCCACCGTATCACAGAACTGGCGACTCTGCTGGGGAGAATTTTAAAGTGGAGTAACCTTAGGGCTTAAATCACCCTCTTGCATGACTAATTGTTTGCTTTGATTGCTTTATATCTTGGCTCTCTTGTTTGGGCTTGAAATCCTACACCCGGATTTGGGGAAACATTCATAGATAGCAATACGTTGTGGAAACTGTGCGGGGTATACCGACACGGTTGAAGCAATAGCTATATTAGTGCGACATATTTGTGAGTACCGGTAACCCTTGAGTTCAATCAAGGAGAGTACGGGGCCGCTGAGTGATGTCACTAAGCACTAATGACCTAGAACCTTACTTGACCATCTTGGCCTTTCATTAGGGATAGTGAGATGACCGGCTTTGGTGCAGTCCGAAGTTGGTAGATACTCGATACTACACTCATTGAGGGTTGTTTTCTTAGAATATTTTGGTCGCTAGTTAAGTGGCTAAACCAAAACAATGAACATGGAAAACAATCCAATGATATTGAGATCCTTAGAACCCGGTTACTATTTATAGGACAGGTTTTTAAGCCAACTTCACTCAAGAGGGTACTTACCTATGAAACCCCATGCAAGCCTGAAACTAGGGTTTTGTGTGATTTGCTTGTACATATGTTTGTGCATACATCATGAGCATCATAAAGCATCATATGCATACACTAACCATTTCGAGGGTTTAGATATTCATCTTTGTTCTTGTTTTGTAGGTCATGGAAATTCTTCGCAGGAAAACTATCCAAGTCAACCTTGTGAGAATCCCTCCTCAACTCAAGGAGCTCATATCCAGGATTCCGGAAAGCTCTCCCTTCAGTGAAAGACATGGTAGACTGCTCAGCCTAGTCATCACCAGCATTGAAGAGGACATGGTAAAGGTGTTGTTCCAGTTCTTTGACCCCCTTCACCAGTGTTTCACTTTCCCCGACTATCAATTGGTGCCCACTTTGGAAGAATTTTCTCAACTCCTGAGAATTCCTATTCTTAATCAACTACCCTACAACGGTACGGAAAAAGAACCAAAGCCTGAAGATGTTTCTCAAGCACTACACTTGCAACCATCTGACATCAAGGGGCATTGGGAAACTAGAAGCGGTGTCAAAGGCTTCTTGGCAAAATTCTTGTTTGAGAAGGCACAAAAGTGTTGGAATTCATTGGACCTACAAGCCTTTGAAGAAATTGTGGCACTCCTCATTTATGGGTTGGTCTTGTTCCCAAATCCTGACCAGCTCATAGATGTCAACGCCGTCAAGATCTTCTTATCCAGAAATCCAATACCAACGTTGCTTGGGGACATTCTTCACTCATTTTACACACGAACAATGAGAAAGAGGGGTGTTCTCATGTGCTGTACTCCTCTCCTCGCAAGGTGGTTTATTTCGCACCTTCCACAATTCGTCTTAAGGAATGACCAAGGCTTAAGGTGGTCGCAACGGTTGATGACCCTTACTCACTCTAATGTACATTGGTGTTCTCGGTCCAGAGAAAATGTCATCATCATCGATCGTTATGGAGAGTTCCCTAATATTCCATTGCTTGGCATTAGAGGAGGCATTACCTACAACCCTTGTCTAGCTTTGAGACAATTTGGATATGCACGGAGGGATGGCCCTCACGACATGTTGATTCCTGACCTAGTTTTTGACTTCGACAACGATGCGCAAGGACTTCACCAAAGATTCATCAGAGCTTGGAGGATGCCTAACAAGGTAGACAGCAAGACACTGGGGCACAAGAACTCCATCCCCCTTGAGCCTTACCTCAAGTGGGTACGAGCCCGAGCCCAGAGTCTAATGATGCCTTACCCTCATGTTCTCCCTGTGATTAAAGAGCCCGTTAAGGAAGGAGAGGTTCCCTACACCATCCTATATCCTGACATGCCTACATCGTGGGAGGAGATGCAGAAGAGTTGGATCCAACTCAAGGAGGAACGGAATACTTTTGAAGCCAGCTTCTACGCCAGCGAGAAGAAGGTTTTGGAGCTTACCCGCCGACTCCACGAGGAAGAGACCCTCAACACCTACATCGCACCAAAGAGGATGCGCAACGTCTTTTTACCTTGAGGAGTTTTTTGTAATATTTGGCCCATGGGGCATTTATGTACTGACAAATTTCTTCTTATCAATATGACGTGCGTTCTTTTTGTTTGCAACAATTTTGAATTTTCTAAATCCTTGAATGCATTGCATAAACAAACATATCATTCATCATGCGCATAAGCAGGTCTCCACACCAGGTTTCCTTATCTTTCTGATGTTTATTTCAGTAAGATGGATCTTGAACAGACGGTCAAGGACTTGCAGTCTCAAAACTCACAGTTTCAACATCTCCTGATGACCTTGGCAAAGGGTCAGGAGGATCTAAAAGCTCTGCTTGGGAATAAAGAGCAAGTGAAAAAGAAGAAGAAAAGAGTCGGGGTGGCTACCCTAGGAAGAAGGTTTGAGGGTGAAGCCAGAAGAGTGCTTGAATTTCCCCTTACATCTGAAGAGGGAACCAGTAAAGGGAATGCGGCTGCGGTACCTTCCGAATCCGAAGCTGAAGAAGGAGAGGCTGAAGAAGACGAAGACTAGTCTGAGCAACAATACCCGCCCGCCGATGATAAGTACAAAAGCTTGGAAGACAGGTTGGCAGCTATGGAGCTGCAGAGAGTTCCCGGCTTAGATTTTGAAGATTTGGGATTAGTTGCTGGAATTGTGATCCCCCCGAAGTTCAAAGTGCCAGTCTTTGCAAGGTATGACGGGCTGTCCTGCCAGAAGATGCATCTCAGATCATATGTAAGGAAGATCCAACCTTACACCGCAGATAAGAACCTTTGGATCCATTTCTTCCAGGATAACCTTTCAGGGGCTCAACTTGAATGGTTCTATCAGCTGGATGGAGCCAGTATCCGAAACTGGGAGGACTTGGCTACTGCCTTTTATAAACAGTATCAGTATAATTTTGACCTCGCTCCCACGCGTACCCAACTCCAGGGTATGTCACTGGGGACGGGCGAAGGATTCAAGGAGTATGCGCAAAAATGGAGGGATCTGGCTGGAAGGGTGCAGCCACCTTTGACTGACCGTGAACTTGTTAACATGTTCCTAGGGACCCTGTCTGGACCATTCTTCAATCACCTGATTGGGAATTCTTCTGCTGGGTTTACAGACCTCATTCTGACTGGTGAGAGGATAGAAGCTGGTATCAAGTCGGGGAAGATACAAAAAGGTGCCTCCTCGAGTATTGAAAAGAAGCCCTTCAAGAAGGAAGCCAATGCTGTTTATGGTCCCAGAAGACAAATTAAGTCGGAACACCGCCAAGCTATTAATGCATTGGTAATCTCAAAGTCTGCTGCTGATCCTCATCAATTTAACCAACCAAGGGGTGAGAGACCCAAAAGGCAGTACACTCGGCTCAGCATGACCCTGTCTCAGATTTTGCCGCAGCTACTGTCAACCAATCTGGTAACTTTCAAAGAAGCTCCGAAGGTAGTGAACACAGCTTCTCCAAAGTACAACCCCAACGCCCGTTGCGCTTATCACTCTGATAGCCCGGGGCATACTACGGATGATTGCTGGGCTCTGAGGAATAAGGTTCAGGACCTTATTGATGCTAAAGAAATACAGTTTGAGGCGCCCAAAAGACCCAATGTTGTGACTGCTCCTATGCCCCAGCATGGAGTGAATGCTGTGGAAGAAGACCGGTATGTAGCCTCCGTGGAAGAGATTGTTACTCCGTTATTGACCGTCAAAAGGAACCTGTTGCTAGCCGGTTTATTTCCGGGATGTGGTAAAGGTTGCCTTCTATGTGCTGTTTCACCTGTTGGTTGTCCTTTGCTGAAATCAGGTATCCAAAGCCTGATGGATAGCAAAGAAATCTTGTTCGAGAAGATTTCCGTTCCTGCTGTCCCTGTTGAAGAAGTTTCTATTGTTACTATTTTCAACAACCCTCCTAAGGCTCCTTCAAAAAAGCCTGTCAAAATCATGCCTGCTCAGAAGATTGCTCCTATCATCATCACTGTTCCGGGGCCTCTCCCTTATACATCCGACAAAGCTTTCCCATGGCACTATGGGGCAGATGTTGATGTGCTTGGAGTTAAACAAGAGTTCGATACTAGTACCGGCGTCAGTAACATCACCGGGCCTGCCAAAATTACTCGTAGCGGTAGGCTGTTTTCACCAGATATTGCGCCGCCAGCTATTCAAAGACCTCTTATCATCACACCTGCAAGTGTGCCTGTTTCCCCTCCTAATCAAGTTCCTACCCCTGCTGCCGAGTCATCTGACACTCGGGGCAAAGGGATTGCTGCTGATTTGCCTGCCCTGACGGAGGCACCAAAAACAACCAATGTTGAAGTTTCCCAGCAAGAGATGGAAGAGATTCTCAAGATTATCAAGAAGAGTGATTTCAATGTAGTTGAGCAGCTGGGGCACACCCCATCGAAGATTTCTATGCTATCACCGTTGTTGTGTTCAGAGGCCCATTACAAGGCCCTGATTTCCTTCCTAAAGACGGCCCATGTGCCACAAGAAACGTCTGCTGATCAATTTACCGATTGTATGGCCAACTTGACTGTCGATAATGGGTTGGGCTTCTCTGACGCCGATCTGACTGCCAAAGGAAAGAACCATAATGACGCCCTGCATGTCTCCATTGAATGCAGGGGCACTACTCTTGCCCATGTGTTGGTAGACACCGGTTCTTCATTGAACGTTTTTCCCAAGAAGGCCCTAGACATGTTGGATTGCGAGGGTTTGGAGCTCAAGCCTAGTAACATTGTTGTCCGGGCCTTTGACGGTTCGAAGAGGATGGTACATGGTGAAGTTGACATTCCAATCAGGGTTGGTTCTCAAGTCTTTGATTCTACTTTCTATGTGATGGACATCCGTCCATCCTATTCTTGTTTGCTGGGTCGTCCTTGGATCCACAAGGCTGGAGTTGTGACTTCCACACTACATCAAAAGCTGAAGTACCCGGTCAGAGGGAAAATTGTTACAGTTCAGGGGGAGGAAGAGTATATGGTCAGCCACCTCAACTCGTTCCGGTATATAGAGATGGATGGGGAGTTCATTGAGACTCCATTTCAGCACTTTGAAGAGGTGCCTCAGACACTGGCATCAGCTGAAACTGTGATTGAAAACCCTCCTTTGAAGATGGCTTCCTTAAAGGATGCCCGGGCTGTTATTGAGAAGGGTGAATGCGCAAACTGGGGCCGACTTCCTGACTTCACTCCAAAGACTGACAAGTTTGGTATGGGTTTCACTGCAGAGACTCAGAGGGCTGTTCGTAAGACAAGGATTGGAAGACCTCCTGTGATCATCACCTACCCGGGAGTGAATGCTATTGAGGACGATGTGGAGGAATCTGAATTCGACTACTGGATCTACCCAACAACCGATGGTGGACCAAGCAACTGGACTGCCAAAGACTTCACACCTATTACTTTTGTCACTCAGTAATGAACTCTTTTGTTTTGAATTTGTAACAAACAATATTTTGAAACTTTTATGGCTCGGTGTCTTACCCGGGGCACCGTGGCTTAATTTGTGAGGGCTTTTGTGTGTCATTTTCATATATCATCAATAAAAACATTGGACGTTTGTTGCATTTCAAAATCTCGCGCTCCTTTTCTTTCTTTATTATATATTGCAAAACAACTATATTTACACACACTCACTTATACAGGTTCCAATCCACTCTGGATCTCACTGGTAACGACTCTGTTACTGCCAGTTATGACTTCGAAAATCCGATCAACTTAGCCGAAGACGAAGGTGAAGATGATTGCGAAGTGCCTGGTGAGCTTGCAAGACTATTACTCCAGGAAGAGAGGGCCATTCAGCCACATGAAGAGCCAGGGGAAACGGTAAATCTGGGTACTGAGACAGACAGAAAGGAAGTCAAGATTGGTGCCAATCTAGAGCTCAGTGTGAAGCAACAGTTGATTCAGATGATGCATGACTATGTGGAAATCTTTGCCTGGTCTTACGAAGACATGCCTGGGTTGGATACCGATATTATGGTTCATCACCTGCCTACCAAGGAAGAATGCCCTCCGGTAAAACAGAAGGTCTGCCGTATGCGTCCAGAAATGTCCGAGAAAATCAAAGCTGAGGTTATGAAACAATTTGATACCGGGTTTCTAGCAGTGACTTCTTACCCTCAGTGGGTTGCCAACGTGGTTCCAGTGCCGAAGAAGGATGGTAAGGTCCGAATGTGTGTTGATTACAGGGATTTGAACAGAGCGAGCCCCAAGGATGATTTCCCTCTGCCTCATATCGACGTTCTGGTTGACAACGCTGCTCAGCATAAAGTATTCTCTTTCATGGACGGCTTCTCCGGTTATAATCAGATCAAGATGGCTCCTGAAGACATGGAGAAGACCACTTTTGTTACTCAGTGGGGCACCTTTTGCTACAAGGTCATGCCATTTGGGTTGAAAAATGTTGGGGCAACCTACCAACGTGCCATGGTTGCTTTATTTCATGACATGATCCATCATGAGATAGAAGTATATGTCGATGATATGATTGCAAGGTCCCAAACTGAGGAGGAACACCTTGACCATCTACGGAAGCTGTTTGACCGTCTGAAGTTGTACAAGCTGAGGTTGAACCCAAACAAGTGCACCTTCGGGGTGAGATCTGGAAAATTGCTAGGCTTCGTCGTGAGCGACAAAGGCATTCAAGTGGACCCTGCCAAAGTGAAAGCCATACAAGAGATGCCAACTCCCAAGACAGAAAAAGAAGTCAGAGGCTTTCTAGGACGGTTGAACTACATTGCCCGATTCATCTCGCATCTAACTGCTACCTGTGAACCAATCTTCAAACTGTTGAAGAAAGATCAAGTAGTACATTGGAACGATGAATGTCAGGCCGCTTTCGAAAGAATCAAAGAGTATCTCCAAGAACCACCCATTCTTATGCCGCCGGTTGAAGGGAGACCTCTAATCTTATACTTGACAGTACTGGACAACTCAATGGGGTGTGTGTTGGGGCAGCATGACGAGTCTGGCCGAAAAGAACACGCCATTTATTACCTTAGCAAAAAGTTTACCGACTGTGAGACCCGATACTCACTGCTCGAGAAAACTTGCTGCGCTTTGGTATGGGCTGCTCGCCGGCTGAGACAGTATATGTTGACTCACACTACTCTGTTGATTTCAAAAATGGATCCAATCAAGTACATATTCGAAAATCCTGCTCTGTCTGGAAGAATAGCAAGATGGCAAATGATCTTGACAGAATATGACATCCAATACACGACTCAAAAAGCAATCAAGGGAAGTGTATTGGCAGACCATTTGGCACACCAGGCAGTAGACGATTACCAGTCGATGAACTTTGAATTTCCAGATGAGGATAGCATGGTAGTGACTGATTGTGAAGTACCTGGACCGGATGAAGGACCTGAGGAAGGATCCCGATGGTCTATGCACTTTGAAGGAGCCTCAAACGCTTTGGGTAATGGTATCGGCGCTGTGATCATATCCCCTAAAGACACTCATACTCCACTCACTGCCCGGCTATGTTTCAACTGCACCAACAACATGGCAGAGTATGAGGCATGTATCATGGGTCTTCAAGCTGCAATTGACCTAAGGATCATGTTTCTGAGTGTCTTCGGAGATTCCGCTCTTGTAATCAATCAGGTCAAAGGCGAGTGGGATACGAAACACCCGAATCTTATTCCTTACAAGGAGTATGTGTTGACATTGATTCCCCACTTCGAAGATATAACTTTTGAACACTTCCCAAGAGAGGAGAATCAGTTAGCGGACGCGTTGGCTACGATGTCTTCTATGTTCAAAGTCAAATGGGACAACGAGGCGCCCCAGATCATTATCTGGAAGTTGGATGAACCTGCATATTGCTGCGATCTCGAGACCGAAGAGGTAACAGAAAAACCCTGGTATCATGAAGTGAAGAGGTACCTTGAAGCTCAAGAATACCCCGAAGGCGCATCTGTTAATGACAAGAAATTCCTGAGAAGGTTTGCGGCAAAGTTCTTCCTCAGCAATGGCATTCTCTACAAGCGAAACCATGATTCAACCTTACTGCGTTGTGTGGATAAGACTGAAGCAGAGAGGATCATGGCAGAGCTACATGAAGGTACCTTCGGAACACATTTCAGTGGACATACCATGGCAAAGAAGATCCTTCAGGCAGGATATTTCTGGTCCACAATGGATGCCGACTGATACCAACATTCTCGGACGTGTCACAAATGCCAGATCTACGCTGATAAGGTGCACATTCCTCCGGTTCCTCTGAACGTCTTGACAGCACCTTGGCCTTTTGCAATATGGGGCATTGATATGATCGGCGAGATCCGACCTACGGCATCTAACGGGCACCGCTTCATCCTGGTAGCGATTGATTACTTCACAAAGTGGGTTGAAGCAGCTTCCTATGCTACTGTGACCAAGAACGTCGTGGCACGGTTCATCCGGCATAACCTGATCTTTCGATACGGTGTACCTGAGAGGATCATTACGGACAATGGTACCAATCTTAACAACAAGATGATCACTGAGCTCTGCGAGCAATTCAAGATACAGCACCATAACTCTTCTCCTTACCGGCCGAAGATGAATGGGGATGTAGAAGCAGCGAATAAGAACATCAAGAAGATTGTGCAGAAAATGACAGTGACCTACAAAGATTGGCACGAAATGTTACCATTTGCTCTTCATGGATACCGTACCTCAGCACGGACGTCAATAGGGGCAACTCCTTTTTCCTTGGTCTATGGCATGGAGGCAGTCTTGCCTATTGAAGTCCAGATACCCTCTCTCCGGATAATGAAAGATGCAGATTTGAGCGAAGATGACTGGATCCAGACTCGGCTTGATCAACTAAACCTAATTGACGAAAAGAGACTCACTGCTATTTGTCATGGTCAGACGTACCAAAAACAGATGATCAGGGCATTTAACAAGAAGGTCAGACGACAAGAGTATCAAGTCAGAGATCTGGTAATCAAGCGCATCATTCTTCCTCAAAGTGATCCCAGGGGCAAATGGACCCCTACGTACGAAGGGCCATTTGTGGTTAAGCATATCTTCTCAGGAGGAGCTATGATTCTAACCACCATGGATGGTGACGACCTTCCTCACCCCGCCAATGCAGACACAGTAAAAAGATACTACGCATGAGCTAAAGACCCGCTAGGTTGACACACCTAGGCAAAAATAAGGGCTTCCCGGCGAACCAAAAGGGTTCGGGAAAAAATAAGGGATGAAATGAAAAAAATCTGTACACCCGGTAATTCGAAAACCTGAAAAGGCGGCTTAGGCAAAAATGGGTATCCCGGTGGACTGAAAACCCGAAAGGGCGGTCCAGGCAAAAGTTAGGGATAAAGCGTAATACTATGTCTCATTGGATCACCTTGCATCCAGAATTCGGCATCAACTATCGGGCTCAGACGTCGCTAACCAATCAGCTTCATCTTCAACTAAGCAGTAGAGTGATGAGACGCTTGAAGACATAAAGGCGATAGCAGAGTTGGAACCCAGTGGGATTATTTTTCACATAGCTGTTTTGTTTCCTTTTCAAAATTGTATAAACTCTATGTTGCTCGGCGGCGTTCTCTTACTAGGACGTCAGCCTCCTGTACATAAAACGCCTATTTACAGGAAAATTTCAAAATCAATACAAGTTCAATTTTTTAGACAAATTACCCATCGTTTTTCCTTTTTCTGTTTTGTTTTGCAAAGAACGTCCAATGTTCATTTTTTATATATGCATTTTACATTAATTGCTAATCATGAATATCTGCATGTGAAACAAAGGACTAATTACAGGTAACATCAGAAACAGGGGCAATAATAAGAATGGTCTAAGCGATCTAGTTGTTCTGTCCACCAAGGTACCAAGGTAAGTTCGGCTGAAGAATGTAACCAAGTTACCTCAACTCCCCACAGAGTAAGACAAAATTCAGCAATACTCTCCCTAGGAAGAGTTGGTCCCCCATCGGCCCTAAAAAGGCACAGTATCTCCAGCAAGTCAGTGATACTCTCCCCAAGCAGAGTTAGTTTACAGTCAGCCTTAAGGAAGTTGGGTATCCCCAGAAGATCACAATATTCCCCAACGGAGTATAGACATTCCTCAACAAGCATCCCCGACAGTCTTAATGTAAGACTGTTCCCCGGCGGAATACAGACACCCCAGTGGAATCCATATCCCCAGTAGATTCTGGAAGCCTATCACCTGCAGAGTACGAACATCTCTCCCCGACTTTATTCAAAGGTTATTTCCCCACCAGGGTATAACTGGGTTATCCTCAGCTAATTACCACGGAAAGTTCGTCCTCGGTGAAGTTCTTCCTATCCCCAACGGAGTTCATCAAATTCCCCAACATAACTTATCAGTGGAATCCCCAGCGGAGCTCTCATCAAAACCTCAGCGAAGTATCTCTTCCCACAGAGTAATACCCCACAGAGTAATCTCTTCACCTATTTTATTCCCCTCAGAGTAATCTCTCCAACAAGTTTATCCCCCGACGGAGTCATCTTCTCCTACCGGTTTATTCTTGCAACCATCATCCCCAGCGGAAGCGAAGAACTCTACTCTTCAACATCAGCCCAGGATTCCACAAACTCCCGGCACTCATCAAGGATTTATTTTCCTAGACGAAAATACATTCATAGACATTTCACATTTCATACATCCTGCTTACATACATGATAAAGTGCATACAACACTATCTCATTTTGAGCATCATGACATCATGCATCTCATACATCATGACATTACCTATAACTGATGTTTTGCCTTTTCAGGAAAAGGTCAATCCAAAGATGATTACTATCAACTATCGCAATTCCAAATTCGATACTTGTATCTAGCCAAGGCATATCTGTGAGTGATGGATTGTAGATTCGATACCTGTATCTAGCCAGGGCATATCTGCATGAAGAATTTGAAGATCAACCCCTGTAACAGGCCAGGAAATTATCTTTCATTCTCAGGTCAGAGGTTTACACCTGTATCCAGCCAGAAAAGCTATCTCTACCAACCTTTTGCAATTCCAGATTTGATTCCTGTATCCAGCCAGGGCATATCTGTAGATGACAAATTCCAGATTCGATTCCTGTATCCAGCCAGGGCATATCTGTGATTATTTGATTGTGGATTCGACACCTGTATCTAGCCAGGGCATATCTGCATGAAGAGTTTCTAGATTCGACACCTGTATCTAGCCAGGGCATATCTGTAGACGACAATTTCCAAATTCGATACCTGTATCCAGCCAGGGCATATCTGCATGAATAGTTTAAAGATTCGATACATGTATCCAGCCAGGGCACGTCTGTAAGCAACCTTTTGAAGTTCCGGATTCGATTCCTGTATCTAGCCAGGGCACATCTGTGAGCAATTAATTGTAGATTCGGTACCTGTACCTAGCCAGGGCATATCTGCGTGAAGAGTTTGAAGATAAACACCTGTAACAGGCCAGGAAACCATCTTCCTTTCTCAAAGTACGCAATTTCTCGCTAAGGAATCTCTTACGCGATCAACATTTCCAAATGGCATCTATAAGCCCATTCCCGACAAGGTTCTGTCACGTCTCCAGATGGCATCTATAAGCCCATCCTCCTATCCACCATGTCTCCAAATGGCATCTATAAGCCCATTCCCGCCATCACATTGCTGATACTCTACCATGCGAGTGCAAATTTCAGGGCACTCTAGTGTCCAATCTCCTTTTACCTTCGAATCACGAAAGGCACACAAGCCAATCTACATCCTCAGGTCTAAGAAGATTGAACAGGGGAAACTGTTGTACCCCAAAATTTGCCTTCCCCTTTTCATCAATATTTTCTCACCACAAGACCCTTGGAGCTCAAGATCAAGTTAGGGTTTGCTCTGCTCAGGACTCCTCCTTGCACTGTTGACCCCAATTAGGGTTTGAGTTTGCACAAAGATGTTTTGACCTAAAATGCCCAAAGTTACTTTCATGCTTCATGTTGGACTCACAAGTTTATCCATACCAAGTTTCAAGCCTTGATTCCAATCTTTGCCCAGTCAATTGGACAGTTGACCTAGAAATCAATTGTATTGGGGAAAAAGTCAACTGTGGCCAATTGACAGTCAAAGCTCATTAAATTTGACCCACATCAACATTATGAACTCATATGAACCATTTGGTCAAGTTTGGATCACAATTCCACAAGAAATTTTATCAGATCACCAAAAGGGCAAAATGGTCATTTTTAGGGTTTTGACTGCACAAAGGCAATTTTTGACTGTTTGACCTAACCAATGGCAAACCAAGATCACATATGGACTCAAGGACTCAATGACATGGTTTTGACACATTCAACAAGTTCAAAAGATCCCAAATGCACAAGATTGACAGATGAATTTTCCAGTCAACTGGTCAAAATTTGACTGTATACTGAAAAGTCAAACTTTGACTTTTTGGTCAAAATCAAGTGTCAAGATTCATTTTTCATCAAGACATGTCAAATTATGAAACTTGTTCATCAAGAAATCAAGAATTATAAATTAGGGTTTGAAATGAAGAAATTTCATAACTTGAAATTTTCTAAGTTATGAAACTTCCTAATTTTTTTCCTAACTTTGTCCCATTTTTTCATCAAGATACATTTGGATTCAAACAAAACTCAAAACATGAAAGTTGTAGTCCATTGCAAAATCTACAACTTTGATGCACAAAGTTTCCTCAAAAGAAGCTTGTAGCTCAAGTTATGATTTTTGGAACAAGGGTGCAAAACATTCTTAACTTAGAAATATTTTGACCTATTCTAGGCAGGATTTTTGCCTAACTTCATGGCCATTTTTCACATGCTTCCACTTGGAATTTTAACTTGCATTACAAAGATGGATTGTAGTACACATTCCAAGCTTTCCAAATTGTCCAAGAACTTCTCAAACACCCTTGTGGTTAGGGAGAATTGAATTTGTCAATATGGGCAAAAGTCACTTTGTTCATGGCCATTTTCATGTTCATAACTTAGGCATTTTTAAACTCAGCTTGCACAACTAGATTACAGGCCTTTTATCTCATCCACACTCAATAATTTAATGCCAATCCTTTGTGTTCAAGCCTTATCTTGTATGTTTAACTATTACATGCCAAATTAATCCATATATAGAAAAAGCAAGTTATCCATTCTTGTAAAGAGTGACTTTATGTCAAACACAAATCCAAGAAGTACAAAGCAAATCTCTGAGGCACAAAGGCATGGACATATCCCACTGATCAAGACTAACATTTGCAGCATACTTGAGGGGCCTGTGGTAGCCTACAACCTAACTTGTCATTTTTTGCTTAAGAAAGAAAGAAACTTTGCATATTGAACAACAACTCTCATTCCTACAATCACAAGCCTAAGCAAAGTTATTGAGCACATTCCAAACATCAAACCTGACCTGAAACACGAGCCAACCACCTTCAATACCTCCCCCAAACACAGAAACACCACTTTGCTGCACAAAACAGGGCATCCCTGCAGATTGAGTTGCACAACTCAGTTTGCTCGTGCGTTTTGGCCAAAGCTTGTTCATACACACTCTCTACCATCCATTGAAACTATCCCAAGCCCTAGCTACAGACTGTAACACCTATAACCAAGTTCACCATTTTCATTTTTTCAGTTGTGCAGGTTAACTTCCATAGCTCGTTTCAGTTAGTTCCAAAGCAAGCTAGAGGTTGGAGAAGCATCCCTGGACCTCAAGCAAGCTATACAAGTCCTCACATTGCATTGAAAGTACCTCCATTGTCATACACGATTCAAGCTGAACAGGTAAGTTTTTGAACTTCTATCTCTCTATCCAGGCATAGTTAGGCTTAAGTTTGTGAAGAAGGCATGTTCTAATCATAGCCCTGAAGCCATCCATATAGTTACTTTTTATTTATATTGTGTGTGCTAAGAGTATTTTGAACCTGAACATTGAAAAAAACTTAGGTTAGAAATTGGGGGAGAAGAAATTCTCTCTCATTTTTTAGAGTTAGATCAAGTTTTTTATATGTATGAACTCGTGACATGATGCTCTATAATGTTTGTGTTGTAAGTTTTTGTTAAAAGTTAAGGAATCAAGAGATAGCAGGGACAAAGGAAAACGCGCGTTTTTTTGTGTTTGAAGGTGGTGGAGGTTGAAGACGATAGATGTAATAGATAGATAGATGTAATAGATAGATGTAATAGATAGATAGATAGATAGATAGATAGATAGATAGATAGATAGATAGATGTAATAGATAGATAGATAGAT